>CM037880.1:223044466-224492061 GCA_021292165.1 Shinisaurus crocodilurus | reverse complement strand
AGACAAGTGAAGATCTTCAAGAGATACCCTGCTTCTAGCTCCACCAAGTTAATGCTTGAAATAGACTAGGGCAGCCTTCCTCAACTTGGTGCCTTCCAGATGTTTTGAACTGCAACTCCCAGAATTCCTGGCCATTAGTCATTCTGGCTGGGGTTGACGGGAGTTGAAGTCCAAAACATCTGGAGAGCACCAGTTTGGGGAAGTCTGGACCAGGGTGTGGAGAAGGGGTCTTCTGTGTGATGGCCCCAGTGTTGAGTCCTTCCTTAAGAATGCTTGCAAAAAATGATGATGCAGGCCTTCAGGAGAAGCTCTGTGAATGTTAGAAAAAAGAATCTTGCTGGACCAGACCAAGGAGCTTCTAGTCCAGCATCCTGGAGAAGCCTATGAGCGGAAATACAAAGCCAACAACCCTCACCTGCTCTTCCCGCCACCCCACCCACTCTGAACAGACTGGTCTCATTTAGCTGTGCTGGTTAATAGACCTGCCTGTCTCCTATGAATTTGTCTAAATTTGTGGACCACACACACCCGTGAGGCTCTGTTAAAACTTACCTATTTAGAAAGATGTTTGGTGATTGTGTACAATTGTAGGCATGCTGTTTTTGTTATATGCCTGCTTCTAGATCATTGACTGGTTTTGTAATTTGGATTTATGATACTTGCTTTTACTTGGCTAGTCACTGTCAGCTGCTTTGATATTATAGAAGAAAGGTGTGATAGATATAAACTTCATCATCAGGCGATCACTCGTGACCGAGTAAGATTGTCTTCCGGGATAAAAGGAGGAAATTCTAAAGAAGATTGTGTAGACTCTAGCGATGGGTCCGTAAGTGACTGTGGAGGCCAATTCTAGATCCACACAGCTTCCCACAGTGAGGACACAGGTTACCAGATAGAAGATGGTCCTGTAAAGGATTCATTTGACGTGCTTTTCGCTTAGCACGTTTCTCCCTTTCACCTTGCACTCGGGCTTCTTCAAAGTCCATGGAACCTTTGTGAAAGGCCAACCTCCATTTAGATCGTTCATGGGCCAGAGCTTCCCAGTTTTCGATGTTTATATTGCATTTTTTTAGATTAGCCTTATGAACATCTTTAAACCTCTTATATTGACCACCGATATTCCGCTTTCCATCCTTGAGTTGGGAGTAAAATAACTGCTTTGGGAGACGGCAGTCAGGCATTCGAACAACATGACCGGTCCACTGAAGTTGGCGTTGAAGGATCATTTTTTCAATGCTAGTAGTCTTTGCTTCTTCCAGTACACTGACATTTGTTCGCCTATCTTCCCAAGTAATTTGCAGGATTTTCCGGAGGCAACGTTGATGAAACCTTTCAAGGAGGTGGAAGTGACGTTTATAGATAGTCCATGTTTCGCAGGCATACAATAAAGTTGGTAATACAATGGCTTCATAAACCAGTGTTTTGGTCTTCTTACAAATATCCCGATCCTCGAACACTCTATGTTTCATTCGAGAAAATGCGGCACTTGCGGAGCTCAGACGATGCTGGATTTCACTGTCGATGTTAGCTGTGAAATAAAGAATAAGTGGCGGGGTCCTAGCTCAGTGGTAGAGCCGTGCTTTGCATGCAGGTTCAATCCTCAGTGTCTCCAGGTAGGGCTGGAAAAACTCCCGCCTGGAGCCCTCGAGAGCCTCTGCTGCCAGCATGATACTGGATTAGAAGGACCAGCAGTCTGGCTCAGTATAAGGCAGCTTCCTACGTTCCTACGTGCCATCCTTGCCCACCCCTATGATGCGCAGGGAACAAGTCCCCTTTCCTGCTTAGTTTGCAGGGAATCTTTCTCCTGGCTCATTTTTAAAGCAATCAGCTACTGCAACCAGGCGACAAGTGCTGGGAAGCGTCATTGCCCTCAGGGAGGTTAACGAAGAAGATTCAGGTCAGCATCCTTCCCCCCCCTCCCCCCCCCGCTTAAAAAAAGTGTTGTCTGCGCAGGCTCAAGACCTTGGCAACCTGTGAGTAACTCTGAAGCAGGAATCAGAGATCCATTGGGAAGATCCTGCCGGTTGTTCATGCAAAGCTGTTCACCGGCTACGTTAGTGCTTGTCTCGACAGTGGAATGAGTGGCTGAGATGCCACCTGAACAGTCACCAATGTGAAGCCCAAAGCTTCACAGAGTGGGGCATTGGCAAAAATAGTGGGCTTCCCTCCCCCTCCCACACTCACGTATCCCCTGTGTCACTAGTGCTGAGAGGAGCTGCCTCCTGAGCAGGCGCAGGTAAAACTCCCACTCCAGAAAGAAGCTTTTTTGTGGTAAAATCTTTGCTGCCTCCTTGACCAAAGGCATTCTTCTTGGCTCACTTATCTTGCGCAGCCAGAGAAGAAGCTCATTCACGATTGTGGGCTCCCTTGCATGTGCAAGAAAACAGCTGCCCCATCCCACCCACCCCAGTTTGAAGGGAAGCGTTTAATAAAAATGTTGAAGAGCACTGGGCCCGGGACCGAGCCCTGCGGTACCCCACTCGTTACCTCTCCCCAGTTTGAGAAGGAACCATTGATAAGCACCCTTTGAGTCCGATTCTGTAGCCAATTGTGGATCCACCTGATAGTTGTTCCATCTAGCCCACTTTTAGCTAGCTTGCTAATCAGGATATCATGAGGCACTTTGTCGAAAGCTTTGCTGAAGTCCAGATATATGATGTCCACCGCATTCCCACAGTCCACAAGGGAGGTTACCCAATCAAAAAATGAGATCAGATTAGTCTGGCAGGATTTGTTCTTGACAAATCCATGCTGGCTTCTAGTAATCACTGCATTGTTTTCAAGGTGCAGTATATATTCTAGCTGAACTTCTATTATTGTGGTTTTGAGTAAGCACCCCAACTCCAAGCATTCTGAAAAGATTTGACCCTCTTGACTTTCCTTTTCAGCTCATCTTTTACTAATCTTTTCATTTTTGAGAAATTTCCTCTTTTGAAGTCAAATGTGTATCAGGCTTCCGTGGCATTTTTCCACGTACATATAAATTACATTTGATAGCTCTGTGGTCACTGCTTCCAATTAATTCAGTAACGCTTGCATCTTGCACTAGGTCCTGGTCACAGGGTTGCCACTTTCTGGAAAGTCAGGGAAATGGAAATTGGTCAGGGAAATTGGTCGAAAGTCAGGGAAACTGTGATTAAGATATACTCCTATAACGGATTTTTTTGAGATGCCACTGCAAGAGAACAGTCTGCACTTGAGGCAGTTGGAGCAGAGAAGCAGCAGAATACAAGTGTAATGTAATGATGCACGCATATTCCATAATATGATTATATGATTTTGAAAACGTTTATTGGCTGATGGTTGTTAACGGTAAAACAGAATAAAATGACCCCGCATGTGATAGCATTATTTTGTTATGCAGAAGCTGACCAGCTGGGTTTATTTTGGGGTAATAATTCTGCGTAATAATTTTGAGTAATTTCTGCGTTCAGACAAACTGGAATTGGTTTCAGTGGATCTGAAGATGTGAATATTTTGCCAGGGGTCAGCAAATGGTGGCTGGCTGGACTTAGTAGCCTGCCATTATTTCTTCTAGCCATCTGTAAAATCCAGTCCTGCCTCAGTTTGTCTCCCAGCAAGTGTAGCTGGCAAAAATGAAAATTGTAGCACTTTGCAAATCCCACTTTGCAAGCGCTGGGGGGGGGGGGGGAGGATCTGTGGCTGTAGGAAAGACCCTTAGCAGCAGAATCTTTGGGGATGGTTGGGGGTGCTCATTCCCATGGGCTGCCCTCACTTTTCCAGGTGCGGATAACCCAGGGGCACATGAGGTCCCCCTCAAAACCCCAAGGATCATGCAGAAAAGGGTGTTTTGGGGGCCACCCTCTCAATTGCCCCCTGTTTCCAGCAGGATCCCCGGGGTTTTTTGAGGGGTGGTCACAAGTCCCAAGTGTCCTCTCGGTTTTGCTATTGACCCCGAGTTGCTTGGGGAGCAGCAAAACTTGGAGGGATTCCCAGTGCCCAGGGTACACGAGTTTGACATTACTTTGCCACATGTCAAACAGAGCCCTGCCTCCTGTCAGTGGGAATCCCCTCCTGTTTTGAAGGTTCCCCCGATGCTAACACTTGCAAAACTGGGGGGCCACTGGGGACACCTGATCTCCCACAAAGAAATCAGGGGATCATGCTGTGAAAAGAGGGGAAAGAGCCCCTTTCCACAAACCGCGATCTCCCAGGGGGGAAATACTTGACTGCAGCCTGGGGAAGGCACTGTGCGGGGTGGGTGCCTGCTGCACTTGATGCCTGGAGTACATCGCCCAGGGGCCTGTTGTGCTAACCCGCCCTGCCCAGTTTGTGCAAATCGGGAAGGGCAAGTTAAAAGAATAATAATGAGGGCAGTTATTTGTGTACATTTTTTTAAAAAAGGGGGGTGGCAACCTCAAGCAGCACCTCCACTGGGGGCCCTTGGAAAGGCACCTCGTGGATGCCCCCATGGGGGTTGCGAGAGCCAGCCTGACAGCCAGCTTTCATGATCTCTCCCCAAAAAACCTTTTTTTAAACAGCCTGAAATGGCTCGCGGTGGCAGCAGGGAATAGGGGAAGCCTTTGCCAGCTGCCCCAAAGTGCCACTCGGGCACTTTTGGGGTGGCTGGCAATAGCGTTTTTTTGCTGCTCTTGCCAAGCGACTCACTTGTAGTCAACCCAACAACCCATTGTGGGTCAAGCAGACCTTACTACAAACTACAGTCATGCCTTGGATTGAGAGCATAATTCGTTCCGGAAATATGCTTGTAATCCAAAACACTCTTATATCAAAACGAAATCCCCCCCAAAAAAAATTGTGCAGAGATTTTTAATTTAAGCCATACTACAGTACTTGTATTGCAAGACGTCGCTTGTATATCAAGTAAAAAATAAATAAATATTTAAAATTTTGCTTGTCTTGCAAAACGCTCTCAAACCAAGTTACTTGCAATCCAAGGTATTACTGTATAGCTTGTCAGGGTAGCTTATAACCCCAAAATAAACCCAGGTTTGCATGACATGACAATCCACCATGGTTTATAAGCCACAGTAGATTGTCGTGTCGTGCAAACCCAGTCTCAATTTTTAAAGAAGCTCATATTGAAGCTTCTATCTTGACCAAAAAAAAAATGTCTTTCTGTACTTGTGTACAGTAATACCTTGGATTGCAAGTAACTTGGTCTGAGAGCGTTTTGCAAGACAAGCAAAAACCTTTTTAAAAAATTGACTTGATAAATGAGCAAGGTCTTGCGAGACAAGTCGTAGGGATGTAACCACTCGCCTCGAGCGGGTGTAGCGGGCCGAAATCGGCCCTGCTCACGCCTGCCAGAGACTCACTTTGATATAAGAGTGTTTTGGATTACAAGCACGGTTCCGGAACGAATTATGCTTGCAATCCAAGTTATTACTGTAGTTTTAAACCATTTAATAAAACCATTATTTAATGTAATGTAGCCTATGAATTCTTTTAACTTAAGGTTATTTTTGAGTGCTGGTCAGGGACATTGACAGAAGTTGGTCAGGGAAAGTCAGGGAAATGGAAAATGAAATTTCAGTGGCAACCCTGATTTAGGATTAAGTCCAGGGTCGCCTTCCCTCTGGTTGGTTCCATGACCAACTGTTCTAGGGCAGAGTTGCTTAGGGTAGCTAGAGATGTTACTTCTTTATCATGACCAGAACATACACTTATCCGGACTGTATGATGGTAATAGAAGAAGTCAAGTCATCCATTAAGACAACTCTTTCACCTTTAGATGCCTCCCTGATTTCATTCCCCATTTCAAGATTGCCCTGAGTGTGCGTAATAGTATGTTCCCAGTATTAAATTACTTTGGGGGCCTGGTATTGTCACCCACAGTGATTCTGTTCCTGTTGAGATTTTTAATTGGTCTGACACGATGCCCTCGTTGACATACAGAGCAACACTGCCTCCAGTACCTCATTCCTCTACTGTTAGTATCCAGGGAAGACCGTATCCCAGTGGTTCTCTCCTTTCCACCATGTTTCGGTTATGCCCACTGCATCTATGTTCCCCTTTAAAGCCAACCTGCCCATCTTGTCTTGGAGGCTTCTACCCTCAGCACAGAAACACCTGCACAGTGCCCCTCTCCGAGTCTTGCAGAAATGTCTCAGTTTCAACACCCTGAGTTGAAACCTTACTGCAAAGAACCAGTCTGGATGAAAATGCATTGTAGTGTAATCTCTGTGAGGCAGTTGCCTGCCTGAGGGCCTTCCGGCCCAGCTCAAGATGGCCGTCTCCTTCTTTTCAGCGAGAATGAGGCGCTGTGGCGGGAGGTGGCCAGTTTGCGGCAGAAGCATGCCCAGCAGCAAAAGGTTGTCAATAAGGTAAGCTCGGCCCCCTCTTGTCCTTGCAGGCTGTCTCCTTTCTAGAGGGCTGCCTTCTTCTAGATCAGTGTTCTCCAACCTTGGGTCCCCAGATGTTTTTGGCCTACAACTCCCAGCATGCCCCAGCCAGCTACGCTGGGTTGGAGGACACTGTCCTAGGTTGGAGGACACTGTCCTAGATGGAGGTGGGAGGTGGATGCAATGAGCTGGGGCTAGTGACCTGCCCAGAGAAGGGGATGCGGAGGTCTATGTGGCTTTGTCAATGACCCCCCCCCCCAGCGCCCCAGAGATCATGGGGTTGAGGGCTAGAATCTCTAAGAAAAGCAGCCTGTCGTCTCTTGCGGCCAATTCCCTGTTGTAAGCTAAGGCTCAGTCTTGGACCGTGAACAACAAAGAATATACAAGAAATGCAGATCAACGGGGCGGGGGCGGAGGCGGAGACTCGTGGGTCTCAGCAGTGTGTTCCTTTCCTAAGGTATCTTTGGATTTCAGTTCTCTGGGCAGTAGGTTCTTACAGGGATCCTGCTCCTCCAGCTTATACAGCGTGCCTCATGCTTATGGGGCTTCTCTTTCTTTCCCCCACAGCTTATCCAGTTCTTGATTTCATTGGTGCAGTCCAACCGCATTCTCGGGGTGAAGAGGAAGATGTAAGTGGGCACCTGGGCGCTGCTGTAGTCCAGCTCCAGAGGCAAACTGGCCTAGGCGACGCTTTGACTCTCATCTTTGCTGGGAGGACCTCTTAGGGTGGCTCTCAATTGACATGATGATGTGGAGGCAGACTTCCTGAAATGTCCGAGCAATCTTCATGATCCAGACCTATGAAACAGCCTTCCCCAACCTGGGGCCCTCCAGATGTCTTGGACTACAACTCCCAACGACCCCAGCCAGCATGTGGGCTGGGGGTACTGGGACTCGTAGTCCAACTCAACTGGAGGGCCACCAGGTTGAGGAAGGAGACGATGGAATTCTAAGTACAAATCCACTATATTTATGAGGCATTTGCAAGTTTCTTTGGAAAACCAATGACTTTATAGTGACCAAAATAGAAATGGCCTTGATAAGCCCCCCTGAGACAGTTCTCCATCTATGTTTGCCTATCTTTGTTTCTCCTTTTACTCCTATTTTGCCCTTTCTGCATGTATTCTGTTGGGTTCTCTGCTGGTTCCTCCCTAAATGTTCACCACCCGGCCCTCCAATCGTGTTTCTTCTTTGCTCTTGCTATGCTTTTTGTCCCTTCGTTTTCTTCCTGATGCTGTGAAGGACTGCTTTTATGTGTGTATGTGGGATGGGGGTCTTTCTGACAATTTCCCCCTCCTCCGCTGAGGGATACATTTGCTGAAGTTTCAGGGGAAGCCTGAACAGTGGTAGGCAAGAAAGGAGCTGTTCTTGGGCTGGCAGTGGTGGCAGAAGTGGGATGGGTGGGCAAGGGAGGGTGTTAGGATGCTTCCATGCAAGCAGGCAGACCTGGAGCGGAGTGCACACATGGTTTGTTTGGGCTAGTCCAGTCAGTCTTCTAATGACAAACTATGGATTATGCTTCCTGCATAATCTTGGATGACTTTAAAAGGGGATTAGATACGTTCATGGAGGAGGAGGATAGTCAGGATGGCTGTATATTCCTTCCAGTATCAGGGGCAGCGTGCCTCTGTATGCCACTTGTTCTGGAACGTGGCCGGGGGGCTGGGGGCAGGGGAAACATTTGTGTGACGGACTGGATAGGTCTTTGGTGTGATTCAGCAGGTGTCTCCTTATGCTTTTAACATGCAGCTGAAGTGTCCAAGGAAACACATTTCCTGACATCATCCCCAGTGCACGCTCAGATCATAAGAAGAGCAGTGCTGGGTCAGACCAAGGTCCATCTAGTCCAGCATTCTGTTCACACAGTGGCCAGCCAGCTGTCCACACGAAACCCGCAAGCAGGACATGAGGGCAACAGCACCCCCCTGCCCATGTTCCCCAGCAACTGGCATACAGAGGCACACTGCCTCTGATACTGGAGGTGGCATGTGGCCATCAGGACTAGTAGCCATTGATAGCCTTCTCCTCCATGAATTTGTCCAATACCCTCTTAAAGCCATCCGAAGTGGTGGCCATCACCACATCTTGTGGTAGCAAGTTCCATAGTTTACCTATGCACCGTGTGAAGAAATAAATCCATGTGGACTGCACACCTGCCTGGTCCCTGGCGGCCAGATCGTCTGCGGGAAGGAAGACTCTGCCTCACGCCTCTCTTGCTTTCCCCTCTAGCCCCTTGATGTTGAACGATGGCAGTTCGGCCCACCCCATGCCCAAGTACAGCCGGCAGTACTCCTTGGAGCATGTCCACGGCCCATCCCCTTTCTCTGTAAGTACGCAGCTCGCTCGGGCCGGTGGAGGGGCAGAGGCTGGGCGCCGCTGCCGTTAACTTAGCAGGGCGTTGTGGCGATGCTGCCTCTTGGCCTCAGCCCTCTTCAGGTGACTGCTGCACTCTCTACAGCAGGGGTGGGTGGGGAGACTTCCCCCCCCCCCAAGGGCTGCCCTTAATGGTAATTGCCACAAGCCAGCCGTGGGTGGGGGGGGGCTACAGCTGGTAGTGGGCGGGGCTGGAGCCAGAAGGGGCCAGGGCCACCCCCACTCGCTTCATCCATTTACAGTGTGCCTTTTAAGCATAAGCAGGCACCCCACACCTCGTCCGTGCACCCCACACTTGTTCTATCTTTCATTCAAGCACACATCCATTCACATACCCAATCCACCCATTTACGTGTGCGCGTGTGCACACACCCAATTCACTCTCCCCCTCTCCCCCCTCTCTTCCCCCCTCTCTCTTCCCCATTTTCTTCTCACTTCCTCTCTCTCCCCTTCCCTTCCCTTCGCCATTCTCTCCTTGGCCCCTTCCCCTCATGTGGCAATTAGGCTTTGAAAAAAGCTTTTTTCTAAGCTTAATTGCCACCCTGGTGGGGGGTGATTTTCAGGGGGTTGCTGCACATGGGTTGGGAAGGGTTAACCTAGTTGCTGTGCAGGGAGTGTTTTTGGGTGGGGTGGGGGTGGGGGTGGCAGTGCTTGGGTCGCTCCCCAGCTGCCACCCAGCTGCAAATCAGCCCTAACTTTGTGACAATTAAGGTTGGGGAGGGGGGGGAGTCCCATTTGCAGGAATGGGACTGTTGCCCCTAAGCCCAGTTGCTGCACGGGGACTGGGGTGTCACGGTGTGCAGTGCAGGCAGGGGTGGGCGAGGGATTCCCCTCCCCTGCTGCAAAGAGCAGCTTGCCTGGGAACCGGAGGGTGAAGAGGGGCCGGCGGAGCTGCACCCAGGCCTGCCCTATGTGGCCGGTCTAGGCAGGGCAGCTGGGCGGGGGCTGCTTTTCGGCCCTTGGCCGCGTGGGAGGCTCTCACCCCGACCTCTCCTTTCTCATTGCAGGCCTCCTCCCCAGCGTACAGTGGCTCGAATCTCTACTCCCCTGACTCCTCCGCCAACTGTGGCCCCATTATCTCAGACGTGACTGAATTAGCCCAGTCCAGCCCCTCGGCATCCCCCCGCAGCAGCCTCGATGGAAGGTACCCACTGTGCCGCTCCCCAGCGAGCCACGGCGGCCTGACGGGCCCGACTGCATAGCCCTTCCTGGCTGCAGGATTCGGTTCTTTCTTGGGGGGGGGCATCAGTGGCGCCCTGTAGGGACGATGGGGCCGTGCATTGTGCAGGTGCCCCTCTCCCTGGCTGAGGCTCTCTTGGGGCTCCTGGGCTTAGAATCATAGAATCATAGAAAAGTAGAGTTGGAAGGGGCCTACAAGGCCATCGAGTCCAACCCCCTGCTCAATGCAGGAATCCAGGTCAAAGCATCTCTGACAGATGTCTGTCCAGCTGCACCTTGAATGCCTCCAGAGTGGGAGAGCCCACCACCTCCCCAGGTAGTTGATTCCATTGTCTTATTGCTCTGACAGTCAGGAAATTTTTCCTGGTGTTTAGGTGGAATCTAGGTTCCTGTAACTTGAGCCCATTATTCCGTGTCCTGCAAACTGGGATGATCGAGAAGAGATCTTTGCCCTCCTCTGTGTGACATCCCTTCAAATACTGGAAGCGTGCGATCATATCTCCCCTCAGTCTCCTCTTCTGAAGGCTAAACATGCCCAGTTCTTTCAGTCTCTCCTCATAGGGCCTTGTTTCCAGTCCCTTTATCATCCTTGTTGCCCTCCTCTGAACCCTCTCCAGTTTGTCTATGTCCTTCTTAAAGTGAGGTGCCCAGAACTGGACGCAGTACTCAAGATGAGGCCTAACCAGTGTAACTCTACAGGCTTCAGTAGAGATAGCCTGCAACTGGTCAGATTTGCTTCTGCAGCCAGGAAAGCTAGGTTCCCCCCCCCCCTTTCTTTTTTTAAATTAAAGTCGAGATTCTCAGCAATGTTCTGTGTCAAAGATGTGTGGCTTGAAATTCATTAAGAGCTTGATTATGCGATCGAGATTCAGAGGTGGCGACTCCACGATTATACCCAGAGAGTAACGGGTTAGGTTGGTGAGCTTATTCTCACTGTGGGTCACTGTGTAGCCATGTGGAGGTCTGAACTCCACCCGCCAGGGAGAGGAGCCGCACTGCTCTCTGTTCCCACGGTGACTCATCCAGGGCAAAAGAGATGAGGTTAAAGATCCCCTGCTCTGCTCTTGCCAGGGGTGGCTGATTATCTCTCTGTTCGCTTGAACCTCTGAGTCACATAATGATGCTGGAGTGGATGGAAGGGTGGTTGTCCCTGGGTATCTGGTTGTGTGAATGAGCCCAAGGAACACGAACCATGTTTTTTTCAGGGGTGCTTGCGATGCAAGGCAGAGATTAGCTGCAGTTCACATTTTCTTGCAGTGTCTTTGGGCATTGGCTTGCCAGCCCTGTTTGGGGATCTGCTGCGGTATCCCTGCAGTCCTGTGAGTTGTCATCCACCAGGTCACGCGGGGCCTGAGCTATTGTCAGGGCACCAGACATTTTCTCAGCCTGGGCCCGGGAGCCGCTTGCTCCAAGCTGCCGAGCCGTGATGCGTCTGCTTGGCACAACCTTCCCTGGATTCAAGTCCGGTCTACAGGCACTCGACCCCCTTGAAGCGGAGGCTGCTTGCTCAGCCCCCTGCCCAGCTCAGCCTCTCTGCCTTGTCGTCATTCCCTGCCCAGTCACCTGAAGCCTTGCGATTCCCAGGGCGAGCAGAGCCCGGTGGCCTCTGTTCATGGTTCCCCCACCCCCACGGGGTGGATATTGCTGGCACTGATGCTGCATCGCCGCCACCATTTATTGCCTCACGTGTGCCTCCGCCAGGAACCACTGCTTTGAAATGGGAACCAGATGCTTTCCTAAATGGGTCATCATTGCTTTGTTCTTTTATACCTGGTGACCGTTCCGGTGGGGCTAATTGAACCTTTGAGGGAGTTTGGGTGCTAGAGGGGATTTCCAGCTGCCAGAAAAGTTATATTTCCCCCTCCTCTCCCTCTGTTAAAAATCCCTACGACTGAGAAGCCATGATTGGGGGTGCAAAGCCCAGACTGATTTGTTTACCGAGCCTCAAAAGAGAAGAATGGTGTGCTGGGTTGGGCAGATCTGACGGGGAGGAGCTCCTTTGGGGCAGAGGAAAGGGGGAAGTGCCCCTTCCCATCCTTGGCCCTCAGTTGAGAGTCCCATCCTGAAGGATTCGGGGGAGAGGGCATGGTGGCTTCCCACCGTGTAGGGAGCAGGGGAGTTTTGCCCACCTGGGCGGACAGCATGCCACTGACCACCCAGGGATGGCTTCTGTTCTGACGCTCTGTCTTCCTGTCTGCCTTAGGAGTAGCCCTGTGGTCCGCATCAAGGAGGAGCCCCCCAGCCCCTCACACAGCCCCCAGATTGAGGAAGCCAGCCCCATCCGCACTCCCGCCGCTGAAGCCCCCCTCTCGCCCTCCGCCTTCATCGACTCCATCTTGCAGGAGGACGAGCCCAGCAGCACCGCGGCCACAGCCCCTCCTGCCGGCAACACCGCTGTGCAGCCCCCGCCCCCTGGGAAGTGCCTCAGCGTTGCCTGCCTCGATAAGTAAGTGCAGGGTGCGGGGGGGGGGACGGGACGACGACACCAGCTGCCGTGAGCCCTGCCTCCCGTGGGTCGTCATCAGCGTTACCATTCCCCAACCCCCCAGGCATTATTTGATTGAGTTATTGATTTATAATAATTTTTAGGCTGCTTCTAAGGGTAGAACTGCCAAACCCCCCCCCCCCCCCCACTGTGTGTGTGTGTGTATTTTGTGCAGGAGGTGCTTGACCAGATCATTTATTTTATTTATTTATTTATTATATTTATCAATCGCCCATCTGGCCGGTCACCCGGCCACCCTGGGCGATGTACAAGTAAAATACAATAAAACACAATAAAATATAATAATTAAAACAATATAAAAAATTCTCATTAAAAACCTAACCCACCCCATATTCCCGCCTGAACAGCCATGTTTTTAATGCACGGCGGAAGCTCATCACGGAGGGGGCATGGCGAAGGTCACTAGGGACCTTTCCTTTCCCTGGGTCAGCTGCCGGCCTTCCTTAGGCCTGATGTGGCTTGAGGACTGCCAGTTGCTAACCTCTGCCAGAGACATGGTGCTGCCCAGATTGCCAAACACCGGCTGCTCCAAGCCGGAGCTGAAAGGTTTCCTCCGAAGCTGGATGTGTGAGCAGCACAGGGAGGTCCCTCCGGGACTGTGGCTGTCCAGACGTCGTCGGGGGTGTCTCTTTGAGCTACTTAATCCCTGGTTGTTGACCTCAATATTTGCTCATCACGAAAGGCAGCGGTTCCTTTCATCTGAGCACCTCAAGCCACAGACAGCCCCACAGAGCCATAAGAAGCACAAGCAGAAGGTATGTAGGAGTGCTACAGAGAAGCCATTGTCTCAGTTGCACAGGAATTGCAGGCGGAAGATGCCCCCAGGCTGTCTGCCCCACACGGGCTGACGCCCAGGCTTGGCCAGCAGAGGGCTCGGGAAGGCAGCTTCTTAGGGATAGTCAGTCAGTCAGGCGATCACTTTATCCAAAACATAAAGTCCTCAACGGCAGAACAGGCGGAAGATAATTAAACCTAAATTACAACGGCTGTGAAGGCGGATGAAGGCTGCAGCAGAGAATGGTTTTCCAATCGTCAGGGTAACCGTGCCATTGGATCTCTGCCATACTCTGTCAAGTTTGTGTGGTGATTCGTTGTGCACCGATCTCCCCACATAAAACAGTTTCACGCACAGGCGTCTTCCAACCCAACCCATCCAACCCAACCCAACCCAACCCAACCAAACAAAACAAAACAAAACAAAAAGTCCCATGGCGACTGGCGAATGGCAACGGGGGCAGGACTGTGAATCTGGAAGCCCCTAGTCATGGACCAGCACATGGGCGGTGGATGCAGACTCAGTCGCCCTGTTCAAGGAACGAGGTAGTCGAGCAGCTCGGCAGCTGTATCCATGACTGAGCAGCCCTATTTAGGATCCACTCTGCTCACCCCGTATGGGGAGGGGGCTAGAAAAGGTGCCCTAAACATAGTCTACCTCTTTCTCCCCTGACTGGATTACCGCGTCCAGTGGGGTCACCATTTTAGCGGTCGAAAAAGACATTTGAATTTTGGAACATGGAATATACGGACATTGCTGGATAACATAGATAGTGAACGCCCTGAGCGTAGGACTGCTATTATTGCAAGGGAGCTGAGACGGTTTAAAATTGACATAGCAGCACTTCAAGAAACTCGAAGGGCAGGAGAGGGACAGCTGAAAGAAGAAAAAGGAGGTTATACCTTCTTCTGGAAAGGACTACCTGAGCAGGACCGACGAATACATGGTGTAGGCTTTGCCATCAAAAATGAACTCGTGAACTCTTTGTCAGAAGTTCCTACTGGCATTAACGAACGCCTGATAACTCTTCGATTAAAACTCACCAATAACCAACAGGTAACTATTTTGAGCGCTTATGCACCAACATTAGATGCTGATGATGACATCAAGGAAAGTTTTTACAGCCAGTTGGACACTCTCCTGTCAGAGATACCTAAGGAGGATAAAATTATCCTCCTGGGCGATTTTAACGCAAGAGTCGGGCGTGACTTTGATTTATGGCCAGAAACTATTGGAAAAAACGGAGTTGGTAATAGCAACCCGAACGGACTCTTACTTTTGTCTATATGTGCAGAACATAATCTCACTATCACAAACACGCTCTTTCGACAAAAGAATAAGTTTAAAACATCATGGCAGCACCCACGGTCAAAGCACTGGCATCTTCTGGATTATGTAATTGTCCGTGTTAGAGATCGCCGCGATGTACTTCTTACTAGGGCCATGGTGAGTGCCGACGACTGCTGGACAGACCACCGACTAATCCGGTCCACAATGGTTATCAACATTGCTCCCCAACGTAGGCTTCAAGGAAGGAAACCAAGGCGTAAAATGAACATCCAAGTCCTTCAAGATCCTATTAAGCAAACTCATCTTCAATCACTTCTTAAGGAACATCTACCTACGGAACCTCCTGACAACATTGAGGACCATTGGTCTAAGCTGAAAACCTCCATTACTGCAGCTTGTGAACAAACTATTGGATATGAAACTAAGAAACATCAGGATTGGTTTGATGAAAATGACAATGAGATTAAATATATAATTGACCAAAAAAGGAAAGCCTTCCAAATATGGCAAAATGATATTAACTGCGCTGCCAAGAAAAAAACCTACGCTAGCGCAAAGGCTGAGGTCCAAAGAAGAACAAGAGAACTTAAGAACGCTTGGTGGAAAAAGAAAGCTGAAGAAATTCAACAACTTGCAGAATCTCATGATGCACGGGGCTTTTTTAAGGCCACAAGGGCCATTTATGGACCAAAAACCTATGGTACAAACCCTTTACAATCAAAAGATGGCACCAAACTCTTAAAAGACAAAGAGTCTATTGCACTGCGTTGGAAAGAGCATTATTATGACCTTTTAAATCGTAAGTCTAAGGTGGATAATGAGATTTTTTTCGCAAATCCCGCAAAAACAAATTAAAGAGGAACTTGCAATACTCCCCACTTTGGATGAAGTAAAAAAAGCCATTAATCAAATGAAGAACAACAAAGCTAGTGGACCGGATGGGATTCCTGCTGAAATCTTTAAAGAAGGGGGGCCCGAACTTGTACAACATCTTCATAAACTCATCGAAAAAATCTGGATAAGAGAAGAGATCCCAGAAGACTTCAGGGATGCCATAATTATCACCCTCTTTAAGAAGGGTGATAGAACAGACTGTGGAAACTATCGGGGCATTTCTCTCTTAGCAACCGCAGGTAAAATATTTGCTAGGATTCTCGCAAACCGTCTTCTATCTATTTCAGAAGAGATCCTCCCTGAAACTCAATATGGTTTCCGCCCCTCTAGAGGGACAGTAGACATGATTTTTACTGCACGTCAGCTCCAAGAAAAATGCCGGGAGCAAAATCAACCCCTTTATATGGCATTTATCGATTTGGCTAAGGCCTTTGATACTGTAGACCGTACAGCTCTCTGGACTATCCTTATGAAAATTGGATGCCCCAATAAATTTGTGAATATCTTGCGACTTCTCCATGACAACATGACGGCAACGGTTTTGGACAACAACGGCTCTCATGGTGCTCCATTTAAAGTGGGATCAGGTGTTAAACAGGGATGTGTTATCGCCCCAACATTATTTGCCATTTTCATTGCCATGGTTTTACATCTTGTCAAGGGGAAACTTCCCACCGGTGTGGGAATTATATCAAACAGATGGAAAGCTTTTTAATCTCAGCAGGCTGAAAGCAAAAAGTAAGGTAATTACAACCTCCGTTGTGGAACTTCAGTATGCTGATGATAATGTGGTCTCCGCACATTCAGAGGATGATCTCCAAACTATCCTAAATGCTTTTGCAGAAGCATACGAAAAACTTGGTCTCTCACTTAACATCAAAAAAACCAAAGTGCTTCATCAGCAAGTGCAAGCCAATCCTTTGGTGATGCCATCTATCCAGCTTGGCGGGACAATACTGGAAAATGTCGATCATTTTCTCTATCTTGGCAGCTATCTTTCTGTTACAGCTAACATCGACAGTGAAATCCAGCATCGTCTGAGCTCCGCAAGTGCCGCATTTTCTCGAATGAAACATAGAGTGTTCGAGGATCGGGATATTTGTAAGAAGACCAAAACACTGGTTTATGAAGCCATTGTATTACCAACTTTATTGTATGCCTGCGAAACATGGACTATCTATAAACGTCACTTCCAACTCCTTGAAAGGTTTCATCAACGTTGCCTCCGGAAAATCCTGCAAATTACTTGGGAAGATAGGCGAACAAATGTCAGTGTACTGGAAGAAGCAAAGACTACTAGCATTGAAAAAATGATCCTTCAACGCCAACTTCAGTGGACCGGTCATGTTGTTCGAATGCCTGACTGCCGTCTCCCAAAGCAGTTACTTTACTCCCAACTCAAGGATGGAAAGCGGAATATCGGTGGTCAATATAAGAGGTTTAAAGATGTTCATAAGGCTAATCTAAAAAAATGCAATATAAAGATCGAAAACTGGGAAGCTCTGGCCCATGAACGATCTAAATGGAGGTTGGCCTTTCACAAAGGTTCCATGGACTTTGAAGAAGCCCGAGTGCAAGGTGAAAGGGAGAAACGTGCTAAGCGAAAAGCACGTCAAATGAATCCTTTACAGGACCATCTTCTATCTGGTAACCTGTGTCCTCACTGTGGGAAGCTGTGTGGATCTAGAATTGGCCTCCACAGTCACTTACGGACCCATCGCTAGAGTCTACACAATCTTCTTTAGAATTTCCTCCTTTTATCCCGGAAGACAATCTTACTCGGTCACGAGTGATCGCCTGATGATGATGACTCGTGACAGAGTAAGATTGTCTTCCAGGATAAAAAATTTACAAAAAGAAGGTTTTAAAAGGAGGAAATTCTAAAGAAAATTGTGTAGACTCTAGCGATGGGTCCGTAAGTGACTGTGGAGGCCAATTCTAGATCCACACAGCTTCCCACAGTGAGGACACAGGTTACCAGATGGAGGATGGTTTTCGACCGCTAAAATGGTGACCCCACTGGACGCGGTAATCCAGTCAGGGGAGAAAGAGGTAGACTATGTTTAGGGCACCTTTTCTAGCCCCCTCCCCATACGGGGTGAGCAGAGTGGATCCTAAATAGGACTGCTCAGTCATGGATACAGCTGCTGAGCTGCTCGACTACCTCGTTCCTTGAACAGGGCGACTGAGTCTGCATCCACCGCCCATGTGCTGGTCCGTGACTAGGGGCTTCCAGATTCACAGTCCTGCCCCCGTCGCCAGTCGCCATGGGACTTTTTTGGTTGGTTGGTTGGTTGGTTGGTTGGTTGGTTGGTTGGTTGGTTGGTTGGTTGGGTTGGGTTGGTTGGGTTGGGTTGGAAGACGCCTGTGCATGAAGCTGTTTTCTGTGGGGAGATCGGTGCACACAACGAATCACCACACAAACTTGACAGAGGACGGCAATGATCCAATGGCATGGTTACCCTGACGATTGGAAAACCATTCTCTGCTGCAGCCTTCATCCACCTTCACAGCCGTTGTAATTTAGGTTTAAATTATCTTCCGCCTGTTCTGCCGTTGAGGACTTTTGTTTTGGATCGTTCTTTGTCTGGTTCCTCTCCCCGGACCTTACCGCCATGGGTGACCCTACCGGGAGTATATAGCTCCCGACGGCATTGCTCACAGGGTTCATCAGAACACGCAAGCCCACTCACCACTTCAAGGTGACGATCCAGCGAGAGGTTAGGGATAGGCTTGGGGTGCGGCTGCTGCTGCAGGGCCCAGGAATGTCTCCATGTTAACAGCAGTCCTGCTCCCTATTGGAGGAAGCAGTGTATGCTGGGAACTGTAGTCCCCGTGGACTACTGAGAGCATCTCCTCAGGTTGGAAGGGGCCTATAAGGCCATCGAGTCCAACCCCGTGCTCAGTGCAGGAACCCAAGTCAAAGCATCCCTGACACAGATGTTTTGGTGCTGTTGAGCTGCTAGGCAGCAGTTCAGCAAGGAAGGCACCTCCAGGCACCTGTTCAGTTTCTGCCTGTTGTGGCACAGTTAAAGACACCACAAGGGCGTTGCCAGAAAAAGGAGGGCAAGTACCCACTCCCCCTCCCCCCACTGCTGCTGCTGCTGCTGCTTTGCCTTGCCTGTCGACAGAACTCTTGCCCTACTCAGTGTGCATGCCAGCTTTCCTTGCTGGGCCTGTTTAGCCAGCCTGGCTTTCGGCTTTCCGCTGGACCCCAAGGGTGACAGGCTCCATCTCCAGGGCCTCTTCCCCCATGTGTTTTGTGAAGCTGCCGCTAGGCTGCTCTCCCATCCTCGGAGACTTTGGCCTCCTAGTTCTCACCGAGCCGCTTCACCTGTGTCCGGGCTGGGGGCCACTGTGACCGAACGCTCCTCGGTGGCAGAAAGGCCGCGTGTCAGGAGGAAGGAGGGCTCCAGCTAGCTTCCCGTGTGCCTGGCGGGGCAGCTATACTGTCTCTCGTGTGGAGGGGCATTTGGACATCGGAGTAGTGCAACGAAGCGGGAGCCAAGCCTCTGCACTTTTCCATTTGTCTTAGAAAGACCAAGATTTCCCTCCACCCAAACACGAGATGTGTTTGCGTGGCCAGGAGAGCCCGAGGTGAGTGCCTCAACTCTCCAGATACTGGAGCAGACTTTTATTCTTTCTGAAAATTGGATTGATTGGAATTCCTAGCCAGCCCCAGCCCCAGCCCCAAAGCTCTGGATGGGTAATAACAGTGTAAAACAAACATACCCAGACTGTATATAGTACTGAAAGCATTTAAAAACATGGCAACCTACTCCCCCCCCTTCTTTTCCCTTCTTCATTCCCTGCGAGGCGCAGGGCTGGCCACCCTCCTGCCTTCCACGCAGCCCTTAGAACAGTGTTCTCCAACCTTGGGTCCCCAGATGTTTCGTTTTTTTTAAATTATTTTATTTATTTTTCAAAACAAATTATAACAATATATATATATATATATATATATAACAAAATACAAGATTATCGCACAAATATAACATAATCAACATACAATAAATCATGAAGTGCACCCCCCCACCCTCCAAGGGACCAATTAATATACTTCTATCCTCTTGATCAAATAAATTCTAAATTCCAAAAATATAACATATCCTGACAAGGCATGTTACTTCCCCAGATGTTTTTGGCCTACAACTCCCAGTATGCCCCAGCCAGCGTAGCTGACTGGGGCATGCTGGGAGTTGTAGGCCAAAAACATCTGGGGACCCAAGGTTGGAGAACACCGGCTTAGGAGCATGCGGCGCTCCCTCCCGCTGAGTCAGCCCCGGGGTCCACCAGGCCCGGGGTTGCCTCCTCCGACTGGCAGTAGCTCTCCTGGGTCTCGGGGGGCAGAGCGGGGTCCCTCATGTCACCTGCTACCCAGTCATTTTTAAAAAACAAAAACTGGAGGGTTGAACCTGGAACCTCATGCCTACATTTCGCCCTTAGTTTTGTCCATGATATAAACTTAGTTTTGTCCATGAAAGGGACGCTTGGCCAGAGAAGCAGAGAGAGAGAGAGGGCACTGGAGAACTCTGCATGGGACAAAGGAAGTTGTCGTGGGAGCTGCACGATCCCGGAGGCTCTGACGGCTGCAGTATTTCCTGGTGTATGTCTGTGTGTGCATGAAAGCATGCATGCAGGGACAGCTCCGAAGAGCCTGGAAACTGTTCTTTTGTGAGCTTCCATGTCAGGCAGAAAGCGTGTTCCTCTCCACCCCTGGACTCCTTCCTCCGTGACCCTGCCTGGCTTCTCTGTCCCCTCATTTCTTTGCTGTGTCAGTGAAGGCTGGGACACACTGCTTTGTGTGTGGAAGAGCTCCCCACCTACCCAGGTGCAATGGGCGGGGTAGTCTGCCGTGGAGAGGCCCTGGCTCTTTTGCTCCAGCTTTGGCAGAGTTCTAGTAAGGTGCATGCCAGGCAGCAGGCGGAAGGCAAGGGGCTGGGCGGCAGCAGCAGCAGCAGCAGCAATAGTTACGTGTTCTTCCTCTGCTGGGCAGCGGCTGCTTCTAGCTGTCCTGGGCAATCACTAGATTCCTGGCTAGAGCAGGTGGTTGCATGACCTTCCATCCAAGACAGCCAGAAGCAAATGCTGCCCCGGGGGCAGCAGGGCCAGCCCAAGACATTTTGCTGCCTGAGGCAATGGACAAAATGCACACGCACACACACACACACACACACACCATTTCTTGTTCAGAAGCCAGTGAGGCTGACAGTTAAATCTTACTTCAGCACTGGCAATGAGGCCGCATCCTCCACCACTGGACTTGAGGACGGCGGGCCAGCTTATGGGGCACGACGGGGCAAGCCATATGGCACACACAGCTCTGGCCAGCAGTGCCTCACCCCCGCTTCAGCCATGGCAGCCGCCTCACTTTGCCTAATGGAAGGGTCAGCCCTGGGCAGCAGCTGCTTGCTCTCCCTTTCCTGGGGTGGGGTGGGGTGGGGTGGGGGGCAGCTGCTCCTTGCCCTCCTGCCCGTGGCCTGCCCACCAGGTGGGTGACTGAGGAACATCCCACCTTCCCCCGCGCTGGGCATGCTCACGCTGGCGCTGTGCCTAACTCTCCTCTCCTGAGTTGTCGGAGAGGCGCCACTCTGTACTAACGCATGCCAAGCACCTGCCGGGTTCTACCCGTGGCCCTGGAATGTGCCGCCCTCCTGCTCTTCCTTGCTCTTTGAAAGTAACCGCCGTTTCCTCCCTAAAGGTAACAAGCGCTGAGTCTTCTGGATCGCGTGTTCCTCTTTGTATCTTTCAGTTTGGCTCGCTCTCCGCAGATGTCTGAGGTCACCTGCCTCTTCCCCAGCCCTTCCTCTTCTTCACTGCACTGCAGACCACAGCAAGGGTTAGCATTTCCATAGCTGCCGTCCACTGAGGGGGGGCGGGGCGACGGGGCAGGAAGCTGGGAGGCGCCCCTTCTGCCAGGACAGCTGACCCTCTCCCGGCCCTTCCATGGTGGGAGGCGGGAGTCACTTGCCTTGCGGGACGTTGTGCAAATCCAAGTTGGATCCACAGCCCAGGAAAGCCCCCCTTTCTTTGCCCCCCTGCTCCTCGTGGCCCTGGTGAAGCACTTCAGACAGAGTATTGGAACGGGGGGGGGGGGGCGCTGGAGAGGGGCTGGGCAGGACGGGGGCAGGAAGGTCTGTGTCCTCCACCCTCAGACCGTCAGACACGAATTCCATTTGAAGTCCCTCCCACACTGAAGCATTTGGTTCCCCATCTTGGGCGCACCAATGGGGGGCGTCATAGCTCAGGGATGGTGGAACACCTGTTTTGCAGAGAGGGGCCTCTTGAGTCCAGTCCTCGCCATCTCGGGCCTTGGAGAGCCGCTGCTGCCGGTCAGGGTGGACTGTCCTGGGCCAGATGGACCAGTGGCCTGACTCCGGAGAAGGCGCAGCCAAGGCCTGCAGGCTGCAAGGGACCCACGCAGGGCTTGACTAGGTCTCACCCCCCCCCATTGCCGTCCCCATGGGGCAGATGCAGCGGACCCCAGGCTGAGTGTGAGGGGTGCTGCAGTACATGCCTAGGAAGGTGCTTTGTTGGCACAAGAAACCCTGAACCATCTTTGGGAAGGGCCCATGGCTCAGTGGTAGAGCACCGGCCGGGCATACAGAAGGCGCCCGTTGTGGTTCCCAGCAGCACCTCCAGGTAGGGCTGGGAAAGCGCTGCTGCCGGTCATCGTCGACAGTACTGAGCTCGACGGAGCCAGCGGGACAGACTCGGCGTAAGGCCGCTTCCTCTCTACTTCCAGTTGTTCCGGCAACTTCCGCCTCTGCTTCCAGCTTTTTACTGAAGGGGGGATCACCTGCTCCATGCTCACAAGGCCTCCAGAGCCTGTAGGGCACGTGTCTGTGTGTCCAGCATGCTAGCTCCAAAAAAACCGGGTCCAGAGCCGTGTGTGCCTTCTAAACTCATGGGACGTGCCCCTGGGAGCAGTGGCTTTGTGTGGCGATGACACTTCGCCAAGCATCGCCATTGTTCTGGTTGGTTGTGCTGCCTGGGCAGAGGCATCACTCTCTCACACACACACACACACACACACACACACACACACACACACACACACAGACTGCACTGCATTCCTGTGGCCAAACCAAAGGGGCCTGTTGCAAAAGGCAGTGATTAGGTGGTTCCAGGGAGGGGAAAGCTTGTGGCCCTGGTCGGAGGCAGGCCGGTTCAGCCGCTGTGCCAGTGGGAACGGCAGCCCTTTGTGCCCTCCTGAAGTCTTTGGGCTTCTGAGAAAGAGCCAGGCTAAAAGCCAAGGTGTGGTTCACTGCATTTCCCCGCTCCCTGCCAGGGAAGAGGTGTTCTCATGCAATTTTCAGTCCTGAAGAAGGTTCCTGGACCAAAGAGCAGGCTGGGCATCTTGGCAAGGGCTGGGGCTAGCGGGTGGGACAAGGAGCCCCTGACCCTTGCCGCGGTCTTCTTTGTGTTCCCAGAAACGAGTTGAACGAGCACTTGGACACCATCGATTCCAGCCTGGATAATCTTCAAACCATGCTGACCACCCACGGGTTCAGTGTGGACACGAGTGCCTTGCTGGATGTAAGTCCTCTGCTTGGGAGTTCTCGCTGGTGGGATGTCCGCTTGGGGGGTGGCTGTGCCTCACTCCTAACGTTTGCACCCCCTTCCCCCCCCCCCATTGACAGCTCTTCAGTCCTTCCATGGCGGTGACGGATATGAGCTTGCCAGATCTGGACAGCAGCTTGGCCAGTGTGAGTTTCCTTTTTGCCAATCTCCTGAAGGGGCACGCATGCACACACACACACACACACACACACACACACACCCCTCAGTGGGCAAGCCCCGTACTGGAAGGTCTGGAAGGAAATGCGCAACTTCCCCTGCAATACTGAGGCCTTAGAGAGCCCATCGGCGGAAGTCCTTCCGTGACCATTAAGGCCCTTCGCTGCAGAGTCTTGGCTGCATCACTCACACACCGCTAATGAGGCGCTGAGTGGTCCTTTCTCGATACAGTCTGTGGATCCCCCCCCCCCCACCTCTCAGCTTCTCAGCGTCTCCAGAGTAGTGTGCCAAATGTGATGACGGTGAGGATGTCCAGGCACTCCGTCACGAGCCGCATTCATCAGCTCAGAGCAGCCGTGCCCGGAGGGTCTTCTCTACCCTTCGCTCCCCAACAGATCCCCTGGCAGCCATTTCCCCCTCAGTCCACCCCACAGCCAGACACAGAGGCTGGGCGGGGCCATTTGGAGCACCGTTCAGGACTGGACTGTGGGAGGCGGAGAGATAATGGCCTGTGGGGCAGGATAAAGCGGCCCATTCTCCTGCACAGGCCCTTTTGAACGGAATGGGTGCTTGCGCAGGGGAAGGGCCCGCTGGACAGTGGCCCAAGTAAATTAGCGGGTAGGTGGATGCCACTCAAGCAGGTGGGTGGGAGACCCCTGCACACCCATCTGCCCAGAAACCCTCCTGCATATGTAACTCTGGGGGTCAGGGAAGTCATCGGGGCAGCACCCTCAAGGCCTGGGGCCCGTCTCGCTTGGCTGAGCAAGCCACAGAAGACGCTCGCCGCCTCCCCTTCCAGCCGGCCTCCACAAAGCGGGCCTCGTGGCTTGTCTCCCGCCGTCTGTGTCTGGCCGGGTTTGGCTCACCGGTGCCGTCTCTCTCCCCCTCTGCAGATCCAAGACCTCCTCTCCTCCCAGGAGCAGCAGAAGCCAGCAGAGACCGAAGGCTCCGCGGCAGACACGGGTGGGTGTGGTGGCTCCTCGCCCCTGGCCGCGGCGGGGGCCTGCCCTTCCCCTTCCCCTGCTCCACCCCACCCTTCCTCCTCCTGCAGTCAGTCAGGGGCTTGCACACCTGGCACAATGACCCCAGGTGGACAGTGATCTAGCGGGGGTTTTCTGCAGCCTATAACCCAGCTCCTCTCGCTCCCGCTGAAGCAGTGCAGCAGGTTCTCCCGTGCCACGTGCTACCTTGCTGGGGGCCAACAGCCCCGCTCAACGCTCTCCCTGACTGCTGCTGTGCCAGGGCACCTTGATGGCCTTTCCCCGCCGGACCCTGCTCCACCGAGCCCCCTCCTCCACCCTTGCTCTGACGGTGCTGCCTCTCCCTCTCTCTGTGTCCCTTCCCAGGCAAGCAGCTGGTGCACTACACGGCTCAGCCTCTCTTCCTGGTGGACTCGAGCTCTGTGGACATGGGCGGCTTAGACATGCCCATTTTCTTTGAGCTGGGGGAAGGGCCCAGCTTCACAGAGGAAGATGAATACTTAGAGGACCCCACCATCTCCCTCCTCTCCGGGACGGAGCACCCGAAACCCAAGGATCCTGCGGTCTCATAAGGCCAAGCCCGGGCCAGGGTGGAAGAGAGACCCAACTGGAATGGGCCTGCCAGCTGCCTCCTTGCTTTGCTCCAACATGGCGCCGAGCTCCCTGCTCTCTCTGGCGATGCAAGGGTTTGTATGTGTGTGTGTGTGTGTGCTTAACGAGGTGTTCGACCCACTCCTCTGGGGTGGCCGCTCTGGGCAGGCACAGAGACTTTGAGGAATGGACGGGGCGCCAGCCGTGGCGGAAGATGTGTACTCACAGGCTGCCGATTGGGGATGCCGAGCACCTTTGGCCTGTGGCGTTGACTGCCCGCTGGAGTGCTAGAGGGGACAGGCTGGATGGGGAGAATCCTCCCTCCCTCCCATCAGGATGGACTTGTGGGTTTTCCAAGAGAAATAAACGTGTGTGTGTGTGTGTGTGTGCGTGTGTCCCACTCTGCAGGGGTCAAGGGCCGGGTCCCTTCGTTGCACCTGTGGTCGGGCGTGCTCCTGGATGTTACGGGGCACCAGTGTGAGAAGTCCCGTCCCCCTGCTCCTCCCGTGGGGTTTGTTTTCCTTGGCTTAGCAGTAAAGAATTTGTACATTTACACTTTGATTGTTACTAGAAGAAATTGTATTTTGGATTTTTACATGAGAGAAGAACACCCCCTCCCCCCCCCCAACCTTCCTCTCTCCTGCTATATAAATATCTATATATACATATTCAAATATATATCTATATCTATATGAAATGGTTCATCACTTTATAGGCTTTGTTGTGTTGGAAGCTTTATTGTGTTTATGTTTTTAAAATGGACACGATGGCCCTGGGCTGATTCTGGGAAGCTGATCCCACCCCCCGCCTGCCCCAGGAATGTTCCCGCTGACCTGTGTGCTCATCGGGTGCCGCCTCGGCCTCCGCCCCGCGAAACCCTCCCCTGGGACGGCACTGCTCTCCTGCCACCTGCTCCTTGCGTGTTCCGGCACCGGCTTCTGGGGCAGGGGTGAAGGCACCGGGGCACGTTTTCGTCTACCTACGAACTGTCGCCCCCGCGCCAGCTCCGTCTTCCCACTTGCTCAGAGCAACGCACACGGACTGCATGGCATGCCTCCGGACAGCTCTCTGGGCAGGGTTGGGGGTGCTGGCCCGAGGGGGGACGGCCCACACGTCAGCCGGCGCCCTCTTGCTTTAAGGCAACAATCCTGCCATGCGTTGGCACCCTGCCCTATCCCGTTAGCCCAAACCAAGGCCACATGTGAGGCTGCTGCTGCTGCTGCTGCTGACGCCATGTGTCCACAGGGGCATGCTGTGAACTGCAGCACCCGTCTCTCTGTGTGATGTCAGGGCGGCATCTGCTGCTGGCGTCTCACCTTCTCAGCATTACAAAGAGGTGCATCTGTGCCTTGTTCTGGGCTCCGCCCTGCATGCGTGGAGTGAGCGGAAGAGTGGAAGCCGCTCTTGGGTAAGCGGCGAGAGTCTCGCTCCTTACGTGAGAGCTACTGCGAGAGCACAGCCAGTGCCTTCCGTGTCAAAGCCAGGCCGCTGGCTGCCTCCACACTTCCCCATGGCCCTCCCTGAGCTCTGAGGCTCTTGGTCTTGATCTGGAATTCCATTCCCACAGTGGCCGTGCCTAGCTGAGGTCCAGCACAAAGACACATCCCAGTGGTGGAGCTGGTGCCATCACCCTCGGCCCGGTTCACCGCAGGCAGTGACAGCTGCTTCTCAGTGGCAGGAAGTGCCGCCCCGCCCCCCCTTTGAACAAGAGCAGCCTTGAAGGAAGAACCAGTTCAGGCCAGCATTTGATGCTCCCCGGCCACCTTTCTCTGCATTGGACCCTCAAAGCGTCCTCCCGCTCCACAGGTGCACACTGAGGTGCTGTGGCTGTGGCAGTGCCGGGCCGAGTGCCTGGCGAGACGGCACATGCGCTGCAGAGGCTCAGCTTCTGCCGGCTACACTGACCCCTTGGAGGGAGACCTGAGCCCCGGGCCATTGGCCTCAGTACTGACATTGTCCCAGCTGCGTGGGAAGGATGCTGTCCTACAAATGCACCACTTTGTGCATTGAGGAGCGCTTGGGGGCTCATGTTGCCAGCAATTAATCCATTTGGGAACTTCCTTCCAAACAGTTCCCACATTTTGTTTCAGACCCCAAATTCTGAGACCCTCACGGCTTTCCACGCATGCACCCAGCAGGTGCTCCTCTGTCCCAAATCATGGCTCCGGGTGGGGGGATCTACAGCCTGACTCTCCCTTGGCACACAAAGCAGCCCCCTGCAGGCTTGCACAGCATCCCTTCCCTGAGGGTTGTGTGGACAGAGGGGGAAACCTCCTTTTGCTGGGATCCAGTCCGTCTCCTGCCTCTCTGAAGGCTGGTGTGGGTGTTTAGATCTGGCAGGTACCCACACAAGTGTGAGGAGCACTGGTTCTTGTGTTTCCCTAGGTTGGCCAGATACACCCCATCACCACTTGGGAACTGCACTCAGCTGTCCATGGGGCCACAGTCTTCCAGTTGGCCAGCAAGCAAAGCTGTCAAGGCCCAGTTTAGCAGCTGGAGCTGGCTGCGGGAGGGAGAGCAGAGCGCTGAGTTTGCAGCTCAGGATCAGTGAACTGTGGCCTAACTTGCGGGAGGGGAAGAGCCCCCCCAGGGAAACCAGTGGAATCCCACCCACCCCCATCCCTCAAGTGGTGGTTGCAGTGGTGGAATGTAGATGACAAATGAGCAGTTCCGTGCCTCTTTCCGCTAGCATTGCTCTGCTCAGCCTCTGCTGGCGGCAAGAAAGCCCTGGGGCAGCAAGAAAGCCCTGGGAACTCCTGGCTTCCTTATGAGAGGGAGGGCCCCTGGAGGCCATTTCAGCCAGGCTGGACCTGGGCTCTCGGGCAGCGTGTGTGTGCATGCAAGAGCAGCGGCCCCAGTGCAATTGCCCCAGGCTCTGCTGGGCTTGCTGTGGGGCCACTGTGCGAGGCCGGGTGGCCCGACCTTCAGACTGCAGTTCCAGGTTCTTCTGGTACCGATGATGGAGAGCTGCTCATTCTCGGAGTGCTTTGTGGGTTTTAGGTTTCAGACCTCATAATTGCCTCCATGTCATGATTCACCTCTCTTCCCATTCTGCACAGGAGGAACTAAGGCCGGCTGGTCCAAGGCCACTTGGCAAAGATATCAGCGGAGGGGTAGCATGTGAACCTCGATCAGCAGAGATGGCCATGGAGGTGGGGCGGGGGGAGCAGAGAAACCTGGAGCAGGAGCCCGGGGGGGGGGGGGGCTGAGTGGGAAAGGGTAGATCTCACATCACGGAGGCCAACAGCCTGGGCCGCTGCTTGGCTGCAGGTCACCTAGGCTGGGCATGAATTCTGCGCAGTGCACTGCGGAGCGCACAGAAGTCGGGGGGGGGCGGCCTCTCGGGGCTCCTGCATTTCACCATTGCCCGGACTGTGCCGACGTGCCCCCGCAGCCCCCCCGGGGGGGAGATCATCTGTTCTGCATCGCCCAGCCCTTGGATAGGAGGTTCCGGCCTCCGGCGGTGTTGAGGCTGAGGTCAGAATGTGGCTGCTGCCTCCCCTGGGCACCTTTCTGGCCCCGGGGAGTGCGGCCGGCCGGCCGGCCAGCCCCGCCTCTGGCTGCCGGGGACACCACATCAGACGTGCTGTTTGCTTGTCTTTATTGAGCAAGGAGGCAGGCACAAGTCTTCATGCCACCACAGGCATGATACAGCAAGAGCAGCTCACGATAGCGACAGAAAAGGCACACCCACCCCCCAGCACTACACTTACCTAGGAAAAGCCTACGGGGCTGTATAGCAGCCGCCAGCCATCTAGCCCTTGGCGACAGCCCCCCCTCCCCTCAGCAGGCCTCCAAATCCAGCCCCCCCCACACACACACACAGACAGCAACCTCCCACTGGCCAACCTCTGTAGCGTTGTTAACAAATGCCCCACCGCCACATTAATAACAACCTCAGAAAGAAAATCCAGGAATTCTGATTGGGCTCTGAAGCAGTGACTTCCTCCCCCCCCTGTCCTGCCCTGGTTGCACCTCCTCGGGATTCAGCTCCAGATGCATTTTTTCCAGGGGAGGGGAGGGAGGTAGAGACACCCCACCCCCCTGCCCTGCTACCTGGTTCATAGAATCATAAGAGTTGAAAGGGAGCCAGTAGATCTGTATTTTGGGGTGCCACTTAATTCTGGAAATGGTCTGCATTTGCCCAGGCAACCCGACCCCTTCCCAGGCGCTAGAGGAAGGATGGTGGTTCACAGCCGGGCCCCACATGTAATGCCCAACGAAATGCAGGACCATGTTTTTATGTGCAAAAAATGAGCCTGCATGCAAAATATTTACCTCACCTCAACTAAATCTTTGTAGAGCTCCACCAGAGGCCACATAAAATGGATCTGTGGACTGGGTTTGGCTTTGCGGGGCTGCCAGTCAGCCATGCCTGCCCTGGTGCCCAGCCCCCCTCCCCACAGCCCTGGCCCCCCTTCCCACCTCGGGCAGCTATGAGCAAGGGGAGAGGGTGCTGGCTCCCCGCATGCTCCGTCCACCCCAGGGCTGCCTCCTCCAGCTGACGGGGGAGAAGGCTTCCCGAGCCCTCCTGCCCGAGCTCTTTTAGATTGTCCCTGGGACCATGCGCACACCGGGCCTGTGCTTGCCACTGAGCTGTGGGCCCCTGGCTGGCCCTTGCCCTAATCTCAGGGCAGTGGGGCAGGTGAGCCACAGATCAGACCCACCGTTCCCCCTCTGCAGGTCCCAACCTCCCTCTGCTCGGGCAAAGCTTGGGGGAAAGTGGCTTCGACCTTCCACCCCATTTTCTAGCACAGCAGCCAGGAACATTGGCAGCCTTGGGGTGGGGGTCGCAGGAAAAGGCCCTCACATTCCCAGGCACCAGGACTCCCTCCTCTTCCTCCTCCTCCTCCGGGCCCTGCCAAACTTCCTCTGCTAAGGCACATCCCCCCCCCCCCCGCTTTCAGGAAAGCTGGATGTGGGGCAAAGGAATTTGCCAAGAGCATCATGCAAATCACGAAAGCCATTGCGTCTGAGCGTGGGCTGGTCTGCGGGTGGGCTGACTGAGAGCCCCCCGCACACTCGCCCACACACCCGTCCCTAGAAGAATGAGCTGCCTGCAGCCAGTGTTCCTGCAAAGCGGTCTAGCTAAGTCAGCAAAGCCTGGCCCAGCGGGGAGCGGAAGAGAGGGGCACTTCTGAGAGCAGAAACTGTCCTGAGCAGGATGTCCAGCTGCTGGAGGTGGGGATGAAGCAGTGTCTGGTTTCCTCCAGGTCTGCTTGACTCGGGACCCCTGGGGGCAGTGTGTGTTGGGCGGTGCTGCTGCTTGGCTCACTTGCAGGAGTCAGCTGGAGCCTTTTGGCCTGCAGGCAGTCTTTTGGCTGTGCGCCTGGTCCCAGCATGTGGCTCATTGGGGTATGATTGGTAGGGCAGGTGAGGCGGGGGTTAGATTAGATGGCCCTGGGGTTCCTTCCAACTCCATGATTCTAGGAAGAGTCCCGGCTCTCAAACCTTCTTGTCTGCCATGGAGCTTCCTGTCCAAGGGGGAGCTCAGGCCAGTGGGCGAGGCTGGTCATTTCAGAGAGCAGGAGGGGAGGCAGATGCCGAAGGGCCGGTGGAAAGAGCAGGGCGGCACTGCACGCTCCCCCACCCCCAGAATCTGCACTGCATCTACACACACAAGCATGCTTTGTGACCAGCCGTGGCTGGAGCTGCGGGGCCAAGAGCAGGCCACGGAGGCCTTGTGGAGCGGCTTCCGGCATGTGGGGGGTGGCTGCAGGACAGAGCAGAGGCCTGGCTGGGCTCTGTGGGCGCAGGAGCGGGAGAGGGGTCATCGGGGTCTGCCGGGGCATCTCAGGATCTTCAGGAAGGGGTGGGCGAGGCAGCAGCCCCCCTCACATGCCTGTGGAGAAGAAACGGAAGGTCAGCCCCTGCCCTGGACTTGTGGCTGCTGCAGCCCATGTAATGCCCCCCCCCTTTCACTAAGCCCTCCAAGTGGAGGAGCTGCCGGCAGGCAAGCGACCGGTTACGCCGCAGGACATGGGTTCCACTTCCATTTGACCCATGCTGGGGCCCGGCGGCTGACTGCATCCTTGGCGGGGCCACAGCTCAGGGGTGGAGTCTGTCCTCGGCCTGCAGCAGGACGTCCCGGGCGCAAGATCCACTTAGAAGGAACTCCAGCAATAAGGCTCGGAAAGACCCCGACCCGAGACCCCGGTGAGTCGGAGAAGGCAGCACGACGAGGGTGAGGTGCATATCCAAAGATTTTGAGAGAGGGGACAACAGCCAGGAGAAGGAGCACACACAGGATGCTCTCCCCTCCATGCCTGGTTGGGGAAGTGGCTGCAGCCCCCTCCCCCCCGAGCAGGGCCGCCCTTTGCAAACGCAGGACCAGCGGGAGCCACACCACACAGTTCAAGGGCTCTTCAAAGGCGGGCACCGGGGGCGGCAGCGGCGGCGGGAGATGCCTGAGGGGCAAAGAGAGCTGCACTGGGAGGGCCCGGGGTGTATGCAAGCACTGTGCGGGTTGCCAGTTGTCCAGCTCTGCTTTAAAGGGTGGACTGAAGCAAGCAGCCAGGCCAGCGTTCCCGGTGCGAGAGGGTGGGTTATTGTTGGATGAATGGGGTCTATGGGATCGGCGGCAGACCCCTCTTTCACAAGGCTCTGTGGAGCTAGAGGGGCCCTCGTTCCTGGAAGTGGCGTGTTTTGAGCCAGCTGCGCTTCCTTACAATCCCTCTTAAGCCCCTGTGCTTCCGGGGACACTTATCTTGGGATGCCAGCGATTCCTCTGAATCCACTTCGTGGTCCAAGCCTGGGGAGGAAAACATTCCAGAGGACAGGTGAGGGTCGCTATGTGGCCACCTCTCCGTGCCCCGCTCCCAAGTCAGCCCAGGCCCCCTGCCATACACACACACCTTTGTAGGGCCTGCACCCCAGGGAGTGGCTCAGTGCCAGGTGTGAGACAGTCGGGTCACCCCTGCAGGTTATCTGTTTTCTGTGACCCCAAACCCAGGAAAAACTTACTTTCTTGGGACTCGTGGGAATGAGCAGGTACATCGAGGGCAGGACCTATAAAAAGGAAAGCACACGTCCCTTCCATATGCAAGAAATGGGGTGTGACTCATGGCGGTGAGGGGAGGAACCAAGATCCAAGACTGGTCAGCTTTGGGCCTCCGAGGTGGGGCAGCAGCCCTCTTGGTGTTCTTCTCTGGCCGTCCAAGGTCAGGAGAGGCACTTCCGGGGTTTGCTGGGAAGCCAGAGCACTGACACCCATGAGATGGCCACGGGAGCGCGACTTGCGCCCACGAGAAGAGGCGTGGGGCTGCTGACAACAGGCAGGCCAGAGAGGCCAGAAGTTCCCCCTCCAAGAGATGAGAAATAGAGAGCTCTTCCTCCTCCTCCTCCTCCCCGGTCCTGTGGCGGAACAAGATCTCCCAACCCAGCTGGCCTACCGTTCTGTGTGTCTCCAGGCAGCGGGTCCAAGCTGAAGGAGCCCAGGTTGGAGGCATCGCTGTTGAGCAGGTCCCCGTTCAGCTCGTCTGTGTGCGACCGGTCCACCCCAGCAAAGCTCACGGGGGCCACCCCTGCCCAAGGTAAAGGAGGAAGGCAGGCAGGTCTCAGCAGTGGGGCTCCCTGCAGTGCCCTGTCCGTAGAAGGGAGACCTCCACTGGGAAAGAGTGGGGCATATTTCAAGTTTGGGCAGGGGCTGGGGTGTGGATAGGGTCTGGGGGGGAGGAGGGGACGGAAGCTTGCCGCATCAGACCCACCTGTAGCCCCCTGCAGCTCTGAGGGACTTGCCGGCTCATCTGTGGGCATGAAGACAGAGGGGTCAAAGAATGCCTGCCAACGGGGCTGCCCCCCACTCCTCCTGCTGCCCCCCAGCCTTTCAGCCCCAGGACTAGCAGCGGCCGCTGATCGTGCTACATGAGCACAGGGGGCTGCCCGATCGTGCCTCGGCCCCCGGGCCTGGCTAGTTCTGCATTGCCCCCTTGAGTAGCAGCAGTTCCCCAGGGGCCTTGGGCAGAAGAAGGACCCTCCCTTCGCCTGCCACCTGTAGATTCAATCCAGTTTCACAGATTTCATAGATCATAGAGCTGGAAGGAGCTCTACAAGGCCATCGAGTCCAACCCGCTGCTCAATGCAGGAAACTAGAGGAGGGGTCTCCCATCCAAGTAACAGCCAGGCCTGACCCTGCTTAGCTTTCCACGCTCAGACGAGCTGAGCCAGTGTGAGCCACAGGCCTGAGCTACCCGGCTTACCCGAGGCAGGCACTCCCCGTGGGGGGACCCCTAGTGCTAAGGTGCTCCTGAGAAGCAGCCTTTGCTGGAGGGAAAATTCTGCTTTAAAATGTTAGCCAGGAGATCATAGAATCATAGAAAAGTAGAGTTGGAAGGGGCCTACAAGGCCATCGAGTCCAACCCCCTGCTCAATGCAGGAATCTAGGTCAAAGCATCTCTGACAGATGTCTGTCCAGCTGCACCTTGAATGTTACCTTTGGGGAGTGGGGGGGGATCAGGCTCTATGATCATGGCCACCCCCCTTCTTTCTCTTTTTCTCTCAATTTTCTTGAAAGGGGGGGGGGGTGAGTGTCTCAGCCCAGAGCTGGCATGCGGTCCCTGAAATGTGGCCCCCTGCGGAAAAAAAGCTTTCCTGTCCCTGGTCAACATAACAGATATAGAAATGACATTGATTAGTGTGCCTATCTTGCTGTTCAAAGAACTGCGTGTGGCTGAAGGACCCTCTTGTTTCGTGGACGTGGCTGCTTTCTGTGGGACAGAGACGGGAGTCAGCAGAATCTTCCCTCTTCCGCCAATTTAAGTCACATCTCCGTCTCCAGGATTTCACTTACTTTCTCCGGAGGCCTCAGATTTGCCAGAGGTGACAGGCTCTGAATTTGCCATAGGCTCTGAAGGAGAGAGAGACAACGGGGTGTGTGTGTGTGTGTGTGTGAATGTGAAACCCCAGTGGGCTTCCCCTGATCCCCTTGGCCACCCAGTGGTCCCGGGGCAGCCACCTCGTCTCCTGGCTCTGGGTGGGAGGCGGCCCTTCGAAAGACCGACCTCCTCCACTCACAGCTCAGCCCTTGTGCTGCTCTGTCCACTGCTCAGCGCTTCAGTTCAGAGGAGAGCAGCTCCTCCTCGTTCCCCGCTTGCGCGTGCCAAGGAAAAGGCGAGGTGCTTCTCTGCACTCAAGCCATCCCAGCACCCCGAGAAAGAATTTAAAGCCCCCTAAGGTCTACCTGGTGTCTGGCTGCCTGTTGGTGCAGTAGGACCCGGAGAGGTCAGGAGTTCTGCGGAGAGGGGGAGGGGGGGGGAGAGAGAAGGGTTTATTCCACACAGAGGCAGGCCCCGTTCCTTGGGGGCCACCAACGGGCAGCCCATGCCACCATCGGCCAGCAATGCCCTTCTGCATTCTACACAGGGGAAACGGGCCAATCTCCGCACAAAAGAAGAAACAGACACAAATCTGACACCAGAAAGGGCAGCATTCAGAAACCAGCTGCAGAACATTTTAGCCTCCCAGCTCACTCCGTTGCTGATCTTAAGGCGGCTATTCTTGAACAAAGGAACATTGAAGGGAGAATCCAGCATGGAACTGCGGAATAAACACTGGTCAAGAAGTTCAATACTATCTTCTGTGGTTTGAATCAAGATAAGGGGCTTTTATCTCACTACAGGTGTTAATTAACTATCAATGCCGGGATGTTCGTCAACACTATTTTCTGAATGGTCTCTGAAATCATTTTACATGAATCTAACCTTTAACATAATTATCATGGTCTGCATTTCTTGCATTTTGTTTTTCTCTGACAGCTCACAGCTAACAACTCCCCTGCACACCCAACCACGTGTAAATGTGCTCGTCAACTGAGGATAACATGCCATCCCCCTGCTGAAGTGGGCTGCAGACCATGGAAGCTTCTGCCGAAGTGAACGTCCTAGTCTTTAAGGTACTACCACAAGAGTTTTTGTTGGTTTGCTGCAACCCAGACTGGCTTGGCTACCCCCTCTAGAAATCAGGCCATGTCTAGCCCTCTCTCTCCCCCCCCTCCTTAATGGGGTTCCCCGGGGTCAAGACCCCCTCCCCTCTACATGTCCCTACAAGTACAGGATGGGGGGCTGGTTGCATCTCACCGTCTGCGACCACAATGGCCAGGAGCAGAACCACAGCTGCGGTGAGCAAGAGGAATCTGCAAGAAAGGAAGGTGAGCGGAGGTGGTTGGGGGGAGAATACGACAGTGGTTAAGAGCCTGAGCTTTGAGCCATATCAGGAACCTCAGCTCATGCATGAACTTCCTGCTCAGCTTAAGGCAAGCCCCCTCCCTGCCTCCCGTCTGTGGGTAAGAATATTTGGCCTCACAGGGTTGTTGTAAGTCATGGACGCAGAACCTCTTTCACATTGAGGGCCAAATTCACTTTCGGAGAAGCTCTTGGGGGCTGCGTTCCAGTGGTGGTGCAGGGACTGCAAGCAAAAGGGGGTGGCCCCAAATACCAGCATATTGCAGTTTAAGGACCCAGCCCTATACTTGTTTAGACAAATAAAAGGCATACGCCTCCCAGCGTGCCCCCGCCAGCCACTAGTGCCTGGAACAAGGAAGTGTTTGCTTGTGGGGGGGGCAGGGGGAGGGGCCAGCCCCCCCCCCCGGAGAGCCCAGCCCCCCCCCCCCGGAGAGCCCAGTGGTGCCAGATCGGGACCCTGGAGCTGAGGCTCTTGATCCCTTCCTGAGGGTTCCTGAACGAATGTATGTGAAAAGCATCAAGAACTCAGGAAAAGTTCTCCTTCATGACATGATCGCTTCTAAGGGGTTATTTTGGGGAGTTCTTCAGGAAGGGGGAGTTCCTTGATGTGTGGGGGGCTTTGTCCCCTGTATGCAGAAAAGGCATTCTGCACATGCTCAGTGGCACTCTCACTCACCCACAAGAAGCACCGGACCTGCCGAGACCCCTCGGGAAACCCACGGCAGGCGGCAGCCACCGAGGGGGGGTCTCCTCCTGCGCCAGCGGTGTTGAAATGAGCAGGAGCCGCCCAAGAGTATGTGACCCGGAAAACCCAGCGTGGCCTCTCCGTGCTGCTAAGCCGGCTGGTGACTCCTGTTTGGGTGGGGCTCCTTATCCGTTGCAGGTTTTGCTGTTTTTATTTGGAGCTTTATAGAAGCCCGCCACGGTGCTCAACTCCACCCCCAAAATAGACGCACCACCATGGAGAGCTCCCATGAAGCTGCAAATGAACGCTGCAATGGATAAGGAGCCCCACCGAAATAGGAGTCACCGGCCTCCCCCCTGGCCCTTGGGGCAACTCGGCGTGGGCCGGCGGGCCGGCCTCCTATGCCCACAGCTCCCGCTGCAAGGCCCTCCCAAAGAGCCGGAGGCGGGCAGGGGCGGGCGGGAGAAGTGTCCAGGGCTGCCCCTTCCAGGCAGGGGGAGAAAAGGGCCACGAGCCCAGCCTGGCCTCTGCAGAGCATATGGGGGGCAGGGAGGGGGGCCTCCCATCGGCCCTCCCTCGCCTCGTCTCGTGCAGTGCGGCGGCGGCTCTTGCTGGCACTGGGACCAGGCATCTGCCCCCCCCCTTCTCCCCGGGGTATCCAGGCCAGGCACAAGATTTCTTCCAGGGCAGACCTGCAGGCAACACCGGCACAAGACCGCGAGCGGACGGCACCGCTCCGCACCCGCTGCGCAGCCCTTTCCAGCGTGCGAGCAGGTCGATCTTTCAGGAGGTGACTTCCGCCCCCGGCCCCGAACCCGAACCCGAACCCGGTCAGGCTCGTGGCTGAGCAGGGAGCGGAAAGTCAGTGGGCTTCTTTCCTCCAAGCAACTCCCCTGCGCAGCCTGGGCCATCCCCGTGGATTTTGGTGCCCTGGGCAAGGATCAATTGTCGTCCGTCCGTGCCCCCCCGCGCATCGCCATTAGCTCCACTGGGAGCGGAAGCAGCAGGCGCCTGCAGCAGCAGGACCGGACCGGAGAGGAGCGTGGGGGGGCAGAGCGGCGCCAGGAGCGGGACGGCGGGCAGTTCCTGGGCTGCCAGTCGCCTGCCCCGCCACAGCCGCTGCGAGGCACCCCCTGTAGCTGCCCCCCGGGCGGCCCCTTTCTCGCCCAGCCCCAGAGACAGCCGGACTGCGGCCCCCGAGGGAGGCCCCGGCCCCGCGCCGCCAGGCGGGGAGCTGTGCCGTGGACCGCCCTGCGAGCATCTCCCTCCGGCAAAGCGCTTCATAGGCCGCCAGCCCCTCATCCCTTCCCCAGCCTCAGGAAGGCCGCTCTTGGCGGCTGGGGGCACCCACCTGTGTTGTGCCCGCATGATCCCGGGCAGTCGGGCGGTCCAAGTGAATCGGACGGTGCTGGGATCCAGGCTCAGGCAGCTCAGCTCAGCTCAGACACGGGGACAGCCTGCCCTGCGAAGGAGCAGCGGGGACCGAAGGCCCGTTATATGGGCCTCTCCATCCAGGGACGGGTCCCTGGCCAAGGGCCAACCAATCCAAAGCCAGCAGCAGGAGGGGGGCAGGCATAGCCCGGGCAGGTGGCCAGGCGGGCGGGGCCCACCGAGACACCTGAGCGGCCTCAGTGCTCCCTGCAGTGCAGGCGTGGGCTCGGTGCCAAGGAGGGGGGAATCCCGCCATCAGGGGCACCTCTGCTTGTGCTCGCCTGAGAAGCTGCGCCCGCCGAAGCGTCATCTTCCCCCACCCTGACCCCCGCGACCTGTGAAGCTGCCTTCTCTGGAGTCAGGCCGTAGAGCCCAGCCGCCTCTGCTCCCCCCTGACCAGCAGTGGCTCTCCAGGGACTCGGGCAGAGAGACAGATCCTTCCCAGCCTCGGCTACCCACCTGAGGTCCTTTGATCTGGCGGTGCGAGGCAGCCGGCAATTACTTCCCCCCCCCGGATGAAAATCACAGGAGCCCCCGCACCACGGCTGCCCTCCCTGGGCCTTGGCAGTGACTCCCAATCCATGAGCCCCGACGGCAAAGGGACAGAGCTTCCTTGGGGTCATGCTAGAAGAAGACACCTGCAAGAAGCTCCCCTGGGAACTCAGGGCTGCAGGTGAAGAAGGTCCAGCCACTGAGAGGCCCCAGTGAATCCACAGGGTCACACTCCCCCGTCCCTCTCTCCGCCAAGGTCCTCCCACAAGGTGACCAAGGCAGTTTCTGCCCCTAAACCAGGCCTGAAGTCTGACTGAATCAGATCTAAATAGTCCGTTTCAATCAAGAGCGTCTGGAGTCGATTGGCAACTCTCTCTCTCCAGCCACGGGCCAAGGCCGTAAGGGCATCTCAGTGGGTCAGCAATGCCTGCTTGCCGTCTCCTGCTTGTCTGGGCAAAGGAAGCCCCCAAGCCGGGTTGCCCCCTCTCTCCTCCACACGCACACAACGCGGAAGGTGCCACCAGCTGCACAAAGGCCCCTTTGTGGCGTGTGGAGCATCTGAATACACTTTTGTTCAGGCCGCCTCCCGGCTCTGTTGGATGAAAGGCTCCCGCCAGGGTGACGCAGGACCGTGAGGCCGGATCTGATTGCAAAGACGGCGTGGCTGGCTGTTCCGAGGCAGTGCTGGGGCAGTCGCAGCGGCCTCTTGCATATCAGTGGCACTCTCCCGCTGGGCCCCCCAGCCCAGGAGACCCCACTCCACCCCACCCCCCCAGCCCTGCTGCAAGCCCTGCTCTCTGCCCTGGAAGGGCCAGGCTCAAGCAGGGAGCATCTGCCAGCTCAGCAGGGGGAGACCCCCAGGAGGAAAGGGCTGCATGCGAAGGCAGGCCCCCGCACCAAGCCTTGTCCTCCACTCCTGGAGGACGTCTCTCTTCCGCCTGCCTGACCGCCCCAGAGCCCCAGACAGACACACGGCGAGAGGCAGGATGCTGCGTGCTCTCGAGGAGCCCTGCCTGCTGAAATGCCCATTCATAGAATCATAGAATCATAGCAAAGTAGAGTTGGAAGGGGCCTACAAGGCCATCGAGTCCAACCCCCTGCTCAATGCAGGAATCCAGGTCAAAGCATCTCTGACAGATGTCTGTCCAGCCGCACCTTGAATGCCTCCAGACTGGGAGAGCCCACCACCTCCCTAGGTAGTTGATTCCATTGTCTTATTGCTCTGACAGTCAGGAAATTTTTCCTGATGTTTAGGTGGAATCTAGGTTCCTGTAACTTGAGCCCATTATTCCGTGTCCTGCAAACTGGGATGAACGAGAAGAGATCTTTGCTCTCCTCTGTGTGACATCCCTTCAAATACTGGAAGAGTGCGATCATATCTCCCCTCAGTCTCCTCTTCTGAAGGCTAAACATGCCCAGTTCTTTCAGTCTCTCCTCATAGGGCCTTGTTTCCAGTCCCTTTATCATCCTTGTTGCCCTCCTCTGAACCCTCTCCAGTTTGTCTATGTCCTTCTTAAAGTGAGGTGCCCAGAACTGGACGCAGTACTCAAGATGAGGCCTAACCAGTGCCGAGTAAAGGGGAATTATCACTTCCCGCGATTTGGAAGCTATACTTCTATTAATACAGCCCAAAATTGCATTTGCCTTCTTTGCAGCCACGTCGCATTGCTGGCTCATATTCAGTTTGTGATCTACCACAATTCCAAGATCCTTCTCACTTGTAGTATTGTTGAGCCAAGTGTCCCCCATTCTGTAACTCTGCATTTGGTTTCCTCTCCCTAGGTGCAGCACTTGGCATTTGTCCCTGTTAAATTTCATTCTGTTGTTTTCGGCCCAGCGCTCCAGCCTATCGAGGTCACTTTGAATTTTGTTTCTGTCTTCCAGAGTATTAGCTGTTCCACCCAACTTTGTGTCATCTGCAAATTTGATAAGCATTCCCTGTACCTCCTGATCCAAGTCATTAATAAAAATGTTGAAGAGCACCGGGCCCCGGACCGAGCCCTGTGGTACCCCGCTCGTTACCTCTCCCCAGTTTGAGAAGGAACCATTGATAAGCACTCTTTGAGTCCGATTCTGTAGCCAATTGTGGATCCACCTGATAGTTGTTCCATCTAGCCCACTTTTAGCTAGCTTGCTAATCAGGATATCATGAGGCACTTTGTCGAAAGCTTTGCTGAAGTCCAGGTATATAATGTCCACAGCATTCCCACAGTCCACAAGGGAGGTTACCCGATCAAAAAATGAGATCAGATTAGTCTGACAGGATTTGTTCTTGACAAATTGTCGGGGGCCCGACCGACACCCATTTGGAAAACCCTGGGTGGGCTTGGGGGTGATCCCTAGGAAGGGTCGGGGAAGGGGAAGGTGTCCCCTGGCCCAATTGTCTGGAACGATCCGGGGCAAAGGCCCACCCACAACTGCCGGCCGTGGCGCCGTGAATGGAGGCTCCCCGTGGGCCAGGCTGTGTCTCTGACCAGGCCCCCCGCCGGCACCCCTCTCTGATTTTGACACAGGCCTGCTCCGGGGCTTCCGGGAGAGGGCCACTCGCTCGCTCAGGGTCCCTTAACCCGGATCAGTTCTCTGCTGCCGCCGTGCTCATATTCATTTGCAGGGTTACCGGTGATTGCACAAACAGGTCTGCATACACCTAAGGATTTTGAAGTCTTCACACAGTTGTAACAAAATGAAAAGGTATGGGAGATTATTGATTGCAAGGAATTGGCAAGTTCAACATCAGTATTTAATAATAGACTGGTATAAAGAGGTTTGGGATATTGCTTTAAATGATAAACTAACATGTAGTATTAAATGTAAAAGGGGACAATTAAAGAAAAATAATTTTAAGGAAATATGGGGGTCATTTTTAGATTATGTTTTAGTAAAGGGGAAAGGGAGTAAGCCATGTCATGATATGATGTATTTTTGGAATATAGATTAATAATGGATTATGTGGATAGAATTGGTTTTGGCCCCGGGGTGACGGGTGCACCTGTAGTGTATGATTTGTAGGTTTATGTTTTTTTTTTGTATGTGTGTTCTTTTAAAAAAATATAAAAAAAAAAAAAAAAAAAAAAGGTATGAGACTTTATTGCAAACAAGTTGAAAACATTTAAAGTAAAGCAGAAGATGGAAGTGAACCAAAGAGAATGTCCCTGGCCTGAGAGGGCCTACCGTAGATTGATATCCCAGCCATAGCTTAGCATTATGTCTGAAGCAGGCTATTGTGTGGCGCTCCACCAGCACCCCGCCATTACTGCTCCTTTTAGTGATTACATCTAACTTTATTCACTTTTTAATATGTGTGTTCTTCTCACAAGAGTAACTGTACTCATTTATCTGAGCATATATCAATTGTCTGAAATAGCCCCCATTTTAGATGGTTTAGGCAGCGGGGTGGGGGGAAGCCTACGCAAGGAAGCAAATTATCTTCACTTTGCTTTAGCAAAAAGGACACAAACTGACTGTAAATCCAAACTTAGTACTGTGCAGTGCCATAAGGTTTGAAGAAAACACTTGATAAAGTATCATAAAACGTGTAAAAATACCCAAAATGTCTCTTTGACTATACAGTGAAACACTTTTGAGCATGAAATGAGCAAAAGCAATCTGAAGCATCTTTTTGTCCACAAAACCATTGTAGCTAAGCATGTAGAGAGCCAGTGGTGGCGTAGTGGTGAGAGTGTTGGACTGGGACTCGGGAGATCCGGGTTCTATTCCCCGCTCAGCCGTGAAACTCACTGGGTGACTTTGGGCCAGTCACTGACTCTCAGCCTAACCTACCTCACAGGGTTGTTGTGAGGATAAAATGGAGAGGAGGAGGAGGAGGATTATGGAAGCTGCCTTGGGTTCCTTGCTGGAAAAAAGGCGGGGTATAAATATAATAAATAAATAAAATAAATTAGCGGCAGAAGGGATCCCCCCTCCCCCACTCCAAGGGCAAACAAAATAGCCAGAAAGGCTATTTAAAGAGCTGGTTCTTGGGAGTGGGGGGGCCCTGGCTCGCTTGGCAGATGGGTGCTGGTGGGGGGGGAGGCATTTTAAATTCATGATCGTGGAGTACCGATGGAGCGTGTATTATGGGATTTATCTTCTCTGCTGCACTGGGTGCATGGGATCTGAAAGGAGAGGCTGGGCCAGAGGGAAGGCCGGCTCGGGCGGGCGGCGACTGGGTTCAGGCCACTGGGCCCCCACGCTGTTCTCCAAGGCGCTCCAGGGCTGGTTCCTGGCATGAGCAGGGGAGGCCTCACTGCGGCTGTGCTGCTGCCGCCGCCGCCTCGCTCTGGTCCACGGGCTGAAGAGCTGAGCCAGGTATGTGGGGCACCTGCTCAGCATCTTCTCCTACGCTGGAGCAGGGCGTACGTGCTGGCCGTGCCGCTTTCCCCAGGCCCACAGGGCCGCTGTTGCCTTGCCTCCTCCAGTCACAGCCATTCAGATTGTTGCCTCTTTGTGAACTACCGTACTTAATTTTGGTGCTGGAGAACCTTGAATCAGGGAACAGCATTACAGGTTGCTACTGCAGATGCTACGAGCAGGATTTCTTGGAAGAAATTGAGAGGAAATGGCTTGTAGGGGACTGACCTGCCAAGCAATGTAGCCGAAGTAACAGGGAACGGGGGGGGGGGTGCTCCCCTCTCCCTCCCCCACGACTCTTCCCCCCCCCACCCACCCACCCCCCGCCTGCCCGCCTGCCTGCCTGCCTGCCTGCGGAACACTGTACAGGCCCCGGTTGAGCAGCTGGCCCGCAACCAAGCTGTGGTCGCATGAAAGCAGCCGCTGGGCTCCCCATCCGCTCGTAAAGCCTTCCCTGGATCAGCTCTCGCCTGCAGCCATGTGCACAGGCTCCAGGGAGCAGCCCCGGTCTAGCCAGCAGGGAATGGACTTCTGGCACCTGGCTCCGTGGGCTGGGCTCGGAGGGAGGGAGGAACCGCGGTGGCCGGCCGGCGGCACCAGCTGAATTAGGCCAGCTGCAGAGTCACATCCCATGTACACACACACACACACACACACACACACACACACACACACACACACACGAGACAGCCCTGAACCGTGGCTTGGCTGCCGCCAGGGTGGACAAACCCAAACTTCCATGCGTGGCTCCGGCCACGCAGAGGGAAGCTGTGCATTCCAGGGGCTGTTCATTTCAGTAAAAACAACAAAGCATCTTGGGGCACCTTAAAAACTAGCAACTTTACTATGGCATTCATGGACTACAGGGCACTTCATCACATGCATGAAGTGTTACCCCGTGTTCCAAGGGGATATATATACACACATGCGGTTTGTGAAGTGGGGGGAGGGATTATAAACGGGGAACTGAAATGCAGAAAGTTCAGGCAGCGATCATTACCTTATTGGCGGTGGCCCTTCACAAAACGGTTGTGGGCTGATAATACGGACATTTTTGCAATCGTGAGCTGATTAACACATGCAGTGTGAAAAAGCAAACAAACACCTTTGTCCCTATTCAAGCCACAGGAGACAGAGCTGAACTTTTGATGAATTGCAGTTCAGCTGTTTCACATTGAAATCTGTCTTTCATGTACCTTTGTTCAAGAATGGCCACCATAAGGCCATTCTATGTCCTTATAGGGTGAAGGGAGGGTGAAGTGTTCACTTCCAGTCAGAGGAGTAGTGGAGGCAGGACTTTCAGGGATGCAGCCCCAGTACTTTTTTGCTAGCGGGAATGCTTCAGAATTCCCTGTTCCCTCTGAGTGTAGCTGCAATCTTCACAGGCGCTGGGGTAGGGGAAATGAATTTTCTTGGCATCGGTATATAGTTGTGAGCTATGCATGTTGTAATGCAAAGTATTTGGGGGTGGCCTGATCTTCAATGGGCAGTTAAGACCCAAAAGACCTGCTCTGCCTCCTGGTAGAGACGAAAACTAGTAGAATTGGTTTGTTGATCTGGATCATCAGAGCTGCCTGCATTTTTGGCCTCTCCTTGGGGGCGTGGCTATGGGTTCTGACACGATGGGTGCATGACACCGTTGCTTCTGAGGCCTGATTCGTGTCCATTTCTTCCTTTGTGCAGAGTCTGGCCTGCTTGTCCTGTGCAGGATGCCGGAGGGCGAATGAGGAGTGTATTTTAGTCGGTGCAAGGCTGGCGGGCGGGCGGGGGGGGGAGGTATGGGGAGAGGTCACTCGTCCATGTGGTCCCCAGATCTGGAAAGGGGAAGCGGCTTGCGGTCAAGAAGGCTGCGACCCGGTGGGTGGGGAGGAAGATGCCTGGCTGATCCCCCTCCTCAAACCCAGCAGTCTTTGGATGACCCAAAGACATCCAACAACCTGAACAGATACAGAATTAGGCTTTTGCCAAAGGGTACTCGGAGTGCTGGGCACAAAAACATTGCAACACAGCAGCCGTGAACGGAACTGCGTCTTCTAGCCTTTCTGTTACATGTGGCTTTATTCTTCCAGTTCCACATAAAGTGTCCTCGTTGTTGTTGTCGTCGTCCCCCTTGCTGGTGCCACTTGGTGGGCTGGCTCCCCAGGGTCCATCCAGGAGGATTTCTCCTGGCTCCATTTCCCCTCTTTCTACCCAGGTAGGGAGGTGCACACAGGGGGTGGGGGGTGGGGTGTGCGTGGGGGGGGGAGTTAATCTCCTGAGCGGGCTGCTGCAGCCTGGATGTCTGTGATGGGCAGCGGCCCCCGTCCTGCAGCGCATTCCTCCCCCACCTCGCTGGGCCAGCCGAACAAGGGGCTCTTTGCTGTGGCCCAGGCGGGCTCAATGCTCTTTTGTTCCCAGATGAAAGGGTCCCGAGGAGGGGTGACTCAGGAGATTGCAGAGTGAGATTGGGTTCTGGGGCCTCCCGGGGTCTCTGGAGCCGCCCATCGCAGCCGGAATGGCAGGTCGGCCCGCCCGCCCGCCTCGTCGTGGGCACCTGCACTGCTCATTTAAATGTTTTAAATAACCGGTTGACATTTTTCTAGGGTTTAATTCCTAATAAACCATTTGTATTGCTCTCTCAGCAACCTTGGCTCCATCTTCCTGACTCCTAAAATGCCAGGGTGCCTATTTCTGGCAGCGCTTAGTGTGGCGGGGAGCAGCCCTTTTGCTCCGGAGGCCCACATGCGGTGGTGGGTGTGGTGAAGGTGTGCAGGGGGCGAATCCTGAGCTTACCATGGGCATGGCCTGGGCCAGTATCCTCCTTGCCCTCCCCCCCTCTCTCCAAGAGTGGCATTCACAGTGTTAAAGAAAGCCCCCAGTGTCACCGGCCTTCACAATCCTACACTGGCGTAGTGGTGCACGTTCGTCATATCAGCCTCCGTAGCTACGTATGCCCCCCAAGGAGAATCCATAGTCCGTCATCATGTCCCCACGATATATATATACACTAATATCACTGAGGTCACCGCATGGACCTGTGGCCCGACTGGGGTCCACCAGGAGAAGGGCCTTCAGTGTGGTGGCCCCATTTCCGTGGGACTCCCTGCCTCTGGAGGCCAGGCAGGCTCCCGACACTGTGTTGCTTTCGGCACCCCCTGAAAACATCTTTATTCCAAGAAGAGTTTCTTGACTGACCAGCCACAGTTTTTATTGAAATTCTGTTTTAATATAATATAATGCCTCTCTCCAAGGCACACGCACACTCTTCCTCCCCAATCCAGCAGCGTGTGGCGATGGACCAAGGTCTGAGCCGCCTCTCGTTGTGTGCTGCTGAGATCCCTCGGCACCTCCGCCCTGCCTCGCCGGCTGGGGTGCCAAACGGCGCACTCCTCAGCTTTCCCCAGCACCAGCCAGCTGGGACTGGGGGAGAGGGGTGTCGTGTGGGAGTGACCCTCCCCGTGCAGCACCCCCCCCCACTTAAACTGCTCGCCAAGCAGCTGTTCGGCAGGCTGAGGGTGAGCACGGTTGTGAACGGGGGTGGGGGGGAGCAAGGAGAGAGAGTCATCCGTCATCCCTGCAGCCCGCCCTCCTCATGCAAATCATGCTCCCCCCCACCCGCCATCCACTGATCCGTGGGGTGGGGGGCGCGATGTAGGTGGTGGGCCGGAGGGCACCCGTGGACCGCCTTGGAGGCATCTGGTCTGCTGACCCGGGCTGCCCACAGGTGGCTTCGTGACTCAGCGATAAAAGGTTCCTTGCACGCGTCCGGGGTGAATGTCTTAGTGGCCACAGGCATGTCAGCCAGCACACATGTTTAACAAAGGTTTGTAACTGCCAAATACTTTGTTCGGAAGGAGAGGGTTCAGCGGAGGGCAACAAGGATGATCAGGGGACTGGAAACAAAGCCCTGTGAAGAGAGACTGAAAGAACTGGGCATGTTTAGCCTTCAGAAGAGGAGACTGAGGGGAGATAGGATTGCACTCTTCCAGTACTTGAAGGGTTGTTACAGGATCTCTTCTCAACCACCCCAGAGTGCAGGACATGGAATAATGGGCTCAAGTGACAGGAAGCCAGATTCCGCCTGGACATCAGGAAAAAATTCCTGACTGACAGTGGAACCAACTACCTAGGGAGGTGGTGGGCTCTCCCACTCTGGAGGCATTCAAGGTGCAACTGGATAATCATCTGTCGGGGATGCTTTGACCTGGATTCCTGCATTGAGCAGGGGGTTGGACTCGATGGCCTTGTAGGACCCTTCCAAATCATAGTATGATTCTATGATACCCAAAATAGCAAGCTGTGCCTATTTCTGTTGTGTAAAAGAAGGCAGACAATAACAGCAGCACCCCCTTTTGAAACTGGCAACCTTTTATCATTGATTGCAAAATAAAATGGGAAGCAGATTTGTTTCAAAGGAACGTCTCTAATATGTTGTAAACTGTAAAAAAATAATAATTAAAAGAAAAGTATGGAACTGCCTGATTTGGTGCAATCTGAAATTTTGCTACCTTGCCAACAGAGGTGATTTAATCAAAGTTGTTTGAAACCGTTGTGAATCCTTAGTGCATTTGGAGCAATTTTCATAGGTGAGTGCTTATTTCTTTACAGTCTAAGTTGTATGTGAGAAAAGCATCATCTCCAAAAAAGGAACAAAAAGGCAGCAAAACTGTAATAGAATTTTCAGAGTTGTACAGCAGGCTACGGCTATGGCTTCTGCAAAGCTAAGTCTTGTCTCGCAAATCTTTCAGAGTCCTTTGAGAATGTCAGCAAACATGTGGACTGAGGTGAACCACTAGACATTATTTACTTGGACTTGCAAAAGGGTTTTGACAAAGCCCTTCACCAAAGACACCCGAGCAAACGGAGCAGGAAGAAATCAACCATTCTCCCAATGGGGGGATGTAAACAGCAGGGCCCCCAAGGATCCGTATTGGGACCAGTGCTTTCTAACTTGTCCATAAATGATCTGGAGTTAGGGGCCAAGTGAGATGGCCAAGTTTGCTGATACCATCAAATTATTTTGCGTGGTTAAAACAAAAAGGGACAGCAAAGAGTACCGATGTGTCAAGTGACACAAATTGTGGCAAAGGGTCCTAACTTCATGGATATGCTGATGGTGTCTGAACTGGCAGTGACTGACTAAGGAAGAGATCTTGGGGTTGTGGTGGAAGATGTTGACCCCGTGTGCAGCTGCTGTGAAAAAGGCAGACTCCATTTTGGGGAGAGTAGGAAAGGGATCACAAATAAAGTTGTCAATATCATAATGTCTTAAATACAAATCTATGTTGCAACCACACTTGAAATACTGTGTATATTTTTAGTCAGTGCAGCTCAAAAAGGATATTGTAGCGCTGTAACAGGCACAGAAAAGGCAACCAAAATTATCAAGGAGTTGAAGGAAAGGTTACAACATTTGGAGCTTTTCAGCTTAGAAAAAAGGCAAGTAAGGGGAGGCATGATAGAGGTGTGCAAAATTATGCGTGGTGTGGAGAAAATGGACAGGATCCTATAAAGCTGAATGGTTGGAGATTCGGGACAGGCAAAAGGAAGGGCTTCTTCGCACGGCGGCGCAGAGTTCAACTGTGGAATTCGCTACCACAGGATGTAGTGATGGCCACCAATTTGCACGGCTTTTAAAAGGGATTGGAGAAATCCCTGGAGGACAAGGCCTTTGATGGCTAGCAGCCATAACGGGAATATCCCACCTCTAGGATCAAAGCAACCTGCCTCCGAATACCAGTCACTGCGGGGAAGCAGCAGGAAATGGCTACTGTCCCCCTGTCCTGCATGCGGGCTTCCCAAAGGCATCTGGTTGGCCACTTTGGGAAGCAGATTGCCGGACCACGGACCACGTTGACGATGCATTTCCCCCTCTCCAGTCACACTCGCAGTTGGGGCTGCCTCCTATCAAACGGGGACAAGCTCACCCCAGCAACCCTTGCTAGGCCTGAACTCAAGGAGAAGCTCACATCCAGGCCAGAGATCCTAACAAGTGCGTGTTGTACATGTATGTGCATGTGTGTATGTGTACGTACACACACACACACACCAATAACCTTATTTTGCTCTACCTGAGCAGGAACAGCAAGTGGGAGGGCCCGGCGTGTGGCGATTTCTGGTGAGCCGTCTGCCTGGTGTGATGCAGCTGAGCACAGTCCGGGAAATGTGCGCCGTGCGCCCACCCACCACATTGCCGGCGCTGCAAGGGCTGGGGGCCCGGCTCTGGGGCCGTGTGTGGCACAAGCACTTCTGCCAGCCAGCCCCCCCCCTTCTATGCCCCTCTAGCCAGGGCAGCGGGTGTTGCAAGGATCTCCAGAGCGGAAGAGGCGGTAGATGCTGACCAATGGGAACATGGCGAGGGCCCCCACCATGGAGCCGAGCTGCACCACAGCCCCACACCAGACCAGGGCGCTGTGCCCCTCGTCCCGCAGGATCATCCCGATCATCAGCTTGACGTAGGAGAGGGTGCCCACGAAGAGAACCCAGCACAGAACCTGCAGGGAGCGGAGGAGAGCGTCGCCAGCGGGCAAGTCAAGAGCCTGCGGGTGCCCCCCACCCCCCACCCCCCGGGCACACAGCGCCGCCACCCCCGGCCCGGCAGCCAGGGAGGCTGTTGGGACATGTAACACAACAACAGCTGTGCCACAAGTGTTTTCATTTGGAAAGGTACAGGGTGGCTAGAATAACAGGATGGCTAGAAGGTTGTTTAGACTGGAACTGTTGTTCTCTTTCTCATGGGAAAAGTGGGCTGCACAGAAATATGAGCTGATCACATGGTTTGTACTTTCTGATGACGTAGTATGCTTATTGAGTTTCGTTTTCCTGTAACTTGGTAATGAGAGAGGAGGATTGATTGCTGTATGCATTCTGTTCTGTTCCTGTCTTCTCTCTGAATAGTTGCAATCATGTAATGATGTGTGCTAGCCAGGACTGGCTATGCACAGGACTAATGCTATGCAATGTAGTTTGGATTAACTCTGGATATAGAATAAACAGATAGAAAGAAATCCTGTGTAATGAATTCTATGGGAGTTGAATTCCTAACTACGGCGATGCTGGAGAGGCTGTAACCTGAGACGCTTGGAATGCTGCTGAGAGTATGGGAGACAGTGAATCTCTGTGTAAATGGGCCACACAAGAGACAGACGCTGTGTTTTCCAACTCACGCTCTGCTGGATCCACATAGGCGGACGGGCCTACAGAGTGGATTATGGATCATATGGCTGGAGTAATTTTTACTGCCATAACAAGGTTTTGAACCACCACAACAGAGGCGGGGGCGGCACAGGGTGAAGGCCAAAGCTAGGGGGCACGCTCCCAGGAAGGCCACTCGGGGCGGATTCATCACCCTCCGGCACATTTGGGCAGGCCTGTCCCGGAAGTGCAAGGAGCCCCATTCCACCCCCGCTGGCAACATTGAGGGGTTAGTAGTACATGTACCGGTATGTATGATTGATCGGCAGGGATCTGAATCCACATTCACGGGCACAGAACCCACGAGGGAAGGCGTTCTTTCGGGCTGACGAAGTTAAGGGTCGCCTCCCCTGACGCAAACCTGACTGCCCACTGAAGGGACGGCATGGGAGTGGCAGGAAGCGTGCGAGGGCCCGATCCTCCCCCTCCAGGCCGTTCATACTTACGATGAGGCTGACTCCGAGGGGCACGTGCAGCAAAGGAGGGCAAGGGCTGAGCACGGCCGCGGCCATGATGTAGCAGGCAAAGAGGGTTCCAGCCGAGCCCAGGGCGCCCATCAGCAGCAAGGACCTGCGTGCGGAGGAAGGAAGAGGAAGAGAGGGGGTGACTCGGCCCCCTCAAGCTCCTCCCACTGGGTGGAGACCACAAGGCTCAGCACTGGGGCTTCCTTCTGCCACTCCGGGTCTCTTGCCCAGTGCACTGGTGGGCTGGACGCAACCTGGCACGGCACAAGGGCACCAAGCTAGCCCCGCCTCACTACTAGTGCTGGAGCCTCGGTCCCGCTTGCCGCCTGGACGCCCCCCTCCCCAGTACTCAGACGCCAGGGCGGGAGAGGCCCCTCTGTGCCTCGCCCCCGCAATCAGCTCTACTGCTGAACCGCTTTTACCATCCAGACGTCTCCACCAATATTCATCTGAAATCTGCCTTCTGTAACTGAAGCCTGTGAGATCTGCAGAGAACAACCACCCACACTGCTTGTGGATTAGGCACCGAATTACAAACAACAGCCACAGATGTTAACGCCACTGTGGCCAGGGAGCAGCACTCCACCGCCACGTTGCGTGTCCCTAGCGCCTTGGCTCCAACTGGTCCCGTTTTGCCTGGAAAGGGAGGTGTGACCCTGAGCCCTTCCCCCGTGGCACGAGCCCAGTCTCTGCAAGGCTGCCACGCTTATCGTGGCCTCGCTCCGGCGGAGTTCCCTGTGCCCCGTTTTACCTGTTCGGCAGGAACATTCCGAGGAAGCAGGCGAGCGGGTTGGCCAAGGCGGCCAATGTCGCGGAGAGGTGGTAAGCGGAGTTGCCGTACGGGAGGCAGGAGTAGGCCTGGACAGCAGGGAGCACGCCGTTGGTCAGGGCGTTGACCCAGGCCAGCAGCCCAAAGATGTAGCCCATCTGGGATCGGGAGTAGGTGCCAGAGCGGAAGGAGCTGCCAACGGGCGACTTGCGCGGCGGCCCCATCATGGGCCGCCCTTCCACGGTGACTTGCATGCCACCCGTGTTCTCAGTTTGCGCCCGCACGTGGTGCTTCTCCTTTGCCCGCTCCCGCTTGGCCGCTGGCAGGTAGTTGAGGAGGACGAAGGCTGCCAGGCACACGGCCATCATGCCGCCGAGGAGGAGGAAGAAGGCGCTGGCGGAGAAACGTGCCTCTCGGTACGCCACCTGCAGCCCCGTGTCATTGCCCGCCTGGCTGCTGCTGTTCACACAGTGGACGGCGCCCACGCCCTGCGCCAAGGCCGCCAGCCCGGGCAGAAGGCCGCTGAGCCCCTCTCCCACAAAGTAGGTGGTGAGGTACTGCGGCCGCAGCCTCCGCATGTAGGGCAGGAAGGTGACCGAGGAGGTGCAGTCCACCACAGCGAGGAAGAAGAGCAGGGTGAGGAGGGCCGTGCTACGTGGGTAGCCCCCCACCACGCTGGTCTCCCGCCAGAAGAAGGCCAGCAGGAGGCAGGCCAGGCAGCCGAGGCAGAGGATGCCGTAGATGACACCCACCTCGCCCAGCCGCCCCGGGAGGAAGCGGTGCATCAGGGTGAAGGCCAGGGGCCCCACGTTGGCCAGCTGGATGATGATGGTCAAGCAGGACGGCAGGAACCAGCCCTCCGGGACGCTGGGCACGATGAGGGGCAGCTCCACCCACATGCCGTTGATGGCCACCCACGAGCCGGTGCCCAGAAGGCAGACCAGGATGTGGACGGCCACGCCCATCGCTCCCCCGGGGTCAAGGCGCGATCTGTGTGATCTCGGTTCTGGAGGAGCAACATGAAACGGGGCGTAAACGGATCGAGCTCCAGCAGGGCCAGAGCGGGCGCTTTGCACGGCAGCCTCCGACACCAGCAATCCTCAAGCTTTGCCGTAGAATCGTGGGGCACTCCCAGACTCTCCTTGTGCAGCAGGTCCGTCTCGCTTTCCTTAATCGATTTCCTGCAGTAAGAAAGAAAAAGAAAAAAAAGGAAGACGGGTGGGGTGTTAATATGAGATATAGTTCTGATCATTTGGTTATGGCTACACCTCCAAAAGGGAGTCCACAGCCCTCATAAGAAGCGTTGGGTAAGCAAGGGTTCGGGTGAAAAGAAGCCGCCTGCCCACCTCCCCAGCAGGGCAGAAGGCAAAAGGCCATGACCGAAGCCTTGAATGGAAGAGTGAGTGGAGCCTAGAGGCATGCATAGGCAAAGGAGTGGCAGGCTTGCATTGATTAAGACCTGAATATTGCATATCGCCTAAAACACAGGAGGATTTCTCCTGAAAAGATATGGCTCGTCCCCCCACCCCCACTGGGCGAATACCACCAGAAGCTTACTCCAAAAACAGTCCCATCATCAGCAAGAAGACCCGAACCTTTGCTTTCCTAAGTACACCCATTATGAGTCATCAAAACATAAAGAGTAAAAGTCGTTAGCAGAGTTTGAAGACATCTGTGGGGCAAAGACCGCCCCACTGCTCTCTTTTCTCCAAAAAGGCGGGACGAAGAGGTTTTAGCAAGGTGGATCGGGAGAGAGAGCTGGAACCTTGGAATGCGGACTGCGGGGCTACAGCTGGAACCTCATCACAGCAGACAGGTAGTAGCTGGGACTTTGCTTTTCTATCCTTCTAGGTGGGAATCTCCCCCCCCCCCTTTTCCTATTCAGGCTTGTCAGGGCAAAAGGGACTCTTTCTCCTCTCCAGAATACAGGGTGTGTTTGAACCATAGCGTAAGGATATTTTGCTGCCTGACATCACTAGGTTTGCTTTACCAACAAGTAGGACGCTGTACCTTCTCTGTATTCTACCCCAGCCAAAGATCCTAAACCTTTTGTAAGAGTGTGGGGTTAGAGGGAATCTAGTGCCCAGAATTATCTGTCGTCACAGGGGCACAGGAGGGTCACAAGAGGAAGATGCTGATGTCTGGATGCTCCCCCCCCCCCAATTCTGTGAATGGGGCAAGGTGACTGTCTGCACATTAAAAGCCACATCTGGAAGCACTTCTGTGAAATTCAAAAGCTCACACACTGATTTGTGATTTTTAGTCTATCCTACTGAATAACTTTGGTTATTGGGTGATCTAAATGTGAAATAAACCCACAGACAAGCAGCCTGTGGAGGAAGGGGGGGCTGGCTGACCCGCCACAACCCACCCTTTCCTACCCCAAAGGACCCAAGACCCCCAGAGATCTCAAAGTACCAGACTGCCAAGCAATCCTACTTGAATCTCTGTTCAGGAACTTGCCTTTATGACTGTAACCTGGATTTAGTTGCTGGAACCACAGAGCAATCCACAAACACCATGTGGGGTAAAAAAACCCCAAAGAAGGTTTATTCAGGTAGCATTTTACAACAAAAATAGGGAAATAAGGGAAGCACACAAAATAGAGAGAGACACTTTGGTACAAAGTAATAGAGCTGCAAAAATAACAAAACCTGATTCTTTATATCTCCCAGGCACACACTCTGTTACCTGGGGGTCAGTTCTCTTCAGGGTTGGATCCAGCACAGCCTTGCCGCCCGGGGGGGACTACTTCACCTACCCGAAGGTCCGAGATGGGTAGCCCTCCACAAGGCTTGCCTTTCCAAAGCCCTCATTCAGCTAATTTCACCAGGAGCTACCTGGGGTCGGATCCTGAGGCCACCCGAAGGCTTGGGCCTCTGCTTGGCTTGCCGCCATTGCTCCAACAGCAACCATGCGATGACCCAAAGACAAAGAACAAAACCCACACGTTGGGAAATATACCTCCCCCCCCTCCCCTCCTTTCTGTAGCTTTGCTGCTTCTTAGCCAATCAGGATGAACTTCACCTGGCCAGGCAGGGAGGGGAACTCATGACTCATGACATTTGCATCGGAAAAGCCGTAGACCGGACTTTCAGGCGCCATGGCCCATCCGATACTTTATGCACATTTCGCCTCCTCCCAGCCCCCAACCGGCCTTACTTGGTTTTCACATGAGGAGGCGTGTGCGTGTGTGTGTGTGCAGGCATGTGAGTGTGTGTGTAGGAACCCTCAGAGGCTCTTTTTCTCCACACAGCCTATTCATAGAATCCTACAGCTGAAGGGGGTCAGGGAGGCCATCTAGTCCAACCCCCTGCTCGAGACAGGAAACCCAGAGCTAGTGTGTCCCCAACAGATGGCTGTCCAGCCTCTGCTTGCAGACCTCCAGCGACAGGGAGCCTCCCCTGCCCCCTAAACAATTGCTTCCATTGCCCAACGGTCAATATGTTTCTCTTATTTGCGACAGCCCTGCAGGCGTTGGAAGAGGGAGCTCACGTCCCCTCTCAGTCTCTTCTTCTACAGGCTAAACATTCCCAGTTCCTTCAACCTTTCCTCATAGGAGTTGTTTTCTATACCCCATCCCAGCCCTCCTCAGAACCCGTTCCAATTTGTCTACACAACCTCCTTAAGGTGCAGGGCCCAGCATTGGGCACGGCGCTCCAGATGAGATCTGACTAATGTGGAATAAAGTGGAAGAATTACTTCTCGTAGCCTGGAAGCGATGTTTGTATTACGGCAGCCCAAAATCACTGTAGCCTGCTTTGCAGCCGTGTCACACTCCTGATTTGTGTTCAGCGGAGGGTCCACGTCAATCCCAAGACCTTTTTCACATATTGCAGCTGTTTGGGTCTTTTCTATCGGGACTGCTACAGCTGCCTGCAAACCCACCCCCACCCCCATTTTGGGTGCCATAAGGCAGAAATATTAGATGGGCATAGCGAGCAAGCTCCCCCCGGGGTGGTGTTGCAGGGCGACTGGAGCAGGGAAAATATTAACAGCCCAAGTCTCTTCCTCTCATAATCAGTAGCATCATGGACTTGGCCCAGGATTCTGGAAGGCAAAGTTCTCCCACTTTTCACCCCTGGGTCTTGTTCACCCTTTCATGCCCCTTTTCTTTGCACGGGACTGGCCCCAGGCTGCTCTTTGGACACAGGAGGAGGGAAATCTTGCCACTTGTACCCCCTGCAAAATGTGGGCTGCTGCGAGAGCAATTTAGGGGGAGAAAAGAAGCCACAGAGGCACACTGGAGGGAGGGTCCAGGGAAAATGGACGGGCAGGTGGGCGAGGATGGAACAGGAACTCTGCAGATGTTCTGTCCTCAACCCGCTGACGCTCCAATAGGGCGTCCTTCCAGTTTTGTGAATATTCACAGTTGCTGCCTATGTCATCTTTTCTCTAGTTCCAGGCTCCCTCTTTTAAAGGTGAGAGGTGCGGTTTGCTGCTAGCTGGCCTCCCCCCACCCACCCACCCCCACTTCTTGCTGCGTGGGGGCACGGCTGGCCTGATCTCTGACAGCTTTATGGGACAAGAGGCAGGCCCACAGCAACTCCTGGATGGGTTGCCCAGGGCCGGATTAAGATAGGGGCTATTGGAGCTGCAGCTCCAGGCCCCTACCAGAAAATAGGCCCACAATCAGGACCGGTGCAGGGCAGTTTGGCGCCCCAGGCGAAATAATATTTAGCGCCCCCCCCTCTCCAAAGCAGCCCTGCTCTGCAAAAAAAACAACCCTGCGCCGCCACCACCAACCTACCTTCCCCCCGCCCTGGCGGCTGCTGCTGCTGCTGCCGCCGCTGAGGAGGAAGTGACGCGACGGGACCCCCGCGCTGTTTTTTGCCGGGGAAACCATGGCAACAGGGCTGTTTAAGCCCTGTTGCCCTGGTTCCTCCTGCCAAAACAACGCGGGCGGGGCTCCGGAAGCGACACGACGCGGAGAAGGTAGGTGGCGGGGAGGGGGTCGGGGGGGTGGTGATGGCGGCGGCGGCGGGAAGGCACAGCGGCAGCGAGCGGGAGGGCGGGGGAGGCACAGCGGCGAGCAGGACGGGAGGGCGCGGCGGCGGCGGCGGCGGGAGGGTGGGGAGACGGAGGCCTGGCGGGGGCGGCGCAGCGGCAGCGAAGAGGAGCGTAGCGTTTCTGCGCCCTCTTCAGCCGCGCGCCCTCCTCAGCACCAGGCCCATAATGCTCTTAATCCGGCCCTGGGGTTGCCAAAGCACACAGTGCTGCTCGTGATCGATGCACGATGCACGATGCATGATGCATGATGCACGATGCGCTGTGAGCACCCAGGTGGGGTGGGCCAGAGAGAGCCCTTTGCGGCCTCATAATGTTTCCCTACATGCTCCCCACCTGAATAAATGCACACAGGTACACCTCTCATATAGTCCCCGAACACGTGCAAAGCGACACACCTCCTTTTGTGCCACTGACTGAGGAATCGCAGAGAGCCCGTTCCTCCCCAGCGGGTGGCAGCAGACAGCAGAGAAGGCAGCGGGGCAGGTGGGGCACCTGCAGGCACAGGTGAGGCCCAGCACGACGCAGTTTAGAAATGACACCGCTGCAAGACCCGCCCCCCCCACTGCTAATTAACCCCGCCAATGTTGTGTCCTCCCCCACCCACACACACACATATACATTTCACGGATGAAAAACAGGGACGCTTCTGTGGACTGGGAGGACCCCATTTATTCTCGAACAAGGATCACCTCCAGTCGCATGACTGAACACGGCTGAAGGCAAATGAGCCGTAACCCCCCCGCCCCAAGTTCGGAATGTTTAACCAATATTGGGAATGTTACCAGGAGGAAGGCAGCACAGCACGTCTTGCAGAAATTTAACTTCTCGAGAGCTACGCTGGGAGGGGGGGAGGGAGGGGGCTTAAACGTGACGAACTTGAAGAACTCTTTTTGCGCACGTGAGCAATCTCGAAAAGCATCTCCACGAGGCAAAGAGGAACGTGGGTCGAAAGGGAAAGGGCTGCCCCTGCCTGTGGGCACCCCTGACTCTCCCAGGGACCCCCCCCCTCCCCTGCAAGGCCCTCCTACCTGCTCGAGAGGGGATCAGCCCCCCCCCCCCCGGCAGCGGCGGCTGCTGCTCCTCCGCTGAGCTGAGCTGGGCTGAGCGGAGCGGTGCGAGCACATGATGAGCTGCCTGCCTGCCCGCCCGCCGCCCTCCCCATGTCACGGCCTGCCTTGCAGAGGGGGAGTGTGGGGTGGGTTCACGGGAAGGCAGTGGGTGTTGCTGCTGCCGGTGTGTGTGAGTGGGGGTGTGTGTCCCAGGCCTTTCGTTGAATTGAGTGTGACACCAGCAGCTGGGGTGGTATCACCTCGGGGAACAGTGGCAAAATGGAGGGGGCACTATGGAGACGGGCTCCCCAAAGAAATCCCAGGGATCTTGCTGCAAAAGGACCGGTGCAAGGCCGTTTGGTGCCCTAGGCAAGATCAGATATTTAGCGCCCCCCCCTTCCCACTTGAGAGCGCTGTATTTTTTTTCAAGGCGTTTCTGGCGCCCTCTTTAGCCCTGCGCCCTAGACAGCTGCCTAGTTGGCCTCATGGTAGCACCGGCCCTGACTGTACGGAAGGCAGAGTTGTCCCTGAATTACGGGCTGACATTCCCATCTGGGGCAAATAGCAGCTAGAGGCGGGTGGGAGGGATTTCCCCTGGGAATGCAGCACAGGGAAAAGGGCTGGCCTCTTTCCCCCTGCACCATGGTCCAAATCCAGATTTGTAGAAGGGAAAACAGCAAACCCCATGGAGATTTCCAACCACAGATCTTCCAGGTAACATCTAGTATGGCCCTGAATACACACCAATCACTTGTACCCTTGGTCTGATCCAGCATGGCTCTTCTTATGAACACATGAGAAAATCACTCAGCAGTAATGGTGTATTTGTACAGGGCTGCTTTGACCCCCAAAGCCATTTGCTTCATGCTCACTCTCTGCAGTGCCAGACCACCTATCAAACATTGAGCAAGGATGCTCAATAGCACCTTAACACAGCCTGCCCCCCACTCTTCCCCAAGGAGAGACCTTGCACTGAACTTCTTAACAAGATGATTAAAGTATTTCTCATGCCAAGCCACTGAGCTTGGAGTCCTGGCTCTTTAGGAATATATAGAAGTGGCTTTAGGCCAGGTCAGACTATCCTCCCAGTGTGGCTGGCACCATCTGCTCTAGCAGGCAGGCAGCTCTGCAGGGTTTCAGACATAAGCCTCTGCCATCACCAGCTACCAGATCCTTTTTTAAACTGGAGATGCCCAGGATTGAACATGGGACTTTCTGCATGCAAAACATGTGTTCTACCGTGAGCTCGGGTCCCTCGCTTTCTTCTCCTCCTCACCAATCTCCAAAGGGGCACCCTGTGATGTCCTCAGCTCTGGGGGGAGAAGTTGTTAACAGACACCATGAAGGAACTTGCAGGGAGAAATGGGACATTCCATAAAGACTGTTGCAGATTAACCAAGCCCTGCCCTCTCTTATACAGAAAGGACCTAGGGAGAGGAAACCAAATGCAGAGTTACAGAATGGGGGACACTTGGCTCAACAATACTACAAGTGAGAAGGATCTTGGAATTGTGGTAGATCACAAACTGAATATGAGCCAGCAATGCGATGTGGCTGCAAAGAAGGCAAATGCAATTTTGGGCTGTATTAATAGAAGTAGGTATAGCTTCCAAATCGCGGGAAGTGATAATTCCCCTTTACTCGGCACTGGTTAGGCCTCATCTTGAGTACTGCGTCCAGTTCTGGGCACCTCACTTTAAGAAGGACATAGACAAACTGGAGAGGGTTCAGAGGAGGGCAACAAGGATGATAAAGGGACTGGAAACAAGGCCCTATGAGGAGAGACGGAAAGAACTGGGCATGTTTAGCCTTCAGAAGAGGAGACTGAGGGGAGATAGGATCGCACTCTTCCAGTATTTGAAAGGATGTCACACAGAGGAGGGCAAAGATCTCTTCTCGATCATCCCAGTTTGCAGGACACGGAATAATGGGCTCAAGTTACAGGAACCTAGATTCCACCTAAACACCAGGAAAAATTTCCTGACAGAGCAATAAGACAATGGCACCAACTACCTAGGGAGGTGGTGGGCTCTCCCACTCTGGAGGCATTCAAGGTGCGGCTGGACGGCCATTGCTCAGGGATGCTTTGACCTGGATTCCTGCATTGAGCAGGGGGTTGGACTCGATGGCCTTGTAGGCCCCTTCCAACTCTACGTTTTCTATGATTCTATGATTCTATGACTTTAAGTTGCAGTCAACACAGACTATATATAAACAAACCAATTCATCACAGGACCGATCTGAGGCTGATGATGCCCTTATGATGTGGTGGTCACATGGCTGCTCCGTTGTGCCTCCAGCCAAGCCCCCTTCATCATCACAGCCAAGATCCCCAAAGTGGCAGAGGCAGTGGAATAGCCAATGGCAGATGTGTATTTAGTTGTCAGCTGGGCATAAAGTGGTTATCTTCGGACACCTTTGCCAGAAGCCCAAGTTGGCCTGGGCTGACAAAGGCACGTGTTTCTCAGGCCTTATGTTCATTGTCATGGAGGCTACTGGGCAGAGAGAGCAGTTCATAGAATCATAGAATCATAGAAAAGTAGAGTTGGAAGGGGCCTACAAGGCCATCGAGTCCAACCCCCTGCTCAATGCAGGAATCCAGGTCAAAGCATCTCTGACAGATGTCTGTCCAGCTGCACCTTGAATGCCTCCAGAGTGGGAGAGCCCACAACCTCCCTAGGTAGTTGATTCCATTGTCTTATTGCTCTGACAGTCAGGAAAATTTTCCTGATGTTTAGGTGGAATCTAGGTTCCTGTAACTTGAGCCCATTATTCCGTGTCCTGCAAACTGGGATGATCGAGAAGAGATCCTGCTGGCCCTCCTTTGTGTGACATCCCTTCAAGTACTGGAAGAGTGCGATCATATCTCCCCTCAGTCTCCTCTTCTGAAGGCTAAACATGCCCAGTTCTTTCAGTCTCTCCTCATAGGGCCTTGTTTCCAGTCCCTTTATCATCCTTGTTGCCCTCCTCTGAACCCTCTCCAGTTTGTCTATGTCCTTCTTAAAGTGAGGTGCCCAGAATTGGACGCAGTACTCAAGATGAGGCCTAACCAGTGCCGAGTAAAGGGGAATTATCACTTCCCGCGATTTGGAAGCTATACTTCTATTAATACAGCCCAAAATTGCATTTGCCTTCTTTGCAGCCACATCGCATTGCTGGCTCATATTCAGTTTGTGATCTACCACAATTGCCTTATTGGAGAAGGGGATTGCTTGATTTGTACGAAGAGCTGCCGCCCACCCGCATCACACCAAGGTGGGTCTCTCTAGCCCAGCACTCAGTCTCCAACCGGATGTCCCAGTGGGAAGATGCCCACAAGCAGGGCAGCTCTTCCCCAATTCAGTTGTGGCTCCCCAGCAAGTGACTTCCGGGGGTGGGCAGGCTGCTTCTGGATTAGAGGCCCCACGTGGCCATGACGGCCAATAGCCCGTAACAGGCCCCTTTAAAAACAGACTAAGGCGGCGGCATCACTTGGGTCAGCAAATCCCATGAACGTATCCTGCACTGCGAAGCACGCCTTCCTTGGGCCCGCATGGCATCTGCTGCCTTCTCATGCCCCTGCCGGAAGGACCCTCTCCTTTCTCCACACCATGCATGGTTTGATGAATGCCAATCACGTCCCCTCCACCTGAGTTGTCTATTACTCTAGTCTAAAGACAGAAACAGGAGGAGATAAGCATCCAAATGCAACGGAAAAAAAAGGAGAGAACTGGGTTCTCAGGATGCAAAGATCTTTATTAAAGGAGCCCGACGCGTTTCGGCCTGTGTATTTTTCAAGGCCTTCCTCAAGGGGTTGTAAAAGAGTCTGCAGATTTCTTAAACAACTAATGTCTTTCACTGTTTCAGTGGCGACTCACTGAAACAGTGAAAGACATTAGTTGTTTAAGAAATCTGCAGACTCTTTTACAACCCCCTGAGGAAGGCCGAAACGCGTCGGGATCCTTTAATAAAGATTTTTGCATCCTGAGAACCCAGTTCTCTCCTTTTTTTCGTTTTATTACTCTAGTCTAGCCTATGAATCCCCCCCTCCCAGTTTTGCCTTATGCTGAAAGTGCCCGAGTCCCTCGATCATCGATCATCGTGCCTGCTTGTCTCTGCACAAAGAAGCAGTTTAGCTGAGCCTCAAAATCTGAGGCGAGGCTCAGGTGGACAAGGTGGGAATCTACCTTCCTACTTGGTGCTTATTTGCAGTAGATTTGTTGGCTCCCCTTCGGGGGCTTGGGCGGCGGCGGCAGGCAGCACCTCTTGCATCCATGCCGGGGCTGTTCCTCATTTGAGAAAATGTCCTCTTCCTTGGCTTCCCGTGCCCTTGGCTTCCTTTGCACAGCTCTACATTTGTGGGAGGCACCGATAATATCAGTACATCCGTTAAGTACCGTTTGCGCTTTCGGCTCATCAGAAGAACGTAAGAGGAGCCACGATGGAGCAGACCAAAGGCCTCTCAAGTGCAACAGTCTGGGAAGCCCACAAGCAGGACAGGAGAGCAGCAGCACCCTCCTGCTTGTGTTCCCCAGCAATTGTAAGAGGCATGCTGCCTCTAAGCCTGGAGGTAACATACAGCCATGAGGACTAGCAGCCATTGATGGCCTTCTCCTCCATGAATTGGTCTAATCCCCTGGCCCACCACTCTGCTTCATTGGCTGACCCGGAGTTCTAATATCACGAGGGAGAAAAACATCTCCCTGTCCTCTTTCTCCAAACCATGCAGTTTTATACACCTCTAACATATCCTGCCTTATACACCTTTTTCAAGCTGATCTATGATCACACCATAGATCTTTATAAGGGCAGCACGATGATATTATTATTCTTTTCATTTATATACCACCCAATCGCCAAAGTTCTCTGGGAGGTTAACAACAATTTGTAAAATACAGTACAAATACAATAAAAACAGAATAAAATTCTATAATTTTTTTTAAAAAATTAAAACCATTTGAACAGTTAAAACCCATTTAATATGTTCAATAAACTAGACCACTGCAGACATACCCCCCCACCTCATATGCCATTAAAAAACATTAAATGCCTTGGCATAGAGGGCAGTCTTACTTGGCGCTGAAAGGGTAAGAGTTGGCGCCTGGCGGGCCTCAGTAGGAGAATCGTTCCAAAATTGGGGGGCTGCCACTGAGAAGGCCCTCTTCATCATTGCCACCCTCTGAGCATCCCTCAGAGATGGCACTCAGAGGAAGGCCTCAGATGTTGATCGCAGTGTCTGGGTAGATTGCGGTTGGGAGAGGTGTCCCATCAAGTACTGTGGTCCCAAGCCATTGGGACTGCAATTGGCAATTTTATTTTTGATTCCTTTCCTAACGAGCCCTCAGCATGCTTGTTGACATTTTGAATGAACTATACAGGTTAGTGAGACAGAAATTACTTTGCAGAAGCCATGTTGATTCTTCTTCAACAAGACCTGTCCTTCTATATGCTTGCTAAAGTTATCTTTAATAATGTTTTGCACCATTTTGCCTGGAACAGATGTTCAGCTAACTGACATGTAACTTCCTGGATGCTCCCAGGATCCCTTTTCCAGCCCTCTGGTAAACAGGTCAATCTTAAGAGACATGTTACATATTTTTGTTAGAAGACACATATTTTCACATTTGAATTAAAAATGTTTAGATGGATACCATCTGGACCTGGTGATTTGTTTTCTTCAATTTGTCAATAAGGTCTAGAATCTCATGTCACCGCTATTTGCCTCAGTTCCTCAAGGCTTCCTGAAAAAAATCAGGAAGAATAATAGAAAAGTAAGAGTTGGAAGTCCAATGCAGGAATCCAGGTCAAAGCATCCCTGACAGATGGCTGTCCAGTTGCACCTTGAATGCCTCCAGATTGGGAGAGCCCACCACCTCCCTACGTAGTTGGTTCCATTGTCGTATTGCTCTAACAGTCAGGAAGTTTTTCCTGATGTTTAGGTGGAATCTGGCTTCCTGTAGCTTGAGCCCATCATTCCGTGTCCTGCAAATTGGGATGATCGAGAAGAGATCCTGGCCCTCCTCTTTGTGACATCCCTTCAAGTACTGGAAGAGTGCTATCCTATCTCCCCTCAGTCTCCTCTTCTGAAGGCTAAACATGCCCAGTTCTTTCAGTCTCTCCTCATAGGGCCTTGTTTCCAGTCCCTTAATTATCTTTGTTGCCCTCCTCTGAACCCTCTCCAGTTTGTCTGCATCTTTGTCTGCATTCCATGACCATCTGTTCTAGGGCACAGTTGCTTAGGGTAACTAGAAATAGTGGAAGACCGACAACCTGGTCTTCTGCGTGGGTTCAATGCTAAGGGGGTAGCGAGTCCTGGGGCGGCCTTCTCCGAGATCCCCAGCTACTATCACCCTTAGCCCAGAACAAAGGGATAACTTATAGCCACAGAAGTATCTTTTAGAAAACAAGTTTATTTACAACATTACCTTCACAAACCCAGACACACGCCAGCAATACAGCTTATCAGTACGGTACAAAGTAGCAAGCAAGAAGTCTTGAGGACACCGTGATTTCGGGGCTCTCAGCAAGTTAGTTCAGCTCGGGTCCCGGCAGAGGCCCGGTCAACCGCACGCTGCTAGCTGGGTTCCCGGCGGAGGCCCGGTCAACCGCACGCTGCTAGCTGGGTTCCCGGCGGAGGTCCGGTCTACCCAAGCGGCTTGCGAGTGATTTCAGCTTGGTTTCCCGGGGGTCCAGTCAACCCAAGCGGCTTGTGAGTGATTTCAGCTTGGTTTCCCGGGGGTCCGGTCAACCCAAGCGACCAGTGATTTCAGCTAGCTGGAGCGTGCCGGGTGTGGCTACCCGGGGTTGCCGATCCTTCGTTCTCTTACCCCAGGCATGGGGCAAGATTGTTGATCAGGTCCAACAACCCAGTTCCCTTGCGCAGGGTGTTTTATACCTTGGTGTTTCAGGTAGCCCCTCCCTCCGTGATCAGGTGGGTTGACACCCTCCCTGAGGGGCGGCCTTTTGGGTCAGGTGGGGTGACGCCCTCCCCCCGTGGGGTGGGGTCCCTTTGAAGCCACTTGCTTAATGGTCCCATCCTATGGTGTTGAGTGGCCATTTCTTAGGGGTGCTGAAGTGTCTGCTCTGGAGAGGTATTCAAGTCTTATGTAGATGGAGCCAATATGCGAGAGCATTGACAAACCTGGGGATGCTTCCTGCCTTCCCCCCTGGGGTGATTCTATGCAGATGTTGTTTGTCCCCTTTGTCATCTGTGGAAACCGGCTGTTTCCCCCCCCCCCTGGGTCTCCTTCCCCCCTCCTTGGTGAGTGTGTGTCAGGCAGGGGGCTTAGGTTGGCTTTCTCCACAGAAATGTTACCTCTTTGTCACAACCAGAACATACATTTATCTAGTCTACGAGAGGGCAATTGATACTACTCATTTCGGCAACACTTTCTCATTTGGATGCCTTCCTTATTTCATTCTCCATCTCAAGATCACTCCGAGTGTCTTGGTCAGGGGGATGATAGTAAATTGCTTTTGGAGCCTGGTATTGCTGCCCACAGATTCCAGGGAAGGGTCTGCCCATTTTGCGGTTTCTAGTTTGCCACTATGACCTCCCCCCCTCCCCCCCCGTGCACTGCGTGAGGTCCAAAACATCTGGAGGGCACCAGATTGGGGAAGGCTGTGGTACAGCGTGCAAGCAAGCACATGCCCCGAGCTTCAGATGACCTTTTAAGAGTCCTGTGAGTGGTTTGTCCCAACAGCATCATCACTTGGCAGCTCCCCACCAGAACAATGAGCTCTCTGTTTGGCACAAAGGTCAGGAAAATAGGAAGAGTGGGGTGCTGTGGGGAAGACGGTGAGGGTGAACAGAGACCTCACTTGGGCCCAGTAACCATTTCAGCCCTGGAACTTCCTCTGGCAGGAAAAAGGTGGGATGCCTCCTGGTTGCTGACTTGGTTCCTCTTTTGAGAACCAAGAGGCTGCAATTCAAGACAGGTACAAATTCAGGTCCACTGAATTCTATGGATGGCAAAAGCATACCTGTGGTTGGGTTACAGCCAAAGTTACATTCATGAATGAGAGGAGAAAGAAAAATAATATATTTATTTAAAATATTTATATACTGCCTTTCGTTGCGAAATCACGAGGCAACGGACAGAATTCATGAAACCAGAAAATATACCAAGCCAAGTATTAAAAAAATAGCAAATGCCTGGTTAAACAGGTAAGTTTTTAACAGGCACCTTAACGCCATCAAGGTTGGTGCCTGTCGCACTGCAGCAGGGAGAGTTTAAAAGACACTGGGGCACCACCACAGAAAAGGCCCTGTTCCTGGTTGCCATCAGATGTACCTGTATAGGCAAGGGAACAACCAGGAGGCCCGGATCTGTAGATCTCAATAAATGGGTAAGTTGATATTGGAGAAGGTGCTTCCTCAGGTAAACCTCATCCCAAATTGTCTAGGGTCTTATATATGAACAACATCACCTTGAATTTGGCCTGGTAATATATTGGCAGCCAATGCAGTTCTCTGAGCAAAGGCATAACATGCTTGCAGAAACCTGCCCCACTCAGCAACCTAGCCACTGAATTCTGCACTAGCTGCAGTTTCCAAATCAGCCTCAAAGGAAGCCCCACACAGAGTGCATTGCAGTGATCCAGTCTTGAGAGGTCACCGATGCATGGATCACTGTGCCAGACGATCCCTATCCAGGAATGTCCATATCTGGTGTCCCAACCAAAGCTAGTAGAAGGCACTCCTAGTCACCGAGTCTGCCTGAGCCTCCAGTGACAAAGATGGTTTGAGGAGTATCCCCAAACTACGAATCTGATCCCCATGGGAAACCCACAAGCAGGACATGGATGCAATAGTACCCTCCCGCCCATGTTCCCCAGCAACTGGTGCACATAGGCATACTGCCTCTGATACTGGAGGTGGCATAGAGCCATCAGGACTAGTAGCCATTGAGAGCCCTCTCCTCCATGAATTTGTCCAATATCCCTTTTCAAGCTGTCCAGATTGGTGGCCATCACTGCATCTTGTGGAAGTGAGTTCCATAGTTTAACGATGCGCTGTGTGAAGAAGTCTGTCCTTTTATCTGTCCTGAATCTCCCACCAATCAGCTTCATGGGATGAACCCGCTGGGTTCTAGTATTATGAGAGAGGAAAATGTCTCCCCCTGCCCACCTTCTCCACACCAGGGGCTAATTTACAGTAAAGCCCTTTTCCGTGTACCCGGGAGCGCGGCCACGGCATTTACGGAAAAGACATTGACCACTGTTGGGGCACATGCTAATGAATATGGCGCAGTTCCCACTGTGTTGAAGATGTGATCTTGTGTCACGCACAAATGTGATTTGTGTGAGAGAGGAGGAGTTGGGAAGGCGACGTGTGTGGGAGAAATGGCCCTTTAAGGTTCCTTCTATATATTTTTTAAACATCCATATTTTTTTTAAAAAAGTAACTGACAGCTCCTCCTACTCCTCACCAAAAAACACGGAGGAGAAAGGGGTGGGTAGAGAAGAGGGGGAGGCTGTGGTGCTGCTGCCCTCCACCCACGAGGCGAAGCCAGGACTAGCCCCCCCCCCAGTTCCCTTCCACCCAAAAGCAATTCCTGAAAGCCAATGCAGACCCTCTCCTGTGCTGATTTTCACAGGAGTAAATGTGATTACTTTACATTGAAGGCAATGTGATTTACTTCTGAGCAGACAAGTATATTGGCATGTTTTCAGGTAGTTGTTCCTCGAGGCAACAAAATAAAAAGGACAGAGGGGACAATTGGGAAAGCTTGCAAAGACATTCCAAATGTTATGTTTTCAAAGGATGAATTAGGGGAGGGGGACGCAGCATTGCATTTACTCTCCAGTTCACTGGGAGAGGGGGAGAGAGAGAGAGAGAGAGAGAGAGAGAGAGAGAGAGAGAGAGAGAGAGAGAGACCATGGTGGTGGGTGAGGGAGGCCAGTACCAGAAGTTTAGCGCACGCTGAGATACATAGCGTGGAAAAAACGCAACATGGAAAAAAAGTTGTGATATAACTAGTCTGACGAAATCTGGGATATAATGGCAGAAATAGCATAGAGGTCAGTTTGGGGTACACGTCATGCGAGGCAGGCATTACAATGCTGGTAAAAATCCTTAGTGAGGATCCCCCCACCTCTGTCTTGTACACCTCTATCATGTCTCTCCTCACTCGCATTTTCTCTAAGCTGAACAGTCTCAGCTGTTGTAACCTTTTCCTCATAGGGGAATTGCTTCAGCCCCTTGATAGTTGTGGTTGCCCTTCTCTGCACTTTCCCAACTCTACAATATCCTTTTTAGGTGCCCATTTCAATGAACTAATCTTAAAAAAGCAATTTAATACAATCAATATCAGACAGGAGGCACCAGATAATATAAAAAACAAACCACAGTAGGGAATTCAGGCAAAACACTAATCTCAATCAAACACCCATCAGGTTGCACTTGTTGCTTGCTGGAAGTAAAAGGTCTTCAGCTTTGGGCAGAAGGATATTAGGGAGGGAGGAAGCAACAAGATCTCCCAGATCAAGGCATTCCATAACTTAGGTGCCACAAGAAAGAAGGCCCTATCATGTCTGCCCCCACCAACTGAACAGCGGTGGGGCATGCAACGGAGCCTCCTGAGCAGCGGTCCTTTAAGTCAGTGTTCTCCAACCTTGGGCCCCCAGATGTTTTTGGCCTACAACACCCAGCATGCCCCAGCCAGCGCAAGGCCGGAGAACACTGCTTTAAGTATCCTGATTCTAAGCTGTTCAGGGCTTTAAAGGCAACACCAGCACTTTGGTATTTGAGGCCAGAAACAAACGGGAAGCCAGTGAAGCTGGCACAAAAGCAGAGTCAGATGCTCCAAAGGACAGGCTCCTGTCAACAATCTCACAGCTGCAATCTGAACTAGCCGATGTTTCCAGATGCTCTTCAGAGGCAACCCCAAGTAGAGCATGTTTCACTGACTAGCCCATCTGCACTATAACGAGGGCGTGTGTGACTACAGCAGTGTTTCTCAACCTTGGGTCCCCAGATGTTTTTGGCCTACAACTCCCAGCATGCCCCAGCCAGCTATGCTGGCTGGGGCATGCTGGGAGTTGTAGGCCAAAAACATCTGGGGACCCAAGGTTGAGAAACACTGGACTACAGGCAGGTCAGCCTTCTCCAGAACAGGTGCGGCTGGAGTTCCAGTCTAAGCTGGGCAAAGGCACCTCCGGCCCCGGCCCCACCTGAGCATCCACAGAACCACCAACCTGTGACCCGGCTCCTTCAGGGAGAGCGCAGCCTCACCCAAAACAGGCTATATCCCCACGACCTGATTGGTAGACCTACTAAACCAGAGCTCTTTTGTCTTGCCTGAATCAAGCATCAGGTTGTTTGCCCACATCCAGCAGTGACCCATGGACATCCCTGGTCTCTCCTTGGATCGAGATAGAAAAGAGAGACAGACACACAGAGTATCAACATCCTGATGACAATGAACTTCAAATCTCTAGCCTCCCTCCGCCAGTGGTTCCATGTAGGCAAGGCATATCTTGTCTCTCTCTTCACACAAAGCATAACTGAAATAATTCATGGCAACAGAATGAAATTTAATAGGGATAAATGCCAAGTGCTGCACCTAGGGAAAGGAAACCAAATGCAGAGTTACAGAATGGGGGACACTTGGCTCAACAATACCACAAGTGAGAAAGATCTTGGAATTGTTGTAGATCACAAACTGAATATGAGCCAGCAATGCGATGTGGCTGCAAAGAAGGCAAGTGCTATTTTGGGCTGCATTAATAGAAGTATAGCTTCCAAATCACGTGAAGTGATAATTCCCCTTTACTTGGCACTGGTTAGGCCTCATCTTGAGTATTGCATCCAATTCTGGGCACCACACTTTCAGAAGGACGTAGACAAACTAGAGAGGGTTCAGAGGAGGGCAACAAGGATGATAAAGGGACTGGAAACAAGGCCCTATGAGGAGAGACTGAAAGAACTGGGCATGTTTAGCCTTCAGAAGAGGACACTGAGGGGAGATATGATTGCACTCTTCCAGTACTTGAAGGGTTGTCACACAGAGGAGGGCCAGAATCTCTTCTCGATCATCCCAGTTTGCAGGACACGGAATAATGGGCTCAAATTACAGGAACCCAGATTCCACCTAAATATCAGGAAAATTTTCCTGACTGTCAGAGCAATAAGACAATGGAACCTACTACCTAGGGAGGTGGTGGGCTCTCCCACTCTGGAGGCATTCAAGGTGCAGCCGGACAGCCATCTGTCAGGGATGCTTTGACCTGGATTCCTGCATTGAGCAGGGGGTTGGACTCGATGGCCTTGTAGGCCCCTTCCAACTCTACTTTTCTATGATTCTAAGGTGCAGTGGTGGCCACTAGCTTAGACGGCTATTTAAAAAAAAAAAGATTGGCCACACTCCCAGAGATTCAGTCTATTAATTGCTGTTAAACATGACAGCTAAATATGACCTTGATATTATTTGGATTGCTTGTTCTTGGGGTGACAAACAAGATAGGAGGGCCACCTCTATCATGATTTGCTTCTGAGCTTTCCATGGACACCTGGCCAGCTACTGTACAAGAAAAAGAAGTTGGGCTAGATGGTCCCAAGAAGGCACTTTTGATGACCTGGTTGGCTGGGATGAAAGGGGCATTTCTAATTCTTTCACCCCACTCTGATCTACTTTACTGAATATCATTGCAATCATTCATTCAGTTCTCATTCTCTCATAGTTACCTAGTTGGAGCAACAAATGGGAGGCAGACGCTGGGTGATGCCAAGAAGGGGAGGGTCCCGCTGAACGCTTGCTGCTTCTCTTTGTGGCGTTGCTACACCAAAACCAACACAAGTCTTGAGGGGAGTCTTATATAGTCTTCTCCAGCCCTCCATTCGATGTTAAAGGACTTCACCTTTTAACCAGAGGCTTTATTATACAACCTACGCGCCTCAGGGTAATTGGGCGTATCTTATCTTCTTGGAAATTCCTGTCTGTTTTCCTCAAACTCAACTAATTAACTGCATCACACTGCCCACCAATTCACTTAACACTTCTGTCAGGGTTTCGGTGTTGTTTTTTTTAAAACCATGGTACTGTAGCACCCCCAAATTCAAGAGGGTGGCTTTTTAAATGCAACCTGTGTTGATTCACTTTACCTGTGGATTTCAGGAATGCCCCTCTACACCCCCGCCCACCCCCAGTACTTTAACTAATGAGATGCTTGCCAATTGTCCCAAGATCAACCACCCAGAGAGCTATTGGCCAGTAATAGAAATGTAATAAAATAATTTTTTAGAAGAGCATTAGTTTGGGTGTACCTCAAGGCCCCCAGAAGCAAAGGGCCTCTTTGACCCAGAATGTTGGGGAAATAAAGAAGCCCAAGGAAGATGCAGTGCATGACTTCGCTGGCATGATCGTGGGCAAAACACAAGCCTTCTTCTCTCAACATGCACAGCTCGGTGTTTTCTGCTGCTGCTTCTATGCAGCGTGTCCCAAGGGACACAGTGATGTGTCCAGACATTACTGATCCAGCATGTCCCTGGCTGCAGCTACAATTTCCTCGATTCCAGTGGTTGAAAAATGCTTGTGCACATCATGTTGGGAAGTGGCAGCTGGAATTGGAGCACACAGGGGCAACCGTTACATCCATCGCCCGCCTGTGTGGCCAGGACTTCATTTGGGGGAAGCAGAAAGTTTCTGAACGGCCTAGTCTTGTATGTTGGGTGAATAGTATGTATAGCAACGAGTCTGTGAATTTCTCATAGATCATAGAGTTGGAAGGAGCCTACAAGGCTATCAAGTCCAACCCCCTGCTCAGTGCAGGAAACTAGAGGAGGGGTCTCCCATCCAAGTAATAACCAGGCTTGACCCTGCTTAGCTTTCCACGCTCAGGCAAGCTGAGCCAGCGTAAGCCACAGGCCTGGTCTACTCTCATGTCCTCCTGCCCCAAGTCACTGGGATGGCGGAACCACCTCCACGGGTCCCCGTCTTCCGAGTTTTCCTTGCCAGAAACTTCCGCACTTTTTTAGGCCAAACTGCATTTTACACTGGAGCAACAGCCTTTTCTTTTTGTAAAAGCAGCTGTGGGTGGGGGTGTGACGGAAGAGGGAGATCTGGACCAGGGTTGCGGTACAAGTCTTACATTTCACCCCCATGCTCTGGCCCCGATCCAGATGATCTCTGAACACCTTGTAGGCTCCTTCCAACTCTATGATCTATGAAATCTATAAGCTATCATTCTCTCTCCTCTGGCCTGTGACTGAGTGTCACACCCAGAAAGGTGCATTGTTGTCAGTCCACTATACTGGGAGCTATTTTTAAAAAATATTTATTTAAAATATTTCTAGGCCTCGTCCAGCCAGGAGCTGCAGACCACAAAGCACACAAGTGAGAAAACATTTCCAGTAGGAATCATACCCCACCACGTTCCCTGTAGCCGGCCGCCAGTTACGACGTTGCGTCCCTCCCGCTGCTCAGCGCCGCGATGCACCCCCCCCCCGGACGGCATCCAGCTATCCCCTTGGAAGCGGCAATTCATCTCTACCACCCAAGAGATTCGTGGGATCTGGATTCCCAACAGGGAGAGGGCAAACGTCTGGAGAAGCGAAATGTCAGCGGGAGCAACTTTGGTCCCAGGGTAGAGAGAACTCTGCTCTACAGGCACGGTGGTGAAGGGTCCGGGCAACGGGAGCAGCATCCCTCCCTCCTGTGTCAAAGCAGCCCCTCAAGGGAGATTGCTCTAGTTAGGATTGCTGCTGGGAGAGGATGCTTCTTCTTCCTTGACGGTCACGCCAGGCTTGTGCAACCAAAGGGCTTCGGAAGTGGGGGAGAGAAGCTGCGGCCACGTAAAGGGCGTGTATGCACAAGCACGCACACACTTTCTGGAGGCAGGTGGGCAGGACCCGATGGAGCCGCATGGGGGTGAGCCATTCCCTGCTTGCCCAGGCTGGTACGGTGCGGTCGCAGACGGAATGCCACCCCAGCCACTGCCCACAGCAAAAAGCAACAAAAGGGCCTGCGCTTCCTGGTAAGGAGTGCGGGGGCTCAGGAAACCATCTTTTTTTTTAAAAGACAGGCAGTGCTTAGCAGAAGAAAAGGAGCCCTGGGCAGAGAGACAGCTTTACAGGAGGGGAGTGGTGGTGGCGGTGGTGAACACTCCTTCCTTTTCTAGACTGGCAGTACGGAATAGCGAGCCAGCATGGAACGGTTCATCAGTGTTGCTGGATCAAGTGGAGTTTCCCCCCGAACTAGAAAAGGGTCAGAGAAATCCCACCTGCGGCAAGGGCAACATTAAGGGCTAACGAGAACTGCCCCCACTTGAGACAGGCAGCGGGGCTCCTTCAGGCGTGCTCCCGGAGCCGCGGCTGCTGGCCCGCTCGGTGTCCCTCCCGCAGCCGGCGGCGCTCACGCCCCGCAGCCGTCCACGCAGTCCACCCCGCTGCGAAAGAGGTGGTAGATGCTGGTGAGGGGGAACATGCCGAGGGCCCCCACCAGCGAGCCCGCTTGGATGACGGCCCCACACCAGACCAGGGCGCCATGGCCGGCCTCGTGCAATAAGCTGCTGATCACCACCTTCAGGTAGGAGAAGAGGCCCATGAACAGGATCCAGGAGATCACCTGCCGAGAGAAGACCGCCTCAGTTTCTGAATGGCACCCTGCCAAGCTGCTGGGTGGGCACGGGCGGGAGAGGGACGGGCAGGCAGCACCTCCACGAGTCATTCGCTGCCTTTTATCCTTGCGAGAACCCGGGACACAGCGACGGGCCCAGGGCCACCCGGGGAGCCACGTGGCACGGGGGGAATCTGAACCCAGCCTAGTTTTGGTGAATGGCTGCAGCCTTGCCCTCGGCCAGCCGTCCCCAACCTGGTGCCCTCCAGGGGTGTTGGGCTGCAACTCCCAGCCAGCCGGGTGTACTGCTGCCCCCGCAGGGCGACGGTCATTCAGACGCCTTCCTACAGCCTGACCTGGACGAGGGGCCAGGCTCGGCACACCTCTCTGCAGGATCTGGTCCTATCTAGGGGCAGGGTACGGAGGGCTGCTCTCCGGCAGGAGGAGTGTGGGGCGGGAAGGAGCTGCGTGCTCATCTCCCCCAGCGGCCGGGGTGTGGGCGGTTCTGTCGACGCCCCGATGACTCAGCTCGGCCGGAGCAGCTGCCATACTCACCACCAGGGCAATGCCGACGGGGCTGCCCGCCAGCGGGGGGCAGGGGCTGAAGGCCGCCAGCACCATCAGGTAGGCTCCGAACACACACGCCACGGCGGAGATGATGCTCAGGCCCAGCGATGACCTGGCAGAGGCAGACAAGCAGGCAATCAGTTGCAGTCTGGATCCTACCCAACACTAGTTGCTGGGAGACACGAGCTGGGTGGGTGGGGCGCGCGCTCCTGCCCTCGTGTCCTCCCTGCTGGGCCACTGTGGAAAGCTGGTGCTGGACAAGAGAGGCCCCCCGGGCCTGGTCCAGCTTCAAGGCCCTTCCTGTGCTCTTGCCCTACTACAGGGAAGGTGGCCTGACCCGGTCTCCCCCGGCAGCCCCATCTTCCAAGAAGCCAGTGAAGGCAGCCAGGAGTCAGAGGAATCCTGGGGGCAGGGAGAGAGGAGCCGCTTCACACCGGAACGTCAGCCATTGCTGCCTCCTTGTGGTCAAGCGGGGCAGCGGCCTCAGGCCAGGCAGACCGCCAAAGTCCAAAGGTCTCCATGACATTTTGCTCAAGTCCAGAGCCAGGGGGCCCTTTTCATCTATTTACAATTTATTTATTTACAAGATTTATATACCGTTCCTTATTCCAGTATGGAGATTTCGGAGCAGTCAACAATAAAAGATAAAACAAATAAAAGATGCTTATGGCACCTGGCTCCAAATCCTCCAATGCCCGCTCCCAGTGGCTTCATATAGATGTTAAACAATATTGGGGACAGGATGGTACCCTGCAGAACCCCACAGCTCAGTTGCCAAGGGGTCGAGGCACAGTCGCCCAATGTTACTCTCTGGAATCGGCCCCGCAGGTAAGCACAGAACCACTGTAACACAGTGCCTCCAGTGCCCAACCCGCGGAGTTGATCCAGAATACTACGGTCGATGGTTTCAAAAGTCGATGAGACATCGAGCAGCATGAACAGGGTTGCACTCCCCGTGCCCCTCTCTCAGTAAAGGTCATCCATCAGGGCGACCAAGGCTGATTCAGTTCCGTAACCGGGTCGAAACCCAGACTGGGTCTAGATAATCAGTATCCTCCAAGAGTGCCTGCAGTTGCTCCGCCATGACCCTCTCCCAGTACTTTCCCTAATTAATGAATATTTGCAAATGGGGGGTCGTTGTCAAGTACCGGTGGGTCCAGAGTGGGTTTCTTCAGGAGTGGTTACACTACTGCCCCTTAAGATCAGCAGGAACCACCCCTTCACGCAGAGATGCATTTACCACTCCTTGGACCCACCCAGTCATATTTATTTATTTATTATATTTGTTAATCGCCCATCTGGCCGGTCACTAGCTTTTATTAGCCAGGAGGGGCAAGGATTGAGAGGGCACGTGGTCAGCTGCATTGCTGCAAGCACCTTGTCCACGTCATCAGGCTGCAGCAACTGAAATTGATCCCACAAAATTGGGCAGATGGTGGCGTCAGATACCTCGATTGGAGCTGCGTTAATGACAGTGTCAAGTTCGCTGCGGAGATGAGTGATTTTGTCCTCAAAGTGCGATGCGAAAAGGTCACAGTGGGACTTCGAGGGGGCCAGGGTCTCATTCGCTGGGGAGTGTTAAGGGCCCCTGGACCACCCAAAAGAACTCCGCTGGACGGCTACTCGAGGATGCAATGGAGACAGCAAAGTAATGCTTCTTTGTTGCCCGCACTGCTGCGCAATAGGCACGATTATGCGCTCTAGAGCGTGCTCGGTCATCTTCGCTTCGAGTCTTGCACCATTTGTGCTCTAGCCGACATCCAGCCTGTTTCATCAACCGCAGCCCCCCAGTATACCAAGGAGCAGGGCGGGCTCTACAGCACTGGAGAGGTCACTCAGGTGCAATCGAGTCGATGGCCCTCCGCATCTCACCATTCCACAGTGAGACCAGGGCCGTAGCTGGATCTCCAGCAATTTCCACTGGAAAATCCCCAAGACCAGAGCATTCAGAAATCCATTGGATTCCACCAGTCCCCTGGGGTGGACCATCTGAATGGGTCCCCCACCCCTGCAGGAGGGAAGTAATGCCGTGAGTTCAAATCTCACCAGGAAATGGTCTGACCTTGACAATGGGGTTACTTGGACACCCCCCCCCCCCAATTTTCAGATTACTCATCTCACAGCTTGGAGCAAAGACCAAATCTAGGGCATGCCTCGGTTTATGTGTTGGGCCAATGACAAACTAAGACAGCCGCATGGTTGTCTTGGGAGGCCGTGACGTCCCGAGCTGGGACTCCAGAAGCAGCATCAACATGGAAATTGAAGTCACCCAGAACCACCGTCCTGGGTTCCTCCAACACCACACTCGAGACCAGCCCTGCCAGCATGAGCAGGGAGGTTGCAGGGCCGCAGGGCGGGTGGTATACCGTCAGCATCTCCACACCGTCTCTATGGCCCAGCACCAGGTGCAACCCCTCGAGGCCCGCTCCAAGGTGGTTTCCCGGCGAGGGAGACGGCAGTTCTGTGAACCACGGCAACCCCACCCAGCCCTCCGGCCAAGGCTGGTGCGGCACCAAGTACCCAGGTGGGCAGAGCTGATTCGGGCTGGCCTCACCCAAGTCTCAGCAATACATGCCAGATCGGCCTTCTCATCCATGATTAAGTCGTGAATGGACGTGCTCTTATTGCGGACCGATCGGGCGTTAAATAGCACCGCAAGACAGGAGGGCTCAGTGGATGAGCTGCCAGGCACATGAGAGCTAGAGGAGCGGGGCAGAAACATGCATGCACATCTGTAGCCCATTCATAGATTTCATAGATCATAGAGTTGGAAGGAGCCTACAAGGCTATCAAGTCCAACCCCCTGCTCAGTGCAGGAAACTAGAGGAGGGGTCTCCCATCCAAGTAATAACCAGGCTTGACCCTGCTTAGCTTTCCATGCTCAGGCAAGCTGAGCCAGCGTAAGCCACAGGCCTGGTCTACTCTCATGTCCTCCTGCCCCAAGTCACTGGGATGGCGGAACCACCTCCACGGGTCCCCGTCTCCAGAGTTTTCCTTGCCAGAAACTTCCGCACTTTTTTAGGCCAAACTGCATTTTACACTGGAGCAACAGACTTTTCTTTTTGTAAAAGCAGCTGTGGGTGGGGGTGTGACGGAAGAGGGAGATCTGGACCAGGGTTGCGGTACAAGTCTTACATTTCACCCCCATGCTCTGGCCCCGATCCAGATGATCTCTGAACACAAGAGATGGCACTAATCACAGAGGGGGAAACCTGTGGGCTTTTTTCTTTGTGCGATTTATATCAATACAGAGGAGGGGGTGGAATTTGGGCTAGGGCTGTGGGGCACGGTGGGGAAAGGGCTCGGCCACTCTGATCCAAACTGCACCCTTGCTCCGCTGCTGCTTTTACAAAAAGAAAACTATGCAGGGAGTTCCAGAACAGGTAACATGGAATTTGGCCCAAGGGCTGCAGGTCCACATGAGAACCAGGTACATAGTGCAGCGGCTCAGAGTGTGAGCCGGGAAGTTCCTGGTTCGAATCTCACTGCTGCTGTGAATTTGCTCGGTGGACTCGGGCAATTCCCCCTCTCAGCCCCCTATCTGCTCATAACACCAGCCAACTCTACAGTGTTGCTAGAAGTACAATTGAGTTAATGTACGGGAACAGTCAAAAAGTGATGTGTAAATGAGAACTGTTGTTACAGGGGTGGTCTAGTTGACAGTGATCTGGTCAAGCCACAGTGCGTTGTGGTGCGTGCTGGGTGGTTTTTTGGATATTCAAGCCGCGGCTGGTCGTGTCATCCGAACCCAGGGACCGTGGGTTATGCAAGGGGTAAACAACCCTCGCATAAGCCATGGCCTGTTGTAGGGTTATTTGAGGGTTGTTTAACTCTCAAACAACCCCTGCTGCCCTGGTTCAGACAACATGACAAACCATGGCACCCCCGCTACCAGAGGTTGAATATTCAAAATGGCCACACGCGCCGCAACCCACCAATAAGCCACGGTGGGCTGCAGTGATTGTGCAAGCTGGTCCATTGGGATAACCTGACCTGACTTATAAATTTGCAAAATAAAAAATAAACCTGGCCAAAAAGTCAGGTGACAGGCAGACTCTTGGTCCAGAACCTTTCCCCTGGCACTTACTACACACATGGCCCGAACCCGTGTGCAGTGATCCCATGTCCGATTTTCATAGCTGTCCCGAGAACGGCTCCAGCAGCCCCGGGTAACACTTATCCCACCCGTGGCCCCACGAAACGTGCACGCCGCACAGCCCGAGCCAGACTGCTGTGGGCCAAACCACGGGCGTGAGAACCGCTCCCTCTGCCTGCCCCACCTCAGGCTACGGAGCAGCCGAGCTAAATGCACGGTCTGTGACCAGAGTGGCCCCGCGCCCGCTGCCCTTCACAAAATCTCTGCACAATCAAATGGCTCTGGACCTTCATGTGGGAATCCAGAGAATAATTCGTGTTGCCTGGCTCTCTGCCACTGGGCAGCTGGCTGGCCACTATGGGAAGAGAATGCCGGGCAGGAGAGGCCTTTGGTCTGATCCAGCTCCAGGGCTCTTCTGACGCTCTTGAAGGACGAGAGAAGAAATCTACGCAGTCTCAAGAGCAGCCTCCTCCCCTTCCCTGTACTGTCCCAGCTCATGAATACCATATTATACACATGAAGTGAATCAAATCAGGCACTGTGAACCAGGGACCTGGGTTAAAATCCTCTCTGGGTGGGTGGCCTTGGACCACTTAAGTCTCAGATTCTGCCTTCCGTGAAATGAGAGTAACAGTGATCCGTCAAACAAGTCTGATGAATGAGGACTGGCTGCGCTATTAGGGACATTGAGCTACAAGATCAAAGAAGAGCAGCTACCCCATATCCAGAATTTAGAGATCAGGGGCTGATTTTTTTACCCGCATCCTATTTATCCTTTCTAACCATTCCAAAATACAGGAAAGCATTCACATTGGCTAAGTTTAATGTGTTACCCTCTGCACTTTTGGAGGGTAGATATAACAGCACCCCATACGCTGAGCGTTTATGCCTCTGTGAAGCTGGCATGGTAGAGACTGTGGGTCATGTATTACTGTACTGCTCTTTTTATCGTGAATTTCGGCACATTTTCATTACTCCTATTTTGCAACGATTACCTGGGAGATCTGACCACTTTTATATAGATTATCTATTAGCGGGTCAGAATCTTCATAACTTCTGAGGTGGCTAGATTTTGCGCAGCTGCAATCGCTTGTCGACGAGGGAGGATGGTGACTGAAAATGTTCTAACTTGTTAAAATCTTGATTTTATGAGTGGGACACATGCCAGTTTTAATCAATTATTTTAACTAATTAATATATTTTAAAATATATATTATTGTATCCACTGTGTATGTCTTGTTGGCCTTCTGAATATTACTGTTTTATTTTATTTGCTGGTCTTATGACCGTAATAAATAAATAAATAAAAATAAAATGAGGACTGGCTGCGCTGCACATTAAACACGACACGCCCCGCCCACCAACGCACGCTATTTGGGGGGCAGGCGGCACGGAGCCCTGGCCAGCAGAACCCTCGTTGACACTTAACCATAGTTAGGGTGCGCAGCGCGGCTGACGTTTCAGCAGGGATGATCGGAGGGTGCGGTAAAGCCACGACAGCCCATGGCACGGCAACCCAGCCCCTCCCGAGGGCAAGGCCCCCTCGCTCACCCACCTACACAGCACGAACATGGCGATGAAGCAGGCCACAGGGTTGGAGATGTTGCTGAGCACCACGGACAGGTGGTAGGCCATGTCCCCGTAAGGCAGGCAAGAGTAGCTCTGCACAGAAGGCAGAACCCCGTTGGTCAGGGCATTGGAGAGCCCCAGGAGCACCAGCAGGTAGATGTTCCTCCCGGTCCAGAAGGTGGCCGCCGCAGCCACCGGTGGCCTGGCAGAATCTCCCGCACCCATGTTCTCTGCGGCACGGTCTGGCGTGGGCATGCTGTCAGCCCGCAATGGGATGGACTCCTCGGGCGGCACGCTGTCCTCGGAAGAGCTCTTCTCCTCCGGAGCATCATCGCGCCTGTGCCGGACCACCAGCGCCAGGAAGGCAAGCGCTGAGACGGCCAGCAGGGCCAGGAGCAGCCAGAAGTAGGTGGTGGCCGAGAAGTTCTCCTCCAGGTAGTGTGGCTGCGTGCCATTGAGGCACTCCAGTTGCCCCACGCCCTGGCCCAACGCAAGCACGCAGGGAAGGAGGGCACTGAGACCTTGCCCGATGAAGAAGGTGCGGATGAACAGCTGCGGGAACTGGTACATGAAGGGCAGGAAGGAGACGTTGGAGGTACAGCACACCAGCGCCAGTACGAAGGTTAAGACAAAGTACCCGATGCTGTGCGGCTGACCCGCTACCACGGCCGTGTGATCCCAGAAGAGGGCCAGGAACAGCGCGGCCGCCACGGCCAGGACCTGGATGGCGTGGATCAGCCACTGCTCCTTCAGCCGCCCGGGCGCAAAGTGGTGAGCCAGGGTGACACTCACGGGGCCCACATTTCCCAGGGCAATGAGGACAGACAGGTAGGCAGGGAGGTTCCAGCCTGCAAAGAGATTACACCGCCTGAGAATCCCTGCAATCTCCCCCCCCCCCGCCTCCTTTTTTTAAAAGCGAGCTCCCGAAGGCTCAGAAACAAGGCAACGCCTTTGGCTGTCGTGTCTTCCCCTGATGTGGGTGCCCCACAGCTCAATGTGCCTCCTACTCTCCAACCCTCATTCATACCTTCTCCTACTCAGCTTTTGCCAAGGTAGCCAGAACTCTACAAAAACCTGACCACTACAATTAAAAAAGGTAGCACAACTTGAGAATATTTATAGAAAGAGGTATAATTTAACCTGCATGGAGAAATGCGGGTTTCTTTGGCACAGGTCTGGTTTTCTGCTGGAGCGCAAGACATCCCGCATCTAGCCATGAAGGGCAATTTGAGATTTAATCACTAGATGTCCCCAACTGCCTGGCTGGATGCCACGGTTTTGAGAGAGAGGCTCTAGTTCCACTCTTCCTGGACCAAAGAGATGGAGCAAGAAAGGCCTCCTTTGTTTTCTTTAATAACATCAGAAGATCCTCGATGCTGGATCAGACCAAGGGTCCATCTGACCCAGCATTCTGTTCACACGGTGGCCGACCAGCTGCCCCATAGGAAACCCACAAGCAGGACATGAGTGCAACAGCACCCTCCCGGCCATGTCCCCCAGCAACTGGTGTACCTAGGCATACTGCCTCTGAGACAGGAGGTAGCATGCAGCCATCAGGACTAGTAGCCATTGATAGCCTTCCCCTCCATGAATTTCTCTAATCCCCCTTTAAAGCCCTCCAAATTGGTGGCCATCACTCCCATCTTGTAGAAATGAATTCCATAGTTTAACGATGCGCTGTGTGAAGAAGTACTTCCTTTGACCTGTCCTGAATCTCCCACCAATCAGTTTCATGGGATGGTTCCAGGCTCCAGTATTATGAGAAAGGGAGAAAAATGTCTCGCCGTCCACTTTCTCCACCCCAGGCATCATTTTGCACACCTCTCTCATGTCTCCCCTCACTCGCCTTTTTTCTAAGCTAAACAATCTCAGCTGCTGTAACTTTTCCTCAGAGGGGAGTTGCTCCAGCACCTCGATCATTTCAGTTGCCCTTTTCTGCCCTTTTCCCAACTCCCATGCTCCATCTGTCTGCCATATGAAGTAGGATGATGCCTCTAAGGCTGCCAGATTGGGAGGGGGGGCTCTCGCACAGACATGTTTATCACAGTGAGCCCCCCAAATGTTTTTAAAAAGAAAAGATGCACGAGTCCCTCCCTGCCTTAGGAAAATCAGAAAATCATCATTTTCTTTACTGCAATTATCACTTTCGCCTTGTTGCACGGCTTGTAAAGGAAGCAGGAGCCAATACGGGGAGGTCTCCTAGGTCCCTCCTCCCTTGCCTTCAATTCAACAAGGCTTCTTTCCTTGGCTTTCTCATCCATGCGCTCCCCCTCCCCAGTCCCCCAATGAGACGAAACAAGACCCCTCCCTGAAGTTCTCTGTGCACTGAAAAGAACGTGAGGAGGGGGTCTCTCGTACTGCCGCTGAAACCGCGCCCCCCCTTCCCCGAGGCCTTGGGGAGGAAGTTGGCTCACATTCTGCACTGGGCTTTGCAAACACTCGGCAGCAGCGACAGATCCTTAACTGTCGTGGCCCCGGCCCTGCAATCGCGCCCTCCAGCACTTGCTGCTGCTGTGCTCTCCATGTACACCAGAAGGGTGGCCACCTAAAACAGGGATGGGGAGCCTTCTTCAGCCCAGGGCCAAATTGTCCTGGGCAAGCATGTTGGGGGTGGCATGCCAGCACGGAGCGGGGCTGCACTCCAAAGCGGGTAGGGCCACCGTACTGCTGGCATGCGGCCCCAATATGATCACCCAGGCCCCATTCATTCATTCTCTCTCTCACACACACATATATACACTCACTCACTCAGATACACATTGGTGGCAATGGAAGCTTTTTAGAAGACTGATTGCAGTGGAAGAGGGGAAATTTTTCATCTCCCCCCCGCCCCGCCCCCAGCATTAGGGAGGGGAGGGTTAGCCCTTTCCTCCGCAGCAGGAACCACCCTCCCCCCCTATGCTGCAATGAGGCTTTTTACAAGCTTCCACTGGCACGAATGGAGGCTCTTTTCAAAGCCTCAATGCAGGAAGATGGGCAATTTTTCAGCTGTTGCACGGCTGGGGAAGGGAGGCCTAGCACTTCCCTCCCCAGCAGTGACCCACCCAACACACAAAATGCCCCGTTGTAATTAGGGTTTTAAAAGCCTCACTTGCCTCTGTCTCCAAGGGCTGGGTCCAGATGGCGACCTTCCACGGGCTGGAGGGTCCCGACGCCTGGCCTAGACTGTCTACTAGCCAGGGTAGCCAAAACAGGCGGGCCTCTGGCAGATCCCATCGGCACACGGCGTGGTTACTAATAGGCTGGGCCGTGGCCCATGAAGCCAAGGGTCCCAGGACAGAAACCGTCCAAAGGGAGCCATTCAGTTCTCTGACTGGGGGCTGCCCAAACACCAGGGCTGCTGCTTGTCTCAGGGCTGCCCTGGAATCCAGAGTCAAGATATACTCTGGCTGTAAGAGGCAGTGTGGTGTAGTGGTTAGTGCTGGACTGGGAACCGGGAGATCCAGGTTTTAGTCCCCTCGGCCATGAAGCTCACTGGGTGACTTTGGGCCAGTCACTCTTAGCCTAACCTACCTCACAGGGTTGTTGTGAGGATAAAACGTAGAAGAGGATTATGTAAGCTGCCTTGGGTTCCTTGCAAGGGAAAAAAGGTGGGATATGAATGTAATAATACATAAATAAATAATCTTAGTGCCTCCCAGGAAGTGGGTGGCATTTGCCTGGCATCCCCTTCCATGCCACTCTGCTCATCCCCTCTCAGGGGCTTGGACAATCACTCTTATCACTTGCTTCTCACTCCCCTGCACCCCAAAAGGATTCGTATACATGCCGATGGGGTCTGGGCTGGCAGCGACTGACCAGCAAAGGGATCTTGGGGTTGTGTTGGGACAGCTCAGTGAAAATGTCAACCCAGTGTAAATGTCAACCCAGTGTGTGGCTGCTGTGAAAAAGGCAAATTCCATCCTGCAGATCATTAGGAAAGGAATTGAAAACAAAACTGGCAATATCATAACGCCTTTATACAAGACTATGCTGCGACCACACTTGGAATACTGTGCGTAGTTCTGGTCCCCGCACCTCAGAAAGGATATTATAGTGCTGGAAAAGGTGCAGAAAAAAGGTCAACTAAAATGATCAAGTGGCAGGAACAACTCCTGAATGAGGAAAGGCTACAATGTTTGGAATTTTTTAGATTAGAAAAATGGTGTGTAAGAGATGTAGAAAATTATGCATAGTGTGGAGAAAATGTATAGGGGGAGGTTTTTCTCCCTCTCTCGCAATACTAGAACTGGGTTCATCCCATGAAGCTGAATGGGGAGACAGGACAGATAAAAGGAAGAACTTCGTCACACAGTGCATAAAGTATAAAATTCATTTTGAAAAGATGTAGTGATGGCCATTAACCTAGGTGGCTCTAAAAGGATGTTAGATAAATTCACTGAGGATAAGGCTATCCGGGGTTACTAATCATCACGGCTATATATTACCTCCCATATCAGAGGCAGAAGCACGGGGGGGGGGGGGGGGGGCTACTGTGTCCATGTCCTGTTTGACCACTGTAGGAACAGAATGCTGGACTGAGCATGGCTCTTCTTGCGGTCGGGGAAGCCTACCAAAGTTGCTCCCTTCCAGCTTTTGTCCATTTTTTGCCCAACCAGCTGGACTGGACCTCTGATCACAGCAAAGGCTCCTTCCCTTCTGCAGCTGGTGCCAGCAAGTTCCCAGGGCCTGCCCCTCACCTTCTGGCAGTATCTTCACCACCACAGGGAGCTCCACCCACAGGGAGTTCACAGCGACCCAAGAGCCCATTCCAAAGAGGGCCACGAGTATGTGGGTGACCACAGCCGGGCTGCTCAGTGAGACAGACATCTTCTTTGTCTGTGGAAGAGAAGGAAAGAAGAGAAGCCAATCGAGTGCGATCATCATTTCCAACTGCAATGAAATCCAAGAATATTCAACTGCATTTGCTCACATCCATCCTGAACGCTATCCTGGCCTCACCGGTCCTTCCCCTCCTGCTGTTCTCTCTCCTTGAACATGGATGGCACTATTTAAATTGTCCTCCTCCTCGCCCTGGGGTCTCCTACACGGTGCCCGTAGGCACAGTGTCACCCTTGGAGACCTCCAACCATGCCTGTGAAGCTCTCCACTCCCAGCCCGTTCAGAAATTGCTTCTTTTTTTTTAAGGTTGGGGGGGAAAACCAACCAGTGTACCAGGCTCTTCCTCCTGTTCCTGAAGCAGCTACTGCTCAGCGGGGAGGAAGAGTAGGAAGGGCTTGCTTCGTGGCTCCGCCCAGTCCTCCCCCCCCACAGCCCTCTCTCCCCCTTTACAGACCCTACTCCTGCTCCTACTTGCCCCACCCCTTGACCTTGCTATTTTTCTCTCCCTTTAACCTCACCATTTCCTTTGCTTCCCAGTTCCTAGTCCTGCTCTTTCTCTTCCCCACCCCAGCCCTGCACCTTGCTATTCTCTCCCAGCCCCCAGCCTTGCTCTTTCTCTACCCCACTTAACCTTGCTCTTTCTCTCCTTTTCCTGCCCCTTTACCTTGGCATTTCTCCCCCTTCCCATGCTCTTTTTTTAACCCGCACACCTAACACCTTCCGGGCGGGGGCTCTGAGCAAGGCAGAGACAATGGCAGCAGTGCCAACCTGAGCCAGAGGGAGAGCTGGGGGGGGGGGGAGGGAGGGAAAACATTTTCTTTCCTTTGGGGCTCTGGGCATTTTCCTTTCCTTTTGGGGCTGGATGAGATGGACAGAGCAATCCTATGTTGGGCTACTCAGAAGCAAGCCCCTCTGAGTTACATCCAAGCATGCATAGGATTGTAACCTGAGAGAAGAAAGATGGGAGAGGATAGATGAGGACAGGAATTGGTGTGCGAGCGTGTGAATTGGGTGTGTGCACGTGCACGGGTCTTTAACAAGAGGTGGATTGTCTCTCACCCGTTTGCCTCCTGTGAAATGGGTATTTTGTGCTTTTGATTAGCCACATCCTCTGTGGGGAGCCATTTTGCAATAGAGCGCACAACACTTTCTCAAATTTCCAAATGTGCCCATTGGCCCAAAAAGATTTGGGGGGGCGTCCTAAACCCACCAGGATACCAGGAGGCCTGTAAAATGCTTGGCAATACACACAGTGTTGTTCCTCAGGCAGTGAGCCTGTCACATGGGGACAACTGGCTCTTGGACAGGAAATAACTTCAGAACTACAGTCAGTGGGAAGGACACTCCCTGGGACCAAAGGAAGTGGGAGGCCGAGAGCAGCACAGCCATACCTTTAACAAAGCCAACCAGCTTGGAAATCCAGAACAGGACCGTATCTTGCAGCTTGAACTATGCCAGGAGATGTTCAGGGGCAACACTACCCATCCCTGGGGGTGGAAAAATAGACCCTCTCTTTAATCAAAGGCCCGGTGTACAGATGAACGTACAAAGTGACCTTATATTGTGCCAGACCATTGGTTCATCTAGGCCGGGATCGTCCACTTTGGCAGTGGCTCCTCCAAGTCTGAGTCAGAGGCTTTTGCTGCTCTTGCTATCCAAGGTCTGTCTTTTTACCTGGAGATGCTGCCAGGGACCTGCTGCATGCAAACCAGGTGCGCTACCACTGAGTCACAGTCCTAGTTTCATCATCCCCAGCCAGCATGGCCATTTGCACTCAGCACTCAATGTTAAAATATCCCACATGTATCAGGGTAGCATGTCAAAACAGCACACCCTTGCATGTAACCTGCAACTTCATAACACTGTCTGGGCTGTGGCTTCAACCCCGACTACACATCCAACCTCCACAGACTATCCTTTCTGAGCACTCAGCTCTCTCTCTCTCTCAAGTCATTCTGATAGCATCTTCCTGGGGCTTTACTCTGTCCAGTGCTTCTCAAATAGTGGGGCGGGCCCCCAGGGGGGGCGCGAGGCTCCGTAAAGGGGGGCTCGTTTGACCTCAGTTAAAAGTTTTTTTTAATATTGTGTTCCTTTAAATCCTGTGCTCCTTTAAATCTTTTCTGCTACAGTTAATAAAGCTATTCTTTGTTGTAAATTGATCCACATTTCTTTCTTTTTTTATTCTCTTATACGTTAATAAGGATACAGTGTTATGCAGAGGTGTACTTATAACAATTTTATAGACAAATGATACTATTTACAGTCGCGCGGGGCGCGCGAAATGTTTTCTTCTTCCTAGGGGGGGGCATGACAGAAAATAATTGAGAAGCACTGCCTTACAGCCAGGAGTTTCCAGTTGTGCCACAGATCACAGGATAAGGCTTCCAACAATTCCAGAAGGCCTCTAGGATCTCCATTTTGCCAGCAAAGTCTGAAGCTCATCCAATAGCCTTAGCCAATTCCTTTGACAATTTATCAGGTTTAAAAAAATAATAATAATACTTGCAACTCGTCATTTTATTAAGTGTGTTCCTGAGAATTCAGAAGAAATATGGACAACAGAAATGCAAAAATGTTTCTCATTGAAGTAAACAGGAAATTACTCTGGAAAGGGAAACGGAAGGCTTGGAATGTGGTATTGTTGCAAATGCAAATTCAATCCTAAAGAACCTCAGAGGATATGAAAAGGCCAAACTGTTGTATGCAGAAGATCTGGGAAAGGGTTACCTCCCTCTCTCTCCTACAGACAACGGAGAGCCACAGCTAAGTCAGAGCAGGCGACAGATGGGCTAGATGGACAATCGTCTGATCTTGTATAAGCCAGCCTGCTATGATAGCAATGCTGCAAACAATCTTTGGAAATCAGTGATGGGAGCATGACTTGACTGCTTGTTACATCATCCTGGTTTCTGATGCATCCTGATCCTCCTCTGCATGGCAGTGAGGACCCTACATTAACCCCCAACTATCTAAAAAAAAGCCTCCTGAGTTTTCTTTGGATGGATATTAAGGGCGTAATCCTATGCATGTTTAGACAGAAAAAAGTCCTACAACTCCCAGCATGCCCCAGCCAGTACAGCTGGCTGGGGCTTGCTGGGACTTTAGGACTTTTTGCTGTCTAAACATGATAGGATTGTGCCCTAAAAATATGAACTGAGAAGGTGCAGCTTCATCTTTCACCACAAGATGGCAGTTTCCACCATCCCATATTTAGGAACAGGGCAAACCCTACAAAACTGCAAACTGGGGCACCAGCAGCACCACCTGTTGATTAGATCACTATATGTATTTTTCCTTAATGTCTACAATGTGTTATGAACCTATTGGCTATGATGTCCTGCTGACTGCCCAATCATTTCATTCATTTCTATACTGCCCAATAGCCAAAGCTCTCAATCACCATAATGCTCCCAAAGACACCCACAAAGTAGTTGGATTTGCAGCTGAAAGCAAAGCAGGAGCCCAGCCTTAAGAGCTTCTCTTCAATAAAGCACTTTTTCTGTAGAAGGGAAACAGCAGGCAGGCCGGCAGGCCCACCACAGGGCCGGTTTCATCTTGCCTACAACAAACAGGAATTGGGAGTACATCCAATTCCAGAATGGCGCCATAACATCTGCTCTCCCGGCCAAAATCCAGCCCAAACAAGCAATAAGTTCTTCCCCTTCAGCACCATTTGTGTTTAACTTCCGCACCTTCAAGGGATGGACCTCCTCTGCAGAGATAGTTGCACAACACTTGCTTGCTTGCCTGCCTGAACTATTCGCAAGTGCTAACATTCAGGACAACAGAAAGAGAACAGGCAGAGCCATGTCCCCACCCGTTCATACCTCCTCCCAGTTTCAGGTGCAGCCTCTTCTGAATGGCCACGGAGCCAGAAGCATCATTCCTCAGGTGGATAACTGGGTAGCTGGATGCAAGGTATCAAGCAATGCCACAGGAATATCAGATACCTTCTGCGTTGTCAAGAGCGCCTCTCCCAAGGATCCTGAAAGCACAAATCCCATCAGGAGCAGCAGAATGAAAAGCCAGCATGGGCTGCCAGAATGGGAGGTGCTCAGCTAGAAAGCTCACTGGGTGCTGGCTTCGGGCAAGTCACCCTGCATAAACTGCCTCACCAGGTTACGCTTAGGCTAAAATGCTACTCTGAGCAACTTAGAGGAAGGCTAGAATGCACATGTCAGAAATAAAGCAAACAGAATCACTTTCTCTACCTGTGCCTGTCACCTCCCCCTGCACCACCTATCTGGCCAACCAATCTCTCTAGATTCCCTTCAAGGGGATTCATCTACTTCCTCTGGTTTCTCTACTATGCTCAGCACCTAAATAGGAATGTCCCTGAGGTCCTCGCTAGCCCGTCTTTGTACAGCTGGACGCCGCCTTTGCTCTTCAGACCTTCACTTACTCATTGCCATTTACAGCTCCAAGTGAGAGCCTTAGAAAGAGCTTCCAAACCTACTGCAGCAACATCAACAACATGCTGTGCAGCTCAGAGGTACGTGGCACAACCTTTTGTTCCGATATGAAAGATAAAAGGACAGTTTCTCCTGGGACTGATTAACACATTAAGGAACAGGAAGGCAGCAGAGGGCAGGCCTAAACACGCAGTTCTCACAATGGAGGGAAGTAAGAAGTTGGGCCCCCTGAGGAGCCGCATTGGATCTGTGCTTCTTAAACTGCTTTAACAATTATGGGCAGTTAGGATTGAACACAGGGTGGTGGCCAAGATTGCAGAATACAACAAATTATTCAGGAGGTGAAAACCCAAGAGGACTTCGAAGAGCTCCGAAAGGATCTCCAGACTGGGGGAAGGGGCAATGAAAAGGCAAATGACTCAGTTCAGTGTAAAGAAATGTAAAGTGATGCACACGGGGCAAAAAATCCTAATTGGCACTGACTTAACTAGAAAAAGGATCTTGGGGTTGTGGAGAGCTTGAACCCAGTCTGCAGCTGCTGTGTAAAAGACAAATTTCATGTGGGGCATAATTAGGAAAGGAACTGAAAATCATAGTAGAGTTGGAAGGGGCCTATAAGGCCATCTAGTCCGTGTCCTTCACTCTGGGATGGTGGAGAAGAGATCCTGGCCCCTCCTCCTTGTGACAACCCTTCAAGTACTGGAAGAGTGCAATCATAATATCTCCCCTCAGTCTCCTCTTCTGAAGGCTAAACATGCCCAGTTCCTTCAGTCTCTCCTCATAGCGCTTTGTTTCCAGTCCCCTAACATCCTTGTTGCCCTCCTCTGAACCCTTTCCAGTTTGTCTACACACAGTCACCCATACTCAACCCTTGCGTGTGGGTGTTGTCTGAACTCAATTTCTTAAAAGAGAGATGTGCCCTCTGACTGAGACACTCTTTTCCTCCAGGTGTTTGTTTGCTATTCACGTTTTTGTTGGGTTTCTGCCTGTTACACATTTTGGTACTCAAGTCACATAACCGGCGCGTACAAAATACACGTGTAGAGCAGCAGTTACAACCGCACGCACATGCATAGTTTTGCCAGTCTCTGTTTGCAGAAGGTTAAACGACTGGGTTCCTGCAGGCTGGTCTCTGAAGTCAAGATCTGCGACCTAAACAGGTGTGCAGCCTTTATAAACCTCAAAGGTGAAATGCCTCGTAAGCAGCCTTCGCTGGCAGGGAAGCGGCCCTAGGTTCATGCTCAGAAGCGCTCTGCGATGGTAGACTCCAGGTCGGAGCGTGGCGGGGCCCGGCTGCTACTCTGCGGGCGCCACGTGCTGCCCGCCCTTCGGCCCCTCTCCCGGGTGTGGGCGCGACGAGAGAGGGCAAGGCACGGGCTGGCCCGCGCGCCCTCAGCCCCCCAAACCCCCGCCCTACCCCGCGGCCGCCTGTACCCCCCCCCACCTTGCGGGCACCTCTCCAGGGTTTGCGGGGGGTGGGTGGGGGCGGCGAGGTCAGCCGCTGGGCGACTGCGTCATCCCCGCCCCCACTCGTGGGAGCTGGGCGGGGGGCGGAGGGGAGAGAAGGCGGGACCCTCCTCCAGTGAGCCCTTCGAAGGGCTGCGAGCCGGCAAGGAGGGCCGTCCCAGGCCGGGCCGCACGCGCCCCCCCCCCTCAAGAGACCTCCGGCCTGGCCCGCTCCCCGCTCCCCACTCACGCGCTGCGGGCGGCGGCCGAAGATGAGCGGCGAAAGGAGCAGCGGGCGGGCGGGCGGGCGGGCGTCTCCTCCCGGAAGCCCCGCCCCGGCAGCGACTGAAGGCCGGCCCCGGCCCGGCGGAGCGCGCGTCCTTCCTGGCGCCCGGGGGCGAGCGGCGGGCAGGTGAGGTGAGGGAGCGGCGGCCCCCCCTCCCGCCATGCCCCGCGGCCCCCCCTCCCACCATGCCCCGCGGCCCCCCTCCGTGGTGGCCAGGTGCCTTCCCCCAGCACCCTCAGCGCGCCCGCCGCGCAGCCGCTGCCCCCTTGCCCCACGGCAACCCCTCGCCGGAGTTGGCGCCCCCGAAGCAGCCGCGGCTTGAGCCGCGCCGCAGTCCCCCCCCCCCCGTCAGCGGCTTCCTCCAGCAGCGGGCCTCGCCGTCGCGGGCCCCCCCTCCCACAATGCACAGCGCCCCCCTCCCACAATGCACAGCGCCGCCCCTTGCCCAGACTGGCGCTCAGCAGCAGGCTCCCCCTCGGCTTTGGCCTGGGCCCCGCTGGGGTTTCTCCCTCGCGCCGCGCCTCCCCGGGCCGTGGGCGGGTGCTCTCCCTTAATCCTCCTCGGCGAAAGGTAGACAGCGGCAAGGATATGCGAGGCCTGGTTGCGAGAATGAAACCGCAGCATAGATAGTACTGTATGTTATGGTGGCTCAGTGTGATTTAGTTTGACAGGGTGGCTGCATTGTTTAGGGAATATATGAAGACACATATAAAGGGAAACTTGATTTAAATCAGTGATTTAAATTGGCCTTTTTTTGCCTTGATTTAAACCAGTTTCGGGCGGGAGACCTGTGGCCCTCCAGAGGTTGGATTCCAGTCCCCAATGGTCAAGAATGATGGGAGTTGTAGTCCAACATCTGGAGGGCCACTGGTTCCCCACCCCAGGTTTTAACCAGTCCACTGTGAGCTACAGGGAGTTTGCGTCCCTCCTCCTTGCCAGAAAGAACACTTACATGAACTTCTTAACTCAGTTTGCTTTTCTCCCTTCTCCTTCTCAATCCCTTTTCCTTTTGTGTTGTGACTTGTAGATTGAGGGCGGGGACTGACCTTTATATGCCTCCCTGGGAGCCTTTTTCAGCTGAACAGTGGGGTAAAAATGCTGTAAATGATAACAGTTACTATGAGTTACTAAGAGCCAGTGTGGCATAGTGGTGAGAGTGTTGGACTGGGACTTGGGTTTTAGTCCCCGCTCGGCCATGAAACTCACTGGGTGACTTTGGGCCAGTCACTGACTCTCAGCCTAACCTACGTCACAGGGTTGTTGTGAGGATAAAATGGAGAGGGGGATTATGTAAGCTGCCTTGGGTTCCTTGGAGGAAGAAAGGTGGGGTATAAATATAATAAATACATATTAAATAAATAAATAATTACTATATAAACACCAGGTGTTATTCTTCCTTACCACAAAGTTTTGTTTCAGGCTCTCCCAGACCATCCTTTCTGATCAGCTATACATGAGAAGTCCAGGATGGATGATGAGATGCCAAGAGGCAGCAGGTTGTCTCCAGAGATGCCTTCAGTCTCTTCAAGACGAGATGCTCCCCAGAAGAGGGTGAGAGGGGCAGGTGGGAACACAGGGCTTGTCAGCCAGGCCCCGAAGAAGAAGAAGAAGAAGAAGCCCCTCGGAGCCCCTAGGAAAGCTGCCCCCCATTACCTAGTGCATGAGACAGACAATGACATGCTGCTAATAATTTCCAATGTGGGTGAGGTGCAAGAGCGGCCATGCCACAAAGTGCCCAAGAGGAAGAAGAAGAAGAAGCAGCAGCAGCAGAAGGGGGCAAAGAAGAGGGCAGCAAATAAAGAGAAACAAGTGAAAGGAGAGACTTTGGCTCTTGGGTTACCAGAAGAAGAGAGCAAGGCACTCGCCCTCACCACCCAGTTAGCTACATGGGATTCCTGGGGCAAGCACCTCCCAGTGGAGATCCTGGTCCAGATATTCCAGCTCGTCGTGGCATCGGAAGGCTCGGTGCCCTCTCTCTGCAGGTAAGTGGAGGCACTGACCACTACAAAGAGGCAGGAAAGAATCTTGCCTTAGGAGGGGCAATGGAGCCTGTTGAGTGCTTTCTGTTTTGCTGGCAACCCCCAGCAAGGCAGTGGGCATGTGAGGACATCACGTCCACTCGTTCTTGTGTCTAGGATGGCTCGTGTTTGCCGGCTCTGGTATGGAGCAGCTTCCAATCCTGTACTTTGGAAGAAGGTGTCTATTGGCTATTGCTGGGCAACACCTGGCAAAAAATGTCCTTTGGTTCTGGAGAAGAAAGTCCTTGGCACTATGCAGTGGCTGGTTGCCAACAGGTGAGGATTTGCCGTTGCACTATGGGAGATGCTCTCTCACATACAGGGGAGGAGCATAGGTCACCTGCCAGCTTCCCCATTTCCCCCATGGCCATGGCTCTGCGCTGTCTGGCTTCCCCATCCTCCTCCATCCTCCTGTGGAGGCCACCTGGAATGGAATCATTTTATGCCTGCTTGCTCCTTGCAGATTTTCCCACCTTCAAGACTTTGCTCTCTGTCACTGGAAAAGTCATGTGTCTTTCGTCCTGAAGGTAAGTGAGGCTCGTGCAGTCGTGTGCCTTATACTATGTCTCTCTCTCTTAAAATTAATTTTTCAATGTGAATTTCACCAAACAAACAAAACCATATAAAAGGGGGGGGGGATACTATGTCTCGTTTATCTGGCTTTTATACCGGCCTGTGGAAGCTTGAATTTTGGAAGCTCTCAAGGAGTGCCTCCAGCAACACCGAGTAGGTCGCTCAACAAGGTCTGCCACGGATGGCCTTCTCCTTGTCCCATCAGCCAGAGCAGCCAGGTTGGTGGGGACTAGGAAGAGGGCCTTCTCTGTGGCGGCCCCCAAGTTATGGAACTCCCCAGTTACCTTAGTCATGCCCCCTCCTTGATGAACTTCCGCTGGGCGGGAATATGGGGTGGGTTAGGTTTTTTTTTTAAAAAAACTTGTATTTTTAATTGTGTTTTAATTATGTTTTAATGTAGTTTTAATTGTGTTTTATTGTATTTTAATGATGGTACATCGCCCAGGGTGGCCGGGTGGCTGGCCAGATGGGCGATTTAAAAATATAATAAATAAATAAATAAATAAAAAGTGGACAAAACGATGCAAAGCAAGCCACTGGCTAACAGTATTTCTTTATTTTGTAATGCATAACAGTATTTCCCCCCTCTCAAAGTATAGAGTACCTGGACGCCTGAGGCCAGGTATCTTCTGTGAGCTAATTTCCCTTTCCTGACCTGAATTTTCCAGGCAATTGGCAATTCCTGTCCCCTCCTTGCATCTCTCAAGCTGTCACATTGCAGTGGAATAACCACTGAGTCCATGTGCGTGCTGGCTGGGTGCTGCCCACAGCTGAACAGTCTGAACTTGCAGAATTCCCAGGTGAGTGCCGACTGTTCTCAGCAGCTGTAAAGTGGTGGCACCGGGCAGGAGTTTGGGCAGAGGGACGGGGGGGGGGACCCCAGCGAGCTGTCCTGGGTCAGCATGCAGGTGGCGGTTCTTGCGGCGGTTCAGCGTGGATTGGCTGCAGGAGCCCGCCGTAACCGCTGTCTGTCTTCTGTGTTCCCAGGTTGACTCTTCGGCAGTGCTCAGATTTCTGGAAGCTGCTGGCTCTCGGATCCGGCACCTGTGGTTGACGTACAGCAGCCGAATGAGTGCCATTATTGCCGTGCTTTTGGTAAACTTACCTGAAGGTCCTTGGGTGGACTGGCCTGTCACAGGATTGCATAGGATTGTGTCCGTAACAACTCCTTTGAACCCACAGTTTTCAGCATGGACAGGAACCTATTTTCCAGTGGTTTGAGCTGTCAATAAGAATATATATATTTTTTAAGTGACGTGGTAGGGCGGGTGCCAAGAAAGGTATCCGGGAGCACATTGGTGCCTGCAGACACCACGTTGCCTACCCCTGCCTTAATCAGTGCCAGGAGACTGGATGTGTTTTAAGAAAGTGATGATTAATTTAACTCTGTTGATTTTGATCTTCGTATGGGTATCTCCCATGTTCTGGATAGGGGTAGTATTCCCCCTGAAGCAGCAGGTGCACAATTTGGGGATTTTTAATTATTATTTATTATTAACTTTTGTATACTGCCTTATACACTAAAAAGCCATCAAGGCAGCAATTTAAAGCAAGAAAAACATTAAAAACAGGTAGATCATTAAAACTAAATATTTTAAAAGGCTAAATTAAAAAGCATCTTCACAGCCTTTCTAAAGGCCAAGAACATGGGGGCCAATCGAAGTTCTTGAGGGAGCACATTCCATAGTTCGGCGGCAACACGGCAGAAAACCCTTTCACACGTGCCCAACTAACGGGCCTCTGCGTGTGGTAAGGGTGTCTCTCGTGCAGTTGGCAATTCTCCTGGCCCTGGTTTTGCTTCCAGATGTTCAGGTAGCAGCTGTGGTCCACAGTGCGTTGTCACAATTTTGGCTAGTGCGCCAGCTGCAGCCTTTCCCAGGGAAGGTGGATCTGGTTACTGTCCCATATGCTTTGCTCACATCCAGGCTAGACTGTTGCAACATGCTCTATATGGGACTGCCTTTGCGGACAGGTTGGGAACTACGGCTGGTGCAAAATGCTACTGCCAGAGTGGTATCAGGGAGTAGTTATTTGGCACGTCTAAGTCCTTTTCTTTTTCAGCTGCATTGGCTTCCGGGTCAGTTTCTAACCCTAATTCAAAATGCTGTTTTTGACCTTTAGAGTCTTAAACAGCCTGGACCCAGAGTGTCTGAAAGAATGCTTGCTCACATATGATACTGGCCACGGGTTGAGATCTGCAGAGGAGGTCTTCAGAGCTGTGTTTCACCCCTGTCTGAGGCCAGGCTGATGGGTGTGTGGCAGCAGGCCTTCTCCTGGAGTCCACGCTTTTAACTAGTCAGGCTGGGCACCGCTGCATTTCCTGTAGCCGTCTATATCTGACTTTGTCTTCCAGAGCGGCAGCTGCCCGGAACTGCAGCTTCTAGAGGTGAACACGGAGATTGAGCAGAGCAACCAACACTTCCAGCTGCCCATTGAACAGCTCCAAGCAGCCTGCCCTCAGCTGCAGGTGTGCATGGTTTAACCCGGGGGGTCCCCCAAGTCAGATAGGCTGGTGACCTGGGGCCATTGGGGAGTCGTCTCCTCTTGTTCTGTCGTGGCATGGTTCTCTTGCTTGGGTCATTTGGAGGTGCCATGTTCATTCTCACACTTTGCTTATGATGCACTGTGCTCTGGATTCTGTGTGTGTGTGTGGGGGGGGTTGTTTGAGGGAGGAACTAATGTGTGAAGATTTGGGCTTGGGGAGGGGATTTGGGCTCGGTGGCCTCTGACGTTTACCGTCATGCGGAGTAATTTGCTTTCTGATTCGGAGCTTCCAAGTGTTGCCTTGCCCTCCTCACATCACTGTTCTTCTGTTCCTGCCTTCCAGGTGTTGCGTTTGATCAACATCATCTCTTACCCAAAGCCCATCCCCTCCTCAGCCCCCAAATCCTTGGGCTTCCCGCAGCTGGAAGAGCTGTGCCTGGCCACAACTTACTTCTCCTTAGTCGATGACAACATGCTGCGGCGGATCCTGTGTGCTTCGAGCCGACTCCGCGTGCTTGACCTGCGTGGCTGCTTCCGTGTGACACCCAAGGGGTTGGATCTGCTGCCGTGCCCAGGTGGGTGGGAAAGTACCGGATGCCTCTGTGCCTTCAAGGCCACTTTTGGGGGCATCGCTGGGCATAGTCCCATCACCCAGGCTCAAGCTACACATGTTGGCAGATCTGCTTGTTTAACAAGCCAGGGTCTGACACTGTAGGATGCATCATGTATAAAATGGGGGCCCAGTTTTCAGAACACATGATGCAGCCTTGTACCGAGTTGGACCATTTCGCCATACCACTGAGCTATGGGTGAGGGAATAGGGTCCCTCCAAGGGGGATGCATTGTGTGCGAGGGAAGCAGAACTCTGCCTCCATCCTTTCAGGCATGGGTCCTTTCAGAACCCAGCTAGAGGCCAGAGGAGCTTAGGTGACAATCTGCAGGGAAGTAAGCGAAGCAGGGGCAGGGACCGCTTCCTTCACCCACACGCTCCCTTTGCTCATAAAAGTGGGCCCCGCCCTGCATTTTGTACATGGCGGGGACAAGCAGGCCTTCCTCCATCTCGCATAGTTTGCGCCTCAGCCAGTGGTGACTTTTGCCCCTTGCTCTTTCTAGGTTCTCTTCTGCTGTGAGGCTAAATGGCAGTATTGCAGTGTTAGCTGGCTGGGGCATGCTGGGAGTTGTAGGCCAAAAACATCTGGGGACCCAAGGTTGGAGAACACTGACAGGGCATCCGTAGCTGTCAGATCTCTGCTGGTGAGATGGCTCTGTGGACAACGCTTGGCTGCCTGAGATCAGCACTGTTGCCTCGGCTACCATTTTCCTCTGTCTGGAGCCTGGCCTGTTTGTGGACAGCCTTGCCCAGTTGGCTTTCAGCTGTCTGTGGCCTTGTGAGTGTGAACGGAAGAAGCAAAAAGGCACCGCTCCCTTTCCATAGGGTTGGAAAAGGAGCATGAGCCCCCCCCATTTTTATTTGCAAATATAACAATAAAAAAGCAGGGGAAGCCACAAAGAAAGGAAGAGCATATCATAAAACATATCCCTACACAATCATCATTTAGACCACTAAACATGATGCCATTCATGGAATCAGCACATGCATCAGTGGGTTTTTAAGAAGTAAACATGTGGAGGGGAGCAATCTGGATTGGGACCCAGGTGAGGGAGGATGGATTTGACCCTTTGATACCACCACGGATTGTCCCCCCCCCCCCCTGTTATTTACTGTGCTGTTTTTAAATGTAATTGGAAGGTAATCTCAGAAGTTAACCTGTTGATCATAACATCCTCCCCACCACCTGCAAAACCAGTGGTTTTATTATTCTTTTTAAGTGAAACATTATGGGTCTCTGCTAGATGTGAAGTCTGGCCTTCTAGCTTATTTGGATTTTTGACAGCCCGGTGTTAAGGGCTGATGCCGGGAGAGCCCCTTTCCTCTGCACTGGCCGCACGCCTCCAACTCTCCTCATGCCTGCTTTAAAGGGTCGTTGCTGCTGCTTCACTCACCTAATATCGGATGTCTTCTGCAGACCTAGAGCAGCTCTACCTGGGCCTGTACTGCAGTGCCAACCACCTGCGCCTGCCCCTCGAAGGAAGCCCCCTCATAACCTGGAAGTGGAACCATAGTCTGCGAGAGCTGGATTTAACTGGCCACTGCTTCAGTGAGCGCGACCTGGAGCAGGCAATGGCTGCCTTCGCTCCAGAAGAGAGCGCAAGAAGGGAGCCAGTCCTGCGTTCCCTCAACCTCAATGGGACCAAGATCACTCGCAGTACTATCAGGTGAGCCAGATGGGGCTCCCCAGAGATATTTCTCTTTCTCCCCCTCACTAAGCCTCAACCTTCTTGTTCTTTTTAGCTTGTAACAAAAAAATGGGGAGGGGGCGGGGCGGGGCGGGGCGGTGGGGAGAATCATGGATGCCATGTTGAGCTCCCTGGAGGGAAAGAAGTATATAAGTATATACCGTAAGTAAATAAATTTGGGGAGCTGCTTTGCCTTTCTGGACACAGTCACCACTGTGGTCTCAGGGTGCGCCTCTGACCATTCTTGGAGGCTTCATTTTATTTATTTATTTATTTACTCACTCACTCACTCAAACCCTTCACAATATAGACATTTCCAGGACACTTTACAGCGTCAAATCAAATTAATACATAATAATGACACAACAAGACAATACAGAAACAATCAAACCCAGTCTTGTCACAAATTAAAAACCTAGGGAAATAAAAAGGTATTTGCTGGCACCAAAAAAGCAACAGTATGACCTGGTTCTTGCAACATGGCAACCCACCGTGGTTTAATTTACCTGCAGGGGCTGTTGCGTTGTGCCAGGCACCCGTGGTGCCATTTTTGCATGGTGCCCATGGGCGCCTGGCTTGCCGTGACTTGTCATGTCTTGTGAACCCAGGCAGTAGGGGTTGTTCTGAGGGTTAGACAACCCTCAAATAACCCTACAACAAGCCATGGGATATTTGAGGATTAACTAACCCTCAAACAACTCGTGCTGCCTAGCTTCACATGACATGATAAGCCATAGCAACTGCCAGCCAGGGCTTGCATATTTAAAATGGCAGCCAGCACATGCCCCAGTGCCCCGAGGGTAAATTAACCCATGGTGGCTTGTCGTGATGTGAAAACTGGCCCTATAGGTGCCAGGTGAGCCTCTGTGGGGAGACCATTCCACAAATGGGGCACCACAGCTAAGAAATTTCTGCAGTTGTCGTTAAATTCATGCCATTTGTTTGTTTATTTATTTATTATATTTATACCCCGCCTTTTTCCCCTGCAAGGAACCCAAAGCAGCTTACATAATCCTCCCCCTCCTCTCCATTTTATCCTCACCACAACCCTGTGAGGTAGGTTAGGCTGAGAGTCAGTGACTGGCCCAAAGTCACCCAGTGCGCTTCAAGGCTGAGTGGGGACTAGAACCTGGATCTCCTGACTCCCAGTCCAGCACTCTCACCACTACAAACAGAGGCTGAGAATTTATTTGGGGCTCTGTTACCTACTCAGTGGAGAAAAGCTGCTGCTAGGAACTGAAAATGGGGTTCTTTTGCCCCAGTGGGCAAGAGGGTGTAACTGTAGGTGACCTGAGGCTATTTACAGGTGCAAGATATTCGGAAGATTTATTAAATCACAGCGGATAAACTCAGGTCTATGAGGTGAAAGCACGATATACCAGAAATTGGGAGGAAAAGAAATAAACTTCAGAGAAAGTCTAATACAGTTATTAAATGAAAAATGCAGTGTGGAACAACTTGGATTAAAGTATCAAGTGAAATCGCTATGACAGGCAAAAGTTATGGCAGGCAAAGTAAGCAGCAGTTTGAATTGTTACTAAACTCTCTCCGATCCAGAGTTAAATTCAGCTCCTAATGTGTGGAGTGGTGTAACCCCTAAAGATTAAGGGAAGGCGGGGGAGTGGCAAATGTAAAGGAAAATCATAGCTTCCTATCCCAAGCAGAGTTCTGAGACAGAGGCTCCTGTGGACCCAAATGAAGATCAGAAGGGACCAATCCCAAGGTCCAGGTGGTAAGGTCCAGCAAAGTCCAGATAGCAAAAAATTATCCAGGTAGGAAGTGAAGAAAAGGGTTTAAAAGGAAAAAGGGGTGAAGTCTGAGCCACCAGAGAATAAAATAAAATAAAATGGGGCGGGGGGGGAGGTTTGTGGCACTGGATCTGTGCCATGCTACTGAGGAGCCAGGCCTCTAGCCCCAAAAAGCTGGCTCAGAAAAGATGGCCAGGAGCAGCTTCAAAAACTGAAGGAGGGACATGGCCAAATTAAGAACCCCCCACTCTTCTCTCAAAAAGAAGACACGAAGCAAGCCATGGCCCAAAAGGCCCTCAGACAAGCAAACATCTTTTAGCAAAAATGAGCTCAGCAAAGAGGAAGAAATAAGTTAAATAAAAAGAAGTGAGTTTCTCCAGTACTGCTTTTTGATCCACTGACACCTCTAAATTTTCCTGCCTTCTGATTGGCCTTTTTTCTTCCCCCTCACTTGCCTCAACTAGAATTTGGTTCTAGATTAGTGAATTGCATGTTGTGGGGGTGGAGGCAGAAACTTGCAAGAACAGTTTCCCATTGTTTTAGGGGATTGCGGTAATCCAGGCTTTATCAGGGTACAGGGGAACACTCCGGACTCGTGGAGCTGCTAGTCACAGGGAGTAACAAATGTAACTTTCCCCCCCGTACTGGTATATTGTTTCATGGTTTTTTCCTGCATCTCAGGCTCCAGGCAGCAAAAACACTTTGCCCTCAAGGAAAGACAGGCCTGCTTGTGAACCAAAGTTTTACTCCCATTCCAGGGCTCCCTTAGAAGCCCTCTGAACCCCCAAACGGGAACCTGAGTAACAGGAACCACCTCTGGTGGGAACTTTTAGTTTGCGTAGGCCAGGGTGCTGGTTAGGTCAGAAGAAGGATGTGCTGCTCACTGCCTAACCTGTGCTGTGTACAAACAGAGAGTCACAGGCAGCGTTTGAAGGTCACACCCAGTGTTGGCCTCAATCCGCCTGGAAGGTAAGTCAGCCGTGGGAGCCTCCACACCGAGCCTGCGTTCTTCTTGGCTTGAACTCTAGGGCCAGAAGGCCATGCCCAGCAAGGCCCGCCTGCCGGCAGGCCTGGCCCTCTGGCCTGTATCCGTGCCAGCTGGTCCACTAAGACACCGCTGCCTATGGGAGATCAGACACTTTTCTGGGTAGTTGGGAGGACCTTGGTGCTCTTTTCACATTTGTGAAGTCTAATATTTAGACTATTTGAATCTCTTTCTAATCAGTTGGGGCAGGGACAGGGCACAAACTGTGAAGCTGCCTATACTGGCCTTTCACTATGTGTTTGGTGGTGCCTTATGGCCTTGGTGTCGCTGTGCCATTAAATTCGAATCCTTCCTTCTGCGGGAGGTCACTTGGAAGGCAGGCGGGGCTTTCTCCAAGACTTTTGACTGATCCGAGCTGTGTGCACCGATGGGAAAGCACAGCGATTTCAAAGCTCTGGGTTCCTGATTATATTCTTCGCGTTACTGACCTTGGTATTGCGGAGGGCATTTTGCCAGTTCCCCAAGCTAGCAAAGCTGGGAAGGAGCAGGCGTGGAGTATACTGAGTGTCTGGCTAACACAAACCTCCTCTCCCTCCCCTCCCCCCCCCCGCATCTCACAAGCACCCTGATTGCCGGCTGTCCCGCCCTCAGCTACCTCAACCTGTCATCCTGCCGCCATTTGCCGCGGGGCACGAAGAAGGTGTATCGTGGTTATGATGAAATCCGCCAGTGTTTGCACCAGCTCCAGTCCAGCTCAGAAGAGCCAGCCGGACTAGGGGAGACCACGTAATAGCTGCCTCTCCGAGGAACCTGTAATTCCAGCACCAGTGCAGTCTCTCCTCGCCTTGGCAAGCCAGGCCTCTGCACTTTGCAGCAGCTGTACCTTTCCCGGATGGATCCTGCACTTTTGTCAGGGCAGCCGTCCCTCTGCCCCTTGCAAGGAGGGGCACTGAGTCTCCTGGGCAGCAGAGAGGTGGGCAGGTTCTCCCTGCACCCCTGGGAGGGAAATACTCAGGATGTTACACCCCCGCCCTTCTTTTTTGTACCTTACATCTGTTGTCTCTTCTGGTGTTTGACGATCCGATCCCTACCAGAATAAAAGGGTTTTTTAGTTCCACATTGAATGTGACGCTGCTTGTCTCTCAGGGTCTGGGTGCAGAGGGCTGACCACGCAAAGGGGAGTTGCTCAGCTGCCCCCTGAACTGCTGCTTATTCCTGCACCCGAGCGCTAAGCTCTTTCCCACTTCCAGAACGTTGCTGTTACGGAACACCAGGGGATTTGGCTACCCATGTCAAGGATGTAATTCAGAAGTGATTAAAGGCCAGCCCACCTTATGCCTGGCCCGATCTGCCTAAACTCCTCCTCCAGACAGCACAAGCCCCGTGTGAAAACCTTGATAGCCTCACCCAAAGCAGCACTGGCTCCTTTAGCTGGTGCTTCCGGGGGCACTGCATCCTCCATATGTGTAGGTCTGTGAGCTGAGCTGAGCTGCCTGTTCCAACCTATCACAAGCCTAGCCTTGCTGTGGATGAGGTAAGCCACTGGCGCACATCCTGAACATCTCTGGGGCGTGAGAACATTCAGCATAGAATCATAGAATCCTAGAAAAGTAGAGTTGGAAGGGGCCATCAAGGCCATCGAGTCCCACCCCCTGCTCAATGCAGGAATCCAGGTCAAAGCATCTCTGACAGATGTCTGTCCAGCCGCACCTTGAATGCCTCCAGAGTGGGAGAGCCCACGACCTCCCTAGGTAGTTGATTCCATTGTCTTATTGCTCTGACAGTCAGGAATTTTTTCCTGATGTTTAGGTGGAATCTAGGTTCCTGTAACTTGAGCCCATTATTCCGTGTCCTGCAAACTGGGATGATCGAGAAGAGATCTTTGCCCTCCTCTGTGTGACATCCCTTCAGCATCAGAGTGCCAAGATACAGCGGCCTGCAGGTTCACTTAATATCAGCTCTCCTTTGGGAGGGGAGAGTCCTTGAGTTACTGCAATGAAATGATACAAGATACTGATTTTCTGTGACAGTTTAATGAGGGTGGGCAACCTGGTGCCCTCCAGATGCTTTGGACTACAACTCCCATGAGCCCCAGCCAGCGTAGCCAGTGGTCAGGGATTATGGGAGTTGTAGTCCAAGGCATCCGGAGAGTGCCAGGTGGCTTACCCTTGCTTGAGAACATGAGATGAAATGTAAGGAAGCCGATATAAGTGGTAAGGATGCCCCGTTGCTACTTGATGGTGGATTGCAGGTGCTCACTGTATTTACGGTACAAATCCATCTTCGTATGTTTTGTCCTTTCTCGCAGATGCCCACCTACAGCAACTGTGCTAGGCTTTCCCTGGTTAGCCATGTGCTCATCTTGGGACCTTTTATAAAGAGAGATGCTCGCTTCTCCCTTGCTACCCCCAGAGAGCAGCAGTTTGAAAGGGATTGGTGATCATTGTGTGAACAGACATCCTAGCTTCCCCTCTGTTAAATAGGTCCCCTAAACCTGTTTGATGAGAGGTGAGTGACACTGGGGCAAAATGAGTGTATCATAGAATCATAGAATCATAGAAAAGTAGAGTTGGAAGGGGCCTACAAGGCCATCGAGTCCAACCCCCTGCTCAATGCAGGAATCCAGGTCAAAGCATCTCCGACAGATGTCTGTCCAGCTGCACCTTGAATGCCTCCAGACTGGGAGAGCCCACCACCTCCCCAGGTAGTTGATTCCATTGTCTTATTGCTCTGACAGTCAGGAAATTTTTCCTGATGTTTAGGTGGAATCTAGGTTCCTGTAACTTGAGCCCATTATTCCGTGTCCTGCAAACTGGGATGATCAAGAAGAGATCCTGGCCCTCCTCTGCGTGACATCCCTTCAAGTACTGGAAGAGTGCGATCATATCTCCCCTCAGTCTCCTCTTCTGAAGGCTAAACATGCCCAGTTCTTTCAGTCTCTCCTCATAGGGCCTTGTTTCCAGTCCCTTTATCATCCTTGTTGCCCTCCTCTGAACCCTCTCCAGTTTGTCTATGTCCTTCTTAAAGTGAGGTGCCCAGAACTGGACGCAGTACTCAAGATGAGGCCTAACCAGTGCCGAGTAAAGGGGAATTATCACTTCCCGCGATTTGGAAGCTATACTTCTATTAATACAGCCCAAAATTGCATTTGCCTTCTTTGCAGCCACGTCGCATTGCTGGCTCATATTCAGTTTGTGATCTACCACAATTCCAAGATCCTTCTCACTTGTAGTATTGTTGAGCCAAGTGTCCCCTATTCTGTAACTCTGCATTTGGTTTCCTCTCCCTAGGTGCAGCACTTGGCATTTATCCCTGTTAAATTTCATTCTGTTGTTTTCGGCCCAGCGCTCCAGCCTATCGAGGTCACTTTGGATTTTGTTTCTGTCTTCCAGAGTATTAGCTGTTCCACCCAACTTTGTGTCATCTGGGTGGGTTTGCAGGACATGCTGAAGCTTTTGGGAATTCAAGCCATGCACCGTGGCTTCTTTTCCCTGGGGCCGCGATGTGCCCGACAGACGATCGGGTACATCGTGGCTCCGTAGCCACTCTGCCCCCTCCTTCCCCCTCGGTCCTCTTACAGGTATCCCAGGGGACCGCGAGAGCACCGTGGTTCCCCTGCTCCCCGCAGCTGCTCTGAGTCATTTCAGGCTCACCGCGGCCTGACTTTTTATTTTTAAAGCATTTTTTTTGAGATCACAAAAAGTGGCTGTCAAACCCTCTTTCGTGATCCCAATGGGGGCATCCACAAGGTGCCCCTACAAGGACGCCCAGCGGTACCTTGGAGCGGCTGCCTGTGGTCCCCCTTTTTTTAAAACTCCCATTATGTGTGCAAAGAGATGAGCTCATAATATTTGTTTTGCCCCCAAGTGCCCTGTTTGCACAAACAGAGCATTTGGGGTTCAAAGGGGGGGGATCCTGGGTAGGTACTGGCCAGGGGGGTGCCTGCTGGCCAAATCCAGCAGGCACCCACTCTCTGCAGTGCCTACCACAGGCTGCAGGTAAGTATTCTCCCCTCCCGGGTCCGGGCAACACTCTTAAGCCGGTGTTCTCCAACCTTGGGTCCCCAGATGTTTTTGGCCTACAACTCCCAGCATGCCCCAGCCAGCGCAGCTCTCCCTCTCCCATCTTTACCACACCCCCATGAAAAGGGTGTCTCAGCAGCCCACTGAGACTGAGCATGGAAAGCTAAGCAGGGTCAGGCCTGGTTATGACTTGGATGGGAGTGTGAGAGTTGGACTGACCCGGGTTCAAAAGCTCCCCTAGCTAATGACCCTCAGTCCCAGTCACGCAGGCGGAAGGAGGAGATAACAGCAGTTAATAAAGATTAAAGAGTTTATTTGTAAGACCCAATTACATGGGATTAAGGCAAGCAATGCATCTCTACTCACTACATCATTGCAGACTCAAATCCTATACCCCAGTGGTAAGGCTAGATGAAGTGAAGTCCAGATCAAGACACATGTCGAGTCGAGACGAGCAAGACAGCAAGTGAAGAGAGCAAGTGAAGCTATCAGCAACTGTGTTAGCTTTTATACCACAGACCCTGCACTTATAAATAGGACATTACTCACCCAGTTGTATAACCTATTCATCAACATGTTGATCCCAAAACCTGTTCAAGGTTGCTGAGTCACATCATCCCGAGACTATGTCTCGTGACCAAAGGCCTTGTGTACTTGAACTCAAGAGACACCCACCAGGTCAGGTGATAATCTCGATGTCAGGTGGTAATCTTGTTCTGCCTATGCAAAACCCAACAGGGAGACCCCTCCTCTAGTTTCCTGCCTTGAGCAGGGGGTTGGACTCGATAGCCTTGCAGGCTCCTTCCAGCTCTATGATCTATGACATCTACTCTAATTGGGACATCACTCTCAATACAGTTTTATCAGTAGAGGTATCTGCCACCTCTCCTTGTCTGACTTTGTGGGATAAGTTACCATTGCGAAGACACAGACAAAGGCCGTGGGGATCTGCATCGAACGTCTTGCTTGTTCTGCCTTTGCCGCTCCTGCCTGGTGAAGGCAATTTGGAGATGATGAAGTCTCTTTTTCTAAGTGGCACTAAAATAAAAAAGAAACTTTGCAACAGTGTGAAGTGCCGGAACCATAGTTGTGGACTGACTGGTTCTGAAAAGAAACCTTGGTTTAATCCTTCTGAGTTGACTTAATATTGACTTATCTGAAATCTCCCATACCTAGGCAAGGTAAGCAAGCAGGCCATGGTGCAGTGTTCTCCCACCTTGGGTCCCCAGATGTTTTTGGCCTACAACTCCCAGCATGCCCCAGCCATGCTGGGAGTTGTAGGCCAAAAACATCTGGGGACCCAAGATTGGAGAACACTGCTCAAAGCCACCGTGGCTTTGTGTTTTGTGTGAACCCTGCCTCAAGCTGCTGTTACCAAGTGTCCTCTTTTCGTGGATGTATGCCCGAGTGTGCACCTTCAGACATGCAACCTTGATGCTTGGAGGGATCTTTAAAACACGGAGCGCCCCAAAGGATTTGGAGATTGCAGATGCAGTTGCTTAATGCAGGAGTAATTTATTGAAAGGAATTAAAATGTACATTCAAAAGAGTGGACTGATACAGGAGGCACTTACAGCGTTACTTTTCATTCAGACAGACAGGCATGAGAAGCAATGGTTTGCAGGAGGAGGAGGAGGAGGGAATTGGATCTGGAGAAGGGGGGGAGGGAAAGGAGATTGATAAGGGACCTAGTTGAGCTGGTGAGCAAAAGTGAGAGGGAGCCAGCAAGCTGCTCAGGTAATGAAGGAAGGGGGGGAGGTCTGACAAGCTGATGGGTTTGCTGGGGGGAGGTTAGTAAAGGAGGGGTTGTGTTTTACTTATCCGTACCTGCACGGTTATTTGGGGTGCGATGAAGGTGGAGGCAGTGGGATGCTTCAGCAACAGAGAGAGAAAGAATGGGGAGACGGAAGGGGGGGTTCCACAAGATTCCTCTTGTGGGAGAGAGAGGCTTCTTTGGGTCAGGAGGGTCCTCTACCTACCTATTAGGATGTTTGAGAGCCAGTGTGGCGTAGTGGTTAGAGTGTTGGACTGGAACTCGGGAGATCCGGGTTCTAGTCCCCGCTCGGCCATGAAACTCGCTGGGTGACTTTGGGCCAGTCACTGACTCTCAGCCTAACCTACCTCACAGGGTTGTTGTGAGGATAACATGGAGAGGAGGAGGAGGATTATGTAAGCCGCCTTGGGTTCCTTGCAGGAAAAAAGGCGGGGTATAAATATAATAAATAAAAATAATAAAATAAATAAATAGAATTTTACCTATTAAACTCAAACAATGGCAAGAATCCTGCCTCTGCTGGCTTATCGAAACTAAGATGAATTGCTGAACAGCTTAGAAGGTATTAACTTTGGGAGCAAATTGGGCTGACAATTCTTACGTGTTTAAACAGGAAGGTGAAAATTAACAGGGAATGCTGGGAGTTGTAAGACTTTTTTTCTGTCTAAACATGCATAGGATTGTGCCTTAAACCACACAGGAGTGAAACGGATTTTGTTAATGTGGTGTGTCCTGCCCTGCTCCTTTGTCATCAGGAGGACAGTGCATCCGAGTGGCTCAGCACAAGCCTCAGCAAAGAGTGTAACTGATCCCACAATGGCTTTGGGCACCTGCTAGCAAACCCTTCCTGCTGCATAGCCGCTCTTGAAGGTGGTCCGTGGTGTTCCGCTCAATGTGAGTGGAGAAAGTGAAGCAAGGAGGGGGCACCCCAAAATTAGGCAGGCCCCCACCTATGCAGTTGCTTCTGCAGCTTTCTTTCTCCAAAAGGGTCAGCAGTGTTGCTGTGTATGGTGTGATCCTGGTTTCTATGGGGATGAGGGATTCTGTTGCCCACAGTTGCTATGGTGCCTGTACTGTGGCTGTCCCACACCAACCTCATGACCGGCCACAACCAGATGTGTTGAAACAATCTGGGTGTTTGTTGGTTCCTTGGGTGTCTCCTTGGCTCTACCGTCTCTGAGTGACGGCATAATCTTTATAAGGGTCTGTTTAAAAGGAAAGAGGGTAGGGGACTTAGGGTGTTTCCAGACGGAGGGCTCCTCGCACTGCCATACAAAAGACATTGTGCAGCTATTCAGTCTTCTCTTCCTTAACAGGGTTTTTTTCAGGTAAGAAAAAAGGTACAAGCAGCAGTGGGAAAGCACGGGAGGGTCACAAATTGGTGATGACAGTGTCTGGGCCTGCTGTAAAATTCTGTGAGTGCAGCTGGGCGGTGATGCAATAGAACTTTAAGAAGGACATAGACAAACTGGAGAGGGTTCAGAGGAGGGCAACAAGGATGATAAAGGGACTGGAAACAAGGCCCTATGAGGAGAGACTGAAAGAACTGGGCATGTTTAGCCTTCAGAAGAGGAGACTGAGGGGAGATATGATCGCACTCTTCCAGTACTTGAAGGGTTGTCACAAAGAGGAGGACCAGGATCTCTTCTCGATCATCCCAGTTTGCAGGACACGGAATAATGGGCTCAAGTTACAGGAACCCAGATTCCACCTAAACATCAGGAAAAATTTCCTGACTGTCAGAGCAATAAGACAATGGAATCAACTACCTGGGGAGGTGGTGGGCTCTCCCACTCTGGAGGCATTCAAGGTGCAGCTGGACAATCATCTGTCAGGGATGCTTTGACCTGGATTCCTGCATTGAGCAAGGGGTTGGACTCGATGGTCTTGTAGGCCCCTTCCAACTCTACTTTTCTATGATTCTATGAACCCTCGTCTAGAAGTAAGCATCTCCCATCAGCCCCAGCCAGCATAGCCAATGGCCAGGGATTATGGGAGTTGTAGTCCAAAACATCTGGAGGGTACCAGGTGGCTTACCCTTGTTTTGAGAACATGAGACGAAACGTAAGGAAGCCAATATAAGTAGTAAGGATGATGCCCCGTTGCGACTTGATGGTGGATTGCAGGTGCTCAAATCCGTTTACAAATCCATCTTCATACATTATTTTGTCCTTTCTCTCAGATGCCCACCTACAGCACTTGTGCCAGGCTTTCCTTGGTTAGCCATGTGCTCATCTTGGGCTCTCTCAGAGAGAGATGATAGCTTCGCCCCTGCCAGCCCCAGAGAGCAGCGTGTGGTTTGAAAGGGATTGGTGATCACGGTGGGTTCCAGTTTCTCCTGCTGGTCTCTCTTCGTTGTGGGTGCATAAAAATCGATAGCGGGTGCAGCAGCCAGAAGAGTCCGTCTTGGCTCCACAACACCAGAAAGCCAGTGTCATCCTAGAATCCACCAAGTTTTCTCCATGCTTCTCTAGAGTACTAACAGAGCAGGACAAAACCCCACAAAAAAAACAGTTCAGCTAGTTTTGGGGCATCGGGGGCTGGCTGCCAGTATTTTGTGCTGGTTGCCAGATTTTCCTGAGTGCAGCTGGAATTAGTTGAGCACAAGTCAGCAGCATCGGTTTCATGTAGTGTGTGTACTGGAACTTTCTAACCCATCTGTGCACGCGTTGCGCTAAGGAGCTGGATCACGGAGCTCAGTCCCGGGGTGCTGCCTGAGAGTCTGCAGGGTGCATGCCTGTCCTGTCCTTCCTCCAAAGCCACCCCACGCAAATTCTGCGGAGCCGCGGGAGGCAGGGTTGGGAGAAGCAGAGCAACCCGGCAGCTGTGGGGGCTGCGCTTGCGCCCACTTCCCTGTGCGGCCCCTTCACCATACATGGCTCATTTGCTAGGTCAGTGATGGCGAACCTATGGCACGGGTGCCGCAGCTGGCACGCAGGGACCTCTCTGTGGGCACTCGAGCCATTGGTCACCAGATCGCGAAAAGACTGTCCCCTTCTGCAAAACACTAAAGATTTTGTTCTTTCTCACAGTGTGGAACAGAATGATTTTATTCTAGAATTCCTGTTACAGAATTCTTTTCTACATTGTTATCACATTTAAAAGATTTTGAAGAATGATGCACAGAGCATGGCTTGGATGTAAAGCCCTAACAGTTGACCTGAGTGCTGCATGTGTTGCTCTCAAACTAACCGAGTATGAGCCAAGGTTTGACAAATTATCAGCATGCATGCAATAGCAAAAATCACATTAATTGTGCAAAAGCATGCCCAATGCAAACTTTTACCTAATGCAGTGTTTGCAGTCCAAGACATAAAGTGCTTAAAATGTGTTAAGCACGTTTAGTTTTCTTGTTTATCTTGCTCATCCTAATACAGGTTGACTTTTACTTTTACTAATCCGACACCTGTAGAAGCAGGGAAAGGACCCGGGGTAAAGCTTGCCCCATACAATTTCAGTCTGGCATATAATCATATTACAAGTTGAGAATCCCTTATCCAAAAATACATGTGCCTAATTATTTAAAAAGTTTGTATAAATTCCCTTCAGGCTATGTGTACAATGTACTATAATACATTGTACTATAATAATTTTTTGAGTTTTTTTTCCAACAAAAAACTGTTTGTATCATTGAAAGCTCTGTTATTTGTTTTTCTTTTAAGACAAAAGATGTTAATTAGTCCGGACAACTGTATGACTTGTTTTTTCTAAAACTAAAACCTCGGTGTTTGAAATAAATAAGTTGGTTTTGTGTTGCAGTTTGGGCACTCGGGCTCAAAAAGGTTCGCCATCACTGTGCTAGGTGCACCTGCCTGCCTGCCTGCCTGCCCGTCCGGTGACAGGCAGGCCCCTCCCTCTTCTCTCCAGCAGTTCACTTCCAGGACAGAGGAAGAGCCAGAGAGGATGGCCATGTCTATTTTCAGGGGGCCCTTGACCCTCTGGCGTTGTAACTTCATCAATCCAGAGAAAAACCTGACCGAGAAGCTCCAGGAGAACAAGTACTTCCCATTCCAGGTGCAGCAGCCCAAAGGTGAGGAACTCCCTGGAGTGGAGGGCGGGTATGTGGTGGAGGGACCACCCTCAACGGGTTCAGTGGCTTCCTACTGTGTTCCTTGCCTATGTAGTTCTTCATTCAGCAGAGAGGTGCAAGATGAAGCCTCAAGACGGAACTGAGATTTCTGAACCCTCAATTCAGCCTCGGGCCATTCCATCACATGCATGCGTGCTACCTGGAGACCAGTCTCCCAAGATGTGCACTGGGAGAAAATCCACACCAAAGCTTTGTTTGGGCACAGATGGTGCTGAACAGCCCTGCACCCTAAACTGACCTTTGGGCCATCCCCAGTCACCAGCTTCTGCTGCAGCCAGCTTCCCTCCTGCCTGGGCATCCTGTGGCCTTTGACAATGGGACACAGGAGGTGGAGAAGGGATGAGTTCCAAACATGGTGAGGACCAGCAATATGCAATACCCCACCTCTCCAACCCTGGCCCTGTCTCTGACAAGGGAGAAGTCAGAATTTGGGGGGGGCGAGATTTTCCTAAGCCCCTCTCTTGCTAGGAATCTAGGCAGGTGCCTTCTTCCTCCAGCTTCTCTCTTCTTCTGCCAGGGGATGGGGGGGGGATCGCGTGGGTGGGAGCTGAGCTGTTTGAACTCCCGGTGTTTTCAGAATATACTTCTCATAAGGCAAAGGTGGCATTCCACTGGTGGGCGGGGCTGACATTACAAGGGGTGTGGCCAGAGGCAAAAGGGTTGGATGGATTTTCCGTGCTGCCCAGCTCCAGCCATGGAGAGGCCTGGTTCCGTGGCCTGGGCCGTGGAAGGGCATGCTGGCCGTGCGGGGTTCAGGGGTGCTCAGCTCCAGCCCTGGCATGGGGTGCTGTGGCATCTGCCCTGATTGGCCCTGAATGTGGCTACCCTTTGTGCCTCCTACAGTGTTTGTGATGGAATACTATAAGGACATGATCTGGAAGGGGGCGCTGATTTTTGTGGTTTCTCTGGTGGCCAGCATCTTCTACTTCAAAGCAATGGAGGTGGGCCGTTGATTCTTGTTGCTGTTGATAACCATGCGCTACTATGATGATATATCTGCTCACAGACATACACTTCAGGGTGCTTTCGATGTTGTGTGTATGCCCTCAAGACCACAATTATGTGGGATCTCCTTTCTTTCTCCGTTCAAATCTCCCCTTAATCCCCACTTTCCCATGAAAGCCTTGGCTCTCTGCTCTCTGTCCTCACCCCAAAGTACGTAGGATTGCTTTCCCTCTTGACTCTGCCTTCCCTCAGTTTTCTCTTGCCATAATTCAGTTTGGAAGCTCCCCATTGCTCTGTGAAGCACCATGTAATACCTATGGCCCTGTATAACAAGCAACGAGGCTGCCCTACAGAAGGCAGTCACTTCTTTTTCCATTTTACAGCGGGGAATTGAGCCTGAGAGAAAGCAGTTTGTCCAAGGCTTCCAAAGACATCTTGGTCATAGAATCATAGAAAAGTAGAGTTGGAAGGGGCCTACAAGGCCATCGAGTCCAACCCCCTGCTCAGTGCAGGAATCATTGGTGTTGGTGTTGAAGTCTTCTAGACTTTGGTTCTGGGGGACTTCAGTATTCACCAGGTCCACCTTCTCTAGTGCTGCTCAGGACTTCATGATCACTGGCTTACTAATACCCCACATGCACTCTGCAGGATGTGCTCCAGACTCCCATGTTCTACACTGGTCGCAAAAGTGGTGAGCTGGATGTGGGAGGCATTTCTGCTTTGCCTTATTTATTTATTTATTTATTTATTTATTTTATTTATGAATCGCCCATCTGGCCAGACATCCGGCCACTCTGAGCGATGTACAATGCAATAAAATACAGGGGACACACACACACACACACACACACACACGCACACACAGTATAAAACACAATTAAAAACAGTACAAAGCTTAAAAATCCTAACCCACCCCATATTCCCGCCTGAAAACCCACGTTTTTAATGCCCGGCGGAAGCTAATCAAGGAAGGGGCATGGCGGAGGTCACTGGGGAGAGAGTTCCATAAATTGGGGGCTGCCACAGAAAAGGCCCTCCTCCTAGTCCCCACCAGCCTGGTTTCTCTGGCTGATGGGACAGGGAGAAAGCCATCCGTGGCGGATCTTGTTGAGCGGCCTACTTGATGTTGCTGGAGGCGCTCCTTGAGATAAACTGGGCCGGAGCCGAGTAGGGTTTTAAAGGTCAACGCCAACACCTTGAATTCGGCTCGGCAAACAACTGGTAGCCAGTGCAACTCTTTGAGCACTGGAGTGATGTGATCACGCCGGTGGCAGCCTTTAACCAGGCAAGCTGCTGCATTCTGTACCAGCTGCAACTTCCGAACCATCTTCCAGGGTAACCCCACGTAGAGCGCATTACAGTAGTCTAGGCGAGAGGAGACCAAGGCATGAACCACTGATAGGAGCAGATGATTAGGAAGGTAGAGGCGCAACTGCCTTAACCGTGGTCAGAGCTTTACCTGGCCAGGGTGCAGTTTTCAACAGCTCTTTCCCTCTCCATGGGTGATGGACCCATTAAGACGATCTGTCCCCAGGGATTAAGGGGTCCTATTGAACCCCAAAATGCTTGAGAGGTTAGAGTAGTTGGTGCTGCCTGTCTTCCTGTCCTTGGACCCGCTGGCCACTGCAATGAAAAACTGTCTCAGGCCCTGGAGACGACTGCACGCTGGAGCCTGAGTGGTGCCCATCGCCGCCATGGCTCAGTCATACACGTGACAACCCGTGAGCCCACTGAGAGGCTGGCTTACGTGCCTTTGGTGGGGAAAGAGACCAGACCCAACCGAGCACTGCTCAGAACCCAGTTGGAGGCCTGTGTGAGAGCAGTGGCGGCGGCAAATCGGCTGCCGGTTTTGGCCACCCTTGTGTCAGTGGAATCCCACCCAGCAGGAAGCTCCCTCTCCCATCTTTACCACACCCCCATGAAAAGGGTGTCTCAGCAGCCCACTGAGGCTGAGCATGGAAAGCTAAGCAGGGTCAGGCCTGGTTATTACTTGGATGGGAGACCCCTCCTCTAGTTTCCTGCCTTGAGCAGGGGGTTGGACTCGATAGCCTTGCAGGCTCCTTCCAGCTCTATGATCTATGACATCTACTCTAATTGGGACATCACTCTCAATACAGTTTTATCAGTAGAGGTATCTGCCACCTCTCCTTGTCTGACTTTGTGGGATAAGTTACCATTGCGAAGACACAGACAAAGGCCGTGGGGATCTGCATCGAACGTCTTGCTTGTTCTGCCTTTGCCGCTCCTGCCTGGTGAAGGCAATTTGGAGATGATGAAGTCTCTTTTTCTAAGTGGCACTAAAATAAAAAAGAAACTTTGCAACAGTGTGAAGTGCCAGAACCATAGTTGTGGACTGACTGGTTCTGAAAAGAAACCTTGGTTTAATCCTTCTGAGTTGACTTAATATTGACTTATCTGAAATCTCCCATACCTAGGCAAGGTAAGCAAGCAGGCCATGGTGCAGTGTTCTCCAACCTTGGGTCCCCAGATGTTTTTGGCCTACAACTCCCAGCATGGCTGGGGCATGCTGGGAGTTGTAGGCCAAAAACATCTGGGGACCCAAGGTTGGAGAACACTGCGCATGGTGGATCAGCTCCAGAGCTTTTGGGAGTAAATCAATTGTCCAGTGCTAGTGATGGATAATTTGGCTCCACAACTTGGTTTATAGATAAGAGACCCAGACGCTGCTGGTGCTTCCACGCAGCTTTTCATAGATTTCATAGATCATAGAGTTGGAAGGAGCCTAGAAGGCTATCGAGTCCAACCCCCTGCTCAATGCAGGAAACTAGAGGAGGGGTCTCCCATCCAAGTAATAACCAGGCCTGACCCTGCTTAGCTTTCCACGCTCCGACAAGCTGAGCCAGCATAAGCCACAGGCCTGTATATTTTGATATTGTTGAACTACTTCTGGACCAGCTGGAACAGGTGGCGCTTGGCAATACCATGTTGCATGGTTCCACTCCTATTTGGCCAGTAACACCCAGCTGATCCACCCCTTGGGACTCGTCCTATGGAGCATGCAAGGTTCTATATTGTCCCTGTTGCTTTTAATATGTATATATCTACAATCACAGGGGAACCATTGTGTGTGGCTTTGGAATGAAGTGTCATCAGTATGGTAATGGCACCCAATTCTTCCTACTGTTCTCATTTGATCTAGGTGGTTCCTTCAGTGAGTGCTTGAGCTCTTTTTTTCAGAGAGGGTTTCAAATATAGGTGATCAGAAGAAATCCTAGGGCTTATCAATACATCAGCAAATTACCCAGTATGGTTAGCATCCACTTGAGAGTTCCTAAAGAACTCAAATGGGAAATTGCTGATCTTCTGAAAAATATATGCAACTCACCCCTCAAATTGGCTTCCTTCCTGCAGGATTAGAAAGTAGTCCATGCAACACTGATTTTTTTTTATTAAAAAAAAAAGGGATCCAGGGGAATCCAGGAAATTACAGGGCCATTAGTTTAGGGCACAGTCCTATGCATGTTTAGACAGAAAAAAGTCCCACAACTCCCAGCATTCCCCAGCTAGCATTACTGGCTGGAGAATGCTGGGAGTTGTAGGATTTTTTTTCTGTCTAAACATGCATAGGATTGAGCCTTTAATGTCTGTTTCAGGTAAACTGGGGGAAAGCCTGATTAAAGATAGAATTATTAAACGTATGGAAGAAGAAGACTTGTTGAAGAAGAATCAGCATGGCTTCTGCCAGTGTTTCAACGATGTGGTAGTAATGGGAGACTTCAATTTCCCTGATATCTGTTGGGAGACTTATTCAGCCAAACATGGCCCCTCCAAGAAATTCCTGAGCTGTGCTGCTGATAACTTCCTCCTACAGAAAGTGGAGGAAGGAACTAGAGGATCGGCTATCCTTGACCTGATTCTAACCAACAGAGACGAGTTAGTGGATAAAGTGGCAGTTTCGGGGGGAAAGTGACCATGTTATACTTGAGTTCTTGATTCTAACAGAAGCAAAAGCTGAGTGTAGCCAAACACGTACCCTGGATTTTAGGAAAGCCAATTTTAACAAACTCAGAACAATGATTAGTAAGATCCCATGGCAAGTGACTCTCACGAGAAAGGGAGCCCAGGAGGGGTGGGAGTTTTTAAAAAAGGAAATTTTAAAGGCACAATTGCAAACAATTCCCACAAGGAAAAAAGGCAGAGGGCAACAGAAGAAGCCAATGTGGCTTCACAATAAACTCAAAGATGACCTGAAAACAAAAAAGGACACGTATAGGAAGTGGAAGGAAGGACAGGCTACAGGGGAAGAGTACAGGCAGGTAGCACAGAACTGCAGGAATAGTGTCAGGAAGGCTAAAGCTGAGAATGAGCTAAGGTTAGCGAGGAATGCTAAAAGCAACAAAAAAGCTTTCTTCAGATACATGCACAGTAAAAGACAGAAGAAAGAACTGGTGGTTCAACTACGCAATGAGGATGGCAAATTGATAACAGAAGACAAAGAAAAGGCAGAAGTGTTCAATTCCTACTTCGGCTCGGTCTTCTCCCAAAAGAGGGTCTATGACCCCCCTGGCAAACCTGAAGTGCAGAATTGCAGCTTGAGATCAGGGCCGGTGCTACCATTAGGCCAACTAGGCAGCTGCCTAGGGCGCAGGGCTAAAGGGGGCGCCAGAAACGCCTTGGAAAAAAATACAGCACTCTCAAGTGGGAAGGGGGGGCGCTAAATATTTGATCTTGCCTAGGGCACCAAACTGCCTTGCACCGGTCCTGCTTGAGATTGATAGGCAAATGGTCAAGGAGCACCTGATTACTCTGAACGAGTTTAAATCTCCAGGGCCTGATGAGCTGCATCCTAGAGTAATAAAGGAACTGGCAGAAGAACTCTCAGAACCACTGTCTATTATCTTTGAGAAATCCTGGAGGACAGGTGAAGTGCCAGACGACTGGAGGAGGGCAAATGTTGTTCCCATCTTCAAAAAGGGCAAGAAGGAGGAACCTGGGAACTATAGGCCAGTCAGTCTGACATCAATCCCCGGGAAGATTTTTGAGCAGATTATAAAGAAGTCAGTCTGCAAGCACCTTGAAAACAATGCAGTGATTACTAGAAGCCAGCATGGATTTGTCAAGAACAAATCCTGTCAGACTAATCTGATCTCATTTTTTGATCGGGTAATCTCCCTTGTGGACTGTGGGAATGCTGTGGACATTATATATCTGGACTTCAGCAAAGCTTTCGACAAAGTGCCTCATGATATCCTGATTAGTAAGCTAGCTAAGAGTGGGCTAGATGGAACAACTATCAGGTGGATCCACAATTGGCTACAGAATCGGACTCAAAGAGTGCTTATCAATGGTTCCTTCTCAAACTGGGGAGAGGTAACGAGCGGGGTACCACAGGGCTCGGTCCTGGGCCCGGTGCTCTTCAACATTTTATTAATGACTTGGATGAGGAGGTACAGGGAATGCTTATCAAATTTGCAGATGACACAAAGTTGGGTGGAACAGCTAATACTCTGGAAGACAGAAACAAAATTCAAAGTGACCTTGATAGGCTGGAGCGCTGGGCCGAAAACAACAGAATGAAATTTAACAGGGATAAATGCCAAGTGCTGCACCTAGGGAGAGGAAACCAAATGCAGAGTTACAGAATGGGGGACACTTGGCTCAACAATACTACAAGTGAGAAGGATCTTGGAATTGTGGTAGATCACAAACTGAATATGAGCCAGCAATGCGACGTGGCTGCAAAGAAGGCAAATGCAATTTTGGGCTGTATTAATAGAAGTATAGCTTCCAAATCGCGGGAAGTGATAATTCCCCTTTACTCGGCACTGGTTAGGCCTCATCTTGAGTACTGCGTCCAGTTCTGGGCACCTCACTTCAACAAGGACATAGACAAACTGGAGAGGGTTCAGAGGAGGGCAACAAGGATGATAAAGGGACTGGAAACAAGGCCCTATGAGGAGAGACTGAAAGAACTGGGCATGTTTAGCCTTCAGAAGAGGAGACTGAGGGGAGATATGATCGCACTCTTCCAGTATTTGAAGGGATGTCACACAGAGGAGGGCAAAGATCTCTTCTTGTTCATCCCAGTTTGCAGGACACGGAATAATGGGCTCAAGTTACAGGAACCTAGATTCCACCTAAACATCAGGAAAAATTTCCTGACTGTCAGAGCAATAAGACAATGGAATCAACTACCTAGGGAGGTGGTGGGCTCTCCCAGTCTGGAGGCATTCAAGGTGCGGCTGGACAGACATCTGTCAGAGATGCTTTGACCTGGATTCCTGCATTGAGCAGGGGGTTGGACTCGATGGCCTTGTAGGCCCCTTCCAACTCTACTTTTCTATGATTCTATGAAAGGGAAGTTCTGCTTTGGAGTTCTTTGATAAAGTCAACAAGCCTGTGGATAGGTGTGATCCAACATACCTACATTGTTTACTTAGACTTCCAAAAAGCTTTTGACAAACTCCCTCATCAAAGGCTCTGGGGCAAGCTTAGTCTTGGGATAACAGGTCCTTTTATGGATCAATAACTGGTTAAACAGCAAGAAGCAGAGAATGGGAGTAAACCGGTAGTTCTCGAAGTGGAGGGAGTTGAGTAATTTTGTCCTGGCACCAATAGATTGCAGTGCTGGTGCCAATCATACCTCTGTGGGGGCATGGATTCCACAGTCGGGACACTACTGCAGAGAGAGAAGGCTCTCTCCCTCACCACCATCACGTGGCACATGATGCACCTCCCCTAATGGGGGTGCGCTGCCTGATGATGGTGAGAAGCAGGATGCAGGAACGGATGGGATCGTGCCTGTTGGTCTGATCCAGTGAGGCTCTTTTGTCATTATCTTCTTGTACCCTCAACAAGCTGCTCTGCTTGGACCCCTTGCTTCTCCCCACAGGGATCCCAAGATTTCTCCGCTTTCTTCGTATGCGGCATGTTGAGCGGACTGTGGTTGGTTGTGAGCAACATTAACAAACGCCGGCTGATCATCAACCACCTCAAGGGCATCTACCAGTTCTACATTAAAGGCATTCTCTGGCAGGAAGGCCCGTTGCATCAGATCTATGTCCGACTCGTAGCCCAACGTGATGGTACCACTGGGGGGGAGGGGAGGGAAGGGTGATGGGAGGGATTCGGGGTGCCCCTCTACCTCCTCCTCCTCCTCCTCCTCCTCCTCCTCCTCCTCCCAAGACATTAAGGTCTTTCTTCCTGTCAAATCTCTTCTCTCCGGTCTGCTCTGAATCCCTCTCCCTTGCCCATTTAATCTGATCATGTCACCGGCTCCCTGTCATGTTCTACATCCTTGTCAAACTCCTAGTCCTTGGCGCTCAAACACTCCACCTCTCTGGCCCTGTGGGTGAACACAGATGGCCGTTTACCAAGGGGGATGCCTGCTACTCGTGTAACCACTTGGTACTTTGGTTGTCCATATTGTCTTGACAAGTTGTGAGGGAAATCATAAGACTCCTTTGCTGCTTCCCCAGGTATCGGGTCAGGTGCCGCCATGTGGTAAAAATGGTTCTTGTCCCTTGGCTGAATGTGTGCACCAAGTAAGTTCCCACTAGAGCACCTCTGGCCGCCTCCTTTTGCCTCCCATTCAATCCCCGTTTTCTCCTCTCCCCCCACCCTGCCATCTGATAGCCTCCCCTCCAACCTCCCCCCCACCTTCATCAAAGGTTTTCCTCACTCTCCAGCCTCACCTTGCCCCAGCCTTCCCCAACAAAATATTTATTTATTTATTTATTTATTATATTTATCAATCGCCCATCTGGCCGGCCACCCGGCCACCCTGGGCGATGTACAATTAAAATACAACAAAACAACACAATAAAATATAATAATTAAAACAATATTAAAAATTCTCATTAAAAACCTAACCCACCCCATATTCCCTCCTGAACAGCCATGTTTTTAATGCACGGCGGAAGCTCATCACGGAGGGGGCATGGCGAAGGTCACTAGGGAGGGAGTTCCATAATGTGGGGGCCGCCACAGAGAAGGCCCTCTTCCTAGTCCCCACCAGCCTGGCTGCTCTGGCTGATGGGATAAGGAGAAGGCCGTCCGTGGCAGACCTTGTTGAGCGGCCTACTTGATGTTGCTGGAGGCGCTCCTTGAGATAAGAAAATATGGGGGGGGCACATGCAGAAGGGGCAAAGTACATTTCTGGAGGGGGCAGGTGTTGTCCCACAGGCTACATTTCTGACACAGAGAGAATGGTATATTTCCCAGTAACACTGTTGGCCATGCTGGCTGAGGATGATGGGAGATTTACGTAATTCGACACGCTTGGAGGGTACCCGGTCAAGGAAGGCTGCCTTCCCCACACCCCTCCCAGCCGTAGGGCTCTCCTTCCTCCGTCCACACAACACACCCATCGCTGTGCTGCCCAGGTTGAAACCAGGTCACTGGACCGCTCGGTGTTAACACTTGACCAGCCATTGGCATGGAAGAACAGTTAGCCAGTAGGGTTGTCCCTGGTTAAAGAATTTCTACTTAAAGAATGACATTTAAATAAATTCGCCTTCCCGGACTGTTGAAGAGGGTGAGCGAGAACAGTAATACCTTGGATTGCAAGTAACTTGGTTTGAGAGCATTTTTGGCAAGCAAATTTTTAAATATTTATTTATTTTTTACTTGATATACAAGCGACGTCTTGCAATACAAGTACTGTAGTACAGTTTAAATTAAAAATCTCTGTACAATTTTTTTAAATGAATTTGTGAACGAATTGTGAATATCATTATGAACGAATTATGCTCTCAATCCAAGGCATGGCTGAACTTGCAATTGAATGAAGAGAAGCTGCCCCTCTTTTGTTAGACGGGGAGAGTCACCCAGGGGGTTGGGGTTGGGGGCTCTGCAGGGCAGCAGCACATCACCCCCACAGCCCACACAACGATCACAGTCGGCCGCGGATCGCCCTCCGCTCACAGTCCAGTTGAAAGCTTTTGCTGCAGCAGCAGTAGCTGCTCCATCTCCATTTTCTCTGCTGTGGGAAGCAGCCTTGGAGATCATGTAGATGGGAAAGACCGGGTGGAGCAGTTAAATTAAAATTAAATTAATTAAATTATGTGCTGAATTCAAGGGATGAAAGCTTTCATCCCTTCTTAATCCATAGTAAAGTTTGGAGCGGTGTTGTCTCTCCTTCTTGTTCCAGCCTATGGCAAACTGTTCTACACCCTGATTATCAACGGATTCCGTCTGGAGGTGCTCTCCCTGGCTGAACTGTCAGACAAGTACGAGGTGAGAGAGGGCGGATCTGGCCAAGCCTGGGTGCAAAGGAATGGGGCCGCCGCCGGTGAGGGTTGCCCCCATGTTGGTCTCCTTTGCAACACAGCTGCAAAAATTCAAAAGGTGCAGGATATTCCCCCCCGGATATTTTGGGTATTTGAAGGCATGAAATATATCCTGTACAGGCCTGTGGCTTATGCTGGCTCAGCTTGTCTGAGCGTGGAAAGCTAAGCAGGGTCAAGCCTGGTTATTACTTGGATGGGAGACCCCTCCACTAGTTTCCTGCATTGAGCAGGGGGTTGGACTCGATGGTGGCCTCGTAGGCTCCTTCCAACTCTATGATCTATGAAATCCTACCTCCTTTACAGGTGTGTTTGGGGCAGCTTGCAGAACAGTCTGAAAGGTAAATGTGAAGAAAGAGTCAGGGGTCGGAGACCCATAAAAATATTTGTGTGTATATGTCTATCCTAACCATGTAAACAACAGGAAGGCAAAATGTATGGTAAGCAGATGTACAGAATGGGGCATTGCTCTCAGAAATATGTGTGTGCGCCATGTACGCTTCCCTTTTCCCTTGTTCTTAATTGGTGAGGAAATTTGCTCCTCTGGGGTCTTCGGGGTAGCTCAAGAGAGATCCTAACATCCCTCTGCACCCCACACCACCCCCGACGATCTGGCTGCATGGGAGCACCACAATTACCTTGTTTTTTTTTATTGTTGCAAGGTTTTATTGTTTTAAATTGTTGTATACCGCCTCGATGGCTTTTTAGCAAATAAGGCAGTATATAAATATGAATAATAATTAAATAAATACATTATGGAACAGTGGTGGAGTGACAGAGTGCGCCTCTGGAGGGGGGGGGCAGGCATTCTCCCACAGGTTAGATTTCTGATAGATAAAACTCCTACTCTGGAGCAACAGAAAACAAATTTGCTCCATGATCTTTGTGGTGGCCCTTTTGAAGATGGCTATCCTGTTGCCTGTTAATGGTTGTCTTCTCCAGGCTAAACATGCGCAACTCCTTCAACCTATCCCACCAGAGCCTGGTCTCCAGGACCTGCACCTTCTTTGTCTTCCCCCCTTTGGACACACTAGGCCTAGGCAAATTCATGAAAGACAGACCTCTCTGTGGCTATTTGCCATGATGGTTAAAAATGGCGCTTCCAGGTCCAGAGGAAGTCTACCTCGCCCTACCAGTCGTTGGTAGGGTGAGCAACAGGAGGAGGGGTCTGGTGCCTCCATGCCCATTTCTGGGTTTCCCGGAAGAGTCTGGTAGGCAACTTTGGGCCAGTCACTGACTCAACCTGACCTACCTTACAGGGGTCATAGAATCATAGAACAGTAGAGTTGGAAGGGACCTACAGGGCCATCGAGTCCAACCCCCTGCTCAATGCAGGAACCCAAGTCAAAGCATCCCTGACAGATGGCTGTCCAGCCACACTTTGAATGCCTCCAGTGTGGGAGAGCCCACCATTTCCCTAGGTAGTTGGTTCCATTGGCGTATTCTCTAACAGTCAGGAAGTTTTTCCAGGCGGAATCTGGCTTCCTGTAGCTTGAGTCCATTAGTTCGTTTCCTGCAATCTGGGATGATCGAGAAGAGATCCTGGCCCTCCTCTCTGAGGCAACCTTTCAAGTACTTGAAGAGTGCTATCCTCTCTCCCGACAGTCTTCTCTTCTGAAGGCTAAACATGCCCAGTTCTTTCAGTCTCTCCTCATAGGGCTTTGTTTTCAGTCCCCTGATCATCTTTGTTGCCCTCCTCTGAACCCTTTCCAGTTTGTCCGCATCCTTCTTAATGTGTGGTGCCCAGAACTGAACGCAGTACTCAAGATGAGGCCTAACCAGTGCTGAATAGAGGGAAACTAGTACTTCACACGATTTGGAAGCTATACTTCTGTTAATGCAGCCCAAAATAGCATTTGCCTTTTTTGCAGCCACATCACATTGCTGGCTCATTCAGCTTGTGATCTACAACAATTCCATGATCCTTCTCGCTTGTACTATTGTTGAGCCAAGTGTCCCCCATCCAGTAACTGTGCAGTTGGTTTCTTTTTCCTAGGTGCAGCACTTGGCATTTATCCCGATTAAATTTCATTCTGTTGTTTTCAGCCCAGCACTCTAGCCTATCGAGATCACTTTGAATTTTGGTTCTGTCTTCCAGAGTATTAGCTGTTCCACCCAATTTTGTGTCATCTGCAAATTTGATAAGCATTCCCTGCACCTCCTCATCTAAGTCATTAATAAAAATGTTGAAGAGCACTGGGCCCATAGTTGTTCCATCTAGCCCACTTTTAGCTTGCTAATCAGGATCTCATGAGGTCTCACTTTGTCGAAAGCTTTGCTGAAGTCAAGATATATTATGTCCACAGCATTCCCACAGTCCACAAGGGAGGTCCACAAGGGTGGTTGTGAGGATAAAATGGAGAGGAAGAGGGTCATGTACGCCTCCTTGGGCTCCTTGGAAGAAAGGCGGGTGACCGGCCAGATGGGCGATTAATAAATATAAGAAATAAATAAATAAATGCAACAAATAATAATAAAAGATTCAAAGAAAGCAAGGAATGCATCCGGAGAGGGAATGGAATGGGTTGCAGGGACAGAAATGAAATGAGATGGCTTATACAGCTTTCTATTAGGCCTAGCTTTGACTCAGTGCCCCCTCCCTCTCTCTCTCCCCCCCCACAACAGCTGATAGACCCCCTTGGACGCCGCATCGCTCGCAACCTGAACCTCAACTACTTTGATTATGAGGATGTCTCCATACGGCACGTCATCCGACACATGCCCCCGGAGAGGGAAGAGGAAGAGGAAGCGGAGAATGGCGATAACATGAGTGTGTGATGGGGTGGGGTGGGGTGTGTGTTTGCCCCACTATTAAAGATGGGGGTGCTCTGTGCCCGCTGTGTCCTGCGTGTGTGCTTCGTCAGGTTCGTCTCGTGTTTTTCCTGCCGTGGAGGTTTTGTGGCGTAATTTTGCATCTCCGGGGCCCAGGGACAGTCCCGGGGAGATCGCCAGTGAAAGGGGTGCTGTGGGCTCTTGCCCAAGGAACCAGGGAGGCCTGGCTGGGGGCAGCACCGTTGGCCTGCGACCTCCAGGCGTCTGGGTGGCGCTCCTCCCCTGCCGTTACGCGGGGCCACAATCCAGCGGGAAGGTCTCCGGTGCAAGCCCCACTGCACTGAACGGGAGCGGCGCAGGAGCGCCACCACGCTGCCGTGGACCTGTTCATTTGCACGGGGCTTGCGCAGGAGAACTTCCCGCTGGACGGTGCCCCATGGATCAAACCGGATATTTCTCTCCCACTCTGCTGCTGCCCTTAGTGGCACCCGAGTCGGGCCTCTGAGGTGTCCACGCTTCCCCTTGAGGAACGATGGGGCCGCCTCTGGTTGCCAGCCACGGTTGGCTGTTCCGGGCCAGGCAGGCCACGGGTAGCATCCTAATACAGCACAGGGAAAGGCGGATTTGCTTCCAGGGCTCCCTCTCTGTACTAGCCAGTATCTGGAGGAAGGGGAGAAGAAGCTGTTGGTGGGGCACGCAGGACCTGTCGGAGCAATAAGACAATGGAACCAACTACCTATGGAGGTGGTGGGCTCTCCCACTCTGGAGGCATTCAAGGTGCAGCTGGACAGACATCTGTCAGAGATGCTTTGACCTGGATTCCTGCATTGAGCAGGGGGGTTGGACTCGATGGCCTTGAAGGCCCCTTCCAACTCTACTTTTCTATGATTCTATGACCTGTCGGGGCTTGAAGGGGAAGGAGGGCATGACCGGGAGGAGGGCTGGCTTAACCGTGTTGCTCCGGTTATATTCCCACCCCCAACACATCATTTTCTTCGCTGATACAGACTGGCCCCCGGGGTGCTATTGCCGATCCTGTGTATGTGTGCGTTGGCATGTTACAAATGTGGTTTTAATGAATGCTGCAAAAAGCACAGCACAATCTCGCCTTCTTTGGGATTCTGTCTCTTGGGTAGGTTCAGTGCTGCAGCTTCAAAAGAAGGGTTTGCCCAACTGCTGGGACCCAGAGACCTTGAACTGTGCCAGGGCTGTTTGTTGGCTCCAGCCAGGCTTGCTTAACAGATTAAAAGGTTCTCTAAAGAAACATTCACAACGCAGCTGGAAAGCATGATCAAGGGCTGGCTGTCACAGAGAAGCCGCGGGGGGGGGGGGGACCCAGACATGCCTGGGACCTTTCCTGAGTGTGGCTTGGCCTGCAATGGGTGATGTTTGCTTATCCTGAGCTGGACTCGTGGCCTCATCTTGAGTACTGCGTCCAGTTCTGGGCACCTCACTTTAAGAAGGACATAGACAAACTGGAGAGGGTTCAGAGGAGGGCAACAAGGATGATAAAGGGACTGGAAACAAGGCCCTATGAGGAGAGACTGAAAGAACTGGGCATGTTTAGCCTTCAGAAGAGGAGACTGAGGGGAGATATGATCGCACTCTTCCAGTATTTGAAGGGATGTCACACAGAGGAGGGCGAAGATCTCTTCTCGTTCATCCCAGTTTGCAGGACACGGAATAATGGGCTCAAGTTACAGGAACCTAGATTCCACCTAAACATCAGGAAAAATTTCCTGACTGTCAGAGCAATAAGACAATGGAATCAACTACCTAGGGAGGTGGTGGGCTCTCCCACTCTGGAGGCATTCAAGGTGAAGCTGGACGGCCATCTGTCAGGGATGCTTTGACCTGGATTCCTGCATTGAGCAGGGGGTTGGATTCGATGGCCTTGTAGGCCCTTTCCAACTCTACTTTTCTATGATTCTATGCCTGGCCCAACGCAGCCTATGATGTCTGGCAAGCAACCAAAGGCAGTCCCATTATAAGGCAAAGTGAGGTAACCCTTGTAGGGGGCAGAACTTGGGTGCCAGCAGAGTGGGAGACCGGTACGTTGGATCCATGTGCACAATCCGTGCTGTTGAGCAGCTTCCATTCATTTCAGTGACCTTCAATGTGGGATGACCTTTGCTGAGAGAGGGACGGGTGGGGGAAGAGTACGATCCTGTTGGTTCTCTGGGACCTCTCGGCAGGTTTTGATACCGTTGACCACGGTATCCTTCTGGACTGGCTGTTTGGGTTGGGCGCTGGGGGCACTGTTTACAGTGGTTCCATTCCTACTTGGATGGTTGCTTCCTGAAGGTGGCGCTGGGGGATTTTTGCACTGTTCCTTGGCAATTACGTCACGGGGGGTTCCCAGGGCTCAGTTTCATCCCCCATGCTATTCAACATCTATGTGAAACTGCTGGGGGAGGTTATCCAGGGATGCGAACTGAGGTGCCATCAATATGCCGATGGCACCCAGTTCTACCTCTCCTTTTCATCAGACCCAGGTGAGGCAGTGGCTGTCCTGAATCGGTGCCTGGGCATGGTAACGGACTGGATGAGGGTCAACAAACTGAAGCTTAATCCAGACAAGACAAGACGGAGGCACTGTGTGAGCAGGACTAGATGGACCCTTGGTCTGATCCAGCATGGCTCTTCCTATGTTCTTATGTTAGTAACCTCCTGGTTGGATTACTGCAATGCATTGTACATGGGGCTGCCTTTGAAGATGGTTCAGATACATCAGTTCAAAACAGCTGCTGGTTTAGAAACTGGGACTGGCTGATATGACCATGTGACATCAGTGCTTTGTTAGCTGCACTGGCTTCTAGTCCAGTTATGAGCCCAATTCAAAGTGTTGGTGTTGACCTTTAAAGCCTGCACAGCTTGGGACCAGAGTCTCTAAAGCAGGGCTCGCCATCCTTGGGTCCCCAGGTGTTTTTGGCCTACAACTCCCAGCATGCCCCAGCCAGCATAGCTTGCTGGGGCATGCTGGGAGCAGGGATGGGGACTCGGACTCGAGGACTCGACTCGTGAGTCGGACTGAGTCGCCCCACTGACTCGAGTCAGACTCGAGTCCCAATATTTTTAATGGGACTCGAGACTCGACTCGGGACTCGAGACCAAGGACTCGTGTTCCTCAGATGCAACATGGATAGGTTTTAGGAAGTACAGCAAGTTTATTTTTTAAAATCATTTCCCTAAAATGCAACCTTTCAAACATTTTGGGCTTGGCTGCCTCTGCCTGCCTGTTTGGGGTTCCCAGCCTCCTCTGCCTGCCTGGTCTCTTCTTGACCAGTTCCACAGTTTGAACTGTCCAAGACAAAGGCCTCTGCCTGCCTGCTTTGGGGTTCCCTGCCTCCTCTGCCTGCCTGGTTATTTTGGGTTTGTCTGCCTGGTCTGTTCTTGCCAAAATCAGTGGCAGAGTTTTGAGATAAAAAGGCACACTTGTGCCTAGAATTTATTTAAGCCACACATCTGAAGTAGCCTTATTTTGTTGGGGAAAAACCCCATTGATTTTAATAGGGACTCGTGGAGTCAGCTTTGGGAGTGACTCGTGACTTGTGAGTCACCATTTTGGACCAAGGACTCAGACTCAGACTCGTGACTCGGGTCCAAAGACTCGTGACTCGACTCGTGACTCGAGACCAAGGACTCTTCGACATCCCTGGCTGGGAGTTGTAGGCCAAAAACATCTGGGGACCCAAGGATGGAGAACACTGCTCTAAAGGAACATCTCCTCCAGTATGCACCTACTAGGACCTTTGGGACATCTTTAGAGGTGCCCCTGCTGAAGGAAGCCGGGCAGGGGGCTACAAGGTTTTGGCCCTCGGTTTATGAATGCTTTCCCCAAGGAAGCTCACCCGGCACCTACATTGCTATCCTTTAGGCCAGTGTTTCTCAACCTTGGGTCCCCAGATGTTTTTGGCCTACAACTCCCAGCATGCCCCAGCCAGCTATGCTGGCTGGGGCATGCTGGGAGTTGTAGGCCAAAAACATCTGGGGACCCAAGGTTGAGAAACACTGCTTTAGGCACAGGCAAAGGCTTTTCTCCCAGGCATTTTAGAGGCCTAGTTCTAGATTTTTATGGCTGTTTTATTGATTCCTGAGCTGTTTGTTGTTTCGTTTTGTATTGTATTCTTTTATATCTTTGTTTAGTATTTTATATTTTTAACCGTTTGTATGGTGCCTTTTAACTGTTTGTAATCTGCCCAGAGAACATTGGTTCCTGGGCAGATTAAAAATATAATTAATTAATTAATTAATGAGGCTTGTGCAGAAGGAATTTTCCACTGCATTGTGCCCCAAAATAACAGAAACGGGGTGGGTTGCCATTTGAATTTCCCACCTCAGGCAGACCGATCTGATCCAGAAGGGGCCACACCAGAAAACATAAGTGCGGTGTGTGTGTGTGTGGGTGCACACCAGAAAAAGCCCTGCCTCCTCTCACCACCAACCTCCCCTCCAAAGGTGGTGGCACCTGGCGCTGTGTATCCAAGGAAGTTCGTAGAGGTGTAGATGCTTCCACATGGAGGAGGCTTTCTGGCACACCTGTTAGGAGATACGAGATTGGTACGGATTTGGCTGTACCACTGCTGTAAGATTGGGGCTTGTGCACACATAGCGTTAAAGGGAAGTAGCTGTCATTGCTCAACAGTTTACTCTGCTCAAGACCACAAAGCACAGGTGAGCAACCTGCAGCCTGCGGGCTACATGGGGCCCATGGAGTCCCAGGGAGCCACATCCACTTTCCAGCTGGGTGGCAGGGAACGGGTGGGTTGTTTCCTAGCTGCTGATAGTGGGGAAACAGTGGTCTTGATCAGGATTACTGGTGGGGGAGGGTGGCTTTAACCTAGCCCCTGCCCCCAGCAATCCCAACTCAGTAACAATCATTGTTTTCCTGCCGCTAATGTGGGATAAAGGATCAGTTTTGCCTCATTTCCTCCCACTAGATGGTGCTACTTGCCTCCTTTCTGGTGCTGGACTGCTGCTTGCTTGCCACTGCATTTAGGTGTTGGGATTGGGAAGCTTCTCTCTTGAATTCCCACTGGTGTTTCTTTTTTCTAGCAGAAACCAAAGAAGGCAGGGACTGGCCAAGGGAGACCAGAGGGCTGTCCGTGGACTCCAGGCACAAAGGGCAGACCTACGGCTGTGGAGGGGGGTGTTCGCATGAGAGTGGTGGGACCAGAGTACAGTCATGCCTTGGATTGAGAGCATAATTCGTTCTGGAAACGTGCTTGTAATCCAAAACACTCTTATATCAAAACGAAATCCCCCCAAAAAAATTTGTACAGAGATTTTTAATTTAAGCCGTACTACAGTACTTGTATTGCAAGACGTTGCTTGTATATCAAGTAAAAAAAAATTAAATAAATATTTAAAAATTTGCTTGTCTTGTAAAACGCTCTCAAACCAAGTTACTTGCAATCCAAGGTATTACTGTAGTGTTCTCTTGGGAGACTGCTGCATGCCCGTAGGTGCCCGTTTGCCTCTCGCTGTGTGTGCACCACTGCAGCACTGAATCTAATCTGTTCCTCCTATTGCCGCATATCTTTCTCGTGTCTCCATCTCTCAGGTCCATCCCCGGCCTATTCGCTTTGCTTCCAGATCTGACAACTCCGCTGGTGTGTGCTGCACATGTAGGTTCTGAAAATTCATGGTGGGTGGGAGGCGGTTTCGTATGACATACCAAAGGAGTGGGGTGGGGGAACATGACATGATGTACCAGTAAGAGGCATGTGGAGTATTTCCCAACTTTTAAAACAAAATAAAATGCAGCTCCAGGAAGAGGCTCCAGAATTGCTCAGAGCAATATATCTACTTTAACTCTACGAAGCATGAACACATTTGTGGTGTCATGATGTATAAATGTGTGGTTTTAGGTCAGCAATGGCCAGTGTTTGCAGCGTCTGTGCCACATGTCCAGGCCGGAGTATGAGGCCTGTGCCACTCTGTTCCACATGACAATTACAGTGCATGTGCAGCTTCCACTCTGCTGTGCCTTGTGATGTTGTCGTCGTCCCCCGTCGTCCCCCATATTCTCCTGAGCCAGGGAGCAGGCACTGGCATAGCACAAGAGAGAGACTGAGAGACTCTTGCTCACACACAAAGCCGCCTCTAAGCCACAGCCAAGCCTGTAGGCCCTCCTGCATGTGTCCAGGTGTGCTGCATATGCCTGCTGCTTGCGCCGTGCGTGGTATCATGCTGCAGGTTGGCCATCCAAAGTTGTAGGGAAATCTCTCCCCGCATTTTGAATGGAGAATGCCCGTCATTCTTCTGTGGGGATTCTCGTTCTCAGACCAGTGGGATCCCAGCCTTTTCCCCCTGGCACACTGCCACTGTTATGCCCGGGGCTTCTTCCCGAGGTTCTGGCTTCCTGAATCTCCTCCCGACTCTCAGAGGCTTATGTGTGAGACTTCTTGCAGGATGCATTGCTGCCTTCTTGTAGCTGGACACACACACACACACACCTTCCACAGCTTGTTCCCCTTCATGCCTTTGCCAAGTTCATTGCTGCCACACCTCCCTCTGCTACTTGTGTCCGCTGTTGGCCTTCCCGTCCCAGCTGCTATGTGTTGGTGAGATTATAATCTTGTGCATGCGCATAAGGGCACATGGCATCTCTGAGACTGGGCCAGTGCCTGTGGTGTGTTGCAGGAGGCCAGCCCTTTCAGCACGGATGGTCTGATGGCACAAACAGCCGTAAGGCGTGCCAGTGAAGATGCACGTGATCCCAGACTCGCATGCTGCGCATGGATCATGCAGTGCAGCTGCTTGGGGGCAGCAAAATGTGTTGGGCCAGCCCCGCCCCGCCCCTATCAGACTGAGCTGGATGCCTGGTTGAGGTCCTTCAGAGATGGAGACGCATGTGGCCCCATGGTTTGTCGAGAAGAGTGCGCTGAGCGAGAGGGGTCTTTGCCGGTTGCTGCAGTGTGCACTGTGCAGCGGGGATCTGGTGGTCGAGTTTTCCCCAAGCCAAAGCCTTCAACATTCCTGTCCCCAGATCTGCCCCACGCCCCCCAGAGATGGGGCTTTCTCTCTGTGCTGCGGCAGGGCTTTGCTTTCATTAGCCTTATCGCTGCTGCCACCTTCGCCCATCAATCAGGCCGGCCATGCTCCCTGGGGTCCGATGGGAGGAAGCTGTCTCGTGGTGTGTGATTGGGCTGGGGGGTGGGGGGGTGGGCGCACACAGTTGCCTGGCCCCTTCTTTCTCTGCTGTTTGGAGATGTGTGCGGGCGTGCAGAGCTGGCTACTTTGGATCGAAGCTCAGGCCACGGATTGACACGATGTGCTGCCCAGGCCACGGCCACACAGACCCCTGCCAGTACCTCTTGTCACAACTCAGTCGCAGGGAATCACGTGGGCTGCTCCTTTCTGGGGCACGTGATCAACGGGGGGGGGGCTGCTGCGGCGGCGAAAGAGGCTCAAAATTGCCCCCCAGGATCCCTCAGGCCAAAGGGGATGCCCTGGACACGGCGGCCCAGGACATCAGGACACACGCGGAGTGCTGCAGGATCAGGCCCACAGAGCTCCCTTCTTTGTCCCCAGCACCTGGTCTTCGCAGGTACGCTGGCTTGGACCACAGAGGTTCTAAGCAACTCTAACCATGGCTAATATTCCTTGAATTTTATTTTATTTATTATATTTCTATACCTCCTTATAGCCGAAGTTCTCTCACCCCTTAGTCGCTGCTGTTGCCACATCCTGTGACAGCACATGCCATCACAGGGAGGATTTTTAAAAAACAAAATCTGTCCTGAATCTACTGCTGCCGGATCTATTGCACTGAGCGACCACCACAGAAGCCAGTATTATGAAGGGGGGCGCGGGCGGAAGAGAGCCCCGCACCCCACCCCGTCTTCCCCATAATCCCTCCAGATATGTTGGGCTCCAAGGCCCATGATTCCCAGCCAGCATGGCCACTGTGGGGGGCGCCAGGTTGGGGGAAGGCTGGTCCCGATCCCGTCTCTACGACTTCAGAGCGCCCCTGTGCTCTGTCTCAGCAGCGGGGGGTGGGCCGTGCCGTACCGAACCGACAGTTCTCTGAGGCAGTGGTTACTAGTGGAGAAGTGTTCAGACTCTGCAGCTGAGCTGAGGACTCGGGCGTTCTTTAGCCCGGTTCGAGGAGAGCCCCCACCCCTTTATTACCAATCAGTCCCTCCCTCGGCAGCCTTGCACCCTCGACTGACAGTTCTCTGGGTGGCATCCCAGAAAGGACAGAAGTGATGCGTGGGTGGGTGGGTGGGGCTGTGCAGTCAGTCAGTCAGTCGATCACTCGTGACCGAGTAAGATTGTCTTCCAGGATAAAAAAAGGAAGAAAGAAAGAAAGAAAATTTACAAAAAGGAGATTTTAAAAGGAGGGAAATTCTAAAGAAAATTGTGTAGACTCTAGCGATGGGTCCGTAAGTGACTGTGGAGGCCAATTCTAGATCCGCACAGCTTCCCACAGTGAGGACACAGGTTACCAGATGGAAGATGGTCTTGTAAAGGATTGGGGCTGTGCACACCCCTCTCAAGTACTGTAATCCCAAGCAAGTTCCAGGAGATTGCACAGGGACTAGCAACTTGGGGTGGGTTCTTCCCACCCTTTTCAATTTAAGAGTGAAGTAGTAGTTCAAACGGGATGGGTGCTCCATTCTTGGGTCCCCCCGCCCCCGGTTACCCACCCAGGCCAGTTCTCCCATGGCAGCCGCCTCGCTGGTGTGGCAGGCCACGTGATGGAGCCCGCCCGCCGCAAGCTTCACGGCTGTAAGAGGCAACCCCCCCCCTGTAATTGCTTTTATAGAGTGAACAATGAAACAGACTCCATCCACAACTAATGAACCCTCCTCCTCCTCCTCCCCCCCGCCCCCCCCCCCGCGGCTGGGCGGGCAGGCGGCTGCCTGTGGCCTCCCTCGGGGGGCGGCGGGGGGGGAGCTGATCTGTTTCTTTATTTACCGCTTCATTTGTGACCGGTGACAGTGACAAGGCGCACAGCACAAAGGCGCGGGGGGGGGGGGGGCACGGGGAGCTGCGCCGGGTCCTAGCGCCGCCCTGGTCCCTCCCCAGCGATTCCCGTCCCCACATCCACCAAAGCCAACGCCTCCCTGGCACCTTCTGAGGACACCCAGAAAGCAGTGGGAAGGGGGGCGGCTGCGCAGGAAGAGCCTCCTGTCCGCCCCGCTGCTGCTCCTTCTATGCCGGGTCAAGAGGTAGCCTGCTGGGTTCCTTTGAGGGGGGGGGACACCCTTTTCTAACCCTCCGACATGCAAATATTTGCCGGCGGGAAATGTGAATGACCTGACCCAAGTGTGGGTGGCATCTTTGCCCGGGGACAGCCTGGTGGACTTAGGGGGCCATGTGATAGCGGGTGCCACGCTCAACTCGTCCTGAGCCCAGAGGGCAGGGCTAGGCAACCTATGGCCCTCCAGAAGTTGTTTTGGCCGACAACTCCCTAGCCATTGGCTACGCTGGCTAGGGCTGATGGCAATTGTGGGCCACAAGTTGCCCACCCCTGCCTCAGGGGTTGTGCCATTAATGGATGATGCAAAGCAGGACCGGTGCAAGGCAGTTTGGTGCCCTAGGCAAGATCAGATATTTAGCGCCCCCCCTTCCCACTTGAGCCCTCTCTCCCTTCAGCCCTATGCTCCTGGAGCCTCCTTTAGCCCGGCGCCCTAGGCAGCCGCCTAGTTGGCCTAATGGTAGCACCAGCCCTGATGCAAAGGATACTGGGCATGATCCACCAGGGCGTTCTCCTGTGTGTACCCAATTGAAATGAATGGGAGATGGGTCCAGCCTGCTAGTCCTCATTGCCCACAGGAAGGAAGACTAAGTAATACGCATAATGGAACTGAATGCCTGCTCTCCTACTCTCTCCCCTCCATCTTCCTCCCTTTCCTCAATCATCTCCCTCTGTGTTGAATTTTAAACTGTAAGCTCCAGTTAGGGGGGCAGGGACCAGCACTTGGCTGTGATTCTGTGAAGTGGCCTGTACATTAATGTGGCTATATTTGATCATAACACGATCTTCATATAATCATGTTATCTCGGGGGTGGCAAAACCCAAAATGTCACATGACCTGTTGCTTAGGCAAAGGAACAGGCTGCGGACTCTTCTGGAAGCTTGTTTATCACTTAGAACAGTGTTCTCCAACCTTGGGTCCCCAGATGTTTTTGGCCTACAACTCCCAGCATGCCCCAGCCAGCATAGCTCTGGGTCTCCGGGACCCAGAGCCATCCCAAATGGCAATGTCTGGGCAGCCTTAGAGCCCGCTGGTGGGCCATGACTGTAGCTGATGTGGAGCAGTGGAGCTCGCAGCAGTCTACAGGGACCAAGGTTTGGGCTAGGAACATTGGAAGCTGCCTTATATGGAGCCAGACCTCAGTCCATCCAGCCCAGTATTCTCGACACGGGCTGGCAGCAGTGGCTCTCCCGGGTTTCCGGCAGGGGTTTTTCCAGCCCTACTGGGAGATGTTGAACCTGGCACCTTCTGCATGCAAGGCGGGGGCTCCGCCACCGAGCTGCCCCTGCTCCAAACTCCGATGTCCCCAACACATCCGTTTAGCAATCCACCCTGTGTATGCCGATTGCCTCATGTTGAACCCAGACCAGATTGGTTCCCCCCCCCAAAAGGAAAGTGGGGCAGAATGGTTTTCACCTCAAAAAGGGAAGTAATCAGGGATCGTCCAGTTTTGAATGCTCAGATCCAGTCCATGTGAATGACAAAGTGCCCTTGAGCGTGTGCAAATGGCCTCCCCGCCCCAACAATTTGCCTTCTCCAACCTTGCACCCTTCAGGTGTGTTGGACTGCAGTTCCCACCATCCCCAGGTTAGCATGCACGAACTGAGCACAGGGAGCCCCCCCCCCCCCGCAAATTGGGAGTTTGGGAGAAGAGGCCCAGTTCCCAGGTATAACTTTGATGAACAATGTCAAGTCTTGAAATTAACAAAAAAACAAACAAACACAAAAACAAACAAACCCTGGGTATATGGATGGGGCCTGGGGTGGAGCTTTCTGTCCTCTTTTCTTCCTCTCCCTCTCATCATACTAGAACTCAGTGAGGTCATCCCATGAAGCTGATTGGCGGGAGATTCAGGATAGGGCAAAGGAAGGACTTCTTCACATAGTGATGGTCACCAAGTTGGAGAGCTTTAAAGGGGGGTTGGACCAATTCATGGAGAAGGCTATCCATGGCTACTAGTCCTGATTGGCTATGTGCTTCCTCCAGTATCGGAGGCAGCGTGCCCCCGTATACCAGTTGCTGGGGAACATGGGCAGGAGGATACTGTTGTGCTCCTGTCCTGCTTGTGGGCTTCCCGTTGAGGCATCTGGTTGGCCACCGTGGGAAGAGAATGCTGCTCTTGAGCGGCCTTTAGTCTGATCCAGTACAGGTCTTCTTAGGTACAGGGTGGACAGAAGCACAGGCAGAGTCACTTTCTGGAGCAGTTCAAGGGATGGAGCCTTGTGGTTCCTGGAACTCCCAGTGGGTGAGCTCAGTGGTTCTTGGTGGGCGGGTGGAGGTGGGCAGGGGAGAGCTCAGCACAAAAACTGTGTAAGGTGCAAAACTTTAAGAAGACAGCTGAGTGTGGATTAAAAGCGGCCTTACCACCTTGCTTTTCTGGCTGCTGGCCTGAAAAACCACCCGGGCCACTTCTTCCCACTGGTCCGTGGTAACGCTGTTCCTCTCTTCCCGGGAGAGATGGCAGATGTTGTCCCAGTACTAGGACCGGGAGGGACACAATCCTCCCACCGCACCAAATTCTGCAGTCAGGATGGTGCACAAAGGTCAAGAGATGATCATTTATTTGTATGCTTCCTTTTGCTCTCAAGATAAGCCCTTGGTCCAATCCAGCTCCAGGGCTCTTCTTGTGTTCTTAATATTCATTAAAGCAGTGTTCTCCCACTTTGGGTCCCCAGATGTTTTTGGCCTACAACTCCCAGCATGCCCCAGCCAGCTACGCTGGCTGGGGCATGCTGGGAGTTGTAGGCCAAAAACATCTGGGGACCCAAGGTGGGAGAACACTGCATTAAAGGCAAGGAGAAGGAATGGAGGTGGAGCAGAGGGCAGGGAGTAGTAGCCAAGGAGCGGAGCTAATGCGGCTTCCGCATCCTCCCGTCTTTTCTCTGCAGTCATGGGGGCCAGAAACTTGTTTCCTTTTTCAGATGGGAAGCTGAGATTGCCAGGATGGCAAATATTTCTGGGGCGCATCCCAAATTCCGCTTGTGTGCTGCCAACTTGTGCGACTGGGGTGTATTCATTCGTGTGTGAAAAAGCACGCTGGCGCGCTGCTGCATTTATAGAGTTGTGTGTTCCTTCGGTGCAAAAGGGATGCCCCGAGCAGGTGTGAGGAAAGTCATCAGACAGACAGTGTTGAGTTCCGCACAGCAGGAGGGGTGAGCTGGAGCAATTAAACTGATTAACGACAGCAGCATCTGATGTGTGACGGGGCAGAGTGGGACAGGCCCTGCCATCGGGGTGCCCTCCCCCCCCCATTCCCATGCAGGACCCGGAAGCTGGCAAGTCTAGAGATGCCACCCAGAGGAGCTGGAAAGGATCCCAGCAGCAGCACTGTAAAAACATTGGGGGCGGGGAGGAAGGAAAAGCTGGGAAGGGGCTAAGAGGTGCAGCTTCCTTTTGCAGTTGTGGCCGTGTGTGTGTGTGTGTGTGTGTGTGTGTGTGTGTGTGTGTGGCTGGCTGTATGTGCAGAAAGCAAGCGTGTTTGTTGTTCCTTCAGCGGCTGTGTTTCTGACTGCCATAGGCCGACAGTGCCCTCCAAGGGGCTCTGCTGGTGAGGAGGAGGCAGGGGGGCAGGAAGCGGGGTTGAGGCAGGAGGGAGAATGACCCCTCTGGTGCCACTGAGGCCAGGGTCTGTGCGCAGTCCTGCACTCGTGCGCATCCATCCATCGTGTGCTCCTCCCGGGAGCCTCCTTCATTGGCTCGTGCTCTCATGCCCCTCCCCCCCTCCCTCCCCACCCTCTGACTTCCTCCTCACTGGGGGGTTTGCATGTCACGCCAACCCACCCTGGTAATAGGCCACGGTGGGCGGGTTGTTGCTGAACAACTCACGGTGCACCCGCCAGACAATCGTGGGTTGCCCCCCCCCCCCGCATTCCCCCTCGGTCCTCCCGCAGGTATCCCAGGGGCCTCTGTCTGTGGCAGAACTGACTCATCTCCTCATTTGCGAGCCCTTTCCCCCTCTTTACTCCCCCCCCCCCCGCCCCGGAGATCATGAACAGCGACCTCTGTTTTGAGAATCAGTGACAGCCCCTCCGAAGTGCTCCAAGCAGCACATTGGAAGGGCTGTCATTGGTTGCCTACCTTTAAAAAAAAATTGTGCTCCAAGGTGTTGCCGGCACCAAAAAGGTGTCCTTTCCCGGCAAAGTGATTCGGGCCTCAGTGTGTATGCCCTGCCCAATAAACACACTGATTTGGAGAAGGGAAACTAACTTTATTTAAGGCCTTAAATAGGCTCTAGGAGTCCGTGACTCAAATCAAGAGCCCCCTTTCAAGTTCTTCCTGGATCTTTTATACAGCATGGAATCAGATACAGGTTTGCATCACATACAGTCATTTTACATACAGTTGCGTAGAAAAACATTCTTATCATGACCTTTTTTACATACATTCAACAACTTCCTTTGCCCTTTTTTGGTACATACCGTACATTTCCTCCTGTTCTTTGTCTATCAGGTCAATTCTATCTTGTCCTGTTCTTTGGAAAGTACATGCTTCAGTCTGATGCTAGCACTCACACCCCACTCCCCCACTCTTCCCGCCTTTCTCTGTCTCTTTACTTACTGCATACACACACACATTTTATTTTGCTTTTCCCTTATCAGTGCCTTCTGTACACACTTTGCCAATTCTCCGGCCTCTTCCCCCTCCCATTTACTGCAGTCTTGACCAAGGCTGCCTGCAACTTTACTTTTCTCTTTCTTACATTTCAATTCAGATTTCTTTGCAACTTTAGCAAGCAGTTTCACAGAACAGCAAGAAAGCAAGAAACAATTTTACAGAAAGCAGAAAAGAATGCAAGATTCTCTAGTCAGGCCTAGCTAAACATTAGAACAGGAGTACAAATTCACATGGTCTCCAACAAAGGTAAACCATCTGGCCGCAGCATTCTGGACCAGCTGAAGTTTCTGAACAGTTTTCAAAGGCAGCCCCAGAGAGCATTACAGTAGTCCAAATAGGATGTAACTAAGGCACGTGTGACCGTGGCCAGAGCAGGCACCTCTAGGAACAAGAGCAGCTGGCACACCAGCGAATGCACTCCTGGCCACCGCTGAGAACTGGGCATCCAGCTTCAGGGCTGAGTCCATCCAGCACAGGCTGACCCCCTATTCCCTGATCTGCCTTTCAGCTGACCAGGAACCCCGCTGCCTTGTTTAGCTAAGCTACAATTTGGTTGTCCTCACCCAGCCCATTACTGAAAGCAGACACTGAGTTAGAACTACAACAGCTTTCTTGGATTTAGATGGAAAGGAGAGATAGAGTTGGGTGTCATCAGCATACTGGTGGCACCAAACCCCCAAACTCCAGGGAATCTCTCCCAGTGGTTTCATGTATATGTGAAATGTATATGTGGTCTCTCACTTAACATCAAAAAAACCAAAGTGCTTCATCAGCAAGTGCAAGCCAATCCTTTGGTGATGCCATCTATCCAGCTTGGCGGGACAATACTGGAAAATGTCGATCATTTTCTCTATCTTGGCAGCTATCTTTCTGTTACAGCTAACATCGACAGTGAAATCCAGCATCGTCTGAGCTCCGCAAGTGCCGCATTTTCTCGAATGAAACATAGAGTGTTCGAGGATCAGGATATTTGTAAGAAGACCAAAACACTGGTTTATGAAGCCATTGTATTACCAACTTTATTGTATGCCTGCGAAACATGGACTATCTATAAACGTCACTTCCACCTCCTTGAAAGGTTTCATCAACGTTGCCCCCGGAAAATCCTGCAAATTACTTGGGAAGATAGGCGAACAAATGTCAGTGTACTGGAAGAAGCAAAGACTACTAGCATTGAAAAAATGATCCTTCAACGCCAACTTCAGTGGACCGGTCATGTTGTTCGAATGCCTGACTGCCGTCTCCCAAAGCAGCTACTTTACTCCCAACTCAAGGATGGAAAGCGGAATATCGGTGGTCAATATAAGAGGTTTAAAGATGTTCTTAAGGCAAATCTAAAAAAATGCAATATAAACATCGAAAACTGGGAAGCTCTGGCCCATGAACGATCTAAATGGAGGTTGGCCTTTCACAAAGGTTCCATGGACTTTGAAGAAGCCCGAGTGCAAGGTGAAAGGGAGAAACGTGCTAAGCGAAAAGCACGTCAAATGAATCCTTAACAGGACCATCTTCTATCTGGTAACCTGTGTCCTCACTGTGGGAAGCTGTGTGGATCTAGAATTGGCCTCCACAGTCACTTACGGACCCATCGCTAGAGTCTACACAATCTTCTTTAGAATTTCCTCGTTTTTATCCCGGAAGACAATCTTACTCGGTCACGAGTGATCGCCTGATGAAATAGCATGAGGGATAAGCTGGAACCCGGAGGGACACCACAGGCCAATGGTGTTGAACAGGAAGCCCCAGCACCACCTTCTGAGATCGCCCCTCCAAGAAGGGCAGGAGCCACCGCAAAGCAGTGCCTCCCGGTCCCATCTCAGACAGACACGCCAGAAGGGTAGCCTGGTTGATGGTATCGAAAGCTGCCAAAAGGTCCAGCAGAACCAACAGGGACACACTCCCCCTGCCCAGTTCCCGGCGTAGATCGTCACCAAGGTGACCAAAGCAGTCTCTGTCCCATGACCAGGCCGGAAGCCAGATTGAAATGGATCTAGATAATCCGTCTCATCCAGAAGTCCCTCGAGTTGAGAAGCCACCACACGTTCCAGCACCTTTGCCCAAGAATGTATTTCAAGACATCCCCCCCGCCCACCCCCAACACCAGGGCCGGATTAAGAGCATTATGGGCCTGGTGCTGAGGATTTTGGTGGGCCTTTTTATGGAAATAAATAAAATGAAGACGCAATTTTATATTAAAACAAATTAAATATTTTAATTACCATTAAAGTGCCAAAACTCAAAAACTCCTGCAGCTCATCAGTAAGGGTCTTCCCAATTTCCCCCAAATTTATTTATTAAAAAAGAAAAAGCAGCCACAACAAAAAGCCAGGAAGCTTTGCTTGACCAAGAATAATTGTGTTGTTCTTGTTGCTTTGTTTTTTTTTTGTTGTTGTTAAACTAGCATTTGAACAATTGAGCTGCGAATCAGAAAGATCTTTTGCTCGAGGCTGGAGAGAGAGGTCCCTTCTAAATCTGAATATTACAGACCCTAGCAAGCCCCCCATGTGCTAGAAGTTCTCACAAAGAAATGTAGTAACAGTGATTGAAATGCAAAACTACTGAAATGCTAATTTGAGAACAACAGTTCTTGCTAGGTCTTGCCTCAAGCCTGTAATGCAGATGTGCTTAGAACACGTTTCTAATCTTGAAAAAATCATTAATTATGCTGAATGATAACGATCAGAGCTAACTCAAATCGTGCCGCGTGTCCCTATATTGTGGGCCTCTTTTCTGTTATGGGCCTGGAGCTGCCGCTCCAATCGCCCCTATGTTAATCCGGCCCTGCCCAACACCCCTTTAATCTCCTCTAGGCTCGAAGGGGAGTCTGTCTCCTTGCAGGAGTTACCAGATTCACCAGCAGCTGAACCAGCCAGAAGCAAGAGGCTGCCCAGTGGCTTCAGTTTCAAGAACGGGACAGTGATGGCATCTGCGGATCAGTTGAGAAGCCAAAAGCAAGTCGAAGACAATCACCAGGATTTTTGTCGGGCTAACCACTGTCTGGATTAGCCCCCAAACAACCCAGCACTCTGGGTTTGGATGGCACACGAAGAAGCGACCTAAGAAGGAGCCGATGGTGGATTAGTATAAGTAAAAGCGGATGTGGTGGGGACATTCTCTCTCTCCTGCTCATCCCTGACAGCCCATGGTTTGTTTAACCCACGGCTTGTCGTGTCGTGTGAACAGAACAGACTCAACGGGCCAGTCTGCATGATCAAACAGCCCACCCTGGCTTATTTAAGCCAGGGTGGGCTGTGGCACATGCACGGCCATTCTGAATATGCAATATGGATTGTCGTGTCATCCAAAGCTGGCCGGGGTGGCTCGTGTGAGGCCTGTTTTAGGGTTAAGCGAGGGTTGTCTAACCCTCGCACAACCACCCCCACAGGGCTCTGACAACAAGGTCGTGGCTTGAATTCAGGGATGGGGACTCGGACTCGAGGACTCGACTCGTGAGTCGGACTGAGTCCCCCCTCTGACTCGACTCGGACTCGAGTCCCAATATTTTTAATGGGACTCGAGACTCGACTCGGGACTCGAGACCAAGGACTCGTCAACATCCCTGGGCTGTTGACGAGTCTTCTGGCTGTGCCAGAAGGAGCGCGATCACCGGTGAAGAGCGCATGGAAGCGAGGCGCGCCGCTGCTCAGCTACTATGGACAGCTACCAGGAGCGCAGCCCCAACGATGTGTTGAGATTTATTTTGATTGATGTGTTGTTGTGGGGGGTTTGGGTTAGGGTCAGACATTTTGTTTTTGGCTGCCTCTGCCTGCCTGTTTGGGGTTCCCAGCCTCCTCTGCCTGCCTGGTCTCTTCTTGACCTGTTCAGCAGTTGAATTGTCCAAGACAAAGGCCTCTGCCTGCCTGCTTTGGGGTTCCCTGCCTCCTCTGCCTGCCTGGTTATTTTGGGTTTGTCCGCCTGGTCTGTTCTTGCCAAAATCAGTTGCAGAGTTTTGAAATAAAAAGGCACACTTGTGCCTAGAATTTATTTAAGCCACACATCTGAAGTAGCCTTATTTTGTTGGGGGGAAACCCCATTGATTTTAATAGGGACTCGTGGAGTCAGTTTTGGGAGTGACTCAGGACTCGTGACTCGTGAGTCACCATTTTGGACCAAGGACTTGGACTCGGACTCGAGACTCGGGTCCAAAGACTCGTGACTCGACTCGTGACTCGAGACCAAGGACTCTTCAACATCCCTGGCTTGAATATTCAAAAGCCATCACACCCCACCATGGCTAGTTTAAGCTACAGTGATCGTGCAAAGCAAGTCATTCTCTCGCTCCCTCTTCCTTTCCCCCTTTTGAAATGACAACGCACCTGACGAGAGCTACCGGAACTCAGGCCTCCATTGCTGGGTTTCTGTTATGTTATATATCAGATCATTTGACTGAAAGGCGGGAATCGATTAACTCAGATGCCTTAAGACCCCAAACCAATTTGCTGTCGGAAGTCTCTTGCTCGCCTATGCAACAGACTTAAGGGAGGAACAAAGAGTCTGAGGGCTAAAAGTACCAAACATCAAGGGAAAGCTTCTTTTGAAGTCTGGGGGGGGGGGGCTCTCCACTGAGCATTGGGCGGTTGCAGACATTCCATGGAAAAGGGGTACCCCTGGGGAAGTTAGCGTGACCTTCACTTCACGTTCTCCACTGCAGCATGCTGCCTGCCTGCCTGCCTGGCTTTCCCTCTTAGCTTTAAAACTGAACCTGGGCAACTAGGAGCAAAGAGTGGCTGCTGTTCGGCTCACAGCACAATGCACGTACAAGAAGCCAGCACCTTCCCCAACCTGGCGCCCTCCAGATGGGTTGGACTACAACTCCCGTAACCCCCCCCCCCAGCCAGCTGGGAAGGCTGGAGGAAGCCGTCATGGTAGAACTAATCCAGACAAACAGCTGGTATTCCTTCCTCACTCCCAACCACTCTGCTTCTTGAACCCACCTTGAGCTCCAGGTGGCCAGGCCAACCCCTGTCTGTCCCCCATGGCTCCCAGCACTGCCTCTCATGTCGCGATCTATTGCCGCCATCTTCCTTGGGATTCAAATTCGTACAGCTCTGTGCCTTGTACTGGGTCAGCCCCGTTGGTCCCTCTACCCCAGTGATGTCCATGCTCTGGAGGATCTGTTTGTATGGCCCCCGACCTGGTTCTTTTGATGGGAGACACCAGAGAATGAACCCGGGGTCTTAGGCATGCAAGGCAGATGCTCTGGTGCTAAACTGGGGCCCGCCCTGCCCTGCTCCTTGACATAAGGCAGAGATGGCGAGCTGTCCACCTGGGGGAGGGTGACTTTGGCTTCAGAAGGGCCTCACCTTCTGGCCTTCAGCGGCAGTAAAAGTTTTGCTCAAAGGCTCTGCACAGGGAACGACTCCCCAGCATGTCTGTCACATCTTGCCGGATCTGCGGCTCAAATGTATGTGCTTGCCACTTATGCCAGAGGCAGGAAGGGAGAGGGAGCAGCCAGCGTGGCGTGGTGGCGAGAGTGTTGGACTGGGACTCCGGAGAACCGGGTTCTAGCCCCTGCTCGGCCATGAAGCTCACTGGGTGACTTTGGGCCAGTCACTGACTCTCAGCCTGACCTACCTCACAGGGTTGTTGTGAGGATCAAATGGAGAGGATGATGATGATTCTGTAAGCCACCTTGGGATTCTTGCAGGAAAAAAGGTGAGATATAAATATAATAAAAATAAATAAATAAATAAATAAATAAACAAATAAATAAATACGCCTGCCTGGAAACCCATGAACCCATGAATGGAAGCATCTGGGTAAGGAGAGAAAGAGTGAAGAACAAGAGTGGAATCATAGAATCATAGAAAAGTAGAGTTGGAAGGGGCCTATAAGGCCATCGAGTCCAACCCCCTGCTCAACGCAGGAATCCAAGTCAAAGCATCCCTGACAGACCATTCAAGGTCCAGCTGTACCTTGAATGTGTGGGAGAGCCCCACTACATGATATGGTTGTGTTAGGACACCACAGACTGCACGGCCAGCCAGGAGACAGAGATGATACTTTCCTGGAATAGACGACAAAACATTCACCGAGGCAACCCATAGAAGTGGCTTCTATGGGGGGGGGGCAGATTTCAACTATTCAGACATCTACTGGAAGTCTAATACTGCTAAGATGGCAACATCCAAGAATTTTTTGGCTTGTCCTGCCGACAATGTCATGCCTCAGAAGGTAGAGGAGTCTGCTGTCCTGGACTTAATCCTGGCCAACCATGAAGAACTGGTGGATGAAGTGAATGTGGCAGGAACTTTGGGGGAAATGACCGTGTCATCTTTAAATTTTTGACAGTGTGGGATGTAAAATGCAAGCTTAGTTGAACATACACCTTGGCCTTTAGGAAAGCAGATTTCAAAAAGTTCAGAGATACCGTAAGTTGGGTAGGATCCCACGGCTAGAAATTCTGAAGGGAAAAAAAGAGTTCAAGAGGAATGGGAGATCCTGAAAACTGGAATTCTGAAGGCACAATCACAAACTATTCCCATGAGAAGGAAAAATGGGGGGCATTTAAAGAAGCCAGTGTAGCCGCACAGGGAGCTCTCTGATGAGCTGAGACTCAAGAAGAACCCATACAGGAGATGGAAGGAGGGACATCCTACCAAGGAGAAGTGCAAGTGCAATAGGGTTGCCCGAAGCTGCAAGGATGGTGTCAGGAAGGTGAAGGAGCTGAGGCCAGCGAGGGATGCTAAAAACAACAGCAAGGGCTTCTTTGACTTCGTTTAGAGCAGGGGTTCTTAACCTGTGGGGTACGCCTCCCCAGGGGAGGTTTGGACTGACTCCAGGGGAGGCGTGAGTAGCCCCTGCCTCAACTATAAATTGTTTATTTTACAAGTACATAGCAGCGCAGCTTGGCGGTTGCCCAACCTTATTTCTTTCTACTAATCTTGGGAGCTACGCCGTTCATTTAATTGAATATGCTTTTTTTTAGTCCAAACAAAAAAAAATGCAAACTCATCCTGCCTAAGCCTAAATTTGGGGCCGTTAACACATGGGAGGCATGGATCATAAGATTTTTCACAAGGCAGGTGTGACACCAAAAACAAAGGTTAAGAACCACTGGTTTAGAGCAAGAAGAAGATGAAGGAAGTGGTCGGTCCACTGCTTAGCGAAGATGGTGAATTGTTAAAAAGTGACGGAGAGAAGCAAGATCCGAACCAAATCTGGGTTTTGGTGCAAATCCCCTAATAATGCTGTGCATTCGATGAGATATGGATTTTCCTTTCAAGGGAATTCAGTTTTGTAGCCATTTTAACAATGCATGGAGATAATCAGAATTGATTGCAGCTCCACACGGGATATTGTTTGAAATGTCTTTAGGAAAACATCTCTGCTGATGGCTGGGAGTGAGGGAGTTGCGGTCCAGCACAACTGGAGGGCACTAGGTTGGGGACGGCTGCATGAGAGGGACGGCTGGGTCTGACCCATGTCCTGTGCACTGCCAGTGGCTTTGAGTCCTGGAACACGGAACGCCTCCTTCTCACAACTCAGCAAGAGGGCTGGCTCGCTGGCTCTGCCTCGACAGACTTGGGGCATGGACAGAGTGCCGTGCGGAACCAAGCCCAGAATCCAGGTGGGGGGGGGATGTCTCGGCCTTTCCCACTGCTCTTCAAACTCCCCTTTCCTTCCCGAGTTCCTTGTTCAGGGCCCGCCTGGATGCTGTTTGGGGGTTGTGGGATGATGTTAGAAGTGGGGGGGGGAGGAAAGCCACGCCTGGCAGGATGAGGCTGGCACCTTTAGGGCACACGAGGCGCACACCGGCAGGGGCGGGGGTGGGAGCAACAAAGAGGCCGGTGCGGGGTGACGAAGATGGGAGCTGGCAGCCGTGCTCTCGTGGAGGAAGCTAATGAGGAGCTGAAACATCTGTTGGCCCTGCCAGGCACCTGCCAGAGATTCCTGCGCAACGCGCACCGTCCGCCACCTGCCCCCAGCTCCCTGGCCCACTGGGCAGCTGCCTCCGTGTCCGTGGCCCCCGTGAGATCATCAGGCGCTCTGCTTGCAGACCGGGTGCAGGGCAGCCGGCCAGAGGCACAGGGTTCCTGGGCTGCGAAGGGGTGTGTGTCGGCCAGGCCTGTTGGCGAAGGGCATGGTTCTTGCTCCGGATGCAGGATGACTTGGGCTCAAATCCCAGACAAGCTTATGGTCTGGGGGAAATTGAGGCCATCCTGTCATGGAGGGAGAGCGTTCCTGCTTTGCATGCTAACCTACCTAGGATCAATCCCGGGTAACCTGCAGTTAAAGGATCCGGGAACACACACTCTCTCTCTGGAGTCAGGGAAGGAAGCGAGTTGGGCCTGTACCCTGACTCAGGGCAAGGCAGCTTCACGTGCTCCATTGTGACAGACAGACTCTCCCCTTCACAGTACTGCACTGATGGAAGAAGCTGCATATCCAAAAATTCTCCTTTCTGCTGCAACTATTAAAGGCACAGGAGGAGTCCTGTACTATGCTGGTTGAGGTAAGCAATGTGAGAATGCCCCTCTGAGCAGGCAAACTCTTATCCTGAAGGCATGCCACTTATTATCAATATTTATACATACTCTGGTAAAAAAAGAAAGAAAAATAAAATAAAATAAAATATAATAAAGCAAAGTTAAGATGCAAATCCTGCAAGATAATCGCCTTTGCATGCATTTAATTTGCATGATTTATTTTTAAACATAAATCCCAGTTATCAGAGAACGTTAACCACGGCGCAAGAACTGGGAGGGCAGAGATCAAAGGACGAGGCAGGCGCCAGCCATTAAAGGGTGGAAAGCACTTTGGCGTGATGTGTACATGGAACAGGCCTTGTTGGGTAGACTCTCCCTGGTCCCTAGGAGCTCCGTCCTCAGTCAGGCTGGCCCAACCATGCAAGAAAAAACAAAGAAACCCAGGCCATTTCCTGGGGCAGCCATATTTGTAGAGGTGTGAATGAAAATGCCATGCTAGATCCAACAGGTGCGCTGCAGGATCCTTTCTTTGCAATGCCCCAGATGGTGCCGAGGATGCGACTCTTGGGTGCTGCACTGGTGGCGGCGGCGGGCTCTATTTCCCCTTTCCCCCTTCATCCAGGTGGCCAGATGTGCGTGCCAGTGGATTCCACAGTGCTTGAAGGCACTTGTGACCAGTATGCTGATGATAATGTGGTCTCCGCACATTCAGAGGATGATCTCCAAACTATCCTAAATGCTTTTGCAGAAGCATACGGAAAACTTGGTCTCTCACTTAACATCAAAAAAACCAAAGTGCTTCATCAGCAAGTGCAAGCCAATCCTTTGGTGATGCCATCTATCCAGCTTGGCGGGACAATACTGGAAAATGTCGATCATTTTCTCTATCTTGGCAGCTATCTTTCTGTTACAGCTAACATCGACAGTGAAATCCAGCATCGTCTGAGCTCCGCAAGTGCCGCATTTTCTCGAATGAAACATAGAGTGTTCGAGGATCGGGATATTTGTAAGAAGACCAAAACACTGGTTTATGAAGCCATTGTATTACCAACTTTATTGTATGCCTGCGAAACATGCACTATCTATAAACGTCACTTCCACCTCCTTGAAAGGTTTCATCAACGTTGCCTCCGGAAAATCCTGCGAATTACTTGGGAAGATGGCGAACAAATGTCAGTGTACTGGAAGAAGCAAAGACTACTAGCATTGAAAAAATGATCCTTCAACGCCAACTTCAGTGGACCGGTCATGTTGTTCGAATGCCTGACTGCTGTCTCCCAAAGCAGTTCCTTTACTCCCAACTCAAGGATGGAAAGCGGAATATCGGTGGTCAATATAAGAGGTTTAAAGATGTTCATAAGGCTAATCTAAAAAAATGCAATATAAACATCGAAAACTGGGAAGCTCTGGCCCATGAATGATCTAACTGGAGGTTGGCCTTTCACAAAGGTTCCATGGACTTTGAAGAAGCCCGAGTGCAAGGTGAAAGGGAGAAACGTGCTAAGCGAAAAGCACGTCAAATGAATCCTTTACAGGACCATCTTCTATCTGGTAACCTGTGTCCTCACTGTGGGAAGCTGTGTGGATCTAGAATTGGCCTCCACAGTCACTTACGGACCCATCGCTAGAGTCTACACAATCTTCTTTAGAATTTCCTCCTTTTATCCCGGAAGACAATCTTACTCGGTCACGAGTGATCGCCTGATGATGATGATGTATAACTGTCAGGTCCATTCAGAATACGTTGAGTCGCGGATGACGGACGGTCTCACTCGTTAGCCTAAGGAGGAAGTCTGTCCTGGTCTGGCACGGGCATCGTGGGAGGTGGGAGGAGAGCTCAGCACCCACCATCGCATGGACCGCTGTGGCCAGAGAATGCAGGCATGTTCCTGTTAGTCTGTTCCTGTTAGCCCTACCCTGGGCTCTCCAGCCTTGGGTCCCCAGATGTTGCTGGCCTACAGCTCCCAGCATACCCAGCCAGCATGGCTAATGGCAAGGGATTCTGGGAGCTGTAGTCCAGCAACATCTGGGGACCCAAGGTTGTGTGGTAAGGAAGTTAAGCCACTTTTTTGGTTCGTTTTCTAGCTGACTTATGGCTCAATAAATCAACCAGAGCAGGTAAAAAGAATTTCTTTATTTAAATACAGCGCTGTATGGTTTCACTCCAAAACGGAGTGAGACCTTCACTATTAGAAATACAAGCATTTTTATATATTTTTTTTACAAGCGTCTTACTTTCGCGCATGCGTGTTAACAAATTCTATAAGGTGAGCTCATTCTTTCTTTCTATTGTGACATAGTTATGTTTTTACAATATCTGGTTTCTCTTTCAAGCAGTAAATAACAATTAATTGACATGTGTGTACTGAGGAGTTTTTAGGGAGTGAAAGGCATCTTTAAAGTAACTTCTTTTTATCTCAATATTAATTAACTGTTAGACACAGGTTTACTTCAACAGGTCACAAGAAATCAAGAGGCCCCTTAGAGGCCTTTTGTATTAGCATCATAGTGTTACATTGTGTTACATTTCATTATGTGAGATAGAACTTTCTACATACAGAGTAGCATAGGATTACATACAAGTAAAAGCATAGGAAATATTTGTTGCAAGTTATGTGATCATATACTGAATTATATTTTAGCACAGTTGGAGGGCCCTGTGTTAACCTGTTCCGAATGTAACCACACACCCTTAGGCGGAGGAAGAGGCGCACACGCTGGGCCATCCTCGGATCCAGCCCTTCTCCTGGGAGCTCCAGCTGCACCCATCGCCAGGGCTGCACAATGATGCGCGCCGCTCTCGTTCACTCCGGTGGAGCTTGCGTAGCAGCACTTTCTGGTGGAGTGTGCCCCATTTTATTTAGCCAGAGAGGTGGGGCGGTTTGGATTTTCCACTTCGGGCACCGGAATGCCTTTGGCCTGGCCTGATGTGAATTGATTCCGGGTAGAGCGGCTGTAAGACAGGGGGTCACCTCAAAGTGATTTGCCTTCGGTGGCCCAGCCGTGGCTTCCAAGGGAGTGTTCCCAAGTCTCCAGCTTAAGCTACCTGGCCTTTGAGGAGGGCAGGATCCCACCCACCCACCCCGGACAGCTCAGGGCCAAAGCAGCCCTCATTAGCGAGGGAGCAGATGTTCTGGTGTCTGAGCCCCACGGGGGTCAACCTGTAGACTGGGGGGCTGCAACTGCACATACACACGCAGGGCCCGTGGCGCTTGAGTCCTGCTTTGCGTGTTTGAAGTCGCTCACGTGCCTCGGCCGGGCGACTGAGCGAGACAAGCGAGCCCTCCTGCTGCCTCAGCCCGGTGTGACTCTCTGGGCTACTGGAGTTTTGCCTCTCCTTGTGCAGATGGTGGGGCATGCAGAGGGGCAGCTCCCGCAGACTTCGTGAGTGCATTTGTGGGCATGTGCTGTGGAGGAGCCCAGTGGGGCAGTTCGCAGTCTTGCAGATGCTTTCACCTACTGTGTGGGATATATGCCCCCGCCTTCAGGGATTTTTCAGCAGAGCCTCAAAGTATTTGCCCATTGTGTGGGGCTGGATAGAGATCGCATCAGTTAGACAGAGCAGGGGGGCGGGGCATAGCCAGCAGGGCAGGCAGGGAAGTGCCTGCATTGTCTGGCCACAGTAGTCCATGCAAGGGTGATGGCTGCGCTGGCCTCCCTCCTCGGATACCCATGCAAGACCAGGCCATCAGGGATGTTGAAGAGTCCTTGGTCTCGAGTCACGAGTCGAGTCACGAGTCTTTGGACCCGAGTCTCGAGTCCGAGTCATTGGTCCAAAATGGTGACTCACGAGTCATGAGTCACGAGTCACTCCCAAAACTGACTCCACGAGTCCCTATTAAAATCAATGGGGTTTCCCCCCAACAAAATAAGGCTACCTCAGATGTGTGGCTTAAATAAATTCTAGGCACAAGTGTGCCTTTTTATTTCAAAACTCTGCAACTGATTTTGGCAAGAACAGACCAGGCAGACAAACCCAAAAATAACCAGGCTGGCAGAGGAGGCAGGGAACCCCAAAGCAGGCAGGCAGAGGCCTTTGTCTTGGACAATTCAACTGTTGAACAGGTCAAGAAGAGACCAGGCAGGCAGAGGAGGCTGGGAACCCCAAACAGGCAGGCAGAGGCAGCCAAACCCAAAATGTCTGACCCTAACCCAAATGCCCCACAACAACACATCAATCAAAATAAATCTCAACACATCGTTGGGGCTGCGCTCCTGGTAGCTGTCCATAGTGGCCGAGCAGCGGCGCGCCTCGCTTCCATGCGCTCTTCACCGGTGATCGCGCTCCTTCTGGCACAGCCAGAAGACTCGTCAACAGCCCAGGGATGTTGACGAGTCCTTGGTCTCGAGTCCCGAGTCGAGTCTCGAGTCCCATTAAAAATATTGGGACTCGAGTCCGAGTCGAGTCAGAGGGGGGACTCAGTCCGACTCACGAGTTGAGTCCTCGAGTCCGAGTCCCCATCCCTGCAGGCCATACTCCCACCCACCAATTAGGGCAATGCAACGCAGGAAACTTTGCCCTCACGTTGTGCTTGCCCTCCGTGATTTCATCACCATAGCAGTTCTGACTGGATACACAATATTGTGATGTTACTAGTAAAGATGGCTATATATCACCTCCAGAGGCAGTGTGCGGTCCAATTCCAGTTGCTGGGGACCACGGGTGGGAAGGTGTTATCCAGCACAACTCTCCTTATGTTCTTATCACACTGGTTATGTGATCCCTGATTGGCTGGGATCATGCAGTCAACGAGAAAGAAGCCCTAATACAAAGGGGGAAATAGTGGTGGAACCCCAGCAGATAAAGGCAAATGCTTGAAGAGGTACGGGAAAAGATGAATGTTTGAAGTGGTAGGGTTGTTTGCTCCCTCCACTACCCCGGCACTTGTCTCCCCTCTTCAGGGAGTTCAGGGTGGTCCTGCCAAATTCATCCTTATGGTGGGTCAGAGCCTTGGTCCATCTAGTCTTGGTTTGTCTATTCTTACTGGCACAGTTCTCCAGGGTCTTTGGGGGCAGAGAGGGGCATTTCTGAGACCCTTTTAACTGGAGCTGCTGCCAGGGACTGAACAATGGACTTTCCACAGGCAAAGGAGGTATTGTACAAGTGAGCTGCATAACCCCCCCTGACAGCAATGGCCTCAGGGCCTCTCCTTCCCACATTGGCTCCCTGTTCTGCTGTGTGCATCTTTGAGGTCTCCGTCCACCAGGCTCTTCTTTGCACCTCACCATATTGTTGCTGATTTGGGGAGTCTTAACTTTCGTTAGCCATCTCGGATTCGTACAAAGGCAAAATAAAGGATTTTTTTTTTAATGTACAAATGTTTAAAGTATTGCACAACAATAATTAAAACTATAATTTTAAAAGGGCTTGTTTTTCTAATTAAAATGGTGATTTATAATACAGCTATAATTAAAATGATAATCACTACAAATTTTGAGAATCACTCAAACAAAATGAATAGAGAGTAAGAGGCCATTGAGCTAGTCACAGATTTAGTAGTTGGGTCATTCCTCCTCTGGGAGGAAAATTTGCACTCCCTGGTTAGTCTGTCAGAGAAGTGGTGCGTAATTTGAAGTACGCACACATACAAAAATCCCTCCCATCCGCAAGGCGTCCTCTGATTGCTGTCCCACCTCAAGCTAGCTGTGGTTATTCAGTGGTAAATGGAAATGTTCTGCACATGGTCAGAGACACTCTCCTTCTCCCCAGTGAAAGCTGTATTTGGTACAGAGAAATGGAGAATCTCTTTGTGTAATATGCAGGCCTCGTAGTTCAGGGCCCGAGAGAAGGAACCTCTGCTCAAAACATTAATCAATGATGCCATTTCTTTCTGTTCTGAAGTGACCCCCACAAATCTCGCCTGAGGACACGCCACCTCCCTGATACAGGGTGGTCTTTTGTCTGTCCAGAGGGCTGGAGACCAATGAGATAATTTCCAGGAGATTTTGAAAGAGGAGGTCTCTGCCCCTGGCATTAATACTTATCCAGCTTTCCCCTCGAGCAAACAAATTTGGCAGCATTTTGTATTATTTCCAAACCCTACAACACCCGTTTGACCAGTGGTGACAGAAGGGCATGAGATATACACATGCATCCTCCATGGGAAGTGAAACACCTCCTCAACAACTTCCCAAAACTATTGCCCATAGGGTGGCCGGTTGCCGGCCAGATGGGCGATAAATAAATATTAATAATAATAAATAATAAAGAAGTGGTTCTCTGTCCCCCAGCACATTCTGGCAAAATAGGGGCTGCAGCAGCAGGAATAGAAAAGGGCTTGTAAGTTAACAAGGGAAATTCTTTTGCAAATGCTGAGTGAGATACATCACCCCCCCCCCTCCATCTGTGGAATGAGATCTCTGGCCTTGAAAAGGAATTTTGAGCTCAGTCCGGGGCGGGCTGGGTTCAGAGCAAATCCTGCGCAGACCTGTCAAAGAGTCATGGTAGCAGGAGAAAGAGCGCTGGCCCTTTGGCCGCAGCACAGCCATTTAATAATAATAATAATAATAATATTTTATTTATTACCCGCCTCTCCATCTAGATCGAGGCGGGGAACAACAGAAAATATAAAATACCTAAACTAAAACAACACAATATATACTATTAAACATCTTAAAACATCCTAAAAACATCTTAAAACATCTTAAAAACATCCTTAAAACATCTTAAAAACATCTTTAAAACATCTTTAAAACATCCATTTCTTTCTGCTGCCCTGCCCCACTGCAGTGGAGAGGGGAGAAAGGGAGAGGTGCAGGAGGGCCATGGTGGCCGATGGGGCGAGAGGGGCTGTGAGCGTCTTCGGAGGGAAGCTGAGCCAACCCTCTCCGGCTGCCTGGGCAAGGCTGCAGGCTGCAGGATCTGGCCCGCCTCATTAGCATGGCTGCCAACTGACCTGCTCTGTAGCTGCCATCTGAGGGGCCAATTAACCAAACACAGCTAATTACTGGCACCTGGACCCAGCCGATGCCGGGAGCTGAGAGGGTGTACTGGAGTGTGAAACCCTCCGCATTAACCCCGTCTGTGCCGTGCCCCGGCTGGCGTCCTGCCCCTTTCTCCGCTGCCCAGGCAAGGGCCAGCCCCTCTCTGTCTGCTGGCCAGTGCTACTCTTCCCCACCACTCCCCCGGTGCTTCTGCCCCACTGGGGGCAGCCCCCTGGAGAAATGGCGGGGGCAGCAGGGCTGATGGAAGCACGTTAATCGTGCCAAGGTGAATACGTAGTAAGCCGCATTGAAGTTTAAGCTATGATGTCCTATTGCAGGGTAACGCAGGGTTCTTATTTATTTCATTTCATTTCATTTCATTTCATTTATTATATTTATACCCCACCTTTTTTTCCTGCAAGGATCCCAAGGCGGCTTACATAATCCTCCTCCTCCTCCTCTCCATTTTATCCTCACAACAACCCTGTGAGGTAGGTTAGGCTGAGAGTCAGTGACTGGCCCAAAGTCACCCAGTGGGTTTCATGGCTGAGCGGGGACTAGAACCCGGATCTCCCGAGTCCCAGTCCAACACTCTCACCACTACGCCACACTGGCTCTGTCTTCTTGCCCTGTCTTCCTGTAAATCAGTATCCCAGATCCGTTGTCTAATTGTTGTTTTAGCACTGTGAGGCCCGCCCTAGATGTAATAATAAGGCTGCAGGGGTGAACCCATAGCGTTTCGATTTCTCCTCAGCACCTCTTAGCCAACTGGACATAAAGTTATCTGTCAAGATCAGAGGTGCTAGTCCTGGCGTTGAAGGATCATTTTTTCAATGCTAGTAGTCTTTGCTTCTTCCAGTACACTGACCTTTGTTCGCCTATCTTCCCAAGTAATTCACAGGATTTTCCGGAGGCAACATTGATGAAATCTTTCAAGGAGTTGGAGGTGACGTTTATAGATAGTCCATGTTTCGCAGGCATACAATAAAGTTGGTAATACAATGGCTTCATAAACCAGTGTTTTGGTCTTCTTACAAATATCCCGATCCTCGAACACTCTATGTTTCATTCGAGAAAACGCGGCACTTGCGGAGCTCAGACGATGTTGGATTTCACTGTCGATGTTAGCTGTAACAGAAAGATAGCTGCCAAGATAGAGAAAATGATCAACATTTTCCAGTATTGTCCCGCCAAGCTGGATAGATGGCATCACCAAAGGGTTAGCTTGCACTTGCTGATGAAGCACTTTGGTTTTTTTGATGTTAAGTGAGAGACCAAGTTTTCCGTATGCTTCTGCCCTGTACCTCCTCATCCAAGTCATTAATAAAAACGTTGAAGAGCCCTGGGCCCAGCACCGAGCCCTGTGGTACCCCGCTTGTTACCTCTCCCCAGTTTGAGAAGGAACCATTGATAAGCACTCCAAATGCAGAGTTACAGAATGGGGGACACTTGGCTCAACAATACTACAAGTGAGAAGGATCTTGGAATTGTGGTAGATCACAAACTGAATATGAGCCAGCAATGCGATGTGGCTGCAAAGAAGGCAAATGCTATTTTGGGCTGCATTAATAGAAGTATAGCTTCCAAATCGCGGGAAGTGATAATTCCCCTTTACTCAGCACTGGTTAGGCCTCATCTTGAGTACTGCGTCCAGTTCTGGCACCACACTTTAAGAAGGACGTAGACAAACTGGAGAGGGTTCAGAGGAGGGCAACAAGGATGATAAAGGGACTGGAAACAAGGCCCTATGAGGAGAGACTGAAAGAACTGGGCATGTTTAGCCTTCAGAAGAGGAGACTGAGGGGAGATATGATTGCACTCTTCCAGTACTTGAAGGGATGTCACACAGAGGAGGGCCAGGATCTCTTCTCGATCATCCCAGTTTGCAGGACACGGAATAATGGGCTCAAGTTACAGGAACCCAGATTCCACCTAAACATCAGGAAAATTTTCCTGACTGTCAGAGCAATAAGACAATGGAATCAACTACCTAGGGAGGTGGTGGGCTCTCCCACTCTGGAGGCATTCAAGGTGCAGCTGGACAGCCATCTGTCAGAGATGCTTTGACCTGGATTCCTGCATTGAGCAGGGGGTTGGACTCGATGGCCTTGTAGGCCCCTTCCAACTCTACTTTTCTATGATTCTATGATTCTGTAGCCAATTGTGGATCCACCTGATAGTTGTTCCATCTAGCGCACTTTTATCTAGCTTGCTAATCAGGATATCATGAGGCACTTTGTCGAAAGCTTTGCTGAAGTCCAGATATATGATGTCCACAGCATTCCCACAGTCCACAAGGGAGGTTACCTGATCAAAAAATGAGATCAGATTAGTCTGGCAGGATTTGTTCTTGACAAATCCATGCTGGCTTCTAGTAATCACTGCATTGTTTTCAAGCAGCTTGCAGACTGACTTTTTTATAATCTGCTCCAAAAATTTCCCAGGGATTGATGTCAGACTGACTGGCCTATAGTTCCAAGGTTCCTCCTTCTTGCCCTTTTTGAAGATGGGAACAACATTTGCCCTCCTCCAGTCGTCTGGCACATCACCTGTCCTCCATGATTTCTCAAAGATTGCCTCAAACTGCAATGACATAAAAGTGGCTGTGTCCGCATGGCTGGACTCCGGAGATGGCAAGGCAACTTCCTCTGGATGTAGGGGAGCCAACCCTGGGATCTTTCTGGGGAACTAGGTCCTGGGGAGTTGGAACCCTTATGATACCTTTGCATGACCAAATCGTCTTCCTGAGCTCTTAACTCTGGAGCCTTCTTGGAGGACAAAGGGTCAGGATCCTCTGAGGGTGAGGGGGTTTGGGGTCCTGGTCCATGACATTCATGCTCGGGGCTGGGTCAGCTGCTGATGGTGGGGAATTGAGAATGGGGTGGTGCGAGGACACGGCCCTTTACACTTTAGGACCAGGCGCATAAACCCTTCTCAGGCTAAGCACCAACACTTAAAAACCTGAGGGGAGGGTCAAATGAAACCTTTCCCCTACTAATGAGGGAAAAGATTAATACTGGTTATTAAGGATCTATTTTTAAGTTTATGATACTAAGGGTACAAAGGTGTGTGTAGCAAAGAAAATAAAAATAAGTTTATTTTAATTCTCAAAATCTTAGTTCCAGAAAATAACTTAAAACCTGCCTACCCCAAACACTTTATAATTAACCTAAGTCCCTACAATTCTAAATACTTTCACTCCTCATACAATCACTGATTCCTCTTAAAACTCCTGACAAGACACAAATAACCCACCTAACCTAACTCCCAAACTCTCTAACACTCCCAGCACACTAAACACTCTCCCATAATAACACACTAACTGCCTTAACTCGACTTCTTAACCTAACTCTGACATCACTCAAACACTCCTTATATACTCCTCCCGCACCCTTTCCAAGACATCACAAACCACACCCACTCGGTTCAACATTCTAGACACACTAAACATACTAAAGCAGACATACACCAAGGAACTGAATTGTGGGGTTACGTCACAGGTAGATGTCAGTTGATTCCTCCCCAATACGTTTTGGCAGCAAAGCTAAGAGATCTCTACAGTACAGCTCCAGCCCAAGCCTCACCTAGATACCCCCACAGAGTACATGGCGTGGACGCTGGCTCAGCTTGTCTGAGCGTGGAAAGCTAAGCAGGGTCAGGCCTGGTTGTTACTTGGATGGGAGACCCCTCCTCTAGTTTCCTGCATTGAGCAGGGGGTTGGACTCGATGGCCTCGTAGGCCCCTTCCAACTCTATGATCTATTAAATCTATGTACAAACCCAGTAGTCTGCTACTAATGGTCTACTTACAGCCAGGTGTGAGTGGAGACCAAATTTCTTCAAGGCGGCTGTATGGCAAAGAGGTCCTTGGGATTGCTGGGCCACTCGCTCAGCTCATATGGCAACACGCAACTCATCAGCCCGCCGGACAATTGACCCTCGTAGTGTTGAGGGAGAGTGAGAAGCTATCAAGGGACAGCTTGCTACATGGCAACCCACATCTGCCCATGTGGGAGGAGGCAGCGGGCTTGGCGCTGAGTGCCAGGCTGCAGAAAAAGCCCATATCCACCTTGGAGCGCATCCTTGAGATTTTGGGATTGCGCTGGATGTTGCATGTGCTCCTGACTCTGCAGGTGTGGGGTCTTGCTTCAGTGCCAGCTCTGACACAGAAGAGGAGCTGGTACAGGGAGGGCTCACACCTGTGGCTGATGGCGGCCAAGGCCAGTCGACCTTGGCCAGTCCCCCCTCCCCTGGGGAACAGGAGGATTCTCAGCTGCAGGTGCTGGTGGTCTTGGGCTGCCAGGAGGGCTCAGGGGAGGAGGGCCCTTCAGGGTTGCGGCCGTCCGTCCCAAAGACGCCAGGAGAAACGCCTGGCTGAAAGGCACGTGAGCAGGAGGAGGTGTAGCAGGCATCTCCTGGCTCGGTACCCGTGCCAAGATCCAGAATCGGACTTAGACTGACATCAAGGCTGGGTCAGGGTTTATACCATAGCTGCTGACCCACGTTCCGTGTAGAAAGCAACAATGCTGTTACCTGGCAAAGTTTCTACGCTCCTTGATTCCCTCGATCTGATCTCCTGGCTGGCTGCTACGATTCTGGACTTGGGACTCTTGAACCCTTATCTCTTACCCTCTGAACCTTGGATTGACTCGACTTCGGCTTGTTTCTTGGACTGGTGTTTGGTGTATGGACTTTTCGTTATTGCTTGTAGCAATAAAGAATCTGTTTGCAGCTGCACTGTCTGGCGTGATAAAGTGGGACAGAACAGCAGGAGACTCTAGAGCTGATGTCCTAGTCAGGCCTGGCTTCCTGCCTGCTCCGTGCACTTAGGGTGGCCACTTATGAACTGGCAAAAGAGAGGGGATGCTTCACCAAAAAGAGGACAAAAGGGGTTGTCGATTTGCATAAAATCTGCATGTGCTATTTATATGTGTAGATGCAAGCTTAGAAATAATTGTTATAATGTAAATAGAAACCCAGCATAGTGTGGAAGATGGGCACCAGGGAAGCTGTGTGCCTGCCTGTTCAGGTGCTGTCCAGGAGTGAACAATTCTTGGTGGGCAACTGTTCTTTTGGGTCATCTTTAAAATGGAATTGGACCAGACCCCCCTTCAAACAGAGGACAGTCCTCTGTCAGCCCTTCAGACAGAGGGCTGCCTTCTGTAAAAGAGGACACCTGGCCAGTGGCCACCCTACCTGCACTGCAGGCCCACCGGGGAGGAGCAGTGAAATGTTGGCCTGCGGGATGCCATTGGCACTTTGTGAGGTGACTGCGAGGAAACGATGAGAAGACCGCCACTTGACCACCATCCAAGCCTGACGAGGAGCAGGAGACTGTCCTGCTGGGCTTGGATTCGCCCTTCCCTTTTTCATGAGGCTGACTTCTAGAGCTGCTTCTAGAGCAGGGCTGTCCAACCTTGGGTCCCCAGACGCTGCTGGCCTACAGCTCCCAACATACCCAGCCAGCATGGCTAATGGCAAGGGATTCTGGGAGCTGTAGTCCAGCAACATCTGGGGACCCAAGGTTGGAGAGCCATGGTCTAAAATTACCTAGCTGCACCTCCTCTAGTTTCCTGCACTGAGCAGGGGGTTGGCCTCGATGGCCTTGTAGGCCCCTTCCAACTCTATAATCTATGAACATCTGGGGACCCAAGGTTGGACAGCCCTGTTCTAGAGGATGGATGGATGGAAGCAGAGCTTATTTTGACAAGTGTTGTTCCTAGACTCCTGGTTGCCAGTATGTGCAGTTCAGGGGAGGGATTAATAGGGGTGGATCCCTGGGTGGGTGAGCAGGGAACTGAACCCCCACCCCACCAAGGGAAACAGTGAGCCTGCTCACCCACTGCCACACACCTGCTGATTTCCCACCGGAAATGTTCAAATGCAAAAGTCTTGTACAATGGGTAAGTTTATTGTACTAGCCAAAGGCCATGACAAAATTTAAAACTCAGATATACAATTATGCACATATACAAATGTATAAAAGGTCTTACTTCTGCTTTCTTACTTGCAAAGGTCTTACTTCCGCTTTCAGAGATTGAGGGAAAGCCAGTTAAGACATGAAGGGACAGCAGCTGTGGAGTATCAGTCAGTAGGGAAAGGGTTAGGCCCCTCCTGCACTGACCCCCCCCCCCAAACCAGCATTGGAACCAGGTATTTCCTCCTAACGCCTAGGTCTGCCCACAGCCAGGGCTGGAATTAGGTATCTTGGGACTCATGGATTGCCATACAGTTGCCTTTTATGATGTAAAAAGTTATTAACAGTTGTAACAAAATGATAGACCCTACCTTCCTAATTACCTGCTCCCATCAGTGGTTCATGCCTTAGTCTCCTCTCGCCTAGACTACTGTAATGCGCTCTACGTGGGGTTACCCTTGAAGACGGTTCGGAAGCTACAGCTGGTACAGAACGCGGCGGCTCGCCTGGTTAAAGGCAGCCGCCGGCGGGATCACATCACACCAGTGCTCAAGGAGCTGCACTGGCTACCAGTTGCTTGCCGAGCCGAATTCAAGGTGTTGGTTTTGACCTTTAAAACCCTCTACGGCTCCGGTCCAGTCTATCTCAAGGAGCGTCCCCAGCAACACCAAGTGGGCCGCTCAACAAGATCTGCCGCGGATGGCCTTCTCCTTGTCCCTTCAGCCAGAGCAGCTAGACTGGTGGGGACGAGGAAGAGGGCCTTTTCTGTGGCGGCCCCCGTACTGTGGAACTCTCTCCCGAGTGACCTCCGCCATGCCCCCTCTCTGCTGAGCTTCCATTGCTCATTAAAAACCTGGTTGTTCAGGCGGGAATAGGGGGTGGGTTAAGATTTTAAATTTTTTAATATTGTTTTAAATGTATTTTATTGTTTTTATTCTATGTACATCGCCCAGGGTGGCCGGTTGCCGGCCAGATGGGCAATAAATAAAAATAATAAATAAATAAATAAATAGACAACAAATAATATCATTTACAGTAAATATTTCTTTCAATTGCAGTAACATTACAATATCAATTAGATCAGAAACATGAAAAGATCATTATTCTAATGTTTATTACATCAGTAGAAAATTTGTAAATATAAATATAATGCAGACTATTAAAGGTGCAATCCTATTCAAGTTTAGACAGGAAAAAGGCCTACAACTCCCAGCATGCCCCAGCCAGCATGGCTGGCTGGGGCATGCTGGGAGTTGTAGGCCTTTTTTCCCTGTCAACTTGCATAGGATTGCGCCTTTAATAACATACAGCAGTATTAATAGAATAATTGATAAAACAGATAAATGATAAATAACAAAATGATAAAAATAGAAAATGGAACAAAAAATCAAAGATTATGCTTATCAGATCACACGGAACACTAGAAAAATAATTAAAAAACCACAAATTATAATTCTTTCAAATCAGAACATCTTAAAACATTAACATAATGTAACCTTCCAAGTCATTTCTCCATTTCTGTCAGAATTGCCTTTTGTACGAAATCGTCAATATGTCCGCTGCTTTTTCTTTCCGAAGCTCTTCCATAAGAGTAAGAGTAAGAGGAAGTAAGACCTTTTATACATTTGTATATGTCATTGAAATCCTTTAATTTACTGCAAATATTTGAATATGCTTCAGGGACGTTTTGTTGCAAACCAGTACACAAGGAAAGCAAAATAATGCTTTCGATTTTCAAATAGCAAAGAAAACCCATTAAAGGTGCAACTCTATGCATGTTTTAGACAGAAAAAGGCCTTCAACTCCCAGCATGCCCCAGCCAGCATGGTTGGCTGGGGCATGCTGGGTATGCTGGCTTTCTAAACATGCATAGGATTGTGCTCGAAGGAGAAAAAGGTGGAATAGGTCAGTGTTCTCCAACCTTGGGTCCCCAGATGTTTTTGGCCTACAACTCCCAGCATGCCCCAGCCAGCTGGAGAACACTGGAATAGGTACACCATCCCTTCTAATAGGTAGTAGGCATTGAAAAAAATGATCCTTCAACGCCAACTTCAGTGGACCGGTCATGTTGTTCGAATGCCTGACTGCCGTCTCCCAAAGCAGTTCCTTTACTCCCAACTCAAGGATGGAAAGCGGAATATCGGTGGTCAATATAAGAGGTTTAAAGATGTTCATAAGGCTAATCTAAAAAAAAAATGCAATATAAACATCGAAAACTGGGAAGCTCTGGCCCATGAACGATCTAAATGGAGGTTGGCCTTTCACAAAGGTTCCATGGACTTTGAAGAAGCCCGAGTGCAAGGTGAAAGGGAGAAACGTGCTAAGCGAAAAGCACGTCAAATGAATCCTTTACAGGACCATCTTCTATCTGGTAACCTGTGTCCTCACTGTGGGAAGCTGTGTGGATCTAGAATTGGCCTCCACAGTCACTTACGGACCCATCGCTAGAGTCTACACAATCTTCTTTAGAATTTCCTCCTTTTATCCCGGAAGACAATCTTACTCGGTCACGAGTGATCGCCTGATGATGATGAGTAGGAGGGTGTCCGCCTGGAAGCACCCTGGTCAGTCACCCATCAGCGTATCTGTCAAGTTAGGATTTCTCTTTGCCCCAACATACATCACTTCACACTTGTTTACACTGAACCGCACTGGTCATTTTAAGGTCCATGCCCGCAGTTCTGAGGGATCCTTTTGGAGCTCTTTGCAATCCTTTCTCGTTTTAGCCACCCTAGATCATATTGTGGTGTTGTCAGCAGGGGCCTCTCTGCTTCTCCAAAGCGGCAGCTCAGAACTGGTGTTTTAAGGGATCCATGCCCAAAGAAGTCCTCATCAGTCAGGCTTAGCATAGCCCAGTGATGGCGAACCTTTTTGAGCCCGAGTGCCCAAACTGCAACACAAAACCAACTTATTTATTTCAAAGTGCCAACACTGCAATTAAACCTGAATACAGAGGTTTTAGTTTTAGAAAAACAACTCATACAGTTGTCCGAACTAATTAACATCTTTTGTATTTAAAGAAAAACACAATAACAGAGCTTTCAATGATACAAACAGTTTTTTGTTGGGGGGAAAAAATCAACTCAAAAAATTATTATAGTACTACATTGTACACATAGCCTGAAGGGAATTTATACAAACTTTTTAAATAATTAGGAACATGTATTTTTGGATTAAGGATTCTCAACTTGTAATATGATTATATGCCAGACTGAAATTGTATGGGGCAAGCTTTACTCCGGGTCCTTTCCCTGCTTCTACAGGTGTCAGATTAGTAAAAGTAAAAGTCAACCTGTACTAGGATGAGCAAGATAAACAAGAAAACTAAACGTGCTTAACACATTTTAAACACTTTATGTCATGGACTGCAAACACTGCATTAGGTAAAAGTTTCCATTGGGCATGCTTTTGCACAATTAATGTGATTTTTGCTATTGCATGCATGCTGATAATTTGTCAAACCTTGGCTCATACTCCGTTAGTTTGAGAGCAACACATGCAGCACTCAGGTCAACTGTTAGGGCTTTACATCCAAGCCATGCTCTGTGCATCATTCTTCAAAATCTTTTAAATGTGATAACAATGTAGAAAAGAATTCTGTAACAGGAATTCTAGAATAAAATCATTCCGTTCCACACTGTGAGAAAGAACAAGATCATTAGTGTTTTGCAGAAGGGGACGGTCTTTTCGCGATCCGGTGACCAATGGCTCGAGTGCCCACAGAGAGGTCCCTGCGTGCCAGCTGTGGCACCCGTGCCATAGGTTCACCATCACTGGCATAGCCTGTGGCTCATGCCGGCTCAGCTTGTCTGAGCATGGAAAGCTAAGCAGGGTCAGGCCTGGTTATTACTTAGATAGGAGATCCCTCCTCTAGTCTCCTGCATTGAGCAGGGGGTTGGACTCCATGGCCTTGTAGGCCCCTTCCAACTCTATGATCCATACAGGCCTGTGGCTCACGCCGGCTCAGCTTGTCTGAGCGTGGAAAGCTAAGCAGGGTCAGGCCTGGTTATGACTTGGATGGGAGACCCCTCCTCTAGTTCCCTGCATTGAGCGGGGGGTTGGACTCGACGGCCTTGTTGTAGGCCCCTTTCAACTCTGTGATCTATGAAATCTATGAAAGCCCACCATCCTTGCTGCTGCCGCCGCCCCCTCCCACTACAGTTCCCATTCCGGAAGGCAGGCTCCAGAGTTCACCCCGGAGAACGGGCATGAAAGATCCCCAAATCTCTCATGTGAGAATGTTAGTTAACATCAGGACTCAAGTGTCTTGGCATCTGCATAAGGTACCAACATTTTAAAGTGACCTGTATAAACAAGCTGTGGGAGAAAGGAAGGCATGTAAAATGCAGTGGCTCTAGTCACACCGGGCATTCTACATCTGGTGTGGGTGCAAGGACAAATAAAGATGTGTCGGGATGTGTGTCAAAAAGTGTGTCATCTATTTTATTATATTTATACACACACACATATATATACAGTATTTTTCCATGTATAAGACTATACTTTTTCCTAAAATCATTAGACTAAAAATTGAGGGTCGTCTTATACACAGAAGTAAGCAGAGGAGAGAACCGCGCGGTTGCGAAACTGCCCAGTGGGGGCGTTTTATACATGGGGGCGTCTTATAGACGGAAAAATACGGTATATGACAATGTGAATCCTGACTTTGGTGCCCCCTTGAGTCAGGTGCATGGGGCAAGGGCCCTGCTCCAGCAGAATGGGACCTATGGACCCCCACGGATCCCTTCCGTGGTCCTGAGCAGTGCAGTGGCAGATACTTAGATCTCATATAGAGTTGGAAGGGGCCTACAAGGCCATCGAGTCCAACCCCCTGCTCAATGCAGGAAACTAGAGGAGGGGTCTCCCATCCAAGTAACAACCAGGCCTGACCCTGCTTAGCTTTCCACGCTCAGACAAGCTGAGCCAGGGCAACAACGGCCCTGCTTAGTTCAGGAAGCAGAGTATATGAATGAGACAGATGGAAAGATCGGATGGTGCATCACCTACCCCTTCACCCTTGCCGCTTCCCTTCCTCTTTTCCCTCTTCTCCCTCCTGTTGTCTTCTCCATGATCAGCATTAGATTGTAAGGTCTTGGGGCAGGGACTTATTTTTTTTGCTTACCTTGTTCAGTAAAGTAGCAGGTAAGTTGGTGGTGCTCTGGAAATAATGACATATATATTATAATAATAATAATAATAATAATAATAATAATAATAATAATAATAATAATAATAATAATAAACGTTTATTTATAACGCCCCTTATACCAAAGGGCGGGACAAATAACATATACAGTAAACATAACAATACAATAAAGATATATATATATATATATCAACTTTCTGCTCAGTTACAGGTGGGCGTCTGGGTCAGCAAGCATGAAGGCAGGAAGCCCCCTCCCCAGCTGCCCCGCCAGGCCCTTGGACATCTCCCCCACCCCCCATTCAGGACTATGCCTGCCCAGCCCCCTCCCCCCCCTCTGCCCCAGCGCTTCCTTCTTGAGGCCGGCAGGCAGGGAGGCCGCCGCGCTCTCTCGCGCGCAAGCCCGGCCAGTGGGCCGGCACTGCCTCCCCCCCCCGCCCCGCCTTGCCCGGGAATCTCCCATCAAAGCCCCTACCCGGCTAATTCCTTCTCCCTTCGCAGCCCGACTAATCAGGCTTAGGCAGGGAGCGCGCAGCCTTATCTGGGGCGGGCAGGCCGTGGGGGGAGCCAGCCGGGGCGGGCTGATACCAAAGGCAATCATGATGCTAGGAGTGGAGCCAAGGTCGCGGGTCCCCGCGCCGCCCCCAGCCCGCCCCAACCTCCGAGGAAGCACAGCCCTCGCCTGGCACCTGCTCTCCGAGGGCTCCCGCTCGAGCCCCCCGCGTGCAAGACGGATCCGCCCTTTTGCCCCCTCCGCTGTGCTCGGTCGCCGAGGGCGCGCGTGTGCGTGGGAAAGCGGGGAGGAAGGGGCGGGCTCCCCCGGCCCGTCAAAGGAGCCTGGGCCCCGCTGCGCTCCCGGGAGCCCGCAGCCCAGAAGTCCGCCGTGCGCGGCCGTCCCGCGCCCCAGCGTCGCGCCTCCGGCGGCCTGGGTGCCTGGCGCGGCGCTGCTGCCCCAAAGATCGCCGCCGCCGCCGCTTGCGCGCTTGGAGCGGCCTCCGTGGCCGTCGTCCGGGGTGGCGCGCTGGCTGGCGGCTGCTGGCGAGAGTCCTGCCGCCTCTCCCGGCATCCGCTCCCCCGCGCCGCGCTCCCCGCTCCCACGATGGCCTCTTCTGCGGGCACTTGGGCTAACTAACGAGGGCCTTTTCATGCCAGGAGCAGGTGGGGGAGCGGCAGCTATTCCGGGGAAAGCGCTTCTGTGGGCCAGTCGGTGGTGGTGGTGGTGGTGGTGGGGGGGGCGGCCTCAGTCTCGCCCCGGTCTTGCCTGCAGCGCCGCGCCAGGCTCTCCGCCCCCGCCCCCCGAGGCGTCCGCGAAGTGTTGCATTTCCCAGTTTTTGGCCCATTCTCCCGCCAGCACAAATGGGGCCGGGGAAGGCACCACGGGGTGAATGAGGGAGGGGGAAGTGTATTGACTGTAGTCCAGAGGTCAGAAATCGATGGAATGGATATTTTTCAGTCCAAATAGGGCCACCACGGTGAGTTGCGGCTAAAACCTGCAGCTGTGTAAAAACTTATTTAAACTAACAAACAAACAAAAAACAAATGTAAAACAAATTGAAAGCTTTAAAAACAATTTAATATATATTTTTAAAAACTATTTAACCCCCCCCCTTTTAAAACAGCACCAATAGCAGACACTGAGAGCAGGAGCGAATCTTAAAAACAGAGTGAGAAGCTAAGAGATCCAGGGCGCAGTCCTAGGCATGTTTAGACAGAAACAAGTCCTACAGCTCCCAGCATCCTCCAGCCAGCAACGCCCTCACACCCTTCTCTAGACCAAACATTCCAAGCACGATCCTAGAAGATTCATTTGTGACTAATTCTCACTGACAGCAAGGAGAAGAGACCCAGTCACGACTCACAGAAGTCCTGTGGAATTTAGTGGGATTTAAATTGTGACCATTATTTTTTTTTTTTGCTGGATTGTGGGACTGCGAGGTTCCTTCAGACTGGCCTCATCTAGACCCTTTGTGGTTGTCTTAGCTCTTTTGCATCTTTTGTTTTCTCTTGGGTCTTTTGTATGCCTCCAGACCAATTCTGGATTTTGCTCACATGCGTGTTTTCGGGGAGGGGTGGGGTGCCAAGCACTCTGTGGAGCAAGGGAGCTAGTGAAGAGGGCACACATGCATGCATGCCCATAAACACACAACAAAGGACAAACGTGCTCTGTGTTCTCCCTCCCTCTGTGGCAGTCTCCACCTCTGGAAGCTCAGGCACTCTGTCTGGCTAGGTCAGGTCTACAGCAAAAAGGAGGGAAGAGACACCGCAGAAGGCAGGGCCGGTGCTACCATTAGGCCAACTAGGCAGCCGCCTAGGGCGCAGGGCTAAAGGGGGCGCCAGAAATGCCTTGAAAACAAAATACAGCGCTCTTAAGTGGGAAGGGGGGCGCTAAATATCTGATCTTGCCTAGGGCACCAAACTGCCTTGCACCGGTCCTGGGTATCTTATTGGGCCCAACTTGGCATCTTGAATGCCAGTCTGTAGCTTCCACAAAGCCTCATGAAAAGCCCGCTTTCTGTCTGTTTTCTACTGCTAAAGCAGCCTGTGTGCTTCACCTAAGATGGAGACATTTCTGAGCACCAGCTGGATTTTATATTTTCAAAAACTGGTGTGTGTGTGTGAAACTTTTTCTGCCTTTTTTGCTCCCAGCAGCTCCTGGTGAAAGCTGAGGCCACCACACCACCTTCCAGGGCCGTATCTGAATGTCTGTGGGCCCTTCCTCCCCCATTCCATCTCAAGATTGTGATCCTGCAGCATCAAGTCAGCCTTGTGGGCAGGACCGGTGCAAGGCAGTTTGGTGCCCTAGGCAAGATCAGATATTTAGCGCCCCCCTTTCCCACTTGAGAGCGCTGTATTTTTTTTCAAGGTGTTTCTGGCGCCCCCTTTAGCCCTGCGCCCTAGGCAGCTGCCTAGTTGGCCTAATGGTAGCACCGGCCCTGCTTGTGGGTGGGTGTTTCTTTCCCCCTCCCTACTTTTTGGAACAACACCTTGCCTGATGAAGAGATATGGAGATCTCGAAAGCTTGCACAGTTTTAGTGACCTTTTGATTGGCCTAATAAATGTATTTCACTAACATGGATTTTGGATTTCTTTTCTTACATAGCCTGACCCTGGTTGTGCCCAAGAGTGCCGCTGACCGGGCAGGCCGGCGCTGGGCTGGGGGGCAGGCCGGCCGGCCGGCCGTCTGTGTTGCACGGGCAATTACGACTGGGGGATAGGCAGGGCTGGGTATCACAGCTGACAGTGGCCAAGGGCCCCCGAGGGAAATGAGGGTGACGGGTCCGTAAGGGCCCAGGGCTAATTAAAGGTGGGGAGGCGCATGTGGGAAGAGGGCTAGCTGGCGCTGAGGCCTGATAGGGAATCGACACGCACATCTGCTCCACGCCAGCTCTGCACAGGGCGATAAATCACAGCGGTGCCCCCCCTCCCCGTTCCCCTGCACCCAGCCTGGCCTGGAGCAGCCCCCTCCCTCCCGCTCATCCGCCCATCCTGCCTGCCAAAGGGGCACATGTGTTTGGAAATCCTTTGCCATTAAGGGAGAGGGAATTGGCAGGGGAGACGGGTTTAGAGAACATTAACCAGGCCGCCACATGCGCCTTTCAGTTGATTATCCTCCAATTAGTCCTCCAGCCGGGGCTGCCCGCTGCCAACTCCACGGTCCTGCAACGCCGCAGGAACATGACCCATCCCGAGCCCCTGCACAAGGTGCCCTGCTGGCCTGGGCGAAGAACCCAACCGGGGCAGGTGGCAGCCTTGCAGGGCCCAGGTGAAACCTTGGCACGTCGCACAAGCCAAGCCTGAATGGTGGACCTCCAGCGGAGGATTCTCTGGGTGTGTTTCTGTATGTGCCAACTGTATGTGCCTGTGTGTGTGTGTGTGTGCATGTGTGTGTGTGTTGCCTGTATGTAAATGTGCATGCCTGTGTGCCTGTGCATGAATGCACAACTGTGCAAGTGAATGCAAGCAACTGCTTATATAGATATGGGAGCAGAAGCTCCCATGTTCTTCATGCAATCGTTGTATGCACATGGGCATTCACTGGCTTATGTATGTCTAATGTTTTATGTTTCTAGATAGTTACTCCCCAAACACTGGAGCTCTCCCTATCTGGAGGTCCTCCAAAGTCAAAGTATTTTATTATATTATCATATAATATTATATTATCTCTCTCTATATGAGAGCCAGTGTGGCATAGTGGTGAGAGTGTTGGACTGGGACTCGGGAGATCTGGGTTCTAGTCCCCGCTCGGCCATGAAACTCACTGGGTGACATTGGGCCAGTCACTGCCTCTCAGCCTAACCTACCTCACAGGGTTGTTGTGAGGATAAAATGGAGAGGAGGAGGGGGATTATGTAAGCCGCCTTGGGTTCCTTGCAGGAAAAAAGGCGGGGTATAAATATAATAAATAAATAAATAAATAATATTATATTATATTATATTATATTATATTATATTATATTATATTATATTAGAACCAGGATCTGGCTGGCTGTTGAGTAGCCACAGAAACACTTTACTGGCATGTTTCTAATCTGAAAATTTTAGGTTTCCAGTTAGGCATTTTGAAATGGTACCTGTCATGAGCTTCAGGGATAATGTGGAATAAAGTGGATAAAGATGTGAGACTTTGGGCTGATTTTTTCCTATGTGGAGTGTCACTTGCGTGTGGGAAAAGAGCAGGCCCACATGTGTCCACAGTACCATGTGACAAACCCACACGGACCTATTTCACCACATAATGTCACCTGTTACGTTGATCGCGCGTGGAGCTTCTTTTCAGATATCCAGGGTGTTTTTGAGGGTACAATGACATTCTGCCCTCAGAAAAGCGGTTGCCGGGCCATCACAAATATCTGCAGGCCACGAGGGAGGTGATCCCTCTCTGGAAACGTCTCCAAATGGCAACAGCCCAGCCTTCCTGCAACGGTCTCCATGGTCTCCACCTAGCAGAGTTCAAGTGGCCGGTTTCCCTGCCTTCGGGAACAGTGCTGCATACCCCATGGCCCGGGACCCCCAAACGACCAGCCGGATAGTGGAAGGTGGCGTGGGCAGAAGCACAAGGGCCCGGCGAACAGGACATGTCAGGGCAGCCTCCTCTTTTCCTAACGTAGCTCGTAGTCCCAAAGTGGCTGGCTGGCCACGCACGTGGCCTTGGTCGGTGCTTATTCGCAAGTAGCATCCGGGCAGCAGAAGCAACCTCCGTGTTAATCCTAGAGTCATGATGGTGCTATGATTTAAGTGAGTTTAAAATGCAAAACTGCACATGCTCAGAGGATTAATTTGTGTGGGGTGGGTGGGTGGGTGGGTCACAGTTGGCAAATTGTTTTCTCTCACACTCATCTGGAATGTAGAAGCTGTTGTAAAGTATGGAATGAGGCGTGGCGGTGGCGTGGCGAAGAAGAGACACGTCAGTTTGTGTTGTGTGCTTCACAACAGGAATAATCCACGTGGCCATCTAAAGGGGGGGGGAGAGGTAAGACCATTAAGTCCAAGGTCCAAAATCACCTCGCTGCCCCACTGCTCGGGAACTCCTCGATCTCCAGCCTGACTCCCCACCTGCAGCTGAAGAAGCGTGCACTTGCGCTTGTCTCCACGCAGCATGGTGCGCACGCAACCCAGAGCCATCACAGTCAGGCTGGTGCTGGGTTCCAAGAGAGGAAAGGTTCTCTTGGAACCTTGCCTCAGCCCAGCCGGCCAAGTGAGGAGGGCTGCCTGCCGGTGAGCTCACCCCCCACCTCGGAGCGTGTGCCTCGTGCAAGTCCAGCTGCCTGGCGTCTGCCTAACGGTGCCCCTCTCCTCCTTTGCCATGCAGCTGCCGGCATGTGGCTGGAAAGAGCCCAGGGAAGGTCATGGCTTGGCATCTGCAGCTGCCTGTGGAGCCCCAAAGGAGGCCCAGCTGGGCTCTGGCTCCTGCAGAGAGAGGACGCGGCTCCTGGGGGCGGTGGGGGCACAGCAGCTCTGATCAAAAACCGGAAGGGCTTTGGTGGTATGGGCAGGACGCATCCGCATTTCAGCGTGAAGCCTGCCTGGTGGCCCTTTCCACAGCAAATCCAAGAACACAACAATGGTGCTCCCCGCCCCCCCCGCCCACACTAAAGCTCCAGCGTTTTCTCCGAGGACATCTCTGGGGAGGATGTGAAGTTGCAGCTCAAAAAGGCCAATGCCATTTTAGATTGCTTCCAGGGTTTAATCCTAACGGACTCAAAGGGACTGAACCCAGGAATTGGTTTTCAGTTCCAGGGCTCAGCTTTGGAATGCACAAGGTTGCCCCTGAGCACGCGCAGTGTGCATTGGCCACCTAAGGAGCCACAGCTATGGGCGGCCTTGCACCGTGCTTCACTTTACAGCCTTCGTTGTGCTCTGTTTCATGGCCATCCTGGATTATTGCTCCCATTTTGCAGGAGGAGGAGGAGAAGCGGAGGCCAAAAGAGAATGATTTGCCCACTGCCAGAGCTGGCACTCTTCGAGCTCAGCACCCACACGTCTGGCGTTGTGGCAAAGGACTCCCTGGTCAGCATTTGGTTTCCCGGCAGGCTGAAGTTCAACATCTCTTGCTCATTCTTCTTTTTCTTTCTTTTTCTTTTTCTAATGAACTCACTGCAGAGGGTTGTATCGCAAGAAGTTCAGTTTCTCAGACTCGGGACCGATCTGCCCTCTTCATTAGGATTGACCCAAATGTCCAAGGAGTTGAAGTGGTTGCTAGATGGGAGAGGTCTGCCCCAAGGCCCTTTGGAATGTGACAGAGGGAGATGATGGGATCCCCAGTGGAAGGCTGGGGGTGATGGGAGCTGTAGTCCAAGTGTCCAACACTTCTGGAGGGCAACCAGGTTGGGGAAGGCTGCGTCTGACCAGTGCCTTCAGCAGCTCCTCAGAGAGTCTCTCTCCTCTTGGCAGATCCCCACTCTGAATGTTCTCCAACAAGTCCACATTCTTGAACTCCAGCATCCAGAGTGAAACTCCATATTCCTACGGTGATCTCATCAGAATCAAGTGATAGGGATCTGAGGAAGAACAGGGGGAACACTGAAGATCAGACAAGAGCCAATGTAAGACCACAGTAAAACTTACTCTAGTTTTAAGTAGACAAGTGAGCCGTCCAATTAAAGCACAGAACACATGCATTGGCAGGAAACCATTGTTTTTTTAATCAGATTAACTCAGCTAAAGAAAGAAAAACCAGAAGCAAACACAGGCTGCAGTCTTTGAAACCTCCATAGGTATTGGATGCAACAAGTGCTCTGGCTTCAGCATTTTGAAACTAGCTCAGCTGCTGCTGTCTTATGGAACGTTCATAAGCATTCCAACTGCTCAGAAGTTTAAATAAAAGCTGACAGCACACAAGGTCTGGAGGCAGGTTGAGATGTGCTGTTAGTGGGAAGGGGCTCCGCCAAAAAGGGAGTAGGCAATGCTATCAAACTGTTGGTTAGCAAGTAGAGGGTGTGAATGGATGAGAGCATGAATTTGTGCATATGTTTCATATGAGTCCTGTGGGTGGAACAGCAGTGCATGTCTGCAGCAGTGAAGGAAGACCGGACACAGAGCGTGCATCTTGCGGAAGACTTAAGGAGCTATGCAAAGTGCTGAAGCTCCCCCCCCCTGCCCCCCAATACTCAAATGCTTTCCCATCTAGTTTCTGTTATAACATTGGCATTCTTTTATGTGTTGCCTGCTACTGCTGCTGTTGCTTTAAAACATTAGAATCCTTAATTCTGCAAGGTGCGTTAGGAGGAGGACCAACAGGCAGAAAGCTGGGAATAGACAGAAGCAAACAAACACATATTATTCATATCGTGCCTTCAGTGTGCTTGACTGGTGCTTTACCGAGTGCAAGAGGAGAGGTCCCTGCCCTGAGGAGCTTCCATCTACCAAGGGGAAATAACAGAAAGAGGGGGCCCCAGGGGGATAAACAGGGAAGCAGCTGCTTCAGTCAGGAAGTTGACTCCCTCCTAGTTCCATAGCCCGGCTGGAGAACGTGTGTACTTCTGACCCATAACTGCAGCCCTGGAACGCTGATGATGCCGGGCTGTCCGTCTGCCAAGCTGCTCTCCATTCTCCTAGACCAGTGTTCTCCAACCTTGGGTCCCCAGATGTTTTGCTGCCCCTTCTTTTGATGCATGTTCCCTCCATATTGCATGGCTTGGCGCATGAGCAGTGTGCTCTTTGGTGCCACATCATTTTGCTCTGCAGGCACCTTTCTGCAGTCAGCCTGCGCTCTGTGCGTGCTCCTTGTTGTGGTAAAGGCAGACTGGGGGTGGGGGTGGGGGTGTGGGTGGGGGAGGAAGGCTGGTGAGTGGCCAGCTCTGTTCTTCCCTTTCAGAAAGGATTAGGCTGACCTCTCCTCCCCGTAAAAAAAAAATAAAAATGTCCCAGTTATATATGTTTGGACTGGTTCAACTGCACAAGCCACCCAACTGGTTGCCTGCAGCCACCACATCTGTAAGAAGCACACCCATGGAACTGTTGCTCCAAAGGCTCTGCAACAATGCTGGTGGTACTGGTGGGGCTCTGGCACTCCTCTTGGGTCATGCAGTTCAGCCTGGGGGGGGGGGGGAGATTCCTGGGCTGGCCCTGGGTGTTCGTGCGCATGGCTGTGGTCTTTTGTTTTCTGTTGTTCCCCGCCTCGATCTAGATGGAGAGGCGGGTAATAAATTATTATTATTATTATTATTATTATTATTATTATTATTATTATTATTATTATTATTATTATTATTCCATACTCCAGGCCTGAGCACGGGCACTAGAAACAGGTTCTGGGTAACCGGTAACCGGGGAGACCCAGCTGGGCTTGCCTGCAGAGTGAAGGATATCAAAGGCCAGGGGAATCCTGGCTCCCCGTGTCTGTAACGATCCCAGCCGAGAGGCCCAGATGGTGCCATCTCCCTGCGCAGCCTGCTGGAACGGCCCCCAATGGATCTTGGAGGCTCTCATCAAAATGCTAATGTGGGAGAATCCCCCCACCCCCCCACCCCAGCACCTCCTCCTCCAAACCTCTGATCTACTGGGCTGCCCCCTCCCCCCCCCCCCGTGGGGCAGCCGTCTCTCCTCTCTTGCCCTCTTGCTATGCCCGCACCTAAACTTGGCCCTGCGAAGCAGCCATTGTGGGGAGGGCGGTTTCTTTAGAGCAGCCGTCCCCAACCGGTGCCTGCCCCAATGTGCTAGACTACAACTCCCATCATCCCCGGCCGCCATGGCCCTGCAGCACCATAACGTGGCAGGTGGCTAAAGGGAAATCAGCAACGCAACAGGAAACAGGAGATGAGGGATTCGCCCCCCCATTCCTGGGAGGTGTCTGCGTGGCTTCCAGAAGGCAAAGCAAAGCCTTCTGGGGGTCCCGCCAGCAAGAGCGGCTTTGCATGGAAGCTGAGAGAGGCGGGGGGAATAGAATCCAGGGCTAGAATCCACTCCAGAGAGCAGCACATGACCGCAGGAGCAAATTAGCAATGTGGAGACACAACCCAGCTAATTTCAGAACTGAGATCATCAAACCAAACTATTTTCTAAAAATGAAATGAAATTAAAACCAGAAAATAACTCAATTTGTTACAAACTCAATTATGAATTCAATTTGGTGTCCCCCCCCCTCCATGATGAGCCTTTAACCCCCATTACCTGTTCGCTGTGATGGCTCCAGTGGTTGTGGTGCTGTCAGAGAGGTCACACGCATACCCACACACCTATCTTGGCAACTATGGTAGTATCCCAGACATCAGGGATCCTGGTGAATATAGCTGTTCCCAGGGCACCCAGCATCCTTAGGATACTTATCTATTTATTTGTTTATGAAATTATGTATAAGTTGCCTTTAGGTCCTAAAAGAGCCCCCAAGGCAGTTTACAATTTTAAAACTTTAACTCAAAAATTTGGATGGCAGATGTCAAGGAAGTGACATGATAACTCCCAAGGCTCCCGGGAGCCCTGGGATATATGTAGTTTCCCAGTTGCCAGATTCATAGATCATTCATAGATCATAGAGTTGGAAGGAGCCTACAAGGCCATCGAGTCCAACCCCCTGCTCAATGCAGGAAACTAGAGGAGGGGTCTCCCATCCAGGTAATAACCAGGCCTGACTCTGCTTAGCTTTCCACACTCAAACAAGCTGAGCCAGTGTGAGTCACTGTTCATACTTATGAGTGAAGCACAAAACATCCCGGGAAGACTCCATTGCTTTAGCAGCATTCCTGGAGAGGATGGATTACAATCCAACCTGGAAAACAATGATCAGGAGGGGGATACCGGTAAGTCCCTGGTTCAAAATACAGGCACATGTGATGAGCATGTCATATGCACATGTCCACATTTTGGTGATGTCACTAGAGCAAACAGAAGAGATTGTGTCTCGGGGCCAAGCCATGACACAGCCCCCACGCCCCCTCCCCACAGCTCATGTGTGGAAGGGAGAGGCAGGGCCACCCCCAGGGGACTCAACAGCAGACCTCTCCTCTGGTCCGCCCCCACCTCAAGGCCTGAACTTGGCCCATTTCCCTCCTCATGCCAGCGCACTCTTAAAGTGGCACATCACCATCACCGTCACGCCATTGCTGCACCCGAGTCACCTAGAGCTATGGGGATTTAGTAACAACCCTGTGACCTCCTGCAGTCAGCATGATGTGAGGGCTGGATTGCACTGCAGAGTACCCGGAGTTCAGATTCTGAGATTAAATTGCACTTTTAACATTTGAAGTCCCAACCCAATATTTTACATCCAAACTCTGGATTGCTAAAAAGCTGACTTCAGGGTGTGTGTGTGTGTGTGTGTGTGTGTGTGTGTGTAATGTCCTTTTCATTTCCATTCCAGTCTCGGCACTGTGGTGTTGCTGCCCTGGCTCTAGAGCAGTGTCCTCCAACCTTGGGTCCCCAGATGTTTTTGGCCTACAACTCCCAGCAAGGTTGGAGGACACTGCTCTAGAGAGAGGCTCCAGGCCTGATCCTTGCTAAAATTAAATATCCTGGACAGGAACCCCCGAATCCCTTTTCTGCCTACAAACCACCGCATGCAGTGCAAGGGCTGGGCCTGAGCATCTTCTGAGACCTTGCCAGGGACAGTGGCAAGGATGCCGAACTGCCAGTCTCATGTGGGCCTAATCCAGGCTGCAAGAGTTCCACATCCAGCCCATGGAGGCTTCCTTGAGTTCCTCCAGGGGTGGGTGGTGCTTGAACCTGCCCCACGGAAGAGTCGTGTCCCCCCCCCACGCTGGGAGGAATCGCAGCTGAACACAGGGAAAGTCAAAATGGGCAGGGATGGGGAGATGGCGCCTGCGGGCATGGCTGTGCCCACTGACATCATCTGGCCCAAAGTTTGGGCCCCCACCTCAAACTGGTTCCGCCCCTGGCTCCACGGTCTCCCTCTCAACAATGTAATTCTTTGGAGAGAAATCGTAGAGTTTGGTGGACTAGAACTGCAAAAGGGCCACAGGGGAGACCCCCTGAGGGCCGTGGGTTGCCCACCCCTGGGGTAGAAGGAAGGGATCAGTACTTTGACTCTGAGGAATGAAAGGAGACCCCTGCTGCTTCCTGGCTACTTGGCTGAATTAGAGCCGACTGACTGAGCAGGACAACAGCCATGCCCTGGGAGACAGTGAGGTGGAGGTGTGCAGAACAAAAGTTACCATGCACCATTCCACGGGAGTGATTCCTTTCAGTGGCAAATGCACATAGGCAATTAGGTACTGCCCCCTACCCCACCCCTTACTGCCATCTGGGGGCATCTTATCCCTGGCAGCCTTTCAGCCAGCTGCCCTTTCTGGAACAAAATGGATTCTTTAGCTAAGATGCAAATAATGCATTGTGGAGAAAGCCAACCTAAAACCCCTTTCTGACACACACACACTCACCAAGGAGGGGGGAAGGAGACCCAGGGGGCAGAGACAGCCAGTCTCCACAGAGACCAACCGGGAGAAACAACATCTGCATAGAATCACCTCAGGGGGGAAGGCAGGAAGCATCCCCAGGTTCGTCAATGCTCTCGTATATCAGCCCCATCTACATAAGACTTGAATACCTTGCCAGAGCAGACATTTCGGCACCCATAAGAAAGGGCCATTCAACACCACAGGATGGGACCATTAAGCAGGTGGCTTCAAGGGGACCCCACCCACCTGAGGAGGGTGGCAACCCACCTGATTGGCCGCCCACCTGAGGAGGGTGGCAACCCACCTGATTGGCCACCCACCTGAGGAGGGTGGCAACCCACCTGATTGGCCACCCACCTGATTGCAGAGGGAGGGGCTACCTGAAACCCAAGGTATAAAACACCCTGCGCAAGGGAACTGAGTTGTTGGACCTGATCAGCAGTCTTGCCCCATGCTTGGGGTAAGAGAACGAAGGGATCGGCAACCCCGGGTAGCAGCACCCGGCGTGCTCCAGCTAGCTGAAATCACTGGCCGCTTGGGTTGACCGGACCCCCGGGAAACCAAGCTGAAATCACTGGCCGCTTGGGTTGACCGGACCCCCGGGCAACCAAGCTGAAATCACTCACTAGCCGCTTGGGTAGACCGGACCTCCGCCGGGAACCCAGCTAGCCGCTTGGGTAGACCGGACCTCCGCCGGGAACCCAGCTAGCAGCATGCGGTTGACCGGGCCTCTGCTGGAGCCCGAGCTGAACTAATTAGCTGAGAGCCTGAAATCACGGTGTCCTTGAGACTTCTTGCTTGCTACTTTGTGCTGTACTGATAAGCTGTATTGCTGGCGTGTGTCTGGGTTTGTGAAGGTCATTTTGTAAATAAACTTGTTTTATAAAAGATACTTTTGTGGCTATAAGTTATCCCTTTGTTCTAGGCTAAGGGTGATAGTCGCTGGGGGGCCTCGGAGAAGGCCCGCCCCCAGGACTCGCTACCCCCTTAGTATTGAACCCGCGCAGAAGACCAGGTTGGCAGTCTTCCACTTGGTGGCAGCGGGGGGATAACTTATTAGCCCAGAATATCTCCCAGACCCAAAGTAGCAAGAGCCTAAGGATCACCATGGGCGACCCAGAGCCTGACGGAGCAACTGGGGGAGCCGAGCCATGGCGGCCCCTGCCCGCAACCCCCATCACCCCGGGGTTGGCGGCGCTGATCCGGCTGACGGAGCGGCAGAGGGAGCTGCTGGCAAGTCTGGGGCCGGGTGCCCGACCCAGGGGCCGCCCTATCCCAGTTCCGACAGATGGGAGAGAGGATGTGTGGACCGAGGACCCCGCTCCCCTGGAGCCCCTGGAGCCCTTCGAGCTTCCCTCGGACTGGATGGCACATGAGCGGGAGAGGATGGCCCACGAGCGCGAAATGATCCGGATGCAGATGGAGCTGGCCAAGATGCAGCTTGAGGCGGGGAAAACTCCCCCGATTGTCCCCTCCGCTCCTCCCCCTCCGTCGTGGGACCGCAAGGCGTTCCCCTACTACAAGCCAGGGCAAGATGTCCTGATGTTTTTGCACATTTTTGAAATGGCGTGCCAGGAGCAGCGGGTCCCCGACAACTTGTGGCTGTCCGCCCTGCGAACCCAGGTCAGTGGGGACCTGGCTGACCTCCTCGGGGCGCATCTGCGGAAGACCCCGGCAAGCTACGAGGCGTTCAAGGCAGCGGTCAGACAACACTTCGCCCTCTCCGCCGAACATTGCCGGCGAAGATTTCGAGAGGGTAAACCTTCCCCTGGGACCACCCACGTGGCATGGGCAGCCCAGGTAATGCACGTCTGCGAGTCCTGGGTGGAGGCTTCCCGGGCCTCCACCCTGAAGGAAGTTGTCGAGCTGTTTGCCATGGAGCAGTTCTTCACCACCATCCCGAAGGAGCTGGCCGCTGTCGTAAGGGATCAGAAGCCCCGTACCTGTGAGGCGGCGGGGATCATGGCCGACGAGATGGGGCTATACCGGACGGCCCCATCCACCAAGGGAAGTTCCGCTGCCGTGGCCGAGAAGAACCCGGAGCCGGAAAAGGGCCTGCCCCGACGGCGCGGGGAGGCCCCTCGGACCAAGGGGAACCAAAACCCTCGGTCTGGGGCCTGCTTCCACTGTAACGAGATGGGACACCTGCGGCGGGATTGCCCCAAGCTCCAACCCAAGAACCGGGATGCCCGTCCCTCGCCGAGGAAAGTAGGATGCGTCGCGGGTGCTGCAGCCGCTCAGGACAACGACAGCGACGACGAGCGACGGTCGGTCCTCTCCCTCCATGCAAGCATCCCCGAGGATCGCAGTGCCGAGGAGGAACTCCAGGAGTGGGATTCCTACCGTCCTGAACCCCGTGCATCGCTGTATCGCATCGCCTCCCCGGACCAGCTGAGATGGAGCCGCAAGCAATTCTGTGAGTCCATCTATATCAATAATGTTCCCCGGGTGGGGTATAGGGACACTGGGGCAGATGTAACGGCTCTGCCCCGGGACCGCGTAGAGAGGTCCCAACTTTTGTCAGGACGTACGTGTACGATCAAACCCTATAACTCCCCCGACATCACCGTCCCCATCGCCCGGGTCCGGATCAAGTACCAGGGGTGGGAAGGAGAGATGGACGTAATCATCCATCGCCAAAAGGAGTGGGGCATCATCATCGGGAACGACCTCGCGTTCCGGGTGGCCAAAGCTAAGATGGGGGTCGTCACCCGGGGACAGGCAAGGCGAGGGGGGCCGCCCGTAACCGCACCGGTCCCAAAGCCTAAGCCCGTGCCCCCTCCACCACCCGGGGTGACCCCATCCCCTGCGGGGCACCCCGGGGAAAACCAGGCCATAGCGGAGCCCCCGAAGGACGAAGGGTTTGCTCAGATGGCTAAAGACTTTGGGACACAAGCCCAATTCAAGGAAGCCCAGCGGCTGGACCCGTCCCTGCGAGAGTGTCGCGCCCTGGCCAACCAAGACCCCGGGGTATCCCTTGCCATGGAAGGATTTATCTGGGACAATGGAACTTTGTACCGGGAGTTCGAGCCAAAGGGGGAAGTGGCACCGGGGCGCAAGCAGAGGCAACTGGTGGTTCCCCAACGGTACCGCCGCGCCGTGTTGCACCTCGCCCACGACGTGGCATGGGGAGGACACCTGGGGCAAAAGCGGACCCAAGCTCGAATTACAGAGGGGTTCTACTGGCCCATGATCGCCTCCGACATTAAGGCTTACTGTCGGTCCTGCGATGTGTGCCAGCGAGTGGGACACAATCGCGATCACCCAAGAGCTCCCCTTCAGCCTTTTCCGGTGGTGGGGATCCCTTTTGAACGGATTGCTATGGACATAGTGGGTCCCCTGAACCCGCCCACCAAGACGGGGAAAAAGTTTGTACTGACGGTAGTGGACTTTGCCACCCACTACGCAGAGGCTTTTGCGCTCGCCTCCATCTCTGCAGCCAGCCTGGCTAAGACTCTGCTCTCTCTCTTTGCCCGCTTAGGAATGCCCCGCACGGTCGTGTCGGACTGCGGCACCGGGTTCATGTCTAAACTGTTCCAGAAGATGTGGGACCTGGGGGGGGTTGACCATGTAACTTCGGTGCCTTACCACCACCAAATGCACACTACATGTGTACAGAAAGCTGCCATGGCTGAGCTTTCATTTCATCGTTAGATTTCTATACCGCCCAATAGCCGAAGCTCTCTTTGTACCAGATGACTGGAGAATAGCCAATGTAACACCAATTTTTAAAAAGGGATTCAGGGGGGATCTGGGAAATTACAGGCTGGTCAGCTTAACATCAGTTCCAGCCAGGTAAATTGGTGGAAAGCATTATTAAAGATAAAATTAGTAGGCATATGGAAGGACAAGCCCTGCTGAAAACGAATCAACATGGCTTCCGCAAAGGTAAGTCCTGTGTCTCACTAACCTTTTAGAATTCTTTGAGAGTGTCAATAAACATGTAGACAGGGGTGATCAACATTGTTTACTTGGACTTCCAAAGGGCTTTTGACAAAGTCTTTCACCAAAGACTCTTGAGCAAACTTAGTAGTCATGGAATAAGAGGAGAGTTAAAGAACAGAAAGCAGAGAATAGGAATAAATGGTAAATTCTCCCAATGGAGAGATGTAAACAGTGGGGTCCCACAGGGATCTGTATTGGAACCAATGCTTTTCAACATCTTCATAAATGATCTGGAATCAGGAGTGAAGTGGCCAAGTTTGCTGATGACACCAAATTATTTAGGGTGGTTAAAACAAAAAAGGATTGTGAGGAGCTCCAAAAGGATCTCTCCAAACTGGAAGAATGAGCATCAAAATGGCAAATGCAGTTCAGTGTAAGCAAGTGTAAAGTGATGCACGCTGGGGTGAAAAATCCCAACTTCAAGTATAATCTGGGGTTGCGGTGACTGACCAAGAAAGAGATTTTGGGGTTGTGGTGGACAGCTCGATAAAAAATGTAAACCCAGTGTGCAGCAACTCCCCTATGAGAAAAGGTTACAACCTCTGGGATTGTTTAGCTTAGAAAAAAGGCGAGTGAGGGGAGACATGACAGAGGTGTACAAAATTATGCATGGTGTGGAGAAAGTGGACAGGGAGACATTTCTCTCCCTCTCTCCCTCTCTCTTAATACTAGAACCCAGTGGGGTCATCCCATGAAGCTGATTGGTGGTAGATTCAATACTTAATACTTAATACAATGAAGTTGATTGGTGGTAGGACAGATAAAAGGAAGTACTGCACATAATTAAACTATGGAATTCACTTCCACGAGAAGTAGTGATGGCCACCAATATGGATGGCTTTAAAAGGGGATTGGACAAATCCATGGAGGAGAAGGCTATTAATGGCCACTAGTCCTGATGGCTCTATGCTGCCTCCAGGATCAGAGGCAGTATGCCCAGGACCGGTGCAAGGCAGTTTGGTGCCCTAGGCAAGATCAGATATTTAGCGCCCCCCCTTCCCACTTGAGAGTGCTGTATTTTTTTTCAAGGCGTTTCTGGTGCCCTCTTTAGCCCTGCGCTCTAGGCGGCTGCCTAGTTGGCCTAATGGTAGCACCGGCCCTGAGTATGCCTATATACACCAGTGGCTGGGGAACATGGGTGGGAGGGTGCTGTTGCACTCACTTGCTGCTTGTGGGTTTCCTGTGACTGGCCACTGTGGTTTCCAGCTGGTTGGCGACTGTGTGAACAGAATGCTGGCCTAGATGGAAACTTGATCCAGCAGGGCTCTTCTTATGAGCTTTTTTTGTAACACTGCCCATTAAGTGGGTCTGGCCACAGCACTCAGGGCATGCTTGAACCACCCACCTGGAGGCAGTTGGTGGGCAACTTGACCGTCTTCCCAAAAGGAGGTGTTGTTGTGCCCTTGACTGAGTGGATTAAGGCAAAAATAAATCTCAGTTCAATTAGGTTTAACCCCTGCAATTGGAAGGCAAGCTTAAAATGAAAGCACGCCTTTCATTCAAGCAGCTAAGACCAAAGTGGCTTTCAGTCTGAAGCAGGAAGTGCCTGTCATGACAGCCATGGAGGCGTCTGCCCCTTTCCTGGGGGAGCGGGGGGGGGGAAGGTTTCCATAGGCATCCTGCTCCACTCCTCCCCCATGGAAGCTGACCAGGATACAAGAGAGGCAGGCAACGGGGCAGGGGGGGGCAGCCCCCAAAGACTGGCCTCTTGATTCCTGCAAGCATGGCAATGAACTGTGTTGCTGCCGCCGCCCCCCCAAGTACATGTGGGCTGGGGGTGGGGTGCACAGCTTTGTTCCTGTGCCTGGAAGAAAGGGCTGCCCGTGGGGACCAGTGACAAGGATCAGACACTCTATTTGCATAATGGAGGCGCTCCCGGACCAACTTTCCCACACTGCACAGCCGAGATAAAGGGGACCGGTCCCTCCTGACCAATCAGATGGCTCTACTGACCAGCCCTCCCCCCCTCCCGCCCCTCCAGGGAGTGGTTATGACAAATAAGATTAATGTCGCCTCTGCCACCTTGTCCGGGCTGCACAATGGGTTATTGGGTTGTGCGCCAGACAGCTCAGGTTTTAGCACCCACAGGTCTATGAGCCAGCTGGGCAAAATGTGTGTGCGCACGCGCATGGGTGTAAGATCAAACATCCCTGGGTGAGGGTGCCAAGGTGTGCAGAAGCCCCGTGGGTTTTCACAGGTGTCTGCATCGGGGGAGCAGCTCCTGCATTTGCAATCGCGTGTGTGCCTGATTGTGCCACACTGCCACAGGTCATTCTCTGTGAGCTGATTCTTGCCTTGCCATCATCAGGCGATCACTCGTGACCGAGTAAGATTGTCTTCCGGGATAAAAGGAGGAAATTCTAAAGAAGATTGTGTAGACTCTAGCGATGGGTCCGTAAGTGACTGTGGAGGCCAATTCTAGATCCACACAGCTTCCCACAGTGAGGACACAGGTTACCAGATAGAAGATGGTCCTGTAAAGGATTCATTTGACGTGCTTTTCGCTTAGCACGTTTCTCCCTTTCACCTTGCACTCGGGCTTCTTCAAAGTCCATGGAACCTTTGTGAAAGGCCAACCTCCATTTAGATCGTTCATGGGCCAGAGCTTCCCAGTTTTCGATGTTTATATTGCATTTTTTTAGATTAGCCTTATGAACATCTTTAAACCTCTTATATTGACCACTGATATTCCTCTTTCCATCCTTGAGTTGGGAGTAAAGTAACTGCTTTGGGAGACGGCAGTCAGGCATTCATAGTCTACCTCTTTCTCCCCTGACTGGATTACCGCGTCCAGTGGGGTCACCATTTTAGCGGTCGAAAAAGACATTTGAATTTTGGAACATGGAATATACGGACATTGCTGGATAACATAGATAGTGAACGCCCTGAGCGTAGGACTGCTATTATTGCAAGGGAGCTGAGACGGTTTAAAATTGACATAGCAGCACTTCAAGAAACTTGAAGGGCAGGAGAGGGACAGTTGAAAGAAGAAAAAGGAGGTTATACCTTCTTCTGGAAAGGACTACCTGAGCAGGACCGATGAATACATGGTGTAGGCTTTGCCATCAAAAATGAACTAGTGAACTCCTTGTCAGAAGTTCCTACTGGCATTAACGAACGCCTGATAACTCTTCGATTAAAGCTCGCCAATAACCAACAGGTAACTATTTTGAGCGCTTATGCACCAACATTAGATGCTGATGATGACATCAAGGAAAGTTTTTACAGCCAGTTGGACACTCTCCTGTCAGAGATACCTAAGGAGGATAAAATTATCCTCCTGGGCGATTTTAACGCAAGAGTCGGGCATGACTTTGATTTATGGCCAGAAACTATTGGAAAAGACGGAGTTGGTAATAGCAACCCGAACGGACTCCTACTTTTGTCTATATGTGCAGAGCATAATCTCACTATTACAAACACGCTCTTTCGACAAAAGAATAAGTTTAAAACATCATGGCAGCACCCACGGTCAAAGCACTGGCATCTTCTGGATTATGTAATTGTCCGTGTTAGAGATCGCCGCGATGTACTTCTTACTAGGGCCATGGTGAGTGCCGACGACTGCTGGACAGACCACCGACTAATCCGGTCCACAATGGTTATCAACATTGCTCCCCAACGTAGGCTTCAAGGAAGGAAACCAAGTCTTGCCTTGCATGGAACAAGTGGAAGCAGCATTTCACTCATGCCCAAATGTGACGGGCCACTTCTCACATTTTATTTCAAGAATCCTTCTTTGCAGGAGGAAAAAGGGCTAAACTTTCTGTTTAGCGTGTGTGTCACTGGCCCATGAAGGGATGCAGCCACTTGACCGAGGTGGGACCTGAGCGCGTGCACACACACACACACACACACACACACACACGGCCTCTGACTGCTGGCGATGCTCTTCTACAGGAACACAGGAGGGTGCCTTACGCCACATCAGTCTGTTTGTCTATTTAGCCTGGCATTGTTTGGTCTGATTGGCAGCATCTCTCCAGGGCCTCCTGCGGAGAAGGGGCTCCCTCATCACCAGCTACCTGATCCACACCTGGGGCCCTCTGCATGGGCTCTGCTACTGAGCGACAACATCCCCTTTCCCTGTTAGATTAGCTCATTTAGGACATTCATGGCCAAGTGATATTTGAACTCCTCGGGACTTTCCAACTCACACTCTCAGCTGCTCTGCTACAGGAGGCAGCTGGCTGCACATTTTGGCCTCTTTAGGCCTGGAGATAAATTAGTTGTTATTATTATTACATTCACATCACATCCCGCCCCTTGCAACAGACCCAAGGTGGCTTACATGGTCCTCCTCCTCTCCATTTTATCCTCACAACAACCCTGTGAGGTAGGTTAGGCTGAAAGTCAGTGAGTGGCCAAAAGTCATCTAGGGAGCTGAGTGGGGACTAGAACCCAGTTTGCCTGAGTCCCAGTCCAACGCTCCAACCACTGCGCCGCACTGGCTCTGTGTCTCTCAGTTTCAGCTTCAAGGGGTGAGCATTTTTACCAAGCTGGAGGCCTTTGCATAGGAAGTTGCCTTATTCTGAGCCAGGCAGCTCAGTATTGTCCACTTGCACCGGTGGCCGCAGCTCCCCAGGGGCTCAGGGCAGGGGGTTTTCCCAGCTCCACTTGGAGATGCTGGGATTATTGAGGCTGGGGTCCTCAGGTTCAGTGTGAATAAGTGTAAAGTGATGCAGACTGGGGCAAACATCTTGACTTCACATACGGTATATGCTGATGGGACCTGAGCTGCTGTGAAAAAGGCAAATTCCATGCTAGGTATAATTGGAAAAGGAATTGAAAATAAAACTGCCAATATCGTACTGCCCTTAGACAAATCTAAGGTGCGGCCACATTTGGAATACTGTGTACAGTTCTGGTCACTGCACTTTAAAAAAAATACGTATATATTGTAGAGCAGGAAAAGGTGCAGAAAAGAGCAAATTATCAAGGGGCTGGAGCAACTCCCCTATGAGGAAAGGTTACCATGTTCCAGGCTTTTTAGCTTAGAAAAAGGTTGAGTGCACGTGGGGGGCATGATAAGGGGTGTACAAAATTAGGCCTTGTGCGAAGAAAGTGGATAGGGAGAAGTCTCATCATAGTAGAACCAAAGGGGCCATCCCGTGAGGCTGAGTGGTGGGAGATTCAGGACAGACAAAAGGAAGGGCTTCTTCACACAGTGCATAGTCAAGCCATGGAATTTGCTACCAGAAGATGTGGTGGTGATGGGCGCCAGTGCAGGGCCAGACTAAACAAGATGCCAGCCATGCAAGTAGTAACGGCCTTTACTTTACGTTTAGCCTTCAGAAGAGGAGACTGAGGGGAGCTATGATCGCACTCTTCCAGTATCTGAAGGGATGTCACACAGAGGAGGACCAGGATCTCTTCTCGATCATCCCAGTTTGCAGGACACGGAATAATGGGCTCAAGTTACAGGAACCTAGATTCCACCTAAACATCAGGAAAAATTTCCTGACTGTCAGAGCAATAAGACAATGGAATCAACTACCTAGGGAGGTGGTGGGCTCTCCCACTCTGGAGACATTCAAGGTGCAGCTGGACAGACATCTGTCAGGGATGCTTTGACCTAGATTCCTGCATTGAGCAGGGGGTTGGACTCGATGGCCTTGTAGGCCCCTTCCAACTCTACTTTTCTATGATTCTATGATTCTATGACTTTTTAGAAGTAGGCAGCAGGCCCAGCAGGCCCAATCTGGACTGGAACACTGGTGTGGGGGGAGGGGAGCTTTATCCCTTTCCCGCCTCCTGTGGTGGCAATCAAGATTCTTCCCCCACTCCTTTCTATGTGCCCCTATTTGCCCGTATTCACTCCAATGGGGACTCCCCCCCCCTAAAACAAATAGGTTTGGGGCTGCTGATCTGGACTGGGATGACAGTAATGCTCCCCTACCCCCATGCCAGGGTCCTGATTTGGATTGGTGGGGGCACGCCTGCAATTTATTTTAAAAAGACAAAGCCACAATTGCTCATTGCATGATTGACCTCTCATCTGGTTGGCCCTGAGATGGCTTGTGTCTGAGCATGGAAAGCTAAGCAGGGTCAGGCCTGGTTATTACTTGGATGGGAGACCCCTCCTCTAGTTTCCTGCATTGAGCAGGGGGTTGGACTCGATGGCCTTGTAGGCTCCTTCCAACTCTTATGATCTATGAAATCTATGAAAATCTGTGGCGGGCAAGGCCGGCAACACTGGTCAGGATAGCTGCAGATTACCTCCAGCCATCCTGGCACCACTTCTGCTGCGCGCATCGCAGCCCACCTGACGTCCCTCGAGGAGGAGTCCACACCATTGTACAGCAGGGAAATAAAGGGCCTACTTTGCAGTGCTGTTGTGAGAAGGAATGAGGGGAAATTTTAAAAGCCCTCTGAGCACCAACAATGATGCTGGAAAAGGGACACGTAACATTTTCTGCCATTCTGGATTCCCTGCCTGCCCAAGAAAAATCTCTGCCATCTTTTGCTGCTCGAAACCATTTCCCGCCCCTCCTATTCTTGATGCCGTGGTGGTCTCATGTAGGCTGAGGGTCACCTCACCGGGGTGATGCAGAGAAGCTGTGCACCAGCTCACATGCCCCGTGCCAGCGAGGGCGGGGCACTAGAGTCCCAAGCCAGCCTGGGTGCCACAGACCTGTGGTCCACCACCCAAAGTGTTTCATGCCAGCATAGCCATTGACAGAGCGGTGGGTGAAGCCCAGGTGAGAACTGGGGCCTGGTGACACGAGTAAGAGGCAGAAGGGAGTTTGACTCCCTGGTTGGATTCCCTGGCGGACTCCTCGGAGGGGGACCGCGAGTGGAGCAGCACCAGGATGAATACGTTGCAGGCAGAACGAAAACTCCCTCCCCCCTGGGGCACCCTGGCTGCTGCTGCGGCTGCGTTATTCCGAGGAGCAGCCACTGTAGGAAGAGACCTGACTTCAAAAGCTTCTGCTTCTTCCATCCACCAGCTCATTTTCTTAGGAGATCCCCCTCCCTTCCCCAAATGTTTCTCATTAGGGGACAGTGCTTCATGAGAAGCCCCCAGCTGGAGCACTCGGGGGGGCCTGCCGCAGCTCACCAGCTCTCAGCCCAGCACCCACAGCTTTGCACTGGCCCAGGAGGAGCAGCCAAAGCCCCATTGCAGGATTACTGGCGCTGGAGGCCGTTCCCCTCCCTCCACCCCTCAGTCTGCAGACACAGTGCACCCACCAACTCTCACATAGATTTTCATAGATCTTATAGAGTTGGAAGGAGCCTACAAGGCTATCGAGTCCAACCCCCTGCTCAATGCAGGAAACTAGAGGAGGGGTCTCCCATCCAAGAAATAACCAGGCTTGACCCTGCTTAGCTTTCCACGCTCAGACAAGCTGAGCCAGCGTAAGCCACAGGCTCATTGTGGCTTCTGTCTCCGTTCTTTAGTCTGTAGTCAACTGCAGAGTTTTTCAGCTTCATGGTTCAGCCCAGGCACTATCAATATTTGGGTCTCTGGGAAGGGTTAGGGTTAGGGAATTCAAAGTGGAATGAGGCAGTTTGGAAAGGTGCTGGAAACTGGTTTCTTATAGACAAAACTGGAATTGTTATGGACAGGGTAAGAACTCAGCTCCAGGTCATGGTTTCACTGCCAGGGCTGAGGCCTGAAAGATGGAAGCAGAGGAAGCACACGGGCCTCTGAGTGCATGCAGACTGCAGAGTACTTTCCCTTCTGTTGGGAAGAGAGAAACCACCAGCAGCCCCTCCCCCCAAAATCTGGGAGTTGATTTCTGGGATCATTTTAACAAACTTGTTTATCAGACGAGCGCGTGACAAATCTTGCCTGGTTTTTCCACTCCGTGGCCAGAACACGGCTCATGGTGCCGTGGGTTCCCAAGCAGAGAGACTGGGGCAGGAAGCAATGCTGGCACCAGTGAGAGCTCAAGGGGTCCTTCTGCAACCACATCCTGGTGGGTTTGTGAACACCAAGGATGTTCCAGGGGCTTGAAGAATGAAGAATGTCCATTCCGTGGGACAGGGATGTTTTGGAATGTGGCATGTTTCCTAACAACCAAGCATGTCCAAGTTCTCCTGCTGAGGTGGTTGCTTCAGTGGCATTTGCCACAGGCTTCAGCAGGTTTCTTCACTCTCTCCATCTCATTCATCAGTTTGTAACCCCCGTTTCCCTCCTTCCTTCCTTCCCTCCCCCCTCCTCCTCCTATATTTAAAAACACCCAAGCATTTTAGCCTTTCCTTATCCTGAAGGTGTTCCAGCCCATGGACTGCAGAACAAGGTTCCTTTTGGGGCCTGAAGATGGCTGTGGACTTAGAGCGCACTCACTAGACCAGCTTTCCCCAACCTGGTTGCCCTCCAGATGTCTTGGACTGCAACTCCCACAGTCCTCAGCCAGCATGCCCAATGGCCTGGCTGGCTGAGAACTATGGGAGTTGCAGTCCAAGACATCTGGAGAGCACCAGCTTGGGGAAAGCTGTGCTAGATGCAGAACCACCCACTTCAGCAGGCCAGTTCCCGGACCGACCGCCGTACAGCTTTAAGGGTTGTGAGCTGGTCACTAATTCTAATATTAAGCACCCTGCCTGTTTTGCAGTCTCTTGGACATGATCTTTCAGCGCCCCCCAACCCCCCCAGTCTGTCTTACATACTTCTGCACATTTTTTCAGTATAAGAAAAGGTTGCCGACCGTGTCAAAGCCTGGGCCATTCTTTCAAAAAGCGCTAACCCCACTAGCAGAATGGAAAGAACAGCAGCCCATCTCCCATGGAAGGAGGCGGCGGTGTGTACTGCAGACATGTGTGAGGCTCATCTAGCACGCTGTCCCTGGCACAAGACGGAACAATTTGCTCAGGATGGTTAATTAAGTTGAACTGGCACAAGCCCAGCCTTCGAGACGCCTGTCCCTTGATTTAGGGTCCAGGCACTGAGAGGTGAGCTGCAGCGTGCAGGATGCCAGCTGCGGTGACCCATCTGTGCCCTCTGCAAAAACTCTTTGTAGCTAGTTTTGGGCGCCGCGAAGGGTCTGGTGGTTCCGGGGCTTTGCAAGCACCGCAGCGGTGGCAACTTCTGCATTGCTGCTTCCCGAAGCCGCTGAGGGTGGAAATGCTGCTTGGTTGAGGGGGAGGAGGAGGAGGAGGAGGGGGAGTGGGTTGCTGAATTGGTCCCAGCTGCACCTTCTCACAAAAGCCCTTGGGCCATGGATGTTAATGCAGATCAACCTCAGTTGCACAACCTGACAATAAAGTTAATAAGCTATTCAAGCACAAGTGCCCTCACCAAGCATGATGAGGCAAAAATCAAGTGATCAGAGGAGAAAGGGAGTTAACGGAGGCCTCCCTGTGGGAGGGATGCTGCAGCATCACAGGGCTGATGATGACCAGCTGCTCTGGACCCCTTTGCAGGGACAGAAGCACACACACACACACACACACACACACACACACACTCAAACGCACATGCACACATGACTGTAGAGGTCTTCCTTTTGAGCCGCTGCATTACTGAAGACAAACAGCACAGACATGTGCCCAGGTAAGGCACTGGCCAGTGACTGGTGGTGTCACATTCAGATGTAGCATTTCTGTCTCTCGCAGCATCTTCCGCCCAACTTGCATTGCCAAGTCATGAAAATAATGTACATCTCTTTAGGGGATGTACTCTGCAGTCTGCATGCACTCAGAGGCCCGTGTGCTTCCTCTGCTTCCATCTTTCAGGGCCTCAGCCCTGGCAGTGAAACCATGACCTGGAGCTGAGTTCTTACCCTGTCCATAACAATTCCAGTTTTGTCTATAAGAAACCAGTTTCCAGCACCTTTCCAAACTGCCTCATTCCACTTTGAATTCCCTAACCCTAACCCTTCCCAGAGACCCAAATATTGATAGTGCCTGTGCATGTGTGTCAGCTTCCCCTGCTCCAGTTCAGGTGAAGTATTTTGCTCATCAGGTGTGTGTGTGTGTGTGTGTGTGTGTTGGAGGGGACTGAGCACAAGCAAAGTGACCATGTGATCCGGCCTACAGGATATACGGGAGGATTCAGACAATCTGTTCCTTCACATCCAAGCATGGGCCTTGGTGGTGGAAGGGAATCTAATGGGACTGGGTTATTTTAGTGGGTCTGGAAAAGGTGGAACAGGCTGATTTACACGCAGACACACACATGCAGTTGGCTACAACTGCAGTACACCCACCACACACTGGACGCCCTCCGCACTCCAGTCCGTGGGACCACAGAGCTATTGGTCTTCAGACAATTACCTGAGATGCCTGGAGAGAGGGGGGAGGGGCGAACGGCAAGCTCCAAGGCCTCTCTTGGCCAGCATCTGATTGCCCAAATCCTGACTGCCCCCACCCCCATTTCCTTGTGTGCTCCTGTTGGCTAGGTTGGGGTGGGGGGTTAGTCAGGGCTGCAGCAGCCCTTGGCTTCTTGGCTTCCCATATAAACTGTGAGAGTGAAAATTAAATGCTAATGAAGCTCTTTCATTTAACAGCAGACAAGCCGCTCTCGTGTTGCTTTGCCTCCTAGACTATTATTATGCAAATGAGCGGGGCCTGTATCTTTCTCCCCCGTTTAGCTGAAATCAGCTCTTCTTGGCAACATTCAAGGCTCAATTACTGCACTTACCTGCTTAATGATCATTGCACAACCAAAGGAGGGCGCTTTGCGATTCCCAGTCTCCGGGCAGGGGGCTTGCCGGTGGTGCCACCACATGCTTTGGGGATGTGGCAATAGTGACACATGGGAAGGCTCGGGGTCATTCAAGTCTGGGGGTCCGAGAGGAGCAGGTGGGGGCCTGTTTGGGGTTTGGGCGCTGACGGCTGGCTTGGATCGCTGGTGGTGCACCAAAAGGCCTGAGATTGTACCTGGTAGTGCCTTCCTCTGTGCGCCTTTGTTGCTGCTGTTTCTTCATTCATTAATTAGCCACTCCATCCCTGAAGGTTCTGGGTAGATAATACCAATTGCAACTGTGAAATAAAATTACTTAAATATTTAAAACCACCCCAGACAACACAGCAAGCTATCAAAAGAACCTCCTAGTCATTCTCAGCCCAGGTAAAGAGGACTTTCTTAAACCCATGTCTAGGGAAGGCTCAGGGCCACTTCATGTGTTCCACAACCTCTGTGTGGAAGTCAGTTCCGTCTAGTCCAGTGATGGTGAACCTTTTTGAGCCCGAGTGCCCAAACTGCAACACAAAACCAACTTATTTATTTCAAAGTGCCAACACTGCAATTAAACCTGAATACTGAGGTTTTAGTTTTAGAAAAACAACTCATATAGTTGTCCGAACTAATTAACATCTTTTGTCTTTAAAGAAAAACACAATAACAGAGCTTTCAATGGTACAAACAGTTTTTTGTTGAAAAAAAAATCAACTCAAAAAATTATTATAGTACTACAGGATTGAGAGCATAATTCGTTCCGGAAACGTGCTTGTAATCCAAAACACTCTTATATCAAAGCGAGTCTCTGGCAGGCGTGAGCGGGGCCGATTTCGGCCCGCTACGCCCGCTCGAGGCGAGCAGTTACATCCCTATGACTTGTCTTGCAAGACCTTGCTCGTTTATCAAGTCAATTTTTTTAAATTTTTTTTGCTTGTCTTGCAAAACGCTCTCAGACCAAGTTATTTGCAATCCGAGGTATTACTGTACATTGTACACATAGCCTGAAGGGAATTTGTACAAACTTTTTAAATAATTAGGCACATGTATTTTTGGATAAGGGATTCTCAACTTGTAAAATGATTATATGCCAGACTGAAATTGTATGGGGCAAGCTTTACCCCGGGTCCTTTCCCTGCTTCTACAGGTGTCGGATTACGGTAGTAAAAGTAAAAAAGTCAACCTGTACTAGGATGAGCAAGATAAACAAGAAAACTAAACGTGCTTAACACATTTTAAACACTTTATGTTTTGGACTGCAAACACTGCATTAGGTAAAAGTTTGCATTGGGCATGCTTTTGCACAATTAATGTGATTTTTGCTATTGCATGCGTGCTGATAATTTGTCAAACCTTGGCTCATACTCTGTTAGTTTGAGACTTGAGAGCAACACATGCAGCACTCAGGTCAACTGTTAGGGCTTTACATCCAAGCCTTGCTCTGTGCATCATTCTTCAAAATCTTTTAAATGTGATAACAATGTAGAAAAGAATTCTGTAACAGGAATTCTAGAATAAAATCATTCTGTTCCACACTGTGAGAAAGAACAAGATCACTAGTGTTTTGCAGAAGGGGACGGTCTTTTCGCGATCTGGTGACCAATGGCTCGAGTGCCCACAGAGAGGTCCCTGCGTGCCAGCTGTGGCACCCGTGCCATAGGTTGGTTCGCCATCACTGGTCTAGTCTAAGATTGGATGCACAACCCATGCAGAGAGCTCCTCACGCGGGAGGACTACAAGCACCGGCCACGTGTCCAGACAGTACAGAGGGCAGCAACCCAGAGGCTGCTTGGGATGGGCCTTCAAGATGGGGCACGGACACAGGCCAGGCGGCGGCTCTGACGGGCTGCTGTAGAGAACCCGTTTTGCCATTTGGTCTTGGTGACAGCTTGGCAGCTCCACTACAGCACGGCCGCCAGAACTGGCTTCATCGCCTGGGCTGAGCGCTGAGATGTGTGGAGCAAACAGGGTGCCTTGAGCATGTGGAGTGCATCCCTCGCCACTGATGGAGCACATGCAGCCCTCACACTTCTGGCATTTTTGGGAGTCAGTAGTCCAGAGCCCAGAGTGCAGCTGCCACCCTGGCACGCTGGAGCCCTGTTCGGGGAAGAGGGGGCAGTTCTCTGACGCTTCAGCCGGCGGGTGAAGTGCTCTCCCTGCCTCGCCCGCCACGGTCCCCCACCGCTGAGCACTGAGGCTGAGTGCATGGCGCCCGCGGCCGCCTAAGGCCTCACCCAACCTAGGGCTCTCCAGATGTGCTGGATTACGACTCCATGCCGGCTGGGCAATGGCAGGAGATGTAGCCCTCTTGTGCTGCCACTGCTTGCACAGATCCCAGCTGTCAGTAAGAAACTTTGTTAATTTTTTTTAAAAGTGGGAGGGACACAGGCACCAGGGAAGGTGTCTGGGGCTGCACTGGGGCCCGTGGGCACCATGTTGCCTACCCCTGTTTTAATGTGCCGAGTCACGAGTGTTCTTCCCATGGTTCATCAGAATGTAGCCCCAGAAACTTTTCTGAAGGTCGGTGTTCAGCAGTGCTGGAACTTAGGAAGCAATGGTACAGTGCTCCTGAGCATGTGCAGAGTCCTCCTCTTCCTGCCATGGAGTAGCCCCAGCCAGCTCCCACAGGCCTGGGAATAGGGAGAAAGGTTTCCAAGCCACTGGGCACCCAGCTTCTAGGCAAGTTTGAGCTCCAGGCTCCAGCGCCTCTCCTTTTGGAACGGATCTGGCAGCTCCTGCAAACTCATGAGAAAGAGGGAGAGAGTCCAGTGGGCAAACAGAGCTTGCTGCTGCAGCTTTGGCACCCTATTGAGCAGGTCTCAGATGTTGCCATTGTGTTCCAGTCTGCCAAACTGCAAATCCTCACCCCACTCACAGATTCACACACGTCAGACAGTTTATAAAAAGCAAGGGAATGCCCCGGTCCTGCTCTGCTTTACAAAAGATTCAGATTCACATTCATATAACAGCCGCAGTAATATCATGTGGCAATGAATCCCACAGGTTAATGACCTGTTGTATGAAAAAGGCCTTTTAACCTGGCTTAAACGTGCTGCTGCCTGGATCAGTGAATAATCTCCAGCTGTTGTTTTTTTTTTTGGGGGGGGGGGGGAATGCTTGTTTCTCCTTCCGCCCCTTGACCTGCTGTGTTGGTTGGGCTCAGCAAGGCATGTTTTGTCTTAGTGGGGTCTGTAATGATTTCTTATTATAACGAATTGGGGTTCTTGTTGTGGCACTGTGTAGGCCAGTGTTCTCCAACCTTGGGTCCCCAGATGTTTTTGGCCTACAACTCCCAGCATGCCCCAGCCAGCTATGCTGGCTGGGGCATGCTGGGAGTTGTAGGCCAAAAACATCTGGGGACCCAAGGTTGGAGAACACTGGTGTAGCCAATGCTTTTTGCACACAGACACACACGCATTCATTCACACACTCAGGGCAGGGCCACAACTGGCCCAAAGCACGGCATTGTTAATTGCCATATTTTAATGGGGGACTTAAGTGGACGCTTCGTCAAGTTGCTTAACAGTGGATGAATTGTGCCCATAATCTTGAAATGTTCAGGTAGCGATCCTAAACGCACCTACTAGGGAGTAAGCCCCATTTAACCCAGTGTGACTTACATCTGAGTAAACACGCATAGAATTGGACTGTCTTATTAGCCATGGGTAGAAATGGATTTAAAAGGTCATAATAATGCTCTTTTCAACACAGTGCAATAGACTCTTTGTCTTTTAAGAGTTTGGTGCCATCTTTTGATTGTAAAGGGTTTGTACCATAGGTTTTTGGTCCATAAATGGCCCTTGTGGCCTTAAAAAAGCCCCGTGCATCATGAGATTCTGCAAGTTGTTGAATTTCTTCAGTTTTCTCTATCTTGGCAGCTATCTTTCTGTTACAGCTAACATCAACAGTGAAATCCAGCATCATTTGAGCTCCGCAAGTGCCGCGCTTTCTCGAATGAAACATAGAGTGTTCGAGGATTGGGATATTTGTAAGAAGACCAAAACACTGGTTTATGAAGCCATTGTATTACCAACTTTATTGTATGCCTGTGAAACATGGACTATCTATAAACATCACTTCCACCTCCTTGAAAGATTTCATCAACGTTGCCTCCGGAAAATCCTGCAAATTACTTGGGAAGATAGGCGAACAAATGTCAGTGTACTGGAAGAAGCAAAGACTACTAGCGTTGAAAAAATGATCCTTCAACGCCAACTTCAGTGGACCGGTCATGTTGTTCGAATGCCTGACTGCCGTCTCCCAAAGCAGTTACTTTATTCCCAACTCAAGGATGGAAAGCGGAATATCGGTGGTCAATATAAGAGGTTTAAAGATGTTCATAAGGCTAATCTAAAAAAATGCAATATAAACTGTTGGGACTTGAAAAAGATACTAGGAGAGGATATATTGTGGAGTAATATCCTTCCTATCTCACGTTAGTGAGATCAGCAGAGTAGAGTCCCTTTCCAGTTTAAAAGAAGCTTAGATTTGGCTAGTGTTAGCCAATTAGCATTTGGTAATCCAGGATCATAGAATCATAGAATCATAGAATCATAGAAAAGTAGAGTTGGAAGGGGCCTACAAGGCCATCGAGTCCAACCCCCTGCTCAATGCAGGAATCCAGGTCAAAGCATCCCTGACAGATGGCTGTCCAGCTGCACCTTGAATGCCTCCAGACTGGGAGAGCCCACCACCTCCCTAGGTAGTTGATTCCATTGTCTTATTGCTCTGACAGTCAGGAAATTTTTCCTGATGTTTAGGTGGAATCTAGGTTCCTCTAACTTGAGCCCATTATTCTGTGTTCTGCAAACTGGGATGAACGAGAAGAGATCTTTGCCCTCCTCTGTGTGACATCCCTTCAAATACTGGAAGAGTGCGATCATATCTCCCCTCAGATGCTTTCAGGCAGACTGGATTTCCCTGGTTTTGCCCCCTTTTCTCTCCCTCAGAACAATAATCAGAGACACAGTCTTGTAAAAGTTAAAAGTAACATTTACTCACTCAGATTATGCAGTTTCATTCAGGCAGGCTTAAAAGCATCTCTTACAGTTGGTTACAAGTTCATTTGGAAATACTTGGGGTCTGAACTTGTGGAGTTCAGACCAGCAACTCTGGCTACATGCTGCTACAAGGATCACGTGGAGACAACAACCTGGTGGTGCCACACTCACGAGTCTGAACAGAAAGAGGAAGAAGCTGGGAGCAATGCCCACTTCCTGTTCAGGCTGTTAATAATTCAATGAGTACCTTCTAGGAAAACCACCCTAGAAGGTATCAGTGATCTTAACCATTTCACCCAATTACCTGGTGAAACATGAGCCATAGGTTTTGACTGCAATTTTAGTTATCCAACATAAACATCGAAAACTGGGAAGCTCTGGCCCATGAACGATCTAACTGGAGGTTGGCCTTTCACAAAGGTTCCATGGACTTTGAAGAAGCTCAAGTGCAAGGTGAAAGGGAGAATGTGCTAAGCGAAAAGCAGGTCAAATGAATCCTTTACAGGACCATCTTCCATCTGGTAACCTGTGTCCTCACTGTGGGAAGCTGTGTGGATCTAGAATTGGCCTCCACAGTTACTTACGGACCCATCACCATCACTAGAGTCTACACAATCTTCTTTAGAATTTCCTCCTTTTACCCTGGAAGACAATCTTACTCAGTCACGAGTGATTGCCTGATGATGATGAGAAATGGACAAATCTGGCAATTTTGGTTTCTCTCAGTTTCTCATTTTCCCAGTCTTACCTTCAGTTTTTCCTCAAACTTTGAGAATTTCCCCAATTGTTAGTGCATTTCTTCCCAGCTTTGAGAATTGCATAGGCATTTCTGAGCTCATTTCTCCTCATGCATGCATATGGACACAGTGTTGCCTAACATACACACTTTTTGCAAGCAAGTTTCTTAATATAATGCATTTTTGAATGTTACTTTCACTAATATACACGTCCTGTGTGCACTTTCCCCTAATGTATGGATTTTGTATGTGTTTTATGGTTGGAGAACTCCACTGCACTTGTGGAGAAGTGGGCAGAGCAATCCTACGGCCCCGAGAGAGCATCTAGCGGGCCATACGGTTTTTCGGATTCCCAGCTCTGAGGTCAGAAAACAGCTCCACGCTCAGAGCTGAGGATCCGCACTCAGATCCTCACCCACCCACCCCCGCAGCCAGCACAGGAAGAACCATGCCAGCTGCTTCTCTGGGGTGGTAAGAGCAACCTCAGAGAAGGGATTTAGCGGGCGTTCCGGTGGGGGGGGGAGGCAGGGAGGGGAAGAGACCAGCGCCACCAAGACATGAGGTGTCCTGGCAGTGCCTCCCCCTCCGAAGAGCCACAGGTAGATGGCTGAAATCAGTCGTCTAGCTCCTCCCAGCCTGCACAGGATGCAGGGCCGGTGCAAGGCAGTTTGGTGCCCTAGGCAAGATCAGATATTTAGGGGGCCCCCCTTCCCACTTGAGAGTGCTGTGTTTTTTTTTCAAGGCGTTTCTGGCGCCCCCTTTAGCCCCGCGCCCTCGGCAGCTGCCTAGTTGGCCTCATGGTAGCACCGGCCCTGACAGGATGCCTGTGATCCTCCAAGTTCGGAGAGCTATGGGCATCCCCACTGGCTTGTGCCCTGAGTTGCAGCCCCTACATCGGTTCAAAAGCGCAAAATCAGGTAAGTTCACATTACAATGTGAACGGAACTAATTTCTCCCCCATCCCTGGTCATGTGTTTGGAGTATTGCAGTCTAAACACCCTTGTGCCACTGCTATCATTAGCTGGAAGCTAAAGGACGCTAAGGACAGAAATTCCTGTGGTATGAACTCATCCGGCCCTCCAATCCAGTTAGTAGTAGATTGTATCCAATGCAATTTTTAACTAAACGGCAAGGTTTCCTAAGGCGTCTGCCTCCGTTTAAAGTTGCTGTTTTGTTGTTTAACCACCAATGTGCACAGGACTTTGTAGATGAACAAGACATGATGGAGAGCCTTGCTTTGTCCCTCGGCAGTCTGGCCCAATGTGACAAGTGGTCCAGAGACATGTCTAGCACCTTTATCGCGGGGAGGGAATGGCAGGTGCTATTCCAAGCACCTGTAAGGCAAGTAAATCAAATAATGGTGCAGCCAAGGTTCAGAATTACCTGATTCAGGCTACAAATTTGTCCAGCTCAGCTCATAATGGTATGGACCAAGTGCTATGCCCCCCCCACCGCTGCCCAAAGTTCCTCTCTGGCTTAGCATGTAAAATGAGCAGGGATGGGGACTCGGACTCGAGGACTCGACTCATGAGTTGGACTGAGTCCCCCCTCTGACTCAACTCGGACTTGAGTCCCAATATTTTCAATGGGACTAGAGACTCGACTCGGGACTCGAGACCAAGGACTCGTGTTCCAAAATCGTGTTCCTCAAATGCAACATGGATAGGTTTTAGGAAGTACAGCAAGTTTATTTTTTAAAATCATTTCCCTAAAATGCAACCTTTCAGGCATTTTGGGTTTGTCTGCCTGGTCTATTCTTGCCAAAATCAGTTGCAGAGTTTTGAAATAAAAAGGCACACTTGTGCCTAGAATTTATTTAAGCCTGCCACACATCTGAAGTAGCCTTATTTTGTTGGGGGAAAACCCCATTGATTTTAATAGGGACTCGTGGAGTCAGTTTTGGGAGGGACTCGTGACTCGTGACTCGTGAGTCACCATTTTGGACCAAGGACTCGGACTCGGACTCGAGACTCGGGTCCAAAGACTCGTGACTCGACTCGTGACTCGAGACCAAGGACTCTTCAACATCCCTGAAAATGAGATTCTGTGCATGCAGATTTCAAGGGACTGGTTTCCTGCATTGAGCAGGGAGTTGGACTCGATGGCCTTGTAGGCCCCTTCCAACTCTACTTTTCTATGATTCTATGATTCTGTGACTAGATGCCAACTCCCTTTACTCTCTAGGTGCATGTGCCAATTGTTAACCTTTTTCTCTCAGTGCTGTTAACCACATGACCAGGCTACTCATCCAAGCAGCTGTACGGTGAACATTAGTAGCTCCTTTGTTTGAGCCAATTCTCTCAATTGTTTCTTGCAAATAGTTAAGTGGACACTTTCTCCCTTATTCCCTGGTGTTTTTGTTTGGGGTTGTTGAATTTCTAAGTGGTTCTCAGCCATGTCTGCTGCTGAGAGAACTACAGTTCCCAGAACTGTTGCTGAGAACTACAGTTCCCAGAACTGTTGCTGAGAACTACAGTTCCCAGAAGGCCATATGATAAGGGTCATCCATGTGCCACCACACATGAACCAATGGTATGATCTGGGAGAGAATGCTTGGGAAACTGCTGAGCTCCTTCTGAATACTCATTAAGAAAGCTCCTAAATACCAACTTGCCCATCACAAAACCAAAACCGTCAGTCAGGGAAGCAATTAGGTTCTGGGGTGCCTGCAATTTGAGAGAGCATGCCTGGAAATCCTGAAGCTGAGCCCCGCCTCATGACCTGCCTGCACTCCCCTGAGAATGGCATCCCAGCAGGAACGGTGCAAGGCAGTTTGGTGCCCTAGGCAAGATCAGATATTTAGCGCCCCCCTCCCACTTGAGAGCGATGTTTGTTTGTTTTTTAGGCGTTTCTGGCGCCCCCTTTAGCCCTGCGCCCTAGGCAGCTGCCTAGTTGGCCTAATGGTAGCACTGGCCCTGCATCCCAGCATCCCCTGGGACATTGTGAATGATCCTGGGATGTCCTTTGGGACTGTGGCGGGGGGGGGGGGGTCCTACTTCCATGCAAGCTGACTCTGCTTAGAAGTGTTCTGTTCATGGATTTATTGAATATTATCAGAAGGGGGATTCAGATGAAGCCCCTCATGTAGTCAAGGAATCTGTGGCTTAGCACCTCCCGCATCACCACCCCACCTGGTGGCAAGATTCCCCCGTCACCTGCACAGTGGGTGCATGTGAGAAAGGGCCCGATGCATGTACCAGCATACGTGCATAGAGCCCTCCCATGCAAGGGGGATCCTGCTTGGTTCAGGATACCCCGCACGTAGAGGAGTTCCACATGCATGCAGCAGCGCCTGTGCCTGGCCCCTTCTCACGCATGCTGAATGCATGGCTGGCCAGGGAGGGGTGGCTGCCCGGCATGACCCTGCAACTCCCTCAGTGCATGAGGTGTGCTCATGCATCTGAGCATGCAGAGTCCAAACATTCCCAGAAAGGGCTCCTCCCACGATCAGCAACCAAGCCAACCATTCTTCAGAGGAGCATCCATGCAGCCGCTGCACACTGAACATGCAATCTTCTTCTTCTTCTTCTTCTTCTTTCTTCTTCTTCTTCTTCTTCTTCTTCTTCTTCTTCTTCTTCCTCCTCCTCCTCCTCCTCCTCCTCCTCCTCCTCTTCCTCTTCTTCTTCTTCTTCTTCTTCTTCTTCTTCTTCTTCTTCTTCTTCTTCTATAGATGCACCACATCCAGCGGAGGTCTCTATGTGGGAGGCAGCAGATCCTTCACTGGAGTATAGGAAAGTCAAAATAAAGAGCACTGAGGACTATCAGAAGTGCACTGACAAAAGCAATCAGCAAGAGAATTAACTGAAGCCATCTAATGAGGGGTTCAAGAATGTTTCACAAGTTTCAAGAAGCTGCCTTCTTTTATAGGCCGTCTTCCTCTTAGGTCTAACCTTTCCAGCACCCAAGTCTGGATTTCAGGGAGACCTCCTGGCACCTTTGCGGTGAGTGCGGCACAGGGGGAGCAAGCTTGTTGCCGCCTAGAAGAAAATAAGTGCCTGGGAAGCTTGGAGGCTTCAAGGGAAATCTGGACAGGGATCTCCCTGGAATGGAGCTTTATGTATATGACTATCCTGTGTCCTGCCAAGGCCTCCTTCTGTAATAGGCAGGCCAGCTTCATTGACAATTGGATGGGAGACCCCTCCTCTAGTTTCCTGCCTTGAGCAGGGGGGTTGGTCTCGATAGCCTTGTAGGCTCCTTCCAACTCTATGATCTATGAAATACAACACTCTAGTTCAGGGGTGGGGAGTGTACAGGGGAGGCTGGTGACTCTTATGGCCGTGGGGCTCTGCAGTGGATAAGGAGCCCCTCTGACACAAGAGTCGCCAGCCTCCCCTGGGAATGTACGGCCTTCTCTTGCCAGATGTCGGACTGCCGTTCCCATCATCCCTCACCATTGGCTTTGATGGCTAGGGCCGATGGGAGTTGCAGTCCAACACACACACACACCCCACACACACTGTAATTCAATATGGGCTTAACTTACAAACATAGATTACCTTCATAAATTCATATTCCATATATATATACACACAGCTTTGCAAATACTATTCCCATTTCTGTGCAAAAGAGTGTGCCTTCACATGCCATGCGTGCGCGCACACACACACACATGTATGTCCTTTGGAAGATGTGTCCTCCCATATTGTTCACTGCTCCGGAATCTGCTTGATGTGGAGCGGTATACAAATACTGTAGATAATAATATAATAATAATAATATGCTTTGATCTGAAGACAGCCCTACTCTGAGTGCCGGTTGGGTGCCGCCAGGAACTGCAGTGTGGAGGCAGGCAGGCCGGACCCATGCACGTACAATCATAGAATCATAGAATCATAGAAAAGTAGAGTTGGAAGGGGCCTACAAGGCCATCGAGTCCAACCCCCTGCTCAATGCAGGAATCCAGGTCAAAGCATCTCTGACAGATGTCTGTCCAGCCGCACCTTGAATGCCTCCAGAGTGGGAGAGCCCACCACCTCCCTAGGTAGTTGATTCCATTGTCTTATTGCTCTGACAGTCAGGAAATTTTTCCTGATGTTTAGGTGGAATCTAGGTTCCTGTAACTTGAGCCCATTATTCCGTGTCCTGCAAACCGGGATGAACGAGAAGAGATCTTTGCCCTCCTCTGTGTGACATCCCTTCAAATACTGGAAGAGTGTGATCATATCCATGGGAAGCTTCTCCTGCACAAGCCCATAGAAATGAATGAGGGCTGCTCAAGCACTGCAGGGCAGTGCTCTTCATTGCCGCTCACGCAGGAGACGTTCCGGTGGATCCCCCCACCCCCGAATGATCAAGGGGGGGACTGCCACCTCGAGCTCCAGCGTGTGTTGGGCTAGCCCTGCACTGAGCCCCTCAAGGTCTTCAAAGAGCAAAGCAGGCGGGCGCCTGCCAGGGCGGGGTGTGTGGAGGAGCTGCTTCCGTGTGGCCTTTTGTCACCTGGGCTCCCCACTCATGTCTTTTCTGCAGAAGTAAACAAATCCACACAAGGAAAGACAATAGCGAACAGGCTTGTTCCTAGATATTTGTTAATTAGGGACATATGTCTCCTAAAGGGGGGACCTTCTGCTCCCCGGGCCCCCTTCATTAGCATGAGCTGAACACCATTGGCTTGGGGGCTGTGATGTCAGAGGGTGACTTGTAAACTTTGGGTGACTGTAGATTGTTAGCTTGGTTTGCAATTCCATCAGACTGCAAGAGTAGAGAGGGAGGGCGGAAATTCAGAACAAAACCAAGGCGCGCGCGCGCACGCGCGCACGCACGCGCACACACACGGAGCGCTTTCTGTTCTCGCTCTGTTCCAAAGACCCCGAGGTTCCCCGCATTCTTGTTAATTAGGATGCAGGGAAGGAGAGCAGCATCAATCAAAGGCAGGGCCACAGGGGAGCCACGGAGAAACAAGTGCAGCCCAGTAGTGTGTCTGGTGGATGTTTGAGAGCAGCGGAGAGCCGGAGAGCCGAGAGAGTGCTTCCTAGGGCCAGGAGGAGGAGGAGGAGGCTGCAATCGGGGATTCCCAGCGCCGGGCCACAGCACTGCTGACTTGCAGGAAGCTCCTGCAAGGGTGTGTGTCCCCCCCCCCGCCCGCCCGCCCAAGGGAGGCAATCTGGACCTGAGAGAGGATCAACTGGGTGGATTCACTGTCTATTGCTTTGCAATCCTGATTCCCCCTTTTGTTTGCACACACACACCCTCTCCCACTGCAAATCCTTTGCACGGTCTACCCCTAAGACCGCTCAGTAGAGGAGGTCATAAGGTTGGGCAGGAGAGAGAGGGCCTGAGTGGAGAAAGTTCTGGATTTAGAGGCACTGCAGATGACCCCTCAGGTGACATACAGGGCTGGCAAAAGGCACAAGGACACAGGAGGCACAATCTACCGGGTGGGACCTTCTCCAGTGAAGCTTCATAGAGGTCCTGCCCATCTTGAGGCCCTGTTTATTTCTGCAGGGACTGCACAAGGAAGGCCCCAGTGGGTCAGGCACACAATACGCTCCGACTCCTCGTGGACCGGATGTGGGGTACACCACGGACAGTGAACGAGTGGCCCTCAGATGCTGTTGGACTACAGCTCCCATCAGCTCTAGCCAGTATAGCCAATGGTGAGGGGTGGGGGGAGCTGCAGTCCAACAACATCTGGAAGGCCCATCCCTGGTATAGACAGAGGCACTGAGAGCTCCAGATGTGTGATCATAGTCACTCTGATGGACAGAGGGCTCTGCAGGACATTCCCGTTTTGTCTCTCATTCATCTGTGCAGCTGGAGACAATCAGAAGTTTCATCTTACCTATTTTGTACCACTTGCTCTCTGAGGCCAAGCCCATGATATACACACACACACACACACACACACACACACACAATCATAGACTTGAGACTTATAGATTCATAGATCATAGAGTTGGAAGGGGCCTACAAGGCCATGGAGTCCAACCCCCTGCTCAATGCAGGAAACTAGAGGAGGGGGTCTCCCATCCAAGTAATAACCAGGCCTGACCCTGCTTCACTTTCCACGCCCAGGCTAGCAAGGGCCACCAATGCCCAGGAAAATTATCCTGTGCAAGCAGAACTGAAATAAGCGGGAGCTGTGAATGTGCAGGAGCACAATAGAATTTCCTGGTGGATTGTGCCCCAGAGGCTGCAAGACATGCAGCAAACAGGTTCCATGCTTCCTCCAGAAGATGATACAAGAGGAGGGCGTTCCTGAACTATGAAGCAGCTATTGGCAATCTATAGATTCATAGATCATAGAGTTGGAAGGGGCCTACAAGGCCATGGAGTCCAACCCCCTGCTCAATGCAGGAAACTAGAGGAGGGGGTCTCCCATCCAAGTAATAGCCAGGCCTGACCCTGCTTAGCTTTCCACGCTCAGACAAGCTGAGCCGGTGTGAGCCACAGGCCTGTCCTAGGCTTCCACCCCACTTTGATCAAATGCCCTCTCCCAGGGTGTGGGAGTTCCAGCTGTTCAGTTCAGATACTGGACTATAGAAAATAAGGTGACTAGCTCTCAGTTCCTCCCCCTCCCCCACTGCTTCATATATTAATTAAATCCAAGTTTTCATGTGGAATTACAAAGCAGCCAGAAGGCAAAAAAGTGGTGCTTGTAGCTTACAGACCAAAAACAGACCCTCAGATGCTGAGAGAGACATGTTAGGAAGCTGCCTTATACTGAGTCAGGCCATTGGTCCATCCAGCCCAGTATTGTCGACACTGACTGGCAGCAGTGACTCTCCGGGGTTTCAGGCAGAATTCTTTCCTAGTCCTACCTGGAGAAGCCGGGGATGGAACCCGGGACCTTCTGCATGCAAAGCAGGGGCTCTCTCACACTGAGCTCTGGTCCGTCCCTACAGCACCTGGTACTCCAAGGCGGTCACCCATCCAAATACTAACCAAGCCCAACCCTGCTTAGCTTCTGGGATCAGGCTGTTCAGATGTTTCTTGTTGCCTCCTTGGAAGGTTTGCTTTGCTGCTACATGGAATTTATCCAGAGCAGAGAAGTCTCCTCTGCCAGGTTCCCAAGATGTCACTCACTGAAACTGCCCAGCCTGCATGTGAGAATGAAACCCAGGTATCCTAGCTGCTTGCTCCTACTCTGACCCCACCAGAATATGTGGATATGCCCAAGAACTCCTGACAATCACCCCCTTTTGGTGGCCCAAATCAAAGCAGCAAGACTGATCTTTTGCTAGGAAGTCCTGGGGCTGAGCCTTGTGATTGGTTTCAGAACCAGGGCAGAGTTCTGGGGTGCACAAAGTCACAAGACAGTGTCTCTGAGCATGTGCAAAGTGCTTTCCCTTCACTCCCAGCCTTTACACATTTGGGTGAGGCACCTAGGTGAGCAGAATCGAAAAGGGGCTTGCACCCCAGCACCTCTTCTTTTTGTCCCTCCAAGAGTCCTGACACCTGCCCTCTTTCCCCTGGCTCCCAGTCCCCTCCCTAGTCCCCTCACCCATCGCCTGGGAAGGAAGGGGACAACAAGGCGCAGGACCACCCCCTTCTCTGGCTTCCCAGCCTCCTTTTAAGAGGAGAACAAAGGGCCTTCGCCCACACCGCCCCCCCTTTCCGCTTTAAAAAGTGAGGGTGCAGCTTGTTTTCTTGCATCACAAGGCCCAGGGGTCCTCCTGACGCCCCCCCCCAATAAATCACGGGCGAGAAGAGCGGGGGGGGGGGGAGAAAGCAGTATCGCTCCTCCTCAGGTCGGCAGAGCTGCGGGCCCAGGAGAAGTTGCTTGTCTTCCAAGTTGCAAACTGTGGTGGGAGAATCCGGGGACTCTTTCAAGTTGGGGGGGCGGGCGAGCCTCCGGCGTTGCCTCCCGGGCTGGTTTCTGCCTTTCCCCCTTTTCACGTTTAACCTACAAACGAAAAAGAAAAAAAAAGAAAAGAAAGAAAAGGTGGGGGAAGAAAGGAAGGGTTTTTTTTGTTTTGTTTTTTTTTACAAAAAGACCGGGCAGGAGGCGACTCACAACAGCGTCACTAAATCATTCTGTCTCAGCCTTGTTCCCGGGAGAGATTTTTTTTTTTTTTTTTTTTGATGGATTAAATTAAGCGCTTCCATTTCCGTCCACCACCTGATCGCTGCATTATAAATCCGAACAGCTGATCCGCGAATCTTCAGAAATTCAGGCGCTTGCAACAAGAGGCTGCGGCAAGGAAGCCGGGAGCTGTCCAGTGCTGAGCGAGGAAGCCCCCGCACGCCAGCCAGCCAGCCAGCCAGCCGTCCCCCCCCCCCCCACGCCCGCTCCCAACCGCCACCGCCGCCCCGAAGCGGAACAACAATACGAATTACAGCACAGGCGCGCACACCCGCAGCCCGAGCAGAAGCTGCAGCGCTGGAGAGGAGGGCCGAGGAGCTGGGGGCGGACGGGGGAGGGGGGAAGCCGAGCCGAGCCGCCGCCGCCGCCGCCGCCGCCGAGCCTGGGCCGGCCGAGCGGGCGAGCCGCCGCGCCGCCGCCGCCGCCGCCGCCGCGGGGAAGCGAGCGAGAGCGCCCGAGCGGCCGCGGGGAAACGAGCCAGCCGCGCGCCGCTCTTCTCGCCGGGAGCTGTCCAGGTGCTGAACTCGCAGGCCGCCTCTTATGAACCAGCGCGGCGTTGGTTGCAATCTCTCGAACTCATGGTGGGCTGGTGAGCCGCGCTGGAGGGCGAGCGAGAGGCCTGCTGCCGAGGAGGCGCCGCTGCCTTCCCTCCCCGCACAAAAGCCGCCGCCGCCGCCGCCGCCGCCGCCGCGGGGCGAAGCAGGACTCGCGCGACGCAGCCGCCCAGGCTGGAGACCTCCGCGGCAGGCGCCGCTCCGTCCGCGGGTTGCGAAGGCGCGGGCGAGCGAGCCCACGAAGCCGTAGCGCGCCGCCGCCGCCGCCGCCGCCGCCGCCGCCACTGCCCTCCTGGAGCCGCGCCGGCCCCCGCTCTTTTTTAGCAGGACGCCGCAGCAGCAGCGACGGGTCTCCCCCCTCCAGATTTTATTTTTGTACGTTCCCCTTCCTCGCTTGCTGCTGCCCGGCCGCCTTCTCCCGTCCCGCGCAGCCCTCCTGCCCACCCCCGCCCCGCCGCTTGGCCCCCCCGTCTCTCGTTGGAACCCATCGGCGGAAGCTGCGGGGGCTTTCTCACATTCCGGGAGAGCCCAGAAACCATGCCAAGATCTTTCCTGGTTAAAAAGGTCAAACTTGACGATTTCTCCTCGGCGGACCTAGAAAACTCCTACAGCCGATCGCGGGCGGACTTCAACTCCCGGCTCCATGACAAGGGTAAGGACGGGGACGGGCGTGGGGGGGGGGGAGGAGGGAAGACCCTCGTGTCAAGCCTGGCAGTGAAGGCGGAGGGGGTCGGCGAGAAAGGGGCTGGCGCCGGGCCGGGGGTCAGCGCTTCAGCCGGGCCACTTGGCAGGAACTCCGGGCCGCCGCCCGCGGGATGTCCCCGCGGGGAGCGCTCGCCCGGCACCGGCACCGGCACCGGGGGAGGCAGAGCGCGAGGAGGGAGCGAGTCTCGGTATGCGGCTCGCTCCTTCCCCGGAATGCTGGCGGAGGTCGGTCAGCAGTCCCGCGGCAGCCAAGAGCCATCTTGAGCGGCTCTCGCTCGGCGCTGCTGCTGTGTTGACTCGGCACATTTCGATGCAACCCAACCCTGCTAAAATTAGACCTTGCGGGGAGTGAGGCGGGTGGGGGAGCCGCTTCCAGGATGGGAGGAAGAAGGAGCGGGAGGGAAGGAGGGGGGGGGGCAGAGCAGGACAGCCCCGTTGGAGGCGGCATTGCATCGCTGCCTTCCTCGCCAACGAGCCAGTCCCTTTTGTCTCGCGCTCAAGTTCAAGGGCAACTGAGCTGCCTCCCCCCGGTACTATTCCCCCTTTCAGTGGGGCCTTCCGTGTGTGGCGCCGAACCACCACCACCCCGCAATCTGAGGGGGTGTTTCCCGCCCTCCCGGCCTGGGCTTCTGGTGAATCCCCCCCCCCCCGCGTGCTTTTGTTCCGAGCAAGACATTTGCAGCAGCAGCAGCAGCAGCAGCGTGTTGCATAATCGCTGGAATTCTGCTGAGGTGGTGGTTCGAGAGCAAAAAGGGGGGAGGGGAATTAGCCTACCAGCCCGCACCCCCCCATGCCTTTGGTCTCCTGCAGAGAGCTGACCTTGAGAGGAGGGGATCGCAGGGCAGGGGGAGTAGAGAAGGGGATGCCCCTGTCTTCGGCCAAGGGCCTGGGGTCTTCCTCTCCACCCCCCACACATAGATCCGGCCCCCAATCCCGTCAGCCAGTGATCTGACCAAGCCGCAGGTGAAAGGGCCGCGAAATCGCTCCGAAGGACGGAGGGGCTGATGAGGGAAGGGGGGGGGGTTCATCAGGCGCCGCGGAGATTAGCATGACAGAGGAGCCGCCCGGCCGCGGGGGGGGGAGGGGGGAGAAGAGGGGGGTGAGGGCTTCTCGGGGCTCCAGCTTGTTGCATCTATTAACTCGAAGAGCTCTCGAGCTGAGCTCCCGAAGCCCATCAATTATTGACTGCTCGGCGTCTCCTGCGCGGCCCCGCGCTCCGAGGGGGCCTCCCTGCTCAACTCTCTCTCTCTCTCTCCTTTTCTCCTGCCCTCACCCCCGATCCCGATCCTGCCCGTCCCCTCCGCCTCCTCGCTTTCCCGGCGCTCTCCGGGGCGCTGTCCCTGTGTGTGTTTGTGTGTGACCCTCTACACGCCCCCCTCCCTCCCTCCCTCTCTCTGCCTCGACCGTCTTCTGGCCTTTCCAATTGTCCCCTCTCACCCCCCCCCCCGCACCGCACCCACTCTTTTGCAACCCCCCACCCACCCATCTCCGCTGCCTTCTCCACTCACTCGGCCAACTTTCTCGCCCTGTCGCCATTCCTCTTCTGCTCCGTGCAAACTTCCTGCCACCCCACCCCACCCGCTGCCCCTCTCCGCTCCCCCCTTCCCCGCCCCCAGGAGGATACATCCGCGAGTACATCACACCGTCGTCGGTGTACGAGGGGGGCGAGAGCGAGAGCGGGCTCAAGGTGCCCTCGCCGACGGGCGTCATCTACCCGGGAGCGCACGGCGGCGACTACGGCGCGCCGGACTCGGACCAGCCGGACAGCCCGCACTCGGAGTTGGCCGGCGGCTACATCAACGGCGATGCGGCGGTGAGCGAGGGCTACGCCGTCGACGCCTTCTTCATCACCGACGGCCGCTCGCGCCGCAAGGCGGCGGTAGTGGGCGGCGGGGGCGCCGGCTCCCGCCTGGGCCAGCCGCAGCAGGCCGCTCCGCAGGCCGCTCCGCAGGCCCAGCAGCAGCAGCAGCAGCAGCAGCAGCGGCACACGTGCAGCGAGTGCGGCAAGACGTACGCCACGTCGTCCAACCTGAGCCGCCACAAGCAGACGCACCGCAGCCTCGACAGCAAGATGGCCAAGAAGTGCCCCACGTGCGGCAAGGTGTACGTCTCCATGCCGGCCATGGCCATGCACCTGCTGACGCACGACCTCAAGCACAAGTGCGACGTGTGCGGCAAGGCCTTCAGCCGGCCCTGGCTGCTGCAGGGCCACATGCGCTCGCACACGGGCGAGAAGCCCTTCGGCTGCGCGCACTGCGGCAAGGCCTTCGCCGACCGCTCCAACCTGCGCGCCCACATGCAGACGCACTCGGCCTTCAAGCACTTCAAGTGCAAGCGCTGCGACAAGACCTTCGCGCTCAAGTCCTACCTGAACAAGCACTACGAGTCGGCCTGCTTCAAGGGCGCCGCGCCGCCGCCGCCGCCGCCGCCCCTCAGCCCCCTCGAGGCCTGACGGGCCGGGCGGCGCTCCTCGACGGCCGGCAGCCCACCCAGCGCGGCGCGGCCAGGGCGCCCGGGCCGACGGGGCCAAGCGGGCGGCAGGGAGGGCCGAGCCCTCCGCCCGCCCGCCCCCGCCAGTCCCCGAGACCCGCCGCCGCCGCCGCCCTCGCCGCCTCCTCCGGGCTTTCAAAAGGGGTCAACTTTTTTTTTAATTTACAACAACAACAAAGCGAAGAGAGATTTGCAAAACTCCGCAGCCAATGGCCACAAAGTGTGTTCACCTTGACAGGTAACCAACAACCGCCGCCACACAATGCTAACACTTGCTACTCCTGCTCAGCGTAATAAGCTTAATAAGCATAATAACCATGATGACGATGCGTTTTTATTCCTTAATGAATTGTGCCAGGCGAACGATTCTTTTTTTTTTTTTTAATGATTTGTTTCAGTTGCAAGACGGGTTGTTTTTTTCTTTTAAAAAAAGCGTCTAATTTCTATTTTCGTAAGTATTTCCTTATTGTATATTTATTTCACAACGTTTTTTTTTTAAAAGAAAATGTAGAAGTATATATTTAACCTGAAGGCTTTCTTATTTATTTATTTATTTATTTATTTATTCATTCATTCGAGGGGGGAGCGCCCCCTCCCTTAAGACGTTTATGTTGCACTTTTGTTTTCTTGTCTTCAAAAAGAGTCTACTCTTTTGCACCGCTGTTGACTTCCAGTCTGTACGTTTGTTGCCAAGACTTCTTTACTATGCCAAAGTCTACGTCACTTTTTGAGGGATGCGGGTGGGGGAACGAGGAAACAAACACGAGGAACAAGGACTGACCTGGTTTTTTTTTTTTCCTTCTGTTTCTTTCTTGCTTACTTTTTTTGTTGGGGTGGGGGTGGGGTGTTGTTGCCATCCTTTCTAACACAGGATTTTTTGCATGCAAGAACAAAAAGAAAATGTATTTAAAAACTATGCCAATTTGATGATGCTTTTTTAAAATTATTATTATTATGGATTTTCATTTGTAAAACAATTTTACGTCACTTTTTTCTTTGCCAAACTTTTAGATAATAATAGTCTATTTGAGGGCAATATTCTCCTACTGAACTAATAGAAGCAATAATTAACGTAATGCATGTTATTTTTAAGACAATAGTATTACTGAGGAATCAGGTACATTTTAATCCAATATTCTTAATAGCAACGGATATCAGGGACTTTGCCAATGTAGTGAGCTAGAGTTAATACGGCGAATCTTCCTTCTCTTCTAATGAATGCACACTGCCTGCCTTCTTCGACTTACTTCCGAGTAGCTTAGTCAAACCTAGGCTTGTAGCGCTTGCCTTGCCGGGAGAACTACAAGCAAGCAATTACCCCCCCTTTTTTTCTAGCGAATCTCCAAGGATTTGTCCACTGTGGCTTTAAGAGCCTCTTTTTTCATTGACAAAACACGTTCAGCCTCTGGAAGGGGGCAAGATTGCAGTCTGACAATGTTGCGGTTCCCCCCCACCCCACCCTAAGGGCCCCTGACTCCTCCAGCCAGGGCTAGCCCCAAGATATTTGGCGCTCCCGAGGGGCTGCATTCAACAGGTGTGCCCCAAGATCCTTTGCCACGTGGTAGAGGCTGCTGGAGAGGCGCCGATAGTCTGGGATCGCCCACCCGGCTTCCTCCTTGGCTTTACCGCCAGGGATCCTGGCACTCACTTGTCAGGCTACGCGTCGCCTCCGTTGTCCTCCTAGAACAGCTCCCTCCAGCCAGGTGCCCTCCATCACGCCCCGGTCGGCAAGGCCATTGGCCTGGGGGATGATGGGAGTCGTAGTTCAACACATCCGGAGGACGCCAGGTTGGGGGAGGCAAACCTTCGAACAATCCCCAACTCCGATCTAGTGTACAGCAGCCAGGCCATCTCTGGCTCCGTCGCATCCCCCCTGCAGAGATATTCTTCTAAATCATTTATCTAGAGAGGGGGGAGAAAGGCCCTCCCCTTCCAGAAATGTCATTGCCTTCTCTTGGGGGAAACAATAGCCCGCCCTAAAGCCACGTGGACAGTCCTGCTCTCTTTACCTATAAGGCACTTCTTCCCCTTTTAGGTCTTTCCATTTTATGAATAACTTAAGAAAAATAAACAGCACAAAAGAATAAAAAAAACCTTAATAGAATTCAGGTAGAAGGAACTTGTATTAGCTAGGGCCTCCTGTTTTGTACTTAAGATAATTAATAATGCTACTAGAACGATGACTTCTAATACTAATACTGCTACTAATATTCCCTCTGCTAAGACTGATTTAAAAAGGGGAACGAGGACTCCTGTATATTGCAAGAAGCTTTGTAAATACCGTTTGGAAATTTACATGAATTTTTACAAGCTGTAAAGAATCCTGAGCCTGTTTGTGGAACACACAAAACTTTTCCCTAGGAGAAAAGACATACTAATACTAATGAAGAAGAAAAAGAAGAAGAATGACGGGAATAATAATAATTTTGAGCCAGTATTTGAATGATGTACCAGTAAAGCACAATTAGCACAAGGTGTCCTGGAGCACTTCACAATAATAATAAAAAAAGAGAGAGATGAAAACTTGCAATAGATCCTTGGTATGTGGTTGGTTTCTTTCTCTCGGTGTCTCCCTTTTTCTCAAGGCGGAGAGACGCAGGCGGGGCGCGGTCTCCCTTCGGGCCTCCTCCTCTCCCTCACCCGCCCCTGGCGCACAGACTGACGGACCCCCGCTGGACCTCAAATCCTCCCCCCCCCACCCGGGTCCAGGAAAGTTCTGCCCTCCAGTCTCTGCGTGTGCCCATGTGGTTGCTGCTTCCTCCTCCTCCCTACGCTCACTTCGTGGGCTCGGAGGAGAGTGCGCTCTGCACATGCTCAGGGCTCCCCCGTGTTTGCTATTGCTCGGGGCTGGGCCATAGGCGCGGATAACTAGTTCCAGGGGTTCTGATTAAGCTCCAGCTCGCCCTGCAATACTCCATCCATCTCTCCCTTCTCGGGTTGGGTCAAATCTAACAGGGGCACGTGGTAGCGATCCTACCTGAGCAGCTGCTACAGAAGGAGGGCGGAGGGCGTTGCGGGGGCGGGTCCCCGCCCGCCTGTTGAATCTTTTTCCTTGACACCCCCACCCCCCCTAAAGCGGACGGACAATCGCTTTCCCTTTCCAATCTGTCCTCCACCCCCACCCCCCAACCCGCCAATTGCACCAGTTCAAGGGCGCTCGAAGTTGCGGCGGCGGCGGCGGCTGCCAGGGCGGCCCCGGGCCCGTCTCTCCCCCCGCCCCCGCTCAGCAGCAGCTTGCATTCCGCTCACGTCGAGGGCTCTCCCCTCCGCCCCCTCCTCTGATTAAAGGCTTCGGAGGAGGTACAAAGGGAAGCCCCCCTCGCCTTTCATCCTAGTTAACCCGGAGCAGAAAAGCAATTTCCCACAAGACGGACGGGGGCCGTGGGGGGGGGGGGGGCTTGGCTGAGTTGAAGGCGGATGGGGGAGGAGGCAGGGGGGCAGGCAGGGGGCGGGGCCGCCGACCGCGCCGTCCCCTCAGCCCTGCTGCCGCTCCGAAGCGGGCCGGGAGAGGCGTGACTTTGCGCGCGGGGGGCGGGTGGTCGAGGACGGGAGCAGCGGGCCAGGAGGGGGCGAACAGGTCTCTTCAGCCCCGCCCCTCTTCACTCCCGGTTGCTGCTCACTTCGCAGGAATCGCATGGAACCAGCGGGCTTTGCCATTCGCGCGCCCCCTATGCCAATTTCCGGAGAAACTTTAAAGGAAGAATTACCCCCCCCCCGGAGACGTGGGCTTCTGTGTTCGTCTTCCCCAACCTGGCGCCCTCCGGATGCCTTCGACTGCAACTCCCATGATCCCCCCCCCCCCCGCCAGCAGGGCCCGTGAGCAGCGTCGCAGTTCCGAAGGCGTGCTGGACTCCATACAGGCCGGTCGCGGGCTTGGAATGGGTGAACGGAGAGCGCGTCTACACGGGTTGGTTTGGGGCGCGGGTGGAGGCGAAGGCACAGCCCGCCCGCCCATTCTACTGCCGCCGCTTGGAAGCTCCAGGGAGACCTTCCCCGGGGGGGTCCCTTCCCTGGTGAGGTGGCGAGCGCCGCCGCGGGGTGTGCGGGTGTCCCCCGCGATGGGAAGCCCGAAGGCGGAGCGGCGCCCTCCGGCCCCTCGGCCGCCCAGCAGCAGCAGCAGCACACGCTCCGGCGTCGTGGGCAGCCGCCTCTTTCCAGCCAGCCAGCAGCGCTTTAGTTTCTATAGGTTCACCTTTGCCAAATCCAAGAAGGCCCAAGGCCTCCCTCGAGTCCCTCCGCACCTTCTCCCAGTCCAGAGTTTGTACGTCAGCAGAAGGCCGTGGACTGGAGCCCGTGCAAAATTGGCAGAATTGCTTGCACGACCCAAGATGAAGTGCCATAATGGACCCCTTAGACTGGAAGATGCTACCAAAGGCCTTGTGATGAATATGAAGGGAAGCCTTTCATGGTGTGTGAGTGTGTGTGTGTGTGTGTGTAAACAGGGGTCTGCTGGGCCCAACATTCTCTTTGTATTCACCCAGACCATTCCTTTTAGATGTGTGCGCTAACCGGAGATGCCAGGTTGTTCGAAATTTATTTATTTATTTATTATATTTTTGAATCGCCCATCTGGCCAGTCATCTGGCCACTCTGAGCGATGTACAGTCCAATAAAATACAAGAAAAAACCAACCGTGTAAAACACAATTAAAAACAGTACAAAACTTAAAAATCCTAATCCACCCCATATTCCTGCCTGAAAAGCCACGTTTTTAATGCACGGCGGAAGCTAATCAAGGAAGGGGCATGGTGGAGGTCACTGGGGAGAGAGTTCCATAAATTGGGGGCTGCCACAGAAAAGGCCCTCCTCCTAGTCCCCACCAGCCTGGTTTATCTGGCTGATGGGACAGGGAGAAGGCCGTCCGTGGCAGATCTTGTTGAGCGGCCTACTTGATGTTGCTGCAGCAACCTCTTCCCTAAGGCCCATGGGAATTGCAGTCCCATCACCCACAGCGTGCCTTGGTGTGAATGTAAAAGAGCATTAAAAAAAACACAGATAGTCATGCTAATCCATGAGAACAAATCCAGAATCCACCATTGGGCATTACCGTTTTTCGAACCAACCAACACATGCCGCAAAACAGTATGCACGCTTTCAAGTTCTCCAGAACTCTTCATCAGGCTAGGCGGTAAATGAGTACCACATTTCCCTAGAGGCCTTGCAGGTGCAATAACATCTGATTAGGAGGTGAAAATGTGGGGGTGCACCCCCATGGCCCTGCCTTTGTCCCCCCACAACCCCGCCTGACCCACCCCATGCCAGGTTCACCTGCAGCGCTGGCTGGAGCAGGGCCCACTCCTTTGTCCGTTTCCCTCTGAAAGCAGAGCTGGGCCAAGACATTCGGGAGCCTGAGATGGAAAGCCCACTCAGCCTAACCTACCTCAGAGGGTTGTTTCACTTCATTTCATGTATTTCATTTCTATACCGCCCCACAGCCAAAGCTCTCTGGGTAGTTCACAACAGATTGTGCATAAAAACAGCAATTAAAACATACAAAATAGTTAAAAAGATTAAAAACCAAATTTAAAAACAGAGTGTAAAATAGCAATCCAAAGTTAATAAAACTAAGCCTACGGGTGACGATCCCTCCCCCCCCCCAGTGCTATTTTGAGCTCTTAACTATTGAATGTCTTGGCATAGAGGGAAGTCTTAACCTGGCACTGAAAAGATAGTAAGGTTGGCGCCAGGCGGGTCTCAGTGGGGAGCTTATTCCATAATTGGGGGGCTACCACTGAGAAGGCCCTCCTCCTTGTTGCCACCAACCGAGCCTCTCTTGGAGGTGGCAGTCGGAGGAGGGCCCCAGATGTTGAGTGTAGTGTCCGGGTAGATTGCAGTTGGGAGAGACGTTCCGTCAGGTAATGTGGTCCTAAGCCCTGTAGGGCTTTATAGGTTAAAATCAGCACCTTGAATTCGGCTCGGAAGCATATTGGCAGCCAGTGCAAATGGGCCAAAACCGGTGTATTGTGCTCGGACCTTCCGGTCCCCGCAATAAGCCTGGCTGCCACATTTTGCACAAGCTGCACCTTCCGAACAGTCTTCAAAGGCAGCCCCATGTAGAGTGCATTGCAGTAGTCTAGTTTAGAGATCACCAGAGCATAGATTACTGAGACCAGGCTATCCCTGTCCAGATAGGGGCATAGCTGGGCCAGCAGCCAAAGCTGGTAGAAGGCACTCCTTGCCACTGAGGCCACTTGAGCCTCAAGTGACAAAGATGGCTCCAGGAGCACCCCCAAGCTACGGGCCTGCTCCTTCAAGGGGAGTGCAACCCCATCCAGAACAGGTTGAGCACCCTCCATCCGGCCAGAGGAACCACCCACTAACAGCATCTCAGTCTTGTCTGGATTGAGCCTCAGTTTGTTAGCCCTCATCCAGTCCATTGTCGCAGCCAGGCACTGGTTCAGCACATCCACCACAGCCTCACCTGCTGAAGATGAAAAGGAGAAATAGAGCTGCGTGTCATCAGCGTACTGATGGCAACGCACTCCAAAACTCCGGATGACCCCACTCAGTGGTTTAATGTAGATATTAAATAGCATGGGGGATAAGACCGGCCCCTGAAGAACCCCGTACTGGAGAGTCCATGGGGCCGAGCAACATTCCCCAAGCACCACCCTCTGGAGCCGGCCATCCAAGTAGGAGCGGAACCACTGCAATGCAGTGCCCCCAACCCCCAACTCAGACAGCTGCTCCAGAAGGATACCATGGTCGATGGTATCAAAAGCCGCTGAGAGATCCAGGAGTATCAGCAGGGTCGCACTCCCCCTGTCTCTCCCGACATAGGTCATCATACAGGGCGACCAAAGCTGTTTCCGTGCCAAAACCAGGCCTGAACCCCGACTGAAATGGATCCAGATAATCAGTCTCATCCAAGAGCGCCTGGAGCTGGTTGGCCACCACCCGCTCAAGGACCTTGCCCAGGAAAGGAACATTCGCCACCGGCCTAAAGTTGTTGAGATCTTCCGGGTCCAGAGAGGGTTTCTTCAGGAGTGGCCTCACCACCGCCTGTTTCAGGTGGCATGGGACCACTCCCTCTCGCAAGGAGGCATTGATCACCTCTCTGGCCCAGCCGGCCGTTCCCTCCCTGCTAGTTTTGTTGTGAGGATAAAATGGAGAGGAGGAGGATTATGTTAGTCACCCTGGGTTCCTTGCAGGAAAAAAGGCGGGGTATAAATAAATAAAAGTAAATAAATAAATAAATAAATGGCACCCACTTCCGCTGATTGATGGGGGTGGGATCAGCTTCTGGGAAGTTCTGCTGCAGAAGCCCCTCTGGAAGGAAGGAAAGCGCCACCCTCCTGTGCAGCTCTCCATTCATCGCAGTGGAGCCGGCACAGCACCTCCTAGGGGATTTTTGGCCCCACGCATGGGACAGGCTTGTCCGTCATTAACAATGGAGCACAATCCACAGGGAAGGTCTCCCGCCCAAGCCTCGCCGAAACAAATAGGAGCTGAGCCCCTGGACTGCCATGCTCTCGCACAGCTCCCTTGCATGTCTGTGCGATTTGCACGGGAGACTCTCCTATCCGAAATATGCCAGCTGAGCTAGCCATCTTGGCTCAGTCCAGGCTCTGACTAAAATTAGACACACACACATACACCCATTCACCAAGCACATAGGTGAACCAGCTTGTCTGAGTGTGGAAAGCTAAGCAGGGTCAGGCCTGGTGATTACTTGGATGGGAGACCCCCTCCTCTAGTTTCCTGCATTGAGCAGGGGGTTGGACTCCATGGCCTTGTAGGCTCCTTCCAACTCTATGATCTATGAATCTATAGATTGCCAATAGCTGCTTCATAGTTCAGGAACGCCCTCCTCTTGTATCATCTTCTGGAGGAAGCATGGAACCTGTTTGCTGCATGTCTTGCAGCCTCTGGGGCACAATCCACCAGGAAATTCTATTGTGCTCCTGCGCATGCACAGCTCCCGCTTATTTCAGTTCTGCTTGCACAGGATAATTTTTTTCCTGGGCATTGGTGGCCCTTGCTAGCCTGGGCTAAGTGGAGAGTTCTTTTTCTCATTACTTCTTAATAGCTCTGTAATGTGGCTTTTAAAATAGTTTAGCTGAAGTTCTTCCACTTGTAGATATTCCCAAAATACGCCTTCGGGATATGAATGGGATATTCATTTAGATGAGGGGCGCACAACCTTTCAGTGTCCCTGAGGACCACGTGAGATGAAGCTGGAGGATTGGGGGGGGCACATGCGTGTGCGCACACACACACACACACACACACACACACATCCCTGGTACAGATGACTCTTCACTGCCTGTAGCACTGGGGAAAGAGCAAACTGTATAAGGATTGCTGGGGGAGGGAATTTGGGCCCCCGTCAGGGTGCCCTTAGGGGGTGCAAACTGAAAGTACTAAATTAGAGAGGGAATTTTGCTCTGAACTCTGGCCTGATTTATATGAAACATGAGAAAACAGCAAATGGGAATATCTGACAAGGATGTCCCAAAGTGATACCCCAACAGCCAACATAAAGGAAATGCTGACAAAAGCATGGCTGCCTGGAGGCCAGGCTAAGCCCCACACTGGTATATATTGGGACAAAGGTGTGTGTGTGTGTGTGTGTGTGTGTGTGTGTGTGTGTGTGAGCATTGCAACCAGGGTGGCAGTGGAAATTTACAAGAGGGAGAACAAAAAGAGACCATGTAATCACTCTCAGCCTCAGTGTGTGTGTGTGTCTTGTGTGGGAGATGGGGATCATGAGACATGGATTTGGGCAAAAGCAAATGCTTGGAGGGAGAAAAAGTGATTATCTTTTTGTTTGGGGGTCCAGTTTAACGTTGCAGAAAAGAATGGAGCCTCTTGGAGGTTAGGAAGGATACTAAAAGATGCTGCTGTGTTTCTAGTTTAGTTGTCCAGTCCAAACTTGGAACAGCTGCAGTTCCTAGTGGTGGCCTAGTTTTGTTCTTTCCATTGTGCACTTTGCTCCTCATCATCCAAATTCTGTCCCTTGCACCTGTTTTTAATCTTCTTTGATTTGTTATGATTGGGCCTGAAGTGTGGTGTGATAAGTTGTGGGGTACCACTCGCTAGCTACTGGCACCATCAGGATCTCCCAGGGAGCAAAGGCCCAGTGGGTGATGCCCAGAGAGGAGCTAGCTTGCTTCATGGTGTCTCTGGGGTCAGGGCTCTGACAATCCAAGGAGGGCAAGTGGAAGCTCAGGGCGGGGGGGGCTCACCTGCGTTTCAGCTGTCAAAGGTCATCGCCCAGGGTGGCGATTAACAAATGTAATAAAATAAATAAATAAATAAATGTAGTGGAGAGTTATACATGCTTAAAATGCTGTGAAAGAGAAAAAGTTCAGCCCATTGTCTGAGGACAGGTGAACAAAGAAAGTCCACATCTGATGCCACTCCCAACCTGAGCAACAGTGATGGGGGAACTTATACCTTAAATGAATTCATTACAGTAATACCTTGGATTGCAAGTAACTTGGTTTGAGAGCATTTTGCAAGACAAGCAAATTTTTAAATATTTATTTTAAAAAAATTGACTTGATATACAAGCGACGACTTGCAATACAAATACTGTAGTACGGCTTAAATTAAAAATCTCTGTACAAATTTTTTTGGGGGAATTTCGTTTTGATATAAGAGTGTTTTGGATTACAAGCACATTTCTGGAACGAATTATGCTCTCAATCCAAGACATGACTGTATTTCCTCAGAAAGTAGCAAATTTATCCATGTGATCTTGGATGAGTACGTACTTCTTCACGCAGCACATAGTTAAACTATGGAATTCACTTCCACAAGATATAGGGATGGCCACCAATTTGGATGGTTTAAAGCGGGATTGGACAATATATGGAGGATAAACCATTGATGGCTACTAGTCCTGCTGCTGGCTAGATGCTACCTCCAGTACCTCCAGTATCTGAGGCACTGGGAGGGTGCCGTTGCACCCATGTCCTGCTTGTGGGTTTTCCATGGGGCTGTTGTTTGGCCACTGTGTGAACAGAATGGACATGATGGACCTTGGTCTGATCCAGCAGGGCTCTTCTTATGTCCTTATGAGAGTTCTCCTTTAATGCAAGATCTCATCCTGACCTGTGTATATGGGTGTTTGTTCATGCGCAATATCAAACTGCATCTTGGAAGCTGTGCTTTGTAACTGTGCACTGCGTCATGCCATAATGTGCCACCACATTATGGACCCCTTCCTGACTTGTTGTTTCCATGGGGCCTCTTCTTGCATAATGTGTACTCGCTGTCTCCAGCTGGTATATGGAGGAAAGATGAAGGCACCACTGCTGAATAAGAACATCCCATTTCCTCCTGTAAGAAAAAGGTTTAACCAGCCATCTCAGCACATGCGCAGAAATACCATAGTTTGGATGCAGACTGCACATGCTCCAAAGCTGGTAACCTATTCCAAAATTAATAGCAAATTTGTAAGACAGAGATCCAGGCTTGCTATAAAGGCTTTGCATTACAAAGGTGTGAGTTTTGACCAACAAGCTGATGAATTCCGAAATTTGGTGGCATCACTAATTGTTGCTGCGTGCAGCACAAAGCGCCAGAGGAATACAGATTGGCCCAAGGCTTAATCTGGATTATGATTGACCAAGAATGTACTTCAATGTCCAGGCCTAGCCTTGAAACGTCTGTTCACGAAAAAAGGATGCCTGCAAGCATGTAAAGGGTGCCGCCTCCTTACTACTGAGCCTCTATAGCCTGGGATTAGGGAGGAAGAAGGCACAAGGCATATTCAGGACTGATGATGAAGAGAAACTGGTGGGTTGGGGGGGGGATGTTGTGTGCATGTGTGTGGAGGTGGAGGAGAGAAGAAATTGTGCAAGGAGAGAGAAAGAGACCACACAATTCCCTGGCGCTAAATCAGATACTCATACTCAGAGCTCAAATTGCAGGATTTCCCCTGAGTGGTCCTGCGTCCCAGGGGCCCCATTAGGCGTGTGCAATAGTTCCCAGGGCAATCGAGGCCCTTTGGAGCCTTTCTTTCACTTCTATGATTCCTTCCTTCCTTTTCTGGTAACAAGCGCTGGGGCGCCGTGCCTACAAGTCCACCGATAGGCGGGCGCCGCGGGCGGGGGAAAGGCGAGACCTACAGTCTCGGGGCGGCTAGTCACTGCTGGCTGGGTGGGCAGCCCCGCTTCCGCCTTCGCCTGGATTTCCACGGCTCTGTTCCTGTCCAGAATGGGGGCGGGGAGCTGAGCCCCCCCCCCCCCGTGGTTCCACAGCCCCCTCCCCGCCCCAGCGCGGTCTTTGTCTCTCTCCTTCTGGCACGCCGAGTCGCTCCGGCTCTTCTCGTGCCCCGCTGGCTGCAATCCGGCTGCAGTTGCAGGGAAGTTGCGTCTCCGCAGCGCAGGGCAGCCGACGCGGCGCATGCATCCCTCCCAGCATGTGGACGAGTGCAGCTTTTATGTGCCAATCCGGCAGGCGCGCTGCCCAAGCCGAGCGGGGACGGGAGATGCGCTCGATGCGCCTCCCTGCCAAAGTCAGCGCGTTGCCCTTGGCTTTGCAATCCCTGCAGGAAGCCCGATGTGCTGGTGGAGGAGGAGGAGGGGGGGCACAGTGGAGAAACTGAGGATCACTTAAGAAGAGGGCGGGGGGGGGGGAGACGATAGGCCCGCCTCCTCGAGATCTCCCGCCCGCGCCCGCGCCCCCTCCAGCTTTGCTGAGTCATGCTCCAGGCTGCGGGAGCGGACCGGGACACCGCACTGTCTCTGGGGGGGGGGGGAGCAGCGAGCAGGGAGTGTCCCCCCCCCAGCCCGCCCCGCTGGAATTCTGCCCGCCTCTGCAGGGCAGCCATCTCTGGGGTGCAGCACAGCGAGTCTTGCAAGCGGCTCGCCGGAGCCCGGGAGGACACTTGGGGTTCACTTGCCCCCCCCCCCCCCGCGCGAGGCACCGGCTTGCGCGCCTTTTGGAGCAGCGCTGCGGAGGAGGGAGACTGGGGGGAGGGGAGGGCAGAGCGTGCTTTTTCTCCTCCTTCCGCTGCAGAACCCCCGCGGGAGAAGTTCGGGAACGGAGAGCGAGCAACCCGACCCCCCCTCCCCATTTGTAGGGGTGCCAGGGAGGGCGGGAGGGCGCCACGAGGCGAGCCCCCCCCCCCGCGCACCCCTTGCCGTGTTGCAAAGAAAGCTCGGGGGAGGTCACGCTTGGCAGCCCCCACAAAGACTACAAATCCCAGCATGCCTTGTGCAGCAGGGACCATGGCACTGGCCGGGCTCGGCAGATGGTCCACCCTTTCCTGAGTCATCGCGACTCGACCCTGAGGAGGGATCACGCGACCCGCGCAGAGAGAAGAGAGCGAGCGCTAGATTAAAAATACCCAAAGACCAGCCGGCGTGGGGATGTGGCGCGGGGCTCAGCGCTGCGCGGGCGGAGAGGATCCCGCGCAAAGTGCCCCGCCCCCTCCGGCACAGCGAGCGCCCCCTAGCCGCGGACGGCGGGAGGGGCTCCGCACTGCCCGCCCGCGCCCGCCTGCGGGGCGCTGACCTCGCCTGACCCTGCTTAGCCAGCGAGGTCTAATGGGATCGGAGCCCGCGTCGCTCTGGACACAAATCAAGCGGCGCCCGGAGGCGCTTGGCAGGCAGCCAAGCCGACGGAGCCGGAGCAATGCTGGGCACCGCGGGCGGGGGGGGGGGGAGCACGAAGGCAGCGGGGGGGGGGACTGGCCCTCCCCTGCCCAGATCTGCGAGCCTGCTCTCGGTGAACCCTCCTCGTGACGCTCATTTTCCCTGTACATCGCGCTGTGCCGAGTAACAGAAGCGAGGGAGAAAAAAAAGAACGGCAAGTCCCTGCCCCGAGGAGCTTACACGCCGCTGTGCTTTGCCAGCGAGGGGGGGGGCAAGGAAGGGAAGGAAGAGCTGAGGGCAGCCTGCCGAAATCCGTGGCCTCCAGATGTGTGCGCCTGCCTCTTGGGGATGATGGGAGTTGCGGTTCGACACAGCTGGGGGGGCGCCACGTTGGGGAAGGCCAGCTTACGGCGTGGTGGTGAGGGAAGGAGACGCTCTGCATATGCGCAAAGGCACGGCCGCCTGCTTCAGTCTTAATTCATCTGTCCCGGGCATGGAAGGCAGGCTCCGGGGCTCAACGCTGGCGGGCCAAGGCGGAGCGCATCGAGCAGCCACCCCGGCTTGCCTCGCCCCCGCCGGAGCTGTGTGGGCTTCGGCAGCTGCGGTGGGGTGGGGGCTAGTTCGCCTCTCCCCCCCCCCATCTCTGCATTGGAGCGCGCGGCCGCGGCGGGAGGAGGCGAGGGAGGGATCCCGTCGCGCCGTTTCAGCACTTTCCTCTGCATCGATTTAACCAGCCCCGAAGCACGTCCTGTTCCCTGCTGCAACCTCCTCGCGCTCCCGCCCCGCTCTTTCCCCTCCGATGCATCCGGCCGCATCGGCTCCCGGCTCTCGCTCGCTCCGCCCGCAGCCCAGCCCAGCCCCGGCACGGGCTCTCTCTGGCCAGGGAGGGCCGAGGGGGGAAGCGAGGGCAGCGGCGCCATCTCCGCCCCGCCCGGAACGCAAAGCAGGCTCGCCAGCAGCTTCCTCGCCTGCCCGGGAGTGCCGCCCCGTCCCAGAGAGGGGGCCCTCTGCCTGGGCCAGCGAGGACACCCGCGCCGGCAACTCCGCGCAGCTCCGGTGGGGGGGGGTTTTCTTGCCGGGGGAATCCTGCGTAATGACCCAGGACGGCACCGGGGGCACCCTCGGTGCTTCAGAGGTCCCGCAGGGGGCGCTCTGTCCTGGCAGTCACTGTTCGATCCGGGTCACGGGGGGCCCCCGCTGCTTTGCGGGGGGGGGAGGCTGGAGCTCCCTTGAAGTGTAATTAACCCCTCACCTAAATTATACCCAGGCCTCCAGCAAAAGGCAGCGGGGGGGGGGGGGACGGACGGACGGACGACCACGACTGTCAATCGAGGAAACAATTAAAACAACAAAAGAGTACTGAATAATGAAAAGCAGCATAATAATTAATCACCGCTGAGGTAAAAACATTCAGTCAGCAGGGGAGGAAAATAAAACCCAGTTCAAGGGAACCCTAAAAAAAAGGTCTGGGACTCAGGGCAAAAGCTCCTCCCTTGGCCCCGTGCCCAAAAGCGGTGTCAGGGCAGGCACCTGGCTGGGTAGAGGGTTCTGATGGGGGCTGTGTGTGAAGAGGCCACAGAAAAGAGCCTTTTATTTATTTATTTATTTATTTATTATATTTATACCCCGCCTTTTTTCCTGCAAGGAACTCAAGGCGGCTTACATAATCCTCCTCCTCCTCCTCCTCTCCATTTGATCCTCACAACAACCCTGTGAGGTAGGTTAGGCTGAGAGTCAGTGACTGGCCCAAAGTCACCCAGTGAGTTTCATGGCCGAGTGGGGACTAGAACCTGGATCTCCTGTGTCCCAGTCCAACACTCTCACCACTACGCCACACTTGCTCCACTCACCCACCACCCACCCCAACGTCACCCAGCCAAAAGGCCTCCCCAGGTGGATGTGGGGGCCGGCCGCGGTCCTCGGATACCCATGTATGGAAAGTGCCAGAATCAGATGCCAGTGAAGCTGTTGAAGCGGCAGTGAAACTGGGCCCCCCCCCGGAAGGTGGCCGGAGCAACTCGCAGGCCAGCAGCCCTGAACCGCTGCTCCCGGGAAGGCACCAGAAGCAGCCTACGTATAAACGCCTTGCCCAGTCGAACGGGGAAGTGACCAGGGCGTGGAGAACTGTGACCAGCCTTCTCCAGGAGGGATGGTCCAGGAGGGATTGTAGTGGGTAGGTACCAGTTATACCTGGCAGGAGGCATTTGGTGTCCCAGCAGGGCCCACTTGGGCCTCCGTTGGCAGGGCTGGTCCAGTCAACACTCCCAGACTGTGAACCCCGTCCATTAGGGCAGTGCTTCTCAATTATTTTCTGTCATGCCCCCCCTAGGAAGAAGACAACATTTCGCGCCCCCCGCGCGACTGTAAATAGTATCATTTGTCTATAAAATTGTTATAAGTACACCTCTGCATAACACTGTATCCTTATTAACGTATAAGAGAATAAAAAAAGAAAGAAATGTGGATCAATTTACAACAAAGAATAGCTTTATTAACTGTAGCAGAAAAGATTTAAAGGAGCACAGGATTTAAAGGAACACAATATTAAAAAAAACTTTTAACTGAGGTCAAACGAGCCCCCCTTTACGGAGCCTCGCGCCCCCCCCTGGGGGGCCCGCCCCACTATTTGAGAAGCACTGCATTAGGGGCAGTGCAGCCCTCTCCAGAACAGGCTGAACGTTCACAAACCAAGAAAGAGTTTTGTCTCAGCTGCACGACGGGTAAATCTATTCTGGCGTAAGCTTTTGTGGACTGCAGCCCTCCACTTCATCAGGTGTAAGAAGCAAGCAGGCTACAGTGCACAAAAGCTTGTGGTTCAACCACACTTGGGAATACTGGGTCATCCCATGAAGCTGACTGGTGGGAGATTCAGGACAGATAAAAGGAAGTCCTTCACACAGCGCATAGTTAAACTATGGAATTCACTTCCACAGAATATAATGATGGCATGGCCATCAATTTGGAGGGCTTTAAAAGGAGATTAGAACAATTCATGGAGGAGAAGGCTATCAATGGCTACTAGTCCTGATGGCTCTATGCTACCTCCAGTATCAGAGGCAGTCTGCCTACGCACACCAGTCGCAGGGGAACATGGGTGGGAGGGTGCTGTTGCACTCATGTCCTGGCTGTGGGTTTCCCACAGGTGGCTGGTTGGCCACTGTGGGAACAGAATGCTGGACTAGATAGTCCTTTGGTCTGATTCAGCCTCAGGGCTCTTCTTATGTTCTTATATGGCATAATAATTGTGTTAGTCTTTAAGATGCCACCTATAAGACTCTGTTGTTTTTGCTCCAACAGACTTATATGGTTGCTACTCTTCTGGAAATTCACAAACAACACCTTTGTTTTGTCACAAATAAGCTTCAGCCCTGATCCAGTCCTTGCCACAAAGGGGTTGTTGTGCGGCAAGCAGCTGAAGGGGAGGATTCTTCCTGCCTGTACTGAGCTGCTATTGGACCCAAATGTACCAAGGGTGGCATCAGGGGAAGGAGGGAAGCTTTTGCTCCTGGAAGCAACCGGTTAAGGACTCAGGTGCAGGAGCTGTCCACTGGAGCCAGTGCTGACCTCACTGGATGCAGAGTCTGTCCTTATTAAAGCAAGTTCTAGAATCTACAGCCTCACTTTTTGTTGATTTCTTCTTATTTATTTATTTATTATATTTATCAATTGCCCATCTGGCCGGTCACCCGGCCACCCTGGGCGATGTACAACCAAAATACAACAAAACAACACAATAAAATATAATAATTAAAACAATATAAAAAATTCTTATTAAAAACCTAACCCACCCCATATTCCCGCCTGAACAGCCATGTTTTTAATGCACGGCGGAAGCTCATCACGGAGGGGGCATGGCGAAGGTCACTAGGGAGGGAGTTCCATAATGTGGGGGCCGCCACAGAGAAGGCCCTCTTCCTAGTCCCCACCAGCCTGGCTGCTCTGGCTGATGGGATAAGGAGAAGGCCGTCCGTGGCAGACCTTCTTCTTCTTCTTCTTCTTCTTCTTCTTCTTCTTCTTCTTCTTCTTCTTCTTCTTCTTCTTCTTCTTCTTCTTCTTCTTCTTCCTCCTCCTCCTCCTCCTCCTCCTCCTCCTCCTCCCTCTTCTGATCCAGTTTCCGAAACCTCCGTCCACAAGCAGCACCAATTGTTTAGGGATTCTGGAGCTAATCTGGAATAGCTGTTTGCATTGTATTTGACAGGACCAATGGTGCAATGACTTCTCAGAAGCGCTTTGGGGTATGATATGATGATTCTTTAAAACCAGTAAGGTACTCTGTGTGAAACTGGTTTGCCACTTGCAAGCATGGCACATTTTGTTCTCAGATTAGCTGGGCACCACCTTCTTCACATTGTGCAGAATGAACCCATGGAACTCACTGCCACTAGGTGTGGTGATGGCCTCTGGCTTAGTTGGTGTTAAGAGGGGATTAGACAAATACCTGCCAAATGCTCTTACCTGGCTACTTCGACACAAAACCACTTACTGGGGAGCCGCAGCTGAAGGCGGCTATTGCCTTACAACCTGCTTGTTGGCTTTCTGGAGGCACCTGGCTCACCACTGCTAGAAGGAGGGTGGCTGGGCAGCTTGGCGGTCCTTGGGACCATCAGAGGGCAGGACTAGATCTAATGGGTTAAGCCACAGGAGCAGGTCTGGTGCCACCAAGGTAGGCATGGCTGGGCACCTGCTGAGGGCCCTCACCCCAGCAGGATCCCACTGATAAGAGCCCCCTGGACTTGCTACTCTGCTTCACCATTGCAGCCTGCTTGTTTACCTGCCTCTCGCTGTGGCCCAGACAACACCGGTGCTGAGGAGGAGGAGCAGGAGCGGCCATGGCCTCCTTGCTCGCTCGCTGGCTCTCTGCCTGTCAAGCAAGCAAGTGGGAGCCGTGAGGAGGAGCAGGAGCAGGAGCAGGAGCAGGAGCAGCTGGTGACAATGGCAGTGAGAAGGCAGATGGACTGAGGGAGGGGGTCCCCCGAGGGGAGTAGACCTGGAGTAGACACCGCACAGGAGGGTAGATGGAACATTAGGAGGAAGGCCTTGACAGCAGGTTGAGCATGGAGCCCATTACTTTGGGGGTGGGGGCTCTCCATCACTGGAGGTCTGCAAGCAGAGGCTGGCCGGGCATGTGTGGGGGATGCTGAGCTCTGGATTTCCTGCATCATGCATGCAGCGGGTTGGATTAGATGGCCTCCAAGGCCCCCTCCACCTCAAGGCTCCTAATCCAGCAGGGCTCTTGCTAAGCTGTGCTCATGTCTGTGCGCATGGGCATGAAAAGGCTAATAAATTACTCCAGCCTTGATGGCTCATAATCCACCCTGTAGGCCCGTCTGCCTACGTGGATTCAGCAGAGCGTGAGATGGAAGATACAGCCTCTGTTCACACAGAGATTCAGCTTTTGTCCCCCACACGCAGCACAGTCCAAGCGTCTCGGATTTCAGCCAACCTGCTCCCTGCTGCTTCAGCTGCACCGTAGCTAGGAATTAACTCCAATAGAATCCATCACCAGGGTTTTTACTACCTGTTTATTCTATATCAGAGTAAATACAATTTCCTAAGTACAGTCTACATTGCATAGCATAGTCCAGTGGACCAAGTCCACCCTTAGAGAGAAGAGAAGAAGAAGCACATTGAAAGCAATCCTTCTTTCTATTACAAAGTTACAGGAATCAAAACTTAACAATCATACTACGTCATCAGAAAGTACAAACCATGTGATCAGCTCATATTTCTTTCCCACCCACTTTTCCCATGAGAATAGAATAGTGGTGTCAGACTAAACAAGACTGTTTTTCTAGCCATCCTGTACCTTTCCAAATGAAAACACTTGTGGCACAGCTGTTGTTGTGTTACATGTCCCAACAGGGCAGTGTTGGGCATGATGTGCAAGGTCATGTTCACGGACCTCAACTGCAAGAACAGTTAGTAGGGCTGTTCTTGCGGATAGGAGAACCCGCGCATAGGACCGGCCGTGCTCCTTTACAGCTAGTCTCAGAAGACCCCCTTGGATGCATCCAGTGATGCAGCCTCCTCCCCCTGCTCCTCTCAACCTTCTTTGCGTAGCTAATACCTCTCCTGAGAAGAGTTCATTTGTGCAACATTTGAACAGGAAAGAGCAGGCCACCTGTGGGATCTCTCAGCTGGGACAAATAGGCACCTGCTAACTCTACAAGATCATGGCCAGTGCATGTGTGGCCTAGAAAACATTTGCAAGCTGAAGGTGCATACCTAGTTCAGCCCACGTCTCTCCCCCATCTCATCTGAAGGCAATGACTGAAGCCGGTACTTTGTATTCATAGATGATCAGTTTCCCATGGCCTCTGGGAATGGTAAATGCCATATTTACTTATTTTGCCTGCTTATCCTCACAACACCCTGTGTGGTATGCTACCAGTATTCCCAATTTACAGAGGGGATGAAATTTGCCCCAGAGCCTTTTGAGCCAAGATTTGCCTCAATATTCAACACACTAGCTCTCAAGAATCCCCCCCCCCAATTCCTGCAGCTTGTTGATTACGGTAACTTCTACCCCGTGACATCTCAAAAGACGTGGACTATGTAATGATTACAAACAAAATAAAAATGCAGAATGCAGTCACGAAGACCTCTATTGATTATCACACAAATTGTGCTCGTCTCTTATCTGGGCAGCTACGAGATACGAGATACAGAGGGTCCTTTGGAGTCCATCAACTTCCCTGAGGTTGCTTCTGATTCTAAGGACACTCACAGAAGCGCCCCCGGGGCTCCTGCAGCAGTTATGTGAATAAAAATGCCTTGTTGCTCATATCCATGGAAAGCCAACAATAGCTAGCCACTTCAAATATGGGATGCAAACATTCCACCAGAAGAGTAACTCTCCTTCAAATACAACTGAGTGGGGCTTCCATCGAGAGGTTTTGCATCCCACCAGCTGATCAAGATTTGCTTTCCTTAAAAGAAATCTAGGGAATAATCAGTGAATAAGTAGTACCAAATTTTGACTGACCAGTATTTGCAAGGGCTGGTGCTGGTTTAATGCAGCAAAGAAACACAAATGTCCATGATGGTGATGAGGCAGCACTATCCTTTAGCCCAGTTCTACTCGTGGAAGGGCAGCCAGATAGAGCAGAAGGCCCGCTATTCCGGTGGAACATGAGATTTGCCACCACCATGAAGAATGCACCAGTGGAACACCTGAAATATGCCGGCCAAACACTCCACTGGTGCAGCTGTTCCACCAGCATAGTGGCAGACGGTGTTTCTCCCACTGCCCCAGCATAACTGGAGCACAGGATTGCTCTGTTGAAATTCTGAAATGTCACAGAACCTGGAAAGTCACAAACCCAAGCAGTTGTGCATCCCCAGCCTGCTCGAAACACCACAGATGCTGAATTAAAGGATTCGAGAGGTATTACTGCAACTCCCTGCTAAAACCAGAGGCTGGAGCTCCCGCTGTAGTTGGCCTGCTCTCGGCTCAGTCTCCATTCCAAGCACTGGTTCTAGCCTTTTAAAGCCCTACACAGCTGAGGACCAGGGCACCGTTGGAATCGCCCACTCCTGTACAGGCCTGCCTGGGAAACAGGACCAACGTCAGAGGCCTGGATCCTGAGGGAGCTCCAGGGAGTGAGCACGAGAGACAAGGCCTTCTCTGGAGCAGTGCTGAGACTCTGGAATGCCCCCCCCCAATAAAAATCCACCAGGCTTCCTCTTTGTGCCTCTCACCAGAAATGGAAATGTGGAAGACCAGCAACTGGGTCTTCTGCGTGAGTTCGGCACTTAACGGGTTAACCGGCACTGAGTTATAGCCCGTTAAAGCAAGTGTACGCGATTTAAACTCGTATGCGGCTTAAGCACAGGAGCCTATTCGCATCAAAGAATTTACTTTTTACTATTACTATTACTATTTAGTTACTATTTACTACAGGTTAAATGGAGCGGAACTAATAGACTTCTAGGAATACTATACATAAACAAGACCTGGTCGTGACCTCAGATCCATGAATGACTTGGTTCCCAGGCTAGCGTATTGTGGCAAAGTGTTACCTTAGACCAAAGACTTTACACCGTACAGCTGCTAGCCTGACTCCGGGCCCACCGGCTCGGGGAAGAGAACTGCTTGACCCAGCCGGAGCTGGACTTGGACGTTGTCAGCTCACCCATGTTCCCAACAACCTTCTCGGGTGGGTAAAGGGGTTTCCTACCCCGTCCCTCCCCCTCTCCCGCCCCTTGCCGATCAGGTGGGCTTATTCCTGCCCCCTTGCGGTCAGGTGGGCTTATTCCTGCCTGGGAAAGGTGACGTCTGGCAGCTACCGGTTCCTTCAGGGGATACTTTGCAGCTCTTTGAGACTGCCCTTCACCTCTGGATGGTCCAGGTGTCCTCTTGTGGATTCAGGTAGATGTTTCCCTATTGTGTACCTGTCTGGCCAGACCTGCATCTCCTGGTTTCCCCCCTGGTGGGGATTATGCAGACTGGGGTTGCCAGGGGAAACTACCGTGTGGTCGCTAAGGGGAAACTATGTAGGGGGTTCATGCCACTGTGGGTGCACAGGCTTTCTCCACAGGAAAATACCTTTATTCTGATGGGCTTTTAATGTGTAATTCCTAGTCTTAAATGAGTAACATCTCTAATCCTTGCTGGTGTTAGGTTTTCCTTTTCTTGATTTGATTTTAAGTGTTGGTCCTATTATAAGTTCTTTGTTATTGCTTTTAGAAATTGGTTGTTAGTTGTACATATAATTTTATGATTATAGTGTATGGTTTTATGATTATTCTGTATGCCACTCTGGGTACATTAAGTTGAAAAGAGGGATATATTTTTTAAAAAAATTGATAGAACATACACTTTGCACCACATACCACCTGCATAATCCCCACCAGGGGTGGAGAAGCCCAGTGAACTTTGCATTTCCTCCCAAGAGGCCAGGTGGGGGCCTCTGAGTCAGTGGCACATTCAAATGCTGATGGTTTCCCCAAGTACCCTCAATGGCTTTCCAAGCACCCTCAATGCCTCCCCAACAAGTACCCTTAATGGGCCATGGTCAAGACTGCACCCAAAGCCACCTCACCCCCTCCTACCTGGCCGGACCAACCGGAGTCAGCTATCGAGAGGGGGGGACAAGAGGGTGTAAAACGGGCAGCCCTGGCTACTGTTCATTGTTGGAAGCAAGATGGGAAGAAGCAGGGAGCGGGTCGTCGGGCTCAGGCCAGCCCGGACATTCAACCCCCAAGCGGAGCGCCTGGGTAAGTTCTCAGTTGCGACTTTAGACTAGTGTAGGTTCTCGAATGTTAGCTTAGACTAGCGTAGGTTCTGGGTTGTTGGTTTGAAGTTCTGACTGTGTGTAACAAAGGTATTCCATTCTGACAGTTTCATTCCCCTTATCTACCTACCCAATTTGTAATTGACTAATCCCTCAATAAACTTCCTTTTACTTTACCTTAAGTGAAGTATAAGTAGTTTCTCTCCGACTCAGTGCTAAATTCCAGAGTAGGGGATCACGTGCGGCGAGATCAAGGCTGTCAGTGAAAGCCGCGGATCTCCTGTTTTGCAGCAAGGGACCGGCGGTGGCCCTTCGCATATCACTATTCTGCCATTGCACCTGAACATACACACACAACCCCCACTGATGGCTTAAAGAAAAGCAAGAGGTGGAGACAGAGTGGGGTTTGTTTATATGCCTGGGACAGGGTTGCCAGCTGCCCAGGAAAAACAGCCTGACCTGCTCCTGTGACCTTTACGTCACTAGATATGCCAGAATTGGTAACTGGTGCTGTTCATGGGATGGAGGTCAGCGTTTATGTGCAAACATCTGCAGATCGAGAGACTGTTAAAGGCTCAGCAGAAAGGGCTGGTTAAAAGTTGGCAGCCTCCGCTTGGAATCGCCTCTGCTGATCCAGGCTGCTGGCGCTCCACTGCAGACCTTTCTATCGTCACCCTCCGCCCCCCCATACACAGAGGTCGATGCTCTAGCAAAGCGTTTCCCAGCCTGGTGCTCTCCAGATATGTTGGACGGCAGCTCCCATCATTCTGGGAATGCTGGGTGGGTGGGGATGCCGGGAATTGCAGTCCAGCACACATCTGGAGGGCGCCAGGTTGGGGAAGGCTGCTTTGGGTGAGCCCCTCTTTCTCAGCGGCGGCCTCCTGCCTGCAATATGGGGGTGACTCGACTGACAAGAGGGCTGTCAAAAAGGTTCTTGAGATGGTGCTGCTCTCTTCAGACCCTCAGAGGGCGGTCGCTGAATGCTAAGTGTCGTGTCACAGAAGCTATGCTCAGGCGCAATCCTGTTTTCCTTCCTGACTTCTCCCACCCCAGACCTGAGCTCCGGCCTTGCAGATAGGACCCCTGATGAGCCTTGCCTGTGGCCTTGAGATATGGCGACCTGGAGATATTACCACTTGCTTCCTCCTGCCTAAATGCAGACACATGCATGGGCGTTTGAGTGCCTTTGTGTCTATGAATGTGCCTTTCAAAGCTGGGACTGGCTTCTGCCCTGGAACGGAGCCTTCCCCCCCCACAGCCCAGCTGAACCCCGCCCCCAGTGAAGTGCCTCCCCCCCCCCCCCCGCCCGCCAACCTGCTGTGCTGTCTCCAGCTGGGCATCCCTCCGAATCTGCAAACAGGATTATGCGTCTCCCTTTGCATCCAGCCCAGATACTTATTAGCTGCCTTAGCCCGGTTACACATAATCTCATTGAGGTGGCTGCAGCAGAGGAGATAAGAGAGGCTTTCCTCTGGCCTTGCTTGGCCTAGCCTGGGAGAACCCTGCTAAGCCCCCAGCCGCACCCAGTGGCAGAGAGGCACCTGGAAGCCACGGGGGCTTAGCAGGGGCTGGCAAACGCATTTGCTGGAAGGAGCCCACAGGCCACGGGCTCCCCCTCCTGGCAAAGGAGGAGCAGGCAAAGTGCCTCTTAGGGACCGAGGAAGCAGCCCTCTACTGAATCAAACACTGGGTCCCTCCAGCCCGGTATTGTCAGCACTGACTGGAAGCAGCAGCTCCCCAGGGGTTCAGGCAGGGGTCTTTCCTCACCCTACCTGGAGATGCTGCCGGGGATCGAACCGGAGACCTTCTGCATGCAAAGCAGGGGCTCTGCCCCTGAGCCACGACCTTCAGAGCCCTGAGGCTGACGCTTGCAGTTAGGAGGGGGAAGCCTCTTTAAGGCCTGTGACCACCTGTCCCAAGGCAAGAGGCATCTTCACACATCAGAATACCTGTTCCCCAGGTGACCACCTTTTTCTTACTGGCCCTGCACCTCTGCCTAGTCTAGTGTGAAAAAGGCAAACTCCATGTTAGGCATAATTAAGAAAGGAACTGAAAATAAAACTGCCAAGATCAGACTGCCCTTGTACAAATCTGTAGTGCGACCGCACTTGGAATACTGTGTACAGTTCTGGTCACCTCACCTGAAAAAGGACATTGTAGAGTTGGAAAAAGTGCGGAAAGGGGCAACGAAAATGATCAAGGGGCTGGAGCAACTCCCCTATGAGGAAAGGTCACAGCAGCTGGGATTGTTTAGCTTAGAAAAAAGGCGAGTAAGGGGAGACAGGATAGAGGAGTACAAAACTATGCATGGTGTGGAGGAAATGTATATGGAGACACTTTTCTCCCTCTCTCCTAATACTAGAACCCAAAGGGTTCATTCCATGAAGCTGATTGGTGGGAGATTCAGGACAGAGAAAAGGAAGGACTTCTTCACACAGCGCAGAGTTAAACTGTGGGATTTACTTCCACAAGATGTTGTGATGACCACCAATTTGGATGGCTTTAAGAGGGGATTGGACAAATTCATGGAGGAGAAGGCCTTTGGTGGCTACTAGTCCTGCTTGGCTATGTGCTTCCTCCAATAACAGAGGCAGCATGCCCATGTGCTCCAGTTGCTGGGGAACATGGGTGGGAGGGTGCTGTTGCATTCCTGTCCTGCTTGTGGGTTTCCCGTGGGCAGCTGGTTGGCCACCGTGTGAACAGAATGCTGGACTAGATGGACCCTTGGTCTGATCCAGCAGGGCTCCTCTTATGTTCTTATGTTTAGGAGCAGCCCCTACAGAAAGATATTTAGCAAGTGATGCTTTGCCCTACTATTTAATCTACATGCTGGAGAGAGCTTTGTTTGCTCTTGTTTCTGCACATGAGCTGTTCTTAGAAGCACAGGAGGAAGAGCAGAGAGAGAAAAGGGAGGGGCATGGAACTGTGGTGTCCAGATACAAAAGGGGCACTTTAATAGAAGGGGGAGTTGCAGAAAGTTCTGCTGCTCATGATGGAGGGGGGGGGGGAGAGAGAGAGAAGCTGCAAGTGATAAAATCCACACTCCTACACAAGATTTAAAGGTATGGAAGCCTTGTCCACCTTTTCCTCTGGAGAGCCTCTGAGCTGGTGGAATGCGCTCCTCTGGGAAATTTTGCTGGATAAAACTGAAGGGGCATTCACAGAGCAAGGAGGCCGGCCAAGGGGCATTCAGAGCTCTGTGTGTGAGTGCGGGCCCAGGGGCGGTGTGTGGACTCCAGATTCAGACTGGGGGCCACCAGTAGGACTCTGGAGGGCCTGGAAGAGTTTAGTCTTCTTCAGCGCCCCGCCCCCATTTAACAAGGACATCCACCAGTGGTGCAGTGGGTCATTTTTGACTTGCAGATGCTCATCATGACCGACCACACAGCCATGGCCCCAAGGAGAGTCCCCGAAATGGAGGCAGCTATGCTGACCTCTCTCTCTCTCTGTATGTGTGACACCCCCCCCCCCCGAGCAGTAGTACATAGGATAAAACCCAGTTGATGAGGATGAGCTGGCGGTCATAGAACAGAGAGCTGGCCAAGGGCGGTGTAGTGGTTAGCGCAGTGTTCTCCAACCTTGGGTCCCCAGATGTTTTTGGCCTACAACTCCCAGCATGCCCCAGCCAGCGGCTGGGTCATGCTGGGAGTTGTAGGCCAAAAACAACCGGGGACCCAAGGTTGGAGAACACTGGCTGGAGAGACTGGAGGTAGCATGAGACAGGGGCACAACATGTCCTCAAACAGCATAAGGCCAGTTGCTGGGGAACATGGGCGGGAGGGTGCTGTTGCACTCCTGTCCTGCTTGTGGGCTTCCCGTGGGCAGCTGGTTGGCCACAGTGTGAACAGAACGCTGGACTAGATGCACCCTGGGCCTGACCCAGCATCAGGGCTCTTCCTATGTTCTCTCAAGGCCACCAGCTCAAAATTTTCCAGGCGTATCTTTGTCCATCACCAGGTCTAGCAGTTTTCATTCCCACCAGAAGCATGTCTTTTGAAAAGCGAATGAGTCTTGATTCCCCATTCCAGACCAAGACAAACCAAATATACTTTGCATTACAACGGTGATAGCTCATAAGTCGCAACAATAGATGGTTGCTTGGAAAATCCATTTCTCCCACCATATGCCGTGAGGAGAAATTACAGCTAAGCTCAGAGGAAACAGGGAAGGTCGAGGGTGGGCGTGGGGTGGTGGCAGATGATGTAATCACCCCCGCTAATCAAAAAGTCCTGGCGCTTCGACTCTCTGAGCTCGTGAGGCTGGGTTCCACATTGAGAAGAAAGGATGCTGGGCCTGGGAGGGACCCTTCAAGGTCATGGATGGGGCCCCGCAATGACACTTCTGGCCACTAGGTGGGGATGGTGTCCTATAAAATGGAAAAGGAGACAAAAGTTAGAAAACTTCTCTACCAGGTGTAGCCCAATACACACACATCTTGCAGATGACATTTTTCCTGGCGAGGGTGAGGAAAGATTCCCCACGCACACACGTGCTGTTTAATTTCTCCAGTACAGGCGACCCTTAAGGGCAAAGGGGCATGAAAAAACATGGCAGCCTTACAGAGGCAGCAGCTCCGAGCACTTATTTATCTATGCAACATGTCGGAGAGCTGCCAGAGACCATTCATCAGCTGCTTGGAAAAAAATAAATCAAAATCCTGTGTTTGTAGTCTTCTTGTGTGGGTCCCCCTGTGCAGCTACAGTGCTCACGTGACTGCACATACCTCTCTTGGCCACGCACTGCAGCAGAACTCTGGAGAGCAGCTGAACAGCTTTATTCAACGGGCAGGAGGCCTAGACTACTGTAATGCGCTCTACGTGGGGTTACCCTTGAAGACGGTCCGGAAGCTTCAGCTGGTACAGAACGCGGCGGCTCGCCTGATTAAGGGCAGCTGCCGGCGTGATCACATCACGCCAGTGCTTAATGAGTTGCACTGGCTACCAGTTGCTTGCCGAGCCGAATTCAAGGTGTTGGTTTTGACCTTTAAAACCCTACACGGCTCCGGCCCAGTTTATCTCAAGGAGCGCCTCCAGCAACATCAAGTAGGCCGCTCAACAAGGTCTGCCACGGACGGCCTTCTCCTTATCCCATCAGCCAGAGCAGCCAGGCTGGTGGGGACTAGGAAGAGGGCCTTCTCTGTGGCGGCCCCCACATTATGGAACTCCCTCCCTAGTGACCTTCGCCATGCCCCCTCCGTGATGAGCTTCCGCCGTGCATTAAAAACATGGCTGTTCAGGCGGGAATATGGGGTGGGTTAGGTTTTTAATGAGAATTTTTAATATTGTTTTAATTATTATATTTTATTGTGTTGTTTTGTTGTATTTTAATTGTACATCGCCCAGGGTGGCCGGGTGACCGGCCAGATGGGTGATTGATAAATATAATAAATAAATATGCCCCAGTGGCATTGTTTCACACCCCACACTTCCCCCTTCCCAAGAATGGGAAGGCCTGATTAGTGTTGCTGTCAGAGGATATTTATTTATCTATTTATTTTATTATATTTATACCCCGCCTTTTTTCCCTGCAAGGAACCCAAGGCAGCTTACACAATCCTCCTCCTCCTCCTCCTCCTCCTCCTCCTCCTCCTCCTCCTCCTCTCCATTTTATCCTCACAACAACCCTGTGAGGTAGGTTAGGCTGAGAGTGAGTTAGGGATACTGGCCCGAAGTCACCCAGTGAGTTTCATGGCCAAGCGGGGACTATCATAGGATCATAGGGTTGGAAGGGGCTTGCAAGGCCATCGAGTCCAACCCCCTGCTCAATGCAGTCTCAAAGAGCTGGAAAGTATCCCCTGAAGGAACCGGTAGCTGCCAGACGTCACCTTTCCCAGGCAGGAATAAGCCCACCTGACCGCAAAGGGGCAGGAATAAGCCCACCTGATCGGCAAGGGGCGGGAGAGGGGGAGGGACGGGGTAGAAAACCCCTTTACCCACCCGAGAAGGTTGTTGGGAACACGGGTGAGCTGACAACGTCCAAGTCCAGCTCCGGCTGGGTCAAGCAGTTCTCTTCCCTGAGCCGGTGGGCCCGGAGTCAGGCTAGCAGCTGTACGGTGTAAAGTCTTTGGGCTAAGGTAACGCTTTGCTACAATACGCTAGCCTGAGAACCAAGTCATTCATGGATCTGAGGTCACGACCAGGTCTTGTTTATGTATAGTATTCAATGCAGGAAACTAGAGGAGGGGTCTCCCATCCTAGTAATCACCAGGCCTGACCCTGCTTTCCACGCTCAGACAAGCTGAGCCAGCGTGAGCCCAGGGCTGCCTGACTTCAAGCCCCCCTAAGGCTGACTGGGCTATCTTGGTCCGGTCACTCTCTCCCTCTTGGCCCAGGGTGGTCATCATGAGGATAAAATGGGGGGGGACCATATATGTTGCCCTGAGCTCCTTGGAGGAAAGCTCCATGGGATAGAAATGCAATAAATGATGTAGATTGGGGGGGGGTATATAAATGTTAATAAATAAAATACCAAACAATAACAAACATAAATAAAACCATCAGTTAAAAATACAACCAAATCAAACAGATGAAACCCATTAGAAAATCTGATTCTGAAACGGGAGCAAGCGCCAGATCCTATCAAAAGCAAAGGAGAAAAGCAGTGTTTTCAGTTGTCTTTTTAAAATATCAAAGAGGGAGCCTGATGAGTGAACAAAGGAAAGGAGCCCCAGAGGTGAGGTGCCATGACCCAAAAGGCCCTGTTTCTCACTGTTACCCAGCTGACCGTGGACCGTGAAGTTTCTTTGATCAGGGCTTGGAAAGAAGATCCTTTTAGGGTGCAATCCTATGCAAGTTTAGACAGGAAAAAGGCCTACAACTCCCAGCATGCCCCAGCCAGCATGTCTAAACTTGCATAGGATTGCTCCTTTAATCAGGTAGGTTTGTCTTGGAGCAGGCAATGGTTCAGGTTACTGGTCAACAGCTGGCCAGCTTTTTCCCCTGGTCAGCTGGAAAACTTTGCAGCCACAAATTCCTAATGACTATCAGCTGTTTAATTTGAAAGTGCTTTGCAGCCATTGGCCCCAATCCAGTTAAGGATAGTCCTGCCTAAGTCCAATTGAAGACATTGGGACTTACTAGGGGTGTAGGGATTTTGTTGCATCTGTTCTGTCTGTGTTTCGTGGGTTGTCAGGCGCCTTTTGTTCTGCCATGTGGCTCACGCTGGCTCAGCTTGTCTGAGCGTGGAAAGCTAAGCAGGGTCAGGCCTGGTTATTACTTGGATGGGAGAGCCCTCCTCTAGTTTCCTGCATTGAGCAGGGGGTTGGACTCCATGGCCTTGTAGGCCCCTTCCAACTCTATGATCCTATGATATTCTATAGTATCCCATGATCTGCTCACTGATGGAATTGGATTTGTTCCCACTTTGTAAACTTGCATTCGTGCACACTTGTGCAAATATGCACTTCCGAAAATGCACAACCCCCCCCCAAATGTGTATTTTCATGCTTCAGCCTATGGGGGGGGGGGAGAATGTGCATTTTCGGTTGGTTTGTTTTTATTTTTCATATTTTATTATGACTAAATTTGTGTAAAATTCCAGAAAGTTTAAAAAACGATCCACAAGTCCACGGAATCCGTTTTGGCCTACACATCCCATAATCTCTCACCCTTGGTTATGCTGGCTAGAGTTGATGGAAGTTGTAGGCCAAAGCATCTGGTGGGCCACAAGTTGCCCACCCTGCTCTAGAATAGCGACCCCCACCCCTGATTCTGTAGCAACATGGAAGACCCCCGTGCACATGCGCTGGATGGGGCCTGCCCAGGCAGTTTGATGGGACAATTAAGGATGTCCAGAGGTCCCTGGCCTACTGAAGTGGCCCTGAATGTGCACCCTCTGTGTCCTTCTCAGGAGACACACGTTGGCTGAGCAAGCCCCTTTCGCTGTGCGCGAACTTAAGCTCTTAGTCTGGAGTGGCATACGAAAAACTTGGTCTCTCACTTAACATAAAAAAACCCAAAGTGCTTCATCAGCAAGTGCAAGCCAATCCTTTGGTGATGCCATCTATACAGCTTGGCGGGACAATACTGGAAAATGTCGATCATTTTCTCTATCTTGGCAGCTATCTTTCTGTTACAGCTAACATCAACAGTGAAATCCAGCATCGTCTGAGCTCCGCAAGTGCCGCATTTTCTCGAATGAAACATAGAGTGTTCGAGGATCGGGATATTTGTAAGAAGACCAAAACACTGGTTTATGAAGCCATTGTATTACCAACTTTATTGTATGCCTGCGAAACATGGACTATCTATAAACGTCACTTCCACCTCCTTGAAAGGTTTCATCAACATTGCCTCCAGAAAATCCTGCAAATTACTTGGGAAGATAGGCGAACAAATGTCAGTGTACTGGAAGAAGCAAAGACTACTAGCATTGAAAAAATGATCCTTCAACGCCAACTTCAGTGGACCGGTCATGTTGTTCGAATGCCTGACTGCCGTCTCCCAAAGCAGTTACTTTACTCCCAACTCAAGGATGGAAAGTGGAATATCGGTGGTCAATATAAGAGGTTTAAAGATGTTCATAAGGCTAATCTAAAAAAATGCAATATAAACATCGAAAACTGGGAAGCTCTGGCCCATGAACGATCTAAATGGAGGTTGGCCTTTCACAAAGGTTCCATGGACTTTGAAGAAGCCCGAGTGCAAGGTGAAAGGGAGAAACGTGCTAAGCGAAAAGCACGTCAAATGAATCCTTTACAGGACCATCTTCTATCTGGTAACCTGTGTCCTCACTGTGGGAAGCTGTGTGGATCTAGAATTGGCCTCCACAGTCACTTACGGACCCATCGCTAGAGTCTACACAATCTTCTTTAGAATTTCCTCCTTTTATCCCGGAAGACAATCTTACTCGGTCACGAGTGATCGCCTGATGATGATGATGATGATGGTACCCGTCTGTGCTCCAGCATGCGCTGGTGTCCGATGGGGAGCTTTACTGGTAGCTGCTGACTAGGGCAACACGGTGGGGCTGTGTCAGGAGAAGCTGAAGATTGAGGCTGGGAGGAGGCTGTGTAGGTCGAAATCTAGTAATCAGAAGAACTCAACATGACGTGTGTGCAGAGCTCACTATTAATTCTGAACTTCCCCGATGCTAAAAATATCTACAAAGCCAGAGAGGGCAAGGACGGGCGGGGGGGGGGACGACTTTCCCCCTCTGATCTATTCTAGGAACAGAAGGAAGCCGGCCAGCTCCATCCGAGTCTGTCCTCGACCCCAGAAGCTCGGCTTCCTGCACAGGATAAGGGGTAGGTGAGAGGATGATGGGAAAGCACATGGGTGTCGAAATGGCACCCCGTGTTTCCTGCCACAGACCCTCTGCCACTACCGGTGTTGACTGCCCTCTGACACCCCTCCTGCCATGCCCCCCTTGTTCCCATTCTCTGAACAGGGGCTCTCAGTGGGACCCCGAGATAACAGACTGCCCAGTCTCTGGCATGGGGCCCCAATAGCCACTGCACACAAGCAACAGCCCTCACAGGATTGGGCAGCGCAGAGGGCGCGCTTTGCCAAGGGATGCTTCCATAATGCCAAGTAGCACCGCGCAGGAAGCCTCCAGCAGTCTGTTACTATTAGTCTAATTATGCTTTGCGTGTGAGATGAGGAGGAGGGGGGGGATATCAGGTGAGTGGGGGAAGGTGCCACCCCATGCAAGCATAGCATCTGTCTACCGCTGTCTAAATCCAAGGAAGCTGTTCTGAATCAGTGTCTAATGTTAGTAATGAACTGGATGAGGGGGAACACTGAGAGCCAGTGTGGCGTAGTGGTGAGAGTGTTGGACTGGGACTCAGGAGATCCGGGTTCTAGTCCCCGCTCGGCCACGAAACTCACTGGGTGACTTTGGGCCAGTCACTGACTCTCAGCCTAACCTACCTCACAGGGTTGTTGTGAGGATAAAATGGAGAGGAGGAGGAGGATTATGCAAGCCGCCTTGGGTTCCTTGCAGGAAAAAAGGCGGGGTATACAGGGCCGGATTAAGAGTATTATGGGCCTGGTGCTGAGGATTTTGGTGGGCCTTTTTATGGAAATAAATAAAATGAAGACGCAATTTTATATTAAAACAAATTAAATATTTTAATTACCATTAAAGTGCCAAAACTCAAAAAAACTCCTGCAGCTCATCAGTAAGGGTCTTCCCAATTTCCCCCAAATTATTTATTAAAAAAGAAAAAGCAGCCACAACAAAAAGCCAGGAAGCTTTGCTTGACCAAGAATAATTGTGTTGTTCTTGTTGCTTTGTTTCGTTTTCGTTTTTGTTTTTTTGTTAAACTAGCATTTGAACAATTGAGCTGCGAATCAGAAAGATCTTTTGCTCGAGGCTGGAGAGAGAGGTCCCTTCTAAATCTGAATATTACAGACCCTAGCAAGCCCCCCATGTGCTTCAAAGAAATGTAGTAACAGTGATTGAAATGCAAAAAGCTACCGAAATGCTAATTTGAGAACAACAGTTCTTGCTAGGTCTTGCCTCAAGCCTGTAATGCAGATGTGCTTAGAACACCTTTCTAATCTTGAAAAAATCATTAATTATGCTGAATGATAACGATCAGAGCTAACTCAAATCGTGCAAGAGTCCCTATATTGTGGGCCTATTTTCTGTTATGGGCCTGGGGCTGCAGCTCCAATAGCCCCTATCTTAATCCGGCCCTGGGGGTATACATATAATAAATAAATAAATAAAACAAATGGAAGCTTAACCCAGACAAGGCAGAGATGCTCCTGGTCAGCCAAAAGACAGGTCAGGGAATAGGGATTCACCTTTCCTCATTTGGGGTTACAGCCCCCTTGAAGACTCAGGTTTACAGTTCCAGGGTTGTCCTGGATTCAGCCCTGAACCTGGATGCCCAGGTTTTGGTAGCAGCCAGGAGTGCACAGCTGAGGCTAGTGTACCATCTATGCCCATTCCTGGAGATGTCTGATCTGGCCATGGGGAATGCCCGTTCAGAAACCAGCTGGTCCCTGGGGGTGGGGATTTGCATCTATATCCATAACATTAGCATATGCAGATATGTGCCCTCTTTTTTTCTGATGCAACTCCTCTTTTTAATTTTTGGTGATGGGTAAGTACCCACCCTACTACCACAGGCTAATGGCCAGGGTGTTGGACAGGTCCCCTAGCATCACCTTCTGAAATCACTCTTCTTCTTCTTCTTCTTCTTCTTCTTCTTCTTCTTCTTCTTCTTCTTCTTCTTCTTCTTCTTCTTCTTCATCATCATCATCATCATCATCATCATCATCATCGGCATTTTCATAGCACCCATCAAGTGTTCAAAGGACTTAACAAACATTCTCTCTGTAACGTCCTATAATGTAGGCCACTGTAGCTGTGCTACAGGTGATAAAGAGACTGCCGCCTTACCTCAGACCAACTAGAGCAGTGTTCTCCAACCTTGGGTCCCCAGATGTGTTTGGCCTACAACTACGCTGGTTGGGGCATGCTGGGAGTTGTAGGCCAAACACATCTGGGGACCCAAGGTTGGAGAACACTGAACTAGAGAATTTGTGTCTGAGCTGAGATTTGACCCATGGGTTCCACAGCAGCTGCTCTTCGCCACAATGTCACACCATTCTAACCATTTTGTTCCTCCTCTCAGCAAAGCAGTGGAGGTGGCAGAGAAGGGGGCTTGGGGAGCGGTGTTTTGATGCTCACTCTAGAAGCCAGGCACGGAGTGGCTGGAATCAATTCAGTCTGCACCACCCTTGAGCTTTTGGAACGTCAAGGGCCCTGTCAGAGCTGGAGCCAAAGATGACAAGCTCTGCCTGTGACCGATGCAGCTCCCAGATAAGGGAGTTTTTTTTTAAAAAAAAAAGTTTTTGTCCAACACCCTGAGTGAGATGGATGGGATCAGAAAGGGATCAGAAAGGCCTTGGAAGGAGGCCGTTGTGTGTTGTGTTGGGGTAAAGGTGCATACTGGGGCAGGCCCTGGGCATGAAAAAACCAAACAGGACCAATCACTAATTGAAGCAGGACACTCTCCAGCCGGAAATGAACTAGCGTGCTCTTGTGTGGCTCCTGTTCAGCTCCACGGGGCGTGTACAGGAGGATGTCCCTGTGCATTGGGCCAGATGGGTCTGTCTCTTGCTCCACCGCCCTTAAAATTCCAAAAATAGACAAAAGAAAGTTTAAATATAATGATTGAACATGTATTGTTAAAAAGTTGTAAAAATTTTGTTTAAAAAGATAAAAGAAAGTTCTATCACGGTGGTGTTTTCACACTTTTTTTGATATACCCACCGCCCTTAATGGCACCCACCCATTCATTAGGCTGGGGCACAGTTCCAGCGGGAAGGTCTCCTGCACAAGCTCCATTGAAATGAATTTGGGAACTGTCCAAGAGCACTAGTGCTTGGGGCTTGCACAGGAGACCTTCCTGATGGAATTGTGCCCCACGGTCTGTCTCACACACCACTGCCCTTAATCCAAAGATCTCACCTGGCACCAAAAAGACCAAACAATGGGCACCACGTGAGCCTCTGTGGGGAGGGCACTCCACAAGCAGGCACCACAGCTGAAAGGGGGGCCCCTCTCTCACTGCCAGCCACTGGATCTCATAAGAATGTAAGAATTGCCATGCAGGCTCAGATCATAGAATCATAGGAAAGTAGAGTTGGAAGGGGCCTACAAGGCCATCGAGTCCAACCCCCTGCTCAATGCAGGAATCCAGATCAAAGCATCCCCGACAGATGTCTGTCCAGCTGCACCTTGAATGCCTCCAGAGTGGGAGAGCCCACCACCTCCCTAGGTCGTTGGTTCCATTGTCTTATTGCTCTGACAGTCAGGAAATTTTTCCTGATGTTTAGGTGGAATCTAGGTTCCTGTAACTTGAGCCCATTATTCCGTGTCCTGCAAACTGGGATGAACGAGAAGAGATCTTTGCCCTCCTCTGTGTGACATCCCTGTGTGACATCGCTGCCCAACTAGTCTGTTCACACAGTGGCCAACCAGCTGCCCCAACTGGAAACCCACAAGCAGGACATGAGGGCAGCAGCACCCTCCCACTCATGTTCCCCAGCAGCTAGTCTACATTGGCACACTGCCTCTGATACTGGAGGTAGCATATAGCCATCTGGACCAGTAGCCCCTGATATTCTCTAATCCCCTTTGAAAGCCATCCAAGTTGGTGGCCATCACTACAACTTCAGTGGACCGGTCATGTTGTTCGAATGCCTGACTGCCATCTCCCAAAGCAGTTACTTTATTCCCAACTCAAGGATGGAAAGCGGAATATCGGTGGTCAATATAAGAGGTTTAAAGATGTTCATAAGGCTAATCTAAAAAAAAAAATGCAATATAAACATCGAAAACTGGGAAGCTCTGGCCCATGAACGATCTAACTGGAGGTTGGCCTTTCACAAAGGTTCTATGGACTTTGAAGAAGCTCGAGTGCAAGGTGAAAGGGAGAAACGTGCTAAGCAAAAAGCACGTCAAATGAATCCTTTACAGGACCATCTTCCATCTGGTAACCTGTGTCCTCACTGTGGGAAGCTGTGTGGATCTAGAATTGGCCTCCACAGTCACTTATGGACCCATCGCTAGAGTCTACACAATTTTCTTTAGAATTTTCCTCCTTTTAAAAATCTCCTTTTTGTAAATTTTCTTTTTTTATCCTGGAAGACAATCTTACTCGGTCACGAGTGATCACCTGACTGACTGAAGAAGTCCTTCCTTTTATCTGTCCTGAATCTCCCACCAATCAGCTTCATGGCATGGCCCCGGGTTCTAGTATTATGAGAGGAGAAAAATGTCTCCCTGTCCACTTTCTCCACACCAGGCATAATTGTGTACTCCTCTATGACATGTCTCCGCTTACTCGCCTTTTCTCTAAGCCAAACAATCCCAGCTGCTGTGACCTTTCCTCATAGGGGAGCTGCTCCAGCCCCTGGATCATTTTAGTTGCCCTTTTCTGCACTTTTCCCAACTCTACAGTATCCCTTTTTAGGTGTGGTGACCAAAACGGTACACAATATTCTAATTGAGGTCACACTATAGATTTGTGTGTGTGTGTGTGTGTGTGTGCGTGCGTGCGCGCCAGTTGTTTCTGTCAAAGGCAGAGAACTGTGACACAACACGGGTCTGTGTTGCTTGGGTTTCTCTCCTTGTGGTTGCCACTTGAAAGAATGACGTCTCTGACAGATTGTGCTCCTAAGGTTCAGAAGTGAAGTCTATTTCTTCGGCACCCTTTATTCCCTCTGCTGCTGCCTGTCCTTGGCTGGGGGAGGCCCCAGCAGGGATATAAGAGCCGTCGCCGCTCTCCCTCTGGAGAGAGGCCTTGAAGAGGGACCAGCAGAGCCCGGTGCCTGGGGGGACCCAGTGACTGTGCAGAGGAGAGGAGATGGGCGCCCACAGCCGGCTGAGCCCCCGGGCTGCTCGCTGTAGCCTCTCCCGCTCCTTCTGGTCAGGGCGGCCTTGCCAGTCGGTGGCCCCAGCGGCGGCTACTAAGCTGAGCCCCTCCAAGGTGCTGCCGTTTGAGGCCATTCCCCGCAGCGGCCACAATGCCTGGGTCAACCTCTACCAGTTCTGGAGGAGCAACAGCTTCCAGAACCTCCACTACATCACACAAAGGAACTTTCAAAACCTGGGACCCATCTACAGGTGAGTTTCCCCCACCCCGCTGCTGCCACCTGGTCTCCTGCCTTGCAGTGCCCCCTGGCTGGCTTTGGGGATTAGCCAGTGGTTCATTTTGCTCATACCCAGACTCTGGTTTGGATTGGCTAGAGGCCCCGGAGGGGTTTGCTCTGCCCTCCTTACACCGTGTGGCTTGGCTTGCTCACTTGACCCAGCCCTGCAATGCATGTGCTCGTCTCTCCTCCCTGGCACAGTTGTGATCTGAGTTGCATGCGTTGATCTGTGTGGCCTTGCGTGTGGATGTGTGGATGGCCCATCTTTGTGGCAGAGGGTTAACGTGGACGGCTGAGTATTCCCGCTGGAGGTCGTGGGGCTGCACAGGGGTGAAAAGGCATCCAGCAAGTGCCTTCCGTGCTATCTGCATTCCAGGTGGGGCAATGGAAGACCTTGGTTCCAACATCAACAACAGGGCTGCCCCAAGACATTTTGTTGTCTGAGACAGGAGACCCAGAGGGCACCCCAGCGAAAGACCAGGGGGTGTTTCCAGACAGGGCTCTTACTGTGCAGGTGCCCTGCCTCATTTGCGGGGTCGAGACACCTTCATCTTCACCTTGCCACTGTCCTGTGATTTCCCACTGCTTCTTCCATCCTTTCTCTTGCCACGGAAAACCCATTAATGAAGGGAAGACAGAATAGCTGCGCAATTTATTTATTTGCTTACACAATTTATATACCTCTCTACATCCCATAAAATATCCGAGCGGTGAACAGTAAAAGGGGAATCATAATCATAATCATAATACAGAATTGAAACTTTTAAAATTGGCTGCCGTTTGATTGTTAGCACCAGGGCCCCACCATCTGGAAGTGCCCTCGGAGCACAAGCTGACAGAAAATTAAATTATCCTGTGTGAAAGAAAAGCTGGGGAGGAGGGAGCACACGTTGGACTGGGTAAAAGAAACCAGAGCGGAGATGGCTGGTGGAAGTTTGTAGACAATTCATCTCTGGATGCTCCTAGCAAGAAGCACAGTATCTTGGACTCCACATGGGCCAAATTTCATCTCTCTGGGAGGCTGGGAAGTAATATGAACATTCGGGGGCACACTTTGAGTCCCCTGTTTTGAGGAAGAGGTGTATCAAGGTCCTGTTTTCGTATTTTTCTAGTAGTTGGGGTGTCTTGGATTATGCATGTGCCACATTTCAAGTGTTTGCTCGCTGCGAAACATCCCAACAATTTTGATGCCCCCACATGTCAGTCAGTCCGTGGCAGCCCCCTTTCCCATAATAAGGGTTGGTCATGTGCAATATTGCTCATACAAACATATACATTGATGCACATTTTTAATCAAGGAAGAGTTTGGTAGTGAGCAGTTTAAAATATGCATCAATTTACATCGTGATAGATGGATTAAACTTGAACGGCAGCCACTGCACCAGAGAGCCTGAGTGCTTCATTTGAGCCAAGGGGCTCACCACAACCCGACTCCCAAGTCTGTTTTTGGTTTTTAGGTCTCCACCGCAGAAAATATGAACAGCAGAATTAGTAACCCATTTGCATCGGTGTCTCCTTCTAAAGAGCTTCCTCCCAGAGGGATAGCCATGGTAGATGTAGCAAAGCCAATACAAATTATTTTGGTGCCAAAGGATTTGCTGGGGAACATGAGCAGGAAGGTGCAGTTGCACTCCTGTCCTGCTTGCAGGCTCCCCATGGGGACATCTGGTCAGCCACTGTGGAACAGAATGCCTTTGGCCTGATCCAGCTTCAGGGCTCTTCTTATGCTCTTAAAATGCTTTCCTCTCTCCAATAAAGAACAATTTGTTAGTCCTTGATGGCGCGTTTTCTCCTGCCAGGCTCCAGGAGAACCCACTCTGCTTATCCTACTACAGCAGCAGGACCGGTGCAAGGCAGTTTGGTGCCCTAGGCAAGATCAGATATTTAGCGCCCCCCCCTTCCCACTTGAGAGCGCTGTATTTTTTTTTCAAGGCGTTTCTGGCACCCCCTTTAGCCCTGCGCCCTAGGCAGCTGCCTAGTTGGCCTAATGGTAGCACCGGCCCTGTACAACAGTGTTCTCCAACCTTGAGTCCCCAGATGTTTTTGGCCTAGAACTCCCAGCATGCCCCAGCCAGCTATGCTGGCTGGGGCATGCTGGGAGTTGTAGGCCAAAAACATCTGGGGACCCAAGGTTGGGGAACACTGTACTACAGCCAATTCCACCATGTGGGAGAGTGGTAGAACCAGTTATGCAGACACAGGAGGCAGAGCCAGCAAGTCAGAAGAAAGAAAATCTAATCAGGTTTGGCAACCTGGATGGAAGCCAAATCATCCTTCTTCTCCTTCATCTATGAGGAGAGACTGAAAGAACTGGGCATGTTTAGCCTTCAGAAGAGGAGACTGAGGGGAGATATGATCGCACTCTTTCAGTACTTGAAGGGATGTCACACAGAGGAGGGCCAGGATCTCTTCTCGATCATCCCAGTTTGCAGGACACGGAATAATGGGTTCAAGTGACAGGAACCCAGATTCCACCTAAACATCAGGAAAAATTTCCTGACTGTCAGAGCAATAAGACAATGGAACCAACTACCTAGGGAGGTGGTGGGCTCTCCCACTCTGGAGGCATTCAAGGTGCAACTGGACAATCATCTGTCAGGGATGCTTTGACCTGGATTCCTGCATTGAGCAGGGGGTTGGACTCGATGGCCTGGTAGGCCCCTTCCAACTCTACTTTTCTATGATTCTATGATCTTCAAGTCACTAATGAAATGCTTCGCTAAAATCCAGATCAGCAAAATTCCTCAAGATTCCATTCCTTTGAAATCAGTAAAGGTTTGCTTATCTGAGAAAATGTTGCCCTGATTGTGCTCTGAAAAAACTCATATTATTTTTTTTTAAAAGAAGAAATAAAATGCCATTGATAATGAGCACGATAATAGTCAGTCAGTCAGTCAGGCGATCACTCGTGACTGAGTAAGATTGTCTTCCAGGATTAAAAAGAAAGAAAGAAAGAAAGAAAGAAAGAAAATTTACAAAAAGGAGATTTTAAAAGGAGGAAAATTCTAAAGAAAATTGTGTAGACTCTAGCGATGGGTCCGTAAGTGACTGTGGAGGCCAATTCTAGATCCACACAGCTTCCCACAGTGAGGACACAGGTTACACGATAATAACTGCCGATAATAACAGCAGCAATAAACGGGCAGTGCCCCGGTCAGGAGGGAAAAAGCAGCAGTAAAAACAAACAGATCAGCAGAGAAATGGAATTGGCCACAAACAACAGTGTCGGAGGAGAACGAGCCGCTCGGAGCCGGCAGTCCTCAGCTGCCACCCAGGCATCTCTATAAAGCTGTCTTTTAACTAGGCAGCAACAGAAGACAAAGATGGGGCCAGGTGAGCTTCCCTGGGGAGCCTCCTTCAGTATTTGAAAGAAATTAACCCATGGCCATCGAATCATGCGTGCTAACTGTTGGGGATTGCCAAAAGACCCGGGAGAGGATATTGATATATTATCTCTCCCCTCTTGCTTTTGCAAACACAGCAGAGTATACCCAACTACAGGCGAAAAACGTGTGCGTTGCGCAGGAATCATGTGGTAGCCGATGTGTTCTGAACTTGGGGAAAATTCAGAACGCTCCTCCAGCTACATCTTCAAAACATGCTATTCCTTCAAGTTCATGGCTCAGACTGTTTTCCCGGGGAAGGAAGAGTAGGCAACTGGCAATGCCCACATCCTGCTCCAGGAGGTCTGGGTAACATTCCACAGAGTGTCTGCTCTAGGATGCAGAGACTCTGTGGTCCCAATTACATCATGCACCTATGCATGGCTTGAGGTTTTGACTGTACATTCCCAACACTAACCAGCTTGTACATTCGACAGTAGGTTCCAAAACCCATTGACCTGGTTTGCACGATCACAGGGTGGTTGATAAGCCATGGTTAATAACCCTACAACAGCCCATGGGTTCTGGGTGGCTTGTTACCCACAGCAACAAAACACCCTGGCCAGATCCGCACTGCATGACAGCTGTGCTGCAGAGAGTCATTATGCGTATCCCCCCCTTCCCGGCACGCAACCAGATGTGTGGTAGGGAAATAAGCCACCACGGCTTATTTCCCCAGCTGAGATTGTGTGAACCGTGTATATGGGGGCCATTGTGCCTGAGAAAACCTCTGTGCGGGGTAGAAATTTGCTCAAGTCTGTGACTCTGTGCGTGTGTCTGTGTGTGAGAGAGAGATTTCCCATTTAGGAAGATTACACTGTTTTCAAGGCTGAGGCTCCGCATTCCACCTTGTTCCTTCTATGGCTGATTCTCCATCAGGCCGAGGCCATTTGGGGCAGGGAGCAGCAGCCGGTGGGTAGGTGGGGCGTGTCTCTCAAGTGCCTGACTCTGTCCTATTTGGCAGGGAGACGGTGGGCACCTACGACAGCATCAATGTGTTCCTGCCCCACGATGCTGCCAAGCTCTTCCGGGCAGAAGGGAGTTTCCCGCGCCGACTGGGCATCGCCCCATGGATCGCCCACCGCGCGATACGGAACCACAAATGCGGCATCTTCCTGTTGTAAGTGGGGGCTGATGGGGGTGCAGAGGGCTGCCCGTTGCGGCCACAGTTTCAGTTCACTTTAATTCAAGGGGAGGGGCCGCAACTGGATGGTGTAACTTATGCTTTGGGCCTACTAGCTTCCAATCCCAGATAGCTCCCATCAGCCTTGCAGCCAGCCTTCCTTGTGAGGTGGGGGGGGGGGGGGCGCCACATTTCTAGGTGGGACATCTTGGCGGTGGGGGAGGTGCATAGCACCAGCCAATCCCCTCCCCCCAAACACTCGCTGGTAGAGAGTGTTCTTCGGGTATGAATGGAGTTTAATCTGTAGAATTGTCTTGCCCTTTTTTTGAGAGATCCCCCCCGGAATACCAGACTTGACTTTGCCTGTAGCTGCAGTCCTCTTCTGCCTGTGGCCGGTCCCGGTGTGTCCTGATTCCTCATGAACTGAACTGCTCTGGCAATGGCAGTGAGCCCCTGAGCTGGGCTCTGAGGCTGGATTGGGTCTCTCTCGGCTTTAGATTCCACCCGAAGAAACAAACGTGTCCATGCAACAGGTTTAGGGAAGGGCAGAGAGGAGAAAAACACTTCAGGGTGTGTTTGTTAACTCCTCCTTGTGGTTCCTGTTCCTGACCTTTAGGCTTCCCATCCTGTTGGGCCAGTGTTCTCCAACCTTGGGTCCCCAGATGTTTTTTGCCTACAACTCCCAGCATGCCCCAGCCAGCTCTGCTGGCTGGGGCATGCTGGGAGTTGTAGGCCAAAAACATCTGGGGACCCAAGGTTGGAGAACACTGCCTTAGCAATAAGCGCTAATCCTACTCTGCTCATCATAATAACGGCAGAATAAACAGACTCTTACTTCTTACTGCAGGCAAACCAGCAGGCATCTTTATTGCTGGCTGGGAAGGGAGCACCACTGAAACTGAAACACAAAGGAAAGTCCAAGGGGGTGGAGGACCCCGCTAACTCCAGCCCAGGATACAAAGTCAGAATACTTATAACTCTTCAGGGGTTGTGTTACTATCCAGGCTGTTCTTCTCAAGATCACTTGCATAATTACAGGGTGACTGTGGTCATGACAAATCCAGCCTCACTCAGGGGAAGTCTGGGGTGGGGGGGGGCAGACTTAGGGGGCTCTTTGTCGGGCACTCGCCCTGCCGTACTCACTGCATTTTTCAGAGGGTCCTGTCCTTAAATTGCTCCTGTCCTTAAAATAAGCCGCCATTCCTTAAATGGAGGCAGTCATGTCACAAATCAAATGACAATTGTTCAAAATAATTCTGGGTGGGGGGGGGAAGCACAGCTGGGGGGGCGCGGTGCACCCATTTCCCCCACCCTGGCTACAGGGCTGGCTCCAGTTAGGGGGTCCTCTTTGCTGGAGAGCTCCCTGACCCATGGGACCTCTTTATTGTTTGCAGGGGAGGGAGCATGTGCCCTGGCTGCGGAAGGCCCCAGTTCAGTGGGACGGGGGCAAGGGACGTTTTCTACCCTGAGGCCCACATTCTGAGGGCCAAAGCCACACCCACACTGCAGGCACGGCCACCCGCGTCCGTGCGTGCGTCCGTCCATCCGCACAGCTATCACGAAGTCTTATAAGAAGCAGAGAGCTGGCCCAATGGCCTGGCTCAGGATGCGGCCACCCCTCATAGCCATCTCCCCATATGAATTGTCCATCAATTAAATTAATCGGCTTCAGCCTTCCCCAACCGGGTACTCTCCAAATGTGTTTGACTACAACTCCCAGCATCCCCAGCCAGTATGACCAGGACACGATGACTGCGGATGGTGGAAACTATGGTGAACACATTTGGAGGGCGCCAGCTTGGGGCAGGCTGGTCTGTTTTAACCAATTGCTTGTTTGTTTTGTTTTAAGTCGCTTATTACCGGAACCTCAACGAGAATTTCATAAACAAATGCTCCTCTCATCGCCTGATAGAAGGAGAGCTCACCTTTCACGCTTTCTTTAGATCAGACAAGTGTGCCCTTGAGTCTCAGTCCCTCTGCTTTAGGCCACCACACCTAAAAAAAGGACATTGTAGAGTTGGAAAAGGGGCAGAAAAGGGCAACTTAAATGATCCAGGGGCTGGAGCAACTCCCCTACGAGGAAAGGTTACAGCAGCTGGGATTGTTTAGCATAGAAAAAAGGCGAGTAAGGGGAGACAGGACAGGGGTGTACAAAACTATGCATGGTGTGGAGAAAGTGGACAGGGAGACATTTTTCTCCCTCTCTCATAATATTTGAACCCAACAGGATCATCCCATGAAGCTGATTGGTGGGAGGTTCAGGACAGATCATAGGAAGGACTTCTTCCCACAGCGCAGAGTTAAACTATGGAATTCACATCCACAAGATCAGTAGTGATGGCCACAAATTTGGAGGGCTTTAAAAGGGGATTGGACAAATTCATGGAGGAGAAGGCCATTGGTGGCCACTAGTCCTGATTGGCTGTATGCTTCCTCCAGGATCAGAGGCAGCATGCCTATGTGCACCAGTTGCTGGGGAACATGGGCTGGAAGGTGCTGTTGCACTCGTGTCTAGCTTGTGGGATCCCGCGTGGGCAGCTGTCTGTCCAGCGTGTGAACAGAATGGATGGACTCTTGGTCTGATCCAGCATCAGGGCTCTTCTGATGTCCTTATGCTTGCAAATGGTCTCCTCTGATCAAGAGGCCACTAGAGATTTCATTGATCAGCATTAGCAGGGAGCAGGAGACAGGAGACAGGAATCATAGAATCATAGAATCATAGAAAAGTAGAGTTGGAAGGGGCCTACAAGGCCATCGAGTCCAACCCCCTGCTCAATGCAGGAATCCAGGTCAAAGCATCTCTGACAGATGTCTGTCCAGCCATCTGGAAGGGAATGCCAAGCTTTGAAGTAGCAGCGGCACAGGGGAAGGGTCCGGATTCAGGGGGTGGTGACAACAGGGGGTGGTTTCCTTGGGCCATGGTGGGTGGGGTTCAATAGGATCAAAGAGCTGGAAGGGGCCTACAAGGCCATCGAGTCCAACCCCCCTGCTCAACGCAGGAAACTAGAGGAGGGGTCTCCCATCCAAGTAACCATCAGGCCTGACCCTGCTTAGCTTTCCACGCTCAGACAAACTGAGCCAGGCCTGCTACTTCATTAGGACTAACGCTGAGAGCTGCGGGTACATCTTCTGGCCCACCCAGCATCTCCCTCACCATGCAGGAACGGGGAGGAGTGGAGATCGGACCGGCTAGTCCTCAACAAAGAGGTGATCAGTCCCACGGGCACACGCAAGTTCCTGCCCTTCCTGAACACGGTGGCCGAGGATTTTGTGGGCTTCATGTACCGGCAGATCCGGAAGAACAGCCGGGGCTCGCTCACGGTGGACCTTTCTCACGACCTCTTCCGCTTCACCCTGGAAGGTACGAGGCAGTCCCGAGACGGGGCCCTCTCCCTGCCCCGCTCCGCAGCATCACCGCGTCCAGCTTGGCAGCCAGGGCCGGATTAACATAGGGGCGATTGGAGCGGCAGCTCCAGGCCCATAACAGACAATAGGCCCACAATATAGGGACACGCGGCACGATTTGAGTTAGCTCTGATCGTTATCATTCAGCATAATTAATGATTTTTTCAAGATTAGAAAGGTGTTCTAAGCACATCTGCATTACAGGCTTGAGGCAAGACCTAGCAAGAACTGTTGTTCTCAAATTAGCATTTCGGTAGGTTTTTGCATTTCAATCACTGTTACTACATTTCTTTGTGAGAACTTCTAGCACATGGGGGGCTTGCTAGGGTCTGTAATATTCAGATTTAGAAGGGACCTCTCTCTCCAGCCTCGAGCAAAAGATCTTTCTGATTCGCAGCTCAATTGTCCAAATGCTAGTTTAACAACAACAACAACAAAAACAAAGCAACAAGAACAACACAATTATTCTTGGTCAAGCAAAGCTTCCTGACTTTTTGTTGTGGCTGCTTTTTCTTTTTTAATAAATAAATTTGGGGGAAATTGGGAAGACCCTTACTGATGAGCTGCAGGAGTTTTTGAGTTTTGGCACTTTAATGGTAATTAAAATATTTAATTTGTTTTAATATAAAATTGCGTCTTCATTTTATTTATTTCCATAAAAAGGCCCGCCAAAATCCTCAGCACCAGGCCCATAATGCTCTTAATCTGGCCCTGTTGGCAGCCCCCACCCCCCTAAATAACTCCCTCAGTCCAGCAAGTCGAAACTGCTTCTCCCTGCAGCCCTTCTGCCAGCAGCTTCCCCACGCGGCTCGGGAGAAAGGGGGGGGCCCTTCACCTGCCCTGACTTGCTGCCACTGCCTTCCATCGGAAGGAGACACCTCGGCCAGGTGCAGGGAGAAGGTCCCGAGTCATGAGCCTTCTGTTACCTTCCCAGTCAGCAACCAGTACAGGACACAAAATGTGTGATGGCATTGACTGGGCATGGGTTTTTCTTACAGGGGTGGGCAACTTCTGGCCCTCCAGATGTTTTGGCCCACAACAAGTCCCACAATTCTTCGCCGTCAGCTGTGCTGGCTAGGGCTGATGGGAACTGTAGGCCAAAGCATCTGGAGGGCCAGAAGTTGAAGGGTCGATCTGCCTCCCCTAACCTGGTGCCTGCCCTCCAGAGATGTTGATCTTCAACCACGCTGGCTGAGGGTTGTGGGAGTTGTAGTCCAACCCACCTAGAGGGCACCAGGCCGGAGGAGGCACCCCCGTTCTCTTCCTTGCCCTGCTTGGGAGCCGCTCGGACTGACGTGTGCCCCCCAGAGAAAACAACAGAATGAAATTTAACAGGGATAAATGCCAAGTGCTGCACCTAGGGAGAGGAAACCAAATGCAGAGTTACAGAATGGGGGACACTTGGCTCAACAATACTACAAGTGAGAAGGATCTTGGAATTGTGGTAGATCACAAACTGAATATGAGCCAGCAATGCGACGTGGCTGCAAAGAAGGCAAATGCAATTTTGGGCTGTATTAATAGAAGTATAGCTTCCAAATCGCGGGAAGTGATAATTCCCCTTTACTCGGCACTGGTTAGGCCTCATCTTGAGTACTGCGTCCAGTTCTGGGCACCTCACTTTAACAAGGACATAGACAAACTGGAGAGGGTTCAGAGGAGGGCAACAAGGATGATAAAGGGACTGGAAACAAGGCCCTATGAGGAGAGACTGAAAGAACTGGGCATGTTTAGCCTTCAGAAGAGGAGACTGAGGGGAGATATGATCGCACTCTTCCAGTATTTGAAGGGATGTCACACAGAGGAGGGCAAAGATCTCTTCTCGTTCATCCCAGTTTGCAGGACACGGAATAATGGGCTCAAGTTACAGGAACCTAGATTCCACCTAAACATCAGGAAAAATTTCCTGACTGTCAGAGCAATAAGACAATGGAATCAACTACCTAGGGAGGTGGTGGGCTCTCCCAGTCTGGAGGCATTCAAGGTGCAGCTGGACAGACATCTGTCAGAGATGCTTTGACCTGGATTCCTGCATTGAGCAGGGGGTTGGACTCGATGGCCTTGTAGGCCCCTTCCAACTCTACTTTTCTATGATTCTATGATTCTCCCTCAACCTGGCAGCCAGCAGCTACGCCTTGTACGGGGAGCGCCTGGGCCTGCTGGAGGGAAGCCCCAAGCCCGAGTCGCAGGAGTTCATCCGGGCCATGGAGACGATGCTGCAGTCCACCCTCCCGCTGCTCTTCATCCCGCCGGGCGTCATGCGCTGGGCGAACAAGAAGCTCTGGCAAGAGCACATGGAATCCTGGGACACCATCTTTAAGCACGGTCAGCCCTGCAGCCACCCCTGGGGGGAAGTGGGCGGTGCGGGCGGGGTGGGGGGTGCTTCCCCCCCACATCCCACCAGGATGCAGCACAGCTTTGGGGAGGGGTGGGGGTGGGGAGATTAAGCAAAAATGCTGAGGTAAGGCAGTGCTTCGGAGCACTAAGTATTGAGCGAGCATGAGGCTAAACACACGAACAATGCGTGCTGGGTCCTGTTGCACGTTCTGGGGATGGGACAGGGTGAGGGGGCGACAGTGGGGCACGGTCGGAGGCGGCTGGCTGGCGAATGAGATCTAGCAGGTGCAGCCAGGGGGCCCCTTGGGAGATCCCCCCTTGGTCTGCACAATGGCTTTGCCAAAGTCCCCCCCCCCCGAAGCAGGAGGAAACGAGCAAGAGCAAGTGAACCATGGCTGGCTGGGGGATGCTGGGAGCTGTAGTCCAACACATCAGGAGGGCACCAGGTTGGGGAGGGCTGCTTCAGAGATGTGCGCACTGCCGCCTCCTCCTCCGCCTCCGCCTCCTCCTCTCATGTGCACACACTTCTCCCTGCTGAGGGAGACGCATGGGGCCCTGCATTCGATGTGGTCAGCCACGGCGTGGGGAAGGGGGCCCGTGGCTCTGCTGTGCTCCCTCTCGAGCTCCTTCAGCTGCTCGGCCGCCGCCCCTGGCCGCCAGTGTCCATTTCAGAGCGGTTTCTTTCCCCCTCCAGTAGCAACCACAGCCTTGGCGACTCCGGGGGGTCTGGGCACACAGTGTTCTGGGGTGCCCTGCAGTGACAGGGCGAGGGCCTGGTTCTCAGGGTGAGGGACCCCCATCTTACTGAGGCCGGGGTGGGTGTTTTTCACTCCTTGTCTGCTTGCTGCTCCAGCTGACAAATGCATCCAGAACATATACCAGGAGTTCTGCGTGGCACAGCCCCGCAAGTATTCCGGGATCATGGCCGAGCTGCTTCTGCAGGAGGAGATGTCCCTTGACTCCATCAAGGCCAATATGATCGAGTTAACGGCAGGTGGGGTAGACACGGTGAGTGTGCCCTGGTCCTGCTGGCCTGGTGGGAAAACTGTGCGCCCAGAGAGCAGGCGCTGGGGATCGCCTCCCCAAGATGCAGCGTTGCTCTCAGTGACGACTCTGCAGTGCACGGGAGTAACCAAAAACCTGGTTATTCAGGCGGGAATATGGGGTGGGTTAAGATTGTAAAATTTTTTATATTGTTTTAAATGTATTTTATTGTTTTTATTCTATGTACATCGCCCAGGGTGGCCAGTTGCCGGCCAGATGGGCGATAAATAAATATAAATAATAATAATAATAATAATAATAACACGGGAGGGCTGCAACCCTAAACACACTAACTAGAGAGGAAGCCCAAGGAGCACACTTCTGAGCAAACATGCATGGCATTGTGCTGTCCGACGGCTACCAGCTGGGCAGACCTATCTCATCCAGACCCTGCGCAACTGCCATGCTGTCTGGGGGATGCTGGGAGTTGCAGTTCAATACATCTAGAGGGCACCAGGTTGGGGAAGCCTGCACTAGCTGGCACTCTACTGCTCTCTCACTCGGCTGGTTGTAGAAGAACCAACTCTAGGATTTTACGAAAGGGGCCATTTACGCCATGGAATCCAGCCCCCTGCTCAGCGCAGGAATCCAGTTTAAAGCATCCCTGACAGGTGGCTGTCCAGTTTCTGCTCGAAGACCTCCAGGGACGGAGAGCCCAGGCAGTTAATTCCATTGTCTGACTGCTCTGACCATTAGGAAATCGGGCTCTAGCTGGTGTGTGGTGTAAAAAAAGCATATCAGCGTTAAAACTGGTTCTGTGGAGAAGCCATGCTAATTAAACTGGTCTAAATGTGACATATAGATATGCCTTTCTACCTTAGCGACTTCCCACTAATTAGTGGGCCTCCCACGAAAGAGTGTGGTTCCTACACTGTTCCTGACGGTTCTTTATCGGATCTCTCTCTCTCTCTCTCTCTCTCTCTCTGCCCACCCACAGACAGCCATGCCACTGATCTTCACCCTCTTTGAGCTAGCACGCAACCCGCAAGTCCAGACAGCCATTCGGGAAGAGATCAAGGATGCCCAGGCCGAAGGGTCCAGGGAGCTCTCCAAGGTCCTGAGTGCGATGCCACTGCTCAAGGGAGCGATCAAGGAGACTCTGAGGTAAGGGACTGGGAACCAGCGGCCGCAGGGGAAGGTTGCCAGCCTGGAAGCATCTGCAGTGCTGAGCTCTGTGGACGGACGCTGTCTGCAACTTGGCTTGAAAGGGTGGGGAGCCCAGATGTGTGCCCAGATGTCCATGCAGGGGTCAATAGCCTTTGCACAGCACAGCAAGGCATAGGGGGCGTGATACTTCAAGTGGGGCCGGGCAGAAGTTTGATTAAAACATTATAGGCTTTCCCATTTCCTAAGGTGGCCCATGATTTATTTATTATATTTATACCCCACCTTTTTTTCCTGCAAGGAACCCAAGGTGGCTTACATAATCCTCCTCCTCCTCCTCCTCTCCATTTTATCCTCACAACAACCCTGTGAGGTAGGTTAGGCTGAGAGTCAGTGACTGGCCCAAAGTCACCCAGTGGGTTTCATGGCTGAGCGGGGACTAGAACCCGGATCTCCCGAGTCCCAGTCCAACACTCTCACCACTATGCCACACTGTCTCTCATACCCAGGCTGCCACTCCCAGAAAACTCAGAGCATCCTGGCGGGTGATGGGGGGACCCCCTGTTGGGTTTTGCATAGGCAGAACGAGATTACCATCTGACATCGGGATTATCACCTGACATGGTGAGTGTCTCTTGAGTTCAAATACTCAAGGTCTCTAGTCACAAGACATAGTCTCCAGATGAAATGACTCAGCAACCTTGAATAGGTTTGGGATCAACATGTTGATGAATAGGTTATATACTACGGGGTGAGTAATATCCTATTTATAGGTGCAGGGTATAAAAGCTAGCACACTTGCTGATAGCTTCACTTCCGTCACTCTTCATCTCTCTTCACTTGCTTGTTCGTCTCGACACGACATGTGTATTGTTCTTGGACTTCACTTCATCTAGCCTTACCACTGGGGTATAGGATTTGAGTCTGCAATGATGTAGTGAGTAGAGATGCATTGCTTGCCTTAATCCCATGTAATTGGGTCTTACAAATAAACTCTTTAATCTTTATTAACTGCTGTTATCTCCTCCTTCCGCCTGCGTGACTGGGACTGAGGGTCATTGGCTAGGGGAGCTTTTGAACCCGGGTCAGTCCAACTCTCACACCCCCTTGTAACAGTCTTCACTCTCAAACCAAGCTGTGGCCGAGGCATGCGTATGCACAATACCAGACAGCAACCCAGAGTGCGCCTTCTTCTGGACCTATTTCTCTTGCAGGCTGTACCCTGTGGGGATTACTGTGCAGCGCTACCCAAGGGAAGACGTGGTGCTCCAGAATTACTGTGTGCCAGCGGGAGTGAGTATTCACGGGCTCCGGTTATTTCCCCGTCACCCAGAGCCCCATGTGGGGCGGTGCGCATGGCTGCCATGCCTTGACCCATACAACTCCTGCCTTCGCAGAGGGGCCGCAGCTCAGTGGCGGAGCGCATGATGTGCCGGCAGGAGGTCCCATCCTTGGCATCTCCAGTTAAAAACAGGTGCCAGGTGATGGGAAAGACCTCTGTGCGAGACCCCGGGGAGCCACTGGGGGGCTGCAGTAGGCTCTACTGGCCTGGCCTGGCCGGAGGGAACTGCTTACGTACCTTTGGCTTAGTGATGGGCCACTGAGCCTTACGATTTCCTGGTGGGGTTGGCCTAGCCCCTCAGAAAAAAGCCCCTGGCTGCCCCTGGCTGTCCGATATTCACGTCACCTCCACCATTATCCATAACATTTCTCAGTGGTCTGACTTGCTTGGTAGTTCACCTCCTGCACAGGTACGTATCTCATAAAAGGAGCTGCCACAATTCTATTTATGTATTTAAAGTATTTTTATGCCACTCCTCAGTCCCCCCCCCCCCAAAGGCTCCTGGAGCAGCTTGCAACCAATCAGTAAAATAAGACAATCTAAAAAGCCACGCTGCAAATGCAAAAATGGTTGTGGGGGGAGAGAGGAAGGAATTAGGCTTTCAGCAGGGCAGGTGGAATGGCCGCCTCTTTTCTCCTGTGGGGGGATGCCAATGGAGAGGAAACAGGTGCAGTGCCACCTTTACCACAGCCGTAGCCAGAAACCTGGCCGGTCAGCTTCCAGAATACCAGTGCAGCTGCTGCCTCCGATGGCCCCACTCAAGACCGCACATCTTCCCCCACAGACCTTGTGCCAGCTGTCGCTCTACTCCATGGGCCGGAGCCCAGAAGTGTTCAGCAACCCGGAGCGCTACGACCCGACGCGCTGGCTTGGCAAAGAGGACAACAACTTCAAGGCACTGGCCTTTGGCTTCGGGGCACGGCAGTGCATCGGGCGGCGCCTGGCTGAGGCAGAGATGCAGCTCTTCCTCATGCATGTGAGTCATGGGGTACAGACCCGGGAAGCGTCAGCAAGCCTGTGGGCAAAACCACACCGCCTGCCGGGCCACTCGGGTAGGTAGCTGGAGTGAGGTGTTCCCGGCAAAGCAGCTTTGCCTGTAGTTGCTCGATACGGAATGCTCAGTGAAAATGTTGGCCCGGTGTGCAGTTGCTGAGGAAAAGGTGCGTTCCATGTTGGGGATTGTCAGGAAAGGTGTCGAAAATAAAACTGCCTAGATCATGCTTCCTTTACACAAATCTATGGTGCGAGCACACTTGGGATACTGTGTGTACTGTTCTGGGCACTGCAAGTGACAAGGGGCAGCGTAGAGGTGGAAAGATGCAGAAAAGGGCAGCCAAAATGACGAAGGGGCTGGAGCAGCTCCCCCATGGAGAAAGGCTACACCCTCTGGCTCTGGGGCTCTTCGGCTTAGGGAAAAGTCGAGCGAGGAGGGACATGTGTTTGCTGAATGTGGATGTTTAAAGGCGAGGACGATGCAAGGAAGGGGCCGCAGGAGTAGCATCCACGCGACGAGGGACCCAGCCAACAAAGCTTCATGCGCTGCTGTCCAATCTGACACCTGCGCTTACTCTTTCAGGTGCTGCGCAACTTCACGGTGGACACGGTCTCCAAGGCAGACCTCAAAACAGCCTACAAGTTCATCCTCATGCCGGAGAAGCCCCCTCTGCTCACCTTCCGGCCCCTCGACTAGGGTGACTTGCAGCACTAGATCCAGCAGCCGCTTCCCTCCCTTCTGCAGATGGACTGGGCACGACACGGCCTGGCAGGGCAGGGCACAGAGCTCTCTTTCAGGCAGCAGCCGTGCTGGTGCGCCGCCCTCCCTTCGCCTCCATCCACCTTCTGCCAAGGCACCGTCTTCCTCTCCTGCTCCAGCTCCACCAGGCACTCCCAATATGGCTGTTGTAACTGTACCAGATGACTGGTTGGATACTGCAAGGGATGCCTGCTTGCCCCGTGCCGCGAGTCCCTCAGCGCCTTTTCAAGGCTCATTTTCTGTAACAGCACAAGAAGGGCACACTCTATTGTAGTGTTCTCCAACCTTGGGTCCCCAGATGTTTTTGGCCTACAACTCCCAGCATGCCCCAGCCAGCTGGGGACCCAAGGTTGGAGAACACTGATCTATTGGGACATGGTGTTCTAACACAGTGTTCTCCAACCTTGGGTCCCCAGATGTTTTTGGCCTACAACTCCCAGCATGCCCCAGCCAGCTGGGGACCCAAGGTTGGAGAACACTGATCTATTGGGACATGGTGTTCTAACACAGTGTTCTCCAACCTTGGGTCCCCAGATGTTTTTGGCCTACAACTCCCAGCATGCCCCAGCCAGCTGGGGACCCAAGGTTGGAGAACACTGATCTATTGGGACATGGTGTTCTAACACAGTGTTCTCCAACCTTGGGTCCCCAGATGTTTTTGGCCTACAACTCCCAGCATGCCCCAGCTAGCTGGGGACCCAAGGTTGGAGAACACTGATCTATTGGGACATGGTGTTCTAACACAGTGTTCTCCAACCTTGGAGATAGATGTTTTTGGCCTACAACTCTCCCAGCATGCCCCAGCCAGCTGGGGACCCAAGGTTGGAGAACACTGATCTATTGGGACATGGTGTTCTAACACAGTGTTCTCCAACCTTGGGCCCCCAGATGTTTTTGGCCTACAACTCCCAGCATGCCCCAGCCAGCTGGGGACCCAGGGTTGGAGAACACTGATCTATTGGGACATGGTGCTCTAACACAGTGTTCTCCAACCTTGGGTCCCCAGATGTTTTTGGCCTACAACTCACAGCATGCCCCAGCCAGCTGGGGACCCAAGGTTGGAGAACACTGATCTATTGGGACATGGTGTTCTAACACAGTGTTCTCCAACCTTGGAGATAGATGTTTTTGGCCTACAACTCCCAGCATGCCCCAGCCAGCTGGGGACCCAAGGTTGGAGAACACTGATCTTTTTGGGACATGGTGTTCTAACACAGTGTTCTCCAACCTTGGGTCCCCAGATGTTTTTGGCCTACAACTCCCAGCATGCCCCAGCCAGCTGGGGACCCAAGGTTGGAGAACACTGATCTGTTGGGACATGGTGTTCTAACACAGTGTTCTCCAACCTTGGCGGAGCTGGCTGGGGCATGCTGGGAGTTGTAGGCCAAAAACATCTGGGGACCCAATGTTGGAGAACACTGTTCTAACACATTTCAGTGGGGCTTGGGCAGAGAAACACCCCAGCGGATTGTGCCCATATTGCACGGTACTTACTCAGCAGTCGTGGAGGATCCTGACTTTCCCCCGCCCCATGCGCAGCAGTGGGAAAACGCTTCTCCTGCTCCCAGCAAGCACACAAAAGGTAGTTTGAGTGCTTGTGAGGTATGGTTGCAGGCCAACTAGTACCTAGATCAGCCTTCCCCAACCTGGTGCCCTCCAGATGTGTTGGACTACAACTCCCAGCATCCCCAGCCATGCAACATGATGAAGAGCTTACATTTATTTTATTACCGTATTTGTTGCATTTATAGCCCCCCCTTTTTTCCTCCAAGGAGCCAAAGGTGGTGGACACGATCCTCCTCTTCCTCCTGATTTTATCCTCACAACAACCCTGTGAGGCAAATTAGGCTGAGGGTCAGTGACTGGTCCAAAGTCACGCAGGATATATACATTTATATCCTGATTGTATATTATTTATTCTCAATGGAGCTAATGCTCCGGTTAAAAACTCAATGATAAAACACAGACATCCTAAACAAAATAAACCACTAATAAAATCTCACAATTAAGTTTACATGCATGACTGCAGTCCTATGCTGGGGTTGCCACTAAAATTGCATTTCCCATTTCCCTGACCATCTTTTGTCAATTTCCCTGACCACCATTCAAAAATAACCCCGTTAAAATAATGCATAGGTTACATTGCATTAAATAATGGTTTTATTAAATGGTGTAAAACTACACAAGTACTGAAAGGCAATTTTTTTTAGGGTCAAGATAGGAGCTTCCATATAAGTTCTTTAAACATGGAGACTGGGTTCACAGGACAGGACAGGACAGGACAGGACAAGCAGGCTTTCGTGATCCCCATGGGGCTTGCACGAGCAGCCCCTCCAAAAGACCCCCTGCGGTACCTTGGAGGGGCTGCCCATGGTCACCATCCTTTAAAAAAAAAAAAATTTTTTTGGTACTGATGTGAGCAAATAATTGTGCTCATTTTTTTAAACCTGCCCTGCCTGATTTGCACAAATTGGGCAGAACAGGTTAGTGTGAGGGGGTCCCTGGGCTAGGTGCTGGCCTGGGTGGGTGCCTGCTAGCCAAATCCAGCAGGCACCCACCCCGTACAGTGCCTTCCCCAGGCTGCAGGAAAGTATACCCCACACCCCACCCCCTTTGCAAGGAGCCGCCGACAGGTTTGACAGGTCTAGACCTGCTAACAGTCCTTGCAAAACCCTGGGAAATTGCAGTGCAGTTTTTCACAGATTCACAGATCATAAGAGTTGGAAGGGGCCCACAAGGCCATCGAGTCCAACCCCCTGCTCAATGCAGGAAACTAGAGGAGGGGTCTCCCATCCAAGTCATAACCAGGCTTGCTTGACCCTGCTTAGCTTTCCACGCTCAGGCAAGCTGAGCCAGCATGAGCCACAGGCCTGCATTTTGCAGGCTCTTTCCCCCCTTTTTGCAGCACGATCCCCTGGTTTCTTTGGGGGAGATCAGGTGTCCCTGGTGGCCTCCCAGTTTTGCAAGTGCCCCCCCCCGCTGCTAGCTTCGGGGGAACCTTCAGAACTGGATGGGATTCCCACTGACAGGAGGGAGGGCTTGGTTTGACATGCGTCAAAGGTCAAACTCGTGTACCCTCCGCACCGAGAATTCCCCCAAGTTGCTGCTCCCTGAGGTGGTAGCAACTCAGGGTCAATGGCAAAACTGAGGGGACACTTGGGATTTGTGATCACCCTCCAAACACCCTTTTCTGCATGATCCTTGGGGTTTTTTTGGGGGGGACCTCATGTGCCCCTGGGTTATCCACACTTGGAAACCCCCACCCCCCACTGGAGATTCGGCTGCTAAGGGTCCTTCCTACACCCCCCCAGCACCTGGAAAGTGGGATTTGCAAAGTGCTACAATGTTCATTTTTGGCAGCTACACTAGCTGGGAGACAAACTGTGGTGGGACTCGACTTTACAGCTGGCTAGAAGAAATAATGGCTGGCTACTAAGCCCAACCAGCCACCGTTTGCTGACCCCTGGCAAAATAGTCACATCTTCCAAATCAACTGAAACTGATTCCAGTTTGTTCAAATGCACACAAATTACCCAGTTGCAAGAAGCTGGTCAGCTTCTCTGTAACAAAATAATGCTTATCACATGCAGGGTCATTTTATTCTGTTTTATTACTGTTAAGAACCATTTTATTTATTTATTATTACATTTATCAATCGCCCATCTGGCCGGTCACCCGGCCACCCTGGGCGATGTACAATTAAAATACAATAAAACACAATAAAATATAATAATTAAAACAATATTAAAAAATTCTCATTAAAAACCTAACCCACCCCATATTCCCGCCTGAACAGCCATGTTTTTAATGCACGGCGGAAGCTCATCACGGAGGGGGCATGGCGAAGGTCACTAGGGAGGGAGTTCCATAGCCAATAAACGTTTTCAAAATCATATTACGGAACATGTGTGCATCATTCCATGACACTCGTATTCTGCCGCTTCTCTACTCCAACTGCCTCAAGCGCAGACTGTCCTCTTGCAGCAGCATCTCCAAAAACCCATTACATGAGTATGACATAATCTCAGTTTCCCTGACTTTTGACCAATTTCCCCAACCAATTTCCATTCTCCCGACTTCCCCCAATTAAGTGGTAACGCTGTATGCAGTTACCTGGGAGTGAGATCCATTGAACTCAGTGGCACTTACTTCTGACTCCAGAGGTTCAACTTGTAAAACACATTAGGCTTTAACATAAGATCTTCAGCCAGGAGAAATGCAACTGTTGAGCTTTTATTAGACATGGAATTCATCTTACAAAGAGGGGGTGTCACTAAAACTGCTAGCATGAAGTAGGAGCTCCATCAAAGGAAAGGGAAAGTATCCAGCCTCTGCTGGATTATTTTTCTCATTCTGACTTTGTCTATGAAAATCTGTCACAAAATAATAGCAAAACATGAAAGCCTCCTTATCACCACGTTCACTTGCCAGAGCACAGACGGTCCATGAATAACTCCAGTACGCCATCGCTCCTGTTCTGAAAAGTCCCAGAGAGAGCTGCCTTCCCCCGTGTTTCCCCCTCCACTACATCACTGGTGCAGACACCATCAGTTACTGTGTGGGCGCTCATCTACGTTTTCCACAGAAGAGAGGGACGTAGCAAGGTTATTCAAACACACAGACCCAGGAATAGATCAAAAGTATTTATTTTCTGTAACAAAGCTTCCCTTTGTTTTCAACAAAGTATCCGTGAACCCAACAGAATCTGGGTTCTCTTGTCCCCAAGGCAGCAGGTAGCGTGACTGAGGGCAGGGGGACAATCTTCAGCGGGGGGTGGGCGGGCTGGACTCCCCTCACTCAGGACTTATTATGCACCATCCCAGTCTACAACTGTAAAAGAAGAGTTTGGGGATGGAAGCAATTAGCCCAGCAGCTGGCCTAGGAGGGGTGCTCCCCACCTTGGGTGAAGGCAGGATAGAAAAGTTACAAATATGTAATAAATAAATACGCCGACTTCGTTTTCGCTGGCACCACCTCCTAGTCCGTTTAGCAGATCAGGGTCGCTGACGGCTACGGCCCAGGCAAGCAATCACGCCAAGCGGTTCTGTGCATGAAAACCAAACCAAGCTGCCAGGAGCCCAGAGTGGACAGGAGCTAACTGGCCGCACTTAGACCTTCCCAGAACCCAGGAACATAACCAAGAAAGCATGCAGACTTCTAACTTCGATTGCAACAAAGAATTCAACGCTTGTTTTTCAAAGTGTAGTCTAGCCGGCTTAGGCAGTGAATACATTGTTACTGGGTTTTTTTTGGTTATATGGCTGTGTGCCTGCTGTCATGTTTCCCCTAGTAAATAACCCATTGATAAAGAACCCCGGGTTCTGCCCTGGCTCTCCCAAGCCTTGCCTAACTGCCAGTAGTGCGATGTATGGCTATGGCAGCCTTCCGGGACCTGGTGCCCTCCGGCAGTGACAGACTACAATTCCCAGCATGCCCCAGCCAGCCAGTGGCTGCCTGGGGAATGCAGGGAGTTGTAGTCCCAACACATCTGGCGGGTGCCAGGTTGGGAAAGGCTAGGTGACTGCATGTTGAAGGTCTCGCTGCTTAAAATGGCCACGGAGAGGCAGACTGCCACGGCCATCGGAGCCAACATCCCAGGGAAGAAGAGGCAGAAGCAGAGGGGAAAGTGGCCATCACTTTTATGCAATTCCAAGGATGTGGAATGAGGCCCGGGCCACGCAGGCCGGGAGGAGGCTGCAGGACACGGAGTCGGACCATCCAGCTCAAGATTGTCTACGCAAACTGGCAGCGGCTGTACGGGGTTAAGAGGCACGGGCCTTTCCCAGGAATCCCAGCCCTACCAGAGATGCTGCCACAGACTGAACCGAGGATCTTCTGCCTGCAAAACAGGTGCACTACCGGAGCGACGGCCCTTCCTCGTGCTCAGCAGGAACTCTGCCCCATGTTCCTGTTCCCGCCCTCCTAAGTACCTGCCTTAGTGTGCGGGGTAAGCAGCACCCACCCCAAACACAGGCCGCTGGGCCCCTCTCTTGCAGCAGCCAAGGGCCCGCGTGCTTCCTGCCCGGGGCCCGTGCGCTTTGTTCCTGCTAAGCCAGCCCAAGGCGACTCCTCCCAGGCGAGCCGCTCGCTCGGACACAGGCTTCGGCCAGGAAACCACAGACCCTTCCTAGCAGCGTTCAGAGAACAGCCATCAGTTGCTCGCAGCCCATGCGAAGACAGGCACACAGGCGGATGTGCCGGGAAGGAGAAAGGCAGCGGGGTGAGCCGAGGTCCGAAGCAGCCGCTCGGGATACAAGAAGCTCCGTCGGAGGCAGAAACTCACAGGTTCTCTGCAAGAGGCTGGAACCTTAAGCAAATATATGCAGCAGGGCGACGGTTTTCACTCCCCAGCGGCAACGACTGGCCTGTGTTTTGGCTGCCCCTTGCTTGCCCCTTCTGAGCATTCCAGGAAATCTAGAGTCCCTGGATCAGACTAGCGAATCCTAGTCAGAGGGGGCTTCGTGGGCCATTAGTCAACCCCCACCCCCCTCTCCAATGGAGGAAATCCAAAGCTAGAGCATCCCCTGCCGATCCTCCGGTGCCACATCGCTAGAAGAGCTGCAGGAGGAATTCGGGGGCCCACTCCAAGGCCGTCTGCGTGACAGCCAGTGCGGCGGCCCCCAGGGTGGCTGTAATCCCCCAGACCGCTGCCTTCACCAAGGGGCTGTGTTCTGCTGGGGGGAAGAGCCCACCTTCCCCGGCCTCGCTGAGGGCTGAGTGCAGTCGCTGCTGGCGCAGGACGGCGTCTGGGCGCTGGCGTGAAGCAGCCCGCTGGAACTCCGAGAAAGAGCCGATGGCGATGCTGGAGGAGGAAGAGGGAGAGAGGAGGGGCGAATGAGCAACGCCCGCAAAGCCCGGCAGGGCAGGCCGGACTCTCGCTGCACCTTCGCCCGGGCCCAGGGCTAGGCCACTTCACTGCTGCCCAACCGCATCTCCCAGCATGCAATTCTGTCCTCTGGCTGCAGGCTGCTCGCTGTCCGCCAAGGCCCAGTGCCTCCAGAAGTTGCACGTTTCATTTGGGCCAAGGTGGCTGGCTTCACACTGAAATACAGTAATACCCTGGATTGCAAGTAACTTGGTCTGAGAGCGTTTTGCAAGACAAGCAATTTTTTAAAAATGAATTTTGACTTGATAAACAACCAAGGTCTTGCAATACAAGTAGTCGTAGGGATGTAACCGCTCGCCTTGAGTGGGCCGAAATCGGCCCCGCTCACGCCCGCCAGAGACTCGCTTTGATATAAGAGTGTTTTGGATTGCAAGCACGATTCCGGGACAAATTATGCTTGCAATCCAAGGTATTACTGTATTGCAGTAATCTGTCTAGTCCCTGATTTAAGTCTCTCTCCACCCCCATTTTTGGCAAAGGCTCATCTCGTGTTCCTTCATATTCTGTCTAGGGGTGCACAAGCGCCCCTCCGCACCCCAAAGGGGTCGAGCCCCTGAGAGCATTCGAACTGAAAATTTGACGAAGCTTGCAAATTGGAAGAAAAGAGGGGAAAGCTGAAGAAAATGCTGACCCCCCCTTCTCCACTCTAGTGGCTGCACAGAACAGAGGAAAGGGAGGGCAGGGAGTTGCAGCCAGCACAACAGAGAAGCCCTTTCCCCAGAAGACGCCAAGGCAAGTGTGGGGGAGGCGGGAGGCTGAAGGCCAGGGCCTTGGGCAAGCAAGACACACACACACACACACACACACACAGAGTGGGATCATGCTTCCCCCGCCTATGCACTTTTTCTTTTCTTTTGTTGAAATTCACAATATAAAATTACTTTGAAAAAATGCTCCCCTCTCCCTGCAAAGCCCCGGGCTGACCCCACTCGCCTCTTGTGGTGCTGGAGGGCGGCCTGCTTGGCCAGCTCCGTGTGGGGGAGACGCTGGAAGAGCTGATGGGCGCGGACGACGAGGGCCTCGTAAGGCAGGTCACGAGGAATCCGGGAGAGGAGCTGATGGATGCTGGGCATGTCGCAGTCGCAAGCCAGCACCTCCTCTTCGCGGTAGAGGACAATCTAGTTGGGCAGAGAGGGGCGAGAAAAGTGGTTGCGGGTGGCTGACGCCTCCCCCCCCCCCCCGGGTCTCTGCTCTCCCCTCTGCCTGCTGCTCTCCCAGCAAAGAAAGGATCCTGCGGCCACTTGGGCGCTCATCCAATCTCTCTCCCCTTTTTGGGGACGTATGAAGATATACGGAGTCGGAGCGGTGGTCCTTCTAGCTCAGGATTGTTCGCACCAGCACCCCCCGCAACCTGGGCCCCTCCAGATGTGTTGGGTTACAGTGCCCATCATCCCCAGCCATGCATGGGAGTTGTAGACCAACACATCTGGAGGGCCCCAAGTTCGGGGAGGATGTCCCACACTGACCGGCAGCAGTGGCTCTCCAGGGGTTCCGGACAGAAGACTTATTTCCCAGCCCTACCTGGAGATGCCAGACATTGAACCAAATCGCGGGAAGTGATAATTCCCCTTTACTCGGCACTGGTTAGGCCTCATCTTGAGTACTGCGTCCAGTTCTGGGCACCTCACTTTAAGAAGGACATAGACAAACTGGAGAGGGTTCAGAGGAGGGCAACAAGGATGATAAAGGGACTGGAAACAAGGCCCTATGAGGAGAGACTGAAAGAACTGGGCATGTTTAGCCTTCAGAAGAGGAGACTTGGGGGAGATATGATCGCACTCTTCCAGTACTTGAAGGGATGTCACACAGAGGAGGGCCAGGATCTCTTCTCGTTCATCCCAGTTTGCAGGACACGGAATAATGGGCTCAAGTTACAGGAACCTAGATTCCACCTAAACATCAGGAAAAATTTCCTGACTGTCAGAGCAATAAGGCAATGGAATCAACTACCTAGGGAGGTGGTGGGCTCTCCCAGTCTGGAGGCATTCAAGGTGCAGCTGGACAGACATCTGTCAGAGATGCTTTGACCTGGATTCCTGCATTGAGCAGGGGGTTGGACTCGATGGCCTTGTAGGCCCCTTCCAACTCTACTTTTCTATGATTCTATGAACCTGCTGGGACTTCTTTTCAAAGATGAAACGCTCCGGATTCCGAATCAGAGCGCTAACCTCCGGACTGACCACAGCCACGAAGTCACATGCAGCTACACCAAACTCCCCTCCAGCTCCAGCAGCATCGCGGGCCCCGGCATGTTGTTTGACGTACCGCAGCGGCGAAGTAGACCGCCATGAGCGGGTGGGAGGCCAGGAAGAAGTCATAGAGGCGCAAGATGTGGTGGAAGCTGGCGAGGACGTGGCCATACCAGGTGATCAACCAGCTCAGGGCGAAGATTGTCCCCACCTCGGCTCTGCAACCAAAAGTATTCAAATAAATAAATAAGTGGAGCCACCAATGAGAGGCCCCTGAACCGCATTGAGCCAGAACCAGCCCTCACACCAGAGGTCCACCGCAGCTCTGCAAAGGCCCCCCAACTCCTGATCCCTTTTGACCACTGCAGCCTGGCCAATCTTCATCCTCCAGCCTACCTCTGAATGCAGGCACACGCCTAGACCCCCACCCCACAGGACGAGGTGTACCTTAGCATGAAGTCGTGGAGCCGAGGGCTCTGCCGCTGCAGGATGGGCATGAGGTAGTTGAGGATGTGCTTGGTGCTGTCCATGGTGGGGTCCATGAAGTCCCTAGAAGAGGGAGTGGATTGGGAGGGTGGTCTGCGCCACCCTCTGCGGAGAAGACCCACCCCACAGAAAAAACTTTGTCACATGCAGGCTGGTGCAGGCTGGCGACTGGTGCCCAAGTCAGCATGCATTTAACCGACCTAGAAGGGGATCAGTTCAGGCTTGTGGGATCTACTGCAGTTTTTCACTAGAATCCCGAGGTCCACCAGCTGGAACCAGGTGCAAAGCAGTGGCCCAGGAAGGTGGACACAGAGTTGCAAAACAAGGTTCCTCAGGCTCTGAGCACATGCTTGGCCCAGAAATTAGTTTTCCTGCACCAGATCTGGAGCTCACACAGAAATCCTTTCACACACAAATGTATTTTCCCCCAGGCTTTTTTATTTTAGTGGGCTACTGAGGATGGAAAATGGCCTTTTGTTTTCACTATTGTTAACCCATTGGACAGTCAGGATATTTTTGCTGATCTCTTGCAAATCTGCCAAGATCTACCAGTAGATCCCATTCTACCTTCTGCCTGCTGCTGAGCTAGAATATAAACCTGCCATGCTAAGTCAAACCCAACGGTCCCTCTCTGGGAATTTGGAATTTGGGGGCAATCAGCCAGCTATTATTATTATTATTATTATTATTATTATTTGTATTCCACCTTTCTCCCAACACTGGGACCCAAGGTGGCTCACAGCCTTTAAAACATACAATTAAAACAAAAATAGAAAAATACAAAAGTTAAAAATAGAATTAAACTATCAATAATATTAAAACATACACCCATCTGGCCGGTCACCCGGTCACATATAATTTTATATATATAAAATTAAAACAGTGCAATATACATAACAGAGTAAAAACAGCATTCCAGCACATCACAGGCTAGTCCTGTTCTGAAACAGGAAGGTCTTTGCCTGCATCCGGAAGCTTGCCAGGGAGGACGCCACTCTACCCCAGGGAAACTCAACACTAGGGCATGATTCACGGGGAGGGCGTCCCTATTCATTCTTCCGCTAATTGAAGGTTGTCTCTCTTTGGTCAAGGAGGATGCGCTCCTGGCTAAGGGGGGCTACGAGCCATCAAAATAGAACTACCAACCCTCCAGGTCTTACACTTTTATCTTTTGGGCAATCCATTGAGGCTCTATGGAGCGCTCTGGGCCAGGCGTGTGGAAGTAAGCCTTCAAAGTCGGGAGACAATAGAACAATGGTTACCAAGTGCCGGGGGCAAAAAGTGGTGGTGGGGGGGAGGGAGGGTCAACCGCCTTCACGCCCTGCTTGTGAGCTTCCCAGGGGTGTCCGTCTGGCAGCATTGTCAGAAACAATCTTGGAGAGGCAGTTTTGGACGACATGGGCTTTGGCTTCATCCAAGAAAGGGAGACTTACAGGGCCGTCCTGATATCCTTGGGTCTACGGATTAATTGCACGCTGAATGGTCTTGCAGGCACACGATGCAGCCAGCGCCCAGGCGGAAACTAGGCAGGGCTGGTCCGTGCCTGGATGGGGGACCCCTCGGGGGCGCCGCCTCGCGCTCCTTCGCCCCCCCCCATCACCCTTCCCTGCAGCCATGCCTTCCCTGCAGCCATGCGAGGTCCGGGCTGCGCACCTGAGGTGAAGGGTGGAGAGCTGCTCCAGCAGCGCAGCGGCCATGCGCTCGCCCGAGACCAGCAGCAGCGTCACGGCGATGTCGTGGTAGCCTTGGTAGTAGTGCAGCTCAGGGTGGGCCCTCAGCACCTGCAGGATGACGCCCGTCAGCTGCTCCTGCAGGACCTGGCGCTGCTCTTCGTGCATGCCTGTGCGGGGGGGGGGGGGGGAGTGGGGGAGGCCGTCAGAGGCACAAGCCGCACCCCAGAGCTGGTCCTCTGCCCACCCCTACGGAAGAGCTGCTGGGGCTGCCCACCCCTACGGAAGAGCACGGGGGGGATTGTCACCTGTAGGCTCAGTTTTATTGGCTTTTGTATTGTTATTTTAAACTGTGTTTTTAAATTTGGTTTTTAATTTTTCAAACTGTTTTGTATGTTTTAATCTTGTTTTTATGTATAGAGTGTTGTGAACCGCCCAGAGAGCTTCGGCTATGGGGCGGTATATAAATGAAATAAATGAAATGAAATGAAATGAATGCTCAGCGGAACCCGGCCACAATTATCCTTATTCTTACTATTCTTATTCTTTTTTTTAATTATATCTATACCCCGCTATTTTTCCTGCAAGGAACCCAAGGCGGCTTACATAATCCTCCTCCTCCTCCTCTCCATTTTATCCTGACAACAACCCTGTGAGGTAGGTGAGGCTGAGAGTCAGGGAATGGCCCAAAGTCACCCAGGCTGAGTGGGGACTAGAACCCAGGTCTCCCGAGTCCCAGTCCAGCCGCTCCAACCACGACGCCACACCGGCTCTCAACAATATGGCTTCCAAAAAAAGGGCTCAGTGGCCTGCGAGCCCCGCTCTCCAGCTAGAAGCCCTGATCCTGATTGCACAATTCCTGAGGCGGCTATACACTCTGCACATGCTCAGGTCCTAGCTCTGGAAACTGGTGTAGGAGCACAGACCCTGCTACAAACGAGGACTTGGCCCCTGCATTTTGCTCTTCGTCCAGGCTGCACTTCTTTAGCCTCCCTGCAAACCCCTTCAGGGATGTAGGTAATTCATGGGAAAGCATCTTTTCAGGGACAGCGAGGCCTAGTGGCAGCTTCTCCTATGGAGAAGAGCGGGAGGGAAGACCTAGGGGGGCCGTGAATGGGCTGTGGGACCTGCCGGGCCTTAGAATCATAGAATCATAGAAAAGTAGAGTTGGAAGGGGCCTACAAGGCCATCGAGTCCAACCCCCTGCTCAATGCAGGAATCCAGGTCAAAGCATCCCCGACAGATGTCTGTCCAGCTGCACCTTAAATGCCTCCAGAGTGGGAGAGCCCACCACCTCCCTAGGTAGTTGATTCCATTGTCTTATTGCTCTGACAGTCAGGAAATTTTTCCTGATGTTTAGGTGGAATCTAGGTTCCTGTAACTTGAGCCCATTATTCCGTGTCCTGCGAACTGGGATGATCGAGAAGAGATCTTTGCCCTCCTCTGTGTGACATCCCTTCAAATACTGGAAGAGTGCGATCCTATCTCCCCTCAGTCTCCTCTTCTGAAGGCTAAACATGCCCAGTTCTTTCAGTCTCTCCTCATAGGGCCTTGTTTCCAGTCCCTTGATCATCCTTGTTGCCCTCCTCTGAACGCTCTCCAGTTTGTCTATGTCCTTCTTAAAGTGAGGTGCCCAGAACTGGACGCAGTACTCAAGATGAGGCCTATTGTTACTTGCTGTGTTCGCAGAGCATTTGGTAATAAAAACATAGCAGACATGACTCAGATTGATCAGATGTACAGAATAAAGGCCAAATACCCCCTGCCCCAAATATAATATAAACCTCTTCTGGGTTTTTGTTCACACCTACGGTGCATGTCAGGAGCGGGGGCCTCTGACGGCCCCTTCTGCCGTCCCACGGATGACACTCATGCGTTCTCAGAGCGGAACACGAAGGGAAACTCACGCGCCAGGCAGAACTAACTGCTGGGATGTGTGACTGGTCCAGGCACTGGGCTCTGCCCCTCGGCCCTTTCTGAGAGACGGTAGGAGGGAACATCCGCTCACTGACCGCGGCACACGGGCTCCTCTGAAAAGCACAGTGGCGTCTGTGGCCTGGGGCAAATTCAAGGGGAATTATGCCGGCGCTGCCCTGGATGCTCCGCTGAGGCCCTGCGAACTGCCCTCCTCCTCTGGCCCTTCCTCTTCCTCACCTGGGGGAAAGCGGCGAGTGGAGCGACGCACATCCAGAAGGACCTGATTATAATCTCTGTGGCTCTGACGCACTTCCCGGCCTGGGGGAGAAATAAGGGAATGGGCTGCAGTGGGAGATGCGCAGGAAAGGGGCACAGGCCTCTGCGGCTGTGCCTGAACTCGTCAAGGGGTCTCTCCAAGACTCCTTGCTGGGGTGGCCACCTGTGAGTCACCAAAGAGGACACAAGAGGATACAAATTGGCAGACATACGCTAGCTTGTATGTATAGAATAGATGCAAACTTAGAAATAATTGTTATAATTTAGATAGAAACAAAGTAAAGCTCACCATAGTTCTTGTGGCTCTTTCTCTTTAAAGCAGACCTGGGCTGGCCGGCCTCAACAGAGGTGGGTTGCTGTGGGAGGTGGTGGGCTCTCCCACTCTGGAGGCATCCAAGGTGCAGCTGGACAGCCCTCTGTCAGGGATGCTTTGACTTGGATTCCTGCATTGCGCAAGGGGTTGGACTCGATGGCCTTGTAGGCCCCTTCCAACTCTACTTTTCTATGATTCTATGAAGGCAGGCCTCCAGAGGTTTCGGACTGCCAGAATCCCTGCCGGCGTGGCCAACGGCGAGGCATGCTGGGAGTTGAAGTCCCAAACATCTGGAAACCTACTTTCTGCCCAGCCCGAAATAAAGGATGTTTTCGAGTGGAGGGCAGCAACTGGTGCGCGTAGGCACGCTGCCTCTATAGAAAAGGACACGTGGATGGCCACTGATTGCCACACAGACCCCCTCCCTCATGGCCAGTTTTCAGCTGTACCAGATGACCCATGTGGCAGAAGGGCCATTCCCTTTAGCAACCCCCCTGTCCCAGCATGCATTGCACCAGGGGGCCCTCCACACAGGTGCCAAGAAACGGTCACCTTTTCCTCAAATGCCACAGCATGGCGGCGGCAGCAGCAGCAGCAACAGACATCACGGATCTTAGTCCTCTTCCCACCCCAACCACCGGGCGGGGCTCAAGAACCACATCAGACTTCCACCGCCAATTTTCATATCTAGATTCAGGCTAATATGAACACTATAATTAACTATGCTGGATAGACTGCCGCTCACCCTGGTTGTAGACCGGCCTTGCCCAACCGGGTGCCCTCCGGATGTTTCGGACTACAACTCCCAGGATTCCTGGCCACTGGAGTTGTAGTCCAATACACCTGGAGGGCACCCGGTTGGGGAAGGCCGGTCCATCTAGAGCAGGGCTCTCCCACCTGGGGTCCCCGGATGTTGCTGGCCTACAGCTCCCAGCATACCCGGCCAGCATGGCTAATGGCAAGGGATTCTGGGAGCTGCAGTCCAGCAACATCTGGGGACCCAAGGTTGGGGAGCCCCGATCTAGACTAGACTAATGCAGCATGTGTGCCGCGATCTACCAGATGTTTGGAAACTGGCGGGTTTTTGGCAGTCTTGGGCAGGACAGGAAAAGTAGGTGTTCTATGAGCCCCCTGGGCTGCAAAAAGTCATACCTGGCTTGGGGGGGACGCTATAGACATTCACGCCCAGCAGTTTGGGCCACACCTTCCTGCGGATCTCGTCCGTAAGAAGCCCCCCCTGGCTGAACGCCGCCCCCTGAAGGCTCTCCACGTCTACAGGGTCTCTCGTGAGGGCTTGGTGGATCAGCAGCCGCTTCTGCTTCTTCTGGGACACAGGCAGCTCTGCAGGAAGGAGAGGGCAAGGGAGGTGGGTCTGAGGACAAGGGCTGCGGCAGGAACACACACACACACACCAGCTTAAAAAGTTGCAAGCAGAGGCAGCCAGCACCCGGGAGGGTGATCCCCGCCCAGCCAGTCACATCGCTGTTTGTTTGTTTCTGGAATGTCAACTAATCTGCCCTTCTGCTATTGCTGTTCTGTACACCTTTCTCCCCCTTTCCTTTAAAGAACATGCTGGCTAGTGGATGCTGGGAGTTGTAGTCCAACACATCTGGAGGGCACCGGGTTGGGGAAGGCTGGTCTAGAGGCATGAGGGTGGATTCCTGGACATCCGCTGGAGGAATCTGGCAAAGCAAGACAGCGATCCGTCTGGAGTCCCCACTGGCAGCATAGAGTGTTCGAGGATCGGGATATTTGTAAGAAGACCAAAACACTGGTTTATGAAGCCATTGTATTACCAACTTTATTGTATGCCTGCGAAACATGGACTATCTATAAACGTCACCTCCAACTCCTTGAAAGATTTCATCAACGTTGCCTCCGGAAAATCCTGCAAATTACTTGGGAATTACTTGGGAAGATAGGCGAACAAATGTCAGTGTACTGGAAGAAGCAAAGACTGCTAGCGTTGAAAAAATGATCCTTCAACGCCAACTTCAGTGGACCGGTCATGTTGTTCGAATGCCTGACTGCCGTCTCCCAAAGCAGTTACTTTATTCCCAACTCAAGGATGGAAAGCGGAATATCGGTGGTCAATATAAGAGGTTTAAAGATGTTCATAAGGCTAATCTAAAAAAATGCAATATAAACATCAAAAACTGGGAAGCTCTGGCCCAAGAACGATCTAACTGGAGGTTGGCCTTTCACAAAGGTTCCATGGACTTTGAAGAAGCCCGAGTGCAAGGTGAAAGGGAGAAACGTGCTAAGCGAAAAGCAGGTCAAATGAATCCTTTACAGGACCATCTTCTATCTGGTAACCTGTGTCCTCACCGTGGGAAGCTGTGTGGATCTAGAATTGGCCTCCACAGTCACTTACGGACCCATCGCTAGAGTCTACACAATCTTCTTTAGAATTTCCTCCTTTTATCCCGGAAGACAATCTTACTCGGTCACGAGTGATCGCCTGACTGACTGACTGACTGCCCCCAACTCAACTCGTGGAGTCTACCAGGCAGCTCCTCTCTCCGCAGAGCCCCCCCCTCTCTGCCTGCTAACAGGAGCTCGAGGCCAGAATGTCAAGACCACGAACTGCACCGTGCGTCACAGGCGCCTCCACACATCACCCCACAGCGTCACGGCACTTGCGTCACGGACTTCAAAGGGACAAGGGCCTTGTGCGGCGACCACACAGCTTCTCACGGACACCCCAGTGCAAGCCAACCTCCAGGTTCACCCCGGGAGCAAGGGCTGTGTAACAAGGAGATCAAAAAGTGGAATTAAGGTGGATGCAGAAACCAATGGGAGAGCCAGCATGCGTAGTGGTTAGTGCCAGGTTCAAATCAAGGTAGTTCTCTGGGTGAACCTGAGCCAGTCACTACCGCTAGCCTCCCTCACAGGGTTGTTGTGACTGCAGGTACAATGGATGGGGGAGAACCGTGGATGCGGCCTGCGCTCCTTGGAGGAAGGGCATGAGGAAACGTGCCCAAAGTAAAGCCATGGGGTGAAGAGGGATCTTGGCTTCAAGGGCCAGTACAGCAGTCTAGATCCCAACCGTCCACACCTATTCAAAATAGTGTGTGTTTAGTTACTTGATCATAACACCTGCCACTCGTGGGAGGTGCCCCAGCCTTGTGCCCTGCAGACGCGTTGGGACTCCAATTCCCATCATTCTCAGCCACCGGACCCAGTAGCTGCCACCACCTCTCAGCTATGCTGCTTGGTCTCGCAAGCCGCCTGGCATGGTTTGGAGCTCCGTCGCTATGGCTCTGTGGCAGGGTCTGGACTGAATGCTCCCCCTCCCCTCCCCATGTGCTAGGCGCTGGATGGAACGTCAGGGCGATCCTGTGGAGCACCTGCCTTGCACGCACAAGTTCAATCCCATGCAGCATCCCTAGGCGGGGCTGGGAAACCGCCCTGCCTGAATCCTGCTGGGCCGAAAACAACAGAATGAAATTTAATAGGGATAAATGCCAAGTGCTGCACCTAGGGAGAGGAAACCAAATGCAGAGTTACAGAATGGGGGACACTTGGCTCAACAATACTACAAGTGAGAAGGATCTTGGAATTGTGGTAGATCACAAACTGAATATGAGCCAGCAATGCGATGTGGCTGCAAAGAAGGCAAATGCAATTTTGGGCTGTATTAATAGAAGTATAGCTTCCAAATCGCGGGAAGTGATAATTCCCCTTTACTCGGCACTGGTTAGGCCTCATCTTGAGTACTGCGTCCAGTTCTGGGCACCTCACTTTAAGAAGGACATAGACAAACTGGAGAGGGTTCAGAGGAGGGCAACAAGGATGATAAAGGGACTGGAAACAAGGCCCTATGAGGAGAGACTGAAAGAACTGGGCATGTTTAGCCTTCAGAAGAGGAGACTGAGGGGAGATATGATTGCACTCTTCCAGTACTTGAAGGGATGTCACACAAAGGAGGGCCAGCAGGATCTCTTCTCGATCATCCCAGTTTGCAGGACACGGAATAATGGGCTCAAGTTACAGGAACCCAGATTCCACCTAAACATCAGGAAAAATTTCCTGACTGTCAGAGCAATAAGACAATGGAACCAACTACCTAGGGAGGTCGTGGGCTCTCCCACTCTGGAGGCATTCAAGGTGCAGCTGGACAGCCATCTGTCAGAGATGCTTTGACCTAGATTCCTGCATTGAGCAGGGGGTTGGACTCGATGGCCTTGTAGGTCCCTTCCAACTCTACTTTTCTATGATTCTATGATTCTATGATCCCCGCAGAGTTGCTGCCAGTCAGTGCAGACTGTGGAACAGCTTTAAGAACATCAGGTCAGACCCAGGGTCCATCTAGTCCAGCATTCCGCTCACAGTGGCCGGCCAGCTGCTCACGGGAAACCCACAAGCAGGACAGGAGGGCAACAGCACCCTCCTGCCCATGTTCCCCAGCAACTGGTGCACGTAGGCAGACGGCCTCTGATACTGGAGGGAGCACACAGCCATTAGGACTAGTAGCCATTGACAGCCTGCCTTCTCCTCCATGGATTTGTCCAATTCCCCTTTTAAAGCCGTCCAAATTGGTGGCCATCACTACATCCTGTGGAAGTGAATTCCATAGTTTAATTATGCGCTGTGTAAAGAAGTATTTCCTTTTATCTGTCCTGAATCTCCCACCAATCAGCTTCATGGGATGACCCCTTTGGGTTCCAGTATTATGGGAGAGGGAGAAAAATGTCTCCCTGTCCACTTTCTCCACGCCATGCTTGATTTTGTACTCCTCTATCGTGTCTCCCCTCACTCGCCTTTTCTCTAAGTTAAACAGTCCCAGCTGCTGTGACCTTTCCTCGTTGGGGAGTTGCTCCAGCCCCTTGATCATTTTAGTTGCCCTTTCTGCACTTTTTACAACTCTACAATATCCCTTTTTAGATGCGGTGACCAGAACTGTACACAGTATTCCAAGTGCGGTCACACCATAGATTTGTATAAGGGCAGTATGATATTGGCAGTTTTATTTTCAATTCCTTTCCTAATTATGCCCAACATGGCATTTGCCTTTTTCACAGCAGCCACACACTGGGTCGACATTTTCATCGAGCTGTTCACCACAGCCCCAATGTCTCTTCCTTGCTCAGTCACCGCTAGCTCAGATCCCATCAGTTTATACTTGGTTTGGATTTTTTCACCAACATGCATCACTTTACACTTGGCTTACATTGAACTGCATTTGCCAGTTTGATGCCCATTTCCCCAGTTAGGCGAGATCCCTTTGGAGCTCCTCACAATCCCTTTTTGTTTTAAGCACCTTAAATAATTTGGTGTTATCAGCAAACTTGGCCACCTCACTGCTCCTTCCTAATTCCAGATCATTTATGAACAAGTTGAAAAGCACTGTTTACATCCCTCTATTGGAAGAATTTACCATTTGTTCCTACTCGTAGATCATAGAGTTAGAAGGAGCCCACAAGGCTATCGAGTCCAACCCCCTGCTCAATGCAGGAAAGTAGAGGAGGGGTCTCCCATCCAAGTAATAACCAGGCCTGACCCTGCTTAGCTTTCCACGCTCAGACAAGCTGAGCCAGCATGAGCCACAGGCCTGTCACTCTTTGCTTTCTGTTCTTTAGCCAGTTACTGATCCATAAGAGAATGTCTCTTCTTATTCCATGACTGCTAAGTGTGCTCAGGATCTTTGGTGAGGGACTTTGTCAAAAGCCTTTTGGAATTCCAAGTAAACAATGTTTACCGCCCTGTCCACATGTTTACTGATACTCTAAGGTTAGTGAGACAGAACTTAGCTTTGCGGAAACCATGTTGATTCTTTCTCAGCAGGGCTTGTCCTTCTATATGCTTACTGATTTTATCTTTAATAACACTTTCAACCAATTTACCCAGAACAGATGTTAAGCTAACTGGCCTGTAATTTCCCGGATCCTCCCCAGATCCTTTTTTAAAAATTGGTGTTACATTGGTCATTCTCCAGTCCTCTGGTACAGAGGCTGATCTTAGGGACATATTACATATTTTTGTTAGAAGATCAGCAATTTCATCTTTCAGCTCTCTAGGATGGATACCATCTAGGCCAGGTTATTTATTAACTTTCAGTTTGTCAATAAAGTTGAGAATTTCATCTTTTGTCACCGCTATTTGCCTCAATTCCTCAGACTCCACTCCTGAAAACATCAGTTCGGGCACAGGCATCCGTCCTACATCTTCTGCAGTGAAGACAGATGAAGAAAATTCATTCAGCTTCTCAGCGATCACCTTATCCTTTAGTATGCCTTTAACTACATTGTCAACCTGTACAACTGCCTGCCTCCAGATGTGTTGGATTACAACTCCCACAGTCCTGAGCAAGCAGGTCAAGGGCCATATTAGGGAAGCGTGATGTAAACAATCCAGAGGGGTGTGGAATCCTTTCAGCCCAAATTCAATTTTGGAGAAATGCAGGGGGGGTTTTCCAGTGGTGGGGGGGGTGAAAGGCAAAAGAGGCAGGACAAAAATACAAAAAAAGGCAGCATACAGTAGTTCAAGGGCACAATCTTAGGCATGTTTAGACAGGGGGGAAAGTCCTACAACTCCCAGCATGCCCCAGCCGACCATGCTGGGAGCTGTGGGGCTTTTTTCCTGTCTAAACATGCATAGGATTGCATCCCAAATCCCTTCCTGGCAGTAACTAAGCCTCAGGAGCATTTCAACCTTTTTAGACTGGGGGGAAATTGCACAGAAGCCGGGAAAGCACCAACCCATGATGGCTTAACCATCGGAGGCGGGGAGCAAGCGGCGTTGCCATCCGCGGCGCACGGGAAGGCTGGATTTGGACCCCGGGCCTGAGGTGGCCCACCCCCGGCAGCGGGCCTCTGCTGCGATCCTCCTCCGCGTGCGCAAGCGCCCAGTGGCGCAAGCCTGGCCGGGCAGGCACGTTTGCCCGAGAAGGACGCGCCATCGCGTGCCAAGGAGGGAGAAGCATGTCCAGGGCCGCCGCCCCCCCCCCCCCCGCGCCGCTTCTCGCTCTGCCCCCGCAACGGGAAGCGGAAGAGAAAGCCCCGCCCGGCCGAGGTCCCCTCTCGACCCCTCCAAAACGGCCGCGGGCTGCAGAGCGCAGCCCGGAGGGAGGAGGAGCCGCCGCCCGTCCTTCTCGCTGGGCCGCTGCTCCGCGCCAGGCGGCGCGGGGCGGCGCTCGACGGTTGCGCGGAACCTCCCCGGGCCGAGTCGAGGCGCCTCGCGGCACCAGCCCCCTCACCTCCTCCGCGGGCGCTGCCCAGGCGCTGCCGCCGCTGCCCGCGTCTCCGGCTTGCGCTCATCGCCCCGGCGGCACCTTGCCCGGCCGGGGAGCCGCCTCCGCCCCCTCCCGCCGTTCCCATTGGAGCAGCCGAGGCCGCCCGGGCGCGCCATTGGATCGCGGCGCCTTCCGTCTTGGCCGCCCTCGGCTTCTCGGTCTTGTCGTTCTGGCTGTCCGGGTAGCCCCGCGGCGAGAAGTGCCACGACGAAGCAGCGGCCGCGGCAGGCGGAGGGCATCCCCGGGAAGGGAGGGAGGACGCGGGCGAGGGAAGAGGTCGCGGAGGGCATGCCGAGCCGCGGGACAGGACGGGCCTTCCGCGCCGCTTTGGCGAATCTGGAACCCGGAGCGCGGGTCTCCGCAGCCATGGTTAAAAGCAGCCGAGCATCGGCGCAAAACCACCCAAGGTCCAATTGGCCATCCACACGAAAACATCAGCAAAGGAGACAAAGCCACAGATAATTATCAGACTCTACAAACGGGTCGTCCTCAAACACAATCCAGCAGTAGACAACAGCACAGATCTCTTGTGGATTTTTTTCTTCTTTCCAGCAACGACTCAAATGTCGCAGTATTGGAAGACACAAATTTGTCTAAATACCTCTAAGGTTGTGCTTATTTTATTTAAAATGCCTCACTATCGCATACAGCCGTTTCTCCAAGGGGCTCAGGCTGCAGGCACAGGTGTAGCTCCCAAAAGCCAGTTCTCAAATGATGGGTGGGCCACCTGGGCCTGGTTTCCTTGCCTTTCTGAAGCGACAGCAACCCCCCTCCCTGCCCCCTTCTGATTTAGAAGGCTGTGAAGGGCATGGTTTGGCAAAATTGCAGAAGAGTCAGGACTGTGGATTTCACTGAGGGCCCGCCATGCTTTCTCCCAATAATTTGAGCACTGCCAACAACCCTGTGAGGTAGGTTAGGCTAAGGTGGTGACCAGCCCAAGTGGCTGAATGGGGGATTTGAACCCAAGTTTCCTCAGTCTGAGTCCAACAGTCTCTCACCTTTGCCACATTAGCATATAATAGTCCTGTGGAGAAAGCCAACCTAAGCCCCCTGCCTGACACACACACACTCACCAAGGAGGGGGGAAGGAGACCCAGGGGGGGGGGGGAGACAACCAGTCTCCACAGATGCCAAAGGGGACAAACAACATCTACATAGAATCACCCCAGGGGGGAAGGCAGGAAGCATCCCCAGGTTTGTCAATGCTCTTGCATATCAGCCCCATCTACATAAGACTTGAATACCTCTCCCGGGCAGACACTTCGGCACCCCTAAGAAATGGCCACTCAACACCATAGGATGGGACCATTAAGCAAGTGGCTTCAAAGGGACCCCATCCCGGGGGGGGGGGGAGGCGTCACCCCACCTGACCCAAAAGGCCGCCCCTGAGGAGGGGCTACCTGAAACACCAAGGTATAAAACACCCTGCACAAGGGAACTTTTCTCTGGACCTGATCAGCGATCTTGCCCATGCCTGGGGTAAGGGAACGAAGGATCAGCAACCCCGGGAAACCAAGCTGAAATCACTGGCCACTTGGGTTGACCGGACCTCCGGGAAACCAAGCTGAAATCACTAGCCGCTTGGGTAGACCGGGCCTCCGGGAAACCAAGCTGAAATCACTAGCCGCTTGGGTAGACCGGGCCCCGCCGGGAACCCAGCTAGCCGCTTGGGTAGACCGGGCCCCACCGGGAACCCAGCTAGCAGCGTGCGGTTGACCGGGCCTCTGCCGGGACCCGAGCTGAACTAACTAGCTGAGAGCCCTGAAATCATGGTGTCCTTAAGACTTCTTGCTTGCTACTTTGTACCGTACTGATAAGCTGTATTGCTGGCGTATGTCTGGGTTTGTGAAGGTAATGTTGTAAATAAACTTGTTTTCTAAAAGATACTTCTGTGGCTATAAGTTATCCCTTTGTTCTGGGCTAAGGGTGATAGTCGCTGGGGATCTCGGAGAAGGCCGCCCCAGGACTCGCTACCCCCTTAGCATTGAACCCACGCAGAAGACCAGGTTGTCGGTCTTCCACTATAAAATTAGGCTTCTTTGATCAGAGAATCTTAGGGTTGGAAGGATAACAGATTTAGCTATGCTTAGAGTAGATCCATTGAAATCAATGAGGCTTTAAGGTTGCAATCCTAAGCACATGGTCCTGGGATTAAGCCCCGTTGAACACAATGGGGCTTACTTTTGAGTAGACGTGCCTAGGATTGCGCTGTTAGTCATCATGACTTGCTTGCCCTGTTCATTTCAGTGGGCCTATTACTGTAAGCATGACTTAAGTCTGGATCCAACCCATAATTGTCACAGTCATGTGTGTGCATACAAAGTGTTTTAAGGTAAGGAAGAAATCCGTGTGCTTGGTCCAGCAACCCAATGGACCTAATTCCCCTTTAACCCTTCCTGGCCTCTGTCTTTAAAAACTGTCATCTTTACTGGGTCGACATCGGGCCTGGCTGGGCCATGCAGCATCTTCTTTTGTTCTATATATTCTTTGGCTTTCTGTTGCAGGACGTGGACATGGGCACCTCGGGATCCCATGGAGGCCCATGGCCTGGTCACCAGCAGCCTCTTTTCCGAGTATGATCACCACTATTGCTCAAAAGCCCAGATGTGCTCAGCTTCTGGGGAGCTCATTTGTTTCCTCTGCTTGTGAAACTTCCCCCTCCCCTGCCCCGAAATGGCAGGAGGGCATCAGATCCCTCCACCAACCATACCACCGTACCGTTCTGTCCATAACTGTGTGGTAATAAAAGATTCCCTGAATTTGCACCCATAAAGAAAACTGCGTAACGTACCATTGTCTTTCATTTCCTTTTTGCACCACACTCAGTTTCATCACTGGTGTCATTCCGGGGCAGGAAAAGGAAGCGTTACTTGTTGTGAGGCCACTTGGGGCTCTGCAGCCCCATGTTGGCAGAAAGCAGAAGGGCTATCAAACCCAAGGTGGGAGATGGCTCCTCTGCCTTTAATTGAAGGAGAGACTTTCCACTGAGTGAATATGCTTAGGATCATGTTGCACCAGGTGTTGAGCTGAAAGAAATCCAGCAGGCACAGACAGGGCTGGATTAAGAGCATTATGGGCCTGGTGCTGAGGATTTTGGTGGGCCTTTTTATGGAAATAAATAAAATGAAGACGCAATTTTATATTAAAACAAATTAAATATTTTAATTACCATTAAAGTGCCAAAACTCAAAAACTCCTGCAGCTCATCAGTAAGGGTCTTCCCAATTTCCCCCAAATTTATTTATTAAAAAAGAAAAAGCAGCCACAACAAAAAGCCAGGAAGCTTTGCTTGACCAAGAATAATTGTGTTGTTCTTGTCGCTTTGTTTCGTTTTTGTTTTTTTGTTAAACTAGCATTTGAACAATTGAGCTGCGAATCAGAAAGATCTTTTGCTCGAGGCTGGAGAGAGAGGTCCCTTCTAAATCTGAATATTACAGACCCTAGCAAGCCCCCCATGTGCTTCAAAGAAATGTAGTAACAGTGATTGAAATGCAAAAACCTACCGAAATGCTAATTTGAGAACAACAGTTCTTGCTAGGTCTTGCCTCAAGCCTGTAATGCAGATGTGCTTAGAACACCTTTCTAATCTTGAAAAAATCATTAATTATGCTGAATGATAACGATCAGAGCTAACTCAAATCGTGGGCGTGTCCCTATATTGTGGGCCTCTTTTCTGTTATGGGCCTGGAGCTTCCGCTCCAATCGCCCCTATGTTAATCCGGCCCTGGGCACAGAAACTCTGTTTTGGGGGAAAGGCAGAAGGGCCTGTAAAGTGCAGAGACATGTGGAGGAGCCCAGTGGGTCTCTGGGTACTTTGCGCACATTTACGCTATAGGGGTCCCTGTCAGTAATAGCCAGGCTGCCCAGATCAAGGGGAGCGGGGAAACAGATCTCCTTCCACCCCAGCGGTGTTCCTAAGTACACAATTTCAATTTCTCCTATTCATCTCTGTAGGGCAGCCTTCCTGAATTTGCACCCAGCAGCATAGCTGGCTGGGGAATTATGGGAGTTGTAGTCCAACACATCTGGAGGGCACCAAGAAAGCAAAATAGTGTACAGTGCTGTGTGTGTGTAGGCTGTGTAATGCTGTGTAAAGTTCTGGGCACTTCATCTCAAAAAGGATATTGTAGGGCTGGGAAAGATGATTTATTTATTTATTTATTATTTACATTTATTAATTGCCCATCCGGCTCTCAACCGGCCACCCTGGGCGATGTACATAGAATAAAAACAATAAAATACATTTAAAACAGTATAAAAATTTTAAAATCTTAACCCACCCCATATTCCTGCCTGAACAGCCATGTTTTTAATGAGTGGCGGAAGCTCAGCAGAGAGGGGGCATGGCGGAGGTCACTCGGGAGAGAGTTCCACAGTACGGGGGCCGCCACAGAAAAGGCCCTCTTCCTTGTCCCCACCAGTCTAGCTGCTCTGGCTGAAGGGACAAGGAGAAGGCCGTCCGTGGCAAATCTTGTTGAGCGGCCCACTTGGTGTTGCTGGAGACGTTCCTTGAGATAGACTGGACCGGAGCCGTATAGGGTTTTAAAGGTCAAAACCAACACCTTGAATTCGGCTCGGCAAGCAACTGGTAGCCAGTGCAACTCCTTTAGCACTGGCGTGATGTCCTGCCGGTGGCTGCCTTTAACCAGGCGAGCCGCCGCGTTCTGTACCAGCTGTAGCTTCCGAACCGTCTTCAAGGGTAACCCCACGTAGAGCGCATTACAGTAGTAATGATGAGGAATGATTACATCACTTGGGGCTTTTAATTTAGAAAACAACCACCACGGTGGGGACATGACACAGGTATATAAAATTATGCACATTGTAGAAAGCAGATCAGGAAAAGGTTTTTTTTCTCCCACTCTCGATATTAGAACTTGGTCCCACAATGAAATTGATTCAGTAGATTCAGATGGCTGTACTTTCTTCATAATGAACTGATGGACTTTGGTGCCACAAGGTGGTCATTGGCTTAAACGACATTCAGAGGGGATTAGGCAAGAAGCATGGAGGAGGAAGGAGAGCTCTGTGGAACCGCCATATTCAGAGACCGCATTCCACTGAGTGCTTACCAGATGCTGGGCAGCAACAGCAGGGAACTGCAATGGCCTTCCTGCCCTACTTATGGGCCTCCAGGAAGCATCTGATCAGCTACCCTTGGAAGTGGGATGCAGGAGCAAATGAGGGAGGGACCCACCTAGGTCAGATCCAGCTGGGCTTTTATGTTCTTACCAGCAGCTCACCACTTGGGAACACTGCAGGACAGGAGAACACCAGCCTCTTCCTGAGTGGACCACCAGGATTAAATTAGGAAATCGGAAACTGCTTTATACTGAGCCAAACCAGTTGGTCCATCTAACTCAGTACAGCCTGCACTGACTGGTAGCAAAGTCTCTCAGAACCACTGTCTATTATCTTTGAGAAATCATGGAGGACAGGTGAAGTGCCAGACGACTGGAGGAGGGCAAATGTTGTTCCCATCTTCAAAAAGGGCAAGAAGGAGGAACCTGGGAACTATAGGCCAGTCAGTCTGACATCAATCCCCGGGAAGATTTTGGAGCAGATTATAAAGAAGTCAGTCTGCAAGCACCTTGAAAACAATGCAGTGATTACTAGAAGCCAGCATGGATTTGTCAAGAACAAATCCTGTCAGACTAATCTGATCTCATTTTTTGATCGGGTAACCTCCCTTGTGGACTGTGGGAATGCTGTGGACATTATATACCTGGACTTCAGCAAAGCTTTCGACAAAGTGCCTCATGATATCCTGATTAGTAAGCTAGCTAAGAGTGGGCTAGATGGAACAACTATCAGGTGGATCCACAATTGGCTAAAGAATCGGACTCAAAGAGTGCTTATCAATGGTTCCTTCTCAAACTGGGGAGAGGTAACGAGCGGGGTACCACAGGGCTCGGTCCTGGGCCCGGTGCTCTTCAACATTTTTATTAATGACTTGGATCAGGAGGTACAGGGAATGCTTATCAAATTTGCAGATGACACAAAGTTGGGTGGAACAGCTAATACTCTGGAAGACAGAAACAAAATTCAAAGTGACCTCGATAGGCTGGAGCGCTGGGCCGGAAACAACAGAATGAAATTTAACAGGGATAAATGCCAAGTGCTGCACCTAGGGAGAGGAAACCAAATGCAGAGTTACAGAATGGGGGACACTTGGCTCAACAATACTACAAGTCAGAAGGATCTTGGAATTGTGGTAGATCACAAACTGAATATGAGCCAGCAATGCGATGTGGCTGCAAAGAAGGCAAATGCAATTTTGGGCTGTATTAATAGAAGTATAGCTTCCAAATCGCGGGAAGTTATAATTCCCCTTTACTCTGCACTGGTTAGGCCTCATCTTGAGTACTGCGTCCAGTTCTGGGCACCTCACTTTAAGAAGGACATAGACAAACTGGAGAGGGTTCAGAGGAGGGCAACAAGGATGATAAAGGGACTGGAAACAAGGCCCTATGAAGAGAGACTGAAAGAACTGGGCATGTTTAGCCTTCAGAAGAGGAGACTGAGGGGAGATATGATCGCACTCTTCCAGTATTTGAAGGGATGTCACACAGAGGAGGGCCAGGATCTCTTCTCGATCATCCCAGTTTGCAGGACACGGAATAATGGGCTCAAGTTACAGGAACCTAGATTCCACCTAAACATCAGGAAAAATTTCCTGACTGTCAGAGCAATAAGACAATGGAATCAACTACCTAGGGAGGTGGTGGGCTCTCCCAGTCTGGAGGCATTCAAGGTGCAGCTGGACAGACATCTGTCAGAGATGCTTTGACCTAGATTCCTGCATTGAGCAGGGGGTTGGACTCGATGGCCTTGTAGGCCCCTTCCAACCCTACTTTTCTATGATTCTATGATTCTATGATTCAGGCAGCATCCTTCCCGAGCCCTACCTGGAGATGCTGCTGGGGATTGAACCGGGGACCTTCTGCCTGCAGAGCAGGGGGCTCCAGCACTGATACAAACTTGCAAACCACCGAGACCTCTGGGTGGGGGTTGGGCATGGGATAAGGAATCATTCTGCAATCCTAGACACACTTACTTCAGAGTAAGTCCTACTGAACTCAACAGGTAGGGCTTACGTTTGAGTAGGCATTTATAGAATGGCATTGTACGACTGCACTGCCATGTCCAGTTTCCTGGGAAGAAGCTTCACTGAACTCAGTGGGGCATACTTTTGGCTATAGATGTACAGAACTGCTCTGCACAGTGGCACAGTTCGGTGACTTTAGTCTTTGGACTTTTTTGGTAGGTGGGTGGGTGGGGGAGATGTCCCCCCTTTTAGCACGTAACGTGTTGCCCTGCTGCGTCTGGGGACCCCCTGCTCATTTTGCTGAGTGGGGCCCCAGACATGCGCCCCAAAGTCCTTCCCCCCCTACGGCACCTCTGCAAATGTATACGACGGAAAGATACAGTCTGAACCCTTCAGATATGGAACCCTTACCATCAGTTAATTTTATTTAATTAATTAAAGAAAACCCTTTTCTATATTAAATTAAAAAAAAACCACGAATTAGATTAAATTATAATGTAATTAAATCATGAGTCTCAAAAGACGGCGCAATTTCCACGTGGGGCGAAAGGGTTAAGTCTCAAGGGCAGGCTGCTCTTGACTTCCCTCCGCCCATGCGCGGACTCCCCCTCCCCCTCCCCAGCATGCTCTGCGCTGCCCCTTTAGTTTGCGGCGATCTGCCGGGCGGGGAGTTCAAAAGGCGACTACATTTCCCGGCATGCGCGGGGGGACCGGTAGCGGACACAAAAGGCGCCGTCCAGGCGCGTTCCGCTCCTCACCGCGTTCTATTGCCGCTGGGCCTCGCAGCGACTACATCTCCCGTGGAGCCGTGCGCGGGCGGGCGAGCGAGCGGGGGCTACGGTGTCCGCGAGGCGGAGTTCCCTGCGCCATGGAGGGGGCGGAGGAGGGGGCGGCGCCCGACGTGCTGCTGGCAACCGGGCGGGCGGCGGCGGCGGCTGGTGCTGCTGCTGCTGCTGCCGCGCCTGCCGTGGGAGGAAGCGCGGGCCGGTCGCAGCCTCCAGCCACGGGAGCCATGGGCGAGCGCGGCAACGGCGCCGGCGGGGCCCACCAGCACCAGCACCAGCCGCCGCGAAGGCGCGCCGGGCCGAGGCAGCCCCGCGGCGGCGCGGCAGGCGGGCAAGGCGAGCCCGCGCCGGCCGAGACCGACCTGCGCCCGGCCCGCAGAGGCGCCGGCGACGGCGCGGACCCTCCCGATGGCCCCCCGGCCGCCCTCGCCGACTTCAGGTAGGCCCTTCCGCGGGGCGTGCTCTGGGGGGGGCGTGTGTGTGTGTGTGGGGCGGTTGATAACGCAGCCCCTCCCCAACGGCCCCGGGACGAATGGAGGAGGGGGTCGCTGCGGAGACTGAGCAGGGCTGGGGGTTCCCTTCCCCCCCCTCCCCGCCTCCTTTCGCCGGGGGTGTCCCAGGTCGCAACCCCTCCTAAGGGCGGGGGGGGCGCGAAGGACCTGCTGGGGCTGCGGACGCCCCTCGCGGCCTCTGAGCGCCTTTGCCTGCCCACTTCCCCTTCTGCTGCCGGGGCGAGTGGTGGGGGGGCAAGGAGTCCGCGCGCAAACGCCCCGCTGGGGCCCCCCTGCGCGGCCACTGGGACCTCGGGCGCCCCCGCCCCAGCAAGTCTGCCCGGTGCAGGGGCCGCGTTGGGTGCCTTCTCGGGGTGGCCGCTCTTGAGCCGCTGCTCGCCTGCTTCAGACCCTGCTGGAGCGCCAGGCGAAGGGAGGAACCCCCCCCCCCGCCCTGGGAGAGGGTGCGAGTTTCCACGCGTAGGGGCTGTGCTCGCCTCCCCCCCCCCCGTCACCGTCACCGTCACCGTCTTTGTCTCAAGGGGCAAAACAGGGTAATAAAACGGTCTGTTTGCCATCTCAGTAGGGTGCGGCTCCTGCCATCTTTGCGGTGTGGGTTCAACTTCTGACCCCATTCTTGGCTGCCTTCTCTCTCCCGCCCAGCCCGTGGCAGGATTGCACGTGCTGTGACTCATCCTGCTCCTTGCTCCCGTTGGTTTTTCCTGGGTTTCCGACCCGTCCTGCTGGCTCCAGCCACTGCCTGGCCCTGGCCCTCCCTTAATAGACAACTCGAGGCAAACTGCCTCTTATGGGCGCTTCTGGTTCAGGGCTTCAGAGAAAACGGAAAGCACCAGTGGAGTTTCAGAGGTGAAGGAAGTGTGGCCTGGAGACTGCCCTGCTTGGCAAAGCTGCGCTGGCCCACCCTGCGGGGCTGTCGCTTCCTCCGGCAAGTGCCCATCCATCATGGCTTTGTTTACAGCCTTGCTCCACGTGGCAACGGCTGTTTCGGAACCCTCCGGAATGCAGGCCTGTCCGGGTTTTCCTCCTAAACCGCCAGTCTACAGAAAGGCTGCTGTGTTCTCCTTGGCCATGGCCTGTGCTAGTCCTGCGAAGAGAGCCAGGCAGCGTCTCTGCAGAAGGCTTCCCCAACTCAGCCACACACAAGCCGTAGCTTAGTGCTGGGAGTGCAAGCCCCCTTTGCTGCTGCACTCCACAAAGTAATTCCTGGACTGGACTTGACCTTGCTGGGCAGGATGTGTTTGCACAAGGCGTTCCCTGCACTCTTGTTTGGGGCTTTCGTGTTAAACTGTGCTTGCAGGGGGAAGGTGTTTCCTCTTTAAGTAGATCGTGAGCAGTGTGGGAGGACTTGGAGCCCGTCCGTCCCTTGGTGGGTTGTGTACAGAGCTCTGCGGCCTTAGGAACAAAGGAAGCTGCCTTCCAGTGAGTCAGACCCCGGGTCCATCTAGCCCAGTATTGTTGGTGCTGACTGCCAGCAGCCCTGCAGGGTTTGAGGCAGGGGGTTGGACTAGATGGCCTTATGGGACCCTTCCAGCTCTACTATTCTATGATCCAGGGTTTGAGGCAGGAGTTTTCCTGCCCTACCTGGAGATTCTGTGGATTGAACCTGGGGCCGCTTGAGTGCAAAGCAGGTGCTTTATCAGGTGCTCTGCTGTCTCCATCACCTGTGAAGTGGAGGGGGGGGGGAGCCTGCTCCACCCGGGATGTTTATAACTCATAGTTGGGAGCATGATCTAGTGTGTTCTCTCCCCCTGCCCCTTCCTCCCCCAGAATCCTCATGGGGAACGGGAAGGTTCTCAAAGGTGGCAGCTCAGCATCTTCCTTCCCGCCTCCAACACAGCTTCTTGGTGTAATATTTGGGGTTGGTATGTTGAACCTGTTGAAATGTTGCACTCTGCACAGCCACTTGCTTTCCACAGTTTGGCCGTCTCGAGTGTTTGGGTTCTGGTCTCGTTAACGGGCAGACCTCATGGACTTTGTAAATGTGTCTAGGGGGCGATTCCTGAAACTTCAGAGGGGTGGGAAGTTCCACGCAGGCTTTCTTCCAGCCTCCGGCCGAGCGTCCTTGCCTGTGTCCCTCTGCAGCAGAGGCTGCCGTCTGCTCGCTTACCCGCCCGCATAAGGCCGCCTCTCCTTGCGCTTCCCTCTGGCATGGCACCCTCCAGCTGTGTTGGACTACAACTCCCATAGCATAGTTGGCTGGGGTGTTTTAAGAGTTATAGTCCCAACACAGCTGGAGGGTGCCGGGCTGGGGGGGGGGGCGCTCTGGCAGTTCATAGCGGAAAACACTTTCTGAAACGTGGATCTTGCACGTAAAGCAAACCTGGCCACGGGAACTCTTGCGTCTATTTACTTAGTGTGCATCATCCAGATCGCAGGACTTGGTCTCCTTGGCACATCCCTTGGGCTTGATTTGTGCAGAATGCACCTGGCCCTGATGTTTTTGGCCTACAACTCCCAGCATGCCCCAGCAAGGTTGGAGAACACTGCATTAGCATAATGGACAGGTGAGGGCAGAGAGGGAAGCCTGCAGAAACAAACTGCAAGGTGCTCATTTGCCTTCTGGCTCAGCCCTAGTTATGAGAAGGGGGCTAGAGGTGACTCTCTGCCCTCACCTGTCCATTATGCTAATGCAGTGTTCTCCAACCTTGCTGGGGCATGCTGGGAGTTGTAGGCCAAAAACATCTGGGGACCCAAGGTTGGAGAACACTGTGCTAATGGGAATAGGTTCTGCCGCCTTATGGCAGTCTCTGAAAACCAAGTAAGCTGCTTGATCCGTGCCCAGTGACAGATAATCTTCTTGCTCTTCCCAGAGGATGACCACTTTTCTTGTTCCACCTTGCCACACTCCTGCACCTTTGCAAGGATGATCTGTGACACGCCCACCCCACCTTGTCCACAAGTCAGAAGCATTCCCAGTTGGGAATCACTTTGGTCTTCCTTTCTGAGCCGACGAGGGCGACGTGGTGGCAGCCTGAAAGGCCCCCGTGGAATCCGCCCGGCACTTGGTGTCAGGGTGTGTGGAGGCAGGCCCTTCTGGAGCTTTACCCAAGGCCCGGATGAACTCCTGCGACTCGGGCTTGGGGCTGCCCTCCAGCAGGCCCAGGCGCTCCCCGTACAAGGCGTAGCTGCTGGCTGCCAGGTCGAGGGAGGGGGCACACGTCAGCCAGAGCGGCTCCCAAGCAGGGCAAGGGAGAGAACGGCCGGGGGTGCCTCCTCCAGCCCGGTGCCCTCTAAGTGGGTTGGACTACAACTCCCACAACCCTCAGCCAGCGTGGTTGAAGTCCAACATCTCTGGAGGGCAGGCACCAGGTTAGGGGAGGCAGATCGACCCTTCAACTCCTGGCCCTCCAGATGCTTTGGCCTACAATTCCCATCAGCCCTAGCCAGCACAGCTGATGGCGAAGAATTGTGGGACTTGTGGGCCAAAACATCTGGAGGGCCAGAAGTTGCCCACCCCTGTAAGAAAAACCCATGCCCAGTCAATGCCATCACACATTTTGTGTCCTGTACTGGTTGCTGACTGGGAAGGCAACAGAAGGCTCATGACTCGGGACCTTCTCCCTGCACCTGGCCGAGGTGTCTCCTTCCGATGGAAGGCAGTGGCAGCAAGTCAGGGCGGGTGAAGGGGGCCCCCCTTTCTCCCGAGTCGCGTGGGGAAGCTGCTGGCAGAAGGGCTGCAGGGAGAAGCAGCTTCGACTTGCTGGACTGAGGGAGTTATTTAGGGGGGTGGGGGCTGCCAAGCTGGACGGGGTGATGCTGCGGAGCGGGGCAGGGAGAGGGCCCCGTCTCGGGACTGCCTCGTACCTTCCAGGGTGAAGCGGAAGAGGTCGTGAGAAAGGTCCACCGTGAGCGAGCCCCGGCTGTTCTTCCGGATCTGCCGGTACATGAAGCCCACAAAATCCTCGGCCACCGTGTTCAGGAAGGGCAGGAACTTGCGTGTGCCCGTGGGACTGATCACCTCTTTGTTGAGGACTAGCCGGTCCGATCTCCACTCCTCCCCGTTCCTGCATGGTGAGGGAGATGCTGGGTGGGCCAGAAGATGTACCCGCAGCTCTCAGCGTTAGTCCTAATGAAGTAGCAGGCCTGGCTCAGTTTGTCTGAGCGTGGAAAGCTAAGCAGGGTCAGGCCTGGTTGTTACTTGGATGGGAGACCCCTCCTCTAGTTTCCTGCGTTGAGCAGGGGGGTTGGACTCGATGGCCTTGTAGGCCCCTTCCAGCTCTTTGATCCTATTGAACCCCACCCACCATGGCCCAAGGAAACACCCTCTGTTGTCACCACCCCCTGAATCCGGACCCTTTCCCCGGTGCCGCTGCTACTTCAAAGCTTGGCATTCCCTTCCTGTCTCCTGCTCCCTGCTAATGCTGATCAATGAAATCTCTAGTGGCCTCTTGATCAGAGGAGACCATTTGCAAGCGTAAGGACATCAGAAGAGCCCTGATGCTGGATCAGACCAAGAGTCCATCCATTCTGTTCACACGCTGGACAGACAGCTGCCCACGCGGGATCCCACAAGCTAGACACGAGTGCAACAGCACCTTCCAGCCCATGTTCCCCAGCAACTGGTGCACATAGGCATGCTGCCTCTGATACTGGAGGAGGAAGCATACAGCCAATCAGGACTAGTGGCCACCAATGGCCTTCTCCTCCATGAATTTGCCCAATCCCCTTTTAAAGTCCTCCAGATTTGTGGCCATCACTACTGATCTTGTGGATGTGAATTCCATAGTTTAACTCTGCGCTGTGGGAAGAAGTCCTTCCTATGATCTGTCCTGAACCTCCCACCAATCAGCTTCATGGGATGATCCTGTTGGGTTCAAATATTATGAGAGAGGGAGAAAAATGTCTCCCTGTCCACTTTCCCCTCCTCATTTTACTTTACTTTTACCTCACACTGGCTGAGGATAATGGGAGTTGTAGGACTTTTTTCAGTCTAAGCACCACATGTTTCTTTACGGTATCTGGGTTCTTTCAGCCCCGCAGTCGTTTTTGTCCCCGCACCTCTTGTATTATCCTTCCCATCCCAACACGTCCTCCCACTGCTGCCACCTTATGAAAGGAAAGCCACAAACTCGCATGTGGAGAGGAAGCATGGCCTTTGCTCCTGCTCTGGGAGCAAGACATCTTTTTGCCGGAGTGCATGTAAATGGGTGAGAACAGAGAGGCCTGCAATAACGGTGACGGGCGGAGAGGCAAGAGGAATGGTGATGCGCGGGCAGATGCTGCTATCTCATGGGTTTCATAGAAAAACGGTGTGGTGGCCAGGGTTGGATGCGCATGGCTACATTTCTACCGTGTGGAGAATCTCCCTGCTGGTCCCGATCAATTCCTGGCGATGGCTGAGCCTGGCATGGTAAGATGTGTCCGGATTAGGGTCGGGCCTGGCCTGCGGAGGAGGAGGAGGAGGAGGAAGGATATTTTGGGCTTTTGCCCTGGAATTGAGTGGCTCCCAGGTCAGCCAAGAGCCCGAGATAAGAGGATTAACCAAACAGATTTAAGGGGCTGTGATTAATGCTAACTGCAACACTCACTCACTTACAGCTTAATTCCTGGGATTAAGGAATTCCCGGGGCTGTATATAGAGTGCAAGTTGTTGAGAGGGGAAATGGTGGGAAAACCCCTCCATGTGCTTCAGCAGTGGGAAAGGGGTGCGCCCCGTAGATATTTTTTAAGGGCATCTGAACCAAATTAGAAATCCCTCTGCTAAGCCTGTGGCACTCCTGCAGCTGAAGCGCTTGAAATACGCCCCGCCTCATGGGGATATAACAGGGTTGGACATTGTAAAAGGTTTCCCGTAAAAGGGGTTATTAGAACCCCCTGTGAGGAATTGCGGGGCTCAACAGTTGAGAAATGGGGTGGGGGCTTAATCGTAAGGACCGTGGAGGTGATAGTTCGGGGGTCCTTTATCTCAAAAGGCCAACTTGGTGTCCTGGGCAGCACCTTTGAAGATGAAGGGAAGCGCTCCTTTGCCACCGAATGGATTTGGGGACCTTGCATTGGGCGGTGGCAGCTGGTGAGCGCCTTGGGTTATTTGGCTGGCCGCTGCTGAGAAGTGACCCTGGTCCCGCCTTCTGCTCCAGTCTCGTGGCTTGGGGGGTGCTGATCCCTGCAAAGTGCGTGTGTGTTGGAGGTTCTCTGATGGGAGGCTCCTCGGCACATGTCCACCACCCCCCACCCACCCACCCCGCAGCAGCCCATCTGATCATGAGGCTGTCAGCTAGAAGTCTGTCCCCCTCTGCCCGCGCTTGGGCTTGGATGAAGCCCAGGGAAGCTGTAGATCAGTGTTCTCCAACCTGGGGTCCCCAGATGTTTTTGGCCTACAACTCCCAGCATGCCCCAGCCAGCGTAGCTGGCTGGGGCATGCTGGGAGTTGTAGGCCAAAAACATCTGGGGACCCCAGGTTGGAGAACACTGCCGTAGATGGAAAGGCAGGGATCTGAGGTGGGGTGTGTGTGTGTGTAATATATATCTACCAATTTAATAAGTCAGTGGGTTCCTGAAAGGATGCTGGGAACTGCAGAACTCTGCTTTGAGTGCCACTTTTGGTGGAAAGGCGGGATCGGCACTTAATTAAACAAAAAGTGCTGAGAACTCTGCTGGAGTTCTGGAGTTGGGGGCAGGGGGGGGGATGTCTGCCGTAGAGATGGTCCTCGGAGGGACGGAGATGGGAAGAAAAATGCTGTTGTCGACCACCTCCCAGTTTGCTGCGACGACGTCTTGTCCCTCACGGGGATGGGTCCTTGTCCTCTTTCACTCCCGGTGTTGCTGAGGCTTGTACAGCGCTCTTATCAGTCTGCAGCAAGCTGCCTTGGCAGGGCTTCCTCGGCTCACTCAGAATGGGCCGTGCCGCTAATAATGGGGCAGGTGGTCTTGCCTTTTTGTACTGCATCGACACAGAGCCTGTTGTGGCCAGGTTGTCACTTTTGTGCATCAGGTGGCCGTGTGTGTGTGTAAGGGGCATGGGCTTTAGTGGCAGATTTTGGGGGCCCATCCTCTGTTTATTGGCGCGTCCCGTGGTGCTGCCTGAGGGATCTTGTCCATGTGCTGGTGGGAGGCAGCTGTCTCCGGAGGCCTCGGCTGGCTGCGCGATAAAGCTGCCGATTCTGCACTTTGGAAGCTGCATCCAGAAAACGTGCCATAAACGGGAGGAGCCATGCCACACCTGCGTGACTCTTGTCATGGCGATGCTCGTGGAGCAGTGCCACTCGGGTCTGGAGAACCCGGGCCACGGGTGCCTTCTGATGTCAGACCTGAAGTTCAGGCTGTGGTGCTGGGGGACCACAAGGGAAGCTGATCCGGCCGATGTCTGGAGAAGGGAGCGGGATCTACACGGAAATGCATCCCTCCCCCTGGGAGCCCCATTCAGGCTACTCCCCCACCCCCCCAAGAGGCTCTAGTAGTCGTAGCTTTCACTTTTCCATGAGGTCTAGAAACCTGCCCTTTCAAACATCGCTAGAATTCTGAAACATGCTCAAGGATTAGAGGGGGTATTTAGGGCAGTGTTCTCCCACCTTGGGTCCCCAGATGTTTTTTGGCCTACAACTCCCAGCATGCCCCAGCCAGCGTAGCATGCTGGGAGTTGTAGGCCAAAAACATCTGGGGACCCAAGGTGGGAGAACACTGGTTTAGGGTGTCACTGTGGCCGTGTGTTTGCCTCCCCCTTTGAATGCGTTCCTGCTTGCCTTCTGGGACTCCTCCTCCTCCCCGGTGCAACTTCTCGACTCGCTTTTTCTAACCTCTTGGCCCTCCCTCCTTCCCCCAGGTGCCACAGGCTTCAGGATTCCCTGCTGAGCTCCGCCAGCGGCTACAGCAACTACCGGGGCATCTTGAACTGGTGTGTGGTCATGCTGGTGAGTAGCGAGAGCATCCCTGCTTCCCCCCCCTCCCGCCTTGCTGCCGTGAGGCCCGAGTAGGTCCGTCACTGCACCTCCGGCCTATCGCAGCTGCCAATCCCCGAGCAGCGGACGCGTGTGAGCGCTCTCCTCTTTGTCCTCCCCTGCGGAGGAGCTGGCCGGGAGCCAGCCAGACGCTCTCCAGGGGGAAGGAGGCTGTGGCCACTTTGACGGCACAGAGAGGCGATGATGGTGTCCGTTGCCTGGCAGCTGCTTGGCCCGTGATGAGAGCAGATGCCAGCCCAGTGCCTTATGCCGGGTGACGTTGCCTGCCCTTGTGAGGGGCGGGAGCCTAACGGCCTGTGCAGAGCTCCAGATTTTGCGGTGAAATAAATTGAGGACGTCCCGAGATCTGCTTCTCCTGGTAGTATAAGTCTTTGGCCAATTGGGGCCCAAAGGAGGGAGTGGAGTGGCAGATACCTCAGAAAGCAGGGGCACGATGCATGCGGATGAGTTTCCGAAGTCTCTTGGGGATTTTTCTGCCAGCTTAGCTGGAGACCTGGCCTCCGCTTGGAATGAGGGGACGGCCCGGGCTCCTGATACGATCGCTCCCAAGTGCCCTCAAGTTGCCCAAGGGCAACGGAATGACGGCCGATCAGTGACTAGAACATAAATGGCAAGAGACTCCTAACGAGCGTGACTGAGTTAGGAATTCTCCTTCGGTCTTATTCTGTGGCATTGATGGCTGAAGCGAGCCTGCTTCTCTGCCACCGATGCATCCGCCCAGAGCTTTTTTGGGTGCCAAAGGGCCCTCTTGGTGTAGGCCCTGGAAAGCAAGAACTTGAGCCTTCAAAAGCCTGCTGTTTTGAAGCGGGACATTTCGCAGATCAAGTTGCCCATAACCCTGCCAACTTGGGGGCCGTTGTTTTAGCAGAATCGGAGCCGGATGTGACCAAAGTGCCATTTAGGCATATTATTATGGATATATTCCAGCTTGTCTAACCTGAGGATGTGGACAAACTGTTTGGAGGCCTGAGGCCCAGCACTGGTTCTCTGGACCCTCGCCTGCCCGGTCCTGTGAAATCAGCCAGGGCTGGGTTATTTAGACTTTGGCGGTAATTAATGCCTCCTTGAGGGAAGGAGTAGTGGTGAGGCCACTGCTGAAGAAACCTAGGTTCGATCCGCTGGTTTCTGATCACTACTGCACAGGCTCAAGTCTGCCGTTCTCGGGCGAGGTGTTGGCGCGTGTGGCGGCTTCTCAACTCCAGACTGTGTTGGGCGGGGCGGCTGATTTGGATCCATTGCCAGCCCGGCTTGTGGGAATGGAGGCAGCCGTGGTCCTAGGACAGTGTTCTCCAACCTTGGGTCCCCAGGTGTTTTTGGCCTACAACTCCCAGCATGCCCCAGCCAGCGTAGCTGGCTGGGGCATGCTGGGAGTTGTAGGCCAAAAACATCTGGGGACCCAAGGTTGGAGAACACTGTCCTAGTAGGTGGCTGGGGAATGGATGCTGCCTGTGTGTGCGCGTGCGCACGCGCCCCTTCTGGTTCTCCTGCTCCAGATCTAACATGCCAAATGCTAGATCTAACATGCTCCAGATCTAACATGCCAAATGCTCCTGCATTCTGCGGCTGTAACGCTTTGGGTGCTGCTACACGGAGGCAGGCGAGCCGGGTGCTGCCTCGTGATGCAACGAAGGCTCAGTGACGCTACGGACCGCAACGGGAGGGTCTCTCTCTGGGCCAGCGTTGGGGCGAGTGTGCAGGATAACAGCTGACATTCTGCCGGTGCCTGTTGACCCAGAGTTAGCAGCGTGTGGGAGAGCTGCCTCCCTCCCGCTCCCAGTGTCAATTGCAGATACCGTCATCGAAGGAAGAAGGCCAAAATCCCACAGAAGCTGAGCTGGCCGAGAGCCATTGCAGGGTGGGCTTCCCCCCCCCGGGGGGGGGGGCTGAGCTATGCCTTGTCGTGGCAGTGCATCGACATCCCCCCCAGATGCAAGCCAGGCGAGGCTTTTCACGGACCACCTAGCTTTTAAAAAAAAAACCTGGCTATAGCTTTGGGGTCGTGCCAAAACTCTTCAAGCTTTGGTTCCCGATGCAAAAGAGGTGCGAGGAGAGGGGAATCCTGCCTGTTCCTCAAAGGCAAAAGTGGCATCTTTTGCCTTCGAGGACAAAAAGTGAGAAAAGTGAGGCCTGGGAAGAGCGGCTGGTGGCCCATTTGTGCCTCTGCGTGAGCGCACCGCTCCCGTGGCCTTTGCCGCCTGTGGCCGTGTGGCGGGAGGGGAGCGGCGTGGGACTGCCCTCCTGTCCTTCCCAGTGCACGCAAGTTTGCAAGGGATTCTGGGAGCTGTAGTCCAGCAACATCTGGGGACCCAAGGTTGGAGAGCCGTGCTCTAAAGGCTTGCCTGCATTGGGAATACTGGGGAGGGGTCTGTGTGTATGTGGGAGGGGGTTGTGTGTGTGTGTGGGGTGAATGTACCCCTTCGGGGCCACTCGACAAACCCTGAGTCATCTCGTTTTTCGGGCTGCTGCCACCCCTTGCACGGGGGGGGGGGGGAGGTGCCTTCTAATTTAAACCCCCCCCCCCATTTCTGCTTCAAGTTTGAGCCCTGGCTGGTAGCTGCAGTGGCAGCTGCCTCTAAAGCAGGGCTCTCCCACCTCGGGTCCCCAGATGTTTCTGGCCTACAGCTCCCAGCATACCCAGCCAGCATGGCTGATGGCAAGGGATTCTGGGAGCTGTAGTCCAGGCAACATCTGGGGACCCGAGGTGGGAGAGCCCTCCTTTGCCTCCAGCCTGGGCATGGCCGTGACCTAGCAGGTCCGTCTCCTCCCTTCTTTCCAGCAGGCGCCCCTCTCCCGAAGAAGGCGCCAGGCAGCCGCAGTCTTTGCTGGGCTCCTCCTGGGTTTGTCTTGTGCCCCAGTGGCAAGATCAGTCCAGGACCGGTTTCCGGACAGGTCCGGGTCAGCAGGGGGAGCGAAAACCTCCCACGTGGGTTGTTTGGCAGGCAGGGCAGCGCAAGCTGTGCCCGTGGGCTCCTGTTGAGGGCCCGGGAGGGGCACCCCCTTGCTTGGTGCTGGCTACCGCGGCGGCGGCGGGAAGGGCAGGGGGCCGAGGAGCGGCGGCGGTGGCGGTGGCGGCACGCCTCAGTTTCCTGCTGCCTTCCCCTTTGCTCCCATAACCTTTGCTCTGACTTATCTGCAAACCCTCGATTGCGAAAGCAGAGGCACAGTGCCGGGGCGGCGGGGCTCTCATCCTGGGCTCGGGCACTCCGCCCGCTCCATAGTACGTTGTGCCCTGCTCGGGACACTTCCTGGGATTTCTCGAGCCTGTGAAAGCTGAGCAGGGAGAGTAGGCGGCCGAGGAGTCTGGAGATGAGCTCGTCGCCTGGCACTGGGTTACGGCCCCTCAGAGCGGCCGGGCCACGAGGTTCCTGGGTGGCGCGGAGCCGGTCTCGGCCTGTCCCGCCACGGGGCCGTCCGCCGCCCTCCGCGCCCCGTAGGTGGGCTCAGCGTGCCGCGGAGCACAGTTCTGCCTCTGCGCGCTGCATTGGAGCCCCGGGCTCTGTCCCCTTGGGTGCTGCTCAGCCTTGGGGCGAGGGGACGGGGCAACTCCCCGACACCCGCTGGCAAGCGGTGCTGGCGTCTGCCCCCGGGCACAGGACAGAACGAGCACCTTGCGTGCCGGGACAGGCAGCCTCTGCTGCTGGAGCCAGGCTTTATGGGCACGTGTGTGCACATTAGGAGGGCACGCGAGCGCGCTCTTCTGCGACTCGCTCGCTCACAGCAATGCGGAAGGCGTTCATTGTAGATGGGCCTGAAGGGCCGGTTGTACTTTGCCCCCCTCACATGCACACCCTTGATTAGGACGCTTCCGTTAGCAAAGAGGGCCCCAGCTTTCTCAGTGGTCGCTCCCTGAAGCTGCCTGGCTTCCAGCGCAGTGAGATGTCACCCCAGTAGCCCCTGCTGGGTCCTCTTTTGGGGGCGGGCAAAGCCAGCTTTCCCCTCCCTCCCCCCACTGCCCTTGCTGCCAGGCACTCGGCGGCCACTTAGCCGCCCATGTGGGGGGTCACTGGGGGAGGGTGTTGGCCAGGAATAGCCCCGGGTGCTCCCGGATGGCGTCCCCCCTCCTTGCGGCTCCTGACTCTTCCCCCCCCCCTTCTCCCCAGGTCCTGAGCAATGCTCGCCTCTTCCTAGAGAACCTCATCAAGTAAGTGCTGCACCCTTCTTGGGCTGGCCAGAGAGGGGGTGCGGGGGGGTAGGGGAGCCCCCTCCGAGGGCACGTGGTTTCAGCCACTGCCGCTTGGAGTGGGCTCCTTTGGCTGCCAGCCAGGCAGGAGAGCCGTTCCCGGCGCCTGGCCGTTGAGTCCCCGCAGGGGCGAGGGCCCGCCTGGCGGTGCCTCCGGGCCGCTGGTTGGGAAGCTGCCACGCCCGATCTGGCTGAAGGTCTGTAGGCCTCTGGAGTGTCCCACAAAGGCCCCCCCCCCCCCGCCTGGGGTGGTGGTGGTGGTGGTGGTGGGCCGGCTGTGGATTGCGGTGCCCCATTGGCTCTCCCTGTCTGGTTTGGGGTTGAGCCTCCTTGGCAGCTCTTGGAGATCTGGAAGGAGGAGGTGCTGCCACCCTGTGGCTCAAGGGTGCGCTGCGTGCCGTCAACCTCGGCCCGCTCTTGCTTCTGGGGTCCCCCAAGACAGCAGCTCACAGGCAGCAAGTTTCCTTAAAGCCCCACAAGGAGCGGCTGGGGGGCGGGGGGGGGGGTCAGTTCCGTCGGGGCAGTTTAAACCGGTGACTGAGAACCCCGAGGGGAGAAAGGCCCACTTAAAATCGCTGACCTTCAGTCATCTTTCCGGAAGCACCCTTCCCAACTGGTTGCTAGAACAACTGAAACACGCTGGCCCGCTGCTAAGCCTGCCGAACAAGTGGGCCCCCCCACGATCAAGTGTTGCTTGCAGGAGCCCTCTTGGGTCGGGGAGGCGGCCCAGCCCCGGGCAAGCTCCTGTCTCGAAAAGACAGAAGGCTTTGAAGGCACAGGCTGATCCGTGCCTTCGAAAAGTGCCTCCCTCCCGGTGCCGCCTCCTGCTCCAGCCCCCTCTGCCTCAGCCCTGTTCAGCCTCCCTCTTCCAGCACACTCGGCCAGGCGCCTGGGCCGTGGCGGAGGACACCCTGGCCCAGTCGTTCCGTGGCAATGGGCCTGGGGGAGCCAGGCGTGCCCTGACAGACTAAATGCGAACCACGCCTCTTTGCCCAAAGGACGGCGAAAGCGACCCAGCGCACATTCTCTTCCCCCAGCCCTTCTGCCAGCCCGGCCAAGTGTCTTCCTCATCTGCAGTTCCTCCCCACGGCGCGGGAGTGCTGTGGGCAGAGATGGGCCCACCCCCATGCGCGCCTGCTGCAGCTGGCGGAGCTGCCTGGCTCGCTCAGGTTCCCAGAGGAGCCAGCGCATGGCAGTGCGCAGGGAGTCAGAGTGGAGCGGCGCAAGCAGCCTGCGCAGAGTTGGGAGGGAGGGTGGGAGGGGCTGCCACTCCTCAGCAGCAGGCCCCCTCCCGGCTCTGGGCAGCCCTGTGGGGGGTGGGAGGCACGCAGCAGCCTCACTGACCGCGTGCTCCTCCCCGCCTCAGGTATGGCATCTTGGTGGATCCCATCCAGGTCATCTCCTTGTTCCTGAAGGACCCGTACAGCTGGCCGTCCCTGTGCCTTGTTATCGGTGAGTTCGGGCGTTTTGGGCTTCTTTCCCCGCCCCCTTGGGGGTGGCACTGAGGCACTTCTTCAAGCCACCCCCCCCCCTCGATTCCTGCCCCTTGAAGCTGCTCTTGCCTAGAGAAGTCTTCCTGGGCCTCCGTTTTGGGATGCCCCTGGCACCTGTGTCATTCGGACCTGTTGGCCAGAGCATGAAGGCAGAGGACTCTGTGCAAAGGGGGTGGGTGGGTGGGGGTGTCAGGCGGCTTTGAGGGGCTGCCCACTGGCGGCGGGAGGGGGGGGCCGCTTGAGGGCTGCTTTAGCCAGCCGTCTGCCGAGTCCCTGAGAAACTGGCTCGACCTCCGCCAAGTCCAGGGCCAGCTGTGGATTTGGGCCTGCACCTCTCCCGTCGAAACCCGGCCTGCAGCGCCCGGCGCTAACCCCTCGCCCTGTTCTTTGCCTTCAGTGGCCAACGTGTTTGCGCTGGCGGCTCTGCACATCGAGAAGAGGCTGGCCACGGTGAGCATGCTCAGACTTGTGGCACACCTGTGGCCTTTGTGGGCGGGGCGGGGCGGGGCGGGGCGTCCTTGTGAAAGGCTGTTCGGGGGGCGGTTTGGTGTTTCATCTGCCCCCAGCGCCTTTCACCATCGCTGCCGCTGTTCCGAGAGTCTCTCTTGGCCTCTTCCCAACCAGAGGACGAGGGGCTGGGGCTGCGAAGGGGCCCGCCTGGTGGGAGGAGCGCTGGGGCAGATGCGAAGGGTTAAGGCAGCCCCCGGGGTGCCCCGCTTCTCCCTTGCCTCTGCAGGGCTCCTTGTCGGAGCGCAGCGGGACTTTCCTCCACACCTTCAACCTCCTGACAATCCTGTGCTTCCCTGTGCTGGCGGTGCTGGCGGTGGCCTCCATCACGCCTGGTGAGTACTCAGCCCCCCCCTGGCTGTGTGTGTGTGCGCGTGCGCGCGGGTTTCTCTATAGCAGAGCCATTGCTTCTGTCCTCGCAGCCGTGCCATAGCAGAAGTCCCTCTACGGCAGTGCTTCTCAATTATTTTCTGTCATGCCCCCCCTAGGAAGAAGAAAACATTTCGCGCCCCCCGCGCGACTGTAAATAGTATCATTTGTCTATAAAATTGTTATAAGTACACCTCTGCATAACACTGTATCCTTATTAACGTATAAGAGAATAAAAAAAGAAAGAAATGTGGATCAATTTACAACAAAGAATAGCTTTATTAACTGTAGCAGAAAAGATTTAAAGGAGCACAGGATTTAAAGGAACACAATATTAAAAAAAACTTTTAACTGAGGTCAAACGAGCCCCCCTTTACGGAGCCTCGCGCCCCCCCTGGGGGCCCCGCCCCACTATTTGAGAAGCACTGATCTACTGGCTGCAGCCAGGCTCCCGTTGAAGGGGCCCAGGAGAAGCAGAAGTGGGCCGGAGTTTCTGATCTCCGCCACCATAGGAGATCCTGATGGCTGCCGTGGGCTGTCCTTTCTCTCTGTTAGGGGACCCGGCAGCAGCCGGTTGCCCCTGCTGCAGCTTTGGCCACACCGGTGCTTTCTGGGGGAGCAGCTGCCCACCCCACCCCCCCCGGCCCTGTGAAAGACCAGCCGTGCCGCTTCTGCTGCCTCCTCCCCTCTCCCCCGGTCTGAACTCGGCGGTGGGGGGGGGGTCTTCCTTGCGCTGGGCTGCCTCCGACTGCGTCCACCTGCCTGCGGAATGGGCAGCGGTGGCGGAGCAGTTCCCCCCCCCGCACGCCCCCTAATCTACTCTGGAGGGTTGAGGGACCCTCTGGAGCAGCTTTGGGGGGGGGGGGAAGGGAAGGGGAGCCTCGTTGCACGCGTGCGAGTCTGCTTGTGCATTTTTGGAAGTGGCCCGGTGTGTTTCACTTTGCACCCCGTTCCTGGCCAGGCTGCGAGGAAGGAAACTGTCCGAGGGCCCCTTGCGCTCTTCTTCCCTTCCCGGCTCTGGCGTTTGGCTGGTCCTCCCTGTGGGGACTCGGGCTCTCGGAGCATTTCTTGGTTAACGAGGGAGGGAAGCGCTTGCAGGAAAGCCGTGGGCCATTTCAATGCCACCCGGACCCCGGCTCTCTGCACCTGCCCAGAGGTTGATGCGGATACCTTGGTCATCATCTTCCGTAAGGATTGCTAATGGATCATAGAACTGGCAGGAAGAGAAGCCGTCGGTACACCTGTAAAGTGGCCTAATCCGGAGCTGGATCCTTGGTCCGTCCAGCCCAGGGCTGTCCGTGGCTGTCCGGCATCTCTCCCAGCACCTTCTACTTTCAATCTGGGGGTGGCTGTGATTGAGCATGGACATTCCGCGTGCAAAGCGGGCACTCTGCTTCCGGGCCGTGGGCCCCTCCAGACAACAGAGTCAGGGGGCGCCATAAATCCTTCCCACCTTCATGCTGGATTCTTCTCTCTCTTCCCCCCCCCCCTCACATGCGTGCGTGTGTACACACACACGCACCCCCCCCCAAGATCATAAAGGAGTAAATGTGAATTCTGTGGGGCTGCCCCGTCTCAGAAGGGATCTGTAAGTCGGGTGTCTCCCCCCCCCGCTCACCCTTTTCCTGTCTGCCTTTGCAGTGGGGGCTGTCTTTGCGCTCTCCATCCACACCGTCCTCTTCCTCAAGCTCTTCTCCTTCAAGGATGTCAACAGGTGGTGCCGTGAGAAGCAGCAAGCGAAGGCCGCCGTCCGCACACGCTCAGGTGAGGGAGGGAGGGAATTAGGGAGTGCTGCCCCTTGGGATAAAGGGGTCAAGGGCAGCAGGGCCTGCCCTGGGCCAAGTGAGACCCACTTGCCGGGTGTGTGTGTGTGGGGCATGCAGAAGCGGGCGGGGGAGGAAACTGCTGCCCCTGCTGTGGATGGGGCTGGGCCTGCACCTTGATGCCACTTGAGCCAAAGAGTGAACGGAGTAAACATTCCCTCGCGGCGGGGACACTCCCTCCCTCTCCTGGGTCGAAGAGTTTAAAATGAGACAGGAAGGATCTGCTTCCAGCCTGGTGCTGAGGGCCCGGGGAGGGGGGGGGGGCAGCTGGTCTGCTTCCTTCTGGATTGGGGCCGAAGGGCACTCCCGACGAGCAGGGGCTTTCAGGGTTGAGGGGCGTCTGCTGCGTGGCCCTCCCCTGCCGCACTCGGGGCTGCAGAAGGCGACCCATGTATGCTCGCAAGCCAGGGAGGGGCACCCGGCTGGAGCGAGTGTTTTGGGGAAGGAGGTGTTTGTTTCTGGAATCCTCGGAACGATCGCCCCGGCCTTCCCCGGCCTGGCTCTGTCCAGATGTGGCGGCCTGCAGCCCCCATTGTGCCCAGCCCGCCCGCATCCGTGGCTGAATGGCCACTCAGCCTAGCATGGGGCGTGACTTCTGGAGGCTCGGCGGCTGAGCGTGTTCAGTTTGGGGTCATCGGCACTTCCTGCTCTCCCGGCCCATCCCAGCCACGCGCAAAAAGGGGACCCCCCGGCCAGCGCACCGTACTGTCAGCCAGGACCCCCGGGGGTGAGTTCTGCAACCAGGGGCGGATTAAGAGCATTATGGGCCTGGTACTGAGGAGGGCGCGCGGCTGAAGAGGGCGCAGAAACGCTGCGCTCCTCTTCGCTGCCGCTGCGCCGCCCCCGCCAGGCCTCTGCCTCCGCTGCGCCGCCCCCGCCAGGCCTCCGCCTCCCCGCCCGCCCGCCCGCCCGCCGCTGCGCCCTCCCGTCCCGCTCGCTGCTGCGCCTCCCCCCGCCCTCCCACTCGCTGCCGCTGCACCTCCTGCCCCCGCCGCCATCACCCCCCCCCGACCCCCCCCGCCACCTACCTTCTCCGCGTCGTGTCGCTTCCGGAGCCCCGCCCGCATTGTTTTGACGGGAGGAACCAGGGCAACAGGGCTTAAACAGCCCTGTTGCCATGGTTTCCCCGGCAAAAAACAGCGCGGGGGGTCCCGTCGCGTCACTTCCTCCTCCTCGGTGGCGGCAGCGGCGGCAGCAGTAGCAGCAGCAGCCGCCAGAGCAGGCGGAAGGTAGGTTGGTGGTGGCGGCGCAGGGGTGTTTTTTTTTTTTTGCAGAGCAGGGCTGCTTTGGAGAGCGGGGGGCGCTAAATATTATTTCGCCTGGGGCGCCAAACTGCCCTGCACCGGTCCTGATTGTGGGCCTGTTTTGGGGTAGGGGCCTGGAGCTGCAGCTCCAACAGCCCCTATCTTAATCCGGCCCTGTCTGCAACCAAGATGGGGAGTTTGCTTGTGTTCTGCATGTGTGCGTGTGTAAGTGAGCTGCAAAGACTGACTCCTCCTCCTCTGTTCCAGCTTCTGGGCTACCGAAAGCCAACGGGGAGGTGGCCCCAAGTGGCGTGTCTTACCCAGCAAACCTGACCTATAAAGGTAACATGACCAGACACGTGTCGGCGGTGGGGGGCTCCTTGCTGTGCCAGCGCTGGGACGCTCTGGCAGAAGTCGGCTCGCGGGGGTCTGGCGGGCCCCTCCTAGAGCTGACGCTTGCAGACCGGAGCGTGTCTCGTGCTGCCCGCCTCCCCTTGAGCGTCTTGGCTCCAGGTGAACAGTCCCCAGGGATTCTGCGCCCCCCCTGGCCCTTGCTCTCTGGCCCCATTTTGACGTCTCTCCCCTCCCATTGCAGATCTGTACTACTTCCTGTTCGCGCCAACCTTGTGCTACGAGCTGAACTTCCCTCGTTCTCCTCGTATCCGCAAGCGCTTCCTGCTGCGCAGGATCTTTGAGATGGTGAGCCGTGTGTGTGTGTACACGTACTTGTCCTCTTTGCCCTGCTTCTTACTGCAGGGACCCTCCGGCCTCTGCTGCCCTTGCGTAGAACTGGGGGGGGGGTCTGTCCCCCCCCAGCCGAGGCACCTGCCCTTCCGTTCAGGAGGCTTCCAATGAAGTGCTCCCACTGCCACCCCCGCCGTTATTAGGCCCTTTTCTCATTCGACAGAGAATTGAGGCCCCAGAAGCATCCAATAAGGCACTTCTTAAGGCTCTCGCCCCTGGCCAGGAGGACTAGAAACGCAGGAAGCTGCCTTTTGCCAGATCAGACCGTCTTGCTGAGCATTGCCCACATGGGTTGGCAGCCCGGCTCTGTGGAGTTTCAGACCTGGGGTCTTTCCCAGGGCCACCTGGGGGTGCCTGGGGTTGATCCTGGGAACCTTTGGTATGTGCCCAGCCACGGAGCTGTGGCCCACCGTGGGCTCGGCAGCCGGAGCGCCCTACCAAACCACGGCCGTGCACAGACCAGAAAGCGGGTGCCGTGTCGTGCCTGGGCACTGCTGCGCTTGCCTTTCCCAGCTGGAGAAGGGGTCACAAGTGCGGTGCTAAAACTCCCCAGCAAGCAGGGATCCCTGTCACGGAGCGCCCGCGCTGGCGGGAAGAAGGCGGGGCTCGTGGCCTGGGATGGAGGCAGGCTGGCCCCGCGGGCTCTGCGCCCACTCAGGCGCTTCTCTCCCTCCCTTTCAGCTCTTCTTCATCCAGCTGTTGGTGGGGCTAATTCAGCAGGTGAGTGGGGCGAGGTGGGCTGGCTGTTGCTGCCTCCTCGAGGGCGAGTGTGCGGACCACTCCTGGGGTGAGGGCGGGAGGGCACGCCCGGAGGCAAAAGCAGGGCCGGCTCTCCTGGTTCCCGCTGCCCTCCCAAGGGGCGTGGCTCATGCTGGCTCAGCTTGTCTGAGCATGGAAAGCTAAGCAGGGTCAGGCCTGGTTATTATACTTGGATGGGAGACCCCTCCTCTAGTTTCCTGCACTGAGCAGGGGGTTGGACTCGATAGCCTTGTAGGCTCCTTCCAACTCTATGATCTATGAGCCGCCTCTTAAAGCAGCGGGAGCTGCCTGGTGCAGGCTGGGGTGGGAGAGGGGAGGGTGCTGAGGAGCCCGGGCGGCACAGCCGTGGGAACCAGGGGGGTCTCCTCCACCTTCCCCGAGCTCTCCCCGGAGATGCCGCCAGGGACTCAGCTTGGGGCCTTCTGCAAGTGAAGCGGGGGCTCTGCCCCTGAGCCACCGCCCTTCACGTGTTCCTGTGGCTATGGAGCGGGCTGGGAGGGGAGGGTCTTTCCAGAGGCTCTGAAATGACTCCATTGAAGCAGAGACAAGAGCCAGGTCGTGGCAGGACGCCTCCTCCACATGGCTGGCATTGGCCTCTGCGGGCCCCGACGGGAAGATGTAGCTTCATCCTGCTTTGCAGCCGAGCGGGAGATGCTCACGGGGATTTGGGTGGCAGGCCTAGCAGCGTCCAGCGGCTGGCTGGGGTGGGTGGGTGGAGTCTTGCCCTTGGCTCCGATTGGCCAGGATCCCTGTTGGGTGGGGCTCCCCTCAGGAAGAGTGGGTTCTCTTCTGTCCGGGGCCTCTCTGTGCCACGGGGCAAGAGAGTGTTCTTTTGAACAAAAGGTGCCTCTGTAGACAACCCGGTGCCGCCCTCCAGAGGTGTTGGGACAACAGCTCCCACGTGTTTCCCCGTGCTGGCTGGGGATTATGGGAGTTGTGGTCCCAACACATCTGCGAAGTGCCAGGCTGGAGAAGGCTAGGCTAGGTGACGTTGGGCTTCTTTGCAACCCTGTTAATCCGATGTCCCGTGTTCTCGTTCCAGTGGATGGTTCCCACAATCCAGAACTCCATGAAGCCTTTTCGGGTAAGCTGTGCCCCTGGTAGACCTCCGGCTTGGCCTGGCCTGGCCTGCAGTGTACCCCCCCCCTGCCCCGGAGCTCGAAATGGGAGTGGCGTGGGAGGCGAGTCCCACGGGACCGGGTGTGTTGGGGTTGGGGAGGCAGCGTCCGCAGAAGGGGAGCTGCTCTGGGGTCCCCCATTGCAGAGATGCCTCATCAACTGCTCCAGCTTACCTGCCCACAGTGTGGCCAATTCGGTGGCCTTGCATCCTCCACCTGCAACTGGAGGGGACAGCAGGCACGTGGGTTGCATCATCTCCGAGGGAGGCGCCTGGATTAGCCCACTTCCGAGACCGCTTTGTGGGAGAGGAAGCAGGAAGGGCCCGTGGAGCCGGCGTTGGCGCGTGCCAAGCACAGGGTGGCCGGGTGACCGGCCAGATGGGCGATTAATAAATATAATAAATAAATAAATGAAGCGGCCAGATTTTGCCTGCTTCTCCCTTCCCACCAGCAGCCGGGGACGACTGGCCATGCACTTGGCTCTGGCACCTTCCTGAACCAGTCTGGGGGGGGGGGGGGGCAGATGAAACAGGAAGTGACTGCGGGGTGGCGGTAGATAACACATTCCCTCTTAGGAAGGAAAGGAAGGAGATGCGTGCCCGGCTGCCGTGGGCGACTGTGCTGAGGGTGGTTTCTCTTTGCAGGACATGGACTATTCCAGGATCATTGAGCGCCTCCTGAAGTTGGCTGTACGTATTGCTCACTGAGCTTCCTTCACAGGCCTTCTAGGCACAGGGTTGGGGTGGGAGGGGTTGCTGGTGTTGGGGACCTTGGTCCAATCCAGCAAGGCAAGTCAGAAGCTGAAACTCTGGTCCCAAAGCATGGTGCTTCTGGTACCTGGGTTTTGGTCTGCAGAGAGAGAGAGAGAGTCTGATCCTCGGTGCGCTCCTGCTAGCGCTGTTGACGGTGTCCTGGCACAAACCACTGCTTGCGCAACCCTCGGAATGCGCCAGCACAAAGTCAGTTGCGCGAGGGGGAGCGTCCCGCTGTTTCCTTCTCTGCTGGAGGGAGGCCGAGTGCGTGAAACGGACCTCTGCCTTGTGGCTCCTGACAGGTCCCCAACCACCTGATCTGGCTCATCTTTTTCTACTGGTTCTTCCACTCCACCCTGAACGTCATCGCGGAAGTCATGCAGTTTGGAGACCGGGAGTTCTACAGGGACTGGTGGTGAGTTGGCCTCTCCGGCGGCGGAACCGGCATCCCTGCGAAGGATGGGAAGGGGTTTCCCCCAGCCTGAGCAGTTGGGGGAGGTCCCCCTTTTCTTAGGTTTCTGGCAACTACAAAGGATGGTGAATGATGCAGATTTCTCCCTTCCTCCACTTTCCTTTGTGCTGTAGGCGGGGCTCTGTCTTGCTCTTTGTATGGCGTTTAGGGTAGTGACGGGGGTATTATAAATAATAGACAGAGATGAGTCTTGTGCTCCCTGTCGCCCTTCCTTGGGAATCATAGAATCATAGAAAAGTAGAGTTGGAAGGGGCCTACAAGGCCATCGAGTCCAACCCCCTGCTCAATGCAGGAATCCAGGTCAATCCAGGAAGACGTTGAACAGACGAGACACATACGAGGACAACAAGACTTGCTCATATTTGAAGTTGGAGGGAGTCGGGCCCCGGTCTAAAAGGGATGGGGGGGCTCTTTTATTGTTGTCCTGCATGTTTCTAATGGGGGGGAAGGGGAGCTTGGCACACAAGAGTAAAGGAAAACACCTGTGACCGTTTTTCACCTTGACACTGTGTCTTGATGTGCTCCCTTTTTTTTCCCCCAGGAACTCTGAGACGGTGACCTATTTTTGGCAGAACTGGAACATCCCGGTCCACAAATGGTGCTTGAGGTATGGCTTAGCCCAGCCGTAAGGATCCTGCCGGCGGGGTTGTGCCTTTGGCTGTTGACAAGGACCGGGGTGGCTAGTTCTGTCGGAAACTCACAGGACAGCAGGGAGATCCTTGCGAAGATCCTTGTGGGCTGGTGTGAGGATACGGTGTTGCTTGCCGCCCGCAGCATCAGATGCTTCAAGCCCCTCCGCATCCTCGCTTCCTCCGCCCCTTTCTCTTGAGAATGCGGTGCAGGAGGGTTTGTCCAGACCTGCGCCCCACTGGTGCTTCTCTCGACGCCTCTAGGAAGGCCCACCGGGAGATCAAGGTGGGCTGTTCCCTGCTGCTCTCAGGCTTTGATGCTGACTCCAAAAAACAGGCCCGGTTCCCAGCGAGCACCGTGGGCGCCCGTCCATCCTCTTACCTTCCTACGCCAGTGGCCTTTAGGAGCAGGCCCGGATGCCTTCGCTCACGCCGTGCAATCCCTGTGGCTCTTCTGTTGCCGCCACCTTCCTGAGCCTGGACCTGGCACCTGTCTTCCTCCATAAGCCTGGCTAGGAGAGGGCCGGGCTGGTGCTCTTTGGACCGGCTCAATTAAACTAACCCTGTATGAGTCCATAGGAAGCTGCCTTGTACTGAGTCAAGACCATCAGTCCGTCTAGCCCAGTATTGTCGACACTGACTGGCAGCAGTAGCTCTCCAGGGTTCCAGGCAGGATTCTTTCCTCACCCTACCTGGAGGCGCCGGGGATCGAACCCGGGACCGTCTGCGTGCCAAGCAGGTGCTCTCTCACACTGAGCTCTGGCCCCTCCTTACAGCGCCTGGCATTCCAAGGCGGTCACCCATCCCAAGTACTAACCAGGCCCGACCCTGCTTAGCTTCCCAGATCAGACGAGATCGGGCTGTTCAGATGTAGAACAAAAGCGCTCTGGCACCCTTGGGCAGGCAAGGGCTTGCTGGCCTGTGCAGCGAAATGGCTCACAGACCTTAGTGCAGAAGCTCAGGCCTGGGGACCAAATCCAGCCTTCTGGGAGTCCACAGAAGGCCCCGCCCCCTTCCCCTGGCCCCACCCCTTTGCCCACCCACCGATCGTTTGGTGGCTTCCCGGCTTTTGTGCAGCTTTTCCCGCATTCCAAAAAGTTGAACCGCCTTTCCCGAGGCCGAGTTACCAGCAGGAAGAGCCTTAAGGTAAAATAAGCTGGTATTGTGGCCTCCAGCCCTGCCGGCCGGCCCGCCCCTGAAACGCCCCCCCCCCCCGGAGCGTCTCTGCAATGGAATCTGGCCCTTGGGCTGGGAAAGGCTCGGCGCCTCTGCCTCGGCAGGAGGCCTTGGCCCGCAAATGGCCCTGGCCCCTCTCAGCAGCAATCAGTCTCTCCCTCTCTCTCTCTTTCCCACGATTAGGCATTTCTACAAGCCCATGATCAAGAAGGGCTTTGGGAAATGTACGGCTCAGGCGGGCGTGTTCTTGGCTTCTGCCTTCTTCCACGAGGTGAGTACCTGCCCCCCGAGTTTCTGGCTCTCCCGTCACGGTGAGCAACCCCGAGATGCCGTCTCCCCGGGTTGTGAGTCACTTCCGCTGGCGGGGGGGGGCAGGGCAGGGCAGGGCGGGGGGCACCAGCACGCTGCCGCATTCACAACGGCCCCGGGTTTAAAAACAACAGCCGCCCGGTGGTTGTGACATGCGGACCGGGCCAATATTTGGGGGCAGGGTCATGGCCGTTCTCCAAAGACTTGTCTTCAGGAAGGAGAACTGAGACTGAAAATGCATGTTGCAAAGTTTAAGGTGGATGCTTGTTGTCGGAATGGGAAAAGGAATAGGAATGTGCCTTTGGGCAAGCGGCTGTTGCCAGGAGACTCTGGTTCCTTCCCTGGAGGAATGGGTGTCTCCCGGGGGTGAAAGGAGGGCTGCCTCAGATGTTTGGTACGAGCAGGGAAAGCTGCGTGTCCCCCTCCCCTCCGCAGCCTGAGGTTTAAATAGGGAAAAGCAGCTCCATCTCTTGCAAAACCCTCCCTTTGCTGGGCCCGCTCACTTGCGCACACGGTGGATGTAGCTTTGTCCCTTGACGGCTTCCCTGCCCCAGGCTCAGCTGCTGTGTCCTCACCTTTCCCCTCCCTCCCTCCGGGCTGGAAGCAAGGGGCGCCCCTTCCCGGCTTTAGAGGAGGGAGGGAGGCGCTGCGGTGGCCACAGCGTCGCCTGCTGAGCAAGGAGCTTGCGCTGGGCCCTCCCCGCTCTGGGCTGATGCCCGTGTGTTTTTCCTTCCTCCGCCCCGCAGTACCTGGTGAGCGTTCCCTTGAAGATGTTCCGGCTCTGGGCGTTCATGGGGATGATGGCTCAGGTGAGACTGGAGGCCACCCTCCCGGCGTGAGCTCCGCCTCCTGTGTTTGGATGGGCAGAGGCCTTTAGGAGAGGCTGTACTGGACCCTGGCCGTCGTCGTTGTCGTCTGCTGCTGCTGCTGCTTTCCCTTTCCTCGTGGGGCCGGGGAGCGTCCCCCTTCCTTTCCCAGCCCCCAGCCGATGCTCTGCTGCCCGGGCTAGGCTCGCCTCACGCTTGCTCTCTCGCCCTCCCCAGATCCCTCTGGCCTGGTTTGTGGGGCGCTTTCTCCAGGGCAACTACGGCAACGCTGCTGTGTGGATCTCCTTGATTATCGGGCAGCCGATTGCTGTCCTTATGTACGTCCATGACTATTACGTGCTGAACTACGAAGGGAGCCAGTGACCCCCGCCGGGTGGCGGCTGAGATGCGCCCGCTCCGTCCTGCCCCCTCCTGACGACCGGCGGCAGGCCTGTCGAGGGCTGAAAGAGCCCAGTCTTCCTGCTGCTCTCTGGGAGCCCCGCAGCCCACCGTAGCACCAGCGCAGGGGCAGAGATGCTGCCGCCGCCACCGCCATCTTTGCTCTGGGAGGTTGCTGTGTGTGTGTGTGTGTGTGTGTGTGTGATCTTGTGTGTGCATGTGACGGCTGCGTGTCAGGTACTCCCGAGTTTGAACATTGGATCAATGCAATAACCTTCCTGGTGCCCAGGGTTCCAGCTGTGCCTCGGGCGGGCAGGCTTGACGCTTGGGGGCTGGCACCTTCTAGGTTACCCCGGTGTGGCTTTGGGGCCTCCTTGAACCCGTCCATGAGAAGTAACGGTCTGAGCCCTGCTGTGCCTGGAGAGGCGAGAGGGAGCTTGCTTTTCCCTTTGCCTGAGCTTTTCTCCAAGGACTGGGCGGCCCTGGAATGTGTAGGCAACGGGGCAGCTCCCTTCACTGGGGCTGCCCCGAAGGCACTTTAAAGGACTTGTGGGTCTCTGCGGTCCAGCCCAAGGGCTCCGTGGTTACAGGCAGCTCTTCTGCGGTGAAAGGTTTGGTTTCCCTTTCATTGGCCTTGAGTCGGAGGCCTTACAGCAGTGTTTCTCAACCTTGGGTCCCCAGATGTTTTTGGCCTACAACTCCCAGCATGCCCCAGCCAGCTATGCTGGCTGGGGCATGCTGGGAGTTGTAGGCCAAAAACATCTGGGGACCCAAGGTTGAGAAACACTGCCTTACAGGAATAGGTTAATGCTGGCCCCGGGACTCCTCTGGCCAGTCTCGGTCCTGCCTTTGTTGGGCGTTGGTGATCACGGCTCCGTCCCAGCCTTGTTTGAATTTGGCGTAGTTCCTCTAGAGCTGCCTCAGTTCTCTGTGCCGTCTCCTGCCCGCAACCTGTCCTTGGCGCGCCAGAGCTGAGCTCCTGCAGCTCGCGGGCCCCTCCCGTGGCACCCGGTTCCTTATGACGGCTGCTGCCCGACTCCTGCCAGGATGGGCCTTGGCGCTGTGTGGTACTACCATGTTTTGTCAACCCAGCAACTTTTTAGAGTTTGTAGACTGTATCCACCCAACACAAAGTGATTAAAGCATATTTTCCAAAATAATGGCTCTTTTCGTGTGCTTGTGGGGTGGGGTGGGGGGCACCTAACTGAAGTGATAGTCTTGGACCAGCTGGATAATCCTGGGTAGGGCTGACAACGGTCCGTCTCCCCTGCTCTGAGGCAAGCCTGCCGTAGAGCCGGTTATGTTTGCTTCCCTTGAAGCGGAGAGGTGCGAGCGAAGGGCATACTGTGGCTCATGGGTTTGAGTTGGATATTTTTACCGTATTCTTCAGCTGACGAGGGATGGCTTGTGTAGGATGTGTAGACAAACTGGAAAGGGTTCAGAAGAGGGTAACAAAGATGATCAGGGGACTGGAAACAAAGCTCTATGAGGAGAGAATGAAAGAACTGGGCATGTTTAGCCTTCAGAAGAGGAGACTGAGGGGAGATATGATCGCACTCTTCCAGTACTTAAAGGGTTGTCACACAGAGGAGGGCCAGGATCTCTTCTCGATCATCCCAGTTTGCAGGACATGGAATAATGGGCTCAAGTTACAGGAAGCCAGATTCCGCCTGGACATCAGGAAAAACTTTGACGGTCAGAGCAATAAGACAATGGAACCAACTACCTAGGGAGGTGGTGGGCTCTCCCAGTCTGGAGGCATTCAAGGTGCAGCTGGACAGCCATCTGTCAGGGATGCTTTGACCTGGATTCCTGCATTGAGCAGGGGGTTGGACTCGATGGCCTTGTAGGCCCCTTCCAACTCTACTTTTCTATGATTCTATGAACCAGTATCCATACTGGCATAAAATCGGAAGCACTGAGCCAAAAGGTTTTCAGCTGGTCCCAGAAAGAATTCCCTGTATGAGGTGCCCCCCGCAGAGAGTGTCCCAAAGATGGGGAGACCAGTCCGGAGAAGGCCCTCCAAGGGCTTCACAAGGTCAGGTGGGAGAAGGCAGTGATGCGAGGTTTAGGGTGCGCACAGAACCACCCATCCCGTGCGCACAGTGTGGGTGGCTGGGTGGGTGCTGTGGAAGATGCCTCCTCCCAGCTGTGGCTTCACACCTCGCAAACTCAGTTTCATCAGCCGACCAAAGGAATGTAGCTGGAGAGAGCTGGGACTTCAGGGTGGAGGCTTATAATGGACATGAGTGCAGTGATGTCTTTTGTGGAAAACCTGAAAACATGCAGGCAGCATCTGGTTAGTGTTCAGCTCTTACTTGCTGCTCTGCAGATCCAGGGTGGCCTTTCTTATGCACGCCTTTTATGGTGCCTCAGAGTCAGTGCTGAAGTGCAGGCGCTCATCGATTCAGGCAGCTGCATCGATCCGTATCGGCAAACCACTTCTAGCAGGCCCACCCTTTACCAGGAGCAGGCCTTTTGCAAACCTGCTGGGTCTTAACGGACTGCTCATGACACCCTAAAATATTTTCTTTTTGCAGCAGGGATAGTGCACAACTGTGTTGTTGCCAAGACTTCAACAACCCACCCACCCCCGGCTACCGTGAGGATTGCCGATAAGCTCAGAGGGAGCCGGGAATTCTGAGGGCAGTGGCAGAGAGCCCATGTGGTGTGGTGAGAGGGTTCAACTGGGCCTCGGGAGATCCGGGTTTATTTAATACATTTTTATACCGCCCAATAGCCGAAGCTCTCTGGGCGGTTTACAACAGTTAAAATCATAAAATACAATATAAAATTTAAAACCACAGATTAAAAACAGTCTGTGGTTCTAGTCCCACAGGCCATGAAGCTCACTGGGCGACTGTCAGACTCTCAGCCTAACCTATGATTGATTTGTACCTTGCCTTTCTACCAAAAAATGGCACTCGGACCTACCTCGCAGGGTTATTGTGAGGTTAAAATGGCGAGCAGGACTGTGGAAGCCGCCTCGGGTTCCTTGCCAGAAGAAAAAAGCTGGGCTATGAATGTGATCATCCCTACTAATCAGTGGTGCCCGCGATGCCCCCCTGCGAGCCCCGTCTCCACGGCTGCTCTGGCCGCCTCTGGGCAACCCCAGTGTAGACACGGAACTGCTGGAGGGGGCCCAACTGTGCACGGGCCGAAGCCCTGCCTTTGTGGCAGACGCGACGGGCGCAGCATTGGGACGCTCTCCGTAGGAGCCGCATAAGCCCGCCGGCCACTCCGAGAGGAAGTGCGCCGTGCGGGAGTGACGCCTCCACTGCCGTGTCTGCAGCCGAGCCTTAGCGGTGTTCTCCAGCCCCTTGCACTGTCATGCCACGGAAATACACCCCTGTATCTGTCCAGCTTCCAGCAGCAGCCCTCTCTGCTATTACCAACAGGGCTGTAAGTGTGTGGTGGTCGGTTTACTTACATTTAAATTTATAACTCTGCTTCCCATCATTTTATAATCCTCCAGGGCAGTTTTACATTAGAACAAAGCAAGGTAAAGAATAAAGGGAGTTTACAATATAATAAAACCAGGCAGAGCATAATCCAAGTGAAAAGCTCAGGCCAAAGTCAGTGCTGGGTGCCTAGTTCTTCCTGTTTGCTTCGTAGGTGTGCAGGGAGCTTGAATGAGGATCTGGTCGTTAATTTATTTATTTTATTTATTATATTTATACCCCACCTTTTTTCCTGCAAGGAACCCAAGGCGGCTTACATAATCCTCCTCCTCCTCCTCCATTTTATCCTCACAACAACCCTGTGAGGTAGGTCAGGCTGAGAGTCAGTGACTGGCCCAAAGTCACCCAAGTGAGTTTCATGGCCGAGTGGGGACTAGAACCCGGATCTCCCGAGTCCCAGTCCAACACACTCACCACTACGCCACACTGGCTCCTTAAGGGCCTTATTTGCTGCTCGAGGGGTCCTCGGTTCCAGTGGGTGGCGTGGCAGCTGAGGCCAAATCTTGGTTTGTGCAATAAACCCTTTTTTGCCCGAACACCGCCCTCCCCACCAGGCTACCCTCCAGATGCCTTGGACTACACCGCCCAGTGCTTTTTTTCTGGAGAAAAGGGTACCGCAACTCTTGGATTACCGGTACATTTCCTCGGGAGTAGATGGCGATTAAATTGTAATGCAATTAATAGAAGAAAAGGTGCTGGAACTCAGTTCCGGTGAGTTCCACCAGAAAAAAAGCCCTGACACCGCCTATACGCTAAGTTGTGGAAGTTGTAGTCCAAGGTATCTGGAGGGCACCGGGCTGGGCAAGCCTGCTTTACTGCCTTGTGGGGACTTCCCTGGAAGCAACTGGCTGGCTTCACTTGGAACTGGGAATGCTGGTCCTGAGGGCCACTTCCCCGGACCCAGCAGGGCTCTTCTGGTGGCGGTCAGCAGAATGCCCTTGACTTCACATAGGAACAGTGCAAATCCAGAACCGAGACCCACATAGCTGAGCAAGTCTCCTGCGAGGAGGGCCTTCAGACCCATCCACAGGCATCTGTCCAGACCCCCTGCGCACTGCTCCAGTGGTCCATGGAAGCTGCGCTCGCAGGGGCTGCCTTTATCCCTCCCCTTGCAAAACCAGCTCTAAAAGGGATGAACGTGTGTGCAGCACAAAATAGCCTTTGGACCACAGTCATGGGCACCGTGCTCCAGTTAGGGTGGCGACGTGTCCTTTTTCACGCTGGACTGTTCTCTGTTTGAAAGGCAGCCCTGCCCTGCTCAAATTTCGGTCCAAAGGTGAAGAACCCTAAGAACAGTTAGCAGCCCATCAAAAGTTAGCACTTGGATGGCAGCCTGAACATTAGGGAGAGACCAGAGCTCAGTGTGATAAGAGCACGTGCAGAAGGCTCTGATCCGGCATCTCCAGGCAGGGCTTGGAAAGAATCCTGCCTGAAACCCTGGAGAGCTGCCGCTGCCAGTCAGTGTCCACTTTACTGGGCTAGATGGACCCGGGGCCTGACTCCGTATACGGCTGCTTCCAATGTTCCATACGCACACAGGTCACCTGGCTACAGTCTTCTGTACTGTGGAAAGAATTACTGTTTTTTTAAATTTAAATTATTTCTAAATTTGTGTCTATACATATGAATTTACATATACAAATGTGTGTCAATTTTTCTTCAGTGATGCATTTCCTCTTTTTTGGTGATAAGTGGCCTGCCTAGTTCACATGTGTTGGGGTGCAGTGCTGTTCAGAACAGCCTGTCTTCGCTTCTGTCTCCAACATGAGGAACTGCGGTAACCCGCTTGAGGGCAATTGATGCCACTCGAAAGCAGTATTTGATCTGATCCAGGCATGGGCCTATTGGGTGGGATAGATTCAAATAGCCCCCCCAGGGTTTCTCTAGTGCAGAGTTTGCAGCCCAGCTGCGGCCTTGGGTGGGGCATGCGACCAGGGAGAAGGCTTGGCTTGCTCCTGGGGGAGGCAGGTTTTGCCCTCCGGCCTCCCCGCAGAGATATCAAAGGGCAGCAGCCAGGCATTTGCGTGGGTGAACTCGAGGGGCGCATTCTGCTGAAGCCTCAGTGCCAGGGCCAAGGTGGAAGTTCGGAGCCCTCCCCGCAGTGCTGCAGGTCGCAGCCCGCTGCCACTGCATTAACACAGCCTCCCCCAGCCTGGCGCCCTACAACTGTGCTGCACTACAAGCCCCATCATCCGCAGGGGTGCCGGTGGGACTTGTAGTCCCAACACATCTGGAGGGCACCAGGCTGCTCTACCACGTGCAGCTTTGGCGCATAAGCATGTTCCCTCCAGAAGCTTCCCCCGTTGAACTCCGGCCTGCGGTGCGGCCGCGAAAGGCACGCGAGGCCGCCGCAACGAGGCAGCGGCCGGAGAGCCCGCCTCTATGGCCAAGCCGTGCCAGAGCGGCCACGCCCTGCCTTCTTCGGCGCTCCCGCTGGCCGGCACAACAGCAGCAGCAGCAGCAGCAGCGTCCTTCGCTCTCTATGCTCCGGAGGCGGAAGCCAGAGGCCTGGCAGGGCGCTGCCTGTCGAGCGCCCTCTGGTGGCCCGCCGGGGAGGCGTCGGCTGCCGCTGCTCCGCTCTTTCCGCCGCTGCCGCCGCCATATTGTCACCCCCCAGCGGACCGGGGAGAGGCCACCCAGCCCCCTCCCCTCCCCTCCCCCTCCCACAAGGAGCGGACCCAGGAGAGAGCCGCTCGTCCCTGTCGCCGCCGCCGCCGCCTCAGCGGCCTGGCGAGGTAAAGGCTGGGGGTGGGATGGGAGGAATATTGGGCCTGCGCCCCCCCTCCGCCGCCGATGCCAGGCCTCCGCTGTAAGGGGGGGGCGGCAGGAGCCCCCCCCCTCTGTGGGGTTGCCTCAGAGGGCCAGAATGAATGGGGGGGGCGTCTGTTCAGTGGGTTAATGCTGAGGAGGAGGGGGGGCCCTGCCGGTTTGTGTGGGGCTGTGAAGAATCTGTGGGAAGGGGATCGCGGGTGGGAGTGAGAAAGCGGGGTCTTGTGCTGTATGGGGCGCTGGGGGGGGTCTTTGGGGAAGAGGGTGAGGCGGGACGTGGGGTGGAGAGAAGCTGATTCTCAGGTGTGCCTTTCGGAGGGGGTCTGGGCCCGGCCAGTTGTGGGGCTGGCTGGGGGGGGGGGTCTCTGCTCCCTGGGAATCTGTGGAGCGGCGTGTGTAGGGGAGCGGCCCGGCCCGGCCCGTCACTTCTCTCCCTCCCTGCCATTGGAGATCAGTTACGCTCCCGCAGGGTCCCTGCCGCCGAAGCGGCGTGACCGACCCCACCGGCTTGGGTCGTCGTAGCCCGCAGGTGGGTGGGTGGGCTTGCCTGTGGGCCTCGCCGCATTCTCGCAGGGCATCTCTGGGGCGCACCGCTCGGTTGACACCCGCAGCTCCTCTGCCTCCCCCTCCTCCCCCCCCGCTGGTTGTGTCCAAAATGACCCATTCCTGGCATGTGGTTTGGACATCCTGGAGGTATTCTGTAGTCCTGCATTAAAGAAATCCACAGATTCTGATACCAAAAATGCGTGTTCTGCAATTCGGATAAATAACGCATATTGACAGGAATCTGTTTAATTTGTACATCTATTTTAAAGTCTCTGGTGCTTTCTTTAAATCATCAGTTTAAGGTAATTGGGGGAACAATGCGACTCCCAAATTTTCTTGTGAAGATGTGCATAGCAGACCTGGAATATTCATTTAGACTTTGGTTGCACAGCTTGTGGCCCGCTAAACTCAAGCCCAGGTCCCCAGCTCTTTATGGTTCCCTGATTGATAATCATCCTGTTTTTGTTGCCAATACAGGGAGTGGCAGACAAGCACCCAGAGAGGCCGCAACAAGTTATGCAGGCCTGCTCTAGGCCATATGTACTTGTAAAGACTTTAGCTTTTTTTAAATTACTTTGAGTATTTCAGTAATAGAGAAGTGACTCATAAGTTTTAGAAATACATTTTTGTTAGGCTAGAACCAGTGCAGCTAGCAAGAAAACAGACTAAATATGATTAGGTGTTGTATCCATTGATGTTCGGTCTGTGCACCCCTTCCGTGGGGCTCACCTGAACAAATGAAGTTGCATTATACTGAGCCGGACCTTTGTTTCGTCCCCAGATATTTTTGGCCTACAACTTGTTGTAGGCCAAAAACATCTGGGGACCCAAGGTTGGAGAACACTGCGCAGAACATTGGCGCCTCTTGGGCACTGCCCTTTCCCAGCCCTGCCACTGGAAATCCTCTTAATAGGGACTGAACTTCCTGCATGCAAGGCAGGTGCTTTGCTACTGAGCTGTGGCCTTTCCTTGATGGTCTTACCAGTCTTCCATCCTCCAGATGTTTTGGACTTCAACTCCCATCAGCCCCAGCCAGCATGGCCAGTGGTCAGGGATGCTGAGAGTTGTAGCCCAGGACATTTGGAGGGCACCGGGGTAAAGAAGGCTGGTTTATATGCTGCCCTTTGTGAAGTCTTCAGTTTTTATTTTGTGCATGGGAAGGAAGATAAGCAAGCCCTGCTAGCTGTGGGTTGAGAGAGTTTTATTTTATTTTACCGCATTTCTGTACCACCCAATGGCCAAAGCGCTCTGGGCAGTTCACAAAGATTTAAAAAAAAAAAAAAAATCATGATAAAAAATAATACAAAATCTTTAAAAGTTTAAAACAGAATAAAACCAGAGTAAAAGCCAGCAACAGTGTAAAGATCTAAAAAATGCAATAACACATTTAAGACACAATCCTATGCATGTTTAGACAGAAAAAAAGTCCTACAACAAAAAATTGCAAGACTTTTTTTTTTGTCTAAACACGCATAAGATTGTGCCCTTAAACACAAAACTGAAGGACTAAAAAGCAAAAATATGGACCGTTTCATGGCGCCTGTAGCACTTTGGGCTGTCAAGATATTGAAGAGCTCTCTTCCCTGGGCCACTAGAGATCCACTGGGGTGCTAAGGTGTGGAAGAAAGAGGAGCTGACTGGAGTCTTGTTTGGTGGTCTACCCTCTTTTTTTTCAAAATAGAATCAGCATGATCCACTGATGTGTTTTAAATGTATGGGAGCCTACTCAGGTTGTCTGAACAATTCAGGCATAACTAATCTGTGGTAAGTATGGTCTGTAGTAAGTATGGTCCCAGGGTATGGTCTGAAGGCACGTGATGCTGAAGCTACGCAGGTCTGGGTCTGGTCAGTGCTTGGGGGGGAGACCACATGTAGCCACCTTGTGTTCCATGATGGAGGAAAGGTGGGGTATAAATGTAATAAATAAATAAAATAATAAATAAGTGAACCTGAATATGTACTCTTGCTTGATAGTGTAAAAATGGCTTCCTGGGTCAGACCGAGGTCCATAATTCTTTGCCAGAATCAGTCCCAGCAACCAGCAGTCATCAGGTGTTCCCCCCCAGAATTCAGCCAGTGGTCATCCAGTAGATCGCTGTCTAGCTTCTGCCCACCTGGTCAGTGTCGCTCAGTAGAAGATGCCATTTTTAAGTGGGATTTAATTATTTGACTTTAAACCTGACCACAACGTTTACTATATTTCTTCTCACAACACATAGTTAAACTGTGGAATTAACTTCTATAAGATGTAATGATGGCCACCAACTTGGATGGCTTTAAAAGGGGATTAGACAAATTAACTGCGGTGAAGGCTATCAATGGCTACTAATCCTGATGGCCATATGCTACCTCCAGTATCATAGGCATACTGCCTATGTACACCAGTTGCTGGGGAACATGCCCGAAAAGGTGCTATTGCACTCATGTCCTACCTGTGGGCTTCCCACGGGCAGCGGGTTGGCCACTGAGTGAGCAGAACACTGGTCTAGAAAGGCCTGTGGCCTAATCCACATGACTCTCCTTATATTCTTCTGTTACAATGGAAACCCTTTATGAGCACCGAAGGCTGTTTTAAGAAATTAGTTTTAAGCTTCCAACTTAAGCAATAATCCTTTCTCTTCCCCTTCCCACCCCATCTAAAATCCTTGTGTTTCATGTAGTTCTGGGGTTTGACATGCCCTAGCCCAGCCTTCCCCAACCTGGTGCCCTCAAGATGAGTTTGTTTATAACTCCCATCATCCCCAGCAAGCCATAGACTTAACACATCTCGTGGAAGCCAGGTTGGGGAAGGCTGCCCTAGCGTACATGGGAAATGTATTTCAGGAAAGCTTTTGTCCTGGATTAGCTGCTGAGATTTTGTTTATACTGTTTTAATCTGTTTGCCGTTAGCCAGTTGTGAATGATGCATTCAGCTTTTTCATTATTGCTTTTATTGTTGTTTGCAAGCTGCTACAAGACCTGTGTGCTAAGCATGCAGGGTACAAGTATAAAAATAAATATTGGGGAAAGGGGAGATAAAGATGAACTACAGGAATATTTGCTGTTCTTTTAGGGACAGGGCAATGCTGTGACCGAACACTGAGCTATTGGGAAGCCCCCTTGCATTTTCTCCCGTTGTGCTGGATGGATACCTGCTGACAGCGTGGGAGCACCTGGACGTACCTCCTGGGCGCGCTGCCTGGCCAGTGTCTCCCCCCACCACCCCAACTTCTCCCTGCCTGGAATGCTGTACGTGCCTTGCTCTGCCTCTCGCTGGACGGCTCCCAGTCGCTTTGGGGCTACAAATTAACCAAGGCTCAAGGTAGTAATATTTGATGCTGAGTAACATGAACTCTTATGTCAATTATCCGAGTTGTCAGTCCTCTTCTCAGTGTGAGAGCGAGCGAAAGAGCACACCTGGGACCCCTGTCAACTAAGCTTGGGTGCTGATGTGAACAGGCAGCTCACCATGTGTTTGCATGCTGTGTATTACAATCCCTCCTGCATGCCTCGTGTTTCAACTTTCCTGTTGCACCTGGCTGGCTACTGTCAAAGATGGAAAGCTGAAGGGAAGGGCTGTGGCTCAGTGGCAGAACCCCTGCTTTGCCTGCAGAAGGTCCCCGGTTCAATCCTCGGCAGCATCTCCAGGTAGGACAGGAAAAACTTCTGCCTGAACCTCTGGAGAGCCATTGCTGCCAGTCAGTGTCGACAGTACTGGGCTATCATAGAATCATAGAATCATAGAAAAGTAGAGTTGGAAGGGGCCTACAAGGCCATCAAGTCCAACCCCCTGCTCAATGCAGGAATCCAGGTCAAAGCATCCCTGACAGATGATTGTCCAGCTGCACCTTGAATGCCTCCAGAGTGGGAGAGCCCACGACCTCCCTAGGTAGTTGATTCCATTGTCTTATTGCTCTGACAGTCAGGAAATTTTTCCTGATGTTTAGGTGGAATCTAGGTTCCTGTAACTTGAGCCCATTATTCCGTGTCCTGCAAACTGGGATGACCGAGAAGAGATCTTTGCCCTCCTCTGTGTGACATCCCTTCAAATACTGGAAGAGTGCGATCATATCTCCCCTCAGTCTCCTCTTCTGAAGGCTAAACATGCCCAGTTCTTTCAGTCTCCTCATAGGGCCTTGTTTCCAGTCCCTTTATCATCCTTGTTGCCCTCCTCTGAACCCTCTCCAGTTTGTCTATGTCCTTCTTAAAGTGTGGTGCCCAGAACTGGACGCAGTACTCAAGATGAGGCCTAACCAGTGCCGAGTAAAGGGGAATTATCACTTCCCGCGATTTGGAAGCTATACTTCTATTAATACAGCCCAAAATTGCATTTGCCTTCTTTGCAGCCACATCGCATTGCTGGCTCATATTCAGTTTGTGATCTACCACAAACTGGTAGAGGGACAAATGGTCTGACTTGGTATTAGGCTGCTTCCGATGTTCTTATAACAGCTGCTCCCCAGGTCATGCATTCAAAAGGGGCATGCTGTGTACAGTGTCCTGTTTGAAGGGGCAACATGAGTCTATGCTGCTGTGTGTTCATGTTGCCAGGCACTGGTTGCTCACCACTTGGGTGTGTGTATGTTGAGAAGTAGAGGTGACCAGCCACGTGAAATACTGTAGTGTACCACAGGTGTACAGAAGTGTGCATCTCTAATGGGGGCAGTGGCTCAAGAATTTAGGAATAAGTGATGTGTACTGAGTTGACTTAAACCAGTGTTTCTCAACCTTGGGTCCCCAGATGTTTTTGGCCTACAACTCCCAGCATGCCCCAGCCAGCATAGCTGGCTGGGGCATGCTGGGAGTTGTAGGCCAAAAACATCTGGGGACCCAAGGTTGAGAAACACTGACTTAAACATACATAAGCCTGGTACAGGGCTTTCTTCAGTGTCCTCTTGTATTCTTAGACACGCAGGGTTTTGTCTACACAGAACTCAATTTACATGTTAAATACCTGTAGACATGATCAGAAGTACAAGTTGTACTTGCATAACAAATGTGGATGCGGTGTTTGCATAATCTCTCCTGATTATGTTTTGCCTGAATGCAGACTCTAAATAGTTTCGCCTTGGATTATTCTTGGCAGCGGAGAAGGGAGAGGAACTGGAAGCCTTTCCTTCTCGTCATGGCCAGTGGAAGCTTTATTCAAACCTCCTGCTCACTCAGGCTTGCGGTAAATGGCGTCTGAATGTGTGTGTCTTTGCTTTCCCCTGCAGCAATGAGGACTGGAAACTAGATTTTTAAATGCAAGCTGAGATTTTCAGCACCCCAAATTCTGCTCCAGAGCCTCCGCTGTACCGAGTATATTCAGCTCCTGCTGTGACAGGTGGTGAGAGCCCAGGTGTGTAATTGTGTGTGACCAGTGCGTCATCTGACCTTTGTCGGCCCTGGATATACTCGCTTCTGCCTTTATGTATCTCTGTCTGTTTAGAAGCCACTACAGTTTCATAGAAGCAAGATCTCTGTAGACGTGAAGGACATGATCTCTTGCAACAAGCCACCCCACCTTCCCTCCCCATAAATGCACGAGATACTTGGAGGGGGAAGCAGGATGATGCCTGCAGGTGATGCTCCCCACACTGAAGTGTCTGGTGGCCATGCCCCCAACCTCCGGTTGAACATGTGAGCGAGCGTGATTTCTCTCTCCTCACATACAGTGAGTACATGAGGGGCCCATCTGAACAGCACTTTTGGTTCCACAGCATATTTATCTTTGCTGGAGTTTGCAGGAAAAATGGGGCGGGGATATGAACCAGCGTTGCTTCATAATTGGGTGCAATACGCCAGTGCTTAATGAGTTGCACTGGCTACCAGTTGCTTGCCGAGCCGAATTCAAGGTGTTGGTTTTGACCTTTAAAACCCTACACGGCTCCGGCCCAGCTTATCTCAAGGAGCACCTCCAGCAACATCAAGTAGGCCGCTCAACAAGGTCTGCCACGGACGGCCTTCTCCTTATCCCATCAGCCAGAGCAGCCAGGCTGGTGGGGACTAGGAAGAGGGCCTTCTCTGTGGCGGCCCCCACATTATGGAACTCCCTCCCTAGTGACCTTCGCCATGCCCCCTCCGTGATGAGCTTCCGCCGTGCATTAAAAACATGGCTGTTCAGGCGGGAATATGGGGTGGGTTAGGTTTTTAATGAAAATTTTTTATATTGTTTTAATTATTATATTTTATTGTGTTTTATTGTATTTTAATTGTACATCGCCCAGGGTGGCCGGGTGACCGGCCAGATGGGCGATTGATAAATATAATAAATAAAATAATAAATAAATACTTCAGTGACTGTGGCATCCATGCCTAGAGGGAGCTGAGCTGCTTCCCCTTCAAAGACTGGCCGTTGCTTTTCCTTTCTCCTAAGTTTTGATGGAGCAGCAGGAGCTGCGTGGGCTGCACCTGCAAGCGCAGTAGAGTGTAGACTCCATCCTGAAGACAAGCCAAACATGTAAGAACGTACCCTGTACGGAGCAGTGGTGGGAGTGGGACCAAGTAGATGGGGCTTCGGTTGCTATGAGGGCAGTGCTGTGGCCCTGCAGAGAGGGCTGGTTTTGATCCTCCATGTCACCTGAACACAGAACAGAATATTTTCCTGGTAGTGGGTGCTTATCACTGGCAAAGCTGAAGGCTCTGCTGCAAGCTTTTCCCGAGAGTTAAACCACCCCTGACAAGTGGTTTGGATATCTCTAGGTCTGCTTGATGGCCACAGAATAAGTAGATGAGAGATGGTGGTCCATTACAGCTCTAAAATTCAGCTTTGCTACCATTTAAATACCCACAAATGTAGGCTTTTGCCAACATGCTTTTAGATCTGTTTCCGAGCTTTGGGTGCTGATTCGCATCCAGCTCTGTGTACCTTGCTGTGTCCCGTGGCAGTTTTGGCAATAAGAATTTGACAAATGGTTTGCGGAGGAGTGTATGTGATCTTCACAGGTAAAATATCTAAGCTGCTCATATTGGGAGTCCCAAGTGTTGTGGGGGGAAAAATGATCTGCTGCATTGTGTTTGGAGAGGTTCTTGGAGAGGAAAGTTGATTGGTGAATTCAGGGATAGCATCTGTGCACAGTCAGGAATGCCAACAAGAATGAAAGGGAGACACTTCCATTTATACCAGTGTTCTCCAACCTTGGGTCCCCAGATGTTTTTGGCCTACAACTCCCAGCATGCCCCAGCCAGCATAGCTGGCTGGGGCATGCTGGGAGTTGTAGGCCAAAAACACCTGGGGACCCAAGGTTGGAGAACACTGATTTATACTAAACTAGCTGTTGCCCGCGGCTTCGCTTGCCGTGGATTTTAGGATTTGGTACAATTGTTTTTAAAAGAAACATGAGGTTTTTGTCCAAACTGTACGAAATATCATTTACAGGTTGATGTCTTAATGTAATAAGCAATGTTTATTGCAGACGTTGGTCGGGGCATATTGGCTACAAAACAAAGATATGTAGTTGTTCCATTCAAATGCGTCTATGAATTTTTTCATGGTGTTATTCGAAACAGACAATGAGACAGACCAAAAATTTATGAATTACTTATTTGGCATCTGCAACCTACAAAAAAATCCTATTTCAGTACTTCTTTGTAAACTACATTAGTGGTTCTCCCTTCAGGTGCTAGGATGACCAGAGAGTTAGGTGAGCTCACTCTGGAACAGGCCACGTAAAACTGCCCATGTGAGAAGTAGTCTTCCCTTAGGTCAATCCCCGCTACCTGCAAAGTCTGCCCCTGTGACTTGTTGATGGTCATGGCGAAACAAACCTTTAGGGGGAACTGAAGTCTTTTGAATTCAAACAGATATTCTGAAGGGTATTTGTGATATGAACACTGACTCCCCCTGGCCAGAACCGGAAAACAAATTAGAATTTAGGAAAATGGAGCTTGAGGCAGAAAAGGAGGAAAGAGAGAGAGAGAATGAAAATGAGAAAGCTTGAAGCAGAGAGAGAAAGAGATAGGGAGTTAATAAATTCTATTCGGGGGCAGTGAGAAAGGTACACAATGTCTACCCAACGTAAACGCCACAATAAACAATAATAGTATTTTAAAAGAGTGTTTCCTCCATAGACAAATTATCCCAGTCAGTCAGGACTTCTTCCTTTATATACAGTAATACCTTGGATTGCAAGTAACTTGGTTTGAGAGTGTTTTGCAAGACAAGCAAATTTTTAAGTGTATTTAATTTTTTTTTACTTGATATACAAGCGACGTCTTGCAATACAAGTACTGTAGTACGGCTTAAATTACAAATCTCTGTACAAATTTTTTTGGGGGGATTTTGTTTTGATATAAGAGTGTTTTGGATTACAAGCACGTTTCCGGAATGAATTATGCTCTCAATCCAAGGCATGACTGTATATAAATAAATTGTAAACAGACTAATAATAACATATTTTTAATGTTCCGGACGGACGCTCCGCACACAGCAGTCAGTCAGCCAGTCAGTCATTAAAAAATTCTCCCCCCTTTTTCACCCCATTAGGGACGGAATTTCCAAAAATCCTTCCTTAGTGGGTGCCTCCGTCATAAAAACAATGTTCCTTCCAAATTTCAGGTTCCTTCGTTAAATGGTTTGAGCTAGGCGTTGATAGTCAGTCAGGACTTCTTCTTTATATATATAGATAGGTAACAGTCAGGTAACAATGAGTCCGTACAAGCAACTGAAAGGCAATTCAAAAGGAAACACCTAGGTAAGAACAAAGATCAGACGCCCATCTTCCAGCCATCAGGGCTTTACATAAGGTAGTACAGTCTGTTGTAAAGGGGGGCATGACTCAGTACTCTAGCATAACACAGAAGAGGCTAGACTCAGTCAATAGATGCTTGATTGTTCCCATCTTGTTGTTCCCATCTTCAAAAAGGGCAAGAAGGAGGAACCTGGGAACTATAGGCCAGTCAGTCTGACATCAATTCCTGGGAAAATTTTGGAGCAGATTATAATGAAGTCAGTCTGCAAGCACCTTGAAAACAATGCAGTGATTACTAGAAGCCAGCATGGATTTGTCAAGAACAAATCCTGCCAGACTAATCTGATCTCATTTTTTGATCGGGTAACCTCCCTTGTGGACTGTGGGAATGCTGTGGACATCATATATCTGGACTTCAGCAAAGCTTTCGACAAAGTGCCTCATGATATCCTGATTAGCAAGCTAGCTAAAAGTGGGCTAGATGGAACAACTATCAGGTGGATCCACAATTGGCTACAGAATCGGACTCAAAGAGTGCTTATCAATGGTTCCTTCTCAAACTGGGGAGAGGTAACGAGCGGGGTACCACAGGGCTCGGTCCTGGGCCCAGTGCTCTTCAACATTTTTATTAATGACTTGGATGAGGAGGCACAGGGAATGCTTATCAAATTTTCAGATGACACAAAGTTGGGTGGAACAGCTAATACTCTGGAAGACAGAAACAAAATTCAAAGTGACCTCGATAGGCTGGAGCGCTGGGCCGAAAACAACAGAATGAAATTTAATAGGGATAAATGCCAAGTGCTGCACCTAGGGAGAGGAAACCAAATGCAGAGTTACAGAATGGGGGACACTTGACTCAACAATGCTACAAGTGAGAAGGATCTTGGAATTGTGGTAGATCACAAACTGAATATGAGCCAGCAATGTGATGTGGCTGCAAAGAAGGCAAATGCAATTTTGGGCTGCATTAATAGAAGTATAGCTTCGAAATCGCGTGAAGTGATAATTCCCCTTTACTCGGCACTGGTTAGGCCTCATCTTGAGTACTGCGTCCAGTTCTGGGCACCACACTTTAAGAAGGACGTAGACAAACTGGAGAGGGTTCAGAGGAGGGCAACAAGGATGATAAAGGGACTGGAAACAAGACCCTATGAGGAGAGACTGAAAGAACTGGGCATGTTTAGCCTTCAGAAGAGGAGACTGAGGGGAGATATGATCGCACTCTTCCAGTACTTGAAGGGATGTCACACAGAAGAGGGCCAGGATCTCTTCTCGGTCATCCCAGTTTGCAGGACACGGAATAATGGGCTCAAGTGACAGGAACCTAGATTCCACCTAAACATCAGGAAAAATTTCCTGACTGTCAGAGCAATAAGACAATGGAACCAACTACCTAGGGAGGTGGTGGGCTCTCCCACTCTGGAGGCATTCAAGGTGAAGCTGGACAGCCATCTGTTGGGGATGCTTTGACCTGGATTCCTACACTGAGCAGGGGGTTGGACTCGATGGCCTTGTAGGCCCCTTCCAACTCTACTTTTCTATGATTTTGTGATTGGCCCTCAAGGCATTTTCCTGGAAGGTCAAGGCAAGGGTCTGACTTGCCCTTCCAGGCCTTTCTGTTAAACTGAAACCTGGACAAAATTTACTTCTACACAAGCAGGGCTGCCGATGGCTGCTGCAGCTGGAGGGAGATCTGAAGCTTGAGAGGATATCTTTGACCTGTGAGTTACCCAGGGCTGTGGCTTCCGAGTGAAAGGAAAACCTTGGCGCTGACAATCTCTGCTAGATCAATGTTGCGCTCATTTGCCAGTCAACAGAGGGCAGTCAGAGATATGAGTAGCCTGGCTCAGTTTCCTTGCCATGCTTCCAGGGTTCCCTGGTGTGTCTGGAATGGGTTGGTGTCCAAACGAATGGAGGCTGTAGAGAACCTCCTCCTTCATATGTATCCAGATCTGTATCAGCAGAACTCTTTTCCTGTTGTAATCCATCAGTGAAGTGCCAACATAGTCTTTGGCGCCATAGTTTTTAGGAAGTGATTCTTTATTGCTGAGAAATAAAAGGAAGGATACTGATCTTAACTGAGGCCACTGACGGCCTTTTAAGGACCTTGGAAGAGCTCGGTCAGCCCCAGCTGGGTCCATCTATTCTACAGCGTCCTGTTTCCTGTGGAGGTTGGCCGGGTGCCTCTAGGATTCCAGTCACCAGGGCAGGAAGGCAGTGCTCCCTATCCCTGCCACTGTGCTGTGCTTTCCTTTCGAGGTGCTCTTCGTGCCTCAGAAGTGGGGTGCGTTAGTAATGAGCTCATGGTGCCTCCGAGTTTAGAGCTGGGGAGCAGAGCAGTAGATTGTCCTTGACCTTGAGCTGGGTTTTGGAGGTCCGTGACAATGGGGCCTGCTCTTTTTTGGCGGGGGGGACAGGCAGGGTCCCGGTGACTACAAAGTTTTGATTGCTGTCAAGGCCGGCTAAAATGTGTGGCCCCCAGCTTTGTGAACTGTTCTTGTGTGGGGAATAGTGGGGAATAGTGGGGGATAGGCATTGCTGCGATGATCGGGATCTGATTGATTGCCATTGCTGGGGAGAATTTGTCCCCCAGCTCAGTTTGGGAGGTGATCCTTTCCCCCTTCTGTCTTGAGTGTAGCTTGGCTGTCCTGTTTCAGCCATTTACAATGTTGTTCTTTCTGGTGGCCTGCCTTGCTTGTTTTCTTCTTCCTGGATGTTTGGGTGGATTTCATAGATCATAGAGTTGGAAGGAGCCTACAAGGCTATGACGAGTCCAACCCCCCTGCTCAATGCAGGAAACTAGAGGAGGGGTCTCCCATCCAAGTAATAACCAGGCCTGACCCTGCTTAACTTTCCACGCTCAGACAAGCTGAGCCAGCGTGAGCCACAGGCCTGTTATGGATCTCTTGGCCTTTTGTATTCAAAAACTAGAGGCAGATGAACTCACACATCTTGGAAACCAGGCAAAGGGGAAAGGCAACACTTCTTATTCAGGCCCTTCTTCCCCAACCACTGTACCCTGAAACAGGGTACCCTTCAAGTTTCCCCCCTTTAAATGAAACCTGAGATCTCCATAATTCTAACAAGAACCCCGTGTATAGGCAGGAGACCACCCACTCCCTGCCTCTGGTCTGGAATCCAGAGTTAGCTGAGTTATTTATTTGTAAGGAAAGATCTCTGTAGAAGCTCAACTCTGATGTGTTATAGCTTCATCAAAGTGGGCTTGGGACCCTTCTTTCAAAACTGCCGCCTTCAGAGGCACATTTCGTGGTGACTCGAGAGAGGGCCTTTTCGGTGGCTGCTCCCAGGCTGTGGAACTCCCTCCCAAAGGTTTGCTCTCTCTTTGATGACCTTCTGCCGGCAGGCAGAGACTGCTTTATTTAAGAAGGCCTTTAACCTATAAGTGGGTTTGGTGGGTTGGGTGCTGTTTTTAATAATATTTCTTCTGTAATTGTTATGTTTTTATTGCATTGTAATGTATTGTTTTAATCAATTTTAATTGGTTCTGTAAGCCGCCTTGAGTGCCATATTTTGGTAGAAAGGCAGGGCACTAAATACATAAATACATAAATAAATAAATAAGCAAGCAAGCAGCAGGGCACCATCTTGTGCTGAAGAAGCTGTGCTTGGTTTCTCTCTGGGAAACTCTTGCTTCACCTGCGGCATTGCTCCAGGGCTGGCTGCTGGATCTCAGACTCCTGGTTCCGCTGAGATCTAATGATCTGATCTTGGCGCTTGGTGATAGAGATTTCCAAATCGCGTGAAGTGATAATTCCCCTTTACTCGGCACTGGTTAGGCCTCATCTTCAGTACTGCGTCCAGTTCTGGGCACCACACTTTAAGAAGGACGTAGACAAACTGGAGAGGGTTCAGAGGAGGGCAACACGGATGATAAAGGGACTGGAAACAAGGCCCTACGAGGAGAGACTGAAAGAACTGGGCATGTTTAGCCTTCAGAAGAGGAGACTGAGGGGAGATAGGATCGCACTCTTCCAGTACTTGAAGGGTTGTCACACAGAGGAGGGCCAGGATCTCTTCTCGATCATCCCAGTTTGCAGGACACGGAATAATGGGCTCAAGTGACAGGAACCCAGATTCCACCTAAACATCAGGAAAAGCTTCCTGACTGTCAGAGCAATAAGACAATGGAACCAACGACCTAGGGAGGTGGTGGGCTCTCCCACTCTGGAGGCATTCAAGGTGCAGCTGGACAGACATCTGTCAGAGATGCTTTGACCTGGATTCCTGCATTGAGCAGGGGGTTGGACTCGATGGCCTTGTGGGTCCCTTCTAACTCTACTTTTCTATGATTCTACCCACCCCCATCTCTCTGTCATGGAGGAGGGGTGGTGCCTAAAAATGTCATGGCGTCTCCTTGAACTTTTAGTGTTTAGCACTTTGAGATGTGTTCCCAGCCCTCTAGTTGTTTCCCTTATGGACAGTGTAGTATGTTTGCTTTGCCCTGTTGCATCTCAGGGCTTTGTGGCACTCAGGAGTGGGTGTGACTTGGGGCGGCCCGGCTGAGCCCTCTTGTGTGTTCAGCAGGGGGATCTTGGTGGTTTGTTTGAACCAGCTGCTGAGAGCTCTGAACGTTATCTGAATTGTTTTCCCAACCTAAATTATCTCCCTTCCCTGTCTGCTATTAGCCTGGTGGGTGTGAGGAATACAGGCATGGCAATATAGGGATATGTTTTTCTTCCAGTAATTGCAGCTTGGCCAGGGGCAATTCAGTTGCAGTCGGAGAACTGCATGTGGGGGTGTCGAATTACAGCCCCTTCTCCCAGCACCACCGCTGTGGTCAAAACCTGAGCCTTCACAGCTGCTTTAAACTTGGGAAAGTGGGGGTGGGGGGCAGAATTTGAGCATGGATTCCCCCCCCCCCATGTGTGGTTTAGCCCTGAGAGCATAAACCAGTGCTTCTCAATTATTTTCTGTCATGCCCCCCCTAGGAAGAAGAAAACATTTCGCGCCCCCCGCGCGACTGTAAATAGTATCATTTGTCTATAAAATTGTTATACGTACACCTCTGCATAACACTGTATCCTTATTAACGTATAAGAGAATTAAAAAAGAAAGAAATGTGGATCAATTTACAACAAAGAATAGCTTTATTAACTGTAGCAGAAAAGATTTAAAGGAGCACAGAATTTAAAGGAACACAATATTAAAAAAACTTTTAACTGAGGTCAAACGAGCCCCCCTTTACGGAGCCTCGCGCCCCCCCTGGGGGGCCCGCCCCACTATTTGAGAAGCACTGGCATAAACCCATGTCTGGGTTTGACCACTTCAGACTGCTGCAGGTGGGAGCTCAGCTGATTGCATGACTTCCCTAAATAAATGAATTCCTGCACACAGAAAAGTACCAGTCTCCAGGACTATAGCCCTTCTCCCCGCTATGTTAGTTTTCTGCAAGCAGGGTTGTTGTTGTTGGTACTGTAGTACGGAGAGGCTTCGGGCAGTCAAACCCCCCACCTCCCTGATGTGGAACAGCTCAGACCCACAGGTGGGCCCTTTCATCAGGAGTGCTCTGACCACTGGCGCTGAGGCACCTCTCAGCTGGCTTCCTTTGAGCCAGAGAGCTCCCCACTTCCGTCCCTCCCAGTCCGAGCTGTGCACCTGCATGCTGCAGCCTCCTTTAGGGAGAGTTTTCCACCCAGGCAGCTTGATAGCTGTAGCCGCCCCTCTTGCTGGCTTCCTCCAGCGTGATGCACATTTGGCTCCCAGGCTGTGGAGGCTCCAGACTTCATTCAAGAGGCTCATTCCTGGTTGGCCGCATGGCTTAACTGGATGCAGGGAGCTGCACTGAAAGGCTTGTTGTGGAGCTGGACTGAGAAAGCTAGCAGGGGCATGTGGAAATGGAGACAAAACCAGGGCGGGCTTTCCAGGCTGCATCCCTAATGCTTGGAGGAAGCCTTGCTGGGCTGCTGTTTTGTCATGTGGTGTGCAGTTAACTTTGGGGCGTTCTTGGCCAAGCTGTGTAGTACAAGGGCTCTGAGAGTTGGACTGAATCCAAGGCCGTGTCCCACTTGGATGGTCCTGGTGGACATATGTGGCTCTAGGCCTTGCCCCACTCAGATCACCACAGTTTATGCTCGTGCCTGCCCTCCCTTCTAAGTGGGAGAGCATCGCGGGTGGCGGCTGCTGCTGTGGTTGTAGTGAGCTTTTTGGTGTCTTTCTAACAAGAATGTTTCTGTAGAGGATGGAGCACAAGGAGGTGGCTGCCTCATAGGGAGTCCGCTGGCCCATCCGTCTCACCATTACCTGCGCCTGGAGTGGGCCACTTGTGGCTCTCCAGATGTTTCAGCCTACAACTCCCATCATACCTCACCACTGGCTATGGTGGCCAGGGCTGATGGGAGTTTTGGGCCAGAACACTTGGAGGGCCACAAATTGCTGACCCCCTGGTCTGCGCTGAGCTGGCTTGCAGCAGCTCCCCAGGGTTTCAGACAGGGACTCTTTCCCTGCCCTGCCTAGAGAAGGAGAATCCTGAGGGGGCCCCAGACTCCCGGATCGATCCTTGGCGTCTCCAGGGCTTGACACCCTGGAGAGCTGTTCCTGCCAGTCAGTGTCAACAGCACCAGGCTAGAAGGACCGAAGGGGTCTGACTCCGTATAAGGCTGCTTCCTCTGTGCCTAATCCAGCTGGAATTCTTCCCAATCCTGTTGGTGGAATCCTGGGGCTTGATTACACTTGCTGCACAAATTCTTAGGGTGGTTTTTCTGAATTCTGATGCCCTTGGCAGTAAATACCTTCCTGACGTTTCCGTTACTTTCAGTGTCACGCTTCCTCTCATTCGTTGCGTCCCAGCAATCAGGTCAGTGTGCCCGGCATTACCTCGCCTGACTTTTCTGCAAACTGAGCCAGCTGAACTGCACCGTGTGGGTCGGAGGCATTAATCTGCTTGCTTTTTTCATGTCTGTAAAAAGGCTGTCCTCTGTTGGTTAAGACCTTGGGAACCACTGGGACCTGGCCTGTGGCTTATGCTGGCTCAGCTTGTCTGAGCGTGGAAAGCTAAGCAGGGTCAAGCCTGGTTATTACTTGGATGGGAGACCCCTCCTCTAGTTTCCTGCATCGAGCAGGGGGTTGGACTCAATAGCCTTGTAGGCTCCTTCCAACTCTATGATCTATGAAATCTATGGTTGCTACCAAAGAAAGGGTTGTGCCTGAGCCCAATGGAAACCTAGAGATGTGTACTTGAGGTGTCATCTTGTCATTTGCCGCCTTGAGCAATAATTTTACTGGGTAGGCGGGATAAAAGGTAATAAACACACAAATAAGTGCTTGGAACTTGGAAGACAATCTTACTCAGGTCACGAGTGATCACCTACAGCAGTGTTCTGCAACCTTGGGTATCCAGATGTTTTTGGCCTACAACTCCCAGCATGCCCCAGCCAGCGTAGCTGACTGGGGCGTGCTGGGAGTTGTAGGCCAAAAACATCTGGGGACCCAAGGTTGGCAGAACACTGGCCTACAGGAACAGTACTGCTCTGCCATTAGACCTTTGCTCTACCTAACTGCTCACCTGCCCAGGCTGGCAAAATGCAGGTGAAGCTGCTGCCTGGAGCAGTGGACCCTTGTTCCAGCACGGTCTCTACCGCCAGGCCTCAGCCAAGAGGCATTTCCTAACCCTGCTAACTGGGGCTTGGGATTGAGGATGGGGCCTTCCTGGTCCCTCCAGATGACCCAATATAGCGACCATGAGCCCTCAGCTTTTGTGTTGGGGATCATTAGGAAAGGAATAGAAAATGAAAGCTGCCAATATCGTGATGCCCTTATACAAATCTATGGTGCGACCACACTTGGAATACTGTGTGCAGTTCTGGTCACTGCACCTCGAAAGGGATATTGTAGAGTTGGAAAAGGGGCAGAAAAGGGCAACTAAAATGATCAAGGGGCTGGAGCAGCTCACCTATGAGAAACCGTTACAGCAGCTGGGACTGATTAGCTTGAAGAAAAGGTACGTAAGGGGAGGCACGATAGAGGAGTACAAAATTACTGCATGGTGTGGAGAAAGTGGACAGGGAGAGTTTATTTCTCCCTCTCTCATAATACTAGAACCCAAAGTGGTCATCCCATGAAGCTGGGCTTGATGTCCCTTTGGTGTGATCTAGCACAGCTCTTCTTTTACGCCTTCTTTTCCGGGCTGGAGGTGAGGACGGTCTTCAGAATGGGTATGTTTCCAAACTCTCCAATAGTCTTACACTAGTAGAGGCAGGCTACAGTGCTAGTAGGAGTGGAGAGATCGCTTTGTGACTGCATCGGCATCCCACTCCCTGTTTTCTGAGTATGAGCCCTGACCTGACTCGTTAACACCCCAGAATTGCTATACAGTACCCAACTGTTACGTATAATAATTTCAAATGAGCATTTTATTATACAGTAAGATACATTTCAACTATGTGTGGTACAACTCAATAAGCCCATGAACAAAAATGTGGAGGGTACTGTTAAACCCAGAGTGAGCTTACAAAATGCACACAGGGAGATACATTCTAAGAATGCACAAGTCTAAGAATACACAGGGACAGGCATGCCAGAGTGTATCCGTTCTGTGGATCTTCATCAGAAGTTATCCAGCAGTAAAGTGAATTCTTCCTCCAGTCAAAGCTCAATCCTGGTTTAATTGTATCCCATTTTTTGTTTATGGGCTTATTGAGCTGTACCATGTACAGTTGAATTTTATCTTACTGTATAATAAATTGGCCATTTGAAATGGTTATACATAACAGGTGGGTGTTCTATTGCATTTGGGGGGGGGGCGGTTACCAACTGTTGCCCTTCTCTTTGTTCTGACTCTATTTAAGCCACGTTGAGTTTCCTGTTGGTGGTTATGGGAAGTGGCAGAATCTGAGGGGCTCCTGTGTTAGGACAGTCCTTTCTGGCACTTTGCTGCTCCCGTTCCCGCAGAGGAGGCCACTGGAGGTTGGCTGGAGCTCCTGCAGGACACCAAAGTTGAGAGATGCTATATATTAAAATGAAGTTCTTGGTTCCGGCTGTCCTCAGTTGTGCCTTGTTGTTTCTGCACCTGCACCCCGCTCATTCCCTGTTCATTTCTGGATGGGCCTTGCAAGTACCTTTTCCCCTGGTGGAACTAAGTGACGTGACTCCATAACACGTTGCCTGGTTTGGGCCGCAGAATTCCCACCACTTTCCTCCTGAGCCTGGAGACCAGGGCAGGGTTGGGAAGGCTGCCAAGTCTGCAGCAGGATGGTTAGTGTTTGGGGCTGACGTACATCCCAGCCAGAAAGCGGCCCGGCAGGTAGGTCGGGTGTCCCAACTTGCCCTGCTGGCCTGCAGCATCGGTATTAAAATCGGGATTGCATCCTGCCTTACTGGGGCCACGCAGCAGAGGAGGCACCCTCGTCCCAGGTGTGCTTACCTCCCTGCAAAAGGTGTCCTCTGGAATGACATGGTTGGGCCAGGCAACGTTGCCCAGGGGCAGTTACCAGGCGCCCGGAAGAGTGACTCTGCCCTCTCCTCTGCGGTCCCTGTTCTGACCCTGGGCTGCCCGAGGCCAGGATGGCTCTCTCCTCCCCGCAGCGGGCATTGGGCTGGGCCTGCAGCTGCCTGGTTCAGGAAGGGCACTTCAGGGCTTGCTCTTAATTGCTGCGGAGCGTTGGGAACCAGAGAGCTGGTTTCTGCTGCTGGCTTAATTGGCCTCCGGGGCGGAGAGTCTGCGGGTTTGGTGCAAGGAGGGGGGAGTGTTTGTGCTGCTAGGAGCTGAGACGGCTTTTGGATCAGCAAGCCCCAACGCAGCTCTGTGGGCATCGCTGGGCCTCCTTGGAAGCAAGGCAGCAGCAGCGGCGGCGGCAGCACTGGCTGCTTCTCCCCAGCCTCGATGATGGAGAGCTGCTGACCAGCCCCAACAGGATATGTCGGAGGGTGTGAGCCTGGTGGGCGGTGGAGGTCTTGAGCGGGGGCTGCGTTCCGGAAAGGGAGCTGCCCGGGCCCCAGCCTGCCTGCCTGCCTGCCTGCCTGCCTGCCTGTCCGCCCTGATTCAGTAAGGAGCACGGGCGGATGCCTCTCGTTTTCCACGTTCCAGGGCTGAGCCTGGTGAGCCTTGCCCCGGGTGAAACTCCAGGTGGGGTCCAGGCTCCAGGAGCCCTGCCAGCTCTACTCTGAGATGACAGGCTGCTGCCCCCTCCCCCCGCCCACATAGCAAGGGTGGTGGCTCAGTGGCAGAGCCCCTGCTCGGCGTGCCGGAGGTCCCCGGGTCAGTCCCCAGCAGCCTCTCCAAGCAGGGTTGGAAAGACCCCTCTGCCTGAAATCCTGGGGAGCCACCGCGGATCAGACTGAGCTGGATGGGCCAATGATATCGGGCAGCATCTTATGCCCCACCCACCCCAGTTCCCCAAAATTGGCCCAGCAGTTGAATTGCTGCCGTGTTCCCAAGTCTGTAAAATCCCCACACCCAAGCAGGCACCAAATCTGGTGAACGTTATGACTTCCTGGGAAGCTCAGGATGCAGCGCGGCGGCTCTTGTCCGCTCACAGTGCATGCTGCTCCACCAGGTCTGAGTTTGAGGGTATTTGATCAAAGGCTCAGAAAGCCGGGGGGCGGGGTGTGCGTCTTCTCTGTCATTGCCCGTGACGTAACGTTGACCTGGTTCGCGCAGTGGGCTGCGGTGATCGTGCGAACTCGCCCTTAGAGCCTCTGGTGCTTCTTCCCGCTATTTCCTCGCCTTCAGGGCTCGCTATAACTACCCACTCTGTCCTCGCTAATGCTTATAAGCATACAAAGGGGAAGAAGAAGAAAAATTCTGTGTGGAGCTGCTTAAGTGACTTTTTTCTTTTCCTGAGCAAAAGTCTTGAGGCAGGGTTCCTCGATTCAGGTTCAAGGTTGGGTCTCTTTGCTTTCCCCACCGTTCCCTTATTTCTGTGCCTGATAAGTTCTGTTCTTGCTCCAATCTCTTTGTGTGTCTCTGTGTTGTTTGTTTGTTTTTAGAGCATTTGAGGTGCTGACCATCACGCTGGGACAACATGTCGGGCCCGGTGCCAAGTCGAGCGAGGGTCTACGCAGATGTGAACACGCAGAGACCCCGCGAATATTGGGACTACGAGTCGCATGTCGTGGAATGGGGGTAGGGTGGCTGCAGATTCTGCAATTGTGGGATACGTTGTTTGAGAGCTTCCCCCCCAACCCTCCTTTGAGGAGCATGTGTCTCCCAGAGTCCCTCTCTTTCTTTCTGCCTTTCTTTTCTGAGCCAGAAGTTGGTATGCCACCCCCCATGCTGCAAACGCAGCCAAAATCAGTGTGATGAGCATTCTGGGTGGAGACACAAGGGGAACACCAGGAGACAGATGGTTGGATCCATTGAGCAGGGGGTTGGACTCGATGGCCTTACAGGCCCCTTCCAGCTCTACTATTCTATGATTTTATGATTCCTCTGCTTGCTGACTGGGAAAGCTAAAAGGGCAGTGGGCCAGGACTTGAAGCAGTCACGGCAGCTACTTAATTCTGTGCCTTTGCATCTGCAGGCCCTAAGAAGGCCCTGCAAAAAGGGCCTTGTGTGGGGCGAGCACTGTCGGCTTGGGGGTGGGGGCAGGAACAGGACATCTCCCCCCCTCCCTGGCAGGAAAACGGCAGGCACCGTGAGGGATGTGTCTGACCAGCTCAAGCCCACGTCTGGCCCACATCCTCATCCCATGTCTCAGAGGGAGGGTGGTGGAGAAAGCCACCCAACGGCCGGGAGATGTGGCCACCCACTTGAGCCCGGGGCTTCTCGTTAGTGGTGGGGCTGGGTGGAGAGGCAAGGCATGGGGCTAGCAGACTCTCTGCTGTTGGGTGGGGGACAGAATCCAGCACCTTTCAGCAAATCCAGCCCACCCTGTTCTGTCGAAGGCAGATGAGGAGACAAGTGAACTGGGTGGGTGGGGCTGTGCCGGTCTTCAACTGGAGCCGAGGTCTCCTGGGGCAGACATGCTTAGCCCACTGGTGAGGACTGCCCCTTCCAAGGAGGGAGGGAGGGAGAGCAGCCCTTTCGTAAGAGGTGCTGCGGCCCAGTCGGTAGTCCTTCCCTCCCTTGTGATGGGTGCTGCTGCATCTCGGCACGTCTTAAGCCCTTGCTTTGCCAGCAGATAATTGAGGGCCAACTTGGGCAGCTCCAAGTTCACGGGGAGCTTGGTTTGATTACCTCTGTGCCTATCAGGAATACGTGCCAGTTGTTTTGATGTTTCGTGTAGACTGACTGGGGCTTCAGGCTGCTTGTTTTTGGTTACCTCGTTGGTGTGGTGTGGTGTGGTGTGGGTAGTCTGAGGCTGGCACAAAGGAGACCCAGGTTCAAATCCCCTCTCGACCATCAAGCTTCCTGGGTGACCTCTGGCTGGTTACACTCTCTTGGCCTAACCTACCTCATAGGATTGTTGTGAAGATGAAATGGTCGGGGAGGGGAGTTCATATTCCACCCTAAACTATTTGGAGAATAAAAATGTAAGAGAGCAGGGCGGGGGTGGGGCGGGGCAGGGCAGGGGAGCTGATTTTCATTGGAATTTTTTGCTGCATATATTGGCTTTTTTGGTGAAAGATGGGAAGGATAATTGAGGAGAAGGAAGGATGGGGCTTGTTGCTCTGTGGTGGGCCATAGGTGCTGGGGCTGGCGGCAGCCACACAGAATTCTCCCCCCCGCCCTGGAAATGTGAGTGAGAGCGCAGGGCTGGCGTTCAGAGCAAGGCAGCCGCCAGCCGCCTCGTTTATTCTCCCTTCCCCGTTCTCCAACAGCAACCAAGATGACTACCAGCTCGTGCGGAAACTCGGCCGTGGCAAATACAGTGAGGTCTTCGAAGCCATCAATATCACCAACAACGAGAAAGTCGTGGTGAAAATCCTCAAGGTGCGTGTGGGGACTGGGCCCTCGGGTTCCCTGGCCCTTGCTCCTTCCTGTGCTGGAGCCGGAGTGCGGGCAAGGCGGTCTCTGGTGCAAATCTCATCCCAGCCATAAACTCACTGAGTGGCCATGGGCAAGCCCACCGTTCTCTCAGCTTCAGGACCTTAAATGGCCTTAGGAAGCTATTTGCTGCATTATAGTTCTGAACTGGTCACATTTTACATTCTTTGGGGTTTGTTTTTATGTGATTGGAATGGATTTTATTAACCTCTTTGGGCAACTTTTAGTGGAAAAGTGGGTTCCAAATGTGTTAAAATAAAGATGAATATTCTCACAGTGCACTGAGACTTGGGCCCAGGGGCTGCCTTGAGTGCTGCTGTGCGGTTTCCCACCTTAGTTTCTTAGCTGCAGCTTGGTTGAGCCCCTTTTGTTCTTGGGGGATAGGTCAAGGCAGCCCCGGGGGTTAGTAAGACCTGTGTCGGCAGAGGCGCGGCAGGCTCAGTTTGAGGCACGACCATTTGTGGATTGAGATGTGCTCTTAGGGAAGCAACAGGTGGGAAGCTCGGTGCTGAGGGGATGCAGAAGGGAAGCAGGCAAGCAGTTCCCTGCCACGGTTTCCCTGGGCCTGATGTCTGAATTGAGTCGAGGGTCTTGTGACTCGTATCAGTACGAAGCAACAACTGTGGCCCTTGGTGCTGGTTCTGCTGCCATCCCTGGTTGCTCATACACAACCTGGGGGTGGGGAGGGGGCAGAACGGAGAGTCAAACAAATGGGTCACCTGTGACAGTGTGATTCTCTCCTTTTCTCAGCCAGTAAAAAAGAAGAAAATCAAGCGTGAGATTAAGATTCTGGAAAATCTTCGAGGCGGCCCCAATATTATCAGCCTTCTAGACATAGTCAAGGACCCCGTGGTAAGGAACGTGGTGTATCTCTTGGGTTGCTTTGATGGCAACCTCCACATCCATGGGAGGACCGGGCCCATTTAAACCTGACTCTGGAAAGTGGGAGGGGGTCTCCCTGGGAGTGGGGCGGAGGAACCCTGTGTGCATTCCAGAGAGCAGAGAGACTGCCTGCCTTAGGCAGTGTAGCGGTGCAGTGTTCTCCCTGGAGGAAGGTGCGGTGGGATCTCCTTCTGCCCATCCCTGCCTGTGCTTCTTTACCCCATCGATGAAGTTCAGCTTGCAAAGCTAAAGAGAGGGAGAGAAGGAGGCTGCTGCTTGTCTTGGCTTTGCCCCAGGGCTGGCTGCCCGTCCGTCATACAGGTGTGAGGCTGAACCTTGCCCGTTTTCTTGTTTTCTCTCTCCTGCCCTGCCCTGGATGGGTGGCGGTGCTGCTGCTGTTCTTGCTGCCCTACAGTCCCGGACCCCCGCCCTGGTCTTTGAGCATGTCAACAACACAGATTTTAAGGTGAGTGGATGCTGCCAGCGGTGTGCCTGCAGTCCTTCTGGATCCCTTTTCTGCCACTGTGGCGGGGGTGGGGGGATTAAAATGGGTCTAGAGTCCAGTAGAGGCTCATAGCTTTGACCATTATATTCCAGGATGGCTGGAAAGCCTGTCTCCGTCTTGGAATCAGTGTTGTGAAGACAATAATAATTATTTGTTTGTTCAAAACATTTTTATCCCACCCTTCAGCCAAAAAGGCTCCTAGAGTGGCTTGCGAAGATAAGAAATACAACTTCCCTGTGACCTGAATGGGGGGGGGGGGGGGGGAGAAATAGAGGGGGGGATCAAATTCAGCTAGTCCCCCTTTCCCAGCTATCCTCTGTTGTCTCTTGCTTCTGGCAATTGCTCGTGACCGAGAGTCCGTCAGTGCACTTGTGCTATGGGAAGAAGGCTCAGCTGCTAGTTAAGCTGCCTTCCTTCTTTCTTTCTTTCCTTCCTTCCTTCCTTTAGTTCAGTGTTCTCCAACCTTGGGTCCCCAGAGTAGCTGGCTGGGGCATGCTGGGAGTTGTAGGCCAAAAACCTCTGGGGACCCAAGGTTGGAGAACACTGCTTAATGTAATTTCCACATTAAGGTTCAGAGGCTGCACCAGCAGCCCCGTCATTGTGAAGCCACAGTTGCTCCCCGCCCCATGTGTGCCGGTTGCACGCTGCCTCATTTCGATAATTACTTGTGCCGGGCGCCGGTTGCCGTGTCATCCGAGCCCAGCGAGGTCGGTGGCAGGGGTGGCTTCTGTTGGTGTTGTCGCAGAGTCAGCAATAGCAGTAGTGTCAGTGGTCTAGTAAAGAATACGTACATTTAGGTCCTTCTAATATATTTAGTCAAAAGCATAAAAGAGTTAACTATATACAGAATGCAGGATACATGGTTACCTGCTCCCCACAGCCATCAAGTGTGAGAGAGAGAGTGATTACACTGCAGAGCTAGGCTTTATACCGTAAAACACCTCCCACATGCTTACACAGATTATTGCCACCTGTAGCGAGGGAGTCATCATCATCATCAGGCGATCACTCGTGACCGAGTAAGATTGTCTTCCGGGATAAAAGGAGGAAATTCTAAAGAAGATTGTGTAGACTCTAGCGATGGGTCCGTAAGTGACTGTGGAGGCCAATTCTAGATCCACACAGCTTCCCACAGTGAGGACACAGGTTACCAGATAGAAGATGGTCCTGTAAAGGATTCGTTTGACGTGCTTTTCGCTTAGCACGTTTCTCCCTTTTTCACCTTGCACTCGGGCTTCTTCAAAGTCCATGGAACCTTTGTGGAAGGCCAACCTCCAGTTAGATCGTTCATGGGCCAGAGCTTCCCAGTTTTCTATGTTTATATTGCATTTTTTTAGATTAGCCTTATGAACATCTTTAAACCTCCTCAAGGACACACCTGCTTTCAAGCTCATTCCAAGTCTTTGGTTAGAATACACCCAACAGCTTCCAAACCACCCTGCCACCCGTGGCTTGTCCTTTTCCAGCGCGGGTAATTACGGAAATGAGGCGGCACGTGACCAGCACACGCGGGGCCGGGAAAAGAAGCCACCGTGGCGAACCCAGTCTCTGTGTGGGGCTGGGGCGGCATGGCAGGGCAACGGGTTCCTCTCCCAGTTGGGGATGGTTCTGGGGCATGAGATGGGAGGAAGAGGAGACATGCCATTAGGAGAAGGGAGTGGCAGGGCCCAAATCCTGAATTCCAGGTGGCAGATAGTGCCCGAGTAGCCAGAGCAGGTGAAGGCCTCCTCTTCCTCTTCCTCTTCCTCCTCTTCCTCCTCTTCCTCCTCCTCCTCCTCCTCCTCTTCCTCCTCCTCCTCCTCCTCCTCCTCCTCCCCCTTTGCAGTGGGTGAAGGCCCATTGGGAGGACTTCCAGGGCTGCATCTTTAACAAGAGCAGGGCAGTGTGGGGGACGAGGGCTCAGCCGTAAACCCCGTAACATTGAACACCTCACCTGGGTCCAGATCTGCATGGGTGGTTGTGAAGGCACTGGCAAAGACAGGTGCTCCGCACATGCTCAGAGACACTCTGCTAGTACTTTGCCTGTTCTAGGGGCGAGCCTTGCCGGTAAAAACAGCCCAGCCGAGCCCCTGGAGTTGTCTCGCTAACTGCCTTTCTGCAACCCTCCTTCTCCCCTCTCCCAGCAATTGTATCAGACGCTATCAGACTTCGACATCCGATTCTACATGTATGAAATCCTGAAGGTGAGGGATCGAGCGCGGGCGAGGAAGGCGATGGGTGGCTCCGTTGGCTAGCCCCGCACAGCGGCCCCTCCTTGGGTGGCAGGAAAGGGGGGCCGGGGAAGAGCGGAGCAGGCCCTTCCGGCTGCGCAACCCTCCTCCCTGGCCTGTGTCCCAGGAGGGCAGGACTGGCTCCGGGAGCAGCCGGGAAGGGGTGCGTGTGCCTCTCGCTGCACAGCAGCAGCCCAGTCCTGCACCAGCTTTGCCTGCAGCCGAAGGAGGACCCGCAGCTCCGTGGAAAGCGCACACGATTTGCATGCGTGGGGTCCCGGATTGGGTCCCTGGCAACCCCAGCCGAGAGACCTCCCTCTGCCAGGCCCTGGAGAGTGGAGAGCCACTGCGCTTGGCGGTGACGGCAGCAGACTACAGAATGAGGCACCCTCGTATCTTTGCAGCGTTTGGGGGGGCTTTTGCAGAGACACCTGGAGGCTGCTGTGATGCCAGGCTCAGCAGCCTCCCTCTTCACATTTTTATCCCACCCTTCCTCCAAGGAGCTCAGGGTTGCGGTCTCTCCCCCCCCCCCCCCCCACCGAATTGGATCCTCACCACAGCCCCGTGAGTTGGGTGATGGTGAGTGCCTGGCCTAAAGGCACTCGGGAAGCTTCTTCGTGTGGCCGAGTGGGGACTCGGACAGGGATCTCCCTAGTTCCGGTGCCACGCTTCGGCTGAAGTGCGGCTGTCCTTGTGCAGATCCAGCAGGGGGCAGCAAAAAGCTGGTGAATACTGAAGAGTATTCCCCTCTTCCCAGGGGGGAGAGAGTCTTGCCCTCAGGCGACTCCAGCCCCAGCCAGCGGGCAGCCCGCCCTGATAGCGTCAGCTCAGGTGGCACAACTCTGCTGGCCCAGCGCTACCCAGATACGTACCCTGCGTTTTGTTCAGCCATAAGAGAAATGCCCAAACCCGAACCGTGTAATAAAGGTATCACACTGACACGGATCTTGGGGTTCTCCTGGTGTGGGTTTGCTTCTGGGATGAGGCGTGGATGTTCTGATGTGGCCCTCTCTCTGCCGGTCTCCCCCCGCCCCCACAGGCACTGGATTACTGCCACAGCATGGGGGTCATGCATCGGGATGTCAAGCCACACAACGTGATGATAGACCACGAGCACCGGAAGGTAAGGCGGCTCTTGAGCGTGGGCCGCGGTGTGTCGCGTTCAGCCCTCGCTGGGAAACCGCGGCAGCCAGCCAGGGAGGCGCTCTCCTGCTCCGCCAGCTTGGCTTGTAGCCTGGTGCCCTGGGGGGCTGCAGGGCGCAGGCAGAAAGTGTCCCTGTTATGGAGCGGCTGCAGGAGTTTGGAGGCGCATCAACCCCTGCACCTCGTTAATTCTGGCCTTTTTTGCAAGTTGCGGTGGGGCGGGTGGAGAGAAAAGGCACCCTCGTGTGTGAGACGTTGCAGGGTACATGCCAGTATTTGAAGCTGCAATGCCCCAGGGTCACGGTGCTTATTAATTAAAAGCAGGTTAGTGTTTTATGTTTAGTTTTTTGCATTTGTTAGCTGCCTTTCATGGCTGCAGTCTTCGTAATGCAATATAAACACATGGCAGTATAGAACATGCAATTCAGTGTCAGTATAACCACGTTTCATAAAATCATAGATTCATACACCTGTTTCCAGAGATGCAGTACCTTGCTGGCATCAAACACAAGCTGTTGAGAGATAGACCAAATTAATACTTAAACAATGTTTTTAACACATTTTGGATTATATTCCAGTAATGTCTATCTGGAAATACCAGGCTGCATTTAATTGATAATATCATGACCCTAAAAGCATTGTGTTCTGTACTGATGTGTTCTGTACTGTGTTTCTGAAGCCAACCATGGTGATTTACACAAAATTCAGAAGATAAAAACACTAAAAATAACCATTAAAACCATAATAACCATTTTAAAAGGCAAGTTAAAAAGAGTGAGTGTGAGAGAGAGATTTGGGTCTCACCTGCCCCGACTGACTGTGGGGGTTGTCAAAATGGTTAAGGTTCTTCCTGATAATCCGCACCCCTGAAATTCAGTACATTTCACAATACAATATTAGGGTCCAAAGCACTCCAATAGCTAGTACAGTGTTCTCCAACCTTGGGTGCCCAGATGTGTTTGGTCTACCAACTCCCAGCATGCCCCAGCCAGCATAGCTGGCTGGGGCATGCTGGGAGTTGTAGGCCAAACACATCTGGGCACCCAAGGTTGGAGAACACTGACGTATTTCTCCAGGCGGGAAGCATTGTTGCTTGCAGGCTCTGTTCTGCTCCACGGTTCTGCGTGTGGACCAGCCAGCAGATAATGGGAGGGTCTGTGTCGAAGGAGCTTTGCAGCTGGGATCCATGGAGCCGTAGTGGTGGGCGGTGTATAAGGTGGGGGCCACTCTTAGAAAGATGGTGAAAAGGGGCTGGGAGAGTCTGTCTAATATGGTCCAGGGGAGGATGCGGCACCAGCTGTGCCACTCGCCCAGGCCGCCGTCGGCTGCAGCGGCAGGTGCCTTTTGCTTTCCTGAGCCCCCTCCCTTTGTCTGCTTCCTTTGCTTCCAGCTGAATGTGGGAAGGGGTTGTCCAGCCACCCCTGCAAACTCTTCGGTGGCTACTTCAGTGGCTACGGCCGTGGTCCGTCTCCCCATTTTCTGCAGGAAGCACAAGGTCCTCTAATTTTCCTGGTGTGTCCCAGGCCCGGACCAGCCCTTTCATCTCCCTGGGCTGGCAGCTGCTCCTGGGCTGGCCCCCCAGCCCATCCATCGACCTAGACCTGGAACTTCCCTGAGGGGTGTCCATCCTGCCTCCCCCCCCCCCCCCGAGAGCTGGCTTTTGCTCAGGGCTGCTCTTTCCCTCCCCTTCTGGCTGCAGCTGCGTCTGATTGACTGGGGTCTGGCAGAGTTCTACCACCCGGGACAAGAGTACAACGTGCGGGTGGCCTCCCGGTACTTCAAGGGGCCGGAGCTCTTGGTGGACTACCAGGTACGTTGGCAGCTGAGCCCGGGCCAGGGGGAGGAGCCCGAGCCCGGGCGTTCAGCACAATCATAGGACCAAAGAAATGGGCTCCGGCAAGGGCAGGCTGCTCATCGTCTGCTCTCCGGGGTCTCCGGCGCTGGGAGATCTTTCCTATCCTCCGTCGCTACCTGATCCTCTTACTTGGAGGTGGCCGGGGCTGAACGTGAGCTGAGCTCTGGCCACTTCCCAGCTGTCTCCCGTTCAGGAGTTTGGGATGGGAATGCCCTTTGCTGGGGGCCCTGGAGAGGCGCTGCTGGTCCCAGGAGACCAGCGTGGGCCAGGCCGACGGTCAGAGTGGAGTGAATGCCTTGTGATCCAGAAGGGAAATGCCGAGCGTAAGGCGGGGTGGGGGGGTCACGTGTGTCACAAGCCAGGGGAGGGAGGCCGGGCGACTCTTGTGTAGGCTTCCCTCCAGACGGCACCTGCTCTAGGGGGATGCCTCTGTTCTCCGTCTGGGAGAGAGCGGGGCTTGTGTCCCCTGCCGCTGTGACCCCCTCCTCCCCGCCCCACGTGTATTGCTCCCGCCCCCTCACCGCTCTCTCTCCCCCACCATCTCCTTTCCCAGATGTATGACTACAGCCTGGACATGTGGAGCCTGGGCTGCATGTTGGCCAGCATGATCTTCCGCAAGGAGCCCTTCTTCCACGGCCACGACAACTACGACCAGGTGAGGCCAGCGGGGGGCCAGCGGCCACCCACCCCTTTCCGTCCAGCAGTGATGCTGCTGCTGCACGGCCCCTGGCGGAGGAGTCAGCTGCAGCAGCTTGGGGGTGTGTGTGTCTGAATCCAGCCACTCTGATAGACACCCCCCCCACCCACCCACCCGGTGCACAGTCACCTTCTGAGTCTTCCCTTTCTGGACGAGGTTTTCCCCCACAAGCTTCTGGCTTCCTGTCGGGATGGGCAGACGGCCCTGTGCTCCCCCCCCCCCCCCCCATGCGTTGCAGCCTGTGAGCATTAAAGTCACATGCTTGGAAGCCCTTGAAGGGATCCTCGGAAGTGTTCGGCTTGATGGTTAGAGGATGTGTTGCCGGCCCTGCTCCCTCCCCCGAAGGGCAAAAAGGACTCGTCTGTGGGCAGTGAGGGGCAGTGAGGGGGGGGGGTAGTGGTCGAGGAGGGCTCCAGCGAAGTGGCTTCTCAAGCAGTGTCCCTTCCCGCCAGGCGGGCCCCCTCTCCCGTTGGCTGCTGGAGCAGCCCTCCTCCGCTTGCTGCTCCCCCTTCGCCTGGGCAAAACTCCTTGTCCTGGCGGGTGGGGGGTGGGGGTACGAGGTGGAAGAGGTCTGGGTGGCTGCAGGCAGAATCGAGGTGGGAGCCTGCTCCAGGCGGGCCGTGCAGCCCCCACCCCCGCTTCTGCACGTGGCAATTCGAGCAGGGTTGATCGCTTTAGCCTGCAGCCGATGCTCACCCCATCCTTGGCTTGCTGCGCTGCGGGGGCTGTGGAATAATGTCCGCCCCCTCGTCTTGCTCTTCCCTCATCTCCGTCGCTCCTAGTTGGTGCGGATTGCAAAGGTGCTGGGCACAGAGGACCTCTATGACTACATTGACAAATACAACATTGAACTGGACCCCCGCTTCAACGACATCCTCGGCAGGTGAGCACCAGCTCCCCCCCCCCCCCCCGGGTCTGCCTGAGAGTGGTACTGAAGAGCTCCTGGGGGTGTGGGGGGTCAGGGCTGTCAGTCCCTTCTAGAGGGGCTTTGGCCTCGAGGAACCTTCCTCCTGCCTCTGAGGGTGGGTCACCGGCATGCGTGGTCAGTGGCCTTCTTTCCGCCTGCGGCTTCTGGGGCCTTGAGAAAGGCGGGACTCCAGCACCGCGAGGCCTCCAACCCGTGTCCCCCCCCCCTTCCCCTCCTGCACAGACATTCTCGCAAGCGATGGGAGCGTTTTGTGCACAGCGAGAACCAGCACCTGGTGAGCACCGAGGCACTGGACTTCTTAGACAAGCTGCTGCGCTACGACCACCAGACGCGGCTCACGGCCCGCGAAGCCATGGAGCACCCTTACTTCTGTACGTTGCCTGGACAGCTCTTCCCATGCAGTATCTCAGCTGCAGTATCACAGGCAGTCTGCCCCTGCACACCAGGTGCCAGGGAACATGGGCGGGAGGGTGCTGTGGCACTCCTGTCCCGCTTGTGGGATTCCCATTGGGGCAGCTGGCTGGCCACTGTGGGAACAGAAGAATGCTGGACTAGATGGACCCTGGGTCTGATCCAGCAGGGCTCTTCTTACGTTCTTATGTTCCTGCTGCCCTCCCCGCCGTTCCTGCTGCCCTCCCCTTCTCATACCGGCACTAGCTCCAGTGCACCCGCCCCGTCTCCCGCACCACGCGCACGCATGCTCTGGCGTTTGCCCTCCTGGTCGACCGTTGCTTTGGTCTACATGAGGCTCTCTGACTCAGGTGCTCCGGCATTGCTCCCCCGGCAAGGAGAGGCTCCGTGGGTCTCTGTGGGGAAGGGCACCAGTCTCGGGGCGGCGGGAGCTCCATACGTGACGCAGCCTTCCGAGCTGCTGCATCCACACCTGCGGTTCACCCCTTGCGCTCGCCCGGCCTCAGGGTCTACCTCCCCGCTCTGTAGCAGCTTGCCTCCCCCTTTGCCCCGAGCCTCTTTCCTCTGAGGGTGCGGAGGCGTCCTTGACACTTCCCCTCCACCGTGGGCAGAGCTCTGTGGCCCTGGGTGCCACTCCTCTAGCTGCTGGGGTGTCCTGGGTGTTTGTGCGGCAGGTGGGGGCAGTCCTGGAGTCACCGGCTCTTCTCTTCTCCTGTGCAGATCCGATAGTGAAAGATCCAGCAAGGATGGGCTCCTCCGCTGTGCTCTCGTCGGCCAACACGCCCGTCAGCTCCTCCAGCATGTTGGCAGGTGGGCCTCCTCGCCCCGAGCAGGGGGCCAGGGTCGGTTGGGTTGGGGGATGCAGCTGCAGTGAGCGGCCTTGGATTTGGCAAGGGTGCCCTGCGGGCATCGAGGTTCCACGCTCAGGCTCACTTTCCCCGGCCTGTGCTTCCATGCAGAGGGCTGCCGGGACAGACGCGGCCTTCCCCTGCCAGCTCCGCTCGCCCCCGCTTGGGCTGACGCTCTTCTCTCTGCTCCCCTCCTGCCCGCACAGGGATCGCCTCCATGTCCGCCTCTCAGCCCATCGGCAGCCTGGCCGCCTCGCCCGTCATCTCCTCTCCAAACACTCTGGGTTCGCCGGTCCCTGCCGCCGCCGGAGCACAGCCTTGACCTCAACGTCACCACCTCTGGCTTCGAGCGCCGCCAAGGCCGCAGCCTTGCCCCTGCCTGCCTGCCTGCCTGCCTGCCTCTGCAAGGCTCTGCCGCCCGCCCGCAGCAGGCAGGAGGGTGGCCGGGTGGGGTGGGGTGGGGGGTGTCTGTCTCTGGAATTTGATATTTTTTTGTTTCTGTTGAGTATGTCAAAGAGCCAAGCCTGGGCTGCTGTTGCTGCTGCTGCCGCCCCTCCCCCCCCCCCCGTGCGGCGGCGAGCGCGGACTCTGGCTACGGACAGAGGCTTCTCTGTTGTCTGTGTCGAGTAACGTGAGCTGCATTCTTCCCATGAGGGTCGTGGTTAGTGATGCAACTACAGTGTAGACACCTAAACGGAGAATAAAATTTATTTTCTATGTCCCTAACGGCTGCGTGGCCCCACAGTTCGTTGCCGGCAGGGAGATGCTCGCGGAGCAGTTGGGGCGGCTCAGCTGGGAGGGTTTGAGGACAGGAACGCTCCTTCTGGAAGCCTGAAATACGAGACGTGGACTCACAGGAACGTGGGAAACTGCCCGGAGCCGAGTCGGGACATTGGCCCGTCAGTTCTGCCTGGCCACGGGTCACTGTTGAGGGGTCTCGGCTCTGTTGTGGGAGGTCTTTTAAGGGGAGATTCATGGCTTTGGGCCCCGGACCTTTTACAAGGTCCTTCAGTCCTATAGCGGCCCTGCCAGACACTGTGCAGATTTGACACATTCCAAACTCTCCTCAAGGATGGGAAGCCACCCGCAAATGGGCGGCCTGGCCAGGACTTGCAGGGCAGGCTCTCTGCAGGGGGCGGGGTCCGGTTGCCACTGACATGCGAAGCTGAGACCGGCAGGTGGTGCTGACGTTTTCTGGTGAAGTTTCGAGTACCTGTTTGTCTCCCCTGCCCTCCCCTCCCCACCCCACCCAAATTTGAGGGGGGGAAGTCCTGCGTGTACTCAAAAGCTGCTCTTGCCTGTGGGGCGCAGGCATTTGCCCCAGAGCACAGCTGCTGGGAAATCGGGGTAGCAGGGCAGGGGCACAGCTCTCTCACCCCCACCCCACCCCAGGTGCGGCCCCGAGGAGATGGGCCTCCTTCATAGATTTCATAGATCATAGAGTTGGAAGGAGCCTGCAAGGCCATCGAGTCCAACCCCCTGCTCAATGCAGGAAACTAGAGGAGGGGGTCTCCCATCCAAGTAATCACCAGGCCCGACCCTGCTTAGCTTTCCACGCTCAGACAAGCTGAGCCAGCATAGTGGGTTGCCACAGTCAAGGATGAGGGATGGGCAGGGTTTGGGGCTGCTGCTTGTCCTGGCGAGAAGTGGGAGGCAGCTGGCTACCGAGGGAAGGCACAAGCCACTGGGGCAGGCAGAGCGTGGCGGGAAGGCCCCTCCCGGACAGCTGCTCTGGAGGAGTTTACTTGCTTGCTCCCGCCTGCCTGCCTGCCTGCAGGAGACTGGCCAGCCAAGGGCATCCCTCTTGCCCCCTCCCATGGCTTCCTCTGCCGGGGGCCACATCCATGTGAAACTTCCTGGGGCTGTGTATCTGTGTGGTCTGCTAGGGCAGAAGACCTCCCCCACCCCTGTTTTAGAAATGGGCACCTCGACCCCCCCCCTTCGTGCACCTCCCATTTTGTCCGCAGCAGGCTGCAGTAACACAACAGCTCCACTAGGTGGCAGCAGAGTAGGCTCGTGGGGTAACCCGCAGCTTCGATCGGCCTTCCCAACCTAGTGCCTTCCAGATGTGTTGCACTACAACTCCCAGCATCCTCCAGCCAGTGGGGAAGGCTGGCTTAGATGCTTCCTGGCCCAGCACGGCAAGAAGCAAGTCCAGGCAGGCAAGGGGCACCCACAGCCGAGATCGTCGGGGCGCAGCAATGCTTTCCAGCCTCTAGGGTGCTGACGGAGGCGGCTCTCGTGGCTCACTTGTCAGTCGGCTCCCCACTTCTGAGCCACTGGCCCTCTCTGTCTGCACCATGTGCTGGCAGGAAACCTAGACTTCTGCTTTCTCCCTGAGCCCTGCTTGGTGCGGTCAGCACAATGATCTGTGTGCCGGTTGTTGGGAAACATGGGCAGGAGGGTGCCGTTGCACTCCTGTCCTGCTTGTGGGCTTCCCACAGGCAGCTGGTTGAACAGAATGCCGGCCCAGGTGGACCTTGGGTCTGATCCAGCACAGCTACTCCTATGTTCTTGCCTAAGAGTTATGTCCCATCCCCCCCCCCACTGGATGTCAAATCTTGTTTAGCCAGCAAATAATCACAGCCCCTCCTGGTTATTGGGGTGGGGGAGAGGCAAAAGGATCTGGTTCAGAGGTTTACGGACGAACAATTATTTCATAACTTTTCTCTCCTTGCCCCCCAATTTTCTTCTGGCCTGGTTGAATTTTTCTGACAGAACTTCACTTATCACCACAGCCTGCAAGGTGGGCCACAGCTGCCCATTCCACAGAAGGCCTGCCTTGAAGGAGTGGGCAGAACCCACCTTTTCCCCACTGTCCACCCCACCCACGCATGATTATGAGTACGAAAGAGAGCCACAAGCTAACTAGTCCATATTGAGTGATCTTGAGTGTGTGCCCTGGGATATATTTGTTATGGGCGGGGTGCCACTGGAGCCCGGTCACCACTCTGGTCGGCCATAGAGCCTCCCACGTGGATCTCGGATTCTTGTGCCCCACCAGTCCCCGCAGTTTCCCACCACCACAGTGGAGGTGGTGTGCTGGCTGCCCAAGTCCACGTGCCACCAGGGCTCCCTCTCCAGCAGAGCAGGGGTGCAGGATTGCACATTACGCCGGCCCCCGTCACAGTTTCCATCCACAGCTTTGCTTGCTAGTCCAGTGCTCTGATATGGGAGGGAGGGAGGAAGGCTGGAAGGCAAGGCCGACTTTGACCCAGTTGTGAGCCAGAGACAGTAGTGTGGTGGAAAGAAGGTGGGGAGGAGAAAGGTTTTTAATGGATCTGTGGTGGAAGGGGGGGGGGGCTGGCTGGTTTCCTACTCCAAAGGAACCAAGACCCCCAGAGATCTCAAGGTACCAGATTGCCAGCCTCAGCTGTCTGCAATCCTACTTGAATCTCTGTTGAGGGACTCGCCTTCAATTCTGTAACTTGGATTTAGATACTGAACCAAGCAGAGCAATCCACAAACACCATGTGGGGTAAAACCAGGACAAGGTTTATTCTGGTAGCATTTTACAACAAGATTAGGGAAATAAGAGAAACACACAAAATAAAGAGAGAGACACTTTAGTACACAGTAAAGCTGCAAAACAATAAAACCTGATTCCTTAATATCTCTCGGGCACACACCTGTTACCTGAGGGTGTTCTCTTCAAGGGTTAAATCCAGCACAGCCTCACTGCCCGAGGGAGATTACCACACCTACCTGAAGGTCTGAGATGGGTAAAACTCCCACAAGGCTTGCTTTTACTAGAGCCCTCAGTCCAGCTAATTTCACCAGGAGCTGCCTGGGGTCTTTGGCTTACCGCCATTACCACAGCCGGGTAGAACAAAGACCAAAACCCACACTTTGGGAAATATACCTTTTCCTCCCCTCCCCTCCTCCCTGTAGCTCTGCTGCCTCTTAGCCAATCATAATGCTCTTCACCTGGCCAGGCAGGTGAACTATTTACATATGAAAGCCCTAGGCCAACTGAACTATTTACATATGAAAGCCCTAGGCCAACTTCTCTAGGCATCTAGGCGCCATTCATTCCATCCGATGCTTTATGTACCTTTCATTTCCTCCCAGCCCCCTCAACTGGCCCCACTTGGTTTACACATGAGGAGGTGTGTGCGTGTGTGTGTGTATGTAGGAACCCCCAAAAGCTCCACAGGATCCTTCTTTTCTGGGCAAGCGTGGGTTCAGTGTGTGCGCGTGCACATGCAAAGCCATTAGAATGGACACCCCCCTCCATACCAAGCTGGGTGATAGACCGTGCTCCTGAAGGCACCGCCAGCATTCAGCCATCCCCTCTCCGGCCGCTCTCATTCTAATGGGGAAGGGGCTGGGTAGCGGGGAAGGGAGATTTGGAGGTGTAGGCACGTGAGATGAAATACAGACAACCGTTTGTCAAGCGACAATGAACCACCACGTGTGTGTAAATGCCGGATAAGCTCCTCAGCCAGAACAACCTGCCGAGCAGTGAGGGAGCCTGCCTGAAGTGTCTGCAGGTGACCAGAGCTCCAGGGCAGCCGGGCGTGAGGTGGAGCGGCTGAAAGGAAGATGGTGATAAGGCAGGCAAGGGCTGGTGCGGCGTTGTGGTTCGAGTGTTGGGCTGGGGAGCTCTGGGTTCAAATCTTGGTCCACCATGAAGCTGCTTGAGCGATGCTGGCCCAGCCACTCCTATCTCAGCCCCGCATGTGTCACGACGGGGCTGCTGTGAAGATAAAATTGGTGCTTGGAATTGCTTAGTTGAAAGGCAGGATAAAAGTGTAATGAAAACACGGCCTCTCCCGGTTTCCTCACTGTGCACATGAAATCTGAGCCTCTCCCGTCCTGGAAGCAGACTTGGCAATTTTACTCCGGAGGACAGACCGGCACTTGTGAATCCTGGAATGTGGCACAAATCAAAGCGCACAAATATATGATACCTAAATATGAAAATGCAGTTCACCCTTTGTGTTTAGCAGTGGGTTATGGGAAATTGTGAGCTGTCATTGCGATGTCTCTCTCAGGTTTTTGCTGTCACAACAGCAGCATATAGGTCACCAGTTTGGGGAGGAGCAGGAGTTCCCCATGGGGGGGGGGAGGGCACTATTTGATTTTGGGGATAGCCCGCAGAAAACCCTCCTCCGTTTCTTCTCCTTTCCCACGCCTTGCAACTCTGGCTTGCGGCTCTGGGCCACCCCATGCCGCAAAGACCAGGCGAGCGTCCTGCAAGGAGGAAGCGAAGAGGGCAGTGAGAGGGAGCCAGTGCCAGAGCTGGTGGGGTCCGTCCGGCTCTCCCTTGGCAGCATGGGCAAAAGTCTGGGGAAGGGGAGGGCAGCCCGCCGTGTGCTGGGGAAGGGGAGGAGCTGCATTTGCCTGTGCGCTGCTGAGCCCCTTTCAGAACTGGCCCCTGGTTCTTTCGATATGTGTGACACAAGACCAGATGAAAACTTGGGTGGCAGTTTAAAGAGGCCTAAAAAAAGGCAGAGGGAAAACCAGTATAAAGACGGGACACACTGGTTAGGCCTCATCTTGAGTACTGCGTCCAGTTCTGGGCACCTCACTTTAAGAAGGACATAGACAAACTGGAGAGGGTTCAGAGGAGGGCAACAAGGATGATAAAGGGACTGGAAACAGGCCCTATGAGGAGAGCTGAAAGAACTGGGCAGGTTTAGCCTTCAGAAGAGGAACTGAGGGAGATAGGATCGCACTCTTCCAGTATTTGAAGGGATGTCACACAGAGAGGCCAGGATCTCTCTCGATCATCCCAGTTTGCAGGACACGGAATAATGGGCTCAATTACAGGAACCTAGATTCCACCTAAACATCAGGAAAAATTTCCTGACTGTCAGAGCAATAAGACAATGGAATCAACTACCTAGGGAGGTGGTGGGCTCTCCCACTCTGGAGGCATTCAAGGTGCAGCTGGACAGACATCTGTCAGAGATGCTTTGACCTGGATTCCTGCATTGAGCAGGGGGTTGGACTCGATGGCCTTGTAGGCCCCTTCCAACTCTACTTTTCTATGATTCTATGAAAGAGCAGAGATTCTAAATGACAAGAGAGGCAGATTTAAGGCAGCCGTTGGACTGAGCTTCCTGGCATGTCTGCACTTTACAATTGTAAACCAGTTTCAGTCTTGGTTCACTACTACAAGGACTGTTTTTCTCCAAAGGGCTGGAGATCCCTAACAAGACTTTTAATGGACCTTCAAAAAACACAACTTCCTGTACTCTATGAGCAAAGCCTTGAAGGTTAAATTGGGTTCAATTTAAATGGGTAGGGTAGATATGCTTGCTGATTACCTAGAAGCCTCCAGTTGTTTTGGACTACAGCTCCCAGGATCCCTGGCCATCAGCTATGCTGGCTGGGCCTTATGGGAAGGAACCATAGTCCAAAATATCTGGAGGGCACCGGGTTGGGGAAAGCTGCTCTAGACCACCGTTGGCCATGCTGGCTGGGAATTCTGGGAGTTTCAAATATACCTGGAGTGCACCAGATTGGGGAAGGGTGTTCGAGACTCTTTCTGGGGGAGGGGGTATTCTGGGATTTTACCTGTGATGACCAAAGGGCCTCCCCAACTCACCTTGACTCTCGTGGCACAAGCACAAGTGTTGGTTGCCCTTCTTGGCAATTTGGCAATCGCAGCTTCTTCAAACTGACATGGAGACAGCGGTGATGTTACCGTACCTGATTCCTGGACCACCTTCTGTGCAGCCCTGCTTTTACCCCCTGAACTGGACTCTTTCTTGAGAATAAATGAACAGTAGGATGTGTTTCTCGCCCCATAGGAGAAGCAGTTGTGTGGAGCCTCAAAGGTCTGGTCTTTGCACACAAAGTCTAGCCCTGGGTGATGTTGGCACCCTCTGACATTTATGGTCTCCCAAACCCCCGCCCTGAGGCGTGCCCAGTGTTGTTGTTCTTGTGCATACATGACCATGCCTTTACTGATTGGGATGCCCAAGGGAACAACCCGAAAAACCTTCATTGCTTCCTTGGCTTCCACGGTGGCTCGGAACAGAGTGAGTTCCTGGCCCTTGCTGTTGTGTGTGGCATTCCTGAGCTCCCACCATTCGTCTAGCTTTTGTTCCCTTCAGACAGGTAGGGTGCAATTACATTTTTGACCTCTTGGAGGATTACCTGGTTAGTAACCATGTGAATCAATGAGATTCTTAGTTATTGGACTAGTCCCTGAACCTGCATGCACGACATTGCTAAAGAGACATTTCGTTGCAAAGACATGACAGTATTTACAATCTTGAAATTGTCCTTTTCTATTACCCCTTCCCACAATGGGAGGATTACAGAAATGACCCGGGGTACTTCCACCGTGTGGGCCAGTGCCCTGGTGATTGGCTCTGCCAGTTCTTCAATCCCTTCGATGGCGTACTTCAGCTTATTGTCCACAATCTCAATGTCCCCAGCGTCTAAGAAGCCTACGCCCAAGCTTAAGGCTTCTCCGACACTCCTGGTGTTTCTGGTCTTCCTAGACATCCTTTGCCACAAGTCTTCCCATTTCCCCCAGCCCTGCTGACTCGTGGTCAGGGGTGGCGCACATTGTGGAAACTCGTAGGAGATATTCAATTTATGGAGTGGTATAATGACCTGTTTTATGGATCTTTTTGGTTGTCAAATTACTTCTTGGAATTGATTCATTTTGAGCATGTGTGACCTAATTATCGGGTATTCTAATTTGGACAACATGGTTGCCTTTTTGATTAGAGGATCTATTTCCAGAACCCTCTGCCTGACCCTGAGGATGTAAGGGCCTGGTGTACTTTGGAGGTCAATAACAGCATCATAACTCATGGAATTAAATGGAATATGTTTCCTACTGGCTCCACAATGCACTTCACTTAGCATCAAACCCCAGTCCAAAATGCCTTGCTCTCACCGCTGCTTCATGGAAACATGAGCTTTAAAATGCTTCCAGTCCTGCAAAGATCTCCGGTAAATTAGTCCTGTGGAGGTGGTGAGAGTGAGCAGGATCTCCTTGCCTTTCTGCCTCTTCTCCTCACTGAGCACCATGATTTGGAAGTGGACTAGCAAACTGACTGCCCAAGTCGCTGTGGTGACTGCCTGCGGCAGACAGGCTCTCCAGAAACATCCACCCCTTGGTTGGCGTTGAAGAAGGGCACGCATTCAGGACCGGTGCAGGGCAGTTTGGCGCCCCAGGCGAAATAATATTTGGTGCCCCCGCCCCTCTCCAAAGCAATCCTGCTCTGCAAAAAAAAAACCCCCGCCACCACCATCCTACCTTCCCCCCCCCTGCCCTGGCGGCTGCTGCTGCTGCTGCTGCTGCTGCTGCTGCCGCCTCCTCTTCCTCCTCCTCCTGAAGTGACGCGACGGGACCCCCCGCGCTGTTTTTTGCCGGGGAAACCATGGCAACAGGGCTGTTTAAGCCCTGTTGCCCTGGTTCCTCCCGCCAAAACAACGCGGGCGGGGCTCCGGAAGCGACGCGACGCGGAGAAGGTAGGTGACGGGGGGGTCGGGGGGTGGCGATGGCGCGGGAGGCGCAGCGGCAGCGAGCGGGAGGGCGGGGGGAGGCGCAGCGGCAGGCTAGCGGGCGGGCGGGCGGGGGGAGGCGCACGGCGAGCGGGCTAGCGGAGGCGCAGCGGCGAGCGGGGCGAGCGGGCGGGGGGAGGCGCAGCGGCGAGCGGGCGGGGGGAGGCGCAGCGGCGAGCGGGCGGGTGGGCGGGGGGAGGTGCAGCAGCGGGCGGGCGGGTGGGACGGTGGGGAGGCGCGGCAGCGGCGGGAGAGAGGCAGAGGCCTGGTGGGGGCGGCGCAGCGGAGGCCTGGCGGGGGCGGCGCAGCGGCAGCGAAGAGGAGCGCAGCGTTTCCGCGCCCTCTTCAGCCGCGCGCCCTCTTCAGCCGCGCGCCCTCTTCAGCCGCGCGCCCTCTTCAGCCGCGCGCCCTCTTCAGCCGCGCGCCCTAGGCAAGCGCCTAGTTTGCCTAGCGGTAGCGCCGGCCCTGCACGCATTGCAACTGTGCCCTGGAGCTCTCGCGATTGCCGGTAAAGCAAAAGGTGGTCTGGATCTCCGCCCCGCCTTGTGTACAATGGATCCTGTGTTCTGCCTTACAAGCTGCATCGTGACGCACGTTTACCCAGAAGGAGGATTTTAATGCCTTTCTTGGGACCTGTTCTCAGGTTAGGTTGGTCAGCTTGCACGCCGTCTCGATTTCTGACCACGCCACATCATGGCACTTCCATCTGTTGGTGACTTCCCAGTCGCCCACAACTCCTTGCAAGATTCCCCACATAACTAGGGTTCCCCACATGCTGGCTACACAGGGTGAAGAGAGAGAAATGGTGAAGTTCCAACCCCCACAACACCGCCCCGCTTGGTTTGGTGATGCCTAATTGGATCCCAATTTACATAAGCCTGCCCAGGGTGACCTCCCCTTGTCTTTGCTGCTGGAACACCCTGGGTTTTTAAACTATTGGTTCCATAGGCAGCAGGACTAAGGCCTGAGGACTTGGTTTTTCCTCAATTCCCCCTTTTCCCTTTACTTTCCTGTGGAAACCAGAATTTGCAAAGCCCTCCTGGGATCAAGCGTGATCCTTCTTTAAATTGGGCTTTTCTGGGTTGCTTCCCTTGGAATTTTGGTTTAGTGCCAATTGCACTAGAGTCTCTTTGGACCACAGCCAATTCTTGCTTCCTTTTGGGGTCGCTCTCTGTTACCAAAAAGGATCTTGAGGGCGAATGGGTTCCTGCTTGGATTCTGGTTTTTTTTGTCTTGGGTGCCTCGTGCACCCTGGTCCTAACAGGGGACCTATGCTTGCTGCACTTGTGGTGCTGGCCAAGACATTTGGTAAATGCTGAGACACCCCTTCCCCTCTGGGGTTGCCCCTGCATGTGGGTAGCCTGTGTTACTCTGGCATTTATTTCCACATCTTGCTCAGTTCACAAGTGCCGTCAGCGTTGAAACCCCATCCTGTGCGCCAGTCCGGTTGCCGAGGCCGTCCATTTCTCATGGATCCAATCTTTCCCAAGTTCCCGTTGGGGCCTGCCGTGGCCTTCCTTGTGAGCCACAGTCACAACCAGGTGATTATAACTATATCCACTCATAACACGACAACCCACTGTGGGCACGGTGGGTTGTCATGTTGTGCAAACTCAGGATGGGTGTGAGGGTGGGTTATCTTTGGGTTCTAAGCCACCCTGACAACCCATGGCTAGTAGTTGGGGTTGTTTGACCAATGAAATGTGGGTTGTCATGTTGTCTGAACCCAGACAACACAACCCATTGTGGGTCAAGCCCAACTATAAGCAAACCACTTGGCAAGAGGGCAAAAACTGCTTGCTCCTGTGGTGTCCCCTGGGATAACTGTGGGAGGACCGACGGGGAGGGAGGGGGGCGCCCTACCCACGATGTGCCGGATCATCTGTCTGGCCCATTTTGGGTAGGGTAGCTTATAAGCCACACTGTGTAGCTTGTTCCACAGTGTGGCTTATTGTGTTGTCTGAACCCACCCATTGTGTAAGCAGACATGCCTACATGACTTTTTTTGGTCACCTTTGTTTGAGATAACCACCAAAATCCCCCTGGCTGTCTTGCTCACTTGGACCTGTGACAGCCAGATATATTTATGCAAAAATACTACCCATCAACCCCCACCATATTCTCACATCACAAAAGAAAAAAGGATATCTTCTTTCTTCTCTCAGTGTCTGACACCTAAAAATCAAATTTCCAACATCCAGTGAGCAATCTCGGATGAAGAACTTGTTTCGCTTTTGTGGAGGACCAGCACCCGGGTCCTCTGCATGAGTTCGGCGCTTAACGGGTTAACCGGCACTGAGCTACAGCCCGTACAAGCGATTGAAATTGACTAGGAGGTTTGCGCAGCAAAAGGAAACTCCAGAGCCCTTTGTATGACCATATAAGGCTTTTATTTACTACAAGTTAAATGGAGCGGAACTAATTTTTATTTATTTATTACATTTATACCCCGCCTTTTTTCCTGCAAGGAACCCAAGGCGGCTTACATAATCCTCCTCCTCCTCTCCATTTTACCCTCACAACAACCCTGTGAGGTAGGTTAGGCTGAGAGTCAGTGACTGGCCCAAAGTCACCCAGTGAGTTTCATGGCCGAGCAGGGACTAGAACCCGGATCTCCCGAGTCCCAGTCCAACACTCTCACCACTATGCCACACTGGCTCTCTAATAGCTTTCTAGGTATGCTACAACGTCAACATGACCTGACGTGATCTCCGAGTTTTATCAATGAATGGGTTCCCAGGCTAGCGTATTGAGGAAAGTCAGGTACCTTAGACCAGAGACTCTGCGCTGGTCAGTTTCATGCCTGGCTGCGGATCCGCCTGATCCGGGTAAGAGAACAGCTTATCCCAGCCACTACTGGGGATGAACTTGCCGAAGCGACCCGTGTTCCCAACAACCCCCAGAAGATGTGCACGGGGGGTGGGGGGGTTTCTTCCCCACCTTTTCCCGCTCTCCCGCCCCCTGCCTGTCAGGTGGGCTTATCCCTGCCCCCTGTGTGGCAGGTGGGCTTATGCCTGCCCGGGAAAGTCTTCTGGTCCGGGGTGTACTTTACAGCTCATAGTGGCTGCCCTGTCTTCTTGATGGTCCACAACTCTCCTTTGTGGATTCCGACCGAGAACTTCCTTGTTGGTCTGCAGGTTTCGTCTGGCAGAGCCAGCACCTCCAGTTCCCCTCCCACCCCCTGTGGAGAGGTTTATGCAGACAGAGCTTGGCAGGGAAATGTGTGTTCATGTTCCTTTTACAGTTGGGCTTTCTCCACAGTTTTATTTTAATTACTAAATCCTGAGAGGAGGGATAGTGTGAAGGATCACTAGCAGGATCCTTTGCGTGAGTTCGGCGCTTAACGGGTTAACCGGCACTGAGTTACAGCCCGTACGAGCGCTGGCGACCACCTGAGAGGCTTTCGCGCACAAGAGGAAACCAAAGCCCTTTAAATGACCAAATAAGGCTTTTGTTTGTTTACACAAAACACAGAGCGGAACTAACAGCTCTCCAGGAATACTACAATGTCAACACAACCTTAGTTGACCCCTGCGTTACTCAATGAACAGGCTCCTAGGCTAGCGGATTGAATCTGGTCAATTACCTCAGATCAGAGACTCTACGCCTAGTCAGTTTCAGCCTGGCTCCGGGTCGGCCGATCCGGGGATGAGAATGGCTTACTCCGGCTGCCGCTTGGAGGACGAATCTGGCCCCGAAGTACCCTGGGTTCCCAACAACCCTTTACCGGAAGGGAGAGGGGTTTTCTACCCCTGAGTTCCCGCTCTCCCCACCCTCCAGGTCAGGTGGGGGCTTATGCCTGCCCCTTCGTATCAGGTGGGCTTATTCCTGCCCGGGAAGAAGGTGACGTACTGGTACTTTACAGCTCTTTGAGACTGCCCTGATAGTTTGATGGTTCTTGATGGTCCTTCCTTGATTTTGTGGATCTCTACCGAGACTCTTCTTTGTTGGGGATGACGGTCTGTCTGGCTACTTCTCCTGTGACTTCATCCCCCCTTCCTCGCCCCCTCCCTTGGGCGAAGACTGTGTGTGTGTGTGTGTGCAGACTTGTGTTAGGCTTTCTCCACATTATTATATTTTGGTACAGTTTTTTTCTTTCTTAGGTGTTATCTGGTTGGCAAAATGTCAAGGGCATCCAGTCAGGACACAGCTTTTTTGTAGAACTACAGTAATTTGTAGAGTCACATTAATGGGAACAGCTCCAAATCCTCATTGAGACCCTTTGGTTTTAAAGTATCTAATTTAATGATCTATTGTTATTTCCCTTCTTAATAGTTGTTTTTCATTTTTAGCGTTAATTTTATCCAGAGCCCAAAATGTAAGATCTGTATGGGAATGTTGCTGTTCTATAAAATGTTGAATTAGTGGTGCACCTTGTTTGTTGTTTTTTATATTACTAATGTAATATATTACTAAGGTGCTCTCCTATACGTTTTTTTAAAAGTCTGATGGTTTTTCCTACATATATTTTTAGGCATTTACACTGGATTGCATAAATATCAAAGGAACTGTTGCAGGTGGTGAAGTACTATAGAAAAAAACTTTTGTTGATCCTAGGGATTTGGCCTGTGAGAGTCAAATATTGAACATTGGACAGGCCTATTGGACACCACCCCTGTGGACATTGCTGCTATTGTAAATATACCGACAAAACTACAGCATTTGTAAATCCCTCAGATCAACAAAAGTTTTTTCTAAAATACTTCACCACCTGCAACAGTTCCTAGGAATCTACGTTCTTCTTTTATTAAAAACAATAATGTATCATGAATGTTAATATTTTAGATTTCAGGGTTTAAACTTTTAGAGGAAGGTAAAACAGTTTGTTTTATGTAGATTTGTTGAGTTTTATAATACTTTTAAATGGCACTGTTTTATGAATTTAACATTTTAACGATTTGTAAAGGCCTATGGCTGTATACAGTAAAGTTTATATGAGTAATTTACGACAATTGTTTCCCCCCCCCCCCCCGCCCCATTGCCATTTTGAGGGGAAATCATCTGTGCATCTGCGATTGGCCCTGCCGGGCTGCTGGAGAAGGAGACTGACAGAACACAGAGAGATGGACCGGCACAGTAGCAGCCATGGTGCCACTTCGTTGCAAGAGAGTATTTTTGTTTGTTTGTGTGGAGGAAGGGGGGGCTGGCTGACCCGCCACACCCCCACCCTTTCCTACCCAAAAGGACCCAAGACCCCCAGAGATCTCAAGGTACCAGATTGCCAAGCCTCAGCTGTCTGCAATCCTACTTGAATCTCTGTTCAGGGACTTGCCTTCCTGACTGTAACCTGGATTTAGTTACTGAACCAAGCAGAGCGACTACAAAACCCATGTGGGGTAAAACCAAGAAAGGTTTATTCTGGTAGCACTTTACAACAAAAGGTGGGAAATGAGAGAAGCACACAAAATTAGAGAGACACTTTAGTACACAGTAAAGCTGCAAAATAACAAAACCTACTTCTTTATATCTCTCAGGCACACAACTCGGTTACCTTAGGGTCAGTTCTCTTCCAGGGTTAGATCCAGCACAGCCTTGCTGCCTGGGGGGGATTACCACACCTACCCGAAGGTCCGAGATGGGTAGCCTCCCACAAGGCTTGCCTTAACCAGAGCCCTCATTCAGCTAATTTCACCAGGAGCTACCTGGGGTCAAATCCTGAGGCCTCCCGAAGGCTTGGGCCTCTCCTTGGCTTACCGCCATTGCTCCAACAGCCGGCAGCCATGCGATGACCAAAGACAAAGAACAAAAACCACACGGTTGGGAAATATAGCTCTTTCCCCGTCCCCTCCTCCTTCCTGTAGCTTTGCTGCTTCTCAGCCAATCAGGGTGAACTTCACCTGGCCAGGCAGGGAGGGGAACTCATGACTTTTGCATCTGAAAAGCCGTAGACAGGCGCCATGTCCCATCTGATACTTTATGCACATTTCGCCTCCTCCCAGCCCCCCAACTGGCCTTACTTGGTTTACACATGAGGAGGCGTGTGTGTGTGTGTGTGTGTGTGTGTGTGTGTGTGCAGGAACTCTCAAAGGCTCTTTTCTTCACAGTTTGTTTAAATGTCTGCCTGCCTGCCTCTCTCTCTCCCTCCCTCTCTCTCTCTCCCTCTCCCCCACTTGGGGGGGGGGCACTTGCTGAACCCTCCAAATGAAAAAAGACACCACTGTCTTTGTGGTGACCCTGATTCAGATCAAGACCATGGTGCTCCCAGCAGGGATGTTGAAGAGTCCTTGGTTTCGAGTCACGAGTCAAGTCACGAGTCTTTGGACCCGAGTCTCAAGTCCGAGTCCTTGGTCCAAAATGGTGACTTATGAGTCACGAGTCACTCCCAAAGCTGACTCCATGAGTCCCTATTAAAATCAATGGGTTTTTTCCCCAACAAAATAAGGCTACTTCAGATGTGTGGCTTAAATAAATTCTAGGCACAAGTGTGCCTTTTTATTTCAAAACTCTGCAACTGATTTTGGCAAGAACAGACCAGGCAGACAAACCCAAAATAACCAGGCAGGCAGAGGAAGGCAGGGAACCCCAAAGCAGGCAGGCAGAGGCAGCCAAACCCAAATTGTCTGAAAGGTTGCATTTTAGGGAAATGATTCATAGAATCATAGAATCATAGAAAAGTAGAGTTGGAAGGGGCCTACAAGGCCATTGAGTCCAACCCCCTGCTCAATGCAGGAATCCAGGTCAAAGCATCTCTGACAGATGTCTGTCCAGCCGCACCTTGAATGCCTCCAGAGTGGGAGAGCCCACGACCTCCCTAGGTAGTTGATTCCATTGTCTTATTGCTCTGACAGTCAGGAAGTTTTTCCTGATGTTTAGGTGGAATCTAGGTTCCTGTAACTTGAGCCCATTATTCCGTGTCCTGCAAACTGGGATGATCGAGAAGAGATCCTGGCCCTCCTCTGTGTGACATCCCTTCAAATACTGGAAGAGTGCGATCATATCTCCCCTCAGTCTCCTCTTCTGAAGGCTAAACATGCCCAGTTCTTTCAGTCTCTCCTCATAGGGCCTTGTTTCCAGTCCCTTTATCATCCTTGTTGCCCTCCTCTGAACCCTCTCCAGTTTGTCTATGTCCTTCTTAAAGTGAGGTGCCCAGAACTGGATGCAGTACTCAAGATATGGCCTAACCAGTGCCGAGTAAAGGGGAATTATCACTTCCCGCGATTTGGAAGCTATACATCTATTAATACAGCCCAAAATTGCATTTGCCTTCTTTGCAGCCACATCGCATTGCTGGCTCATATTCAGTTTATGATCTACCACAATTCCAAGATCCTTCTCTATCTTGTAGTATTGTTGAGCCAAGTGTCCCCCATTCTGTAACTCTGCATTTGGTTTCCTCTCCCTAGGTGCAGCACTTGGCATTTATCCCTATTAAATTTCATTCTGTTGTTTTCGGCCCAGCGCTCCAGCCTATCGAGGTCACTTTGAATTTTGTTTCTGTCTTCCAGAGTATTAGCTGTTCCACCCAACTTTGTGTCATCTGCAAATTTGATAAGCATTCCCTGCACCTCCTGATCCAAGTCATTAATAAAAATGTTGAAGAGCACTGGGCCCAGGACCGAGCCCTGTGGTACCACGCTTGTTACCTCTCCCCAGTTTGAGAAGGAACCATTGATAAGCACTCTTTGAGTCCAATTCTGTAGCCAATTGTGGATCCACCTGATAGTTGTTCCATCTAGCCCACTCTTAGCTAGCTTGCTAATCAGGATATCATGAGGCACTTTGTCGAAAGCTTTGCTGAAGTCCAGATATATGATGTCCACAGCATTCCCACAGTCCACAAGGGAGGTTACCCGATCAAAAAATGAGATCAGATTAGTCTGACAGGATTTGTTCTTGACAAATCCATGCTGGCTTCTAGTAATCACTGCATTGTTTTCAAGGTGCTTGCAGACTGACTTCTTTATAATCTGCTCCAAAATCTTCCCGGGGATTGATGTCAGACTGACTGGCCTGATTTTAAAAAATAAACTTGCTGTACTTCCTAAAACCTATCCATGTTGCATTTGAGGAACACGATTTTGGAACGTGAGCCCTTGGTCTCGAGTCCCGAGTCGAGTCTCGAGTCCCATTAAAAATATTGGGACTCGAGTCTGACTCGAGTCACAGGGGGGACTCAGTCCCGAGTCTCGAGTCCCGAGTCCTGGAGTCCGAGTCCCCATCCCTGGCTCCCGGGGGGTGTTAAACCTGCCCCCACCTGTTTTCATCCCAAAGTTGCACCCCCCCCAAAGGGGGTTAAAAAGGGGTGGGCACTTCTTTGGCTCCAGTGGAGTCTTTTCTCTCTCTCTCTTTTTAACCCCCTTATGGGTGTCCATCACTAGAGTCTACACAATCTTCTTTAGAATTTCCTCCTTTTATCCCGGAAGACAATCTTACTCGGTCACGAGTGATCGCATGATGATGATGATGATGATGATGATGATGATGGGTGTGTGTTGAATTTTGGGACAAAAGCAGCTGGGGAGAAGGTTTACCCCTCCCCCCACTGGAGTGCCATGGTCTCAAACCAAATCGGGGCCACATGCACTTACACTGAAGTAAAACAAGGAGCATATCCCTGCCTGAGCCAGCTTCTCTTCTTCCTTGAAAGGCGAGTCAAGTGGGAGACCACCAGGCTCAGGCCTGCAGCAGCAGCAGCAGCCCACCTACCCACGGGGTCTCTGATTGGCTGGCTGCCTGCCTGCCTCAAACTAGCCAATGAGCCAGCCAGGAAAGGATGAGTGTCCATATGATGTCTTGCACTTTTTTTTAAAAAAAAAAATTGCCAGCGTGGCGGAGCGTACCCCTAAGGAAGAATTCGGACCAGGAGCTACTTCGTGGCCTGCAACAGCAGGCAGTGAAGGGAGGAAATGTTAAATCATAGAATTACTGAGTTGGAAGGGGGGCATTTAGGCGATCAAGTCCCAACCCGTGCTCAGTGCAGGAATCCAGTTTAAAGCATCCCTGACAGGTGGCTGCCCAGTCTCAGCCTGTCAACCACTGGATTTAAATTTACTTGTTTCATTCTCATTGGTGAAATAAAATAAAAGACCGAGAGCCCAATTATCTCTGTGACGGATTCTCAAGGAACCCAGGTCTTGATCTGCAGCCACCCTCACCCCACGGTCTTGCTTAGCTGGGGCTGGCCTCTGCCCTGCTCTCTGCCTCAAGCCCCTCCTAGCTCCCGGGGCCTGGCAAAGAAGTTGGAGAGACAACAGAAGCTTGCTCAAAAGAAGTTTATTGGATGGCCACCATTGATTTAATCTCCCTTGGCAATCCCCCCACACACCCACGAAAGATGCAAAGCTGGCGATCAGAGGCACCGCTGGTGACCCGACTTCGTCCCATAGACCTCCACCTCACACAGCGTCATGTATTCTGCCCGGCCAGGGATGTGGACGCTAACGTAGCGGCCCTTGAGCCCTTTGCAATAGAGGGTATTGATGGAGCCCCGGCTGATGTCTGTGACGGTCCCACAGCTGCAGAGAGAGAAGGAGGGTCAGCCGTGGGGCGGCAGCAATTCTGACTGACTCAATCTAAGCCAGTGTTCTCCAACCTTGGGTCCCCAGATGTTTTTGGCCTACAACTCCCAGCATGCCCCAGCCAGCGTAGCTGGCTGGGGCATGCTGGGAGTCGTAGGCCAAAAACATCTGGGGACCCAAGGTTGGAAAACACTGATCTAAGCAGTAGGTGAATGCATTCATATGTATAACCTCTGACATTCCTAAAACCACTAAGAGGGCATTGTGCCCCCCCCACTCCCACCCCCAGACACAGAGGTGGCATACCTGGAGTCTATCAGGTGTTGCTCTCACCGTTGCTAGCTACTCTTCTAGTCTAGATTACTTATTCTGGAATAACAACCACCCACTGTTTCCATCTCTGTTCCCAGTCCCTCCTGTGGATCAAAGCCACTTTTTCACCCAGAAGAAGCATACCCTCTCCCTCTGCCCATCATTATGAAGACAGAAAGGGGAGCCTGTGCCACCCGAGAGGTTTTTGCTTCAGGGCGTGGGGCAGAGTGGGGGGAATGGAACTTACAGGGGGTCGGATTTGCCCAGGCCAGCCACGGAATCTCCCACGTGGATCTCGGCACCCTGGAGTCTTTCGCCACAGCAGTCCTCACGGTTTTTCACCACCACAGTGGAGATGACGTACTGATCGCCCAAGTCCACGTACCACCAGGGGTCCATGTCCTGTTTTGTGTGGGCGCAGGAGCTTGGTTTAAAGTAGTCCCCACCACAATCGCCATCCACAGCTTTTCCTGCCACTGTATTGCGCGGGGTTTCGTAGGTGGAGGACTGAAAGGCTGGACGGCCTCTGGCCAAGTTCTGAGCTAGAGACATGATGGAAAGAAGGTGGGGTGGGAAGAGAAATGGTCGTCGTTAGAGATGGTCATGGACCCCTCCTTCTCTGGGCAAGCGCAGACCAGGGGGGAGAACGTGGAAAGCCATTGGGACACCCCCTTTCAGTGGAGATTGTGGGGAAGGGATTGGTATGGGGGGAGTAGCATCCATGCTTGTTGACAGGCTGTGCTATTTCACAGATGGCCATAGAGGGACGTTTCTTGATGGAAGGTGTGAAGAAAAGCATGCAGAGTCTCTGTGTTGTTGTCGTCGTCGTCCCCCACGCACACACATGTAAATAAGTGTAATGACTTTGGATGAGGGTGAACAAACTGAGGCTTAATCCAGACAAGGAAGAGGCGAGAAAGAGGACGGTCCGGAAACTTCAGCTGGTTCAAAATAGGGCAGCGAGATTATTAACCGGGACTGGCCGACGAGAACATATTATGCCAGTGCTTTCTCATCTGCACTGGCTGCCAGTCTGTTTCCGGGCCCGATTCAAAGTGCTGGCGCTAACATTTAAAGCCCTAAACGGCTTGGGGTCAGGGTATCTGTAGGATCGTCTCCTCCCATATGTACCTGCCCGGACACTAAGATCTGCATCAGCGGTCCTTCTCTGAGAGCCCCTGCCAAAGGAAGTGAGGCAGGTGGCTACCAGGAGGAGGGCCTTTCCTGCTGTGGCACGCCGGTTATGGAATGAGCTCCCCAAAGAGGTTCGCCTGGCATCTACTTTGTATTCTTTCCGGCACCAGGTGAAGACCTTTCTGTTCTCCCAGGCATTTTAATCATCTTAATCATTTTAATCTTGTAATTGTTTTTAATTGCATTATTGTAACTGCTGTTTGTTTTTAATCTGTGGTTTTAAATTTTATATTTTATGTTGTATTTTATGATTTTAACTGTTGTAAACCACCCAGAGAGCTTTGGCTATTGGGCGGTATAAAAATGTATTAAATAATTGTGGAGAAACGAGCCTTTGGGGGTACACACACACACCTCAGGTGTGAACCGGCTGGGGTGGGGTGTGCATAGTTAGAGTGTAGAGAAAAGAGTTTTTAGGGTTCATGCATGCATGCATGCATGCAGGAACACAAACACACACACACACACACACACACACGCCTCCTCATGAGTGAACCAGGCGGGGGCTGGGAGGAAGCGAAAGGTGCATGGAACATAGGATGGGGCCTGGCGCCCAGAGGTCTGGAGGAGCCAGGCTGAAAGCGTTCATATGCAGATGTAATTCAAATAGTTCAAGCCATGACTCAGGAGTTCCCTTCCCCCTGCCTGGTCCAGTTCCCTCCCCCCTGCCTGGCCAGGTGAAGTTCAAATTGATTGGCTGAAGCAAGAAGGTTACAGAAAAGGGGAGGGGGGAGAGCTTTTCCCCCACGTGTAAGCCTTTGTTCTTGGTCAGTCTTGGTCAGTCCCTTTGGTAGCGTGCCCGGCATGGCAGCGTGCCAGCGAGGGGCCCGAGCCTTTAGGGGGGGCCCCCTCAAGAATCGACCCCAGGCAGCCCCTGGTAAAATTGGCTGGTTTGAAGGACTGGTGAAAGCAAGCCTTGTAAGAGTTTACCCATCTTGGACCTTCGGGTAGGTGTGGTAATTCTCTATCGGGCGGCAAGGCTGTGCTGGATCTAACCCTTTGAAGAAGACACCCTCAGGTAACAGGTGTGTGCTTGAGAGATTTTAAGGAATCAGGTTTTCTTATTTTGCAGCTTTACTGTGTACTAAAGTGTCTCTCTATTTTGTGTGCTTCTCTCATTTCCCTAATCTTGTTGTAAGATGCTACCAGAAATAAACCTTGTCTTGGTTTCACCCCAAATGGGTTTTGTAGTGCTCTGTGAGTTCAGTATCTAAATCCAGGTTACAGAAATATGAAGGCGAGTCCCTAAACAGAGATCCAAGTAGGATTGCAGGAGACAGCTGAGGCTGGCAATCTGGTACCTTGAGATCTCTGGGGGTCTTGGTTCCTTTGCCAGCAGGCAAGGGTGGGGTGGTGGCGGGTCAGCCAGCCCCCCCCTTCCGGGCCACATGGTGGCAAGTGCTGGGTTTCCTTTTGCAGGGAGGAAAGGTGGGGAGTCTGGCGGGTCAGCCAGCCCCCCCTCTTCCTCCACAATAATAAACAAATAAATAAATAAATAAATAGGTGGTCCTGGTTAGTCAAAAGGGAGATCGAGGAAATGGGACTCAACCTGTGCTGGGTGGGGTTACAGGTGAGTGGCGCAAATCAAAATGCACCAGCCTCTGAAAATGCGCCATCCAGGATATAGGGACATGTCCACATTAACCTTTATGGTTCTATGAGGCTTTGGCAGCAGACCCAGGCAACAGAACCAGGCAAGTATCGCCCTCTGGCAATGGCTATGCCATGTCTCTTGTTCACCGGACAAGAAACCAAGTGTTTGTCTTCCTCTGTCAGGTGTTGGAGGCTGTGCAGGAAACATAAAGGCCCTTGGCTGATGTCTCAGCTTTAAGCTTCACTATGAGGTTTGGTCTCCAGTTGTGCAGAGGAGCCACAATGGAAGGGCTTCCTTTGAAGAACATTGGCACTCAGCTACTAGAAATATTGAGTGAGTTTGCACATCACGGCAACCAGCCCTGCAAATAAGGTACTGCGGAGAGAAAGCCAAGCGGAGCACACACTTTGCCCCGCATTCTAGCTGCATAATCTCTGCCTGGGGCCGGAGAGCTCTGCATACTGATGGTTTCCCCCAAGCACTCTCAATGGTTTGTCAAGCACCCTCAATCGCCCTTCCGAGGGGCAAGGTGACACCGAAACCTCCGCACCCTCTCCTGCCTGGCCAGACCGGTTCGTCCTGTCAGCAGAGGGAGGGGTCAGGGGATCGAGCGGGGCGGGGGGAGAAGCGAGGGGGTAAAAGAAGCAGCCAAGGCTTCTGAAGGTTGTTGGAAGCAAGGTGCTAAGGAGCACGGAGCGGGTCACCAGCTCAGGCCAGCCCGGACACTAAACCCCCAAGCAGACTGCCTGGGTACATTGCCGTAAGTCCGTTCAATTTGCTAGCTTTTAGACTAGGTTAGATTCTTTGGTGTTAGCATAGAACAGCTTAGGTTCTTTTTTGTGTTGTAGTTCTGACCGTGTGTAACAAGCTACTTCCTCTTGTCAAATTCAATTACCTTATCTCCCCATTCCAATTTGTATTGTTTACCCTTCAATAAAGTGCTTTCATTTTTGACTGAAGCATAGTTTCACTTTGACTCAGTGCTCAAAATCCAGTGTTTGTGAGCTGAACTGAACCGGGGATCACAAGCAGGAGCCCTGAGCTGTCAAAATAGCCGCTGTGCTCCCGTTCTTGCAGAAAAGGACCGGCGGCGGTCCTTCACAGCTACACAGAGTGGATTGTTTGTGAAACAACCCATGGTGTGCCCGACAGATGATCAGGCTCACCGTGGGTTGTCCCCTGTCCTCCTTCCCCCTCAGTCCTTTCGTGGGTATCCCAGGGGGCCCTGTGGCAGGACCCAACTTGTCTGCCACCCCTGCTGTGATTGCCCTTTTGCATTTGCTGTGCCCCCCCCCCTTTACCCATTTTTTTTTCTTTTTTCAGAATCGCTTTTTGTGATTGCCGATTTGAGAGCCCCCTCAAAGAGCCCAAGAAGCAGCATATATGTCATCCGTCTGGGGGAAGCAAAAAAAGAAAAGCTCCATTCTGGGGCCACCATTTTGTGTTTGGGGCTGCCCCCCCACACACACCACAATTTCCCCTCTTTTCCCCAGTTCTTACCTATGCCAGGGAACTCCATCTTGCAGCTCTGGGCCTCCCCAGGTCCTGCCAGTAATGCCAGGACCAGCAGTGAAGTCCATAGGATGAGCATCCTGCGAGGGGGTGCGTGTGGAGAGGGGAGTGAAGAAGAAGTCAGTGAGAGGGAGCAGATGCTAGGCCTAAGGCAGGGGTCCCCAATGGGGTGTCTGTGGCATCCACAGGCACCTCCAGCATCTGTGAAGGGGTCCCCACTGTGGTGCTTACAGGCATATATCCATTTTTAAAAAATATAGGTACATGGATTTGTATATATCCATAGCAATGAATACATATGACATGCATACAATGTCCTAGCAATTATACATAGGCTTCAACAAAAGCCTGTTCTTAAGAATGTCTTTAAGTCTAATTTGTATGTAAGTCAGAACAGCATAGCATTCTATACGTTAAAATCGGCATTTTACACAAATTGCATAAATTACACAAATTGCGTAGTGTACTACGCTATGTACTCTATGTAAATGGCATAGCGCCGGGGAACCCAGAAGTCCGTTCTTAAGTACGGGTTGTCTGTAAGTCAGACGTCCTTAACTCGGGGACTGCCTGTACCAACACTGTTCAGAGATCCAGAAGAATGGAATTTTAGAGGACAAATTGGAAACTGGACATAAAACTGGACAGAACTGAAAATAGAGGGCAGTCCTGGACAAAATAAGTCATCTGGCCACCCTATTTCAAATCAGATGAAATAGGCACTGTAGATCTGCCCATCATGGTTTTCGGCTCTTTAGCAGGCTGCATGGGGGTAGAGCAAACATGGCAGACCACCCCATGATCGTTGGCAGCCATGAAGGTGGTCTCTTTAAGATGCCTTAGAGCAGTGTTCTCCAACCTTGGGTCCCCAGATGTTTTTGGCCTACAACTCCCTGCATGCCCCAGCCAGCTATGCTGGGAGTTGTAGGCCAAAAACATCTGGGGACCCAAGGTTGGAGAACACTGCCTTAAAGCAAGGCTAAGCAGTCTTGCCTAAAAACCTTGTAGGTCACGTATACAAGGCTAGTCCTAGCAACACCAAAGCTAATCACAGCTGTACATATTCAAAAAGCTCCAGGTGGGCAAACCCCAATTTAATTATGCCAGCCCTATGGTGATGTTTCCACACATAATGTAGTAATCACCAGTTGAGGGGTAAGTCATGGAATTTCTAAACTTCTGGAAAGGCCTCTGTTTGGGAACAGCTGTAGGCTCAGCACTCTCCTGAGTGGTTTGTCCACCCAAATTTCCCTCCTCTTTGCATCCGTGATGACTTGGGCTAAGAGTTGTCCCAACTCTATTGATTCAGCCGGACAGATCTCTTGAACCCATTGCGGAATCTTCCTGTAACCCTTTTGTGGCTTTGTAGTATTGCCACGTGACGCCCTTTTGAGCCCTTGAAGCTTTTTGTCTGAACAGTATGAGAGCTCTGGGTTTCTCAGACCCTCAGTGTGCCGATTCATGGCATCGGTTCCATTCATGGCTGTTGGACCAGTAACGTACCGGGAGGGTCTATGGCTCAGTGGCAGAGCCTCTGCTTTGCATGCATAAGGCTACAGGTTAAATCCCTGGAATCTCCAGGTAGGACCAGAAAGAATCCTGCCTGACGCCCTGGAGAGCCACCGCTGCCCTTCAGCGTCGACAGTGCTGGGCTGGATGGATCCGTGGGGGGCTGGCTCGGTAGAAGGCGGCCACCTCTGCTCCTCTGACCATGACGCTGAACCACCACCCAGGTCTCTTGGCCTCCCCCACTGCTGGCAGGATTCCACCTGCTTTTTGAAGTGCAGCGGACACCAAAGTTCTTCTGTGGCCACCGATGGCCAGGTATCACCCAGGTAGACCTGGTTGCCTCTGCTGGTCCTCGTAACCCAGATAGAACCTGCCAAGAGGCACAGAACGCCACTGTTCTGCCACTCCGCCCTATCTCGCTCACTCAGAATTTTATTGTTTATAGCCAATGGCCATCACACATATATACATAGAATATAAAATTTAAAAAAAACACAGGTTGAACATTTAATATAATGAAACAAAATGCTATAAAATAATCCAGGTTTAGAAACATTCTTTCTGTATGGCCCCCTTATGGTTTGGCAGTAGTTTGGTTTATAAAGGCTGCCCTTATTTTCCTTGCAGCTAACGCAAATAAAGCTATCCTGTAGCTAATAAATTTGTCCACATCAGACAACAACCATCTAATTTTAAAATCGTCTGATTGACCTTCTAAAGTAGTCTGAAAAAGAAGAATAAATCTGGCCCTGGGTGAATTATATAGTGGACAATATAGAATATAATGTACCAGATCTTCAATGTGCCCTGTTTCACATATGCAAAAACGCTCTTGTGCAGGTCTGTTAGAAAACCTTCCAGCCAAATACTCAGTGGGCATTGTTTCAAATCTGAGCTGGGTCAAAGCATGCCTAACAGGGAAGAAGGTTAGCTCTTGCAGATAGCTTGCCCTTTTGTGATCTGTTTTAATCTTGGCGTACCAAGTGGCTGATTTGCAGTTTTTTATATATTCAAGATCTCTTTTGGCATCTTCGCCAAACACAATATCTCGGATCTTATGATCAGACACATCCTGCATTGTCGTTGCTAAGGGAATCGAGTAACTCAGCATCAAGCATCTGCAAGAGTTTGCCCAGCCTTCTCTATTCTGCAACTCCAAAAAGCATAGTTTTGCTAAATGGTTTTCTGACAATGATGTTAATTTTTTCCAATATAATATTATGGATTTGTGTATACGTGCATTCAGGGAAGGGAGACCTAGTTCAGTTCACTCCGTCCTATCAGTCTCCCAGACTCCCCACGGTCTGGCCACCAAAGTCCTTGCCTTGTCCAAGGCAGAGATCTGCTGTAATCTCTTTTTTCCGAAAGCACTTATTTTTCCCACAGAGACCCTAAAAGTTTCAGTGCGCCCAATTCTTCAGCTTCAGGAATGGGTTATTATTCAAATCCAAGGAGAGGGATCTTTTGTAACTCTAGACTATTTTCAGGAGGACCTCCATCTCCAAAGTGTAGTCTCCTACTCTGCACCCCCTTTCCTATTGTGTGTGTTCTGTGAGTGTACAATTCAGCCTAATTTTGGACAGTATTTGTTGGGAGCTCAGCCCCTTAATGCAGCCTTCCCCTGGCCAACCAGTGGGTAGATTGGCTGAGACTCCTGGCTGTTGCTTTCCGAAGTTTCCTCTCTATGCCCACATCAGTCAGCCATGTTTTCCAGAAGATTTGATTCAGCTGAGTGTGTTAACCTTATTGCCTTTTGCAGTGCCAACCTTTTAATGTCACTATATGTCCCAGTATCTTATTGTACACCCCCCCCTTTTAAAGCTGTTTTAAGTTGTTTTTAAATTTTGTGTGTTAACAGCTTTTATATTATGTTTTTCTTTTGTACTATTTGTGAACTACTCAGAGAGCGTGGCTTTTGGGAAGTGTAGAAATGAAATAAATGAAATGAAAACATTTTCCCTGAGAGGAAATGGGAGGAAGCAGAGTGCACACACAGGTGCTAGAAATTGGTGTGTGTGTGTGTGTGTGTGTGAGAGAGAGAGAGAGAGAGAGAGAGAGAGAGAGAGAGAGAGAGCGACACATCAGCTATAGGTAACCCCATCCTATTCCTGCCCTCCCCTTTTACTGTATTAAGTGTGCACAAGGATTAGTCGGATCGCACCACCCACTGTTTGGACAGGCCCCCGTGGGACCCTCCCCCACTCTTTTTCTTTCCTACTCTTGCAATCTCACCCCAAACCCTTCTTTTCCCTTCCCAGAAGTCTTTGGGCTCCCTATTTGTCCAACCTCCTTGGACTCAGAAGCCCAGCCCAGATCAGCCTGGATGTTACACACACATCTGGGTCATGCACCGCAGCCCTCAGTTCAGCTGCCAAGAGAACTAAACTAGCTTCCCCGCACCCTTGATTCTCTCCACATCTGTTGCGCACCGTGTATGTTTTTGTTGCCTTTTTGTAATGGACATCCTACCAAGTTAATTTCCCCAATAATGGGTGAATATTTTAAATTCTCAGGTGTGTTTAATAAATTCCACTGTTAACTGAGGAAGACAGTATGTGTGTGTGAGTCGTTGATTTGCCTCTTCCCAGACAAACTTTTGCCAAGGTTAAAAGACACCCTAACAACCGTGTGTCTTGAGAATGTGCACAAGTTTGTACACATGTCTTGAGGAGCAGATTTGGTAACAGCTCTCCTTTCTTCTGGGGGAGGGAGGATTTGATGGGCTCCAGGTATCAGGTCCATTGTTCCCCCCCACACACACACAACTCACCTTGAATCTACTTCTTGGATCAAGCAGAACCGTCAGTTGCCCTCCTTGGCGGTTTTGCAATGACAGCTAATTTTCTTCAAACTGGTGTGGAGACCGCAGTGATGGCACCTGGATCCTGGACCTTCTTTTGAGCAGTCCAGGTTTTATCTCCTTTCCAGTGGGCGGCTCTTGCCTGGCTCATAAAAACCAAGCCAATCATGTTGGGCCAAGGTTGAAAGATCAAGATCAGGGTTTTCTCTTCCCATGTGGTTTCCTTCTTGCTTTGGGTGTTGGCACTTGTGGATTATGTTATTCAACCCACACCCAATTGAAGAATGACTTTCCCCCCTTCAACTCCTCCTCCTTCAACTCTTCCAATATCCAACTGGTTGTTGGCTCTCTCCTTAAGAATATCTCCACTTTCCCATTTAAGCCATGTTGAGCACCAACAAATATATATGACTATTGATTTTAGCCAGGTGCCAAACACAGCCATCCAGTTCCAAAGTCAATACTCAAGTGGATGGATTGGGGATTGCCCTTCTCTGTTGCAATGATGACCAAAGGAACATAAGGAGAGCCATGCTGGATCGGACCACAGGCTCTTTCTATATTTTTAATATCTTTACTGCTTCATTTTTTTGTTGCATTATTGCTATGTGTGTTTTTAGATACAGACTACCTTTTCTCAAACACATGCCCAATGTAATAAAAATATTATAAAACCTTAAAATACATAATCCTATATAATGCCATAGTATACTATAAATCCCTTGATCAAATAGTGACTACGCAGGGAACACTCCAAGCAAACAGCCTTGAAGATTCCAGGGCCGTTCCCAGAAGCGTGCTCTTTCTTCAAACGTGATCTTAGGGTGTGGGCAGGCGTATATGGGAAGAGCCGATCCCTCAGGTCACCTGGCCCCAAGCCGTTTAGGGCTTTGTAAGTTAATACCAGCACTTTGAATTGGGCCTGGACATGGACTGACAGCCAGTGCAGATGGTAATGCAGTGGCCTAATATGATCACGTTGGCCAGTCCCTGTTAGCAATCTTGCTGCCATGGAGTTTCCGGACCGTTTTCAAAGGCAGCCCCACATATAACGCATTGCAGTAATCCAAGCGAGAGGTGACCAGAGCATGGATAACTGTAGCTAGGCTATCCCTGTCCAGAGAAGGACGTAGTTGGTATATCAGCCTAAGCTGATAAAAGGTGCTCCGTGCCACCGAGTCCACTTGTTCCTCTAGCGACAGTTCTGGATCCAAGAGCACCCCCAAACTACGAACCCGATCCTTTAGGGGGAATGCAAACCCCCCCCCCCAGAACAGGCTGAATATCACTCATTCGGGTAGGTGAGTGATACTGACAGTACCTCCGTCTTGTCTGGATTGAGTCTCAGTTTATTTGCCCTCATTCAGTCCACTGCCGTTCCCAGGCACTGATTCAGAGTGGTCACTGCCTCAGCTGGATTTGTTGAAAAGGAGAGAGCAAGCTGAGTGACATCCGCATATTGATGACACCTCCGCCCACACCTCTGCATAACCTTCTCCCAGCGGTTTCATGTAGTTGTCGAACGACAGCACGGGGACAAAACAGAGCCCTGTGGAACCCCATAGCACAGCTGCCAAGGCACAGAGCAATAATCCCCCAGCACCACCTTCTGGAATTGGCCATCCAAGTAGGAGTGGAACTACTGGAGCGCAGTGCCTCCAACTCCCAGCCCAGACAGCCTATCCAGAGGGACACCATGGCCAATGGTATCGAAAACCTCTGAGAGGTACCAAGAGAATCAACAGGGTCACACACCCCCTGCCTCTCTCCCAGCAGAGGTCATCCAACAGGGTGACCAAGGCAGTTTCCATTCCAAAACCAATTCCAATATTGGAGGCAATATGCCTCTCAGAACCCGTTGCTGGGGAACGTGAGTAGGAGGGTGCTGTGGCACTCCTGTCCTGCTCGTGGGCTTCCCATGACCATCTTATTGGCCACTGTGTGAACAGAATGCTGGGCTAGACCTGAAGGATCGGCTCTTCCCATATACGCCTGCCCACACCCTAAGATCACGTTTGAAGAAAGAGCACGCTCTGGGCACGGCCCTGGAATCTTCAAGGCTGTTTGCTTGGAGTGCTCCCTGCGTAGTCACTATTTGATCAAGGGATTTATAATTATGACTATCTATAAACGTCACTTCCACCTCCTTGAAAGGTTTAATCAACGTTGCCTCCGGAAAATCCTGCAAATTACTTGGGAAGATAGGCGAACAAATGTCAGTGTACTGGAAGAAGCAAAGACTACTAGCATTGAAAAAATGATCCTTCAACGCCAACTTCAGTGGACCGGTCATGTTGTTCGAATGCCTGACTGCCGTCTCCCAAAGCAGTTACTTTACTCCCAACTCAAGGATGGAAAGCGGAATATCTGTGGTCAATATAAGAGGTTTAAAGATGTTCATAAGGCTAATCTAAAAAAATGCAATATAAACATCGAAAACTGGGAAGCTCTGGCCCATGAACGATCTAAATGGAGGTTGGCCTTTCACAAAGGTTCCATGGACTTTGAAGAAGCCCGAGTGCAAGGTGAAAGGGAGAAACGTGCTAAGCGAAAAGCACGTCAAATGAATCCTTTACAGGACCATCTTCTATCTGGTAACCTGTGTCCTCACTGTGGGAAGCTGTGTGGATCTAGAATTGGCCTCCACAGTCACTTACGGACCCATCGCTAGAGTCTACACAATCTTCTTTAGAATTTCCTCCTTTTATCCAGGAAGACAATCTTACTCGGTCACGAGTGATCGCCTGATGATGAATATACTATGGCATTATATAGGATTATGTATTTTAAGGTTTTATAATATTTTTATTACATTGAGCATGTGTTTGAGAAAAGGTAGTCTGTATCTAAAAACACACATAGCAATAATGCAACAAAAAAAATGAAGCAGTAAAGATATTAAAAATATAAAAAGAGTCTGTGGTCTGATCCAGCATGGCTCTCCTTATGTTCCTTTGGTCATCATTGCAACAGAGAAGGGCAATCCCCAATCCATCCACTTGAGTATTGACTTTGGAACTGGATGGCTGTGTTTGGCACCTGGCTAAAATCAATAGTTGTATATATTTGTTGGTGCTCAACATGACTTAAATGGGAAAGTGGAGATATTCTTAAGGAGAGAGCCAACAACCAGTTGGATATTGGAAGAGTTGAAGGAGGAGGAGTTGAAGGGGGGAAAGTCATTCTTCAATTGGGTGTGGGTTGAATAACATAATCCACAAGTGCCAACACCCAAAGCAAGAAAGAAACCACATGGGAAGAGAAAACCCTGATCTTGATCATTTCAACCTTGGCCCAACATGATTGGCTTGGTTTTTATGAGCCAGGCAAGAGCCGCCCACTGGAAAGGAGATAAAACCTGGACTGCTCAAAAGAAGGTCCAGGATCCAGGTGCCATCACTGCGGTCTCCACACCAGTTTGAAGAAAATAAGCTGTCATTGCAAAACCGCCAAGGAGGGCAACTGACGGTTCTGCTTGACCCAAGAAGTAGATTCAAGGTGAGTTGTGTGTGGGGGGGACAATGGACCTGATACCTGGAGCCCATCAAATCCTCCATCCCCCAGAAGAAAGGAGAGCTGTTACCAAATCTGCTCCTCAAGACATGTGTACAAACTTGTGCACATTCTCAAGACACACGGTTGTTAGGGTGTCTTTTAACCTTGGCAAAAGTTTGTCTGGGAAGAGGCAAATCAACGACTCACACACACATACTGTCTTCCTCAGTTAACAGTGGAATTTATTAAACACACCTGAGAATTTAAAATATTCACCCATTATTGGGGAAATTAACTTGGTAGGATGTCCATTACAAAAAGGCAAAGCGAACAAAACATACACGGTGTGCAACAGATGTGGAGAGAACAAGGGTGCGGGGAAGCTAGTTTAGTTCTCTTGGCAGCTGAACTGAGGGCTGCGGTGCATGACCCGGACATGTGTGTAACATCCAGGCTGATCTGGGCTGGGCTTCTGAGTCCAAGGAGGTTGGACAAATAGGGAGCTCAAAGACTTCTGGGAAGGGAAAAGAAGGGTTTGGGGTGAGCTTGCAAGAGTGGGAAAGAAAAAGAGTGGGGGAGGGTCCCACGGGGGCCTGTCCAAACAGATCCGACTAATCCTTGTGCACACTTAATACAATAAAAGGGGAGGGCAGGAATAGGATGGGGTTACCTATAGCTGATGTGCGCTCTCTCTCTCTCTCTCTCTCTCTCACACACACACACACACACACACACCAATTTCTAGCACCTGTGTGTGCACTCTGCTTCCTCCCATTTCCTCTCAGGGAAAATGTTTTCATTTCATTTATTTCATTTCTACACTTCCCAAAAGCCACGTCTCTGAGTAGTTCACAAAATTACAAAAGGAAACATAATAAAAGCTGTTAACACAAAAAATTTAAAAAACAACTTAAAACAGCTTTAAAGGGGGGTGTACAATAAGATATCTGGGACATATAGTGACATAAAAGGTTGGCACTGCAAAAGGCATAAGGTTACCTAAACAACTCAGCTGAATCAATCTTCTGGAAAACATGGCTGACTGATGTGGGGCATAGAGAGGAAACTTCGGAAAGAACAGCCAGGAGTCTCAGCCAATCTACCCACTGGTTGGCCAGGGGAAGGCTGCACTAAAGGGGCTGAGCTCCCAACAAATACTGTCCAAAATTAGGCTGAATTGTACACTCACAGAACCAGGGCCAGATTAAGATAGGGGCTATTGGAGCTGCAGCTCCAGGCCCCTACCAGAAAATAGGCCCACAATCAGGACCGGTGCAGGGCAGTTTGGCGCCCCAGGCGAAATAATATTTAGCGGGGGGCCCTCTCCAAAGCAGCCCTGCTCTGCAAAAAAAAAAAAAAACCCTGCGCCGCCACCACCAACCTACCTTCCCCCCGCCCTGGCGGCTGCTGCTGCTGCTGCCGCCGCTGCCGCTGCCGCCGGCGAGGAGGAGGAAGTGACGCGACGGGACCCCCGCGCTGTTTTTTGCCGGGGAAACCATGGCAACAGGGCTGTTTAAGCCCTGTTGCCCTGGTTCCTCCCGCCAAAACAACGCGGGCGGGGCTCCGGAAGCAACACGACGTGGAGAAGGTAGGTGGCGGGGAGGGGGTCGGGGTGGTGGTGATGGCGGCGGCGGCGGGAGGGTGGGGGGAGGCGCAGCGGCGAGCGGGACAGGAGGGTGCGGCGGCAGCGGCGGGTGGGCGGGAGGGTGGGGAGACGGAGGCCTGGTGGGGGCGGTGCAGCGGAGGCAGAGGCCTGGCGGGGGCGGCGCAGCGGCAGCAAAGAGGAGCGCAGCGTTTCTGCACCCTCTTCAGCCGCGCGCCCTCCTCAGCTCCGGGCCCATAATGCTCTTAATCCAGCCCTGCACAGAACACACACAATAGGAAAGGGGGTGCAGAGTAGGAGACTACACTTTGGAGATGGAGGTCCTCCTGAAAATAGTCTAGAGTTACAAAAGATCCCTCTCCTTGGATTTGAATAACCCATTCCTGAAGCTGAAGAATTGGGCGCACTGAAACTTTTAGGGTCTCTGTGGGAAAAATAAGTGCTTTCAGAAAAAAGAGATTACAGCAGATCTCTGCCTTGGACAAGGCAAGGACTTTGGTGGCCAGACCGTGGGGAGTCTGGGAGACTGATAGGACGGAGTGAACTGAACTAGGTCTCCCTTCCCTGAATGCACGTATACACAAATCCATAATATTATATTGGAAAAAATTAACATCATTGTCAGAAAACCATTTAGCAAAACTATGCTTTTTGGAGTTGCAGAATAGAGAAGGCTGGGCAAACTCTTGCAGATGCTTGATGCTGAGTTACTCGATTCCCTTAGCAACGACAATGCAGGATGTGTCTGATCATAAGATCCGAGATATTGTGTTTGGCGAAGATGCCAAAAGAGATCTTGAATATATAAAAAACTGCAAATCTGCCACTTGGTATGCCAAGATTAAAATAGAACACAAAAGGGCAAGCTATCTGCAAGAGCTAACCTTCTTCCCTGTTAGGCATGCTTTGACCCAGCTCAGATTTGAAACAATGCCCACTGAGTATTTGGCTGGAAGGTTTTCTAACAGACCTGCACGAGTGCGTTTTTGCATATGTGAAACAGGGCACATTGAAGATCTGGTACATTATATTCTATATTGTCCACTATATAAATCACCCAGGGCCAGATTTATTCTTCCTTTTCAGACTACTTTAGAAGGTCAATCAGACGATTTTAAAATTAGATGGTTGTTGTCTGATGTGGACAAATTTATTAGCTACAGGATAGCTTTATTTGCGTTAGCTGCAAGGAAAATAAGGGCAGCCTTTATAAACCAAACTACTGCCAAACCATAAGGGGGCCATACAGAAAGAATGTTTCTAAACCTGGATTATTTTATAGCATTTTGTTTCATTATATTAAATGTTCAACCTGTTTTTTTTTTAATTTTATATTCTATGTATATATGTGTGATGGCCATTGGCTATAAACAATAACATTCTGAGTGAGCGAGATAGGGCGGAGTGGCAGAACAGTGGCGTTCTGTGCCTCTTGGCAGGTTCTATCTGGGTTACGAGGACCAGCAGAGGCAACCAGGTCTACCTGGGTGATACCTGGCCATCGGTGGCCACAGAAGAACTTTGGTGTCCGCTGCACTTCAAAAAGCAGGTGGAATCCTGCCAGCAGTGGGGGAGGCCAAGAGACCTGGGGGGTGGTTCAGCATCATGGTCAGAGGAGCAGAGGTGGCCGCCTTCTACCGAGCCAGCCCCCCACGGATCCATCCAGCCCAGCACTGTCGACGCTGAAGGGCAGCGGTGGCTCGCCAGGGCGTCAGGCAGGATTCTTTCTGGTCCTACCTGGAGATTCCAGGGATTTAACCTGTAGCCTTATGCATGCAAAGCAGAGGCTCTGCCACTGAGCCATAGACCCTCCCGGTACGTTACTGGTCCAACAGCCATGAATGGAACCGATGCCATGAATCGGCACACTGAGGGTCTGAGAAACCCAGAGCTCTCATACTGTTCAGACAAAAAGCTTCAAGGGCTCAAAAGGGCGCCACGTGGCAATACTACAAAGCCACAAAAGGGTTACAGGAAGATTCCGCAATGGGTCCAAGAGATCTGTCCGGCTGAATCAATAGAGTTGGGACAACTCTTAGCCCAAGTCATCACACGGATGCAAAAAGGAGGAAATTTGGGTGGACAAACCACTCAGGAGAGTGCTGAGCCTACAGCTGTTCCCAAACAGAGGCCTTTCCAGAAGTTTAGAAATTCCATGTCTTACCCCTCAACTGGTGATTACTACATTATGTGTGGAAACATCACCATAGGGCTGGCATAATTAAATTGGGGTTTGCCCACCTGGAGCTTTTTGAATATGTACAGCTGTGATTAGCTTTGGTGTTGCTAGGACTAGCCTTGTATACGTGACCTACAAGGTTTTTAGGCAAGACTGCTTAGCCTTGCTTTAAGGCAGTGTTCTCCAGCCTTGGGTCCCCAGATGTTTTTGGCCTACAACTCCCAGGATAGCTGGCTGGGGCATGCAGGGAGTTGTAGGCCAAAAACATCTGGGGACCCAAGGTTGGAGAACACTGCTCTAAGGCATCTTAAAGAGATCACCTTCATGGCTGCCAACGATCATGGGAGGGGGTCTGCCATGTTTGCTCTACCCCCATGCAGCCTGCTAAAGAGCCGAAAACCATGATGGGCAGATCTACAGTGCCTATTTCATCTGATTTGAAATAGGGTGGCCAGATGACTTATTTTGTCCAGGACTGCCCTCTATTTTCAGTTCTGTCCAGTTTTATGTCCAGTTTCCAATTTGTCCTCTAAAATTCCATTCTTCTGGATCTGAACACTGTTGGTACAGGCAGTCCCCGAGTTAAGGACGTCCGACTTACAGACAACCCGTACTTAAGAACGGACTTCTGGGCTCCCCGGCGCTATGCCATTTACATAGAGTACATAGCGTAGTACACTACGCAATTTGTGTAATTTATGCCATTTGCGTAAATGCCGATTTTAACGTATAGAACGCTATGCTGTTCTGACTTACATACAAATTAGACTTAAAGACATTCTTAAGAACGGGCTTTTGTTGAAGCCTATGTATAATTGCTAGGACATTGTATGCATGTCATATGTATTCATTGCTATGGATATATACAAATCCATGTACCTATATTTTTTAAAAATGGATATATGCCTGTGAAGGGGGACCCCTTCACAGATGCTGGGGGTGCCTGTGGATGCCACAGGGACTCCATTGGGGACCCCTGCCTTAGGCCTAGCATCTGCTCCCTCTCACTGACTTCTTCTTCACTCCCCTCTCCACATGCACCCCCTCGCAGGATGCTCATCCTATGGACTTCACTGCTGGTCCTGGCATTACTGGCAGGACCTGGGGAGGCCCAGAGCTGCAAGATGGAGTTCTCTGGCATAGGTAAGAACTGGGGAAAAGAGGGGAAATTGTGGTGTGTGGGGGGGGCAGCCCCAAACACAAAATGGTGGCCCCCAGAATGGAGCTTTTCTTTTTTTGCTTCCCCCAGACGGATGACGTATATGCTGCTTCTTGGGCTCTTTGGAGGGGCTCTCAAATCGGCAATCACAAAAAGCGATTCTGAAAAAAGAAAAAAAAATGGGTAAAAGGGGGGGCACAGCAAGTGCAAAAGGGCAATCACAGCAGGGGTGGCAGACAAGTTGGGTCCTGCCACAGGGCCCCCTGGGATACCCACGAAAGGACTGAGGGGGAAGGACAGGGGACAACCCACGGTGAGCCTGATCATCTGTCGGGCATACCATGGGTTGTTTCACAAACAACCCACTCTGTGTAGCTGTGAAGGACCGCCGCCGGTCCTTTTCTGCAAGAACGGGAGCGCAGCGGCTATTTGGACAGCTCAGGGCTCCTGCTTGTGATCCCCAGTTCAGTTCAGGTCACAAACACTGGATTTTGAGCACTGAGTCAAAGTGAAACTATGCTTCAGTCAAAAATGAAAGCACTTTATTGAAGGGTAAACAATACAAATTGGAATGGGGAGATAAGGTAATTGAATTTGACAAGAGGAAGTAGCTTGTTACACACGGTCAGAACTACAACACAAAAAAGAACCTAAGCTGTTCTATGCTAACACCAAAGAATCTAACCTAGTCTAAAAGCTAGCAAATTGAACGGACTTACGGCAATGTACCCAGGCAGTCTGCTTGGGGGTTTAGTGTCCGGGCTGGCCTGAGCTGGTGACCCGCTCTGTGCTCCTTAGCATCCTGCTTCCAACAACCTTCAGAAGCCTTGGCTGCTTCTTTTACCCCCTTGCTTCTCCCCCCGCCCCGCTCGATCCCCTGACCCCTCCCTCTGCTGACAGGACGAACCGGTCTGGCCAGGCAGGAGAGGGTGCGGAGCCACAATCGGAAGGGCGATTGAGGGTGCTTGAAAAACCATTGAGAGTGCTTGGGGGAAACCATCAGTATGCAGAGCTCTCCGGCCACAGGCAGAGATTATGCAGCTAGAATGCGGGGCAAAGTGTGTGCTCCGCTAAGCTTTCTCTCCACGGTACCTTATTTGCAGGGCTGGTTGCCGTGATGTGCAAACTCACTCAATATTTCTAGTAGCTGAGTGCCAATGTTCTTCAAAGGAAGCCCTTCCATTGTGGCTCCTCTGCACAACTGGAGACCAAACCTCATAGTGAAGCTCAAAGCTGAGACATCAGCCAAGGGCCTTTATGTTTCCTGCACAGCCTCCAACACCTGACAGAGGAAGACAAACACTTGGTTTCTTGTCCGGTGAACAAGAGACATGGCATAGCCATTGCCAGAGGGCGATACTTGCCTGGTTCTGTTGCCTGGGTCTGCTGCCAAAGCCTCATAGAACCATAAAGGTTAATGTGGACATGTCCCTATATCCTGGATGGCGCATTTTCAGAGGCTGGTGCATTTTGATTTGCGCCACTCACCTGTAACCCCACCCAGCACAGGTTGAGTCCCATTTCCTCGATCTCCCTTTTGACTAACCAGGACCACCTATTTATTTATTTGTTTGTTTGTTTATTATTTAATACATTTTTATACCGCCCAATAGCCAAAGCTCTCTGGGTGGTTTACAACAGTTAAAATCATAAAATACAACATAAAATATAAAATTTAAAACCACAGATTAAAAACAAACAGCAGAGCTAGCAGCAGCAGTTACAATAATGCAATTAAAAACAATTACAAGATTAAAATGATTAAGATGATTAAAATGCCTGGGAGAACAGAAAGGTCTTCACCTGGTGCCGGAAAGAATACAAAGTAGACGCCAGGCTGAACCTCTTTGGGGAGCTCATTCCATAACCGGGGTGCCACAGCAGGAAAGGCCCTCCTCCTGGTAGCCACCTGCCTCACTTCCTTTGGCAGGGGCTCTCAGAGAAGGACCGCTGATGCAGATCTTAGTGTCCGGGCAGGTACATATGGGAGGAGACGATCCTACAGATACCCTGACCCCAAGCCGTTTAGGGCTTTAAATGTTAGCGCCAGCACTTTGAATCGGGCCCGGAAACAGACTGGCAGCCAGTGCAGATGAGAAAGCACTGGCATAATATGTTCTCGTCGGCCAGTCCCGGTTAATAATCTCGCTGCCCTATTTTGAACCAGCTGAAGTTTCCGGACCGTCCTCTTTCTCGCCTCTTCCTTGTCTGGATTAAGCCTCAGTTTGTTCACCCTCATCCAAAGTCATTACACTTATTTACATGTGTGTGCGTGGGGGACGACGACGACGACAACACAGAGACTCTGCATGCTTTTCTTCACACCTTCCATCAAGAAACGTCCCTCCATGGCCATCTGTGAAATAGCACAGCCTCTCAACAAGCATGGATGCTATCCCCCCATACCAATCCCTTCCCCACAATCTCCACTGAAAGGGGGTGTCCCAATGGCTTTCCACGTGCTCCCCCCTGGTCTGCGCTTGCCCAGAGAAGGAGGGGTCCATGACCATCTCTAACGACGACCATTTCTCTTCCCACCCCACCTTCTTTCCATCATGTCTCTAGCTCAGAACTTGGCCAGAGGCCGTCCAGCCTTTCAGTCCTCCACCTACGAAACCCCGCTCAATACAGTGGCAGGAAAAGCTGTGGATGGCGATTGTGGTGGGGACTTCTCTAAACGAATCTCCTGCGCCCACACGAAACAGGACATGGACCCCTGGTGGTACGTGGACTTGGGCGATCAGTACGTCATCTCCACTGTGGTGGTGAAAAACCGTGAGGACTGCTGTGGCGAAAGACTCCAGGGTGCCGAGATCCACGTGGGAGATTCCGTGGCTGGCCTGGGCAAATCCGACCCCCTGTAAGTTCCATTCCCCCACTCTGCCCCACTCCCTGAAGCAAAAACCTCTCGGGTTGCACATGGCTCCCCTTTTTGTCTTCATAATGATGGGCAGAGGGAGAGAGTATGCTTCTTCTGGGTGAAAAAGTGGCTTTGATCCACAGGAGGGACTGGGAACAGAGATGGAAACAGTGGGTGGTTGTTATTCCAGAATAAGTAATCTAGACTAGAAGAGTAGCTAGCAACGGTGAGAGCAACACCTGATAGACTCCAGGCATGCCACCTCTGTGTCTGGGGGTGGGAGTGGGGGGGGGCACAATGCCCTCTTAGTAGTTTTAGGAATGTCAGAGGTTATACATACGAATGCATTCACCTACTGCTTAGATCAGTGTTCTCCAACCTTGGGTCCCCAGATGTTTTTGGCCTACGACTCCCAGCATGCCCCAGCCAGCTACGCTGGCTGGGGCATGCTGGGAGTTGTAGGCCAAAAACATCTGGGGACCCAAGGTTGGAGAACACTGGCTTAGATTGAGTCAGTCAGAATTGCTGCCGCCCCACGGCTGACCCTCCTTCTCTCTCTGCAGCTGTGGGACCGTCACAGACATCAGCCGGGGCTCCATCAGTACCCTCTATTGCAAAGGGCTCAAGGGCCGCTACGTTAGCGTCCACATCCCTGGCCGGGCAGAATACATGACGCTGTGTGAGGTGGAGGTCTATGGGACGAAGTCGGGTCACCAGCGGTGCCTCTGATCGCCAGCTTTGCATCTTTCGTGGGTGTGTGGGGGGATTGCCAAGGGAGATTAAATCAATGGTGGTCATCCAATAAACTTCTTTTGAGCAAGCTTCTGTTGTCTCTCCAACTTCTTTGCCAGGCCCCGGGAGCTAGGAGGGGCTTGAGGCAGAGAGCAGGGCAGAGGCCAGCCCCAGCTAAGGAAGCAAGACCGTGGGGTGAGGGTGGCTGCACATCAAGACCTGGGTTCCTTGAGAATCCGTCACAGAGATATTGGGCTCTCGGTCTTTTATTTTATTTCACTTACAGTGAGAATGAAACAAGTAAATTTAAATCCAGTGGTTGACAGGCTGAGACTGGACAGCCACCTGTCAGGGATGCTTTAAACTGGATTCCTGCACTGAGCAGGGGGTGGGACTTGATCGCCTAAATGCCCCCCTTCCAACTCAGTAATTCTATGATTTAACATTTCCTCCCTTCACTGCCTGCTGTTGCAGGCCACGAAGTAGCTCCTGGTCCAAATCATTCCTTGGGAGTACGCTCCCCCACGCTGGCAATTTTTTTTTTTTTTTAAAAAAGTGCAAGACATCATACAGGACACTCATCCTTTCCTGGCTGGCTCATTGGCTAGTTTGAGGCAGGCAGGCAGGCAGCCAGCCAATCAGAGACCCCGTGGGTAGGTGGGCTGCTGCTGCTGCAGGCCTGAGCCTGGTGGTCCCCCACTTGACTCGCCTTTCAAGGAAGAAGAGAAGCTGGCTCAGGCAGGGATATGCGCCTTGTTTTACTTCAGTGTAAGTGCATGTGGCCCCGATTTGGTTTGAGACCATGGCACTCCAGTGGGGGGAGGGGTAAACCTTCTCCCCAGCTGCTTTTGTCCCAAAATTCAACACACACCCATAAGGGGGTTAAAAAGAGAGAGAGAGAAAAGACTCCACTGGAGCCAAAGAAGTGCCCACCCCTTTTTAACCCCCTTTGGGGGGGGTGCAACTTTGGGATGAAAACAGGTGGGGGGCAGGTTTAACACCCCCCGGGAAGCCAGGGATGGGGACTCGGACTCCAGGACTCGACTCGTGAGTCGGACTGAGTCCCGCCTGTGACTCGAGTCAGACTCGAGTCCCAATATTTTTAATGGGACTCGAGACTCGACTCGGGACTCGAGACCAAGGGCTCACGTTCCAAAATCGTGTTCCTCAAATGCAACATGGATAGGTTTTAGGAAGTACAGCAAGTTTATTTTTTAAAATCATTTTCCTAAAATGCAACCTTTCAGACATTTTGGGTTTGGCTGCCTCTGCCTGCCTGTTTGGGGTTCCCTGCCTCCTCTGCCTGCCTGGTCTCTTCTTGACCAGTTCCACAGTTTGAATTGTCCAAGACAAAGGCCTCTCCCTGCCTGTTTTGGGGTTCCCTGCCTCCTCTGCCTGCCTGGTTATTTTGGGTTTGTCTGCCTGGTCTGTTCTTGTCAAAATCAGTGGCAGAGTGTTGAAATAAAAAGGCACACTTGTGCATAGAATTTATTTAAGCCACACACCTCTGAAATAGCCTTATTTTGTTGGGGAAAACCCCCATTGATTTTAATAGGGACTCGTGGAGTCAGCTTTGGGAGTGACTCGTGACTCGTGACTCGTAAGTCACCATTTTGGACCAAGGACTCGGACTCGGACTCGAGACTCGGGTCCAAAGACTCGTGACTTGACTCGTGACTCGAAACCAAGGACTCTTCAACATCCCTGCCGGGAGCACCATGGTCTTGATCTGAATCAGGGTCACCACAAAGACAGTGGTGTCTTTTTTCATTTGGAGGGTTCAGCAAGTGCCCCCCCCAAGTGGGGGAGAGGGAGAGGGGGGGGGAGAGAGAGGCAGACAGACAGACATTTAAACAAACTGTGAAGAAAAGAGCCTTTGAGGGTTCCTGCACACACACACACACGCCTCCTCATGTGTAAACCAAGTAAGGCCAGTTGGGGGGCTGGGAGGAGGCGAAATGTGCATAAAGTATCGGATGGGGCATAGCGCCTGTCTACGGCTTTTCAGATGCAAAAGTCTGTAGGGGGAATGAGGAAAAGCAGAGTGCCTCGCGTGTGTGAGATGGAAGATTTAAAATCCTATTCCTGTGTGCAGACGCCCATAAATCCACACATAGAAGTTCAGATCCTTCTCCCCCTCTCCCTGCACAGCTTTCCAACGTTTCGGTTGTCAGCCAGCTCCCTGTAATCTGACACCAGCCCAGCTTCCTCCGTTTGCAGATTACTTCAAGTAGCAAGGAAATAACTCTGTAAACTCCACAGGTCTATTTAGCTACCTGTTTATTTGAATAGCAAAGTATATGCTACAGAGTATACATTTCCTAGTTACAGTCCATGTGCAGAGTACAATGCATAGCAAGCATTTAATCCAGTGGAGCAAGCTGAGGTTTACTCCACTCAACAAAGACGTTACATGATTGCATTAGTCCAGCAAGCACTAGTCAGAAGACAAGAGAAAGAGAGAAGTTCAGCATCTCTCTAAAATGGATTCAGACAGAAAAACAACAAGTCAGTACGTCACCAGAACATACAAACCATGTGACAGGCTCATACTGTTTCCCATACACTCTAGTAACCCCTGCGAAAGCACGAGATTCATAGAAAGACATAACAAACTTGTTTACCAGCCATTCTGTTCCTTCCATGTGTAAACAATGTGCCACAGCTGGTGAATGTGATACATGTCACAACATCCCCACACAAGCTGTGATACATCTTGTTTACATTTACTCAATGAGGCCTAGTGCCGTCATTAGTTTCCTGTGTCTTACTACAGGCAATGGCTTTGTGAAAAGATCTGCCACCATATCCCGTGTTGCACAGTACTTGAGTGTTACCCACCCTTTTTGCACACAGTCCTTTACATGAGAGTAATGAACATCAATGTGTTTGGTTCTTGGCCTACATTTTTCATGGAGAGCCATGCTTATGCAAGCTTGGTTGTCCTCAAAAATTGTAACAGCCTTGTCTACTGGTATGTGCATATCAGCAAACAATTGTTTGAACCACTCAATCTCATTACATGCTTGAGATAAACTGATGAATTCAGATTCTGCGCTAGATACAGCCACACAAGATTGTTTGCAAGTGTACCAGTCAATTAGACTGTTATCATACATTAATGCAGTCCCACTTGTAGACTTCCTATCTGTAGCAGACCCCCAGTCAGCATCAGTGTACACACAAAAATCTCCCTCTGTGTGTGTTGACAATTTCAGTTTGCAATTCATGGTACCTTTTAAATACCTTAACACACGTTTCACAGCTAGCCAATCATACATAGAAGGATTTTGCGTTCTCCTGCTAAGTATGTTCACAGCATTGCTGATGTCTGGCCTACTCACATTTGCCAAAGATAGCAGGCTTCCAATAACACTCTGATATTTTCCAATATCTTCAAACTCAGTGTTATCTGTGTGTTTTTGGTATTCAAGAGTCATTGGAGTGGTAACTAGGTTACAATTCTCCAACCCATGAATTTCCAGCAATTTCTGAATTTTTCCACTTTGTTCAACCATGAAAGAACCTTCCTCATCTTGAGATAATTGCATTCCAAGATAGTGTTGTACCAAACCTAGATCTTTCAGTTCAAAGTGTGCTTGCAATTCTTGTGCAATTTTGTCTTTTTGACTTACTGATTGTGTTACCAGCAATATATCATCAACAAAGACCAACAAATACACCCAGTTTCCCTGTTCTGTGTGATTTGTATACAGACAGTGATCAGCCTTGCTTTGTTTGAATCCCAAACTAATCAAAACTCTGTCTAGTTTCTGGTTCCAGCATCGAGCTGCTTGCTTTAACCCATATATGGACTTGTTCAGACGACTTACAAGACTGGGATTTTCTACAAAACCTTTTGGTTGCTGCATGTAGATTTCCTCTTGTAATTCACCATACAGAAAAGCAGTTTTTACATCAAAATGAAATGCCATCATTTTTCTTTGTGCTGCCAATTTCAACAACAGTCTGACAGTAGCATACCTTGTTGGTGGTGCAAACACGGAATCAAAATCTACCCCATGTTTTTGTGCAAACCCTCTGGCAACGAGCCTTGCTCTGTATCTCTCCACCTGCCCCTGGTGATTTGTCTTCACCTTGTACACCCATTTACAGGTGATGGCCTTGCGCCCCACAGGCAAAGATACTAGACTCCATGTTTTGTTATCATGCATTGCATTGATTTCATCCTGCATGGCCTCAAACCAATCATTCTTCACTTTTGGTTCCATGCTTTGAATTTCCTCAAAACTTTGTGGTTCTAAAGCTATTTTGAGAGCTTTATGTAAAACAGTTTTCCCACTTTGGAATTCATCCTGATATCTAACAGGTGTTTTGCGTTCTCGGGTTGAACGCCTCAGAGATTGTTCACCTCCCTCCTGTTCCCCAGATATCTGCCCAGTGGCCTGTTCTGTCCCAGAAGCATCCTGCTGTGTTTCAGACATTGCATGCATTGGCAATTCCACCAGCTGTTTCTGGTCATTTGTTTGCTCGTGAAAAATCACATCCCTGCTCAGAATTACCTTGTTGTGGTGTGGTGACCACAACCTGTACCCTTTTGTTTGTGCATCACACCCCAGCAGAAAACATTCAAAGCTTCTTGGAGATAGCTTTGTTCTGTTTTGAGCCTGTATATGAACAAAACATTTACACCCAAAAATACGCACGTGTGCTATCTTTGGTTTCCTCCCATGAAACATTTCATATGGAGTTTTCCCAGTTGTGGTATTGGGTAACCTGTTCAGCAGGTAATTGGCATTTGACAGTGCATCCCCCCAGAAACGGTTTCCCACCTGTGAGTCAGCTAATTGAGCCCTCATCATTTCCTGGAGTGTTCTGTTTTTTCTCTCAGCAACGCCATTTTGAAATGGAGAGTATGGGGCATAGAATCATAGAATCATAGAAAAGTAGAGTTGGAAGGGGCCTACAAGGCCATCGAGTCCAACCCCCTGCTCAATGCAGGAATCCAGGTCAAAGCATCTCTGACAGATGTCTGTCCAGCCGCACCTTGAATGCCTCCAGACTGGGAGAGCCCACCACCTCCCTAGGTAGTTGATTCCATTGTCTTATTGCTCTGACAGTCAGGAAATTTTTCCTGATGTTTAGGTGGAATCTAGGTTCCTGTAACTTGAGCCCATTATTCCGTGTCCTGCAAACTGGGATGAACGAGAAGAGATCTTTGCCCTCCTCTGTGTGACATCCCTTCAAATACTGGAAGAGTGCGATCATATCTCCCCTCAGTCTCCTCTTCTGAAGGCTAAACATGCCCAGTTCTTTCAGTCTCTCCTCATAGGGCCTTGTTTCCAGTCCCTTTATCATCCTTGTTGCCCTGCTCTGAACCCTCTCCAGTTTGTCTATGTCCTTCTTAAAGTGAGGTGCCCAGAACTGGACGCAGTACTCAAGATGAGGCCTAACCAGTGCCGAGTAAAGGGGAATTATCACTTCCCGCGATTTGGAAGCTATACTTCTATTAATACAGCCCAAAATTGCATTTGCCTTCTTTGCAGCCACGTCGCATTGCTGGCTCATATTCAGTTTGTGATCTACCACAATTCCAAGATCCTTCTCACTTGTAGTATTGTTGAGCCAAGTGTCCCCCATTCTGTAACTCTGCATTTGGTTTCCTCTCCCTAGGTGCAGCACTTGGCATTTATCCTTGAACTTTGTACTCATGTACTCTCCCCCACCATCTGAGAGTAATTCTCCTATTGGATATTGTTTATATCTGTTCCCAGCCCATTTAACAAATGATGCACATCTCTCTTGAACCTGAGACTTATGCTGCAGAAGATAAACAAAACGCCAGTGTGGCGTAGTGGTTAGAGTGTTGGACTGGGACTCAGGAGATCCAGGTTCTAGTCCCCACTCGGCCATGAAACTCACTGGGTGACTTTGGGCCAGTCACTGACTCTCAGCCTAACCTACCTCACAGGGTTGTTGTGAGGATAAAATGGAGAGGAGGAGGATTATGTAAGCCTCCTTGAGTTCCTTGCAGGAAAGAAGGCGGGGTATAAATATAATAAATAAAATAAATAAATCGAGAAAAATCATCCACAAGTGTCATGTAGTACCTATTTCCCCCATAGCTATCTTCAAATGGTCCAGCAACATCAGAGTGTATCAGCTCAAATATTCTTGTGCTAACTCTATCACTGTGTTTCTGAATGTTAGATCTGTGTGACTTTGCTGTGCTGCATACTTCACATTCCACATACTTGGAACAAGGTTTCATTTTCATACCCTCACACAGACCTGGCATTTTCTCTATGCTTCTGTAGTTGGCATGCCCGAAACGTTTATGGAAAATATGCACACAATTGTCATGGGCTTTACAATTCGCATACTTTGCCCTCTCATCATGTGTTACAAATGGATTTATAACATACAGAGAATTCTGCAAACCACCTTTTGCACAGATCACCCCTTCATGTGAAATTACACAGTTGCTGTCAGAAAAGCATATTTCATAACCATTACTAGCTAATTGTGAAATACTAATTAAGTTTGTATCCAGCTCCTGAACAAATAGTGCCCTTTGCTGACCCAAAGTAGCAAAGTCAATTGTTCCTGCAGCTGTCACCTGGATTCGCTTTCCATTAGCCAATTCCACGTGTTGATTAATCCCACATTCTTCCAGAGATTGAAATATGTCTCTAGAATTTGCCATGTGATGACTCGCCCCAGAATCCAAAACCCAAAGGTTGCAATCAGAAACTCCCACCCTAGCAATTAAACTTTTGCCCGTTTTAAATGCCTCCTCAGGTGTACTGGTAGCTTCCTGTTTGGGTTTTTTCTTCTTCTTGCCCTTACAGTCTTTTTTAACATGCGAAGTAGATCCACAAGAAAAAACATTTCTTTACTTTCAAAGCTGTAGCCTGGGTAACTCCCAGCTTATTGTAATTCCCAGCTTGGCTGTGCCCCGCGTCAGCCGAGCTGTCTGCTGATTTACGTCCAGCATTGTTTTTCTTCCCTTGCCGTTTCTCCCACTCAGAGAGAAGCTTGCCTGACACATACTCCATCGTCAGGTTCTGATCTGGTTGCCCCTCCATCAATGTTACAATTGTATCATATGAAGAGTCCAGACTGGATAACAGAATAGAGACTTGATGAAGGGGCTCAATTTGCATCCCCTGTGCTCTAAGCCTGTTAAACATGTCCCGAATTATGCTTAGATGTTCTGGCATAGGTCCACCTGGCTGTAAACTCAACTTGTACAGCTTACGTGCAAGTATGATCCTACTACCTGCCGTTTGCATCTGGTACATATTTTGTAGGTTTCCCAGATCTGCTTTGCCGTTTCCAAAAACTGAATAAATGGCACCTGCAAATTTTCAACAGATAAGCAAAGAATTGCTTTTGCTTTTTCGTCTCGTTCTTTCCATTCATTATAAGCTTGGTCTCCCACGGCAACTGCATTACAACATTCCAGAGCCCTGCATGAGTTAAATAATGCTGTATCTGGAAGCTCCATAATACATAGTTCGAGCCAGATAGCTTTTCCACTATCTGTGGGTTTAGAGCTGGTGCTGCCGCCATTCCGGGAACAGGGGGAATTTCCGCCTCTTCCCCGTCAGAACTCTCGGCCTCGCTTTCTGAGCTTTCGGCTTTGAGCAGAGCCTGCAAGATCCCAACGAACACCTCCCACTCTTCCCCTTCCTTACCGGACGACGGCCCAGGAGATTTCTCTTCTGCCTTGATGTCCGTGTCCTCCTCTGCCATAAATCACTGCAATCCCGGAGTCGAAGTTGTTGACACAGCTGTTGGAAAACAGGTCCCGCTGCTGCTGCCGGCGCTGACCCTCAGCCTGGTCCCGAACTGGTTCCGTTCGGTTCTGGCACTGGTCCAACTGGTCCCGCTGGTTCCGAATTCTGGGCCCATAACCCTGTAGGGGGAATGAGGAAAAGCAGAGTGCCTCGCATGTGTGAGATGGAAGATTTAAAATCCTATTCCTGTGTGCAGATGCCCATAAATCCACACATAGAAATTCAGATCCTTCTCCCCCTCTCCCTGCACAGCTTTCCAGCGTTTCGGTTGTCAGCCAGCTCCCTGTAATCTGACACCAGCCCAGCTTCCTCCGTTTGCAGATTACTTCAAGTAGCAAGGAAATAACTCTGTAAACTCCACAGGTCTATTTAGCTACCTGTTTATTTGAATAGCAAAGTATATGCTACAGAGTATATATTTCCTAGTTACAGTCCATGTGCAGAGTACAATGCATAGCAAGCATTTAATCCAGTGGAGCAAGCTGAGGTTTACTCCACTCAACAAAGACGTTACATGATTGCATTAGTCCAGCAAGCACTAGTCAGAAGACAAGAGTGAAAGAGAGAAGTTCAGCATCTCTCTAAAATGGATTCAGACAGAAAAACAACAAGTCAGTACGTCACCAGAACATACAAACCATGTGACAGGCTCATACTGTTTCCCATACACTCTAGTAACCCCTGCGAAAGCACGAGATTCATAGAAAGACATAACAAACTCGTTTACCAGCCATTCTGTTCCTTCCATGTGTAAACAATGTGCCACAGCTGGTGAATGTGATACATGTCACAACAAAGTCATGAGTTCCCCTCCCTGCCTGGCCAGGTGAAGTTCACCCTGATTGACTGAGAAGCAGCAAAGCTACAGGAAGGAGGAGGGGAGGGGGAAAGAGCTATATTTCCCAACCGTGTGGTTTTTGTTCTTTGTCTTTGGTCATCGCGTGGCTGCCGGCTGTTGGAGCAATGGCGGTAAGCCAAGGAGAGGCCCAAGCCTTCGGGAGGCCTCAGGATTAGACCCCAGGTAGCTCCTGGTGAAATTAGCTGAATGAGGGCTTCTGGTTAAGGCAAGCCTTGTGGGAGGCTACCCATCTCGGACCTTCAGGTAGGTGTGGTAATCCCCCCCCCCCGGGCAGCAAGGCTGTGCTGGATCTAACCCTGGAAGAGAACTGACCCTCAGGTAACCGAGTTGTGTGCCTGAGAGATATAAAGAAGTAGGTTTTGTTATTTTGCAGCTTTACTGTGTACTAAAGTGTCTCTCTAAATTTTGTGTGCTTCTCTCATTTCCCACCTTTTGTTGTAAAGTGCTACCAGAATAAAAACTTTCTTGGTTTTACCCCACATGGGTTTTGTAGTCGCTCTGCTTGGTTCAGTAACTAAATCCAGGTTACAGTCAGAAAGGCAAGTCCCTGAACAGAGATCCAAGTAGGATTGCAGACAGCTGAGGCTTGGCAATCTGGTACCTTGAGATCTCTGGGGGTCTTGGGTCCTTTTGGGTAGGAAAGGGTGGGGGTGTGGCGGGTCAGCCAGCCCCCCCTTCCTCCACACAAACAAACAAAAATACTCTCTTGCAACGAAGTGGCACCATGGCTGCTACTGTGCCGGTCCATCTCTCTGTGTTCTGTCAGTCTCCTTCTCCAGCAGCCCGGCAGGGCCAATCACAGAGGCACAGATGATTTCCCCTCAAAATGGCAATGGGGCGGGCGGGGGGGGGAAACAATTGTCGTAAATTACTCATATAAACTTTACTGTATACAGCCATAGCCCTTTACAAATCATTAAAATGTTAAATTCATAAAACAGTGCCATTTAAAAGTATTATAAAACTCAACAAATCTACATAAAACAAACTGTTTTACCTTCCTCTAAAAGTTTAAACCCTGAAATCTAAAATATTAACATTCATGATACATTATTGTTTTTAATAAAAGAAGAACGTAGATTCCTAGGAACTGTTGCAGGTGGTGAAGTATTTTAGAAAAAACTTTTGTTGATCTGAGGGATTTACAAATGCTGTGGTTTTGTTGGTATATTTACAATAGCAGCAATGTCCACAGGGGTGGTGTCCTATAGGCCTGTCCAATGTTCTGTTTGACTCTCACAGGCCAAATCCCTAGGATCAACAAAAGTTTTTTTCTATAGTACTTCACCACCTGCAACAGTTCCTTTGATATTTATGCAATCCAGTGTAAATGCCTAAAAATTTATGTAGGAAAAACCATCAGACTTTTAAAAAAACGTATAGGAGAGCACCTTAGTAATATATTACATTAGTAATATAAAAAACAACAAACAAGGTGCACCACTAATTCAACATTTTATAGAACAGCAACATTCCCATACAGATCTTACATTTTGGGCTCTGGATAAAATTAACGCTAAAAATGAAAAACATCTATTAAGAAGGGAAATAACAATAGATCATTAAATTAGATACTTTAAAACCAAAGGGTCTCAATGAGGATTTGGAGCTGTTCCCATTAATGTGACTCTACAAATTACTGTAGTTCTACAAAAAAGCTGTGTCCTGACTGGATGCCCTTGACATTTTGCCAACAAGATAACACCTAAGAAAGAAAAAAACTGTACCAAAATATAATAACGTTCTAAAAGACCTATCTTTTCAGTCGCCACTAAAACAGTGAAAGACAGGCCTGTGGCTCACGCTGGCTCAGCTTGTCTGGTGGAAAGCTAAGCAGGGTCAGGCCTGGTTATTACTTGGATGGGAGACCCCTCCTCTAGTTTCCTGCACTGAGCAGGGGGTTGGACTAGATGGCCTTGTAGGCTCCTTCCAACTCTATGAAACACTTCAGTTGTGAAATAATTCTGCAGACTTTTTTTTTACAAGTAAGGTATATTTTATATGACAAAAACGTATGTCTTTGTTTAAAAAGAAATACGGTACTTGATTCTCATTATTTTTAAGAAAATGTTTTTGAAGGATTTCTATTTAAAATATAAGGAAATTCATTATACAACGAGAAAGTAATTTTATTATGTGTTGTCCTCACCATGTTAACTTACTGTATGTGTTTTGAACTTTGACAGCCCCTTGAGGAAGGCCTTAGAAAAAAACACAGGCCGAAACGTGTCGGGCTCCTCCATTCAATAAAGATTTTGCATCCTGAGCAACTTTGTTCTCTCCTTTTTTCGTAGTTGACGGAGAGCCTTTCCTTTTTACAAAGCTGCCCAAATTTGACTAGCATCCTTTTTAAGCCAATTTTATTCAAAGACAGCAAAACCAAATCATCAGCATAAAGTAATATTGATATTTTCCAGTTACCAACATAGGGGTGGAAAAAGGAAGAGGAAGACATTCCAGGGATTAAATCATTAATATAGAAATTAAACCAAATATTAATATAGAAATTAAACAAAAAGGGTGCCAAAGACAGTAGTTCATGCCTTGGCATGCCAAGGCATGAACTACTGTCTTTGGCACCCTTTTTGTTTAATTTCTATATTAATGATTTAATATAGTGGTTCATGCCTTGGTCTCCTCTCGCCTAGACTACTGTAATGCGCTCTATGTGGGGTTACCCTTGACGACGGTTCGGAAGCTACAGCTGGTACAGAACGCGGCGGCTCGCCTGGTTAAAGGCAGCCGCCGGCGGGACCACATCACGCCAGTGCTCAAGGAGCTGCACTGGCTACCAGTTGCTTGCCGAGCCGAATTCAAGGTGTTGGTTTTGACCTTTAAAACCCTATATGGCTCCGGTCCAGTCTATCTCAAGGAGCGTCTCCAGCAACACCAAGTGGGCCGCTCAACAAGATCTGCCACAGACGGCCTTCTCCTTGTCCCTTCAGCCAGAGCAGCTAGACTGGTGGGGATGAGGAAGAGGGCCTTTTCTGTGGCGGCCCCCGTACTATGGAACTCTCTCCCGAGTGACCTCCGCCATGCCCCCTCTCTGGCTGAACTTCCGCCGTTCATTAAAAACTTGGCTGTTCAGGCGGGAATATGGGGTGGGTTAAGATTTTTTTAAAAAAATTATAATGTTTTAATTGTATTTTATCTTGTTTTTAGCCTATGTACATCGCCCAGGGTGGCCGGTTGCCGGCCAGATGGGCGATTAATAAATGTAAATAATAATAATAATAATAATAATAATAATAATAATAATATAGTGCACGCGCTGGTAACTTCGAGGCTCGACTTCTGCAATGCGCTGTACATAGGGCTACCTTTGTACCTAGACTGGAAACTTCAACTAGTGCAAAATATGGCAGCCAGACTGGTTACTGGTACACCTAGGGGTGCTCAGTCACATCACACCAGTTTTAAAAGCACTCCACTGGCTGCCAATCAGTTTCCGGGCGAAGTATAAAGTGTTGGTTATTACCTTTAAAGCCCTACATGGTTTGGGTCCAGGCTACCTACGGGATCGCCTTCTCCCGTACAATCCACCCCGCACACTCAGGTCCTCTGGGAAGAATTTACTTCAGTCAGCCAAAACTAGGCTGACAGGTACTATCCAGAGGACCTTTTCTTCTGCTGCTCACAGATGATGGAATGGCCTGCCGGAGGAGAGTCGTCAGCTCACCAGTCCCTTGGAATTTAAAAAAGCCATAAAGACTGATCTCTTCCGGCAGGCCTATCTGGCAGAATTTTAGGATGCCTTTAAGATGTTTTAAAGATATTTTAAGATTTTTTAATGATGTTTTAATGATGTTTTTATGATGTTTTTAAGTTGTTTTAAGATGTTTTAATAGTATGTATTGTGTTTTGTTTAGTCTATGTATTTTATATTTTTTGCTGTTCCCCGCCTCAATCTAGTTGGAGAGGCGAGTAAGAAATAAATAAATTTATTATTATTATTATTATTATTATTATTATTATTATTATTATTATTATTATTATTATTATTATAATACACCCTTGTTTCACCCCTCGATTGATATGGATAGCTTGTGACAGGGTGCCAAGCAAACCAGGTCTCACTTGCAGTGAGTTATCTTGGTGGAGTAACTGAATGAGCCAGAGTAATCTGGTATCAATATTTGTCTTGGCCATTTTATACCACAATATTTGACTTGGCCATTTTATACTTGACCTATTGATTAGGTCAAAGGCTGATGAAAAATCCACAAAAGCAGTAAAAAGAAACTTATTTGGGCCCTTAATAGTTTTGCAGATCAAATGATGTAAAGTGGACACTTGGTCAATTCTTGTGCTTCTCCCCTTCCTGAAGCCAGCCTGTTCATCATATATAATAGATTGGCTACGGTCCCATTCAAGCAGCTTGTTTAAAAGATACCGTGAATAGTGCTGGGAGGCCACGCCTAGAAGGCTAATGGGTCTATAATTACAAGGATCTGTTGGGTCATGTGGCGTAACCCCACAATTCAGTTCCCTGGTGTATGTCTGCATTAGTATGTTTAGTGTGTCTAGAATGTTGAACCGAGTGGGTGTGGTTTGTGACGTTTTGGAAAGGGTGGGGGGAGGAGTATATAAGGAGTGTGCGAGTGATGTCAGAATCGAGTTAAGAAGTTTTGAATGGTTAGAGTGTGTTGGGAGTGTTAGAGAGTTTGGGGAGTTAGGTTAGTTGGATTATTCGTGTCTTGTCTGTCAGGAGTTTTGAGAGAAATCAGTGCTTGTCTGAGGAGTGAAAGTATTTAGCTTTATAGGGACTTAGGTTAATTATAAAGTGTTTGGTGTAGTCAGGTTTAAGTTATTTTCTGGAACTAAGATTTTGAGAATTAAAATAAACTTATTTTTATTTTGTTCGGTACCAAAATCCTACGTGTCAGCTTGGCGTTATTAACCTGCATTACTTTCAAATCTACACACACACCTTTGTACCCACAGTATCATAAATTTAAGCTAGATCCTTAATAACCAGTATTAATCTTTCCCCTCATTGGTAGGGGAAAGGTTTCATTTGACCCTCCCCTCAGGTTTTCAAGTGGTGATGCTTGGCCTGAGAAGGGTATATGCGCCTGGTCCTAAAGAGTAAAGGGACGTGTCGTCGCAGGTCACCCTTCTTAAAAATTGGCACAACAGTGCTAGATCGCCAACCAAAAGGGAAATTGCCGGTTGAGTTAATATAGGTAAATAAATTTGCAATAATCGGCGCCCACCAGCTGACATCCATGGTAAAAACCTCTGGGGGAATCATATCTTCCCCTGGAGCCTTACCAGGTCGCAGCAACTGAAATCAAAATCTCTATATCCTCAGGGGAAACAGGTGACCAATTGGGGAGCTTGGTGGAATTTTTAATTGAGACTGGATGTGTGACTATTTTACTCCCGAAAATACCACTGAAGTGTGAAACCCAGACTTCAGGAGTAATTGGGGGACCAGTCGCATACATTTTATGTGAGAAACACTCCCGAATTAATTCCAAAAATTTGGGTACATTTCTCTCAATAAAGGCAAGACCCAAAGATTTCCAGCTATTTACAATGAATGCCCCCCCCCGCCCCGAGCATAGTTTTATACTCTCTGCGCTGGTGTCGCGGGGCAGGGGTGGACTCTTCAGTGCCAGTCCCCTTCGCCCACCTTGCAAGTTTACTCAATTCCTTCTTCTTAAGCTTGCATTCCCTGTCAAACCAAGACCGTGAAGCCATCATGGTTTTATCTGAGGTGGCAGTAGTCAGATGGGGTCTAAGTGTACCGATTATATCCTGGTATATCTCACGAATATCCCAGGAACTATCGAGTGCATGTTGTCTCAGCTCACAGAACTTGTCAGAGGCTAACATCTGCCTTAAGTTGGCGTCAATTTGGAGGGACCATTTAAGTTGTTTCTCACCCTGTAGGTGGCCTGGCATTTTAAAGTCGGTCAGGGCTCCAGATTTTATTTCTCGAAATTTAAGAATCAATCGTTGGGGAAGGTGATTACTTTCTGGTCTATCTCCCATTGCCAAGGACTGCACAATGGAAGGTGACCCTAATATATAATTGACCACACTTGTCCCCTTATCAGTTAGTTATGTATAATACCCATTCGAGGAATTGAGATATGTACCATTAAAACACACAAGCTGAAAATTAGAAATCAAGGAAATCAGTGTTGGACTGGGACTCCGGAGATCCGGGTTCTAGTCCCCGCTCAGCCATGAAACTCACTGGGTGACTTTGGGCCAGTCACTAACTCTCAGCCTAACCTACCTCACAGGGTTGTTGCAGGGATGTTGAAGAGTCCTTGGTCTCGAGTCACGAGTCGAGTCACGAGTCTTTGGACCTGAGTCTCGAGTCCGAGTCCGAGTCCTTGGTGCAAAATGGTGATTCACGAGTCCCGAGTCACTCCCAAAACTGACTCCACGAGTCCCTATTAAAATCAATGGGGTTTTCCCCCAACAAAATAAGGCTACTTCAGATGTGTGGCTTAAATAAATTCTGGGCACAAGTGTGCCTTTTTATTTCAAAACTCTGCAACTGATTTTGGCAAGAACAGACCAGGCAGACAAACCCAAAATAACCAGACAGGCAGAGGAGGCAGGGAACCCCAAAGTAGGCAGGCAGAGGCAGCCAAACCCAAAATGTCTGACCCTAACCCTAACCCCCCACAACAACACATAAATAAAAATAAATCTCAACACATCGTTGGGGCTGCACTCCTGGTAGCTGTCCATAGTGGCTGAGCAGCGGCGCGCCTCGCTTCCATGTGCTCTTCACCGGTGATCGCGCTCCTCTCCACTCCTTCTGGCACAGCCCAGGGATGTTGACGAGTCCTTGGTCTTGAGTCCCGAGTCGAGTCTCGAGTCCCATTAAAAATATTGGGACTCGAGTCAGAATCGAGTCAGAGGGGGGACTCAGTCCGACTCACGAGTCGAGTCCTCGAGTCCGAGTCCCCATCCCTGGGTTGTTGTGAGGATAAAGTGGTGAGGAGGAGGAGGATTATGAAAGCCGCCTTGGGTTCCTTGCAGGAAAAAAAAGCGGGGTATATAAATCTAATAAATAAATAAATAATAAATAATAAATACATAATAAACTAAATGGCCTTCAATCATAAAGCAGGAAATAAAGCCCCTTATTCTATCACTAAGGAACAATAAAGCCCCAGGAGAAGATCTTTAGCCTTCAGAACTCTATTGACTGGTGGGCCACTGTTCTTGTGGACCTCTTCGCCCACATAAGCAATACTGGTTGTACACCTAACGGATGGAAACTTAGCATAATAATTCCTTTATTTAAAAAAGGTGATCGTGGAGACCTCAGAAACTATACACCCATCAGCTTAATCGATATCCCTGTAAAAATCTATGCTAGATTTCTATACCAAAAATTAGAGGACTGGGCTGAACAAAATGTTATTTTAGCAGAAGAGCAGGCCGACTTTAGACAAGGAAGGTCTGTTATCGATAATTGTTTCACCTTATCTCATAAATACACTACAAAGGGTGGACAGGTTTTTTTTTTTAACCACATGTGTTGATTTAAGTGCTGTCTTTGATTCAATAAAGAGAAACGTTCTCTGGGAAAAACTGACTAAAACAAACATTGATCAGAGACTCCTTTTTCTTATAAAGATCCTCTATACAGACACTAGTTTAAAGGTTAGAACTGGGGTAAACTAAGCTTTAACAAACGAGATCCCCAAAAGTAAAGGAATTCGCCAGAGTTGCATTCTTGCGCCATTCCTTTTTAATTTCTATATCAATGATGTAGTTTCCACACTTCATAGCCAAGAGCTTCAGATGCCAAAGGTTATGGATAAATCGGTGAATGTCCTCCTATATGCGGAGGATATGATTTTGTTATCCACCACACAGGTCAGTTTGTGGAGGCTACTGAGAAATTTTAGCTCTAATTGTAGGGGAAATGACTTAGTGATTAATAGCAAGAAATCAAAAGTTCTAATTTTTGGTAAGAAAAAGAAGCGATATAGGTGGTTTTGGGACGTGGAATCAACAGGACCAACATGTAGCCTTTACTGATCTCCAATTTGAAATAATGGATACAATGATGCTACATGGTAGATTCCAAGGTATTCCAATGAAAGATAGATTATGTATAGTATATGTGGCAATTCTGCAATAGAAGATTTGGCACACTATTTACGGTACTTGAATGCCATTTAAATTCAAAATGTAGAGAACATTATCTATCTTTATTTGATACACATGAGAAATTGGACAGTGAAGGATAAATGGTTATTTCTCTTACAAGGTTCCAGTTACTTTGTGTCCCAGAGAGTTGCCCTCTTTGCTCTCAGAGTAGCCAGTATAAGGAAAAAAGAATTGGAAAAATGGATCGGCTAATAGATTTTATTAAATGTTTTAATATGCAAGGGGTTGTTTATTGTTGGTTTTATCAACCGTTAGTTACAAACTATATTGCATATATATATTGTATACTGCTTGACAATTTTAATGTTATGTTTTAAATTTTAATATGCTATCCTTAATTATAATATATGGGTTTTAATTTTAATGTAAAGCTTTCTCTCTAATGTTTCTTTATAATGTTTGCTTGTTTTTGTTTGTTTGAAATGGTTGGTGGACTTATTCAATAAAGTTATTTGTATTCGAACACTGCTTTCCCTGCAAGAAACACTGCAATTACAGCTCTAGGAAGGCTTGAGAATCTCTAATGGGGATTTAGAATTTCTGCATTCCGTTCAATTCCTAAGGGGATCTAATACCAACTGGAGCAATTTTAAATTTGCAGTGTGGATGTTCTATTGCTCTCCAGTAAGGGAAATAATTTCAGACATGGGTTCACATGGCACATTAACCCTCAGTAGGTTTACCTCATGAGTAAACCTACTGAGGGTTAAAGCATCACCCGAACCTGGGAAGGTTTACTTAGGGTGGTTAAGGAGAGTATCTTTAACCTACCCTACTGAACCATGGCTTGCAGTAGGGTTTACTGAACCTACGGAGGTTTAGCATGTCATCCGAACCCAGATGACACGCTAAGCCTCCCGCAGGCCAAAAGGGGCATACAGCCCTGTGGCCAGAGTGGCAAACAATGGCTGCCGCTCTGGCCACGGGGCTCTGACCGATGACAGCCGGACTCAAGCACTCAAGCAGCACTTTGCCGGCTGTCATCGGCTGGCGACATTGGGTGGTGCTTGGGCTGACTGACACTTTGCATGGCCAATTGGCCTAAGCGTGCCTCCCAACATCGCTAATGCTGGCCACATTGGGCACCACTTAGGCTGATTGGCAGCTCATGTGGCCAATCAGCCTGAGCCCCCCCCCCATCGCTGACTGTGGTGCCATTGGTGCCACAGTCAGCGACAGGAGGGGGCAAGGCGGGGGCGCTGCTGTGCGGCCTCCTCTCGCTTGGGGAGGGGGCACCCAGCAGAGCCTGCTGCCGCCATGCACCCCTTCCTTGCTTGCCCCTTCCTTGGTGAGGAAGAGATGTGCGGCGGCACCAAGCCACCACTGCTGTCAAGCCGTTGCTGTCACCAGCCGCCGGCAGAGAATCAGATAAGTCAAGGGGGGCGGGCAGCAGGATGGGGAGGAGGAACCTTTCTAGGGGTGTCTGCTCCTGCGGCCGCCCCAAGAAAGGCCCGGGGATGGGCCCCTGCACACCTGCTGTCTCCCCCTCTTTTATCTGCTTTGTCTAAGTTGGACTCAGAGCTTTGGTCTCTTTGTTCGAATCTCATAAAAATCACGAGCTCCAAGACCCAGGGTTCCTCCCCACCCGCTTTAGTGCTGCCTCGCCCTGGACAGCCAGGCTCCCATCCTGTGGTCCCCCTTGCCGTCTTTTCAACCCTGGACCTCTTGTGGTCAGCCAAGTCCTCTAGAGGAGTTGGATGACACACAAGTGGTCAGGAACAACAAACGCCTTTGCCGGACTCATAAGTCTGGACCCATTTGACTGAAGGGAAGACCTGAGGCACCAGCTGGCGCACGAGGTGCTGGTAAGAGGTGCTGCTCTCCTTTCTTGCCATGGTAACTCAAGTGCTTACTATGCTGAGTTTTCTTTGTGATATATGAACTGATTAATTTCATTCTGCAGTTCACATAATGCCTTTTACCAATAGCTAATTCCAAAGCATTTATTGTATATATTATTTATCCCTGTGTTCAATAAAATAAACCCCTTTGGGATAAGTGTGTGTGTGTCATTATGACACACTCCAATACATGAACATGTTTACCCTTGCATATATGTTATTGTGAAGGACTGCCAACCGGTCCTTTACTCAAGACCAGAGATCAAAGGAGCAAAACTGCCAGCCTTCGCTCTGCCGTCTTGACCTGATTCTCTAAAGGGCCTTGCCCTTGGTCTATACACTGGATTTAGCACTAAACCACAGAAGAACCACACACCCCTGTGTGGGGTAAAACCAGGAAAGTTTATTCAAGGTAAACAGATTACAATAAAAGGTGGGGAATGAGGGAAGAGGGAGAAAGGTGGGGAACACTTTGATCAGGGATGTTGAAGAGTCCTTGGTCTCGAGTCACGAGTCGAGTCACGAGTCTTTGGACCCGAGTCTTGAGTCCGAGTCTGAGTCCTTGGTCCAAAATGGTGACTCACGACACAAGTCCCAAGTCACTCCCAAAGCTGACTCCACGAGTCCCTGTTAAAATCAATGGGGGTTTTTCCCAACAAAATAAGGCTACTTCAGATGTGTGCCTTAAATAAATTCTAGGCACAAGTGTGCCTTTTTATTTCAAAACTCTGCAACTGATTTTGGCAAGAACAGACCAGGCAGACAAACCCAAAATAACCAGACAGGCAGAGGAGGCAGGGAACCCCAAAGCAGGCAGGCAGAGGCCTTTGTCTTGGACAATTCAAACTGTGGAACTGGTTAAGAAGAGACCAGGCAGGCAGAGGAGGCAGGGAACCCCAAACAGGCAGGCAGAGGCAGCCAAACCCAAAATGTCTGAAAGGTTGCATTTTAGGAAAATGATTTTAAAAAATAAAATCTTCGCTGGCGATCGCACTTCTCTCCACTCCTTCTGGCACAGCCCAGGGATGTTGAAGAGTCCTTGGTCTCGAATCCCGAGTCAAGTCTAGAGTCCCATTAAAAATATTGGGACTCAAGTCAGAGGGGGGACTCAGTCCGACTCACGAGTTGAGTCCTGGAGTCCGCGTCCCCATCCCTGACTTTGATACATACAAGTAGAGCTACAAAATAACAAAAACTAGTTCCTTTACTATATAAATACCCAGGCACTGAAGCCACAGCTGGCAATATAGATTTCCCCCCCTCCTTTCTATAGCTTGGCTGTCCTTGGCCAATCAGGATGAACTTCATCTGGGCTAGGTGGAGGAGGGGTGGCTCATGACTAGAGGGCGGATACCTGTGGCACCGAGGCATCAAAGGGACAGGGGAGATTCTGAGGCGCCATCAGAGAAAGCTATGTACATTTGCATGGGATTCCCAACCTCCAGCTGAGATTACGGTACCTTGTTTACACGTGTGTATGGTGCAGGAAACCCTGACGCTTCTCTTCACAGTTATGTTCAGAGAGGACTTTTGCAAACAAAATGTAGGTGGCGGGCATGACGGGGGCCATGAAATCCTGGGTGTTTCTTCTGCCAAATAGTCTCCTCTCTGGTATGATATCAGGTGTGGAGAACGGCGACAGCCTCCACAGGTTTTGGGCAAGCTCTTGACCTCTCCTTCGGCCACTGCAACGGAGAGGTGCAACCCACCCGCCATCCTGAGAGTACTGACTTGGGGCTGGGTGGCTGTGTTTGGCACCTGGCCCAAATCAATACTCATCTATATTTGTGAGTTCTCCGCATGGATGAAATAGAAACGGGATATTCTCCAAATAATTTTCACATGCCATGAAGCAGTGTTTTATGCCCCTTGTGGGAGAGAGTCAACAAACAATTGGAGATTGGGAGGCTGCTTAAAGGGGGGGGGGAGACATTCTTAAATTGGGTGTGGGTTGAATAACATAATCCACAAGTGTCAACACCCAGGGGAAAGAAAGAAACCACATGTGGGGAGATGGAAACTTGATATTTAGCCTTGATCTTGGGCTCAGCACCCTTCCGATTGGCTTGGTTTTTCTGAGCCAGGCAAGAGCCGCCCACTGGAAAGCAGATAAAACCTGGACAGCTCTAAAAAGCCTTCCAGGATCCAGGGGGGAAATCATCACCGAGGTCAGTTTGAAGGAAAGGAGCTCTCATTGCGAAACCCCCAGAAGGGCAACCGACACTCCTGTTTGTCCCGAGAAAGAGAGGCGAGGTGAGTGAGGGGGTGGGGTGGGACTGGACACCCTCCCCCACAAGAAAAGGGAGCCCCAAACGATGCCAGGAGGTTCTCCACTAGCATTTCATCTGGTCTGAAAAGAGGTCACTTTTCAAGGCTGTCCATTTGAAAACAGTTTTTTTTTAAGGGCATGTTAAAAGTCTGTTAAGGATCTCCAGCCCTTTGGAGAACTGCACTTGAGGAAGTTTGAAACTGGTTCAAATGTGTAGTGTAGACATGCCGGGAAGCTCAGCCCAGCTGCCCAGTGACTTCCCCCATGTCTGCCTCCCTGGGTTTGGAGTCGCTGCTTCCTGCCCCGTCTTCAACTGTATCTTTCCCCCTCCTCTTCCTTACATCTCTTCATACCATCCGCCAAACATTCCTGGCTTGGTAAATCTTGCACCGCAGGATCTGCCTCCCATCCCTTTTATCATCTTTGCAGCTCCTCTGAACTTTCCCCCATCTGACCCAAATAGCTTCACTCTTTGCTACCGAGTGGCCAGGCTTGGAGCTTCCCATTTAAAGCCCCGCTGGCCATTCTGGAACGGGCACCAGCTCTTGAGCAAACACAGCTCTTCCTTCCTTCTGAATGCCTCTTCCTCACCACGCCAGTCTTCAGCACTGCTGGCCGTCTCTTTGAAGGGGACGTCCCCAAATATCTCCCCATGCATCCAGCATCTGCTCCCCCTCACTGACTTCTTCCCTCCTCTCCCCCCCTGCCCCCCCTGCAGGATGCTCGTCCTCTGGACTTCGCTGCTGCTCCCGGCACTGCTGGCAAGGTGTGGAGAGGCCCAGAGCTGCAAGCCGGAGATGAAAGGAGTTGGTGAGAACTGGGGAAAGGGAGGGGACATTGTGGTCTTTTGTGGGCCCATCCCAAGTTCAAATGGTTCCCCCTGCATTCAAGGTCTCTTATTCCTTCCCAGACTGCTAATATACATGCCACTGTTCAGTGGAGGCTCATCATACAGGGCAAGGAGACGTAGCCCCACCTGACCTGTCCTGCCTAACCTGCTTCTCATTGCTTGTGTACCAGACCTTGTTTCCCTCCATGGGATGCAATGTAAGATGGCTGGTGGCAGCAGTGCAACACTGTTTGTTCTTCTTTAATTCCTGATTTGGCTAGGGGGAACACTGGGCATGTGCGATATAACTTGCACATGCTCAGAACATTCCCCCAGGAACTACTGTTTCTTTCCCCCTATGAAAATGCCTGTAGGGAAAGAGAAGGCTTTTCAGGGAGGGGCCCAGCCAGGGCTGCCTGTTCCTTCGCCAGCCAAAAGCCTGGATTACTCAAGAGTGCCCTCTGGCTGTGAGCCGGAGAGCGAAAACTGATTGGTTGTTCCCCCTCCCTCTCTCCCTTCATCTATCTCATGGCTATAGGGGCAAAGGGGAGTCAGCCCTCAGCCAATCAGACATCTGCACAATCCCCCCATCTCATTTACACCAGACCACGTGACTGAAGGCTGTGCCATGAAAGGGGGCAGGGGAGGTCACAGCCAAAGTCAGTGGGAGCAGCAGCAGTTTCTCTCTGTTCCACTATGTATATAACTGTGTCTGGACAGACTGTTTGGGAAGGAGAAGAAGAGAAGGGTGAGAAACAGAGAAAGACACACACTTGTTGAAGGATATGTGCTTGGGGTGCTTATTTATGTAGCTTCTCAAATCCACGAAGCGTCTGTAGCTTGATCCAGTGTCCCCCGTGGCCACTGAGGGGAAGGCGGGAGTCCGGCGGTGGCTGCTGCTTCCATGGGGGCTCTTTACGTGTCCTCAAACTTGCCCACCAGCCAATTCTGTTGTCTGGAAGTGAGAAAGTGCTGTCACAATGCTATTGTGTTGTTGTTGGGTTGAGCATCCTGCTCTGAAGGAACAGGCTCTTCTTTCTTCTCCAGCTTAGCAGAGAGGAGAGCAAGTAACTACAATGAGATCACAATCATAATCTTTTATAAAATACTGTTTGTGGTGAGACTGTGTGTGTTGTGCTTGCTGGCCCGTGACCAGACACGGACACCACCTCAGCTCACCTCAGATTCAAGCATCCCCCAAAATGGTATTTATAAGTCATTTACTTTTCATTCTTTTCCTTTTCTGCTGCTGCTATTTTTACAGTGCAATCCTATACATGTCTACTCAGAAGTAAGCTCCATTGAGTTCAATGGGACTTACTCCCAGGTAAGTGTGTGTAGGATTGCAGCCTTAAAAACTGTACTGGTTGGGTGGGAGTTAAAATCAGTGGTAGGTTCAGGCTTGTGATGCTTGTACATTTTTTCTGCATTTAAAGATATCGGGCAACGTAAATTAATGTTTTTAACTGGTATGTTTGATGTGGTATGTTATTGGGTGAACTGTGTTTTGTGGTGAGTGCATGTATGCTCTATTGATCTTTTCCTGCTGGTGTGTAAAGACAGAATTTGGGAGAGGGGGACTGGCTGCCTGGATGTGATATTTACGGTTCAACTGTACCATGAGGTGATCTTTTGATCAAAAGATCTCTTTTGATCTTTTCCTGCTAGTGCGTGCGTAAAGCAGTCTGTGAATACGGAATGTGGGGTGGGGTGAATACGGAATGTGGGGTGGGGTGGGCTGGCTAGATATTATATTTATGGGTCCTGTTTCCATTACATGTAAAAAAGTTTACTATTTTTAATTTAGCCTGCAATTCCATTGTAATTATCAATCCTTCCTCTCTTCCCCCCACTTCTTCCTTCCTTTCTTTCTTTTTGGTGGGGTGGGAGTGGTTATTACAACCAAGGCTGCAAGCATATGCTCCCTTGCCTGGGAATCTGCTTCTGAGCAGACAGGTATAGAATTTGTCAAAAATACCTTAAACCACAGAAGGCTAATAGGACCAAGTGAGGTCACCCAGCGAGTGAGGGGTGGAGGAATGGGGCATGATTAAGCTAAAGTAACACACGTTTACTTTTTATCATTCTCAAATGACAGACTCCAATATCAGGTCCAGACGTACCTGTGAGAGCTGGACTGACCCGGGTTCAAAAGCTCCCCTAGCCAGTGACCCTCAGTCCCAGTCACGCAGGCGGAAGGAGGAGATAACAGCAGTTAATAAAGATTAAAGAGTTTATTTGTAAGACCCAATTACATGGGATTAAGGCAAGCAATGCATCTGTTACTCACTACATCATTGCAGACTCAAATCCACTACCCCAGTGGTAAGGCTAGATGAAGTGAAGTCCAAGAACAAGACACATGTCGAGTCGAGACGAGAGACAGCAAGGAGTAGAATGAAGCTATCAGCAAGTGTGCTAGCTTTATACCACCTATAAATAGGATATTACTCACCCAGTTGTATAACCTATTCATCAACATGTTGACGGCTAAACCTGTTCAAGGTTGCTGAGTCATATCACCTCGAGACTATGTCTCATGACCAGAGACCTTGTGTATTTGAACTCAAGAGACACTCACCAGGTCAGGTGATAATCCCGATGTCAGGTGGTAATCTCGTTCTGCCTATGCAAAACCCAACAGTACCGTGTGCACAGGAAGGGAACGGGGACAGACCGTATATTTATGATTGCACTTTCCCCCTCATCCTTTTGTCGAGAAACTTCTCCCCTTGGTCTTGTGTGGTCACCCACCTCCATGGTCACCCAGCTTTGCCCCCTTAGCAATCCCTTCCCCACAATTTTCACTGGAAGGGGGTATCCCAATGGGTTCGCACATTCTCTGGCAATCCCTGTGCTTGCCCAGAGAAGCAAGGTCCATGAACACCCTCTAATGACAACTATTTCTCTCCCCCACCTTCTTTCCATCATGTTGCATCTGCAGCTCAGAACTTGGCTGAAGGTCGTCCGGCCTGGCAGTCCTCCCTGTACCCACACGAGATAATTGCAGTGGCAGGAAAGGCCGTGGATGGGAATTGTTCTGGAGAGTGGTATAAACACGGCTCCTGCACCCACACTCAGCTGGACACAGAACCCTGGTGGTATGTGGACTTGGGAGACCAGTATGCCATCTCTGATGTTGTTGTGAAAAACCGTGAGGACTGCTGTGGTGAGAGAATCCGTGGAGCCGAGATCCACGTGGGAAACTCTGTGGCTGACCACGGCAAATCCAACCCCCTGTAAGTTCCCATTTTCCCACCTCATCCTCACTCCCTGAAGCAAAGATATCTCAGGATACACATGCGAGGTCACTTGATGTATATGTGCATTGACTACCTCCTACTCCCCCTTCTGTAATGTAATTCATATCTTGCCTCTCCACCCAAACATGGCGCTCAAGGCAGCTAACAACAATACGAAACCTTACTTCATAATGGGGGAGAGGGCGAGGGAGGGAGAAAGGAGGATTCTGCCCAACATTTCAAGACAGGCTTCTGGGTGAAAAGGTGACTCTGATCCACATGAAGGGCTGGGGACAGAGATGGAACCAGAGAAGCGATCATGATTCCAGAATGAGAAATCTAGACTTGTAGAATAGGTAGCAACTGTTAGTGCAGTGTTCTCCAACCTTGGGTCCCCAGATGTTTTTGGCCTACAACTCCCAGCACGCCCCAGCCAGCTATGCTGGCTGGGGCATGCTGGGAGTTGTAGGCCAACAACATCTGGGGACCCAAGGTTGGAGAACACGGTGTTAGTGCATTCTATGAGAGACTCCAGGTAGGTCAGGTGTCTGTATCCAGGGAGGAACACACTTTGCCCTTTAGTTTAGGAATGTCAGAGGTGATACTTAGGAATGGATTCACCCACTCTTTAGAATTCCTGCCACCCCACAGCTGACCCTCCTTCTCTCCCTGCAGGTGTGGGACCATCACAGACACCAGCCTGGGCTCCATCAGTACCATCCATTGCAATTGGCTCAACGGCCGCTATGTGAGCGTCCACATCCCTGGCCGGGCAGAATACCTTCACCTATGCGAGGTGGAGGTCTATGGGACCAAGTTGGAGGAGCAGTGTTAGGGACCACCGAACATCTGCATCGTGAGGTGGGCGGGTGGGAGGGAGGGAGGGAGGAAGGGAGAATAAAGCAACGAAAGCTCTCGAATAAACTTCCTTTGAGCAAGATCCTGTCATCCCTGCAATCTATTTCCCACGTGCCACGGGAGCCAAGAGGGGCTCGTGCCAGACAGCAGGGCAGTGGCCAGCTAAGCAGGACCTGGGCGCGAGGGTGGCTGCAGATCAAGACTTGGCTTCCTTGAGAATCTGACATCTCACAGAGAAGTGGGCTCTCCCGGTCCCAGTCTTGAGATAACAACTCCACAGCCCTCTTGCCTGATCCACTGTCAATCAACCACCATGCCAAATAGATCGTAAACAACCCAGTTAAGAAGCGGAACCCCAAATGCACGTTTGGGCTGAAGGAGGGTCCCAGGTCTGAACAGGCTGAAGACTCCTGGTCCAGCTTAGCTCTTCGTTGGGGTTCCTAAAGTGTAAGCAAAATGTTGCTTCTGGGAAATGGGAACAACATAAGCATAAGAACGTAAGAAGAGCCCTGAAGCTGGATCAGACCAAGGGGGCCCCACCTAGTCCAGCATTCCATTCGCACAGTGGCCAGCCAGCTGCCCCAGTGGGATCCCACAAGCAGGACCGGGGTGCGACAGCACCCTCCCGCCCATGTTCCCCGGCAACTGGAGTACATATAGGCACACTGCCTCTGATCCTGGGAAGGGCAGCATAAACCAAGGAAAACTAGGAAGAAACAAAGGGGTAATTCTGCCCACCACACAGAGGAGGGTTTGGGGAGAAAAGCACGCATCTGGGGCTCTTGATCAGCTAAAGCGGGTGACGAGTGGGCAGCAGCCATTGACAGCAAGGAGGACAGACTCTCCCCGCACAAGTTCCTTTTAAAGAAGTTGCGGCATTGTGATCCCACAATCTTCTGGACGTGGAATGTAAACAGGCAGTGGCGGTTCCACGGGGCTCTTAATATGGTCGCAACCACATCCCCCATAACAATCCCGCTGTGCCCATCCTCAGGGGAGATCCTAACCAGGCTTACTCAGGGCATTTACTTACACGAGGCATTTACTGTGCACTCCTGATCCCTCACTCATGGAGGTTTGTGAGGCCTTTTCACAACGTCATCATCGTCCCAGGGTCTCTCCTGTGTTTTCCAGCCGTTTCCGCAGCTTTTTTTTTTTTTAGAGCGAGGAAAGTCAGGCGTATCCTGGATATTGCCGTGATTCTCCATGAGAATCCTCGTGTCTTTTCACAATTCCGCTCTATGCCACAGCGCCACCTTGTGTTGTGTAATGGAACATATAGGAACATGTAGAAAGGCAGAGAGGAAAACTACCAGGGGGGAAAAAAACCTCATGTGAAGGACGCTCTAATCCTCCCACAAAGAAAACAGAAGAAGAAGCCTTGGTAAAGCGCCGGGTGATATGCCTCTCGTAGAGAAGCCCTCAGAAGCAAGTCATTCAGTCCAACGGGGCTTACTCCCTCAAAGTGTGTTCAGGGTTGCAACAATCCATCGGTGGAGCTCTCCCCACTGGGGGTTCCCCACCCCACAAGGTGCTCCTGTTCATGGCCCCTGAATTAACTGTTCCTTGAACTCGGTCCGTCCTCAGATGAGTCACACTCAGCCATAGCAGCCCCATGACCCGCTCACTGATTTCACTCCATTTAGTAGTTAACACAATTGCACTTCGGCACTTCAGAGAACTTCTGAGCGTTCCTGGCTCTTTCCGGCAGGGATCACTTCACAGCTGGCTTTTCTCGGTGGAGGCAGACAGCAAGGGGGGAGGCAGGAGCGGGTGCTGGGGGGCAGCTGAGCCTACGGTCATCCTGCTGCTAGGCCAATGGGGAGCTTTTGGTACCTCTGGTGCAGAAGTGAGCGGAGCCGCATCCACAGTAAGGAGGCGGAGGGAGGGGCAGTGGGGCTGGTGACCACGTGGGCCAGGGGGCAGAGCGGGTGACCAGCAGAAGCAGAGCCAAGGGTTCACCATGGGCGGAGCCAGGGGGGTCACCATTGTGCTGGAGAAATAAAGGCAGAGAACCCCAAACAGGCAGGCAGAGGCAGCCAAGCCCAAAATGCCTGAAAGGTTGCATTTTAGGAAAATGATTTTAAAAAATAAACTTGCTGTACTTCCTAAAACCTATCCATGTTGCATTTGAGGAACACAATTTTGGAACATGAGTCCTTGGTGTCGAGTCTCGAGTCCCATTAAAAATATTGGGACTCGAGTCCGAGTCGAGTCAGAGGGGGGACTCAGTCCGACTCACGAGTCGAGTCCTGGAGTCCGAGTCCCCATCCCTGCCACTGACAGCCTTGATCTCGCCGCACATGATCCCTGACTCGGCTCGAGTCGTAGACAGTGACATTTAGTGAAAGGAAGTTTATTGGAGGATTAGTCAGAACAAATTGGAAAGGAAGATAAGGGGAGTGAAACTGACAGAATGGAATACCTTTGTTACACACAGTCAGAACTACAAAACAACAACAGAGAACCTACACTAGTCTAAACGAACATCCGAGAACCTACATTAGTCTAAGCTAACAACGGAGAACTTACACCAGCATACCCAGGCGCTCCGCTTGGGGGTTGGATGTCCGGGCTGGCCTAAGCCAACGACCCGCTCCGTGCGTCTTCGCACCTTGCTTCCAACAACCTCCAGCAGCCCCGGCTGCTCATATATCGTCTCTTCATCCACTCCCCCTTTGCCAGCCCAGCCCAGCCCCCTGCCCAAGCAGAGCAAACCGGTCCTGCTAGGTGGGAGAGGCGAAGAGATTCCAGGTGCCAGATGGTGCATTCCTGGCCATTTTTAGGGTGCTTGGGAAAACCATCCAGGGTACTCGGGGGGAACTATTTACATTTTGATTGTGCTGGGGGCGGGCGGGCGAGGTGCATGCAACATCAGGCTTTTTCTCCACAGAATAACAGTTGGCCTTCAATGCAGCGCAGGAGTTCTCTAAGGCATAACAGAAATGAGAAACAGTGGCACAGCAGCTGTTAAAAACTTAAAATTTGGACACTCATGCAGCACAGAAGTTCTCTTAGGCATAAAGGCAATGAGAAACAATGGCACAGCAACTGTGAAAAACATGAAATATGCCGCTGAGGCATATGCTTCTTAAAGACATCAGCAATGGCTTTGAAAAAGATCACCAAAGATCACAAAATTGTGCTTGCTTACAACTCGCCCTCCCTGCACCCACACTTTCCCTGGGTCTTTTAGGCCCAAATGCAGCAGACAGGGAAGATGGAGTGCCTGCTGGGGCCGGCAAAGATGCCCCATGTTGTCCTGGTCCTGCGTGGCTTTATGAACCCATCTGAGCCTTCCTGTTTGCTAGAGGACTCCCTTTGTGGGTTGACCCATGCCTGCTTGTTGCTTACAGCAGGACCTGGCGGGATGGGTTAAGCACTGGGAGGGAGCCGCCTTCTAGCGGGAAGGCTAGATGCTGCATAGGGCGATACAGGACCAGGACGATGCGGGGCTTCTTTGAGGACCAAGGAAAAGTGTGGCGCGTGGAGGGTGAAGCGTAGGCGAGCACAATTTGTGACACTGCACAAATACAAAACCTCTCATGAGGCTATTTCTGTCCAGGTAGTGCCATAGTTGGTGTATTAGCCTAAGCCAATAAAAGGCCACTCTGAGCCACTGAGGCCACCTGCGCCTCTAGTGACAATGCTGGACCTAAGAGCACCCACGGACTGTGAACCTGATACTTTAGGAGGAGGGCATCCCCTCCAGAACAGGGTGGGCACCACTTGACCAGTCAGATGAACCACCTATCAGGGATGGGGACTCGGACTCGAGGACTCGACTCGTGAGTCGGACTGAGTCCCCCCTCTGACTCGACTCGGACTCGAGTCCCAATATTTTTCATGGGACTCGAGACTCGACTCGGGACTCGAGACCAAGGACTCTTCAACATCCCTGGGCTGTGCCAGAAGGAGTGGAGAGGAGCGTGATTGCCGGCGAAGAGCGCATGGAAGCGAGGTGTGCCACTGCTCGGCCACTATGGACGGCTACCAGGAGTGCAGCCCCAACAGTGTGCCAAGATTTATTTTGATTGATGTGTTGCGTACTTGGGAGAGGCAGAAGAAGGACCTGAGATTACTCTGTGTGGCTGCTCTGAGTGTGTTTCTGGTTCCAGCAAGTTCATCACCAGTGGAGCGGGTGTTCAGTGAGGGTGGAATTGTGATGAGATCTCACCGTTCCAGAATGGGGGCCAAACATTTAGAAAAAAACATGTTCCTCAAATGCAACATGGATAAGTTTTAGGAAGTACAGCAACTTTATTTTTTAAAATCATTTTTCTAAAATGCAACCTTTCAGACATTTGGGGTTTGGCTGCCTCTGCCTGCCTGTCTGGGGTTCCCAGCCTCCTCTGCCTGCCTGGTCTCTTCTTGACCAGTTCAACAGTTGAATTGTCCAAGACAAAGGCCTCTGCTTGCCTGTTTTGGGGTTCCCTGCCTCCTCTGCCTGCCTGGTTATTTTGGGTTTGTCTGCCTGGTCTGTTCTTGCCAAAACCAGTTGCAGAGTTTTGAAATAAAAAGGCACACTTGTGCCTAGAATTTATTTAAGCCACACATCTGAAGTAGCCTTATTTTGTTGGGAAAAAAACCCATTGATTTTAATAGGGACTTGTGGAGTCAGCTTTGGGAGTGACTTGGGACTCGTGACTCGTGAGTCACCATTTTGGACCAAGGACTCGGATTCGGACTCGGGTCCAAAGACGCGTGACTCGACTCGAGACCAAGGACTCTTCAACATCCCTGCCACCTATAAACAGTATCTCTGTCTTGTCTGGATTGAATGTCACTTGACTGGCCTCATCCCGTCCCATGCCCTGCCCAAGCACTGATTCAGAACATCAGACGCCTCACTGTTACTAGATGAAAAGGAGAGGTAGAGCTGGGTGACATCTGCACATGGGTCACACCTCAGCCCAAACCCCCAGGTAATGTTGGGGCGGCGGCCTGCAGTGGAGATGATACCTGGAGCCCAGCATACCGTCCCTCCCACGCATGAAAGGAAAGCTGCTGGTACCAAATGCCCTCTTCCACACACGTGTACAACCTCGTGCATATTCTCTTGACACGCATTCATTAAGGGACCTTTTAATTTTGGCAAAAGGGTGTCTGGCAAGGGGGGAAGCAATAACTCCCCCCTCCCTCTCCCTCTCGCGGTCTTCCAAACACACACAGGCTTCAACAATACCAGCGGGATTTAGTGAACACACATGAGAATTTAAGATAAACTCATTAATAGGGGAAATTAACTTGGTGGAGAGTTCTTTACAAAAAGGCAAAGCAAAAACAAAAACAAAACATAAAAGGCAACAGATGCAGAAAGAACCAAGTTGTGGGGGAATTAGCTTCGTGTAATATTTTTAAAATTTAACATTTTTTCAAAACCTTTTGGGGAGATCTGCAAGAATTCGCAGTGACTACTGTCCTCAGTGAATCTGTGCAAATCTCCCCAAAAGATGAGAGAGGGAGAGAGAGAGAGAGAGAGAGAGAATGTTAAATATGCACAAATTTCCCTGGAGGTGAAAAAAAACCCCTACAAAATAAGCTCTACTCCGCTAATGAGCGCATTTGCTGGAGCAGGCACAACTTCTAAGGGGGAAAGAAGCCATGGCAGGCTGCAGGAGCCTGGTCGCCTGTTGGGAGTAACTAACCTACATTAGTGAGCGAACAACCAACCCACTGGGACTTATTTTCAGCGGGTGACTTATTGTGCTGTGTGCGAACTGGCCCTTGAACTGTATTTTCCCCTCCTCTTTCTTAAATCTCTTTATGCTATAGGCCAAACATTCTCTGCCTGGTTTATCTTTCACCATCAGACTTGCCTCCCACAGTTTTTTGTTCATGTTTGCAGCTCCTCTGAAATTTTCCCCATTTGATCAAAATATCTTCGTCTTCACTCTTTGGTACCATGGGCTGGGCCTTGTAGGACTGCCATTTAAAGCACCACTGCCCATTTCATAAAGGGCATCAGCACTTGAGCAACACTGCCACGTTTTTTTTTTAATCTCCCCCATTTTTTGCAAATCTTCACAAAAACAATATTTTTTACCCGCACTTGCACAACTACAGATGTTCGCAGATTGCGTGGTTGCAGGATTGGGGAGCCTCAGGAGGGCAATGTGCAGGGGGGGGGTGCCTGCTGGCAGAGTCCAGAAGGTACCCCACCCCAGGCATTGCCCCACAGAAGAAGCAGGTACATTTATTTTCCCCTTTGGTTTCATCTGACAGCTGTCAAAAGGTGAGCTGTCAAATGTAACCAAACAAAGGCGCGAGTGATCTTAGCTCACAAAAAGGGTGGTGGTGGTTCATTCACCCGCTTCACGACAAGATCCTTGTGGGGGTTTTTTGTTTTTTGTTTTTTTTGGACTCATGCATTCTAAGGGTGCCCTCACTTTTGCACTTGTTCCCGAGATTCTACCACCTCGGGAACATGCAAACGTGCGAGCCACCCTTTTCTGGGACTAGTTACCTTTGACAGCTGTCAAAGGTAAAGCGCCATTTTTCAAGAGGGATTTAGACCAGGTTAAAAAGAATTGCCAGGAAACTAGACAGGTATGCAGGGTCTATATACCTGTATGGTTTCCCAGCAAAAATTTTCCTTGCCCAGCCCAGGTAGCAGGGCTGGGGAAAAGACTGTGCTCTAAAAGGCCCCTGAGACATCCCCCGCAGTTAATATGGCATCCAGGTCATAATGGATATGAGCAGTTTTATGCACAAAGTGCAAAGAAAATTGACCATAGTGGGTTCATTTTTCTTCAGGTTTCCTTTTGGGCCAAGGTGTTGTAGTCCTCGACTACTTGGAATATCTCTGCTGGACTGGACTGTGTGGGTGCGATGCATGTTGGAGGGTCATCTGGGGAGGCATGTTGCCTTCCTGGATCATGTATGCGATTCAGCAGTTAACATGTTAACACATTCCACCAGTGTAAACAGACATTGGGGCGGTAGGTTATATGTCTCATATAACCTACTCAAAATAAATAAATTAATAATAATAACAACAACAACAACAACAACAACAACAAATACTGTGAAAATGGATTGGTGGACTATATGGACCTTGGCAGTGTAGGAGAGGAGGCCCATGCCAATTTTGAGGTAGAAAGGGCAAGAAATGGCTTATTTATAGGCAGGGCGGATTGATTTATATCAATGATTTAAATCAGCCAGGAAAAAAAAAGGTAGATTTAAATCACTGCTTTAAATCAAGTTTCCCATTGAAACTTTTTCATGTATTTCATTTGCTGCTTTGGCCTTATTTAAAAAAAAGAAAGAAAGCAGCAAACAAATGACATTCCCATGACTGACAGGTCAAAGCGAGGTTTGATAGTTACTTTTTTGGGGGGGGGCGACCCCTATTAATATTTTTTAAGCTCTGATTTGGGGATTTTTAAAGCATCAGTTTTTATCCACCCTTCTATATTGTCTTTCTGCCTGTATTATTTTTCTTTAAGTGAAAGAGAAGTTTAGTATTTTATTTATGACTTTTTAAAAATAAATCAAAAAGATCAGTTTACGTATTTATTTTTTAATCCTGATTTAAAACCAAAGAGAGCGGCAGCATTCTGCCCTTCCCCCACTTACCAGACAGCAGCGGCTCTATGGTCAATAACTGAGGCCTGCAGCGACGTCTGAGTGCTGGAGTGCACAGCCATGGCCAGGTTTTAAGAAATGACTTCACTTTATGGAACATACCAATGCTGGATCCCTCACTCCATTTTATTGTTTCGAGACTTACCATAAATTGCCAATTCTTCTGTTTTGCTTCCTCCTCCATTGTCCCTGCCCTTGTTCTTGTTTTGTAAGCTAATCACTGGGTTTTCTCCACCTGCCTTCCAGGGATGTTGAAGAGTCCTTGGTCTCGAGTCACGAGTCGAGTCACGAGTCTTTGGACCCGAGTCTCGAGTCCGAGTCCGAGTCCTTGGTCCAAAATGGTGACTCACGAGTCACGAGTCCCTCCCAAAGCTGACTCCACGAGTCCCTATTAAAATCAATGCGTTTCCCCCCCAACAAAATAAGGCTACTTCAGATGTGTGGCTTAAATAAATTCTAGGCACAAGCGTGCCTTTTTATTTCAAAACTCTGCAACTGATTTTGGCAAGAACAGACCAGGCAGACAAACACAAAATATCTGAAAGGTTGCATTTTAGGAAAAATGTTTTTAAAAAATAAACTTGCTGTACTTCCTAAAACCTATCCATGTTGCATTTGAGGAACACGATTTTGGAACACGAGTCCTTGGTCTCGAGTCCCGAGTCGAGTCTCGAGTCCCATTGAAAATATTGGGACTCAAGTCCGAGTCGAGTGAGAGGGGGGACTCAGTCCGACTCACGAGTCGAGTCCTCGAGTCCGAGTCCCCATCCCTGCTGCCTTCAGAGAAGGGGCCCCAAAGTACCGGAGGCGCTGCACTCTCGTTGGTGGTCAGCAGCATCTTTCTCCCTCGTCCACTGCGGTTTGTATGACCCCAGGTCCTCGTGATGCCTCCCAATGGAACTCCACTTCCCCTACCAGCGCCCTGTGAGGTGGTTGAAACCATGGGACAGGGTTCAGACATGCAGTACTCAGGGAAAGAGAAAGATGCTGACCCCAAACTAATTAAGGAGGCATACACAGGAAGAACCAGGAGAGCCACTTGGGGTGGGAGGTGACTCAACTCGGAGGAGCTTTGCCAATTGATTGTTGCACGTTCTTGTTGGGACATGTAACACAACAACAGCTGTGCCACAAGTGTTTTCATTTGGAAAGGTACAGGGTGGCTAGAATAACAATCTTATTTAGTCTGAAACTGTTATTCTCTTTCTCATGGGAAAAGTAGGCTGGACAGAAATATGAGCTGATCACATGGTTTGTACTTTCTGATGACGTAGTATGCTTTTTAAGTTTCGTTTCCTGTAACTTGGTAATGGAGAGAAGGATTGCTTTCTGTATGCATTCTGTTCTGTTCCTGTCTTCTCTCTGACTTGTTGCAATCATGTAATGATGTGTGCTTGCCAGGACTGGCTATGCACTGGACTATGCTATGCAATGTAGTTTGTATTAACTCTGATATAGAATAAACAGGTAGAAAGAAGTCCTGAGTAATGAATTCTATTGGAGTTAAATTCCTAGCTACAGTGATGCTGGAGAGGCTGTAACCCGAGACGCTTGGAATGTGCTGCGTGCAGGAGAGACAGTAAATCTCTGTGTGAACAGAGACAGACGCTGTATTTTTCCAACTAACGCTCTGCTGGATCCACGTAGGCGGACGGGCCTACAGAGTGGATTATGAACCATAAGGCTGGAGTAATTTTTACAGCCATAACAGTTCTAAGGAGAAAGCCCACTGAACTACACTTTAGTCTTCTGAGCTTTGGATCTTTCCTCTGGGGATGTGGGATTGTCAGGGGAACCGTGTAGCACCGTGTGTAATTCCATTGTGGGATTGTCAGGGGAATTACACGGTGCTACTGTTTTAAGAACCACGTGAGAGCTAAAGAAATTAGGTTGGGTGTAGATCCCCACCACCGTTGCCTGTTTTAACTCTACTGCCAGGTGATTGTGAAATAGCAATGCCTCAGCTCTTCTAAAAGGGCCTTGTGCATGAAGGACACTTTCTCCTTCCTGCACATGGCTGCAGCCCACCGGTCAGTCAATAAGCCGATTCAGCGGATGCAAGAGCACTTCCTTTTCTCGTCCGATGTTCCTCAGCAAATTTTGCAGTCATGGAATAAGAGGGGAGGTCCTCTTATGGATCAGTAACTGGTTAAAGCACAGGAAGCAGAGGGCAGGAATAAACGGTAAATCCTCCCAATGGAGGGATGGAAATAGCGGGGTCCCACAGGGATTTGTATTGGGACCAGTGCTTTTCAGCTTATTCATAAATGATCTGGAATCAGGAGTGAGCAGTGAAGTGGCCAGGTTTGCTGATGACACCAAATTATTTTGGGCTGTGAAAACAAAAGGGGATTGTGAGGAGCTCTGAAAGGACAAATCCTGCCAGACTAATCTGATCTCATTTTTTGATCGGGTAACCTCCCTTGTGGACTGTGGGAATGCTGTGGACATCATATATCTGGACTTCAGCAAAGCTTTCGACAAAGTGCCTCATGATATCCTGATTAGCAAGCTAGCTAAAAGTGGGCTAGATGGAACAACTATCAGGTGGATCCACAATTGGCTACAGAATTGGACTCAAAGGGTGCTTATCAATGGTTCCTTCTCAAACTGGGGAGAGGTAACGAGCGGGGTACCACAGGGCTCGGTCCTGGGCCCAGTGCTCTTCAACATTTTAATTAATGACTTGGATGAGGAGGTACAGGGGATGCTTATCAAATTTTCAGATGACACAAAGTTGGGTGGAACAGCTAATACTCTGGAAGCCATTAATCAAATGAAGAACAACAAAGCTAGTGGACCAGATGGGATTCCTGCTGAAATCTTTAAAGAAGGGGGCCCCGAACTTGTACAACATCTTCATAAACTCATCGAAAAAATCTGGATAAGAGAAGAGATCCCAGAAGACTTCAGGGATGCCATAATTATCACCCTCTTTAAGAAGGGTGATAGAACAGACTGTGGAAACTATCGGGGCATTTCTCTCTTAGCAACCGCAGGTAAAATATTTGCTAGGATTCTCGCAAACCGTCTTCTATCTATTTCAGAAGAGATCCTCCCTGAAACTCAATATGGTTTCCGCCCCTCTAGAGGGACAGTAGACATGATTTTTACTGCACGTCAGCTCCAAGAAAAATGCCGGGAGCAAAATCAACCCCTTTATATGGCATTTATCGATTTGGCTAAGGCCTTTGATACTGTAGACCGTACAGCTCTCTGGACTATCCTTATGAAAATTGGATGCCCCAATAAATTTGTGAATATCTTGCGACTTCTCCATGACAACATGACGGCAACGGTTTTGGACAACAACGGCTCTCATGGTGCTCCATTTAAAGTGGGATCAGGTGTTAAACAGGGATGTGTTATCGCCCCAACATTATTTGCCATTTTCATCGCCATGGTTTTACATCTTGTCAAGGGGAAACTTCCCACTGGTGTGGGAATTATATATCGAACAGATGGAAAGCTTTTTAATCTCAGCAGGCTGAAAGCAAAAAGTAAGGTAATTACAACCTCCGTTGTGGAACTTCAGTATGCTGATGATAATGTGGTCTCCGCACATTCAGAGGATGATCTCCAAACTATCCTAAATGCTTTTGCAGAAGCATACGAAAAACTTGGTCTCTCACTTAACATCAAAAAAACCAAAGTGCTTCATCAGCAAGTGCAAGCCAATCCTTTGGTGATGCCATCTATCCAGCTTGGCGGGACAATACTGGAAAATGTCGATCATTTTCTCTATCTTGGCAGCTATCTTTCTGTTACAGCTAACATCGACAGTGAAATCCAGCATCGTCTGAGCTCCGCAAGTGCCGCATTTTCTCGAATGAAACATAGAGTGTTCGAGGATCGGGATATTTGTAAGAAGACCAAAACACTGGTTTATGAAGCCATTGTATTACCAACTTTATTGTATGCCTGCGAAACATGGACTATCTATAAACGTCACTTCCACCTCCTTGAAAGGTTTCATCAACGTTGCCTCCGGAAAATCCTGCAAATTACTTGGGAAGATAGGCGAACAAATGTCAGTGTACTGGAAGAAGCAAAGACTACTAGCATTGAAAAAATGATCCTTCAACGCCAACTTCAGTGGACCGGTCATGTTGTTCGAATGCCTGACTGCCGTCTCCCAAAGCAGTTACTTTACTCCCAACTCAAGGATGGAAAGCGGAATATCGGTGGTCAATATAAGAGGTTTAAAGATGTTCATAAGGCTAATCTAAAAAAATGCAATATAAACATCGAAAACTGGGAAGCTCTGGCCCATGAACGATCTAAATGGAGGTTGGCCTTTCACAAAGGTTCCATGGACTTTGAAGAAGCCCGAGTGCAAGGTGAAAGGGAGAAACGTGCTAAGCGAAAAGCACGTCAAATGAACCCTTTACAGGACCATCTTCTATCTGGTAACCTGTGTCCTCACTGTGGGAAGCTGTGTGGATCTAGAATTGGCCTCCACAGTCACTTACGGACCCATCGCTAGAGTCTACACAATCTTCTTTAGAATTTCCTCCTTTTATCCCGGAAGACAATCTTACTCGGTCACGAGTGATCGCCTGATGACTCTGGAAGACAGAAACAAAATTCAAAGTGACCTCGATAGGCTGGAGCGCTGGGCCAAAAACAACAGAATGAAATTTAATAGGGATAAATGCCAAATGCTGCACCTAGGGAGAGGAAACCAAATGCCAAATGCTGCACCTAGGGAGAGGAAACCAAATGCAGAGTTTCAGAATGGGGGGACACTTGGCTCAACAATACTACAAGTGAGAAGGATCTTGGAATTGTGGTAGATCACAAACTGAATATGAGCCAGCAATGTGATGTGGCTGCAAAGAAGGCAAATGCTATTTTGGGCTGCATTAATAGAAGTATAGCTTCCAAATCGCGGGAAGTGATCATTCCTCTTTACTCGGCACTGGTCAGGCCTCATCTTGAGTACTGCGTCCAGTTCTGGGCACCACACTTTAAGAAGGACATAGACAAACTGGAGAGGGTTCAGAGGAGGGCAACAAAGATGATAAAGGGACTGGAAACAAGGCCCTATGAGGAGAGACTAAAAGAACTGGGCATGTTTAGCCTTCAGAAGAGGAGACTGAGGGGAGATATGATCGCACTCTTCCAGTACTTGAAGGGATGTCACACAGAGGAGGGCCAGGATCTCTTCTCGATCATCCCAGTTTGCAGGACACGGAATAATGGGCTCAAGTGACAGGAACCCAGATTCCACCTGAACATCAGGAAAAAATTCCTGACTGTCAGAGCAATAAGACAATGGAACCAACTACCTAGGGAGGTGGTGGGCTCTCCCAATCTGGAGGCATTCAAGGTGCAGCTGGACAGACATCTGTCAGGGGATGCTTTGACCTGGATTCCTGCACTGAGCAGGTGTTGGTGAAGCTTTACAAGTACACAGCAGAAGGTTTCAGGTAGAGCTCTGACCAAGGGGAACTTCAGCAAGTTGTCCCTGAAACATCTGAATCCTCATAGAAACCGGAAGAAGCAGGAAGAGTGGAGGCAGAGGAATACTCGAGCACAGCATCTATTTCTGCTTGTGAGGAACTGGTTGGGGTGGCGTTCAGGGAAATCTTGTCTGAGGGGAAAGCTACTGAGACCTTAGTCACAGGGGAAGGCTCTCTCAAATATTAGGCGTGGCAACCAAGCAGAGAAGCACATTTAAGCAGTCTTAACTTCTTGTTTGAAGAGTGAGAGTTTATTCCCTTTAGTAAACAATTCCCTGAAGAAACATCTGTGTTTCCTTCATCTTGTCTCTAATGCTGGTTTCAGTCCCATGCCTATGACAACAATGACATTTGAGCCAGACAACTGAGCTCTATAAGGTACAAAGGGTTTCTTTTGGTGGCAGTACTTAAAGATCTTATAGGTGATACCGCATTCCCTATCTGTTAGACCTACTTTAGAACTATATTTTTAAAAATTGTGGCAGGGAGTTCCATAGATTTAGGCCACAAGACTTTAAACATGGAACAGTAGCATCATTAGCTCCATGGTTTTGTTACATCTGATGGCAGGGTGGTATAGCCCACATCATTGCTTTTCCACCTTTGGTGGCAGTGGCAGTGAAGCCATGGCTGCCTAGTTGCTCCTTAAGCCCAATGTTAAAAAGGCCCACCATCGTGGCTTTGCTAAGAGCGATGCCTGTACGCACTGAATGGCTGGACCACAGTCCACTGGGGGCCTGGAAGTGAGAGAAACTGCCTGAACGTGACTTGTGACTTAGAGACCCGTACAGGTCTATGCTTTTTTCATGAGAGCATTTGCACAGCGCTCCACATCTAGGCAGATTCTGGAGTGATGAACCACCAGGAGAATGTCCTCCGATGACCTCAGTGACTGGGCAGGTTGGCAAGGGAGAAGTTCCATGTTGAAAGGAAACTGATGAGAGGTGGCTGTGGTTTTTGCCCCATGAGGAAAGAATCAAACGGTAAAAACCACAGGTAACATATTAAGAAACTCCACTTCCCCTACCAGCACCCTCTGAGGTGGTTCAAACCATGGGACAGGGTTCAGACATGCAGTACTCAGGGAAAGAGAAAGATGCTGACCCCAAACTTATTTAGGGGGCGATACACAGGAAGAACCAGGAGCCACTTGGGGTGGGAGGTGACTCAACTCGGAAGAGCTGTGCCGATTGATCATTGCACGTTCTAAGGAGTAAGCCCACTGAACTAAACTTTAATCTTCTGAGCTTTGGATCTTTCCTCTGGGGATGGGCATTGTGGGATTGTCAGGGGAATTACATGGTGCTGTTTTAAGAACCACATGAGACCCCCTCTGCCTGTTGTAATTCCACTGCCAGCTGATCGTGAAATAGCAGTGCCTCCACTCTTCTAAAAGGGCCTTGTGCGGGAAGGACACTTTCTCCTTCCTGCAAGTAGCTGCAGCAGACCACCAGTCAGTCACTAAACTGATTCGGCTGAGGCAAGAGCCCCCAGGCACTGGCCTGTCCCACCCAGCCTTCTTTGTTTCCTCTTTGTTAATGGTGCACCCTTCACCAGGGATGTTGAAGAGTCCTTGGTCTCGAGTCATGAGTCGAGTCACGAGTCTTTGGACCCGAGTCTTGAGTCCGAGTCTGAGTCCTTGGTCCAAAATGGTGACTCACCCGAGTCCCGAATCCCGAGTCACTCCCAAAGCTGACTCCACGAGTCCCTATTAAAATCAATGGGGTTTTTCCCCAACAAAATAAGGCTACTTCAGATGTGTGGCTTAAATAAATTCTAGGCACAAGTGTGCCTTTTTATCTCAAAACTCTGCCACTGATTTTGACAAGAACAGACCAGGCAGACAAACCCAAAATAACCAGGCAGGGAACCCCAAAACAGGCAGGCAGAGGCCTTTGTCTTGGACAATTCAAACTGTGGAACTGGTTAAGAAGAGACCAGGCAGGCAGAGGAGGCAGGGAACCCCAGACAGGCAGGCAGAGGCAGCCAAACCCAAAATGTCTGAAAGGTTACATTAGTAAAATGATTTTAAAAAATAAACTTGGATTGTTACTGCAACTAGGTCCAGACAGCACCTGCAGGTGGCATCAAGCAGGGATGTTGACGAGTCCTTGGTCTCGAGTCCCGAGTCGAGTCTCGAGTCCCATTAAAAATATTGGGACTCGAGTCCGACTCGAGTCAGAGGGGGGACTCAGTCCAACTCACGAGTCGAGTCCTCGAGTCCGAGTCCCCATCCCTGCCCTTCACTGAACAACTTCTGCTTGGTTTCTGCTCACCTTCTGGTTCCCCAAAACAACACTTCTTGTTTACAATTTATGGAGGCTGGCCATGAGGTGGGCTAGCAAGACCAAAAGTTTTCAAGCTTTTCAGCCTTTAACCAAACATGAATTTTGGGTTCCGCTACTTCATTTTTTAACTATATATTTAGTACGCTGGTAAATACTATATATTTAGTACGCTGGTAGTTTCTTCAGGGATCAGGCAATACAGCTACGGAGTTATTAACCAAGACAGGGACAGGGGAAGCCCACTTTTGTCTGTGGTGGATTCTCAAGGAATCCAGGCCTTGATCTCCTGGGGCCTGGCCAAGAAATTGGAGAGACAACAGAAGCTTGCACAGAGGAGGTTTATTGGAGAACCATCACTGACACTACTCAGATTTTGTTACCACTTGTAATTGTAAGAGAATTACTGGAAAATATTGCCTAATTTTATGATGCATTCTTTTTTCTGATGTTACTGTCAGTCGCTTTCAGCATGGTTTAACTTGGAAAAGTGGCATACAAATAAGTTGAGGAGGAGGAGGATTTAATTGCCACCCACAAACAAAAGATGCATCGCTGACGTTCAGGGGCACTTTACACCATAGACCTCCAGCTCACACAGCGTCAGGTATTCACTCCGATAAGGGATGTGGACGCTCACATAGCGGCCCTTGTGCCAGTTGCAACTGATGGTACTGATGGAGCCCGGCCGGGTGTCTGTGATGGTCCCACAGCTGCAGAGAGACAAAGAATTTCAGCCGTGGGTTGGCAGCAATTCTGAATAGCTCGATCTAAGTGGTGGGTGAATGCCCTCTGACGTTCCTAATAGTACTAACAGGGCATGACATGTTTCTCTCCCACAGACAGCTGCTGATGTGCCTAAAGTCTCTGATAGGATGGGCTAACTGTGGCTACCAATTAGGGTGCTTCCAGATGGAGGATTTTCTCCAGTAAGAAACAGGGATGTTGAAGAGTCCTTGGTCTCGAGTCACGAGTCGAGTCACGAGTCTTTGGACCCGAGTCTCGAGTCCGAGTCCTTGCTCCAAAATGGTGACTCACGAGTCACGAGTCACTCCCAAAGCTGACTCCACGAGTCCCTATTAAATCAATGGGGTTTCCCCCCAACAAAATAAGGCTACTTCAGATGTGTGGCTTAAATAAATTCTAGGCACAAGTGTGTCTTTTTATTTCAAAACTCTGCAACTGATTTTGGCAAGAACAGACCAGGCAGACAAACCCAAAATAACCAGGCAGGCAGAGGAGGCAGGGAACCCCAAACAGGCAGGCAGAGGCAGCCAAACCCAAAATGTCTGACCCTAACCCAAACCCCCCACAACAACACATCAATCAAAATAAATCTCAACACATCGTTGGGGCTGCGCTCCTGGTAGCTGTCCATAGTGGCCGAGCAGCGGCGCGCCTCGCTTCCATGCGCTCTTCACCGGTGATCGCGCTCCTTCTGGCACAGCCGGAAGACTCGTCAACAGCCCAGGGATGTTGACGAGTCCTTGGTCTCGAGTCCCGAGTCGAGTCTCGAGTCCCATTAAAAATATTGGGACTCGAGTCCGAGTCGAGTCAGAGGGGGGACTCAGTCCGACTCACGAGTCGAGTCCTCGAGTCCGAGTCCCCATCCCTGGTAAGAAAAATGTGAGAAGACGCAGTAGGAAAACACGGGTTGGTTACAAATGCATGACAATGTCACTGCATCCCTTGTAAAATGTCATCTGAATCCCTTGCAAAATTCTGCGAATGAGGCAGGGTAGTTGCACAGTTACAGCCTCACTGGAAGCAGCCCAGGCCTAGACTCTGGAATCACCCGCTGGCGCCATCCCGGTTTCCAGCTCCTGGTGTGGATCAGAGTCACTTTTCCACCTAGAAGTATATTCCTTGAAATGATGGGAAGGACCTTTTCCCCAGCCTTGCCCCAATTATGAATACGGCGAGCAAGGGAGGGGTGGGAGAACTTGAACTTACAGGTGGCTCTGTTTGGCAGCATTAGCCACAGAGTATCCGACACGGATCTGGGCTCCCTGGAGTCTTTTTTCACAGCAGTCCTCACGGTTTTTTACCACCACGGCAGAGATGTTGTACGAATCGCCCAAGTCCACGTACCACCAGGGCTCCTTGTCCAGGTTGGTGTGGCTGCAGCTGCAGGGTCTATGGTAGTCCCCACTACAATCCCCATCCACGGCTTTTCCTGCCACTGGATTGCATGGGTTTCTGTAGATGGAGGACTGAAAGGCTGGACGTCCTCGGGCCAAGTTCCGAACTGGAGACATAGCGTGATGGAAAGAAAGTGGGGCGGGGAGGAGGAATGTTGTCATTAGAGGGCTGGCATGGGCCCTGATTCTCTGGGCAAGCACAGGGACTGCAAGAGAAGGGGGGGGGAGAATATGCAAAACCGTTGGGGCAGTGGACACCCCCAGTATCAGTGGAGATGGTTGGGGAGTGGTAGCGAGGATTGTGCAGAGGCAAAGAAACCAGAATGGAAGGGCTCCTTCTGAAGAATGTTGGCTTGGCACTCTACCACCGGAAAGATTACCGTTCCCTTGCTTTTTTTCCCCATAAGCATCCAACCTGATGAAGATTTCGGTATATCTCAAAAGCTCATATACTGTGTTGTGAGCATTTGTGAGTCCCAAATATATGATTATACTGGCCATGTGATTATTATGGAGGTGGGCTGAGACTGCTGCCTGCTTCTGAACATTCTTCATATTGCGGTTTGCATTTTTCAGATGACCAAGATGATGGTGGGGGAAAGGCCTGATCCATTTCTATTAATCCGGAGTACTTATTATTCTGGAGTACTTATTATTCCCTGCTCTTGGTTATTGCAGAGCCAATTGTTAAACTATTTTATACTAAGTTGGTTTTCCAGGCTATTTTTCTGGAAAAGTGAGATAGGAACACTGAAATGAAAAAGTAAAATATTCACTTGACCCAAGGACATCTATACTGGAGTGAGGCTCTATACTGTTTTAATTGTTTAACCTTCATGGCTGTGGGTGTGATTTTTAAGTGATTTTCACCTGTGGCCCCCTTGGAATATCCTGGGGGGCCCTGGGGGCCATATGGCCCCAGGTTGAGAACCCCTGATCTAGGCTATGAGGGGTACACGATATTGAGAATTTAACTATACTAGAAGCCAGTACTTTTTTTCTGGAGAAAAGGGTACCGGAACTCTTGGATTACATTTCCTCGGGAGTAGATGGCGATTAAATTGTAATGTAATTAATAGAAGAAAAGGTGCTGGAACTCAGTTCCGGTGAGTTCCACCAGAAAAAAAGCCCTGCTAGAAGCTCAAAGGATGTTAAGGTTACTTATGGTGGTATACACCTGGCACAGTTGGTGGGCTGCCTCGCTCTTTCAATTTTGAATGGAAATCATTCCTTTGAAAATTGTGCAGAATTTACCTTCATTTCTGGTCATGGAAGCAATGTTGTTGACTATGTGTTGAAATCTCAGATCTATCCTGGTTAAGGATTTTTCTGTAGGATGCAGGCTTGAAAGCGACCATCTTCCTCTTACTCTCACCCTATCATTATCTACTCCTGCACATACAGCCTCTAGATATCAGTACAGAGATCAAGCTTTAAAAGTCAGATACAGGAGCCTTTTTCCTGCAAGGAATCCAGCTATGCCACGCTGACTCTCTGTTGCTTAACCTGCGACTATCAGAGTTTTACTGTCACAAGAACAGCATATATATACCACCAAACTGGGAAGGAATAGGAGCACTCCACTGCAGGAGGACAGTTTGGGTCTGGAACTGGCCTACACCCATGCCCTAAATTTCTCCTCCTTTCCCCAGTTCTTACGAATGCCTTGCAGCTGCGGCTTGCAGCTCTGGGCCTCCCCAGGCCCTGCCAGCAGTGCCAGGGCCAGCAGCAAAGTCCAGGTGATGATCATCCTGCAAAGGGGGGGGGGGAGAGAGAAGTCAGCGAGAGGGAGAAAATGCTGGACCCATGGGGCCAACCAGCAGCCCACGGGAAACCAACAAGCAGGACGTGAGAGCAGCAGCACCCTCCCGCCCATGTTTCCCAGCAACTGGTGTACATGGGCATACTGCCTCTGATACTGGAGGTAGCATATAGTCAATCAGGACTAGCACCCATAGATAGCCTTCTTCTCCTCCATTTGTCCAATCCCCTTTAAAACCCTCCAAATTGGCGGACATCACTATATCTTTTTTTTTCATAGATTTCATCGATCATAGAGTTGGAAGGAGCCTACAAGGCTATCGAGTCCAACACACTGCTCAATGCAGGAAACTAGAGGAGGGGTCTCCCATCCAAGGAATAGCCAGGCCTGACCCTGCTTAGCTTTCCACGCTCAGACAAGCTGAGCCAGCATATCTTATGGCACTGAATTCCATAGTTTAACTATGCACTTTGTGAAAAAGTACTTCCTTTTATCTGTCCTGAATCTCCTGCTGATCAGCTTCATGGGATGACCCAACTGGGTTCTAGTATTATGAGAGAGGGAGAAAAATGTCTCTCTTTCCACTTTCTCCTCATCATGCATACCGTAATTTTGTACACCTCTACCATGTACCGGTATCTCCCACAGGGGGAATCAGACTGCTCCTTGGCAGATGAAAAGTTATTTGAATTTCAGAAAATCTCCACCTTTCCATTTCAGCCATGTTGAGAACCAACAAAACAAATAAAAGTGATTCTTGATTTTGGCCAAGTGCCAACCACAGCCATCCAGTTCTCCATCTGTGGGTGAAGGGGTGGGTGGGTTGCACCTTTCTGTAGCAATGGCCAAAGGAGAACTTGCTCCAAACCTGTGGAGGCTTCACCACCCCACCGCACTTGGTATCGGACCGGAGAAGAGACTGCGGCTGGGGCGGTGTTATGCAGCCACCTCAGCGCCTTATGCCTTCACCAGAAAAACTGATGACCATACGCAGGTGGAAAACATACCACACAAGAATGTGCAAATGCAAGAGGTTCCCAAGAATTGGCTGTACTTCATCCGAGTATGAAAAGCTGTGTCACAATGCATGCATCTTAAATAATAAACCCAATTTCAAACATTTACTTGCATTGATCAGTCATGCTGTTGTCCAAGTGCAGTTTGTTTCAATGATAATCGCTAAATAACTATTTTAATCCTTTTTATCCCACCCTTCCTCCAAGGAACTCCCGGTGGTGTCCATGTGTCCCCCCCCCCATTTATGCTCACAACAACCCTGTTAGGCTGGCTGAAGGACACCGAGGGCGCTTCATAATATAGGACCTGGGATTTGATCCCAGGATTCCCAGCCCTTCCTGCTCCTAGTCCGGCATTCTCTCCACTAGGACACGTTGATCTGATCTTGTTTCGTTTCAGAATCTAGACCAACTGGGTTCAAGATACCCTGGTGGGTAACCAAGCCAAGTACCAAAGAGACAAACATCACCACAGACTCAGAATTTAATGCATATTCAATGATTTATTTAAGGAAAACTAATCAGTGTGGTCATTAGATGAGCGTAATTTGGAGGCTTCTGTGTGATTCCATTATCAGCCGTGGGAGTAGATGCAGTGCAGCATAAATTTAAAAGGACTTCAGTTGACAAAGCCAGTGCTATAAACGTCATGAGCAAGGGTAACTACTTGGACTTCTAGCATTGCTGGTTGAATGTTATGACTCCTCCACAGCAACCTCCTGCTTTTCTAACCTAAACCATAAAACTTGCTAAATCTTCTAACTTACACTTGATTTCCTCCTGCACTTTACTTGAATGAAAACAAGCAAACAAAAACAACCCTAAAAAGCATTACTAAGTTCCTCTAGGCATGTAAAGGATTAAACCTGCACCTAAATGGTTACACGTAGAAGCTAAAGTGGGGGAGGGGGGGGACAACTAGAAAAGTGAAAATTTTACAAGTTTAATTTAAAAGATTCCAGGATCTAAGAGGTTAATTCTACATGTGTTGGGTCTAAAAGTGTGACATCAATCCTAAGATCTCAAATCAAAATCTGTAACTCAGTTTTGAAACCTAAAATATAAAGGTTAATTAAATCTAGAGCTGAAAGGGTGAACCAAGTTCAAGCCGGAAGTCCAGAGTTCAGAAACTACTCCAAGACCTATCTTCAAAAAATAAAGGGTTAAAATTATCTGCAAGTTAAAGGGTAAAGCTTATGTGTCAAAGAGAGCCATAGTTACCCAAATCCTTTGGTCCGATGGTCTAGTGAGGATCTGAAGCAACGCCAAGCAGAAGCACGCAAGAGAAAGAGCTCTCGCTTGTGCAAGCACTCTCACTTCCAAAGCCTTTATACCCTTGCTCTGGTCAGAGGAGGGAACCACCATGAGTGGTGAAACAACCAACCACCAATCAGAAGTGAGGTGCATGGGTGGCCAGACCAAGCATTCACCAACCAATTGCATTAATTACAACTTGTTAACTTCTTCAAGTATTTATAACAATTTCAAACATACATCAATAAACAATATAATCAAATTAATACAATCTAGAGATGTTAACGTACCTTAAGGGGGGTGCCTTGCCCCGCCTCTCCGCGCGCCCCCCCCCCCCCGCTCAATTCTCAGCGGCGCGGAGCAATTCTCCACGCCGCGCAAGCCACCCGCGCCCGACAGGACCCTGCACCGGTACGACGGGACCCCGCGCTGCGTCTTTTCCGTAGAAACCAGGGCAACAGGGCTTAAAACGGCCATTTTAAGCCCTGTTGCCCTGTTTTCTACAGAAAAGATGCAGCACGGGGTCCCATCGCACCGGTGCAGGGTCCCGTCGTGGCCGGAAGTAATGCGACGGGACTGTCACGGCAGCCGTGGGAGGCTCTTCGTGGAGAGCCGAGCAGGGCCGGGACCCAGTAAGGCCCGCGAGTCTCAGGGGGCATGAGCTGGGACCGATTTCGGACTGCTACCCTCCCCCCACAAGCCGAGTGGTTACATAGATCTGGAAGATCACACTCTTCCAGTACTGGAAGGGATTGTCACACAGAGGAGGGCCAGGATCTCTTCTCGATCATCCCAGTTTGCAGGACACGGAATAATGGGCTCAAGTTACAGGAACCTAGATTCCACCTAAACATCAGGAAAAATTTCCTGACTGTCAGAGCAATAAGACGATGGAACCAACGACCTAGGGAGGTGGTGGGCTCTCCCACTCTGGAGGCATTCAAGGTGCAGCTGGACAGACATCTGTCAGCAAGGTGACCATATGTACTCGTTTTACCAGTACAGTACTGGTTTTTTGGACATTGTCCTGGTTAGTCATGAGATATAACCAGTACACTTTAGGACTACAAAATCAAAAATTATTAATTTATCAAAAGATTGAGTACATCAAATCAATCCTTGATAAACCAGCCTAAATCAATTTTATTAATTTATCCTAGTTTTAGTTTTATTTTACACGACGGTTCTCGTCGTTGGATCTCAGCAATACTCGGCATTCAGCACACGCACTCTCACTATGTTGTGGCCGCGGCGATTCTTCGATAATACTCCCACGCGGTACATACAGCCCGACCGTGGGAACTCGATGATGACGTCATCACACAGAGCCCGCCAAAATTGACCAATTCGGTGTTAGCGTCGGACTATAAAAGGCCCTCCGCAGCACAAAACAGGCACCAGTGATCTGGCATCTTTGGACCGTGACACTGGCCCTCAGAGCTCCACACTCTCTCGGTTACTCAAGCTTTTCGCTCTGCCGTTTTCATGGCGCACCTCGCTGCTTCACCAGGACTAGGCTGACCATACGTACCGTTTAAAAAGGGACAGTCCCATTTTTTTTTTCCATATTTCCTGACCGTCTCTTCTTTTTAATATAAATGTCAATTTTGTCCCGTTTTTAGTAAACTATATATAGTTTTTAATTCTTTGTAAAAAAAACTGAACACGGCTTGTTTATTTCTCATAAGAATCTCCGCATTAAGAAACCTCGGGGGGGGGGCGGCGGCGAGCCAAGCCCCATGCGGAGCTGCTCCCGCGCTCTCCTTAGCCCTTAGGCAGGGCGACTACTGACGTAGTCTAGAGCGCCATGTGAGCCACGCTGAAGAAAGGGAACTTCACGGCGATGGGCCAGAGCCTGGAAGCCGTTGTCGTCTTGCTGCAGGGTAGCCGCATCGCGCATCCTCCTGCGCAAGCCTGAAGGGGTAGAAATCAGGCAGGGGCCCAGCGCCCTTCACCCACAGCCGGAGCCAGCTGCCGGGCGTCAGCCAGCCAGCCAGACGGGCCCTGCATTTCTCTGGCGGGCGCCGAACCCCGGGCAAGCAGGCGAGATGGCGGAGCTGACACACAGGTGGGTGGCAAGAGGCAGCGCGGAGACGGGCTGGACCGGGAGCATGAAGACCCGGGCAGGCACCGAAGGGACACAGACCCCCCCCTGCACGCTCTACGGCAGGATCACGCCAGGACGCGAGACAGGGGTCTGCCGGTAGTGGCGACGGCGGAGGCAGCTGAGAGGAGACCCACATGCACACTGAGCCTCTCTGCATGGCGGCGAGGGAGGGGACAGCGGCTCATTCACACAGGTCAGGGCCATACATATTCATGCCCTGGTCAGCCAATTAGGACGGGACCTGAAGGAGGCGGGCCGTGGAGGTTAGGAGGATCAGCCTTTTCTTAAAGCGCTAAGAAGACTGGACAGGGGAGAGCGAAGCCGTGCAGCTCGCACTAAGGAGGAGGCGCAGTGTGCGGCAGGCGGCCGGACGAGCAGGCGAGCTCAGGGCACATCGGACTGCAGGCAAAGCTAAGACACGCTTGTCGCTAGCGCAGCCATTCTCAACCTCTGGATGCGTCGGACTACCAACTCCCAGCATCCCCAACCAGCCAGCTGGCTGGGGGGTGCTGGGAGTTGTAGTCCCACATATCTGGAGGGCACTAGGTTGGAGAAAGCTGTTGTAGTAAGGCGTTAGTTAGCCCTATTGAAGCCAGTGGGAGTCGCTTTCCAGTACAAACCCCTATCAGACCCCTCTGCAAGCCACTGAGTGCTCTTTCCTTCTGGATTAATACACTGACTAGGTTCAGACAACATGATAACCCACACTCAGGGTTGAGTATGGGTTGTCGTTGAACCGTGGGTTGTCATTGAACCGTGGGTTATCGTCTGAATCCAGCTGAGATAAGAAACCATGGTGAACAACCCACAGTTCACAGCCCAATAACAACCATGGGTTCTCTTCGTGGGTTGGTTGTGGTTAAGAAGCCATGGCTTGTTAGTGCAGGTGGGTTCAGACAACACGATAACCCACGTTTCAGCAACAACCCACATTTCAGCAACGACCCATACTCAACCCCTGAGTGTGGGTTATCATGTTGCCTGAACCCAGACATTGTGGATAACCATCAGTCCCCACCATGGTCTTTAGGCCATTGTCCCCATGATCCACTCTGGCTGTGTGCAGGCCTAGCTGTGGGGTTACAGAGTGGCAAGGGAAAGGCGCTGTGTGTGTAGCCAGTGATAACTTCCTCCTTATTAGTACAGTACTACTTAATGGTAGTTCAGTACTAAATTTTGAAGTGCAGGCGCTCATCATTCATCATCATCAGGCGATCACTCGTGACCGAGTAAGATTGTCTTCCAGGAAAAAAGGAGGAAATTCTAAAGAAGATTGGAGGAAATTCTAAAGAAGATTGTGTAGACTCTAGCGTAAGTGACTGTGGAGGCCAATTCTAGATCCACACAGCTTCCCACAGTGAGGACACAGGTTACCAGATGGAAGATGGTCCTGTAAAGGATTCATTTGACGTGCTTTTCGCTTAGCAGTACTTGAAGGGTTGTCACACAGAGGAGGGCCAGAATCTCTTCTCGATCATCCCAGTTTGCAGGACACGGAATAATGGGCTCAAATTACAGGAACCCAGATTCCACCTAAATATCAGGAAAAATTTCCTGACTGGTCAGAGCAATAAGACAATGGAACCTACTACCTAAGGAGGTGGTGAGCTCTCCCACTCTGGAGGCATTCAAGGTGCGGCTGGACAGTCATCTGTCAGGGATGCTTTGAGTCTTGACCTGGATTCCTGCATTGAGCAGGGGGTTGGACTCGATGGCCTTGTAGGCCCCTTCCAACTCTACTTTTCTATGATTCTATGATAGCACGTTTCTCCCTTTCACCTTGCACTCGGGCTTCTTCAAAGTCCATGGAACCTTTGTGAAAGGCCAACCTCCAGTTAGATCATGGGCCAGAGCTTCCCAGTTTTCGATGTTTATATTGCATTTTTTTAGATTAGCCTTATGAACATCTTTAAACCTCTTATATTGACCACCGATATTCCGCTTTCCATCCTTGAGTTGGGAATAAAGTAACTGCTTTGGGAGTTCATCATTACAGCCCCAATGACCATACCCCAAGGACAACCCAAAATGCAGGCACCTGTGTTGATCCATTATAGATAGATACCCCTGAAGAAAATCAGTCCATAGCATACTAGCTAATTTATTAGGATCAGCTGAAAAAAGTGCCAGAGCTCTGGGACCCAGTGTTCCCACTCCACTACACCATGGCTTCTCTATCAGAGGGGAGGGGGCCATTGCTCAATGGCAGAGCACCCATCTTGCATGCAAAAGGTCCTGGGTTTCATCCCTGTTATCTCCAGGTGAGACTGGGAAAGACTCCTGTGTAAACCCCTGGAGAGCCACTGCCAGTCAGTGTGTAGGCAACAATGAGCTAGATCAAGCATGGGGAACCTATGACCCTCCAGATCTTGTTGGACTACTGTGAAGGATTGAGGCCTACCCAGGCTTGAGTTAGGTTGAAGCCTGAAGGCCCAAATATCTCCTGATGGGAGCGGGCATTTGTGACTTTGGGGGTGCCACAAGGGCAAGGGCCACCCCCCTAACACTGCTACTTGTTGCTCCCCCTTGGTGGGGGGGATTGTTTTTCCCTGTCTAGGGCCTGAACATGTGCCTTGGAGGGGAGTCATGGGGCCAAGTGGGGGGTTCTGTGGGGGCCCCAATTAGTGTAGTGATGGGTAAAGGGAGATATGGCGTTGGGAGGAGGGCTAGCCAGGCAAGGGGAACACGGCCCAGACACTTAATGGCTGTGCCGTGTTCCAGGCCCTCCTCGCACCCGCAGGTGTGGTGGTTGCCCTATCAACCTGCCCTCGGGTCTCCGGATGCTGCTTCTAAATGCCAGATCAGTGCAAAATAAAACCTTCCTCATCCACAATTTAATAGTGGATGAGGCGGCCGATCTGGCATGCATTACCGAGACCTGGGTGGGAGAACAGGGAGGAGTTAGTCTCTCCCAGCTTTGCCCAGCCGGGGTACTTGGTGCAGCATCAGGGTAGACCTGAGGGCCGGGGAGGGGGGGGTTGCCGTAGGCCTATAGGAATTCTATCTCTCTCTCCAGGCTCCCTGTCCGTCTGACTACTGGTCTGGAGTGTTTGCACCTTGTGTTGGGCCAGCGGGACAGATTAGGGATTCTGTTGGTGTACCGCCCACCCCGCTGCTCAACAGACTCCCTGGCTGAGCTGATGGAGGTGGTCTCGCTGGCGATGCTGAGGTCCCCCAGGCTGTTGGTCCTGGGGGATGTTAACATCCATGCTGAGGGCACCTTGTCTGATGTGGCTCAGGAATTCATGGACCATGACAACCATGGGACTGTCCCAACATGTCATCGGTCCAACACATGTAGCAGGGCACACTCGACCTGTTTTTTTCAGCCGAGCATGGAGATGGTGATCTGAAGGTGGGGGACTTTGAATCAGTCCCCTTGTCATGGTCAGATCACTACCTGCTGAGATTTAGGCTAACGGCAGCTTTCCCCCTCTGCAAGGGTGGGGGACCTATTAAGATGGTCCGCCCCCGGAGGCTGATGGATCCGGATGGTTTCCAGAGGGCCCTTGGGGGGTTTCTGGCTGATAGCTGGCGGTCCTGTCGAATCCCTGGTTGATCTCTGGAATAGAGAGATGACCCGGGCGGTTGACACGATCGCTCCTGAGTGCCCTCTCTGTAGTAGAGCTCGTACGGCTCCGTGGTATACCCCGGAGCTGAGAGTGATGAAGCAAAACAGGAGATGGCTTGAGTGCAGGTGGAGGAAAACTCCTAGTGGATGCAATCGAGCCCTGGTATGTGCCTATAGCCAGGTATACCTAGAGACAGTGAAGGTGGCAAATAGACAACATCTCACTGCTTCTATCCAAACATCTCTCTGCCGCCCAGCGGAGCTCTTTAGGGTCGTCCGGGGCCTGTTATACGCTGGCCCCAGGGACATCATCGATCCATCTGATGCCCGCTGTGATATATTCGCTAGGCACTTCCAGGAAAAAATCTCTTGCATCCGCAGGGACTTAGACTCCAATGTTATAGCAGTAGAATCAGGAGAGGTACCCAGAGCACAGCCTGGTCTAGTTATTTTGGATGAGTTTCAGTGGTACAGCTCGAGGATGTTGACAAGGTGCTTGGACGGGTTCGTGCAACCACGTCTGTTCTGGATCCTTGCCCCTCTTGGCTTATAAAAACTAGCAGGGAGGGAACGGCCGGCTGGGCCAGAGAGGTGATCAATGCCTCCTTGCGAGAGGGAGTGGTCCCATGCCACCTGAAACAGGCGGTGGTGAGACCACTCCTGAAGAAACCCTCTCTGGATCAGGAAGATCTTAACAACTTTAGGCCGGTGGCGAATGTTCCTTTCCTGGGCAAGGTCCTGAGCGGGTGGTGGCCAACCAGCTCCAGGCGCTCTTGGATGAGACTGATTATCTGGATCCATTTCAGTCGGGGTTCAGGCCTGGTTTTGGCACGGAAATGGCTTTGGTCGCCCTGTATGATGACCTATGTCGGGAGAGAGACAGGGGGAGTGCAACCCTGTTGATACTCCTGGATCTCTCGGCGGCTTTCGATACCATCAACCATGGTATCCTTCTGGAGCGGCTGAGTTGGGGGTGGGGGGTGGGGGGCACTGCATTGCAGTGGTTCTGCTCCTACTTGGATGGCCGGTTCCAGAGGGTGGTGTCTGGGGAATGTTGCTCGGCCCTATGGACTCTCCAATACGGGGTTCCTCAGGGGTCGGTCTTATCCCCCATGCTATTTAACATCTACATGAAACCGCTGAGTGGGGTCATCCGGAGTTTTGGAGTGCGTTGCCATCAGTACGCTGATGACACACAGCTCTATTTCTCCTTTTCATCTTCAGCAGGTGAGGCTGTGGATGTGCTGAACTGGGGCCTAGCTACGACAATGGACTAGATGAGGGCTAACAAACTGAGGCTCAATCCAGACAAGACTGAGATGCTGTTAGTGGGTGGTTCCTTTGACCGGATGGAGGGTGTTCAACCTGTTCTGGATGGGGTTGCACTCCCCTTGAAGGAGAAGGTTCGTAGCTTGGGGGTGCTCCTGGAGCCATCTTTGTCACTTGAGGCTCAAGTGGCCTCAGTGGCAAGGAGTGCCTTCTACCAGCTCCGGCTGGTGGCCCAGCTATGCCCCTATCTGGACAGGGATAGCCTGGTCTCAGTAATCTACACTCTGGTGATCTCTAAACTAGACTACTGCAATGCAGTCTATGTGGGGCTGCCTTTGAAGACTGTTCGGAAGGTGCATCTTGTGCAAAATGCGGCAGCCAGGCTTATTGCGGGGACCGGAAGGTCCGAGCACAATACACTGGGTTTGGCCCATTTGCACTGGCTGCCAATATGCTTCTGAGCCGAATTCAAGGTGCTGGTTCTAACATATAAAGCCCTACACGGCTTAGGACCACAATACCTGACGGAACGTCTCGTCTCTCCCAACCGCAATCTACCCGGACACTGCGCTCAACATCTGGGGCCCTCCTCCGACTGCCACCTCCAAGAGAGGCTCGGTTGGTAGCAACAAGGAGGAGGGCTTTCTCAGTGGTAGCCCCCCAATTTTGGAATAAGCTCCCCACTGAGACTCGCCTGGCGCCAACCTTACTATCTTTTCAATGCCAGGTTAAGACTTCCCTCTATGCCAAGGCATTCAATAGTTAAGAGCTTGGAATAGCACGGAGGAGATTGTCACCTGTAGGCTCAGTTTTATTAACTTTTGGATTGTATTTTAAACTGTGCTTTTTAATTTGGTTTTTAATCTTTTTTTGTATGTTTTTATTGTTGTTTTTATGTACAAACTGTTGTGAACCGCCCAGAGAGCTTTGGCTGTGGGGCAATATAGAAATAATAAATAAATAAATAAATGTCCTGGTTTTAAATTTGAAAAAAATGGTCACCTTATCTGTCAGGGATGCTTTGACCTGCATTCTTGCATTGAGCAGGGGGTTGGACTCGATGGCCTGGTAGGCCCATTGCAACTCTACTTTTCTATGTTTTAAGTTCTGTGTCCACCACTGTTTTTTTTTTTTTTAGGATGGCAAACTGAAACAACCCAATTCTGTGTAGTTATTTCCATCTTTACACTGTTGTTTTCACTTTTACCCAACAGAAATATAACTACACAGAATTGGGTTGGGCACCGGGTTGGGGAAGGCCAGTGTGTGAATTTGGATGGGAGCTGATACCTGAAGAGAGAGCTCGGTGCTGGAGAAGGAGAAAACCTTCCTGTTTCAGGGAACCCTTCTGGAAGACCTGGATGCCAGAGCTGCTGGCTGAGGGCAGCAGGAATCTGTGATGTTAGGTCGTGGTGGTGAAGCTTTACAACAGGCAGTAGAGCCCAGCAGAAGGTTTCAGGTAGAGCTCTGACCAGGGGAAACATAGGAACAGAGGAAGCTGCCTTATACTGAGTCAGACCCTTGGTCCATCTCGCCCAGTATTGTCACCACTGACTGGCAGCAGTGGCTCTCCAGGGTTCCAGGCAGGATTTTCATTATGTATTTATTTACCAAGATCAGACGAGATCAGCCTGTTCAGGGCTGTTCAGATGTTGTCCCTGAAAACATCTGAATCCTTGTAGAAACCAGAAGATGCAGGAAGAGTGAAGGGAAAGGAAGACAGCTTCTGCTTCTGCTTGTGAGCAACTGGTTGGGGTGGCATTTAGGGAAATCTTGTCTGCGGGAAAAGCTACCGAGACCTTATTTGCAGCAGGAGAAGACTCTCTCAAATATTAGGTGTGGCGGCAACCAAGCATATAAGCACATGTAAGCAGTCTTAACTTCTTGTTTGAAGAGTGAGAGTTTATTCCTGTGGAGCTTTTGGGGGTTCCTGCATGCATGCAGGAACACACACACACACACACACACACACACACACACACCTCCTCATGTGTAAACCAAGTGGGGGCTGGGAGGAAACGAAAGCCTCGGATGGAATGGGTGGCGCCTAGACGCCTAGAGAAGATGGCCTGGGGCTGTCATATGTAGATGGTTCGGGTCATAAGTCATGAGTTCCCTTCCCCCTGCCTGGCCAGGTGAAGTTCAATTTGATTGGCTGAAGGCAGGAAAGCTACAGAAAGGGGGAGGGGGAAGAGCTATTTCCCCACGTGTAGCCTTTGTGTCTTTGTCTCAGTCTTTTTGGTAGCGTGCCTGGTTGGAGCCATGGCAGCGTGCCAGCGAGGGGCCCAAGCCTTTAGGGGGGGCCCTCAGGAACCGACCCCAGGCAGCTCCTGGTAAAATTAGATGGTTTGAGGGCTCTAGGGAAAGGCAAGCCTTGTGGGAGTTTTACCCATCTTGGACCTGCGGGTAGATGGAGTAGTTCCTCCTCGGGCGGCAGGGCTGTGCTGGATTTAACCCTTGAAGAGAACACTCTCAGGTAATAGGTGTGTGCCTGAGAGATCTTAAGGAATCAGGTTTTATTGTTTTGCAGCTTTACTGTGTACTAAAGTGTCTCTCTCTTTATTTTGTGTGCTTCTCTCATTTCCCCTAATCTTGTTGTTTAAATGCTACCAGAATAAACCTTGTCCTGGTTTTACCCCACATGGTGTTTGTGGATTGCTCTGCTTGGTTCAGTATCTAAATCCAAGTTACAGAATTGAAGGCGAGTCCCTGAACAGAGATTCAAGTAGGGTTGCAGACAGCTGGGGCTGGCAATCTGGTACCTTGAGATCTCTGGGGGTCTTGGTTCCTTTGGAGTAGGAAAGGGTGGGGGTGTGGCGGGCCAGCCAGCCCCCCCTTCTTCCACATGGTGGCAAGCGCTGGGATTCAAAGCTGAACCATAGAGTGTGTGCACGTGGGCAAATGAGAGAAATTTGAGAGGCTTTGGTGCATCAGTAACGAGTTTATTATTTTTTAGAAATAAAGTGTGAGATTGAGCCTTAGAAAAAATGTTCAGATTGCTGGCAGTCTGTGGGAGCGTTGAAGGCAAGAAATTTCAACTATGGAGTGAGTTCCAGAACAGCTTGTGTGCCCAGCAAGTGAGCAGAGGGCAGCAAGTGTGAGATTCAGCCTCAAAGAAAGCGTTCAGATTGCTGAAAGAGGCTGCCCCAGTCTGGGGAGCCTAGGAGCCTAGCAGAGAGCGTTGACTGGGGGAAGGTGGCTGTGATCCAAGAGAACCAGAGCTGGCGGAGCCCTGGCTAGAAGCAAGGATCCTACCATCCCCATCGAGTACAACAGAGGCTGGGAGCAGAGGCTGGGAGCAGCAGTTGCCAGGAGTAAGCAGAAGAGGATCCTACCCATCCAGTACAAAAAGCGGGTGAGCAGATGGCGGCTGTGTGATCCCAAAGTTTGGGGGCTGGAAGAGGCCCGGGAAGAGAAGAAGAAATAGTGTGTGCGCGCGCACATGTGTTCCAGGAGGAGGCAGAAGACCAGAAAACCTCTCCTAAGAGAATGGTGAGCAAAACTGTTGAGTTTTGGGACAGCATTTGATCAGTAATTTTAGTTGTGCTGTGTGCCCCAGAAGAGTCGTCTAGACTTTGGGGGGGGGGGGTAGGGCACAGTCCTGCCCTACATCTCTCCCACTGGGAGAAGGACTCAGATTTTGAACTAAGACTGTCCATTTGCTCTTGGGGGGGGGCATGGTGAATGGCCAGGCTGGGCAGCAGCAAGCAAAGGGGGAAGGCATGATTTCAAGCTTTGAAAAGAGGATTGCTCCCCTGCTTAAAAGAGACTTTGTCGTGTGCTGCGAGAAGCTGGCAGAGAATCAGCAGAAGAAAAAGGAATTTCCCCCCAGGCGTTTTCTGCTGCCACCTGAAGACAACGGACTGAGATTAAGTGGTTGTTTGATTAGAACCAACACATGTTGCTGACTTGTTCCTCGGAGGGGGAAGGGATTCAGGTGTAATTGTGTTGTCTTTGTGTTGTCTTGTTGCTGGGTTGTTGGGGGACTGGGGGGACCAGTGCTCCCAGTGTAAACTACTGAACTATTTGTGTTGTCTTGTGTCATGTGCAAAGGTCGATTTGAAATGATGATTAAAGCCAATAAAAGTTGCTAAATTGTTCCTCGAAGGGAGGGGGTGATCCAGGTGTATTTGTGTTATCTGGATTGTTGCTGGGGGGGGGCCGGGGGACGGGTGATCCCAGGTAAGAAGTTGAACCATTGTTGTTTTGTCCCCAAATGAAAAAATTAGTCCAGACTGGATCAGGTCAATTTGAAATTTGAATGTAATGCTAACGTAAAGCCAGAAACCTGTAAGTTTTCAGAGGGGCCTCAGGGGGGCAAGGAACAGTTGCCAGAGAAAAAATCAGAGGCGAGGGAACAAAGCAGGCTAAAAGACAGATTGCCAAGCTGTGTGATCTAAAAGCTTGGGTGGAGCCTCCATGGCTAAGCATTTGAGTCTGAAAGAGACAGTCATCCCGTGCAAGTTTGGGTGGTGGGCTAAAGGAGCCAAGCCCAAGAGGCTGGAAAATTGCCAGGTTGTGTGTTCTAAAAGGTGCCTTTGGGAAAAGGGTGGTGGTGGGACGCCACCAGTGAACCTTTAGAACAGTCATCCCATTCAAGTCATTGTGTAGCAAGTGCCAAATGCAAGCCTTGGGAAAAGGGAGTAGGCATTCATGTCGTTGGGTGGTGGGAAGCTATCCCGGCGGGTCTTTGGAGGGGGGTGGTGGGAAGCCATCCCATTCAAGTCATTGGGTAGGAAGTGCCAAATGCAACCCTTGGGAAAGGGGAGTAGGCATTCATGTCGTTGGGTGGTGGGAGGCCATCCCATCGGGCCTTTGGAAAAGGGGGTGATGGTATTCACGTCGTTGGGTGCAGGGTGGCAGAAACAAGCCTGTAAAAGCAAACAAAGGGAATTGAAGAGTCACATTTCAGTCGGCGATTTGCCCCCTGCAGGCTGTGTGGGAAACAGCAACCCTAAAAAGTTTTCTTTAGGTTGGGGTTACCATATGATGTTTCTGTGTATGCAAAACTGTGTAATGCAAACCTGTAAACTTCTGATTGATGGTTATTTATTGTGTTTTGCTGTTTTGATGTTTAAAGAGATTTAAGAATTAAGCTTTAAAATGTTTAAGACTATAGTTAAGGTGTTTGATGTTTTAGATGCTTTTTTGTGTAGTTCTGTTTTTGCGTGTGTGTGAAAGTGAAGAAGAGTGTGCTAGTGGTAGAAGTCTAGCAAAGGCTTTTTCTTTTAAGTTAGTTTAAAATGAAATGAGAGGGTTAACCTCTCAGGTTCATTTTTTTTTTTTTAAAGGGAGCGTGTGGAGCTTTTGGGGGTTCCTGCATGCATGCATGCAGGAACACACACACACACACACACACACACACACACACACGCCTCCTCATGTGTAAACCAAGTGGGGGCTGGGAGGAAAGAAAAGCCTCGGATGGAATGGGTGGCGCCTAGAGAAGATGGCCTGGGGCTGTCATATGTTGATGGTTCAAGCCATAAGTCATGAGTTCCCTCCCCCCTGCCTGGCCAGGTGAAGTTCAATTTGATTGGCTGAAGGCAGGAAAGCTACAGAAAGGGGGAGGGGGAAGAGCTATTTCCCCACGTGTAGCCTTTGTGTCTTTGTCTTAGTCTTTTTGGTAGCGTGCCTGGTTGGAGCCATGGCAGCGCGCCAGCGAGGGGCCCAAGCCTTTAGGGGGGGGCCCCTCAGGAACCGACCCCAGGCAGCTCCTGGTAAAATTAGCTGGTTTGAGGGCTCTAGGGAAAGGCAAGCCTTGTGGGAGTTTTACCCATCTTGGACCTGCAGGGTAGATGGAGTAGTTCCTCCTCGGGCGGCAGGGCTGTGCTGGATTTAACCCTTGAAGAGAACACCCTCAGGTAACAGGTGTGTGCCTGAGAGATCTTAAGGAATCAGGTTTTATTGTTTTGCAGCTTTACTGTGTACTAAAGTGTGTCTCTCTTTATTTTGTGTGCTTCTCTCATTTCCCCTAATCTTGTTGTTTAAATGCTACCAGAATAAACCTTGTCCTGGTTTTACCCCACATGGTGTTTGTGGATTTGCTCTGCTTGGTTCAGTATCTAAGTCCAGGTTACAGAAATTGAAGGTGAGTCCCTGAACAGAGATCCAAGTAGGATTGCAGACAGCTGAGGCTGGCTATCTGGTACCTCGAGATCTCAGGGGGTCTTGGTTCCTTTGGAGTAGGAAAGGGTGGGGTATGTGGTGGGCCAGCCAGCCCCCCCTTCCTCCACAATTCCCTTTTGAAAACAATTCCCTGAAGAAACATCTATGTTTCCTTCATCTTGTCTCTAACGGTGGTGTCAGTCCCATGCTTATGACATAGGAGCCAGACAACTGAGCTCTATAAGGTACAAAGGGTTTCTTTTGGTGGCAGTACTTAAAGATCTTATAGCTGATACCACATTCCCTTTCGGTGAGAGGTAATTTAGAACTTTAGTTCCATAGATCAAGGCCACAATATTTTAAACATGGAACAGCAGTGTCGTAACCTCCATGGGTTTTTTTTTAACCTCTGGTGGCAGTGGTGGGAAAACCCACATCATTGTTTTCCACCTTTGGTGGCAGTGGCAGTGAAGCCATGGCTGCCTAGTTGCTCATTAAGCCCAATGTTAAAAAGGCCCACCATCGTGGCTTTGCTAAGAGCGATGCCTGTACGCACTGAATGGCTGGACCACAGTCCACTGGGGGCCTGGAAGTGAGAGAAACTGCCTGAACGTGACTTGTGACTTAGAGACCCGTACAGGTCTATGCTTTTTTCATTAGAGCATTTGCATAGCGCTCCACATGTAGGCAGATTCTGGAGTGATGAACCACCAGGAGAATGTCCTCCGATGACCTCAGTGACTGGGCAGGTTGGCAAGGGAGAAGTTCCATGTTGAAAGGAAACTGATGAGAGGTGGCTGTGGTTTTTGCCCCATGAAGAAAGAATCAAACGGTAAAAACCACAGGTAACATATTAAGAAACTCCACTTCCCCTACCAGCACCCTCTGAAGTGGTTCAAACCATGGGACAGGGTTCAGACATGCAGTACTCAAGGAAAGAGACTCGATGGCCTTGTAGGTCCCTTCCAACTCTACTTTTCTATAATTCTATGATTCTATGAACTGGGAGAATGGGCTTCAAAATGGCAAATGCGGTTCAATGTCAGCAATCATAAAGTGATGCATGTTGGGGCAAAAAATCCGAACTTCGAGTATAATCTGATGGGATCTGAACTGGCGATGACGAAGAAAGAGATCTTCGGGTTGTGGTGGACAGCTCGATGAAAATGTCGACCCAGTGTGCAGCCACTGTGAAAAAGGCAAAGTCCATGTTGGGCATAATTAAGAAAGGAATTGAAAATAAAACTGCCAAGATCAGACTGCCCTTGTACAAATCTACGCTGCGACCCCATTTAGTGTACAGTTCTGGTCACCACACCTACAAAAGGGCATTGTAGAGTTGGGAAAAGTGCAGAAAAGGGCAACTCAGATGATCCAGGGGGCTGGAGCAGCTCCCCTATGAGGAAAGGTTGCAGCAGCTGGGACTGTTTAGCTTAGAGAAAAGGCGAGCTAAGCAGAGACATGATAGAGGTGTACAAAACTATGCCTGGTGTGGAGAAAATGGACAGGGAGACATTTTTCTCCCTCTCCCATAATACTAGAACCCAAAGGGGTCAGCCCATGAAGCTGATTGGTGGGAGATTCAGGACAAATAAAAGGAAGTACTTCTTCACACAGCGCAGTGTTAAACTATGGAACTCACTTCCACAGGATGTAGTGATGGCCACCAATTTGGATGGGTTTAAAAGGGGATTGGACAAATTCATGGAGGAGGAGGACTATCCATGGCTACTAGTCCTGATGGCTATGTGCTTCCTCCAGTATCAGAGGCAGTCTACCCATGTACTCCAGTTGCTGGGGAACATGGGCGGGAGGGTGCTGTTGCACTCCTGTCCTGCTTGTGGGATCTCATGGGCAGCTGGTCGGCCACCGTGTGAACAGAATGCTGGACTAGATGGACCCTTGGTCTGCTCCAGAATGGCGCTTCTTATTTTCTTATCAGGTTCAGGAAGGCTGGTGTGTGGGTTTGGATGGGACCTGATACCTGAAGAGAGAGCTCCGAGCTGAAGAAGGAGAAAGCCTTCCTGTCTGAGGGATCCCTTCTGGAAGATCTAGATGCCAGAGCTGGTGGCTGAGGGCAGCAGGAATCTGTGCCGTTAGATGGAATCTGTGCCGCAGGAATCTGTGCCGTTAGGTGTTGGTGAAGCTTTACAAGAGCACATCAGAAGGTTTCAGGTAGAGCTCTGACCAAGGGGAACTTCAGCAAGTTGTCCCTGAAACATCTGAATCCTCATAGAAACCAGAAGAAGCAGGAAGAGTGGAGGCAGAGGAATACTCGAGCACAGCATCTATTTCTGCTTGTGAGGAACCGGTTGGGGTGGCGTTCAGGGAAATCTTGTCTGAGGGGAAAGCTACTGAGACCTTAGTCACAGAGGAAGGCTCTCTGAAATATTAGGCGTGGCAACCAAGCAGATAAGCACATTTAAGCAGTCTTAACTTCTTGTTTGAAGAGTGAGAGTTTATTCCCTTTAGTAAACAATTCCCTGAAGAAACATCTGTGTTTCCTTCATCTTGTCTCTAATGCTGGTTTCAGTCCCATGCCTATGACAACAATGACATTTGAGCCAGACAACTGAGCTCTATAAGGTACAAAGGGTTTCTTTTGGTGGCAGTACGTAAAGATCTTATAGCTGATACCGCATTCCTTATCTGTTAGACCTACTTTAGAACTATATTTTTAAAAATTGTGGCAGGGAGTTCCATAGATTTAGGCCACAAGATTTTAAACATGGAACAGTAGCATCATTAGCTCCATGGTTTTGTTACATCTGATGGCAGGATGGTATAGCCCACATCATTGCTTTTCCAGCTTTGGTGGCAGTGGCAGTGAAGCCATGGCTGCCTAGTTGCTCATTAAGCCCAAGATTTAAAAGGCCCACCATCGTGGCTTTGCTAAGAGCGATGCCTGTACGCACTGAATGGCTGGACCACAGTCCACTGGGGGCCTGGAAGTGAGAGAAACTGCCTGAACGTGACTTGTGACTTAGAGACCCGTACAGGTCTATGCTTTTTTCATTAGAGCATTTGCACAGCGCTCCACATCTAGGCAGATTCTGGAGTGATGAACCACCAGGAGAATGTCCTCCGATGACCTCAGTGACTGGGCAGGTTGGCAAGGGAGAAGTTCCATGTTGAAAGGAAACTGATGAGAGGTGGCTGTGGTTTTTGCCCCATGAAGAAAGAATCAAACGGTAAAAACCACAGGTAACATATTAAGAAATGTAGGGTATTTCCATAGAAGAGCAGATTGTAAACTTCCTGCCACTATTATTCACAAGGGGAGGCACCTTAAGAATAGAGGAAGGGTCCTCCAGGAGAGCCAGACCACCAATGGCGGACCAATCAGCTGGCTTCAAGCATTAGAGTTTCCATATATAGTAATGGGTGTGAATTCTAGGATAATGGGCAAAGGAAGAGGGCATATGAAGGCAGACCTCACAGCAGGCTTGAGGTCCACTTCTTCCCAAATCGAAGTGAGATTGAAATCCAGAGCATTGCACAGGGGATTCTCGGGGGAAGTGCTCCCTTGCCAGCAAAATATTTGTACGTTTGAAATCTTCTTTCAGATATCTTTGCATAAGGGTGCTTCGTGTGTGTATTAGTTTGAGCTTGTCTTCTATAACTTAATAAAAGCAAGCTTTACTATTTGCTTTAGCTGACCCACTGAGGTCCAGTGCCTTCAACACTAAGGACAAGCCACGTGAAGAACTTTTTGCTAGACATGACCAACAAGGTGAGGGGAAATGCTTGAACTGTCGGGAGGCTTCTGAAATTGGGCAGGGGTGTTCGGAAGACCTTTCCACTTGTTTCATTGCATTCCATCTGGGCAAGCGTGTCTAGGATACCTTTCAAATTGGTTAGAGACCTATTGGGCAAGGGACCTTGCAGAAAAGTCCTTTCAAATTGAATGATAGCATAGCATCCATTGGGCAAGGATCTTTCAAACGATCTCTATATCCCTACATCCCCAGCCCCAAAACTCCTTAGTATGCACAAGCACCTCCGCCCTGGCAGTATCCACACTTTCCCTTCCCTGGGAGATTTCCCTCCAAAGGAAAAAGTGCCTGCAGCAGGATGCCCTCCCGGAGGGCTGTGAAGTTCAAACACGCCAGTCCCTGCCCTGCATGATACTCAGCTGTTTCAGGAGGAAGGGGAAACTCTCCAAACCCGCCTTTTCCAGCTCACCAACACTTCACAGGTGAGCGGGGAAGGCAACCCCAAATCTCAAGTCTCCGGCACTGTAGCAGCATTCCCCACCAGAATGTAGTCTCCAGATGTGTGGGACTACAAGGATCACGCTTGCCGTCCTCCCCAGACCCTCCCTTGCCTTCCTCCTCCTCCTCCTCCTCCAGTTCCCTGCTCTTTCCTCCCACCGATTTCAGTGGGGTTTGCAGGCAGGATACAATCCACCCTCAATGCCCCCTTCCTTTCCTTTCTCACTTGCTCTAGCACAGCAGCCCCAGACAGCTGCTGCTGTCACCAAGGAAAGAGCAGAGAATGGGAGGAGGAGGAGGAGGAGGAGGAGGCGGCTTGTGGGTGGTGAGAGTGGTAGCGAGGGAGGAGGAGGTCACGGGGGTGGGTGGGGGTCCCTCAGCAGATAGCACGGCAAGGCAAAGGCACAAGCAAAGAAGGAGGAGGCGGCTGAGGTAATGCAAAGGCACACACCCCACCCTCCATGATTATGGGAGCCACCTGAACTGTTTAAAAAACACCTGGAATGGTGGGTATCTCCCTTAGCCACTCTTTTTTCTCTCGTAGATAATACTGGCAGGGTACCTACGTAAATCATAGACCAAGGCTATAATTGTACCTATCTTTAAAAAGGGCGACCCCCATACACCAGGCAACTATCGCCCAATAAGCCTATTGTCAGTTGTGGGCAAGCTCTACGCAAGACATTTGACTGACAAACTGTCAACTTGGATGGAAGACAGTAAAATCCTAGGTGCAGAACAGATTGGGTTTTGCAAAAACAAATCTACATTAGATCATGGTGTTGTCCTGGCGCACCTGGCAGAGAAATATAGCAAATTGGGGGGGGGGGGAGAAATTGTTCTCGGCCTTTTTTTACCTGAAAGGGGCTTTTGATTCCATTCCTAGGAAACTGTTATGGGCCAAGCTAAATAAGTCATCCATGGACAAAAGGTTGCTTTTCCTTATCCAGAAGCTACGTATACTCTCGAACCAGCTGTCAGGTTCGCTATGGCCCACTTGGCGAACTGTCTGACGAGATCTTTATCAACAGAGGGGTTAAACAGGGGTGCATTTTGGCCCCCTACCTTTTCAATTTGTTTTTGAATGATCTGGCCCCTACTTTGATGAGAGTGGAGGGCCATTTTCCAAAGCTTGGCCCGCATAAAATCCCACTCCTACTATATGCAGATGATGCCGTAGTTTTATCATTGACTCAGCTGGGTCTAAAACGTCTTATATTGGCTTTTGCAATATACTGTGATACCAATGCGTTGTCCATTCACTTTGTAAAATCAAAAATAATGGTCTTCTCCAAGGTGTGGAGGAGTTTCCGATGGACTTTAAGGAGTAATGTGCTAGAACAAGTAAGGGAATACAGATATTTGGGGATAAACTTCCAGTATAACTCCAACTGGAATGCCCACCGCAGCTATGCACTTAACTCGGCCAATCGCAGTATGTTAGCAGTCGTTCGCTTTTTCTATATACATGGTGGACATCATGTCCCCTCTGCCATTCGTGTTTTTAAAGCCAAACCTATGGCCCAATTACTCTATGGCATCCCCGTTTGGATTAGTGCAGTTAACTCCGGGATGGAAAAAGTCCAAGCAAATTTCTTACGACGCATACCGGGTATCCCAAATTGTGTTGGATATGCAGCTATGTACCTGGAAACTGGAGTGGGCCGGGTGGAAACAAGAGCCTGGGTACAGACTATCAAATTTTGGCTGCGCCTTTATTTTTCATCTGAGCACTCCAGTTATGTACAATTTATGCTAATGGATTCTTATATTAGCAAATGGTCTCTTTTGGTTCAACGTAAAATTAACTCAATTGGTATTCCCCTCGACTCCTTATTTATGCTCAGCCATCAGCAAGCCTTCAGATTGGTGTCCCAGAGGCTGCATGACATTGAGAGACAGGAGCTATTTTCGCTAGCTAATAGGACCTGCCCACCTACTGCAAACGGTGTGCTGCCAATATACGGAACTCCTGCTTCTTATTTGTCATCTTTCAGTACTCGGCAGGCTCGTAGAGCATTTATGTTAGCCAGATTTAACATCCTGCCCTCAGCATTACTTCAGGGAAGATTCTTGGGTATCCCTTACCAGCAGAGACATTGTCCGTGCTTGGTCGGGGACCCTGAATCTTTGACCCACGTCCTACTCTACTGTAGATTCTATACAGCGCTCAGGGATGATCTAATTCTTCCCCTTTTGAGGACGTTTCAAGGCTTTCCGGATAGGTGGCTGGTTTCCTACTGTTTGTGTGACCAGAAACCAATTGTTACCACCCAAGTTGCTAAATTCCTTTTAGCTGCCATGCAAAGGAGGGCCTTTCTATTGGGTAATAATTGAGAACTGTTCCATCTCTATTTGTCTGTATGCCTTGCAAATGTTGTGGCTGGTTTTTATTTTTATTTGGGTCATAATAATTGAGAGCTGTTCCTTCTCTTTTTTTTCCTGTATGCTTTGCAAATGTTGTGGCTGGTTTTTATTTTATTTGGGTCATATGACCGTAATAAATCAAATCGAATCGAATCAATTATGGGAGCCGTGGGATAATGCTCAGCATTGTTTCCTCACATTTGGTGGCAGTGGCAGGATACCCTACATACATCTGCCACATTTGGTGGCACAAGTGCCACGACTCCCCTGGGGGATTCCTCAGCTTTGGAGTTAAATGTTCCCAGGGAACAGGCCGCTTCGGAGGACCCCAGGGCTGCCCGAGATGATCCTGGACCCTCCGGGGTGCTGCCGCCCCTCCACACACCCCAATTCTCTGCCGCCTGAGCAGAGGGATCCAGCCTCTTTCATGACAGGGCTGGCTGTGCACATTCACCGTTCTGCTTTCAGTGGCTTTCAAGATTGCAGACATCTCTGTGCTTTCTCAGGTTGGAAATGAAGCCTCTTTTTTCCATGTCAAGAATAGCAGAATGGATCCAAGTGTTTGGTAATACCTGCCGGCAGTGCCAAGGCCAGCCGCCAAGTACAGACAACAAACATCTTGCAAGTGGAGTCGGGGGGGCGGGGGGGGGGTCAGGCTTGTCCTTGGCAGCGAGGGTAAAAACCTGGGAGATCAAAATACGAAGGAGTTAATTGTAAACTTGTTAACTGCGGCTAGGCTAATGATAGCGAGAAATTGGAAAGTACAACATGTTTTCCTAATAACAGACTGGTATAAGGAAGTTTGGGACATAGCCCTAAATGATAAACTAACTACGTAGTAGTATCAAATGCAAAAAAGGATTGCTAAAGAAGAAGAATTTTATGGAGATATGGAATCAATTACTAGACTATGTCTTAATAAAGGGGAAGGGTAACATGCCTTGTCAGGATATGTTATATTTTTGGAATTTAGACTTTATTTGATCAAGAGGATAGAAGTATATTAATTGGTCCCTTGAAGGGTGGGGGGGGAGCACTTTATGATTTATTGTATGTTGATTATGTTATATTTGTGTGATAATTTTGTATTTTGCTAAATATATTTTCTGTGTTATAATTTGCTTTGAAAAATAAATAAAATATTTTAAAAAAAAGTCATTATAATGTAATATAAAAAAAAAAAAAAAAAAAACCTGGGAGTGTCTCCCTTGGAAAGATGGACAGCAGTGCTGGGAAGGACACGGGGGAGCGTGCATTCAGGAACAAGAGCTGTGTTTGCCCAAGAGCCGAGGCCTGTCCTGAACTGACCAGTGGTTGTAGCTCTCAACATGAGTGATACAAGACTTGGAGCACCTGTTCAGTCCCTGGCAGTTTGGCCCAGGGTTGAGGTTGGGGAAGAGACCTTAATCAAACGAGGAAGGTTCAGAGAAGCTGCAAAGCTGTTTTTCAGAGCAGCATGCCGATCCTAAATTAAACATTGGCTGGCAATTGTAAGAAAGAAGAGGGGGAAATAAAGGATTAAAGGCGGGGCAGGAAGCAGGCAGGCTGTGGAGGGAGGAAGGGGGTTGCCCACGCTCCCAGCCATGTAGGCAGGGACAAAAGGTTGCTCAGGCTGAACACCAGCCCAGCAAGGTAGGCTGTCGCCACCCCTTACATCCACCTCAGCCTGAGCCCGGGGGACTCTCAGACCTCACAGGACACTCCCGGGGCTTCTGAAATAAGAGTCCAAACTGGTACTCTTTATTTCAGTGTTCTCCAACCTTGGGTCCCCAGATGTTTTCGGCCTACAACTCCCAGCACGCCCCAGCCAGCATAGCTGGGCATTGCATTGAGGGCCAACTATTATTCCTTTAAAAGCTCCTCTGCCTTTGTTTCTGCATCGCACCATGTTATGTCTTAAGAAACACGGGTGCTGTGTGGATAGCCAACTTTTGTGCTCCTCTGCCTTTATTTCTCCAGCACAATGGTGACCCCCCCCCTGGCTCTGCCCACGGTGAACCCTTGGCTCTGCCTCTGCTGGTCACCCCCTCTGCCCCCTAGCCCACGTGGTCACCAGCCCCACTGCCCCTCCCTCCACCTTCTTATTGTGGATGCTGCTGAGTAAGCCTGCTTAGGACCTCCCCTGAGGATGGGCACAGCGGGATTGTTAGGGGGAATGTGGTTGCGACCATATTAAGAGCCCCGTGGAACCGCCACTGCCTGTTTACATTCCACGTCCAGCAGATTGTGGGATCACAATGCCGCAACTTCTTTTAAAGGAACTTGTGCGGGGAGAGTCTGTCCTCCTTGCTGTCAATGGCTGCTGCCCACTCGTCACCCGCTTTAGCTGATCAAGAGCCCCAGATGCGTGCTTTTCTCCCCAAACCCTCCTCTGTGTGGTGGGCAGAATTACCCCTTTGTTTCTTCCTAGTTTTCCTTGGTTTTTGCGGCCCTTCCCAGTATCAGAGGCAGTGTGCCTATGTACTCCAGTTGCCGGGGAACATGGGCAGGAGGGTGCTGTCGCACCCCGGTCCTGCTTGTGGGATTCCACTGGGGCAGCTGGCTGGCCACTGTGTGAATGGAATGCTGGACTAGGTGGGGCCCCCTCGGTCTGATCCAGCTTCAGGGCTCTTCTTACGTTCTTATGCGTATGTTGTTCCCATTTCCCAGAAGCAACATTTTGCTTACACTTTGGGAACCCCAACGAAGAGCTAAGCTGGACCAGGAGTCTTCAGCCTGTTCAGACCTGGGACCCTCCTTCAGCCCAAACGTGCATTTGGGGTTCCGCTACTTAACTGGGTTGTTTACGATCTATTTGGCATGGTGGTTGATTGACAGTGGATCAGGCAAGAGGGCTGTGTGGAGTAGTTATCTCAAGACTGGGACCGGGAGAGCCCACTTCTCTGCGAGATGGATTCGCAAGGAACCCAGGTCTTGATCTGCAGCCACCCTCACCCCCAGGTCCTGCTTAGCTGGCCACTGCCCTGCTGTCTGGCACGAGCCCCTCTTGGCTCCCGTGGCACGTGGGAAATAGATTGCAGGGATGACGGGATCTTGCTCAAAGGAAGTTTATTCGAGAGCTTTCGTTGCTTTATTCTCCCTTCCTCCCTCCCTCCCGCCCGCCCACCTCACGATGCAGATGTTCGGTGGTCCCTAACACTGCTCCTCCAACTTGGTCCCATAGACCTCCACCTCGCATAGGTGAAGGTATTCTGCCCGGCCAGGGATGTGGACGCTCACGTAGCGGCCGTTGAGCCAATTGCAATGGATGGTACTGATGGAGCCCAGGCTGGTGTCTGTGATGGTCCCACAGCTGCAGAGAGAGAAGGTAGGGTCAGTCACGGGGTGGCAGGAATTCTAAAGAGTGGGTGAATCCATTCCTAAGTATCACCTCTGACATTCCTAACTCCACTAAAGGGCAAAGTGTGTTCCTCCCTGGATACAGACACCTGACCTACCTGGAGGCTCTCATAGAATGCACTAACACAGTGTTCTCCAACCTTGGGTCCCCAGATGTTTTTGGCCTATAACTCCCAGCATGCCCCAGCCAGCGTAGCTGGCTGGGGCGTGCTGGAAATTGTAGGCCAAAAACATCTGGGGACCCAAGGTTGGAGAACACTGCACTAATAGTTGCTACCTATTCTACAAGTCTGGATTTCTCATTCTGGAATCATGATCGCTTCTCTGGTTCCATCTCTGTCCCCAGCCCTTCATGTGGATCAGAGTCACCTTTTCACCCAGAAGCCTATCTTGAAATGTTGGGAAGAATCCTCCTTTCTCCCCTGCCCTCTCCCCCATTATGAAGCATTTGCCTTCTGCAAAGAAGGCAAATGCTATTTTGGGCTGCATTAATAGAAGTATAGCTTCCAAATCGCGTGAAGTGATAATTCCCCTTTACTCGGCACTCGTTAGGCCTCATCTTGAGTACTGCGTCCAGTTCTGGGCACCTCACTTTAAGAAGGACGTAGACAAACTGGAGAGGGTTCAGAGGAGGGCAACAAGGATGATAAAGGGACTGGAAACAAGGCCCTATGAGGAGAGACTGAAAGAACCGGGCATGTTTAGCCTTCAGAAGAGGAGACTGAGGGGAGATATGATCGCACTCTTCCAGTACTTGAAGGGATGTCACACAGAGGAGGGCCAGGATCTCTTCTCAATCATCCCAGTTTGCAGGACACGGAATAATGGGCTCAAGTTACAGGAACCCAGATTCCACCTAAACATCAGGAAAAGCTTCCTGACTGTCAGAGCAATAAGACAATGGCACCAACTACCTAGGGAGGTGGTGGGCTCTCCCACTCTGGAGGCATTCAAGGAGAAGCTGGACTGCCATCTGTCGGGGATGCTTTGACCTGGATTCCTGCATTGAGCGGGGGGTTGGACTCGATGGCCTTGTAGGCCCCTTCCAACTCTACTTTTCTATGATTCTATGATTCTAAGTAATCATTGTTAGCTGCCTTGAGCGTATTGTTGTTAGCTGCCTTGAGCGCCATGTTTGGGTGGAGAGGCAAGATATGAATTAAATTACAGAAAGGGGACTAGGAGGTAATCAGTGCACATATACATCAAGTGATCTCGCATGTGTATCCTGAGATATCTTTGCTTCAGGGAGTGAGGATGAGGTGGGAAAACGGGAACTTACAGGGGGTTGGATTTGCCGTGGTCAGCCACAGAGTTTCCCACGTGGATCTCGGCTCCACGGATTCTCTCACCACAGCAGTCCTCGCGGTTTTTCACCATCACAGTAGCAATGGCATACTGGTCTCCCAAGTCCACGTACCACCAGGGTTCTGTGTCCAGCTGAGTGTGGGTGCAGGAGCCGTGTTTATACCACTCCCCAGAACAATCGCCATCCACGGCATTTCCTGCCACTGCAATTATCTCGTGTGCGTAGAGGGACGATTGGCAGGTTGGACGACCTTCAGCCAAGTTCTGAGCTAGAGACACAGCATGGTGGAAAAGAGATGGGTGGGAGGAGAAATAGTTGTCATTAGAGGGTGTTCATGGACCTTGCTTCTCTGGGCAAGCACAGGGATTGCCAGAGAATGTGCGAATCCATTGGGATACCCTCTTCCAGTGAAAATTGTGGGGAAGGGATTGCTAAGGGGGCAAAGCTGGGTGACCATGGAGGTGGGTGACCACACAAGACCACGGGGAGAAGTTTCTCGACAAAAGGATGAGGGGGAAAGTGCAATAATAAATATACGGTCTGTCCCTGTTCCCTTCCTGTGCACATGGTACATCTGGACCTGATATTGGAGTCTGTCATTATGCTGTCATGGTCATGTCTGTCCATCTGTTTGCCTCCCCCCCCCTACCCCCAGTTTCTTGGGAAGTAAGATCTCCAGTTTTGCTAAATGTTGTGGCACAGGTGAGTTGCAGGGTGGCACAAGTCAAAATGCCCCAGAATATGAAAATGTGCTGTCCAGGATATTGGGACATGCCCATGTTGGCCTGAAGTGTTCCATGAGGCTTTGGCAATGCCAGTCAACAGATCTGGGAAAGTCCCCCACCCCCAGCTATTTTGTACCTCTTCTTCACCGGCAACAAGCAAATGAGAGTTTTCCTCTGCCAAACATCGGAGGCAGTGGAGGAAGCTTAACGGCCTGTTGGCTTTCATCTTCAGCTCTGAGATTCATATGGGGTTTGGGCTCAAATTGCTCAGAGGCAAAGAAACCAAAACAGAAGGGGTCCCTTTAAAGAACACTGGCACTCTGCTACTAGAAATAGTATGTGTCCACTGCTTAATTTCTCCATAAACATCCCAGATGAGGAAGAGTTTCACCATTAAAAGCAGCCTAAAAATAATTTAAATGAATAAACATAAAACATACATCTCTGTGTAGCGTAAAAGCTCATATACCTCATTCAGAATGTTCATTAATCCCAAATAAATGATTATCCTGGCCCTGTGCTCATTATGCAGATAGACTGAGACAGCTGATTGCTTCTGAACATTCTTCATGTTGTGGTTTGGCATTTTTCAGAGGACCAAGATGATGGAGCGGGAAAGGCCTGATCCAAATTGATTCATCTGCATGACTTATTACTCCCACTTCCATATTCACGGCCATTATTGCAGAACGGATTGTTAAAATAATTTAATACCAATTTGGTTATATTGTAAGCCAATTTGTAGAGACCATTGGCCTGGGAAACTGAGATATGAATACTTGATTTTGGGCCAGTCACTGCCTCTCAGTCTAACCTACCTCGCAGGGTTGTTGTGAGGATAAAATGGAGGAGGAGGAGGAGGAGGAGGAGGAGGAGGAGGAGGAGGAGGAGGAGGATTATGTATGCTGCCTTGGGTTCCTTGCAGGAAAAAAGGCAGGGTATAAATATAATAAATAAATAAATAAAATAAAATATCCACTGGACCCAAGGACATTCATACTGGAGTGGGGCTCTACATGGTTTTCCTTCTTTAACCATCCCTGTTGTGGGTGTAAAAGCTCACTGTACATGCTCAGAGACTAGCCTTCCCTGCCAATTCCTTCTTTTTCCATATTTGGGAAGGCCCAGTTGTGCAATGGGCCGGTGGTGCTGAGAACTAGAGGCTGCATCAGTAGGACGTCTCTTGGAAAGAGCAGCCACCTTGGAGGGAACAGTTTGGGTCTTAATGCTTAATGAGGGTGATCTGCTGCAAGGGTGGTGGAGATGGGAGATGTTGGATTATGCCTTTGGTTCACCTTGAGTGCTTTGCAGTGGATCGTGGGAATAGCTGTGCTGATGAACCTGTGGCTCTCAGGCTTTCACTCTCACAACAGCAGCGTGTATGTTACCAGTCTGGGAAGGAATGAGAGGGCCCAAATGCAGGGGGAACCATTTGAACTTGGGATGGGCCCACAAAACAAAAGGCCACAATTCGCCCTCCTTTCCCCAGTTCTTACCAAGGCCTTGGAGCTCCGGCTTACATCTCTGGGCCTCCCCACGCCTTGCCAGCAGTGCCGGGAGCAGCAGCGAAATCCAGAGGACGAGCATCCTGCAGGTGGGGCAGGGGGGGGGGAGAGGAGAGAAGAAGTCAGTGAGGGGAAGCAGATGCGGGATGCATGGGGAGATATTTGGGGACGTCCCCTTCAAAGAGACAGCCAGCAGTGCTGAAGACTGGTCTGGTGGGAAGAGGCATTCAGAAGGAAGAGCTCTGTTTGCTCAAGAGCTGATGCCCGTTCCAGAATGGCCAGCAGGGCTTTATTATTTATTTATTTATTTATTTACATTTATTAATCGCCCATCTGGCCGGCAACCGGCCACCCTGGGTGATGTACATAGGATAAAAACAAGATAAAATACATTTAAAACAGTATAATTTTTTAAAAAAATCTTAACCCACCCCATATTCCCGCCTGAACAACCAGGTTTTTAATGAGCGGCGGAAGCCGTGGCTTTAAATGGGAAGCTCCAAGCCTGGCCGCTCAGTAGCAAAGAGTGAAGCTGAAGAAGATATTTTGGTCAGATGGGGGAGAGTTCAGAGGAGCTCCACAGATGATAAACTGGGTGGGAGGCAGATCCTGCAGTGCAAGATTTACCAAGCCGGGAATGTTTGGCGGATAGTATGAAGAGATGCAAGAAAGAGGAGGGGGAAAGATACAATTGAAGACGGGGCAGGAAGCAGCGACTCCAAACCCAGGGAGGCAGACATGGGGGAAGACACTGGGCAGCTGGGCTGAGCTTCCCGGCATGTCTACACTACACAGTTGAACCAGTTTCAAACTTCCTCAAGTGCAGTTCTCCAAAGGGCTGGAGATCCTTAACAGACTTTTAACATGCCCTTAAAAAAAAACTGTTTTCAAATGGACAGCCTTGAAAAGTGACCTCTTTTCAGACCAGATGAAATGCTAGTGGAGAACTGCCTGGCATCGTTTGGGGCTCCCTTTTCTTGTGGGGGAGGGTGTCCAGTCCCCCCCCCCACCCCTCACTCACCTCGCCTCTCTTTCTCAGGACAAACAGGAGTGTTGGTTGCCCTTCTGTGGGTTTCGCAATGAGAGCTCCTTTCCTTCAAACTGACCTCGGTGATGATTTTCCCCCCTGGATCCTGGAAGGCTTTTTAGAGCTGTCCAAGTTTTATCTGCTTTCCAGTGGGCGGCTCTTGCCTGGCTCAGAAAAACCAAGCCAATTGGATAGAGGCCATGCCTTCGCACATGTGGCTTCCTCCTTGCTCCTGGTTGTTGACACTTGTTGGTCATATTACACAACCCATAACTTATTGAGACGTGATATTTCCCCCTTAACACCCCATCTCATGTGTTGACTCTCTCCCAGAGGTGGAAATCGAACTGGGCCTCAGCAGGTGAGGAATGATGAGATTTTTATTATTATTATATTTATTATTATATTATATTTATCAATCGCCCATCTGGCCGGTCACCCGGCCACCCTGGGCGATGTACAATTAAAATACAACAAAACAACACAATAGAATATAATAATTAAAACAATATAAAAAATTCTCATTAAAAACCTAACCCACCCCATATTCCCGCCTGAACAGCCATGTTTTTAATGCACGGCAGAAGCTCATCACGGAGGGGGCATGGCGAAGGTCTCTAGGGAGGGAGTTCCATAATGTGGGGGCCGCCACAGAGAAGGCCCTCTTCCTAGTCCCCACCAGCCTGGCTGCTCTGGCTGATGGGATAAGGAGAAGGCCGTCCGTGGCAGACCTTGTTGAGCGGCCTACTTGATTTTAAGACTATATCTCCACTTTCCGATTTCAGAGAACCAACAAGTATAAATTAGTACTGGTTTTGGCCAGGTGCCAACCACAGCCATTCAGCTCCCAAGTCAAAACTCTGTGGGTGGAGGGCGGGAGGTTGTACCCTCTCTGCTGCAATGGGCAAAAGGCAGGACGAGAGCTTGCCCAAAACCTGTGGAGGTGTCACTGTTCTCTCTCCACACTTGGTATCGTATCAAGGAGGAGACAATTTAGCAGCAGTTAACCCCTGGATTTCATGGCTCCTGCCACACCCATCACATACGCTTGTCGTAATAATGATCCATAGTCCGTGTGAGTCAACTGCCACAAGGGCCTCTTTATATTACACCAGATGGCTATGACATGCAAATGCCCTTAATGCCAGTCCAAAGGTAGCGGTAATTTAATTTCAGTTATGAGTTCACTCTGCTTTACCCCCAGCCTAAACTTACACCAGCCCATCTAACTAAATGCAGCTCCTAAAGCTTCCGACCATATAGCAGTATAGCCTAAAGACTGGAGGGGAGAGAGACAAAACCTTATCGCTACTTATCAACAGCAGCAGCCACAGTGCAAGTCACAGAATCATAGAATCATAGAAAAGTAGAGTTGGAAGGGGCCTATAAGGCCATCGAGTCCAACCCCCTGCTCAATGCAGGAATCCAGACCAGGTCAAAGCATCTCTGACAGATGGCTGTCCAGCTGCACCTTGAATGCCTCCAGAGTGGGAGAGCCCACCACCTCCCTAGGGAGTTGGTTCCATTGTCTTATTGCTCTGACAGTCAGGAAATTTTTCCTGATGTTTAGGTGGAATCTAGGTTCCTGTAACTTGAGCCCATTATTCCGTGTCCTGCAAACTGGGATGAACGAGAAGAGATCTTTGCCCTCCTCTGTGTGACATCCCTTCAAATACTGGAAGAGTGCGATCATATCTCCCCTCAGTCTCCTCTTCTGAAGGCTAAACATGCCCAGTTCTTTCAGTCTCTCCTCATAGGGCCTTGTTTCCAGTCCCTTTATCATCCTTGTTGCCCTCCTCTGAACCCTCTCCAGTTTGTCTACGTCCTTCTTAAAGTGTGGTGCCCAGAACTGGACGCAGTACTCAAGATGTGGCCTAAGCAGTGCCGAGTAGAGGGGAATTCTCACTTCACGCGATTTGGAAGTCTCTGGCCATCTGAGTGGGGAGAGAAAAAGCACCACGGCCACATCGCAGGGCTTCCTACTGCCACACCACCCCTGCTCCCCTGCTCCCATCCTCCTTACCTTTGCTGTGACACCGTTATGGAAGCGGCTGCAGGGGTCTCACGAGAGCTCGCCAGGGTCTCACGAGACCCCCACAACTGCTTCTTCTGGCCGTGCAGCTCTCCGTAGAGCTGATGCTGTGGCCAGGGATGTTGAAGAGTCCTTGGTCTCGAGTCATGAGTCGAGTCACGAGTCTTTGGACCCGAGTCTCGAGTCCGAGTCCGAGTCCTTGGTCCAAAATGGTGACTCACAAGTCCCGAGTCCCAAGTCACTCCCAAAACTGACTCCACAAGTCCCTATTAAAATCAATGGGGTTTTCCCCCAACAAAATAAGGCTACTTCAGATGTGTGGCTTAAATAAATTACAGGCACAAGTGTGCCTTTTTATCTCAAAACTCTGCCACTGATTTTGGCAAGAACAGACCAGGCAGAGAAACCCAAAATAACCAGGCAGGCAGAGGAGGCGGGAACCCCAAAGCAGGCAGGCAGAGGCCTTTGTCTTGGACAATTCAAACTGTGGAACTGGTTAAGAAGAGACCGGGCAGGCAGAGGAGGCAGGGAACCCCAAACACGCAGGCAGAGGCAGCCAAACCCAAAATGTCTGAAAGGTTGCATTAGGAAAATGATTTTAAAAAATAAACTTGGATTGTTACTGCAACTGGGTCCAGGCAGCACCTGCAGGTGGCATCAAGCAGGGATGTTGAAGAGTCCTTGGTCTCGAGTCCCGAGTCGAGTCTCGAGTCCCATTAAAAATATTGGGACTCGAGTCTGAGTCGAGTCAGAGGGGGGACTCAGTCCGACTCACGAGTCGAGTCCTCGAGTCCGAGTCCCCATCCCTGGCTGTGGCACCCAATGAGGTGCTGCAGCAGCAGAGGGGGGGGCTGCTCCGGAGAGCCCCCGCCAGCCGCTCTCTCACTGCCGCAAATGCCAGGGTAGGAGAGCGGCTGGCAGGGCTCTCCAGCGCACCTGCGAGAGGTAGCGGGGCAGCGGCGGTGGGGGCGGGGAGTGGTGCAGTCTGCCACTCCTCTCCACTGCCTGATGTGGGTGCCTCACCCTGCTTCATGGGAGGGCTGGCCCTGCACGGCAGAGGAGCAGGCTCCTGTGGATCCGGGTGAAGATCAGGAGTCACCCAGGAAATTCAAAATAGACAAAGCAATCCAGCTAGCAAGTGAAGAAAATGTCTTACAGCCCTAAAATTTTCCTGCCTTCTGCTCGGTCGTTTTCCTTCTCCCAACTTGTCCCAAGGAGCAATTTCATTCTGGGTTGGTGAATGATGTATTCGGGAGGGGGCAGAAACGTGCACATTTCCCGATTGCTTTAGGGGTTGACACAACCCTAGGCCTTATCAGGGCACGGGGGCCCACCGGGCTCTTGGAGCTGCCAGCCACAGGGAGTAAGTAATACGGTAAGCCTTGGAACTTCTTCTCATGCTGGCCTTTTGTTCCATGGCTTGACTGCTCTTTGCCAGGATAACGGTCTTTTCCTGCATCTCAGACTTCAGGCAGCAAGAACTTCCTTCCCTCATAGTCCCAGATCTGCCATAGATCCTTATAAATACAAAACAAAACCCAACAACAGGTGTGCAACAAATATGACAACTCATCAATGAATGCATCTAGAAAGCTCATTTGGGCAGCAAAATATAGGGTGGGATTTATTTTTTTTTAAGTAAAGAGGGGTAGAAGAACGTAGCACTTTGCCCAGTCACCATCTCTTAGCCCAGCGTACCTCAGTGGGGGGAACATGTACACTACCCCAAGTTCCTTGCAGGAAAAGAGGAGTAAAAATGAAGTAAATAAATATTTGTTTAATATCCTTGGATCAGAAACAGCACTCAAACAACAGCATATGCTTTTGACTGATAAGTGCAAGTAAATTTTTGAACTTGGGTTTGTTATGCAAGATTATTGCAACACAGCTTTTTATACTTGGATAAAGTACAGCAAATGATTGGGAGCCCCTTGCATTTGCACATTCTTGTGTGGCAGCATGTTCTCCACCCACACATGGCCATCCATTCTTCAGATAAAGACATACGGCACTTTGGAGCAAAGCACCATCCAGTTCCTCCCAGTTGCAGTCCAGCAGATTCAGCATCCTGATCCAAGAGGATGTCTTCTTGGATCATGTCTCTCTGATAGCCAGGAATGCTGCTTGGGCGTGTGCTGCCTGTGATGGAGCTGAAGAGGTTGGTGCTGGCAGCATTCAGCATTTTGTATGCATCAACCCTCACTTCATCAGAAGTGTTTACTTTTGCAGATACTTTCCACACTCCTGCCACATACCGTAACTGTTTAGCATTTTCAGGATCTCCTCATGACAGGGCATCTGTCTCCCCAGATTGTGCCAGGACCTTTTCAGGCCGTGCAGTCAGTGCTGCGTGTTTGGTACCAATCCAACTGATTACAAGTTCTGTGGTGCTGAGAGGGGCAAAGAAGGGTTCCTTTTCCACCTCCGTTTCATCTTCACAGTGCCATCCAGCAGAGCTTTTCCAGGGGGTGAGGGACCAGTTGCAGCCTGGCCCAGAGACAGAGAGCTGTACACTTGGTGGGACTCTGTGACAAGTTTGCAAGACACTTTGAAGAGAGAGTTGTTTGCATCTGTAACGACTTAAGGCTCCGCTGTTTGTGCAACTCCAGTAATGGATGTATCCGGAACACTGTCTCGTTCGGTTGAGCTGGATGAGTGTTAGTACCCGAGACTTGAGGAAGTGGGCAGGGTGACTGGTCATGTTCAGCCAACCATTTGTATGCTTAACCCTTGACCCTCCTGGCTTATTACATCTAGTAATAGGGAGGGGATGTCTGGCTAATCAGTGCTTCTCAATTATTTTCTGTCATGCCCCCCCAGGAAGAAGAAAACATTTCGCGCTCCCCGCGCGACTGTAAATAGTATCATTTGTCTATAAAATTGTTATAAGTACACCTCTGCATAACACTGTATCCTTATTAACGTATAAGAGAATAAAAAAAGAAAGAAATGTGGATCAATTTACAACAAAGAATAGCTTTATTAACTGTAGCAGAAAAGATTTAAAGGAGCACAGGATTTAAAGGAACACAATATTAAAAAAAACTTTTAACTGAGGTCAAACGAGCCCCCCTTTACGGAGCCTCGCGCCCCCCCTGGGGGGCCCGCCCCACTATTTGAGAAGCACTGGGCTAAGTCCAGGAGGTTGTAAATTCCTCTTTGAGAAAAAGGGTCATCCATCCCAGCATCTTTAAAAGAGGTGGTGCGCAGGCCACTCCTGAAGAAATTTCACCTGGCCCTAGAAGATGACAGCAACTATAGGCCAGTTGCCAACATCCCCTTCTTGGGCAAGGTTATCATAGAAAAGTAGAGTTGGAAGGGGCCTACAAGGCCATCGAGTCCAACCCCCTGCTCAATGCAGGAATCTAGGTCAAAGCATCTCTGACAGATGGCTGTCCAGCTGCACCTTGAATGCCTCCAGAGTGGGAGAGCCCACCACCTCCCTAGGTAGTTGGTTCCATTGTCTTATTGCTCTGACAGTCAGGAAATTTTTCCTGATGTTTAGGTGGAATCTAGGTTCCTGTAACTTGAGCCCATTATTCCGTGTCCTGCAAACTGGGATGATCGAGAAGAGATCCTTGCCCTCCTCTGTGTGACATCCCTTCAAATACTGGAAGAGTGCGATCATATCTCCCCTCAGTCTCCTCTTCTGAAGGCTAAACATGCCCAGTTCTTTCAGTCTCTCCTCATAGGGCCTTGTTTCCAGTCCCTTTATCATCCTTGTTGCCCTCCTCTGAACCCTCTCCAGTTTGTCTATGTCCTTCTTAAAGTGAGGTGCCCAGAACTGGACGCAGTACTCAAGATGAGGCCTAACCAGTGCCGAGTAAAGGGGAATTATCACTTCCCGCGATTTGGAAGCTATACTTCTATTAATACAGCCCAAAATTGCATTTGCCTTCTTTGCAGCCACATCGCATTGCTGGCTCATATTCAGTTTGTGATCTACCACAATTCCAAGATCCTTCTCACTTGTAGTATTGTTGAGCCAAGTGTCCCCCATTCTGTAACTCTGCATTTGGTTTCCTCTCCCTAGGTGCAGCACTTGGCATTTATCCCTATTAAATTTCATTCTGTTGTTTTCGGCCCAGCGCTCCAGCCTATCGAGGTCACTTTGAATTTTGTTTCTGTCTTCCAGAGTATTAGCTGTTCCACCCAACTTTGTGTCATCTGCAAATTTGATAAGCATTCCCTGTACCTCCTGATCCAAGTCATTAATAAAAATGTTGAAGAGCCCTGTGGTACCCCGCTCGTTACCTCTCCCCAGTTTGAGAAGGAACCATTGATAAGCACTCTTTGAGTCCGATTCTGTAGCCAATTGTGGATCCACCTGATAGTTGTTCCATCTAGCCCACTCTTAGCTAGCTTACTAATCAGGATATCATGAGGCACTTTGTCGAAAGCTGATGAACTGCAGGCACTCTTGGATGAAATTAATTTTCTACATCTGTCTCGGTCTGGCTTCAGGCCTGGTTTTGGAACAAAAACTGTCTTGGTGACCCTGTGGGATGACCTGTGCCAGAGGATGGGGAGAGAGGGAGTGCAGCCCTGTTGGTTTCTTGGACCTCTCAGTGGCTTTTGAGATCATCATCCATGGTGTCCTTCTAAATAGGCTATCTGAATTGGGATGTGAGGGTACTATATTGCAGTGCTTCTGCTTCTACTTGGATGGCCAATTCAAGAAGTTGGTGCTGGGGATTATTTCTCTACTCCAAAGCAGTTCCTCAGGGCTCTTTTTTTTAATCCCCCATACTTTTCAACATCTGCATGAAACCACTGGGTGACGTTATCTGGGGATGTGGGCTGAGGTGACCAATGTGCAGATGTCACCAATCTCTACCTTGCAGGGTATTGGACAGGATAAGGCCAATAAACTGAGATTCAATCTGGACAAGACAGAGATACTGTTTATAGGTGGTTCATAAGAACATAAGAAGAGCCGTGGTGGATCAGACCAAGGGTCCATCTAGTCCAGCATTCTGTTCATACGGTGGCCAACCATTTTGCCCACGGGATCCCACCAGCAGTACATGAGGGCAGCAGCACCCTCCTGCCCATGTTCCCCAGCAACTGGTGTACAGTACATGGCACACTGGCTCTGATACTGGAGGAAGCACATAGCCAATCAGGATTAGTAGCCACTGATGGCCTTCTCCTCCATGAATTTGTCCAATCCCCTTTTAAAGCCTCCAAGTTGGTGGCCATCACCACATCCTCTGGAAGTGAGTTCCATAGTTTAACTCTGCGCTGTGTGAAAAAGTGCTTCCTTTTCTCTGTCCTGAATCTCCCACCAATCAGCTTCATGGGATGACCCCTTTGGGTTCTAGTATTAAGAGAGAGGGAGAAAAAATCATGTCTCCCTGTCCACTTTCTCCACACCATGCATGATTTTATACACCTGTCTGGTTAAGTCAGGGCTCTCCAACCTTGGGTCCCCAGATGTTGCTGGCCTACAGCTCCCAGCATACCCAGCCAGCATGGCTAATGGCAAGGGATTCTGGGAGCTGTAGTCCAGCAACTGCTGGGGACCCAAGGTTGGAGAGCCCTGGGTTAAGTGGTGCTCACCCTGTTCTGGAGGGGCTGCCCTCCTCCTAAAGAATCCGGGTTACAGTCCGTGGGTGCTCTTAGACACAGCATTATCACTAGAGGCGCAGGTGGCCTCAGTGGTTCAGAGTGGCCTTTTATCAGCCTTGGCTAATATTTATTTATTTACGGTATTTATTATTTTTATACCCTGCCTTTTTTCCTGCAAGGAACCCAAGGCAGCTTACATAATCCTCCTCCTCCTCTCCATTTTATCCTCACAGCAACCCTGTGAGGTAGGTTAGGCTGAGAGGCAGTGACTGGCCCAAAGTCACCCAGTGAGTTTCATGGCCGAGTGGGTACTAGAACCCAAATCTCCCGAGTCCCAGTCCAGCACTCTCACCACTACGCCACACTGGCTCTCATACACCAACTATGGCACTACCTGGACAGAAATAGCCTCATGAGAGGTTGTGTCAGGGATGGGGACCCGGACTCGAGGACTCGACTCGTGAGTCGGACTGAGTCCCCCCTCTGACTCGAGTCGGACTCGAGTCCCAATATTTTTAATGGGACTCGAGACTCGACTCGGGACTCGAGACCAAGGACTCGTCAACAGCCCAGGGATGTTGACGAGTCTTCTGGCTGTGCCAGAAGGAGCGTGATCACCGGTGAAGAGCGCATGGAAGCGAGGCGCGCCGCTGCTCGGCCACTATGGACAGCTACCAGGAGCGCAGCCCCAACGATGTGTTGAGATTTATTTTGATTGATGTGTTGTTGTGGGGGGTTAGGGTTAGGGTCAGACATTTTGGGTTTGGCTGCCTCTGCCTGCCTGTTTGGGGTTCCCAGCCTCCTCTACCTGCCTGGTCTCTTCTTGACCAGTTCAACAGTTGAATTGTCCAAGACAAAGGGCACTGCCTGCCTGCCTGTTTGGGGTTCCCAGCCTCCTCTGCCTGCCTGGTCTCTTCTTAACCAGTTCCACAGTTTGAATTGTCCAAGACAAATGCCTCTGCCTGCCTGCTTTGGGGTTCCCTGCCTCCTCTGCCTGCCTGGTTATTTTGGGTTTGTCTGCCTGGTCTGTTCTTGCCAAAATCAGTTGCAGAGTTTTGAAATAAAAAGGCACACTTGTGCCTAGAATTTATTTAAGCCACACATCAGAAGTAGCCTTATTTTGTTGGGGGGAAACCCCATTGATTTTAATAGGGACTCGTGGAGTCAGTTTTGGGAGTGACTCGGGACTCGGGACTCGTGAGTCACCATTTTGGACCAAGGACTTGGACTCGGACTCGAGACTCCGGTCCAAAGACTCGTGACTCGACTCGTGACTCAAGACCAAGGACTCTTCAACATCCCTGGGTTGTGTATTTGTGCAGTGTCACAAATTGTGCTCGCCTACGCTTCACCCTCCACGCGCCACACTTTTCCTTGGTCCTCAAAGAAGCCCCGCATTGTCCTGGTCCTGTATCGCCCTATGCAGCATCTAGCCTTCCCGCTAGAAGGCGGCTCCCTCCCAGTGCTTAACCCATCCCGCCAGGTCCTGCTGTAAGCAACAAGCAGGCATGGGTCAACCCACAAAGGGAGTCCTCTAGCAATACAGGAAGGCTCAGATGGGTTCATAAAGCCACGCAGGACCAGGACAACGTGGGGCATCTTTGCCGGCCCCAGCAGGCACTCAATCTTCCCTGTCTGCTGCATTTGGGCCTAAAAGACCCAGGGAAAGTGTGGGTGCAGGGAGGGCGAGTTGTAAGCAAGCACAATTTTGTGACATTGCACATCATCATTACTGATCATGCAGCATGTCTGTTAAGGCATCATCCTTCGCTTCCAATTTCCTGGCTTTGTGGAGCTTTAGCCAAGATGAGATAGCCTTAACTCTGGTCTTAAACCAGCAGATTTTTTTTGATCACTGAATTATATACTGTTTAAGTGTGTGACATAAATAGGCCCTGATGGCAGTCGACTCTCACGGACAAGAGACCATGATTACAAGTCCGAAAAAAACAGAATGAAATTTAATAGGGATAAATGCCAAGTGCTGCACCTAGGGAGAGGAAACCAAATGCAGAGTTACAGAATGGGGGACACTTGGCTCAACAATACTACAAGTGAGAAGGATCTTGGAATTGTGGTAGATCACAAACTGAATATGAGCCAGCAATGCGATGTGGCTGCAAAGAAGGCAAATGCAATTTTGGGCTGTATTAATAGAAGTATAGCTTCCAAATCACGGGAAGTGATAATTCCCCTTTACTCGGCACTGGTTAGGCCTCATCTTGAGTACTGCGTCCAGTTCTGGGCACCTCACTTTAAGAAGGACATAGACAAACTGGAGAGGGTTCAGAGGAGGGCAACAAGGATGATAAAGGGACTGGAAACAAGGCCCTATGAGGAGAGACTGAAAGAACTGGGCATGTTTAGCCTTCAGAAGAGGAGACTGAGGGGAGATATGATCGCACTCTTCCAGTATTTGAAGGGATGTCACACAGAGGAGGGCAAAGATCTCTTCTCGTTCATCCCAGTTTGCAGGACACGGAATAATGGGCTCAAGTTACAGGAACCCAGATTCCACCTAAACATCAGGAAAAATTTCCTGACTGTCAGAGCAATAAGACAATGGAATCAACTACCTAGGGAGGTCGTGGGCTCTCCCACTCTGGAGGCATTCAAGGTGTAGCTGGACAGACATCTGTCAGAGATGCTTTTTTTATTTATTTTATTTATTTATTTATTACATTTATACCCCACCTTTTTTCCTACAAGGAACTCAAGGCGGCTTACATAATCCTCCTCCTCTCCATTTTATCCTCACAACAACCCTGTGAGGTAGGTTAGGCTGAGAGTCAGTGACTGGCCCAAAGTCACCCAGTGAGTTTCATGGCCGAGCGGGGACTAGAACCTGGATCTCCCGAGTCCCAGTCCAACACTCTAACCACTACGCCACACTGGCGTAGATTCCTGCATTGAGCAGGGGGTTGGACTCGATGGCCTTGTAGGCCCCTTCCAACTCTACTTTTCTATGATTCTATGATTCTATGACATGAAATCTGGAGTTTTCTGCTGCCAAATTCTCTCCTCTCTGGCAGGATACCAGTTTATGAGTATGGTGACCCCCCCTGTAGGTTTGGGGCAAGCTCTCTACCTCTCCTTTGGCACTGCAATGGAGCGGTGCAGCCACCACCACCCTCTCCGTCCACAGAGTACTGACCTTAGAGCTGGGTGGCACCTGGCCAAAATCAACACTCATTTCTATTTATTGGTTTACAGCACGACTTAAATGGGAAAGATGGAGCGCTCTCCTGGTATGAACCTGCCTATGCACTATGACCAAGATCTGAGACCCTCCTCCAAGTGCCTCCTCTGAGGGAGGTTTAGAGAAGGGCGACAAGGGACGGGGCCTTTGTGCTGGTGTCCCCCCCCCCCCACTGTGGAATGCTCTCCACAGTGAGGTCCATCTGGTGCCAACACTGTCATCCTTTCCGCACCAGGTTAAGACTTTCCTCTGCCCCCAGGCATTTGACGGCATATGATGGGGCTTTTTATTTATTTTTTTAATCAGGTCCAGGCAGTTTAATTGTAGATTGTTTTTAACTTATTTTTCAACTGTTTTAACTTTTTGAATGTTAAATGCTTTATATTATGTTTTATCATGCTGTGAACTGCCCAGAGAGCTTTGGCTACTGGGCAGTTAATAGAGTTGAAATGAAAGTGGAGATGTGCTTGAAGTCAAATCATCTGGCACCAGTCGAGGAGCAATCTTATTTCCCCCCAGTGCGAGGGAGTCAGCAACCAGCGGGATATGCTGGGATCAGGGGAGAGTTGAAGGTGGAAAAGTCATTTTTTCAATAGGATGTGGGTTGTGCAACATAATCCTGAAGTGCCAACACCCAGGGGCAAGAAAGAAACCAAATTCAGAGGGCAAAAACCTGGTCTCCATAGCCTCAGTCTTGGGCTCAGCACCCTTCCGATTGGCTTGGTTTTTCTGAGCCAGGCAAGAGCCGCCCACTGGAAAGCAGATAAAACTTGGACAGCTCTAAAAAGCCTTCCAGGATCCAGGGGGGGAAATCATCACCGAGGTCAGTTTGAAGGAAAGGAGCTCTCATTGCGAAACCCCCAGAAGGGCAACCGACACTCCTGTTTGTCCCGAGAAAGAGAGGCGAGGTGAGTGAGGGGTGGGGGGTGGGACTGGACACCCTCCCCCACAAGAAAAGGGAGCCCCAAACGATGCCAGGCAGTTCTCCACTAGCATTTCATCTGGTCTGAAAAGAGGTCACTTTTCAAGGCTGTCCATTTGAAAACAGTTTTTTTTAAAGGGCATGTTAAAAATCTGTTAAGGATCTCCAGCCCTTTGGAGAACTGCACTTGAGAGGAAGTTTGAAACTGGTTCAAATGTGTAGTGTAGACATGCCGGGAAGCTCAGCCCAGCTGCCCAGTGTCTTCCCCCATGTCTGCCTCCCTGGGTTTGGAGTCGCTGCTTCCTGCCCCGTCTTCAACTGTATCTTTCCCCCTCCTCTTTCTTGCATCTCTTCATATTATCCGCCAAACATTCCCGGCTTGGTAAATCTTGCACTGCAGGATCTGCCTCCCACCCCTTTTATCATCTTTGCAGCTCCTCTGAACTTTCCTCCATCTGACCCAAATATCTTCGGCTTCACTTTTTGCTACCGAGTGGCCAGGCTTGGAGCTTCTCATTTAAAGCCCCGCTGGCCATTCTGGAACGGGCACCAGCTCTTGAGCAAACACAGCTCTTCCTTCTGAATGCCTCTTCCTCACCACGCCAGTCTTCAGCACTGCTGGCCGTCTCTTTGAAGGGGACGTCCCCAAATATCTCCCCATGCATCCGGCATCTGCTCCCCCTCACTGACTTCTTCCCTCCTCTCCCCCCCTGCCCCCCCTGCAGGATGCTCGTCCTCTGGACTTCGCTGCTGCTCCCGGCACTGCTGGCAAGGCGTGGGGAGGCCCAGAGCTGCAACCCGGAGCTGAAAGGAGTTGGTGAGAACTGGGGAAAGGGAGGGGACATTGTGGTCTCTTGTGGGCCCATCTCAAGTTCAAATGGTTCCCCCTGCATTTGGGGCCTCTCATTCCTTCCCAGACTGGTAACGCATATGCTGCTGTTGTGAGAATGAAAGCCTGAGAGTCACAGGTTCATCAACAACACAACACCTATTCCCACGATGTACTGCGAAGCACTAAAGGTGAACCAAAGGCGTAACCCAACATCTCCCTTCCCCATCACCCAGGGATGTTGAAGAGTCCTTGGTTTCGAGTCACAAGTCCAAGTCCGAGTCCTTGGTCCAAAATGGTGACTCATGAGTCACGAGTCACGAGTCACTCCCAAAGCTGACTCCACAAGTCCCTATTAAAATCAATGGATTTCTCCCCCAACAAAATAAGGCTACTTCAGATGTGTGGCTTAAATACATTCTAGGCACAAGTGTGCCTTTTTATTTCAAAACTCTGCCACTGAATTTGGCAAGAACAGACCAGGCAGACAAACCCAAAATAACCAGGCAGGCAGAGGAGGCAGGGAACCCCAAAGCAGGCAGGCAGAGGCCTTTGTCTTGGACAATTCAAACTGTGGAACTGGTCAAGAAGAGACCAGGCAGGCAGAGGAGGCTGGGAACCCCAAACAGGCAGGCAGAGGCAGCCAAACCCAAAATGTCTGAAAGGTTGCATTTTAGGGAAATGATTTTAAAAAATAAACTTGCTGTACTTCCTAAAAACTATCTGTGTTGCATTTGAGGAACACGATTTTGGAACACGAGTCCTTGGTCTCGAGTCCCGAGTCAAGAGTCCGGGAGTCCGAGTCCCCATCCCTGCCACCACCCTTGCAGCAGATCACCCTCATTAAGCATAAAGACCCAAACTGTTCCCTCCAAGGTGCCTGCTCTTTCCATGATGCAGCCGCTAGTTCTCAGCACCACTGTCCCATTGCACAACTGGGCCTTCCCAAATATGGAAAAAGAAGGAATTGTTATCAGAAATCAGTAACAAGGGCCCAGGGGAGGCTAGTCTGTGAGAATGCGCAGTTTACTTGTACACCCACAAGGATGGTTAAAGAAGGAAAACAGTGTAGAGTCATACCCGAGTATGAATGTCCTTGGGTCAAGTGGATAATTTATTTTTTTCAATTTAAGTATTTATATCTCACTTTTCCTGGCAACTAGCCTCTAAATTGGCTTACAATCTAACCAATCAAGAATAAAAATATTTTAAAACAATCCATTCTGCAATTATGGTAGTGAATATAGAAGTGGGAGTAATAAATCATCCAGATTAATCAGTTTGGATCAGCCCTTTCCCGCTCCATCATCCTGGTCTTCTGAAAAATGCTAAACCTCAACATGAAGAATGTTCAAAGGCAGGCAGCTGCCTCAGGCCATCTCCATGATATGCACAGGGAGAGTAAAATTATTTATTTGGGAGTAATAAATGTTCACAGAGAGGCATGTGAGATTTTGAGCTGCACAGAAATCTTGCTCAGGTGGGATATTTATGGAAAAATCAAACACTGGACACACAGCATTTCTAGTAGCAGTGTTCTTTAAATGGACCCCTTCCATTTTGGCTTCTTTGCCTCTGCACAATTGGGGACCAAATCCCAGAGCAAATCTTGAAGTTCAAGACTTCAGCCACGAGCCTTTATACTTCCTCCAGAGCCTCCAAAATTTGGCAGAGGAAAACAAACACTTGGTTGTTGCCGGTGTACAAGAGGTACAGAGTAGCCATTGCCAGTGGGTGAGACTTCCCTGGACACTTGAGGCCAAAATGGACAGCGCATTTTCATATTCTGGGGCATTTTGACTTGTGCCACCCTGCCACTCACCTGTGCCACAACATTTAGTGAAACTGCAAAGCCTGTTTCCCAAGAAACTTGGGAGGGGGGGGGAGGCAAACAGACAGACATGACCATGACAGCATAATGACAGACTCCAATATCAGGTCCAGATGCACTGTGCACAGGAAGGGAACGGAGACAGACTGCAGTCATTCATTTCACTTTTAGCCCATCCTTCCATCAAGAAACTTCCCTCCGTGGCATTGCATGAGGGAGGTCCGGCTATCACCCAGCATGGCCTCCTGTACACTTTGCCAATCCCTTCCCCAAAATCTCCACTGAAACGGGGGGTCCTAACGGCTTTGCCTGTTCTCCCCTATTCTCTGGCAACCCCCTCCTTGCCCAGAGAAGCAAGGTCCTCGGCAACCCTCTAATGAGAACCGTTTCTGTTTCTCTCCCCCGCCTTCTTCATCACGTCGCATCTGCAGCTCAGAACTTGGCTGAAGGTCGTCCTGCCTGCCAGTCCTCCCTGTACCCATATGAGATCATTCCAGTGGCAGGAAAGGCCGTGGATGGGAATTGTTCTGGGGACTGGTATAAACACGGCTCCTGCAGCCACACTCAGCTGGACACAGAACCCTGGTGGTACGTGGACTTGGGACACCAGTACGACATCTCGGCCGTGATCGTGAAAAACCGTGAGGACTGCTGTGGTGAGAGAATCCAGGGAGCCGAGATCCACGTGGGAAACTCTGTGGCTGACCACGGCAAAGCCAACCCCCTGTAAGTTCCCGTTTTCCCATTCTGGCCTCGCTCCTTGAAACAAAAATATCCCAGGATGCAAAATCAGTTGATGCATGTGGACCGATTGCCTCCCAGCCCCCTTTCCGTGTTTGTACTGCGGCGGCGGCGGGTGGGGAGGATCTAGCCCCTCATTTCAAGAAATGCTTCTGGGTAGAACAGTGACTCTGATCCGCATCAGGGGCTATTTATTTTATTTATTTATTTATTTATTATATTTATCAATCGCCCATCTGGCCGGTCACCCGGCCACCCTGGGTGATGTACAATTAAAATACAGCAAAACAACACAATAAAATATAATAATTAAAACAATATAAAAAATTCTCATTAAAAACCTAACCCACCCCATATTCCCGCCTGAACAGCCATGTTTTTTAATACACGGCGGAAGCTCATCACGGAGGGGGCATGGCGAAGATCACTAGGGAGGGAGTTCCATAATGTGGGGGCCGCCACAGAGAAGGCCCTCTTCCTAGTCCCCACCAGCCTGGCTGCTCTGGCTGATGGGATAAGGAGAAGGCCGTCCGTGGCAGACCTTGTTGAGCGGCCTACTTGATGTTGCTGGAGGCGCTCCTTGAGATAAGCTAGAAACAGAGATGGAGCCAGTGGGTGGTCATTATTCCAGAATAAGAAATGTAGGCTGGTGGGGTGGCCAAAGAGTCTTCTCTTTGAAGGCATCCTGTATTTGAAGGGCTGTCCTGTTTGGTTCCAGTTTAAAGATAAGGAACCCTAAGAATTGTTGCATTTCCCCAGTGAGCAGCCCGGACAGGCAGGCAGGCACACAGATCACCCGGTCACAGTCTTCTGCACAACGATCAGATGTACTGCATTTTTATTTAAATTATAAGCATTACTTCTAAACTTGCATCTGATCATATTATTATTATTATTATTATTATTATTATTATTATTATTATTATTATTATTATTTTACAGTATTTGTATACCGCTCCACATCAAGGAGATTCCGGAGTGGTGAACAATAAAAAGACAAAAACAGATAAAAGAAACCCAAAAAATTACATAAATCTGTGTCCTCTCTTGTCCTCTTTCCTAAGTGGCCACCCTACAGGCTGGGAGTGCTTGCAGGTGAGGCTTTTAATGTGTAATCACCCTGCCTCATTCACGGAATTTTGCAGGGGGCCCAGGTGACAACATCCTCCACTGGTAACCCACCCGTGTTTTCCCACCGCCTCTTCCATCACTTTTCTTACCATGGAAAATTGATTAAGGAAGAAAAGGTGGAATTGCGGGCGGCACAAGGCCTTTTGGCTGGTGTTGCGAGGAGCCCTCTGTGTGGAAGTGCCCTGGTAGAATAGGCAGCAATAGTTAGCACAGCATAGAAGTCACTCCAGGTACACCAGGTATGGGGCAGGGAGAGAGAGAGACGCCAAGCTCTCTTACAGGGCCGGATTAAGATAGGGGCGATTGGAGCGGCAGCCCCAGGCCCATAACAGAAAATAGGCCCACAATATAGGGACGGGCGGCACGATTTGAGTTAGCTCTGATCGTTATCATTCAGTATAATTAATTATTTTTTCAAGATTAGAAAGGTGTTCTAAGCACATCTGCATTACAGGCTTGAAGCAAGACCTAGCAAGAACTGTTGTTCTCAAATTAGCATTTCGGTAGCTTTTTGCATTTCAATCACTGTTACTACATTTCTTTGAAGCACATGGGGGGCTTGCTAGGGTCTGTAATATTCAGCTTTAGAAGGGACCTCTCTCTCCAGCCTCGAGCAAAAGATCTTTCTGATTCGCAGCTCAATTGTTCAAATGCTAGTTTAACAAAAAAAAAAAAAAAAAAAAAAAAACAAAGCAACAAGAACAACACAATAATTCTTGGTCAAGCAAAGTTTCCTGGCTTTTTGTTGTGGCTGCTTTTTCTTTTTTAATAAATAATTTGGGGGAAATTGGGAAGACCCTTACTGATGAGCTGCAGGAGTTTTTGAGTTTTGGCACTTTAATGGTAATTAAAATATTTAATTTGTTTTAATATAAAATTGCGTCTTCATTTTATTTATTTCCATAAAAAGGCCCACCAAAATCCTCAGCACCAGGCCCATAATGCTCTTAATCTAGCCCTGCTCTCTTAGTGGTGTTAGGGTATACATAGGAATGGATTCACCCACTCTTTAGGCTGAGTCATTCAGAATTGAGGTTTTTATCACGCCTGGTGGCATAACCTATTGTCATGTTTTATTGCATTGTTTTAATTGTACATCGCCCAGGGTGGCCGGGTGACCAGCCAGATGGGTGATAAACAAATGTAATAAAATTAATTAATTAAATAAATAAATAAATAAATTGCTGCCACCCCATGGCTGAACCTCCCTGTCTCTCCGCAGCTGTGGGAGCATCACAGACACCAGGCCGGGCTCCATCAGTACCATCCGTTGCAATTGGCTCAAGGGCCGCTACGTGAGCATCCACATCCCTGGTCGGAAAGGATACCTGACTCTGTGTGAGGTGGAAGTCTATGGGACCAAGTTGGAGGAGCAGTGCAGCGGGTCGCCAAGCACCATTTTGGGCGGGGAGTAAGATTAAGTCAGTTACGGCTCTCTAATAAACACCCTTTCAGCAAGCTTCTTTTGACTCTCCCATTTTGGGGCGGGGGGCAGTGGGCTTGTGCCAGAGAGCACGGCAGCTGCTGGCTCAGCAAGACCTTTTGCGGGTGGCTGCAGATCACGATCAAGACCTGTATCCCCTGATAACCCATCATCATAGAGAAAACGAGACTCCCCCTTGCCCCGGCCTTGAGAGAACCACTCCACTGCCCTGCCGCCTGCGCCGCCACCAAACGACCCTCGTGCCAAATATGCAGCCAAAATATTCCAGAGTAAATCAATGGATAATGCACATTTGTGCTAAATGTGTGTCCCAGGTCTGAGAAGGATAAAGGCGACTGGCCTCGCTGGGATCTTATCTAATTTGTAAAAACAAAAACAAACCAACAAAAAAACAAAGTTCCTTCTGAGGTATGGGGACGGAGAGCTGCAGCCAAGCGAAGGGTGCCCCGTTTACAGAAAAGCAACAAAGGGGTAGCTTGCCTACCACACAAAGGAGGGCCAGGCAAGAAAAGCAAAAGTTTCGGTCTCCTGGATCAGCTGTAACAGTTTAGGGCAGTGTTCTCCAACCTTGGGTCCCCAGATGTTTTTGGCAGGGATGTTGAAGAGTCCTTTGTCTCAAGTCACGAGTAGAGTCACGAGTCTTTGGACCCGAGTCTCGAGTCCGAGTCCTTGGTCCAAAATGGTGACTCACGAGTCACGAGTCCTGAGTCACTCCCAAAACTGACTCCACGAGTCCCTATTAAAATCAATGGGGTTTCCCCCCAACAAAATAAGGCTACTTCATATATGTGGCTTAAATAAATTCTAGGCACAAGTGTGCCTTTTTATTTCAAAACTCTGCAACTGATTTTGGCAAGAACAGACCAGGCAGACAAACCCAAAATAACCAGGCAGGCAGAGGAGGCAGGGAACCCCAAAGCAGGCAGGCAGAGGCCTTAGTCTTGGACAATTCAAACTGTGGAACTGGTTAAGAAGAGACCAGGCAGGCAGAGGAGGCAGGGAACCCCAAACAGGCAGGCAGAGGCAGCCAAACCCAAAATGTCTGACCCTAACCCTAACCCCCCACAACAACACATCAATCAAAATAAATCTCAACACATCATTGGGGCTGCGCTCCTGGTAGCTGTCCATAGTGGCCGAGCAGCGGCGGCGCACCTCGCCTCCATGCGCTCTTCACCGGTGATCGCGCTCCTTCTGGCACAGCCAGAAGACTCATCAACAGCCCAGGGATGTTGACGAGTCCTTGGTCTCGAGTCCCGAGTCGAGTCTCGAGTCCCATTAAAAATATTGGGACTCGAGTCAGACTCGAGTCAGAGGGGGGACTCAGTCCGACTCACGAGTCGAGTCCTCGAGTCCGAGTCCCCATCCCTGGTTTTTGGCCTACAACTCCCAGCTGGGGCATGCTGGGAGTTGTAGGCCAAAAACATCTGGGGACCCAAGGTTGGAGAACACTGGTTTAGGGACAGGTGGGCAGCAGCCATTTACAGGAAGGAGAAAAGATTCTCCCTACAGAAGGGCCTTCTAGAGAAGTTGAGGCATTGCATTCCACAATCTGCTGGAAGTGGAATTTAAACAAACGGTGGTGGTCTCACACGATCCCCTTTACTCGGCACTGGTTAGGCCTCATCTTGAGTACTGCATCCAGTTCTGGGCACCTCACTTTAAGAAGGACGTAGACAAACTGGAGAGGGTTCAGAGGAGGGCAACACGGATGATAAAGGGACTGGAAACAAGGCCCTATGAGGAGAGACTGAAAGAACTGGGCATGTTTAGCCTTCAGAAGAGGAGACTGAGGGGAGATACGATCGCACTCTTCCAGTACTTGAAGGGTTGTCACACAGAGGAGGGCCAGGATCTCTTCTCGATCATCCCAGTTTGCAGGACACGGAATAATGGGCTCAAGTGACAGGAACCTAGATTCCACCTAAACATCAGGAAAAATTTCCTGACTGTCAGAGCAATAAGACAATGGAACCAACTACCTAGGGAGGTGGTGGGCTCTCCCACTCTGGAGGCATTCAAGGGGCTGCTGGACAATCATCTGTCAGGGATGCTTTCACCTGGATTCCTGCATTGAGCAGGGGGTTGGACTCGATGGCCTGGTAGGCCCCTTCCAACTCTACTTTTCTATGATTCTATGATTCTATGACTCTTGTTATGGTCGCACTTTATAATTCCCCATAACAATCCTGCAATGCCCATCCCCAGAGGGAAGACCCGAAGTTGGCTCACTCTCAAGTAAATCTCATTTAGTTCAATGGGATTCACTCCCTAGAAAGTGTGTTCATGATCGATCTCCCCAGTTGCGGTCGGTCTCCCCGCATCCCTCAGAAGTGACTCACTTCGTTTCTCCCTGCTTCAGGCCCCTTGCCTTAAATAATTGTTTCCTGAACCGGCGGTCCCTCCTCAAATGGTTTGTACCTGGCCATAGCAACCCCGTGACGTGCTCACTGACTTCATTTCCGTGGTTTTTATCACATCTGGCGGCATAGGTGGCATAACCCACATTTGGTGGCAGCAGCGGCAAGATACCCTACATGGTTCTTCCGCACTTGGTGGTTGCCGTGGGATGACCTACATGAACAGACCTTTTGCTGCCATTTCCATGACAGGGATGGGGAAGGCTTGCTGGCTGGCCCAGTCCAGATAGCAAGGCTGTGAAAAGACTTTACTCTAAAGCGCCCCTGAAATATCCCTGCAGTTAATATTGCATCCAAGTCAAATTGGCTATGAGCAATTTTACCCACTAAGTGAAAAGATAGTAATTGCTGACAGTGGGGCAATTATTTTTTCCTTCTGCTCTCCCCCTGGGCCAATACGTAGTAGCCACCAGCCACTCAGAATATCTTTGCTGGACACAGCACCATGTGAATGCAATGGATGTTGTTATTAAATTGGCAGAATGTTGTAGGTTTTTAAAAACAAAAACAACAACCCAAAACGGCTTTAACAGGAGCCTGTGGGATGTGTATTCAGTTGTTCTAAGCCAGTGTTCTCCAACCTTGGGTCCCCAGATGTTTTTGGCCTACAACTCCCAGCATGCCCCAGCCACAGAGGCATGCTGGGAGTTGTAGGCCAAAAACATCTGGGGACCCAAGGTTGGAGAACACTGTTCTAAGCTCTGGTGCTTCCCCCATCTTATTGATCCAAGTTTCGTGTATGTTAATTTCCCCCCAAGCTGTGCACCCTGACTCTCGGGGCCGAGCGGAAGAGCCAAGCACATGTCAGGCGGCACGGGTATGCACCCCAACCTATGCACAGGTGTGTACGAGGACACAGAGTAACAAAGACCTCAGGGGGTGGAAGGGGGAAAAGGCTCCTTTCTCTCTCCCCGCTGTGGAAACCATTTTATTAGAAACTGAAACAGCAAGAGATAGTAAAGCACGGGTGAGAAATTTTAGGAATGTAGAAACTAGGTGGTGTTTGTAGATTAGCTGGGCTTGTCGCTGGACAGCTTTCCTAGTAAGAAAATGAACCAGTCAGTGCTTTCTGAAACCCGCAGTGTCTTATAAAAGAGGTGTGCTGCGTCACACAGGCAGAGAAACTTTCTGTAGAAGTTTCTTCCAACGCGTTGAAAATAAACTGAGTGTTCAGACAAACTCCACGCGTATGTGGTTTATTTTCCATACCACCCACCATGCCAAGGCCTGAGCAGGATTACAAAGCTCCTGTTTCAGGCTGGCTGGACACACGGACACACACACACACACCGAACAGGACCGCTCCGCATAAAGGGTGGGGATACAGGGCAAGATTTCATTGCAGGGCCCCATCGGCCCTATTTGTACTTCCTAGATGGCTGATGAAGGAGGCATTTTGCAATTAGTCTTGCAGTTCGCTCCTTTCTTTAGAGCAGGGGGCTTCAAACTAAGACCCGCGGGCCACATCCGGCCCGCCTTGCCTTTTTATCCGGCCCGGCGGCCGATCGGCGGAAGCAGACTTTTTAAAAACTCTTTTCGCTTCAAGCGCCGATTCTTTTGTCGAGTATGCTCATTTGTGTGATGGCAAAAACAAAAGTATATTCGGGTTAGGCATGAAACAATTGTGCAACTATATATGTAAATACCACCAGCCCTGCCAAGAGTATTCATTAACATTCAACATTCCCGCTTCTTCCTTCCCCATTCCTTTTTCCTTGTGTGTCGTGTCTTTTTAGATTGTAAGCCTGCAGTCAGGGACTGTCTTGTTAATTGCTGTAAACCGCCCAGAGAGCTTCGGCTATTGGGCGGTATAAAAATGAAATAAATAAATAAATAAAATAACTTTCCATTTAAGGGGAAAAAATTCACCCCTATCAAGTAAAAAAAAAAAGGGACCCGGGTCCTTTTTTTTTTTTTTTACTTGATCCATTCGTTCATATTTTTTTCAAACTATAGTCCGGCCCCCCAACAGTCTGAGGGACAATGAACTGGCCCCCTGTTTAAAAAGTTTGAGGACCCCTGCTTTAGAGCATTTCCGCCCCTGTAAGGGCTGGCCCCACCACTAGGCAGAGAGAGGAGGCAGCGAAGGCCGGGGTGGGGCGGTGGCAGCCCCCTGGCCGTTCCACAGGAACTCTCTGCCTCTTCCGCCCTCTTCTCCTTCACTTCAGGCAGCAAAATGTATTGGGCAGGCCAGTGTAGACGTAAGGAGTCCCCTGCCAGCCGAGTCCGCTGCTGCATGTCCGCTGGGAAGGGGGCACCATTTGGCCTTCACCTCGCAGCAAAATGTCTTGGGGCGGCCCTGCCCTTTGGGCTGAGGCTCAAGGTGTTTAGTCAGCAGCAAACCCCACATCTTTGGTTCCCCCTCCAGGAGTTGTAGTTGAAGGTTCCGGGGGGAAAGGGCTCCAGAGAAAGACACCCAGAAAGAAAGGGCACAACTACCTGCCCCACCTGCCTTTCATCAAGAAATTTTGTTGCCTGAGGCAAAAGACAAGATGGCGCCTTCACCAGCCGTTCCATGTACACAAAAAACCCAGGCCGGCCGGCAGTTGAAACCTCCTTCCTCGCTGGCAATGGGACAGAGTCCTCCACCACACCAGAGGGCAGAAGGCTAGCTTATAGGGCATAACCACCTCACTACCGCTCCCTGCTCCCCAACATCTGCCGCATCATTCTTCCCAATTATGCGGCCAGCGGTGATGTAATTAGGTAATTTTAGACTCTGGACCTACTGGTCTCACAGGGAAGCTACGCTTTAGATCAGGGGTGAGCAATTTCTGGACCTCCAGATATTTTGGCCTGCAGTTCCCATCAGCCTTAGCCAGCATAGCCAATGGTGAGGGATGATGGGTATTGTAGGCCCAAACATCTGGACGACCACAAGTCGCCCACCCTTGCTTTTTAGAGCATACGGAAAAACATGATAGCCAATCTAAGAGGCCTAAGTGCCAAAAACACGCCAGAGACATCTGGAGATGGACGCCGCGCACAGTTGCCCACCCCTGCTTTGGGTGGTAATATGTATTACTTGACTCACTTCAAGATGTGGTAAGATAACCCCGCTGTGGTTGGGGGCCTTCCTGCCACTCCTGCTGAGTGGGGGCCTGGACCTCTGCCCAAAGGTCTTGCCCTGAGGGCGCCGCTGAGGATATATACAGGCCTGTGTCTCACGCTGGCTCAGCTTGTCTGAGCATGGAAAGCTAAGCAGGGTCAGGCCTGGTGATTACTTGGATGGATGGGAGACCCCTCCTCTAGTTTCCTGCACTGAGCAGGGGGTTGGACTCGATGGCCTTGTAGGCTCCTTCCAACTCTGTGATCTATGAAATCTATGATATGCTTTTCTGCTGACTCCCCCTCCAGCCTCTCTCGGGCAGCCTTCCCCAAATTGGTGCCCTCCAGATGCGCCGGACTCCAACTCCCAGCATTCCTCAGCCAGCATGGCCCATGGTTAGGAATGGTGGGGGTTGTAGTCTTAAACATCTGGAGGGCACAAGATTGGGGGAGGCTGCCTTCTGGGGATGGGCTTTGCAGGAACGCAAGAAGAGCCCTGCGGGATCAAACTGTGATGAAGCGTGCGTGCAATGTTGAATGTTGACAATAATTGATTATATTTGACCGCCTGGAGGGCTTGGGCTTGGGAGGCACTGTATTGCAGTGGTTCCAGTCCTTCTTCTCTGGAAGGTACCAGAGGGCAGTTCTTGGGGAGGAGGCTTCGGAACCTCGGCTGCCCACTTGTGGGGTGCTGCAGGGTTCCATCCTCTCCCCGATGTTATTTAACATCTACCTAAAGCCGCTGGGAGCTATCATCAGGAGGTTTGGGGCGCAGTGTCACCAATATGCGGATGACACGCAGCTCTACCTCTGTTTCAAGTCCTCACCGAGGTTGGCCGTTGAGACCCTGTCCAAGTGCCTGGAGTCAGTGGCTGGCTGGATGGGAAGGAACATGCTGAAACTGAACCCCGACAAGACCGAGGTACTTCTGGTGGGGGACAAGGGGAGGTTAGGGGATGTTGACCTGGTGCTGAATGTGGTACATTTGCCCCGAAGGACCAGGTTCGCAGCTTGGGGGTCATTCTAGACTCCCAGCTGTCCATGGAGGCTCAGGTGTCAGCTGTGAGCCGGGCGGCACTTTATCAACTCCATCTGATACGGCAGCTGCGCCCCTACCTTCCTAATCACCTGCTCCCATCAGTGGTTCATGCCTTGGTCTCCTCTCACCTAGACTACTGTAATGCACTCTACGTGGGGTTACCCTGGAAGATGGTTCGGAAGCTACAGCTGGTACAGAACGCGGCGGCTCACTTGGTTAAAGGCAGCCGCCGGCGGGATCACATCACTCCAGTGCTCAAGGAGCTGCACTGGCTACCAGTGCTTGCCGAGCTGAATTCAAGGTGTTGGTTTTTACCTTTAAAACCCTATACGGCTCCAGTCCAGTTTATCTCAAGGAGCGTCTCCAGCAACACCAAGTAGGCCGCTCAACAAGATCTGCCACAGACGGCCTTCTCCTTGTCCCTTCAGCCAGAGCAGCTAGACTGGTGGGGACTAGGAAGAGGGCCTTTTCTGTGGCGGCCCCCGTACTGTGGAACTCTCTCCCTAGTGACCTCCACCATGCCCCCTCTCTGCTGAGCTTCTGCCGCTCACTAAAAACATGGCTGTTTAGGCAGGAATATGGGGTGGGCTAAGATTTTAAAATTTTATACTGTTTTAAATGTATTTTATTCTGTATTTTATCATGTTGTACATCGCCCAGAGTGGCCAGTTTGCTGGTCAGATGGGCGATCCATAAATGTAACAAATAAATAAATAAATAAATAAGTGTGTGTGTGTGAGATTTATACATCTGTAATCGAGTGGGGACCATTCACATAGCCACAATTTCTCTCCTGGCCAGGTGAGCCACAGGTGCACTTGTCTCCGCCGGTGTGTGAAATTAGTTAGCCAGCTGGAGCGGGTGTGGCTACCCATCTCAAGACCAACGGGGGCCCATCTAGTCCAGCATTCTGTTCTCACAGTGGCCAACCAGCTGCCCCAAATGGAAGCCCACAAGCAGGACATGAGCGCAGCAGCACCCTCGCGCCCATTTTCCCCAGCCACTGGCACTCCGAGGCATGCTGCCTCTGGGGGTGCTTCCAGACAGAGGGCTCCTAATGCAACTAATCCAAGGGCATTGTGCGGCTATTCAGCCTTTTTTGATTATTATTATTATTATTTAACAGATTTTCTGCCATATGAAAAAAGACTGAAGTGGTAGGAAAACACAGGAGGGCTATGGGGAAGGCTGGGTGACCAAACCTCCTCTGTGAGCACCCTGATGTCACGGGAAAATATAGCACCATATTAAGAGCTGTGCAGAAGCACCATTTTAATTCTGCTTCCTTCCACCAGATTGCTGAAGAGCGAAGCTGTAGTGTGGACGGAGCTTTTTCTTTTCCCTGTAAACAGTGGCTGCCCATCCATCACTCAGCTGTTCACCCTCTCCTCTCCTTCCCGCATTGCAAAATAAAGAAGATATTTTTGACAAGCAATGTAAGATGACTGAAAGCTGAGCTAGTTAGTTAGACTTTATTGTATGCCTGCGAAACATGGACTATCTATAAACGTCACTTCCACCTCCTTGAAAGATCAACGTTTCATCAACGTTGCCTCTGGAAAATCCTGCGAATTACTTGGGAAGATAGGCGAACAAATGTCAGTGTACTGGAAGAAGCAAAGACTACTAGCGTTGAAAAAATGATCCTTCAACACCAACTTCAGTGGACCGGTCATGTTGTCCGAATGCCTGACTGCCGTCTCCCAAAGCAGTTACTTTATTCCCAACTCAAGGATGGAAAGCAGTCAATATAAGAGGTTTAAAGATGTTCTTAAGGCTAATCTAAAAAAATGCAATATAAACATTGAAAACTGGGAAGCTCTGGCCCAAGAACGATCTAACTGGAGGTTGGCCTTTCACAAAGGTTCTATGGACTTTGAAGAAGCTCGAGTGCAAGGTGAAAGGGAGAAACGTGCTAAGCGAAAAGCACGTCAAACGAATCCTTTACAGGACCATCTTCCATCTGGTAACCTGTGTCCTCACTGTGGGAAGCTGTGTGGATCTAGAATTGGCCTCCACAGTCACTTACGGACCCATCGCTAGAGTCTACACAATTTTCTTTAGAATTTCCTCCTTTTAAAATCTCCTTTTTGTAAAAAAAAATTATCCTGGAAGACAATCTTACTCGGTCACAAGTGATCGCCTGACTGACTGACTGAGATAGTTAGACCGGAGCAAATCATTTTTAATGACAGAGAATGAAAACACACCTGAAAAACCAGAATGCGGAATTTCCTCATATGATGGAGTGCTGACCCGAAAGGCCCTTCTCTGCCCAGGACCCTTGAGAGCACCTGCCAGCCAGAGGAGACTAGATTATGCTGGCCTAGATGGACTGATAGCCTGTCTTGTTGTGAGGCAATCTCCTACGTTCTGACCTTGCTGGAACTTTTTTCCACGACCACTTATAGAATACAGTCATGCCTTGGATTGAGAGCATAATTCGTTCCGGAAACGTGCTTGTATTCCAAAACACTCTTATATCAAAACGAAATTCCCCCCCAAAAAAAATTGTACAGAGATTTTTAATTTAAGCCGCACTACGGTACTTGTATTGCAAGACGTCGCTTGTATATCAAGTCAATTTTTAAAAATAAATATTTAAAAATTTGCTTGTCTTGCAAAACGCTCTCAAACCAAGTTACTTGTAATCCAAGGTATTACTGTAATAGAATCATAGAATCATAGAAAAGTAGAGTTGGAAGGGGCCTACCAGGCCATCGAGTCCAACCCCCTGCTTAATGCAGGAATCCAGGTCAAAGCATCCCTGACAGATGATTGTCCAGTTGCACCTTGAATGCCTCCAGAGTGGGAGAGCCCACCACCTCCCTAGGTAGTAGGTTCCATTGTCTTATTGCTCTGACAGTCAGGAATTTTTTCCTGATGTTTAGGTGGAATCTAGGTTCCTGTCACTTGAGCCCATTATTCCGTGTCCTGCAAACTGGGATGATCGAGAAGAGATCCTGGCCCTCCTCTGTGTGACATCCCTTCAAGCACTGGAAGAGTGCGATCATATCTCCCCTCAGTCTCCTCTTCTGAAGGCTAAACATGCCCAGTTCTTTTAGTCTCTCCTCATAGGGCCTTGTTTCCAGTCCCTTTATCATCCTTGTTGCCCTCCTCTGAACCCTCTCCAGTTTGTCTATGTCCTTCTTAAAGTGTGGTGCCCAGAACTGGACGCAGTACTCAAGATGAGGCCTAACCAGTGTCGAGTAAAGGGGAATTATCACTTCCCACGATTTGGAAGTTATACTTCTATTAATGCAGCCCAAAATAGCATTTGCCTTCTTTGCAGCCACATCGCATTGCTGGCTCATATTCAGTTTGTGATCTACCACAATTCCAAGATCCTTCTCACTTGTAGTATTGTTGAGCCAAGTGTCCCCCATTCTGGGCAAGTGAAGAAAGATTCACTTCCTGGGCAAGTGAAGAAAGATCCAGAACTACCGCGTTGCTCACCTGCAGCATGGCCGTGCGAGCTGACAGGGCAAGACTTTCTCCAGAAGGCTGGCTGTGTTTATGCATTTATTTAGAATATTTTAATACCACCTTTTGAGGCCAAACCTCCTCAAGGCAGTTCCCAAGATAAAGTGCTAAAACAATAAAATATAAAATACAACTAAAACAGCAACATAAACTCTGTATGTGTGTGCATGTGTGGCTTGGTTCCCATTGAATCAAAATCACGTAAAGACACAATCCTATAGCATGTTTAGACAGAAAAAGGCCTACAACTTCCAGCATGCCCCAGCCAGCATAGCCTCTTCTGTAGGCCTTTTCCTGTCTAAACATTCATAGGGTTGCGTGAGTCTTTAAGTAGTTTGATTTCATGGCCGATGAAATCACTGTGCCGCAGCATGGGGAATTCAAGCTTGGGATGGGGAAGCCTAGTTCCCTCTGTGCTGGCTTTTCAATCAATCAGTCCTGATTTGAGACCCTGGGCCTGCCAGACATTCAGTCTAGCTCAGTGTTCTCCAACCTTGGGTCCCCAGATGTTTTTGGCCTACAACTCCCAGCATGCCCCAGCCAGCGTAGCTTTTTTTAGGCAAAAAAACATCTGGGGACCCAAGGTTGGAGAACACCAGGGATGGGGACTCGGACTCGAGGACTCGACTCGTGAGTCGGACTGAGTCCCCCCTCTGACTCGACTCGGACTCGAGTCCCAATATTTTTAATGGGACTCGAGACTCGACTCGGGACTCGAGACCAAGGACTCTTCAACATCCCTGGGCTGTGCCAGAAGGAGTGGAGAGGAGCGTGATTGCCAGCGAAGAGCGCATGGAAGCGAGGTTGTGCCGCTGCTCGGCCACTATGGACGGCTACCAGGAGTGCAGCCCCAACAGTGTGTCAAGATTTATTTTGATTGATGTGTTGCGTACTTGGGAGAGGCAGAAGAAGGACCTGAGATTACTCTGTGTGGCTGCTCTGAGTGTGTTTTTGGTTCCAGCAAGTTCATCACCAGTGGAGCGGGTGTTCAGTGAGGGTGGAATCGTGATGAGATCTCACCGTTCCAGAATGGGGGCCAAACATTTAGAAAAAATCATGTTCCTCAAATGCAACATGGATAAGTTTTAGGAAGTACAGCAAGTTTATTTTTTAAAATCATTTTTCTAAAATGCAACCTTTCAGACATTTTGGGTTTGGCTGCCTCTGCCTGCCTGTCTGGGGTTCCCAGCCTCCTCTGCCTGCCTGGTCTCTTCTTGACCAGTTCAACAGTTGAATTGTCCAAGACAAAGGCCTCTGCCTGCCTGCTTTGGGGTTCCCTGCCTCCTCTGCCTGCCTGATTATTTTGGGTTTTTCTGCCTGGTCTGTTCTTGCCAAAATCAGTTGCAGAGTTTTGAAATAAAAAGGCACACTTGTGCCTAGAATTTATTTAAACCACACATCTGAAGTAGCCTTATTTTGTTGGGGGGAAAACCCCATTGATTTTTAATAGGGACTCGTGGAGTCAACTTTGGGAGTGACTCGTGACTCGTGAGTCACCATTTTGGACCAAGGACTCGGACTCGAGACTCGGGTCCAAAGACTCGTGACTCGACTCGTGACTCGAGACGAAGGACTCTTCAACATCCCTGGAGAACACTGGTCTAGCTTAACCAGCACCTTGCTTGTTCTGCGGCACAGACACAATCACAGCTGCTCTTGGCTACCAGAACCTGGCAAAGAGCTGGAGGAGACCAATGATGCTTGCTCAGGGGGCGTTTATTGGGAGTCTTTATTCATCGCAGCCCCCCCCACCCACCCTGCAACCCACTGCTGATTAGTGCTTGACTCCATAGACTTCCACCTCACACAGCGATAAGCTCTCTGTCCGGCCCGGGATGCTGACGATCACAAAGCGGCCTTTTAGCCCGTTGCAGTAGATGGTCCTGATGGAGCCGGGGATGGTGTTTGTGATGGTCCCACAGCTGTAGGGAGACAAGGAGGGTCAACTCGGAGGTCCTGTCCCTCCCTGGTGTTAATCATATCACTGAGAAAACAAAGTTCGCCCGCTATCACCCCCACCACACACGCACCCTCACACACACTGGGCAGGTTCGCACGTCACGCTAACCCACCCTGGCAATAAGCCACGGTGGGATAGTCCTTTCCCAAACAACCCACTGTGCGCCCAACACACAATCAGGCTCACCGTAGGTGGTTCTCCTTCCCCTTCAGCCCTTCAGCCAGTATCCCAGAGGGCACTGCGGCAGGACTGACTTGTCTCCCCCCCTCTCCGCCGCAATCGCAAGCCTTTTTTGGCTCGCCGTGGCTTGTTTCCCCCTTTACCCCTTTCTTGACAGCCAGTGACAGCCCTTCCAAAGTGCCCAAACAGCACATTGGAGGGGCTGTCACTGGTTGGCCACCCCTTAAAAAAAAAAATTCTTTTAAGATAAACTCCAAATGTGAGCACATGTACAGCCATATGCCGCTGACAAAAACAGCCACTGCCCTGTCAAAAAACCATTTTTCCTCGAAAAGGGGGTGGGATGAACTTTTGCACATTCCCAAGCTAGAGGAAAGGGCTAGAGCAGCTCGGGGGGGAGTGCAAAATGCTCAGGACCCTGTGGACAGTCAGGGCAAAAAAGAAAAAGAAGAGGATCTCACCACTAAGGGGGGTTAAATCTCGCCACCCCCTTCCACAAGCAATGATCCCTCATGCCTTTGCTTTCCCTTGACAGCTTGCCTTTTGACAGCTGTCTGGGGAAAGGAAAGTGTGTGTGTGTGGGGGGGGAGAATCCCTATTTGAAGCCTCTCTGGGTCAATGCCCAGGGTTAGTACTTCTTGCACTTTGACGGCAGGTACCGTCCCCCCCCCGACATTGCCCAGGTGAGGCTTCCTATTTCAGACCTGCAGCCATGCAGCCCAGGTTCAATCCCTGGCAGCATCTCCAGGCAGGGCTGGAAAAATTCCTGCCTGAAATCCTGGAGAGCTGCTGCTGCCAGTCAGTGTCGACAATTTATTTATTTATTATTTATTATTATTATTATTAATATTTATTTATCGCCCATCTGGCCGGCAACCGGCCACCCTGGGCGATGTACACACACAATAAAATACATACCGGTAATACAATAAAATACATTAAAATAATATAAAAAATTTAAAATCTTAACCCACCCCATATTCCCGCCTGAACAACCAGGTTTTTTAATGAGCGACGGAAGCTCATCGGAGAGGGGGCATGGCGGAGGTCACTCGGGAGAGAGTTCCACAGTACGGGGGCCGCCACAGAAAAGGCCCTCTTCCTCGTCCCCACCAGTCTAGCTGCTCTGGCTGAAGGGACAAGGAGAAGGCCATCCGTGGCAGACAATACTGAGCTGGATGGATCAGGGGCCTGTCCCAGTATAAGGCAGCCTCTACTGTTCCTATGTTCAGAACACACCGTATTCCAAGTGTAGTTGCACCATAGGTTTGTATGAAGGCATTACGATACTAGCAGTTTTAATTCTGATCCCTTTCCTAATGATCCCCAACATGGAGTTTGCCTTTTTCACAGCAGCCGCATGCTGGGTCAACATTTTCATTCAGCTGTCCACCACAACCCCAAGATCTCTTCCTTCTGGTCAGTCACCCCTGGCTCAGAGATCCCATCATCCGCTTATACGCGAAGTCGGGATTTTTCGCCCCAGCGTGCATCACTTTAAACTTGCTTACGCTGAACCGCATTTGATGTTTTAATATTCATTCTCAAGAGATCCTTTCTGAGCTCTTTGCTGTCTCTTTTTTGTTTTGGCCAACCTAAATAATTTGGTGTCATCAGCAAACCTGGCCACCCCACCCCTAAACTGTCCAGATAATTTATGAGCAAGTTAAAATACTTGCCATTCCACCCAGGAGCAGAACTTGAAAGGGCTGGCAAAATCCTGCTTTTCCACATTCCCCCGTGATTGTGAATACAAAAGAGGGGGACGGGACAAAGAGTTGAAGCGGGTGATCTCCAAGGTATGCCTTGAGGTATATTTGCCAGAAGGAACAGAGGAACTGGAACTTACAGGTGCCTGGGTTTGCCACGGTCAGCCACGGAGCCTCCCACGTGGACCTGGGCTCCCTTGAGACTTGTGCTGCTGCAGTCCTCACAGTTTTTCACCACCACGGCGGAGATGGCATACTGATCGCCCAGGTCCACGTACCACCAGGGATCCTTCTGTAACTTGGTTTGGGTGCAGGAGCGCTGCCGCCAGGACCCAGAACAGTTGCCGTCCACGGCTTTGTCTGCTGTCCCAAGGCTGACGCAAAGCAGGTCCGTAGAGGACTGGCAGGCCGGTTGCCCTACGGCCAAGTTCCTGGCTAGCGGCTCTGCAGGAGAGACGGGGAGATGGTCGGGGAGACATGCCCATGGTTATATACGGTCCCCGTGGGACCCTCCTTCACCGCACGAGAACAGGGAGCACCTTCATCACGAAGGGGAAGGCTGTGCAAAGCATTTGGGGCACCCCCCTTTCAATGGAGCTTGTGGGGAAGGGGAGGCTGGGAAGGCGGCCGAAGGATGAGCCAAGCGCACGGCCGTGCTCCTCCATGCAGGGCCGGATTAAGAGCATTATGGGCCTGGTGCTGAGGATTTTGGTGGGCCTTTTTATGGAAATAAATAAAATGAAGACGCAATTTTATATTAAAACAAATTAAATATTTTAATTACCATTAAAGTGCCAAAACTCAAAAACTCCTGCAGCTCATCAGTAAGGGTCTCCCCAATTTCCCCCAAATTTATTTATTAAAAAAGAAAAAGCAGCCACAACAAAAAGCCAGGAAGGTTTGCTTGACCAAGAATAATTGTGTTGTTCTTGTTGCTTTGTTTCGTTTTCGTTTTTTTGTTAAACTAGCATTTGAACAATTGAGCTGCGAATCAGAAAGATCTTTTGCTCGAGGCTGGAGAGAGAGGTCCCTTCTAAATCTGAATATTACAGACCCTAGCAAGCCCCCCATGTGCTTCAAAGAAATGTAGTAACAGTGATTGAAATGCAAAAACCTACCGAAATGTTAATTTGAGAACAAGAGTTCTTGCTAGGTCTTGCCTCAAGCCTGTAATGCAGATGTGCTTAGAACACCTTTCTAATCTTGAAAAAATCATTAATTATGCTGAATGATAACGATCAGAGCTAACTCAAATCGTGTCCCTATATTGTGGGCCTATTGTCTGTTATGGGCCTGGAGCGGCCGCTCCAATCGCCCCTATGTTAATCCGGCCCTGCCTCCATGTGCTGCAATGAGGGTGGGGGGTGCTCAGCCTGCCTCCCCCCCCCACTCCATTCCAGTGTGGAAAAGGCTGAGAGCGGGGGAAGGGGGGCATGGGGGTGCAAGCACTTTAGATCCAGTGGTGCAGCTGGGTCATTCCGGACCCTGGACTAGTTCAATGGTCTTATGGCGGCGGGGGGGGGGGGGTTGAGGCTTTGGACAGCCAGGTGTGTATGACACTTCAGTTGTGAAGCACACGCACGCACGCAACACATTTCCCAGCTCCCCACCCAGCTGCCATTCCATGCTTTAGAACTGCTTTTACATTCCTGACATTTTAGATCCAAAAAGCAAAGCAAAAGCTCTATGCCAACCCTGATATATATTTTAAAAAAAAAAATACTCTGTGCTGTGCATGTGCAGTTTCACATTTTAAACGCACTTAAATCATCACGCTACAATGACTCCTGGAATAAATTGGAGCTCCTTGCTTCTGCTGACCTGATACTAAACACATTTACTCGGATTCCTGCACTGAGCAGGGGGTTGGACTCGATGGCCTTATATATAGGCCCCTTCCAACTCTACCATTCTATGATTCTAATGACTTGGGAATAAGCACCATTTTGCTGTAGAAAGGGATAATATCGTTTTAAAGTAAAAGATAATAAGGGGAGCATCTGCGACCAGGTCCACGCCCATCCAGCCACCCCAGTGATAAAAATGTCTTTAAAATTAGAAGAAAGAAAGGATGCTGTGGCAAGCAACAGTGCCGGCCCTGGTGGGGCCCAGCAGACCCACTGCTGGCCCATTGCTGCAGCCGGGCTCATTTGCATGCTGCCTCCATCACCTGCTGCTCTCTGCGTGGTCACTTCAGGCTCCCCAGGCTGTGGGGCCCTTGACGTCGGCCCCACGGTCCAGCACTCACTGCACTGGGTACAAATACAGATGACCATTTGCCGAGTGGTAACTTACCACCATGAGCATGAGGCAGCCCTGGGAAGCGCCTGGCGGGCTGTTAACATCTCGCACCCGGGTGAGTTGCATCACGCTTCAGTACATGATGCCCCGGAGAGACGGGGAAGTGGGATAGGCCTCCCGGGGGGCTAATGGAGAGGGGTGACATGATCGGCAGGAGCCCGTGTGCTTGTAGGGGTTAGAGCAGCGTTCTCCAACCGTGGGTCCCCAGATGTTTTTGGCCTACAACTCCCAGCATGCCCCAGCCAGCGTAGCGGTTGGAGAACACTGGGTTAGAACAGGGCCGGATTAAGAGCATTATGGGCCTGGTGCTGAGGAGGGCGCGCGGCTGAAGAGGGCGCAGAAACGCTGCGCTCCTCTTCGCTGCCACTGCGCCGCCCCCGCCAGGCCTCTGCCTCCGCTGCGCCGCCCCCGCCAGGCCTCCGCCTCCCCACCGTCCCTCCCTCCCTCCCGCCCACCCACCCACCCGCCGCCGCCGCCGCCGCCACACCCTCCTGTCCCGCTCGCCGCTGCGCCTCCCCCCGCCCTCCCGCTCACTGCCGCTGCACCTCCCGCCGCTGCCGCCATCACCACCACCCCGACCCCCCCCTCCACCTACTTTCTCCGCGTCGTGTCGCTTCCGGAGCCCCGCCCGCGTTGTTTTGGCGGGAGGAACCAGGGCAACAGGGCTTAAAGAGCCCTGTTGCCATGGTTTCCCCGGCAAAAAACAGCGCGGGGGGGTTCCCCGTCGCGTCACTTCCTCCTCCTCCTCGGCGGCGGCAGCAGCGGCGGCAGTGGCGGCAGCAGCAGCAGCAGCTGCCGCCGCCAGGGCGGGGGGAAGGTAGGTTGGTGGTGGCGGCACAGGGGTTTGGTTTTTTTTGCAGAGCAGGGCTGCTTTGGAGAGGGGGCCCCGCTAAATATTATTTCGCCTGGGGCGCCAAACTGCCCTGCACCGGTCCTGATTGTGGGCCTGTTTTGGGGTAGGGGCCTGGAGCTGCAGCTCCAATAGCCCCTATCTTAATCCGGCCCTGGGTTAGAGTGTCAAGCTACGGCTGGGAGGTCTGTACTCAAACCTTGGCTCATCATGCAGCGCCTTCGGTGACCTTGGCCCAGCCGTGGTCTCTCTCCCCACACATGCCTCACGGGGCTATTGTGAGGATGAAATTGGGTTTTGAGTCGCTTGAGGGAAAATCAGAATCAAATCGCATGAATAAATGCAAGCAGGTCCCTGCTTCCCCCCCCCCCCTACATCTGAGCTGGATACCAGAGTCCACCTTCCAGCTGGGATTGTGCTGTTGGCACAATGACGCCACTCCTCTCCAGGAGCCGGCTTGGCCATTTTGCGGCAGACCCTTCAGTTTTTAAAACTGTGCAAAGCTGTGACGTGAGCGGACGTTGTGTGTGGAGGAGAAATCAAAATACACAAATCCGTGGCACCAAAATGCCAAAATGCGCTTTCCAAGTTGTAAGGAAAAGCACATGTTGAAACACAAGAAGGTCGGCAATGGTCAGCAGCGGCCCAAGACCTTTTGCTGCTGAGGCAAAGGACAAGATGGCTCCCCCTCCCATTCCAAGTGCAAAAGCTGCCTGGTCCGGCAGATGGATCGGTCTTCAGCACTGATGATAGGGCAGCACCGTCCACTGCACCTGGAGGCAGCAAGCAAGCTTAGGGGGCGCAGAGCAGGCCGCAGGGGACACGGCTCTCTCGTCCAACACCATGCTGCCGCCTCCCGGCATCTGCCGCCTGAGGCGACTGCTTCACTCTGCCTAACGGTGGGTCGGCCCCGGCAATGGGCACGTCAACAGACTCAGGGATTCTCATGGTTTTGTTCACTGAAAACAAACCAAGTCTGTCTCCTTCCCTCTGCCACATGTGGATGGTAGTAGGCAGTGCAAGAGGAGCAGCGGTGCCCGTGGCTGCGGTGTGGAGCTTGGAACACTGCCACGGGCTGCGGTCTCAAGCTGTGCACAGACAAAGAAGCCACAGTGGAAGATCAGACTGTGAGGGGCACCAGCTGGGGTTTTTGAACCATTGCCGACCTTCTTGTGATTCAACATGTGCTTTTCCTTACAACTTGGAAAGCGCATTTTGGCATTTTGGTGCCACGGATTTGTGTATTTTGATTTCTCCTCCACACACAACGTCCGCTCACGTCACAGCTTTGCACAGTTTTAAAAACTGAAGGGTCTGCCGCAAAATGGCCAAGCCGGCTCCTGGAGAGGAGTGGCGTCATTGTGCCAACAGCACAATCCCAGCTGGAATCCCACAATCCCAGAATCATGGGAAAGTAAGAGTTGGAAGGGGCCTACAGGGCCATCGAGTCCAACCCCCTGCTCAATGCAGGAATCCAGGTCAAAGCATCCCCGACAGATGGCCGTCCAGCTGCACCTTGAATGCCTCCAGACTGGGAGAGCCCACCACCTCCCCAGGTAGTTGAATCCATTGTCTTATTGCTCTAACAGTCAGGAAAGTTCTCCTGATGTTTAGGTGGCATCTGGGTTCCTGTCACTGGAGCCCATTATTCCGTGTCCTGCAAACAAAGGTGGCCCAGAAACAAGCCCTCATCCCCCCCCCCCTACCACCTTTTGCCCGTTCTTACCTCCGGGTGGTGACCTGCATGTCTGGGCCTCCCCACACCTTACCAGGAGTGTGAGGGTCAGCAGCCAAATCCAGAAGAGGAGCATCCTGCAAGAGGGGAGTTGAGACGACAGTAAGAGGGAGAGAATGTGTGGGGCCCGTGGCATCTGGATCCCCCGTAGCAGCACGTTCCCGTGCCAAAGAAGCAGTGCTTTTTCTCTGGAGAAAAAGGTACCGGAACTCTTGGATTACATTTCCTCGGGAGTAGATGGCGATTAAATTGTAATGCAATTAATAGAAGAAAAGGTGCTGGAACTCAGTTCCGGTGAGTTCCACCAGAAAAAAAAAAGCCCTGCAAAGAAGCCAGCAATATTGACGACTGGCACATAGAATCAGAGCGGTGTTTGCTCGAGAGCTGATGCCTTTTCTGAAATGGCCAGCAGTGCCTTTGATAGGAGTATCCTAAGATCTGAAGCACCGTGTTCAGCCCTTGGCGCTAGAATACCCAGAGGAAGAGGCTAATCAGTCTAAGCGGGCTGCACCTAAAGAAATGTCTGGCTGACTGTTTCAAGAGCAGGGTGCGATGAGGTGAAAGGCACAATGGGAAGCAGTGCTTTGAAACAACAGGGAGGCAGATTAAGGTAGCCACTGGGTGTGTCTACATCACAAATTTAAACCAGTTTCAGACGTGTTTCACCGCCATGAGAACTGTAATTCTTGAAAGGGTGGAGCAGACCTCCCCAACATACTTGTACATGCCTTCCAAAGCCGCAGCTTCCAGGACAGTATAAGGGCAGCCTTGTCGTCGTGCAAACCGGTTTAACCTGCAGTGTACTTGTGGAGGTTGGCCTTTCACAAAGGTTCTATGGACTTTGAAGAAGCCCGAGTGCAAGGTGAAAGGGAGAAACATGCTAAGCGAAAAGCACGTCAAATGAATCCTTTACAGGACCATCTTCCATCTGGTAACCTGTGTCCTCACTGTGGGAAGCTGTGTGGATCTAGAATTGGCCTCCACAGTCACTTACGGACCCATCGCTAGAGTCTATTTATTTATTTATTTATTATATTTATACCCCGCCTTTTTTCCTGCAAGGAACCCAAGGCGACTTACATAATCCTCCTCTTCCTCCTCCTCCTCCTCTCTGTTTTATCCTCACAACAACAACCCTGTGAGGTAGGTTAGGCGGAGAGTCAGTGACTGGCCCCAAAGTCACCCAGTGAGTTTCATGGCCGAGCGGGGACTAGAACCCGGATCTCCCTGAGTCCCAGTCCGACACTCTCACCACTACGCCACACTGGCTCTACACAGTTGTCTACACAATATTTTTCTTTAGAATTTCCTCCTTTAAAAATTTTCTTTTTGTAATTTTTTTTATCCTGGAAGACCATCTTACTCGGTCATGAGTGATCGCCTACAATTTGTGTTCTGCAGGCCTCCCCAACTCACCTGGACTAGATCTCTTGGGACAAGCAGAAGCGTTGGTTGCCCTTCTTGGTGGGTTGCTCACCACCAAGCTTCTTTCCCCACAAACGGTTGTGGAGCCCCCTGGTGTGCTTCCAGCGGAGTCCAGGACCTCCTTGGGGGACAGCCTTGGTTTTATCCTTTCCCCAGTGGGTGGCTCTTGCCAGTTCAGGAAGTCCAAGCCAATCGGAAAGATGCTGAGCCCCAGGCTGACTCTTGTCCCAATCAAGATCAACTTTTCAGCTTCTTCCTCATTCCTGGGTGTTGGCAGTTGTGGGTCATGTTACTCAACCCATAACCTATTAAACATGACCCCCCCCTGCCCCCCCCACCACCAATCCTGCCCCTCCCTCTCCAACTGGTTGCTGACTCTGTCCCACAGGAGGAAATTGCACTGTTCTTTGGCAGGTGCAAAATATTTGAATATTAGAACATTTCCACGTTTACGTTTAACTCATGCTGAGGACAAGCAAACATCAAGATCTTTATGGGGTTTGGCCAGTTGCTTGCTACCCACCCCCACTTAGCTCCCAAGCGCCGTTTCATGAGCATTGTGGACAGAGGGTGGTTGCACTTCTGTGTTGGAACGGCCAGAGGGGAGGAAGCGAGCTTGCTCCAGACCCCTGGGAATGTCACCATCTTCCTCCCCTGGAATCATGCCAGAGAGGAACCAATTTGGCAGAAGAAAACCCAGGATGCTGTGGCTCCTGCCATGCCCAACTCATGCTCCTGTAAGAATCATCTGTGGATGGGGGCAAACAAACTGAAGCTCAATCCAGACAAGATGGAGGTATTGTTGGTTGGTGGATCATCTACCTGGGTGAATGCAGTTCAGCCTGTTCTAGATGAAGGGCCACACTCCCTGTAATGGATCAAGCACACTGCCTAGGGGTGCTCATTGCTCCAGTGCTGTCATTAGAGGCTCAGGTGACCTCTATGGCTCAAAGCCCCATTTCTCAGCTTCAGCTGATATGCCTGAAACTTACCTGGATGGAGATAGCTGGCCACAGTTCACCATGCTCTGGCAACCTCCTGTTTAGACTGTTGCCATGCATTATATGTGGGGAGGCTTTAAAAGCAGTTCAGAAACTGCAGCTGGTCCAGAACAGGGCCGCAAGATTATTCACTGGAATTGGGTGTTTTGACCACATTAGGCTCTGCTTTGTGTCCAATGCACAAGCACCCGTTCCACTTCTGGGGGCAATTTTTAAAACCCTAAACAGCTTGGGATTGGGATACCTGAAAGGTCACCTTCTCCACATGTACCTTAAGACCTTCTTCAGAGGCCCTGCTCTGGGTGCACCCCAGTTATAGAATAGCCTTCCCAGAGAGACTCACCTGGGGCTGTCCCTGCGGTCTCTTCAGCACCAGGTGAGGGCCTTTCTGTTCACCCAGGCTTTGAAGGACTCACATAGAAATCATAGAATCATAGAAAAGTAGAGTTGGAAGGGGCCTACAAGGCAATCGAGTCCAACCCCCTGCTTAATGCAGGAATCCAGGTCAAAGCATCCCCAACAGATAGCTGTCCAGCCGCACCTTGAATGCCTCCAGAGTGGGAGAGCCCACCACCTCCCTAGGTAATTGGTTCCATTGTCTTATTGCTCTGACGGTCAGGAAATGTTTCCTGATATTTAGGTGGAATCTGGGTTCCTGTAATTTGAGGACACAGTCTGAGTCTCCTCATTTTAAAATTGGTGTGTTTAATTTTGTGGTTGCTGTTGAGTCTTGTTTTGTTGTCATATTCTATGTTGCATTTGACAGGCAGAGGCAGCCAAACCCAAAATGTCTGAAAGGTTGCATTTTAGAAAAATGATTTAAAAAAATAAACTTGCAGTACTTCCTAAAACTTATCCATGTTGCATTTGAGGAACATGATTTTTTCTAAATGTTTGGCCCGCATTCTGGAACGGTGAGATCTCATCACAATTCCACCCTCACTGAACACCCGCTCCACTGGTGATGAACTTGCTGGAACCAGAAACACACTCAGAGCAGCCACACAGAATAATCTCAGGTCCTTCTTCTGCCTCTCCCAAGTACGCAACACATCAATCAAAATAAATCTTGACACACTGTTGGGGTTGCACTCCTGGTAGCCGTCCATAGTGGCCAAGCAGCGGCACACCTCGCTTCCATGCGCTCTTCGCCGGCAATCACGCTCCTCTCCACTCCTTCTGGCACAGCCCAGGGACGTTGAAGAGTCCTTGGTCTCGAGTCCCGAGTCGAGTCTCGAGTCCCATGAAAAATATTGGGACTCGAGTCCGAGTCGAGTCAGAGGGGGGACTCAGTCCGACTCACGAGTCGAGTCCTCAAGTCCGAGTCCCCATCCCTGGGAGATATTGGTTCCACTTATGAGATAGTCCAGGATGCCCATGCCAAGCCCCTGACTACATTGGAATGCTTGAGAAATTTAAAATATATGTCGGTTAAAAGTGATTTTGCTGTAGAAAAGGGTGGTTGTAGGCAAATTATTTGAGGTCTCTCTACCCTGAGGGGTCATCATCCATGTAGGAACTGCAAATTTACACATAATGTGGAGTATTTGTTAATCAGCAGAATGGGGGAAGTACGGTACATCTTAAAACATTTCAGAACTTGTAATAGTGGGAATGACATTTATGTAATTCAGTGCCCATGCAAGGAAATGCATGCAGGTAAAACCTCCGGGGTTCTCAAGCAACAAATGGGTGAGCATTTGAAAAACACGAGGCAGGGAAAGGAAGCATCCCCTCCTGTACAACATTTTCTTGAGAAAAGCCATACTGTTTCAGAAGTGAAATTTTGGACATTGGTATGGGTAGATCAGAAAGATGACATGTCATCAATAAGAGAAATTAAGGCTGCGATCCTGTCCCCTCTTACCTGGCAGCAAGCCCCATTTAACTCAATGGGACTTACTTCTGAGTAGACATGAATAGGAATAGCCCTGTAACTCAATTCAGGATTTTGGGCTTCTGTCCCCAGGACAGTTGAAGGAGGAGAAGCAATTTCTTCCCTTATTATCATTGTGTTCTGGATTGTTGCTTTAAAAAAAAAAGGCATTTAGTGATAGTCTCCGGGGCTTTTTCAGAGACAGCCCCACATATAATGCATGACAGTAATCAAGCCTGGATAACACTGAGGTATGGATAACTTGGCCAAGTAGTTCCTCTCCAGGAGAGGATGTAGCTGGCAAAACAACTGTAGTCGGAAAACGGAGGGCACAAAAGACCTCTGGGATCCAGCAGCGATGCTGGATCCAGGAGCACACACCCCCAAGCTGCAAAACTGATACTTAAGGGGAAGTGCCACCCCACGCAGTAGGGAAGGGGTGGGGAATCTGTGGCCTTGGGGTCAAATCCAGCCCTCTGGGTTTCCCCAGAAAGCCACATTCTGCTCCCCTGAGCCCACCACCTTTCTACAAACCATCAATCATTTTTGTGGCTTTCTGGCTTCTGTGAAGCTCCCTCTCCCCCTTCTAGAAGGCTGGCATGTTCTCCTAAGGCCTAGTAACTGGCAGTAAGAGTTTTAAGCTACCACAGGCCGGTATTTTTTTTTGTATTTTGGGCCCACCCCTCTGCCCTTGGACCCACCCACCACTGGAATGTGGCCCCTGAGAGCTTCTCCAAAATCCAGCCCCCAGGCTCACAGGGGTTCCGCACCCCAGCAGAAGGGGTTGGTTGAATAGCACTCCGGTGATCATTTCCACCCATCAGCTGGTCATCATGTTGAGGAAGGCTAGTACAGATGTTCAAAATCATGGAGGACAACCATATGGAGCCTTGAGGCACCCCAAAGGCCAATGGCCAAGAGGTAGAACAGAAGTCCCCTGGCATCAAGTAAAACCAGAGTCACCACAACACAAGTTCCATCCCAGAGAGACAGTTGGTTGATGGTACTCAAAACTACTAAGAGGTCAAGGAGAACAAACAGGGTCATACTCGCCTTGTCCATTACCCGGTGCAAGTCATCCAGCAAGGCAACCGAGGCAGTCTCCATCCCAAACCCAGTTCAAAAGCCAGACTGGAATGGTTCTAGATAATCATTGATCTCCAAGACAGCCTGGAGTTCACAAGAGAGCATTAGCTATCAGTCCTCACTTAGAAACTGCAGATTAGCAACTAAGCAATATTTTTCAAAGCCATGGGATCTAAGCTGGGCACTTTCAAAAGTGGTTTCATCACGACCTCCTTCAAAACAATTGAGACTACAGCACTGAGCAGGGGGTTGGACTCGATAGCCTTGTAGGCTCCTTCCAGCTCTATGATCTATGAAATCTATGAAAATCCCTCAGCGTGGCATTTACCACAGCTGGTATCCATGAAGAGAGGCCAGCTCTGGCCAATGTCAAAAGCCACCCCACAAGTCATGCCTTTGCCCTTCTTGTTGTATCGGGAAGATCCTGGTAGGCTTGTCAACTTTTTCAATGACCCTGTTCCTATGCATAAACAACAGCTTCGTGCACACAAAACTAGCAGCTGAAGCTTTCCCCCTCCATAGAAACTTAAAAGTCAAGAATTGTATATATAAAAAATAACCATAAAATATAGTAAAATAGATTAAATTTTATAATATAATATAAAAATTTCCAGAAATGTTTTTTAAAAATTATATATATAAAACATGTATAAGACAGAACAAATAGACCTGTGAAATACAACGTCTTAAGGGCTGAAGATGATAATAATGTCCTTTCAGACTTGAGGACCTCTCTCTCTAGATGAAATATTATTAGTGCCAAAGTTTTTTTGTTTGGTGCTTCCAGAGAAATGTCCTCACAGCATGTAAGCTTTTTTTACTCGTGTGTAGAAGCCAAACGCGTTTCGGCCCAAAGGCCTTCTTCAGTGGCCCTGTAGGCTGATTGCCTCAGGAGCTTGGTAGATGAAACCAACCTTGAATTGGAGAGATACAGAGCATTAGCTTGTATATTGACTTAAGTGAAAACTACAGGGCCACTGAAGAAGGCCTTTGGGCCGAAACGCGTTTGGCTTCTACACACGAGTAAAAAAAGCTTACATGCTGTGAGGACATTTCTCTGGAAGCACCAAACAAAAAAACTTTGGCACTAATAATATTTCATCTAGAGAGAGAGGTCCTCAAGTCTGAAAGGACATTATTATCATCTTCAGCCCTTAAGACGTTGTATTTCACAGGTCTATTTGTTCTGTCTTATACATGTTTTATATATATAATTTTTAAAAAACATTTCTGGAAATTTTTATATTATATTATAAAATTTAATCTATTTTACTATATTTTATGGTTATTTTTTATATATATGTGGAGAAAGCCCAAAAATCAGTACACACACGCACACACATCTTTCCCCAAAGGAGGGGGCCAGGGGAGGAGGGATGAGGTCACCAGGGAGTAGCCAGACAAGCCATCAGCCCCAACAAAGGAAGACCTCGGCAGAGATCCACAACCGTCCAGGAAGGGCCATCAAGGACCATCAGCACAAAGGGCAGCCTCGAAGAGCTGCAAAGGTTTCCCTACGTCACCTTCTTCCCGGGCAGGAATAAGCCTATCTGCACGAAGGGGCAGGCATAAGCCCCCACCTGACCTAGGGGGCGGGGGGAGAGCGGGGAATCCGGGGTAGAAAACCCCTCTCCCGTCCCGGTTCGGGTTGTTGGGAACCACGGGGCCAGATCCTCCTAAGCAACAGCCGCCCAGGCACTCCGTTCTCCGCTAGGAAGCGCCGATCGAGAGCTGGGCTGAAACTGACTAGAGTATTGTCTTTGATGTAAGTAGAGTGACCTGAATGTAACCTGCTAGCCGCGGAGCCCGCTCATTGGGTAAGACGCGAGTCAACTAAGGTTTTGTTGACTGTAAACGTATTCTTAGAAGACTGGTAATTCCGACCTAATCATTGTATAAACAAATAAAGAGCCTTATTTGGGCATACAAAGGCGTGTGGTCTTCTCCGATTGTACTGAGAGCCGATACGAGCGGTATTGCTCTGCCGGTTAACCCTAGAGTTGCCGAACTCACGCAAAGGATCCGGTTGCTGATCCTTCACATGGTGGCAGCGGTGGGATAATTGGAAACCACATTTGACGGTCGGAACTAACAGAACTTCGGGCAGGCTAGTAGGTTGCTGGGGAGCGCTCAGAGCAAGGAAAAATGAATAGTCTGAGCCAAGAGCAGGTGGAGCTAGCGAGCAGCCCAGAAACCCCAACCCAGACCTCCACAATGGAGTGGGTGGTGCGGCCAAAGACGGCAAGGCAGGAAGGGGGGGAAGCCCCCTCATCGTTGTTAGGAGGGCAGGGACCCAAGCAGTGGGGTAGCCCCAACCTTACCAGTAGCGGCCGGAGAAGCGAAATAAGGGACCCAGAGGCGGAAGAAGACCTCGGCAGAAGGGTTACTGACGGAGCCGTGGGGGGAGGAGGGTTGGATGCCCTCTTTCCCCAACTCAATTGGCAACAAGCCAAGGAGTTGATGCAGCATCAACAAGAGATGCTACAGATGCAGCTGGAGTTGGCCAGGCTGACCAGGGGCACCGGACAAGGGGGAACCCCTGCATCCCAGGGTGGGGGCACCACAACCCCCAAATGGGACAGGAAGCAATTCCCCACCTACCAGTCGGGACAGGATGTACTGATCTTTTTCACCCTGTTCGAGGCTGCCTGCGTAGAGCAGAAGGTGCCGGACAACTTAAGGATGTCTGCCCTGAGGACGCAAGTCAGCGGGGAACTGGCTGATCTTCTGGGCATCCACACCCAAACCGCTCCCTTGGACTATGGAGCGTTCAAAGAAGCGGTGAGAGAGAGGTTTGCCCTCACCGCTGAGCATTGTCGCCGTAAATTTCGTTACGGGCGGCCTAACCCAGGGGACACGTATGCCTCCTGGATGGCGCACCTGGGGCAGGTGTGGGACGCATGGATCGGGGCCACCGGGAGGACCTCCTTGGCGGAGGTGCGGGAGCTCCTGATCCAGGAACAATTCTGTGCCACTATCCCTGAGGACCTAGCTACGGCGGTGCGGGATTGGGACCCCCCAAACTGTAGGGAAATGGGCAAGTTGGCCGACCAAATGGGACTGTATCGGCAGCCCAAAGGACCCAAGGGGGGTAACCTCAGTCATGGCGGGACCAAGGGAAGTGTGGAGAAGGGCAACCCCAAACCTCGGGAGGGAGCCCTAGGCAAGCCCAAAGACAACCCCGGCACCAGTGGATGTTTCTATTGTAAAGAACCGGGGCACCTCAAGAGGAGCTGCCCCAAACTGATCGCAAAGAACCGCCACGCCAAGACATCGCCGGGCAAGGTGGGGAGGATGCTTGCGCCGGAGTCCCGCGAACCGGAGGAGCACGAGGAGGATCAGCAGTCCAGCTCGTCCCTCGAGGGAGACGGCGAAGATGCGGCGCGGTCCCTGAGGAGCGGAGGACAGCATTCGCTGGGGGCCATCTCGCAGGCATCATTGATGCGCATTGCCTCCCCGGAGCAGCTGCGGTGGAGCCAGGACAAATTCTGTGAGTCCATCTCTGTAAACAATGTTTCCCAGGTGGGGTATAGGGACACTGGGGCGGACATCACTGCTTTACCTCGAAGTAAGGTAAAGAAGAGACAGTTGCTAAAGGGGCGCACCTGTGCCATAAAGCCCTATAACTCTCCCAACATAGCCGTTCCCCTCGCCCGGGTCTGGGTCAAGTACAGGGGGTGGGAAGGGGAGATGGACGTTATAGTGCATGGCCAGCAAGAATGGGGAATCATCATTGGGAACGACGTTGCGTTCCGGGCTGCCCAGGTCAAGGTGGGGGTGGTGACCCGGCGTCGGGCCAACCAAGCCCCTGACCCGCAGCCTCCCAGGTCCCCGGGCCCGCCTCCCGGTTGCGGTAAAGTGGCCCCGGCAGCGGCAGCCAGCCGTCCCCCGCCGCTCCCCCCAGTTGTGGGGGAGGACGAAGACCCCGGGGGGTTCGCGCCAATGGCCCGTGATTTTGGGACTCAGAAGGCGTTCCAAGAAGAGCAGCAGAGCGACCCATCCCTCCAGGGATGTCGGGATCGGGCCAGTCAAGGGCCCGGGGTAGGGGACCAGTCCGAACGCTTTTTGTGGGAGGCGGGAGCCCTCTACAGAGAATTCTGCCCAAGGACGGGACCGGGTCCCCAACCAAAGAAGAGACAATTAGTTGTGCCTGCGAGGGTACCGCCAGGCTGTACTACAACTGGCCCACGATGTGGCGTGGGGAGGGCACTTGGGACAGAAACGGACTCTGGTTAGGGTGACAGAGGGGTTCTACTGGCCCATGGTGGCAAATGAGGTGCAAGAATATTGCCGGTCCTGCGATGTCTGCCAGCGGGTGGGGCATAACCGGGACCATCCCAAAGCCCCCCTGCAACCCCTACCCATTGTGGGCATCCCCTTTGAAAGAATAGGGATGGATATCGTGGGACCCTTGAATCCCCCCACCAAGACGGGGAAGAAGTTTATATTGACTGTGGTTGACTTTGCCACCCGTTATGCAGAGGCTTTTGCTTTAGCCTCCATTTCCGCCACCAGCCTGGCTAAGACTCTCCTCTCTCTTTTCGCCCGCCTAGGAATGCCCCACACGGTGGTTTCGGACTGCGGCACGGGCTTCGTGTCCAAACTGTTTAAAAAATTGTGGGAACTGGGGGGGGTAGAGCACCTGACTTCGGTGCCATACCACCACGAGACCAATGGGTTGGTGGAGCGTTTCAACCAGACTCTGGAAAAGATGATCAGGGCATATGCGGCGAAGCACCCTGGGACTTGGGATCAAGCCCTCCCCTACTTGTTATTTGCCTACCGGGACTCCCCCCAAGAAAGCCTGGGATTCTCCCCCAACGAACTGATGTTTGGGAGGGAGCTCCGGGGACCTTTGGCTCTGTTGCGGGCGGAATGGGAGGGGGTTGCCGCAAAAGCCTCCGTGCCTGTGCATACGTTCATGCAACACCTCCAGACTGTCCTTCGAGAGGTGAGGGAGACGGCGCAGCAGCATCTCGAAACAGCCCAGCAGCGGCAGAGCGCGTGGTACAACCGGACGGCTGTACCACGGACTTTCGAAGTGGGGGACCAGGTGTTGGTACTGCGCCCCCAAAAGACGGACAAACTGTGCTTGAAGTGGGAGGGCCCAGGGACCGTCATTGGAAGGTCGGGGGAGGTGAACTACCAAGTGGCTTTCCCGGGGCAGCCGGGGAGGCAGAAGGTTTTCCATGTAAATATGCTGAAACTGTATGTAGAACGCGGAACGAAGGTGGGGGGAGTACAAGAGTGTGTGGAGCCGGGAGACCCTGATGGGGGGTTGTTGGCCGAGTGGGGGGAAGGGGGAGGAATGGAGGAGATCAAACTGTCCCCCTCCCTGTCCGAACAGCAGCGGCAGCAGATCACCCAGGTCTTGGAAGAATTTCAGCCCCTGTTCTCAGACCGACCAGGATGCACCACACTCACACAACACACCATTGACACAGGGGATAGCCCCCCCATCCAATCCCTACCCTACCGGGCAGTGGGGCCCCATGCCCAAGTCGTGGCCGAGGAGGTCCAAGCCATGCTGGACTTGGGAGTCATTGTGCCCAGCTCGAGCCCCTGGTCCTCCCCGATCGTGTTAGTAGCCAAAAAGGATGGGGGTGTCCGGTTCTGCGTAGACTACCGGAAAATAAACAAGGTGACCGTCCCGGACCCCTACCCCATTCCCAACATGGATGTGCTGCTGGAGAGACTGGGGGGGGCCAAGTACATCACCACCCTGGACCTGACAAAGGGGTATTGGCAGGTTCCGCTCGATGCGGACGCTGCCTTGAAATCTGCTTTCGTGACCCACCTGGGGTTGTTCCAATTCACCACCCTCCCGTTTGGGGTCCGCAATGGTCCGGCTACCTTCCAGAGGTTGGTAAACGGAATGCTAAATGGGCTGGGGGAGTTCGCCTGCGCGTATCTGGACGACATCGCCATTTTCAGTTCCACCTGGGAGCAGCATTTGCAACATGTCCGCCAGGTGTTTCAAAGGATTCAGGGTGCTGGGTTGACGGTAAAGGCAAAGAAATGCCAGGTTGGGAGGGGGGAGGTGGAGTATCTGGGACACAAGGTAGGGGGAGGTAGTGTCAAGCCCCTAGAAGCCAAAATAGAATCAGTGCGCACCTGGCCCCAACCCCAGACGAAAAAGCAGGTCCAAGCTTTTTTAGGGCTGGCTGGCTATTATCGTAAATTCGTGCCCCATTTTAGCCAGCTAGCCGCCCCCCTGACTGACTTGTGCAAGAAGCGGCAACCCGTTAAGGTCCAATGGTCAGCCGCTTGCCAGGCAGCGTTTGAGGGACTGAAAGCCTGCTTGATGGCAGCCCCTGTGCTGCAAGCCCCAGACTTTGAAGCCCCTTTTGTTCTGCAGACGGATGCCTCGGAAGCGGGGATGGGAGCCGTCTTGCTGCAGGAACGACCAGAGCAGGGGCTGTGCCCGGTTGCCTTTTTAAGTAAAAAACTTCTGCCTCGGGAGCGGAACTTGGCCACTGTCGAGAAAGAGTGCCTAGCAATAGTGTGGGCAGTGACCAAGCTTCGCCCCTATCTGTGGGGCCGCCGGTTCCGACTGCAGACCGACCATTCCCCCTTGTGCTGGCTGGATAGGGTGAAGGGGTCCAACCAGAAGCTCTTACGGTGGAGTTTAGCCCTGCAAGATTTTGATTTTTTAGTAGAACACATCAAGGGTAAGGACAACATCGTGGCAGATGGGTTGTCCCGGGCTTTCTCAGTAGGAGACAGTTAGATAGGGATTGGGGTGGTGGACCCCAATGCCATCTTTCCCCAAATGGGAGGGTGTGGAGAAAGCCCAAAAATCAGTACACACACGCACACACATCTTTCCCCAAAGGAGGGGGCCAGGGGAGGAGGGATGAGGTCACCAGGGAGTAGCCAGACAAGCCATCAGCCCCAACAAAGGAAGACCTCGGCAGAGATCCACAACCGTCCAGGAAGGGCCATCAAGGACCATCAGCACAAAGGGCAGCCTCGAAGAGCTGCAAAGGTTTCCCTACGTCACCTTCTTCCCGGGCAGGAATAAGCCTATCTGCACGAAGGGGCAGGCATAAGCCCCCACCTGACCTAGGGGGCGGGGGGAGAGCGGGGAATCCGGGGTAGAAAACCCCTCTCCCGTCCCGGTTCGGGTTGTTGGGAACCACGGGGCCAGATCCTCCTAAGCAACAGCTGCCCAGGCACTCCGTTCTCCGCTAGGAAGCGCCGATCGAGAGCTGGGCTGAAACTGACTAGAGTATTGTCTTTGATGTAAGTAGAGTGACCTGAATGTAACCTGCTAGCCGCGGAGCCCGCTCATTGGGTAAGACACGAGTCAACTAAGGTTTTGTTGACTGTAAACGTATTCTTAGAAGACTGGTAATTCCGACCTAATCATTGTATAAACAAATAAAGAGCCTTATTTGGGCATACAAAGGCGTGTGGTCTTCTCCGATTGTACTGAGAGCCGATACGAGCGGTATTGCTCTGCCGGTTAACCCTAGAGTTGCCGAACTCACGCAAAGGATCCGGTTGCTGATCCTTCACAATATACAATTCTTGACTTTTAAGTTTCTATGCTTTGTGTTTGTCAGGATTTTAAACATAGTCCCTTGTTGTATGTTTCTGCTTTCCCCCTCCACTCATCTCCCTGGCAGGGAAGGTTCTACTTGCTAAATGTGTGCACAGGAGCAGAGACTGTAAAAAAAACAAAAAAAAAACATTAAAAAGTGGCAACATACCATCCCAATGGAACACTCGAGCAAAATGAGGTAAACTTGCAAATGGGTCTGTGTCAAAGTGAAAGGCGGATATTCTGAAAGTATATCCTAAAGAATGTGAATTGTTCCAAAAGGTAGTTAACCCAATTTGAGTGAAGAGGAGGATTCCAGAGACAAACTGCAGCCAGAAACAACGGCTGGATGACACACAAGACCTTGACTGGGGTTCAAAGTTTTATTGGGGTCCCCTGTGTTATCGATTATTTGTTCTCTGGGTTTGCAAAGACGGCAAAATCATTAGAGCAGCAGGAGTGGGCAACTTGTGGTCCTCTAGATGTGGGTTGGACTGCGATTGTCATCAGCCTTAGCCGGCATAGCCCATGGTGAGCGGAGCTGTAGTCCAACAACATCTGCAGGACCAGAAGTTGCCCTTCCCTGCATTAGAACATAAGCAGTGCCCTCCTGGATCAGACCAAGGTGAGTCCATCTTGCTCAACATCCTGTTTCCCACAGTGGCCAACCAGAGGCCTCTGGAAAGCCCGCACGAGCAGGGCGTGAAGGCCAGAGCCCTTAATGGCTGCTTGCCTCTGGCAATGGATTTGCAGTGGCACACTGGCCCATAACATGGCGGTCTCATTCATCTATCACTGCTAGTTCCCATTGATAGACACCCACCTCTTCCTCCTCCTCCTCCTCCTCCTCCTCCTCTATGCACTTGTCGAACCCTTTTATAAAGAGATTGCATTGGTTGACTGAGAGAAGATAGCCATACTGATGGTGGCGTGGTGGTGAGAGTGTTGGACTGGGACTCGGGAGATCCGGGTTCAAATCCCCGCTCGGCCATGAAACTCACTGGGTGACTTTGGGCCAGTCACTGACTCTCAGCCTAACCTACCTCACAGGGTTGTTGTGAGGATAACATGGAGAGGAGGAGGATTCTGTAAGCCGCCTGGGGTTCCTTGCAGGAGAGTTGCAGGAAAAAAGGCGGGGTATAAATATAATAAATAATAAAAATAAAATAAATAAAATGGCCGCCAAAAGGCAGCTTGGTAATCCAAGAGTTTCAGAAAGGCACTAGTGAATGCCCCCACCCATTTCAGGAATCCGTTCGAGCAGCCATGATAAGGGCCCCAGGAACAGGATAGGCTTGTTTCAGTGAGTTCAAAAATGCCGCAGCTCAACTATCTGGATGATCTCGCTTAAGGAAAATCAAAGCACCCAGAGGTGACCGATGAGATCATGGAAAGAGAATGTAATGGTTCCTCATTTTGTTTAAAACCTGAAAGGGATGCATTGTTTGTGGTGTGCACAGTGCAGTAAAATACTTGAAACTACAAGAAAATTTTGCAAATACGTGAACCGGAAACTCTGTGTTTTGCCGCTATTTGTTTGCAAAGTACTCTGTAGCTAAAATCGCTCCCATCTGCTATGACTTAGATACCACTTGGTAGTACAAATGCTGGACATTCCCCCAGTCATTGCAGCGTGAGGAAGTTGAGAAGGCGCTTGGAGTGGAGGGGTAGGTGACCTGCTGCTGGTTTGTTTGTCTCTGTTGCCCATATTGGCAGACAGCATCTAGCAAGATTGGGGGGGGGGGGCAGAATAAGCTTGTGCTGAATTGTCCTTGTCTAGGGATTTTATGAAAGGGGATTTGTGTATTTAGCTTGGTCATGGATCAGCAGGTAACATATCCCATGACATTTCCCAAGAACCAAGTGCCACCAGGAATGCAGGTTTTACTGACTTCTGGCATTAACACAGAGAGGATATTTTAAGATAGACTCTGAGATCAGGTGTGTGTTTTCATCTTTTATTTCAAAATCTTAAGCAGTTTTCACATTGTGGAGAAAGCCTGACACGAGTCTACACACACACACACACACACACACCCAGTCTCCGCCCAAGGGAAGGGGGCGAGGAGGGGGGATGAAGTCACAGGGGAAGCAGCCAGACAGACCGGCATCCCCAACAATGGAGAGTCTCGGTGGAATTCCACAAAACCCAAGGACCATCAAGAACCATCAAACTATCAGGGCAGTCTCAAAGAGCTGTGAAGTACCCAGTACGTCACCTTCTTCCCGGGCAGGAATAAGCCCACCTGATACAAAGGGGCAGGCATAAGCCCCCACCTGACCTGGAGGGTGGGGAGAGCGGGAACTCAGTGGTAGAAAACCCCTCTCCCTTCCGGTAAAGGGTTGTTGGGAACCCAGGGTACTTCGGAACCAGATTCGTCCTCCAAGCGGCAGCTGGAGTAAGCCATTCCCATCCCCGGATCGGCCAACCCGGAGCCAGGCTGACATTGACTAGCGTAACATCTTTGGTCTAAGGTAACTGACTAATCCCAATGCGCTAGCCTGGGAGCCTGTTTCATTGATAAACGCAGAGGTCAACTGAGGTTGTGTTGACATTGTAGTATTCCTAGAAAGCTGTTAGTTCCGCTCCGTATCTTGTGTAAACAAATAAAGCCTTATTTGGTCATTTAAAGGGCTCTAGTTTCCTCTTGTGTGTACGGACCTCCTAGGCGGTCTCCTGTGCTTGTACGGGCTGTAACTCAGTGCCAGTTAACCCGTTAAGCGCCGAACTCACACAAAGGATCCAGTTGTTGATCCTTCACACACATGATTAGCAAAATAGGATAGAAAAGCACTGAGCATACAAAATACATAGTTGTTACAAACAAATATTTGAAAAAGCTTGCTGAGTTTAGTTTCAGGAGCATGCCCTATTTAAAGAGATGGAGGGAATGATCCTTTGGCCCCCTAGACATTGTCTGAGAACCAGGCTGGCCGCTCTCTGAGGTCAGGAAAGCGAGAGGGGTTAAAGAGGGCAGGGAGTTAAAGCCCATCACTTAAGGCCAAGGGGTTATTTGAAGGATAGAGAGTTATAAAACATAATGTTGAGAGCCAAAGTGTATCTGAAGAGTGCTGGAATGCAAAACTGTATTGTTTTATTACTCAAATTCAAGAATGCAGAGTAATAATAATAATTATATATATATATATATATATATATATATATACATAATTATTATTATTACTCTGCATTCTTGAATTTGAGTAATAAAACAATACAGTTTTGCATTCCAGCACTGTTCCCTGCCTCGATCTAGACGGAGAGGCGGGTAAGATATATATATATCTTACCCGCCTATCCGTCTAGATCGAGGCAGGGAACAGCAAAAAATATATAATACATAGACTAAACAAAACATAATACATACTATTAAAACATCTTAAAACATCTTAAAAACATCATTAAAACATCATTAAAACATCTTAAAATATCTTTAAAACATCTTAAAGGCAACCTAAAATTCCGCCGGATAGGCCTGCCGGAAGAGATCAGTCTTTATGGCTTTTTTAAATTCCAAAAGACTCATGAGCTGACGAATCTCCTCCGGCAGGCCATTCCATAATCTGTGAGCAGCAGAAGAAAAGGTCCTCTGGGTAGTACCTGTCAGCCTAGTTTTGGCTGACTGAAGTAAATTCTTCCCAGAGGACCTGAGTGTGCGGGGTGGATTGTATGGGAGAAGGCGATCCCGTAGGTAGCCTGGACCCAAGCCATGTAGGGCTTTAAAGGTAATAACCAACACTTTATACTTTGCCCGGAAACTGATTGGCAGCCAGTGGAGTGCTTTTAAAACTGGTGTGATGTGAGCACCCCTAGATGTACCAGTAACCAGTCTGGCTGCCATATTTTGCACTAGTTGAAGTTTCCGGACTAGGTACAAAGGTAGCCCTATGTACAGCGCATTGCAGAAGTCGAGCCTCAAAGTTACCAGCGTGTGCACTGTCTTTAGGTCCTCCGACTCTAGAAGGGGCGCAGCTGGCGTATCAGCCAAAGCTGATAATAGGCACTCCTAGCTGTCGCATCTATCTGAGATGTCATTTGGAGCGACGGATCTAGAAGCACCCCCAAGCTGTGAACACAGTCTTTCACGGGGAGTGTAACCCCATCCAGAACTGGTTGACATACCTCCAAACCCAGGTTGTGGCCTTTGACAGCAAGCACCTCCGTCTTGTCTGGATTCAGTTTCAGTTTATTTTTCCAGCCCATTACTACCTCCAGGCATTCATTCAGAGGAGACACACTGTCCTTAGCCGACGCTGTTGCCGAAGGCATAGAGAAATATATTTGGGTGTCATCAGCATACTGATAGCACCCCGCCCCATGCCCCCGGATGATCTCTCCCAGCGGTTTCATGTAGATATTAAATAGCATTGGGGAAAGAATAGCTCCTTGTGGCACGCCACATAGCAGCTCCTTTTTGGAGGAGCAGCTATCCCCAAGCATCACCATCTGGAACCTACCCGAGAGGTAGGACCGGAACCACTGAAGCACAGTGCCCCCGATTCCCAGTCCCCTCAGGCGTTCCAGAAGGATACCATGGTCGATGGTATCGAAAGCCGCTGAGAGGTCCAAAAGCACCAACAGGGACACACTCCCCCTGTCGGTACTCAGGCGTAGATCACCTGTTAAGGCGACCATAGCAGTCTCAACTCCGTATCCTGCTCTGAAGCCAGTTTGAAATGGGTCTAGAAAATCAGTGTCATCCAAAACTGCTTGGAGTTGGATATAATATGTATCAGTTAATGGTTGATAATTAGTGGGCAATAAGTATTGCATAAGGGATAAACACTATAATACTGGTATATAGATATTTACAAAAGTTGATACACTTCTGTGAAGAAAAGAGCCTCTAGGGGTTCCTGCACACACACACTCACATGCCTGCACACACACACACACACACACACACACACACCTCCTCATGTGTAAACCAAGTAAAACCGGTTGGGGGCTGGGAGGAGGCGAAATGTGCATGAAGTATCGGATGGGGCATGGCGCCTGAAAGTCCTGGAAAGCCGGTCTAGTCTATAGTGACCCGGCTTTCATATGCAAATGTGGTTCAGACCCGGTAAGTCATGAGTCATCCCTCCCCTGCCTGGCCAGGTGAAGTGCATCCTGATTGGCTAGAGGCAGCAGAGCTACAGAAAGGAGGAGGGGAGGGGGGAAAGGTATATTCCCAAGGAGTGGCCTTTGTCTCTTTGTCTTGGGTCATCGCATGGTTGCCGTTGGATCAATGGCGGCAAGCCAAGCAGAGGTCCAAGCCTTCGGGCGGCCTCAGGATCCGACCCCAGGTAGCTCCTGGTGAAATTAGCTGAATGAGGGCTTTGGCAAAGGCTAGCCCAGAGGAGGGCTACCCATCTCGGACCTTAGGGTAGGTGTGTAGTCTCCCCGGGCGGCAAGGCTGTGCTGGAACCAACCCTGAAGAGAACTGACCCCCAGGTAACTAGCTGTGTGCCTGGGAGATATAAGGAATCGGGTTTTGTTATTTTGCAGCTTTACTCTGTGTACCAAAGTGTCTCTCTCTCTATTTCGTGTCCTTCCCTCATTTCCCTATTCTTGTTGTAATATGCTACCTGAATAAACCTTCTTGGTTTTACCCCACATGGTGTTTGGGAATGCTCTGTGGCTTCAGCACCTAAATCCAGGTTACAGTCAAAGGCAAGTCCCTGAACAGAGATTCAAGTAGGATTGCAGACAGCTGAGGCTGGCAGTCTGGTACCTTGAGATCTCTGGGGGTCTTGGGTCCTTTGGGTAGGAAAGGGTGGGTTGTGGCGGGTCAGCCAGCCCCCCCTTTCTCCACAACTTCTAACTAAGTTTAAGTAGTAAATTTTCTCAAAGATGTGGTTCAGGAACCTTGCAGGGGAGGGACCACGTCTTCGTGACAGCGAGGACTGTGAAACTGATGTGTACCTTGAACTTTAGGAAAACTAGTTTCAAAAAGCTCAGAGATAAGTTGGGTAGGATCCCAAGGCTAGAAATTCTGAAGAAAAAAAGAGTTCAAGAGGGATGGGAGATCCTGAAAACTGAAATTGTGAAGGCACAATCGCAAACCGTTCCCCTGAGAAGGAAAAACAAGGGACATTTAAAGGAGCTGGCGTGGCTGCACAGGGAGCTCTCTGATGAGCTGGGATGCAAAAGGGCCATGCGCAGGACATGGAAGGAGGAACTTAAAACAAGACCGAGGTACTTCTGGTGGGGGACAAGGGGAGGTTAGGGGATGTTGACCTGGTGCTGAATGGGGTACATCTCCCCCTGAAGGACCAGGTCCGCAGCTTGGGGGTCATTCTAGACTCCCAGCTGTCCATGGAGGCTCAGGTGGCAGCTGTGAGCCGGGCGGCGCTGTATCAACTCCATCTGATATGGCAGCTGCGCCCCTACCTTCCTAATCACCTGCTCCCATCAGTGGCTCATGCCTTGGTCTCCTCTCGCCTAGACTACTGTAATGCGCTCTACGTGGGGTTACCCTTGAAGACGGTTCGGAAGCTACAGCTGGTACAGAACGCGGCGGCTCGCCTGGTTAAAGGCAGCCGCCGGCGGGATCACATCGCGCCAGTGCTGAAGGATTTGCACTGGCTACCAGTTGCTTGCCGAGCCGAATTCAAGGTGTTGGTTTTGACCTTTAAAACCCTATACGGCTCTGGTCCAGTTTATCTCAAGGAGCGTCTCCAGCAACACCAAGTGGGCCGCTCAACAAGATCTGCCACGGATGGCCTTCTCCTTGTCCCTTCAGCCAGAGCAGCTAGACTGGTGGGGACGAGGAAGAGGGCCTTTTCTGTGGCGGCCCCCGTACTGTGGAACTCTCTCCCGAGTGACCTCCGCCATCATGCCCCCTCTCTGCTGAGCTTCCGCCGCTCATTAAAAACCTGGTTGTTCAGGTGGGAATATGGGGTGGGTTAAGATTTTTAAAAATTTTATATTGTTTAAATGTATTTTATTGCATTTATGTATTTTATTCTGTGTACATCGCCCAGGGCAGCCGGTTGCCGGCCAGATGGGCGATAAATAAATATTAATAATAAATTAATTAATTAATTAAAACGAAGAAGACTAAAGCAGCGTAGCCCAAACCTATACCGATGGCATCAAGAAGGCTGAACTGCAGAATGAGCAGAGGATTGCAAGGAATGCTAAAAAGAACAAAAATGGCTTCTCTGGAGCAAGAAGATCAAGGAAGGGGATGGGTCTGCTGTTGAGGGGAGATGGTGAATTGTTAACAGACAATGGAGAGAAGGCAGAATGACTCGACTCCTATTCTGACTCATCCTTCTCGCACAAGGGGAGTTGTGCTCATCCTGTGACAGGTAAGACAAATGATATAAGAAGGAGCTTGCAGTCCAGGGTAGGTAAGGAGAACAAGTGTCTAGGACAAGATAAATTACATCCCTGGGTGCTGAAGGTGCTTGTAGATGCTCTTGGGGATGCTCCAGAAGCTGGAGCTAGGGCAGAATGCAGCAGCTCGGCTGTTGTCGGGAGCTGCCCTTTTTCAGCATGCAACTCCTTTGCTGAAGGAACTGTATTGGATACCTATTCGCTACTGGGCCAGGTTTAAGGTTCTGGTACTTGTGTACAAAGCCCAAAACAACTTGGGACCGCCTCCTCCCATACCAACCTGCCCAGTCGCTGAGGTCATCGGAGGACAAGTTCCTGGAGGTTCCTCATGGACCTGTGGCCCGATTGGAGTCCACCAGGAGACGGGCCTTCAGTGTGGTGGCTCCATTTCTGTGGAACTCCCTGCCTCTGGAAGGCATTGTGCTGCTTTCGGCGCCTGCTGAAGACCTCCTTGTTCCGGGAAGTCTTCTCTGCTCTCCAACCACCACCGTAATTGTTACTTTGTTTTCAATGTGTTCTTTTTGTTTCTTTTATCTGTTTTTGTCTTTTTATTGTTCACCACTCTGGAATCTGCTTGATGTGGAGCAGTATACAAATACTGTAAATGATGATGATGATGATGATGATGATGATGATGATTATGATGATTATTATTTCAGAGCCACTGTCTGGAATCCTTGAGAATTCCTGGAGTTATATACAAATCAGGGACATACACAGCAATATTTGTCAAAGCCTTTCCTCAGATTATGGAAAACAGACTCCATATAATTTGTTATTATGTAGAACCATTTTAAAAAACCCTCCAAGCAGCCAAGGCATCTATATTTTTGTCTGTAAAGTAAAGGGGAAATAAACATTAAATGTACTATCCTCTGTAAATAATTAGATATAAATTTGACGTATCTTTTTTGGAAAATTAATAAAATTAATTAATTAAGGGCTGCAATGCAATGCAAATTTAGGCAGACAAAAGGCCTACAAGTCCCAGCATGCCCCAACCAGCATGCTGGGAGTTGTAGGCCTTTTTTCTATCTAAACATGCATAAGATTGTGCCTTAATGTATTTTAAAATAATTCCTGGAGGACAGGTGAGCTGCTGGAAGACTGGAGAAGGACAAATGTTATCCCCCAAAAGGGGAAGAAGGTAGATCCAGTAGACTACAGAGCTTTCAGCCCAATGTAATATTGGGCAAAATTCTAGAACAGATTACTGAACAATAGTTGTGTCAATCTTTGTTCGGGGTGCTGTGGAGAGTGGCACAACACTATTGGCCATTTTATTTTCAATCCATTTCCTAATGACAGGCAATGTGGAATTTGCCCTTTTTACAGCTGCCGCACGCTGGGCCCATTCGCATGACACGACGGCCCACCGTGGCTTACTCGAGCCACAGGGGCTGTCTTGTCATGCTGGGAGCCTGCAGGCACCATTTTTGCATGGCACCTGTGGGCACCCAGCTTGCTCTGCGCTGTCGTGTCAGGCGAACCTGGGCGGCATGGCCCGTTCGAGGGGGAAGCCACCCTCAAATAACTCATGGCCTGTTGTAGGTTATTTGAGGGTTGTTCCCCCCTCAAACAAGCCATGCCGCCTGGGTTCACATGCCATGACAACCCATGCCAGGGTGAGTATTAATTAGGGTAGGCACCTGGTGTGCACAGGCATGCTCTGGTGATTTAAGCACGCCAGCGTGGCTGAAATAAGTGGCTTTGTTTCGGTCTGCGAAGTGGGTCAGTGTTTTCATCAGCTGCCCCCTTTCCTGTGGGATAAAGCGGCCCTGAAAAAAACGGCAGATTGTCTTGAATCCCGCAGTTCAAAAGTTGCACCTTAAAAACACAGGTTGTTCCAGCGAACATCTTGTATGTAAGCGGCTCCTCTTCCACCTCCCGGCGGCCAAAGTGGAAGCAACACACTCAAAGCCTGAGAGCCGCACACGGAGATTAACACCCCCAGAATTCAGCGAGGGGGGCCAGCTGGAGCCAGATATGAGCTCGACACACGAACGTTTAACCTTTTCCTGGGAGAGGGAGAAGCGGTGCGGAAAGCAGCGGCGCTGGGCGCCTTTGCGCCTGGCTGGGTTGCGGCTCCGCAAAGGTTCTCGTCCGTCCCCCCCCCCATTCCGCGGCTGCTGGCGCGGGGACCGTCTCCGCGTGCCGCCCGCTGCCTGGGAACATGTCGCGGGTTCGCTCAGTCAGCGGGCGGGGCCGCCAGTGCTCCCTCATCTCTGCGTCTCCAGCTCGTAGCAGCCAAAGGCAAGGAGAGCGGCAGGAGCCCAGCGGCGCCTCCGCGGAGTGGCCGTCCAGAGGCACGGGGACTTTGGTCGGAGTAGCTGGTAGTTTGCACCGGCTCGGGCCCGGCCGCGGGGCAGGAGTGTCCCAGCTGGCCAAAGGAAGCCACATCAATATACGCAGACACGTAACCCTATTCTGGGCACTGTGAGTCTGTAACCTCCCACTGCCGTGCTAGATGCTCGGGGCATTCCGCATTCAGAATAAATCCAATTGCGCAGAAGATGTTTGCCATGCCTGGAATGAGGAGATTGCCGGCAGTAGGTCTAGAGCAGCCTTCTCCAACCTGGCGCCCTCCAGATGAGTTGGACGACAACTCCCAGCAGCCCCTGGGACGGGGGGGGCGGGGAAATAAGGCTCCGGCGGCGCGCCCAGCCTTATTTACTGTTGGATAATTAAAATTGCAGTCAAAAACCTATGGCTAATGTTTCACCAGATAATTGGGTGAAATGGTTAAGATCACTGATACCTTCTAGGGTGGTTTTCCTAGAAGGTACTCATTGAATTATTAACAGCCTGAACAGGAAGTGGGCGTAGTTCTCAGCTTCTTCCTCTTTCTGTTCAGACTCTTAGTGAATGTAGCACCTTCGGTTGTTGTCTCCACGTGGTCCTTATAGCTGCAGCATGTAGCCAGAGTTGCTGGTCTGAACTCCACAAGTTCAGACCCCAAGTATTTCTAAATGAACTGTAACCAACTGTAAGAAACGCTTTTAAGCCTGCCTGAATGCAACTGCATTCATCTGAGTGAGTAAATGTTACTTTTAACTTTTACAAGACTGTGTCTCTGATTATTGTTCTGAGGGAGAGAAAAGGGGGCAAAACCAGGGAAATCCAGTCTGCCTTAAAGCATCCTGGATTACCAAATGCTAACTGGCTAACACTAGTCAAATCTAAGCTTCTTTTAAGCTGGAAAGGGTCTCTACTCTGCTGATCTCACTAACGTGAGATAGGAAGGATATTACTCCACAATATATCCTCTCCTAGTATCTTTTTCAAGTCCCAACATTTACACCACTAGGGCATGCAGAGCGGCTGGTTAGAGCAGGTTCAGCGATTAGTGGGTCCAGGCTGCCCTTTTGGCAGGCTGGACCTTTACCTGGCTTCTTCCCCCTTATATTACCGATAAGACAAACAGTCTTTTGGGGGTTAAAAATAGAGTTTACTCACTCAGAACTTGCAGATTGGATACAGGCAGACTTAGGAATGTATTTACAGTTGTACAGGAATCATTTGGTAGTCAATGTGTTCTGAATTTGGGAAAAGTTCAGACTTGCGGCTCTCAGCTACATCTTCAGACATGCTGCAATTACAAGTTCATGGCTCAGACTGAATTCCCAGGCAGGAAGAAGAAGGCATTGGCTACGCCCACATCCTGCCCTGGAGGACGTCTGGGTAATTTCCTCAGAGTGGCTCCTCCAGCCAACTGGAGGAGCACACCTCTGTGGTCCCACCTATGTCATGCGCCCTAGCAGGCAGTACATGATGCAAGGTTTTGGCTGCACATCCCCTACATCAGTGCTTCTCAATTATTTTCTGTCATGCCCCCCCTAGGAAGAAGAAAACATTTCGCGCCCCCCGCACGACTGTAAATAGTATCATTTGTCTATAAAATTGTTATAAGTACACCTCTGCATAACACTGTATCCTTATTAACGTATAAGAGAATAAAAAAAGAAAGAAATGTGGATCAATTTACAACAAAGAATAGCTTTATTAACTGTAGCAGAAAAGATTTAAAGGAGCACAGGATTTAAAGGAACACAATATTAAAAAAAACTTTTAACTGAGGTCAAACGAGCCCCCCTTTACGGAGCCTCGCGCCCCCCCTGGGGGGCCCGCCCCACTATTTGAGAAGCACTGCCCTACATATATGACAGCCAGGGCCAGTGCAAGGCAGTTCGGTGCCCTAGGCAAGATCAGATATTTAGCGCGCCCCCTTCCCACTTGAGCCCTCCCTTCGGCCCTATGCTCCTGGCGCCCCCTTTAGCCCTGCGCCCTAGGCAGCTGCCGAGTTGTCCTAATGGTAGCACCGGCCCTGATGATGGCATTCTCGCTTTATTGCCTGTCTTCAGTGCACTGCAATGGCAGAGTAGAGGACGGTCGGAATCCGAGGAGGCTGCCCTACCTACCGAACAGGCAGCCAACACACAGCCAGTGCTTAGGAGGGAAAAGGTTTTGCAGCAGGCTAGCCAACCGATGTATCTGTGGGGGAAGTTGCTGATTAGTGCGCCAAGCCCGTGGCTTCCCCTACTGGGGCATGGCCAAGCAAAAGCATGTGAGGGAAGCAGATTTTAACATCTTACCCTCTGCCATCCTGAAGAGATGACACACGGTGTGGGCTCAGTGTGGTTATTCACACTGAGCCTCCAGGGTGGATATTTGCATGTCAACGTGGATTTAAAAACAAGCAGAAGGGCTGCTGCGATCACAGCAAGGACTGTGGCAGACACGGGAACATCCGGACGGGCATTCAAAAGAGGTTCACGGCAGTGCATGCAGGGTTCTTTGTTTTGCATCAGCCTCTCCCCACCTGGGTTGGCTGGGAATGATGAGAGTTGCAGTCCAACACATTTGGAGGGCATCCGGCTGGGGAAGGCCATTTTAAATGTATGTTTGGCTGTAGCACATCAGTTTATTTATTCATTATATTTATGCCCCGACTTTTTTCCTGCAAGCAACCCAAGGCGGCTTACATAATCCTCTTCCTCCTCTCCATTTTATCCTCACAACAACCCTGTGAGGTAGGTTAGGCTGAGAGGCAGTCATAGAATCATAGAAAAGTAGAGTTGGAAGGGGCCTACAAGGCCATCGAGTCCAACCCCCTGCTCAATGCAGGAATCTAGGTCAAAGCATCCCTGACAGATGTCTGTCCAGCTGCGCCTTGAATGCCTCCAGAGTGGGAGAGCCCACCACCTCCCTAGTTGGTTCCATTGCCTTATTGCTCTAATGGTCAGGAAATTTTTCCTGATGTTTAGGTGGAATCTGGGTTCCTGTCACTTGAGCCCATTATTCCGTGTCCTGCAAACTGGGATGATCGAGAAGAGATCCTGGCCCTCCTCTGTGTGACAACCCTTCAAGTACTGGAAGAGTGCGATCATATCTCCCCTCAGTCTCCTCTTCTGAAGGCTAAACATGCCCAGTTCTTTCAGTCTCTCCTCATAGGGCCTTGATTCCAGTCCCTTTATCATCCTTGTTGCCCTCCTCTGAACCCTCTCCAGTTTGTCTATGTCCTTCTTAAAGTGAGGTGCCCAGAACTGGCCCAAAGTCACCCAGTGAGTTTCATGACCGAGTGGGGACTAGAACCCAGATCTCCCGAGTCCCAGTCCAACACCCTAACCACTACGCCACACTGGCTCTCAGTTGAGTGTTGGACTACCATCTCCCACATTGACTGGCTGGTCTCTCCTCTTCCTCCTCCGATTGGGGAATGGCATTCATAGCCGGAGGTTGTGCCACTTCAGGTACCTGGCTGTGAGGTGTTTCCTTTCCCAGCAGCAGCGGCAGCAGCAAGGGGAGACTGTGTAATGTCTCACTGCCTTCCTGTCAGCACCAGCCTGGAGGCAGAACTGGATGAGGCTCCCATCTCTAGCCCAGCAACTATGTGGAGTGAAGGGGAGTCCATGGACCCCACAAACACCCTGACATCACTCTTCCTTGGAAGATGCCTCTGTGGGGGGGGGCACCCCAATATTCTGATGTAGCTCAGCAGTGCCCCCTGGAGCATCTGGTGTGTTGGCACCATGCCAGGATGCCTGAATAGGCTTATATCATCTGTTTCTTCCAAAAATCTGACCTCTTTTTTATAATGAGTTAACTGGTTCAAACCAGCTGTGCTTTTTGAGATGTAACTTGAAGTCATTAGGAAGGTGGGTCCAAACACTAAGAAATTATCTGATTTGCTGATCAGATGATTCACATCAAAAACGGAGGCTATCACATTACTGGACAAAACAACCACCAGTCTCTGCTAAGGGGCCAGCTTTTACTGGACTCAGATTCCCATAAAAGTAAGGGTTTGCTCACTCCCATGGAAGCTTCCGTATGCCATTTAACTAAAGGCCAAGATGTTCCCTTTCAGACCATCCACTCTGCAAAGAACTCTACATACGCTGTGGAACTCTACATATGCTCTAGCTAAGTTAGATTGAGTTTTTAAATTTTATTTAGAATTCTGTGTATGTAAAATTGGTGCCTTCCTTTGTCTTTCCCTTTTTCCTCCCCCCCCCCCAACTCCTTTTTATATTTGGTCATTTGCCTGTGTTGTTTTAAAAGGAAATTCTCACTGAACTTTTCCCCATGTGAAGGATTGGATGGTTACAAAATCACCATTTGTGCTCTTAGGATTTTCACCAAGTTTTGTGGAGTTCTGTCTTTTGGTCTTCGGGTGAGAACATCCAAGGTGCCTTCTTTTCCTTTCCCCCTAGATTGGGGCTCCTTGGCATTGGCAATAGGGCTCAGAAACTCCCCAAGCAGCTGGGCAGACCAAGGGGTGTCCAGAGGTTCATCCCAACTGGTGGCAGCCTACCAGGAATTCTTTGTGGGGGGGGACACACTTGTAAAGAAGGGGTCCACCAGGAGGAAGAGACATCCCCTCCCCTGCATCTGAAACAGCCTCGCTGGGAGGGGTGCAGAGTCAGGGTACCTGACTGGCCACACATGCCAGGGACACCCTCTACAAGGGTCCCAGAAGGTGAAGAGTCCACACGAAAGCCCTGACCAGAAGGTGCCACTGGCACCACGTGTTGCTTCATACCCCATAGCCCTGTCCCAGGGAAGGAAACAAGAGCCAATGGATGCACTCCGTCAGGGCCCCACTGATGTGTCACTTCCACCTCCTTGAAAGGTTTCATCAACGTTGCCTCCGGAAAATCCTGCAAATTACTTGGGAAGATAGGCGAACAAATGTCAGTGTACTGGAAGAAGCAAAGACTACTAGCATTGAAAAAATGATCCTTCAACGCCAACTTCAGTGGACCGGTCCTGTTGTTCGAATGCCTGACTGCCGTCTCCCAAAGCAGTTACTTTACTCCCAACTCAAGGATGGAAAGCGGAATATCGGTGGTCAATATAAGAGATTTAAAGATGTTCTTAAGGCTAATCTAACAAAATGCAATATAAACATCGAAAACTGGGAAGCTCTGGCCCATGAACGATCTAACTGGAGGTTGGCCTTTCACAAAGGTTCCATGGACTTTGAAGAAGCCCGAGTGCAAGGTGAAAGGGAGAAACGTGCTAAGCGAAAAGCACGTCAAACGAATCCTTTACAGGACCATCTTCTATCTGGTAACCTGTGTCCTCACTGTGGGAAGCTGTGTGGATCTAGAATTGGCCTCCAAGGTCACTTACGGACCCATCGCTAGAGTCTACACAATCTTCTTTAGAATTCCCTCCTTTTATCCCGGAAGACAATCTTACTCGGTCACGAGTGATCGCCTGATGATGATGATGATGATGATGCTCCAGGAAAGGGGGAGCAGCAGAGGATCCCGTCCCTGCCCGCTGCTAGCGCAACTCCTCCTCCTGCGCAGCGCCTAGCTAGGCCTCTGCTGGACAGCTCCCCGGCGACTTCAGCAGTGTTTCCACAGGCCTGCCCCCGCCCCTTGACTTGCTGGACAGCTCCCTCGCCCCCCCGCCCAGAAGATGCTGAATGCAAGCCACGCAGAACAGGCGGTGGCGGGCAGCAGCAATAGCAAAGGCAGAGGCGAGCCAGCAGCGAAGGAAAAGGTTTGGCCGCCGCCGGGCACTGTCCTCTGTTCCTCCCTGGCTGCCACTGCCTCCCGTCTCCTCCTGCGGAAGAAGAGCGAGCCCCGGCAGAAGGGTCTGGCGCGGCACAACCTCCCCCTGTCGCAGGAAACCAGGAAGAGGGGGAGGCAGAGGAGGCAGCGAGATGGAGCAGCCGGCAGGGAAGGGCCCAGGCCAGAAGGACGTAAGAAGAGCCCTGCTGGATCAGACCAAGGGTCCATCTCATGCAGCATTCGGATCACACCGTGGCCAACCAGCTGCCCCAATGGGAAGCCCACAGCCAGGACATAGGTGCAACAGCACCCTCCCGCCCATGTTCCCCGGCAACTGGAGTACATAGGCAGACTGGCCTCTGATACCGGAGGTAGCACAGAGCCATCAGGAGGACTAGTAGCCAACGATAGCCTTCTCCTCCTCCCATGAATTTGCCCAGTCCCCAATCCTTTTTGATGTGCTGATACACCATCATGGACCCACTGACATCCATGGGGGGGGGGGAGGTCTGATTAATGCCCCCTGAGGGCACGGCCTTGGGTTTACGTAATGCTCCTCCAGCTCCCTTTCGAGAGGCAAGGGAAGCCGTGTGTCTCTGCCTGCAGTTCTTGGGGCCCACCTACAGAAGGAAGTGATAATTCCCCTTTACTCGGCACTGGTTAGGCCTCATCTTGAGTACTGCGTCCAGTTCTGGGCACCTCACTTTAAGAAGGACATAGACAAACTGGAGAGGGTTCAGAGGAGGGCAACAAGGATGATCAAGGGACTGGAAACAAGGCCCTATGAGGAGAGACTGAAAGAACTGGGCATGTTTAGCCTTCAGAAGAGGAGACTGAGGGGAGATATGATCGCACTCTTCCAGTATTTGAAGGGATGTCACACAGAGGAGGGCAAAGATCTCTTCTCGGTCATCCCAGTTTGCAGGACACGGAATAATGGGCTCAAGTGACAGGAACCTAGATTCCACCTAAACATCAGGAAAAATTTCCTGACTGTCAGAGCAATAAGACAATGGAATCAACGACCTAGGGAGGTCGTGGGCTCTCCCAGTCTGGAGGCATTCAAGGTGCAGCTGGACAGACATCTGTCAGAGATGCTTTGACCTAGATTCCTGCATTGAGCAGGGCGGTTGGACTCGATGGCCTTGTAGGCCCCTTCCAACTCTACTTTTCTATGGTACATGGTGGTTCCACTTGGCTGTCATCCATAAATTCTTCCCCTGCACCTGGAAGAGCTTCTTTTATAGGGCGCTGGGGTTACAGGGGGTGCCTGAGTAAAGGAAGCCATTCCAGGGGCCACCAAACGACCCAGAAGTTCTGAATACACGCGAGGGGAGGCTTCCCCCATTTCAGGAATCCATTGATTAGACTCTGGTACTCACACCCGTGCTAAGAGGCACAGGCATGTGCGCTGGGGGAGCGGGGGTGCTGGTTGCTGTAGCTCAGCTGTTTGGAAGAGCTCATGTTGGGGCAGGCAACACCCCCAAGGACAACCGAATAGAGCTTGGAAAAGAGAACTAGGGAGAAGAAAGAGCTGGAGAACTCCTTGTACTGTTTAATGGAATTCATTGCCCATGCAGTGCGCAGGAGAACACGTGTCCTGAGATAATGAGGAGCATTTTGCAAGTATCAGCCTAATGAATTGTGCATTATATTGTCATGTTTGATTATCAAGTATTCCCATTGATTCCCCCAGGATAAGCTGTGCCTCCAGGTCATATTCACAGCTACGCTCTCCCCCATAGTTTTGGGGCGCCTTGGCCGCTGATGTGCAGGCAATGATGTGCAGTTTGCTTCTCTAAATTGCACCCACCTGAAAGGACGTGGGATGGAATCACCTTTGCTTGGCAAGGTGTGCAAACGATGGGAGCTAGCACCGTCTGTCTCTGTGCTCGCTCCCCACGCCCAGTCCCACAATGGCCGCATCACCTCTACATTTGCAGATCAAGAGGATGTTGCAGCAAGACCTTAAGTATCTGCTGCCTGCTCTACCTGCGCTAAACAGAAACCCACCGAACAGAAGCTGACCGGATGTGTCCATCATCCCTCGAGGATGGGGGAGCCTGACAGGTGGGGAGGGGAGGCAGAAGAGCAGGAATGGGGACTCGGACTCGAGGGCGCGACTCGTGAGTCAGGACTGAGTCCCCCCTCTGACTCGAGTCTGACTCGAGTCCCAATATTTTTAATGGGACTCAAGACTCGACTCGGGACTCTAGACCAAGGACTCATCAACATCCCTGGGCTGTGCCAGAAGGAGTGGAGAGTAGCGCGATCGCCGACATAGATCAAGTTCAACAGGCCTCTGCCTGCCTGCTTTGGGTTTCCCTGCCTCCTCTGGTTATTTTGGGTTTGTCTGCCTGGTCTGTTCATGCCAAAATCAGTTGCAGAGTTTTGAAATAAAAAGGCGCACTTGTTTAAGCCACACATCTGAAGTAGCCTTATTTTGTTGGGGAAAACCCCCATTGATTTTAATAGGGACTCGTGGAGTCAGTTTTGGGAGTGACTCGTGACTCGTGACTCGTGAGTCACCATTTTGGACCAAGGACTCGGACTTGAGACTCGGGTCCAAAAACTCGTGACTCGACTCGTGACTTGAGATCAAGGACTCTTCAACATCCCTGCAGAAGAGTCACTAACAGCCCCTCCCCACGGAGTTCTTCATTACACCATAAATGGAAAGAGCCACGAGTCGCTGGGGTCTCTTCTCTTTCTGCTTTCGGGCACCCTTCATTGGCTGAGCAAACCTGGCAGAACCGATCTCAAGTCCAGAGTATGGATCTTCCCTCTTGCTCTCCAGTAAGCCTGCCCGCTTGCTTTGCATAACTTACGAGTCACCGGGGGCGGCCTCTGCTGGCAAAACAGCCACAGGAGCCGAAGGCCCCGGGAGTCACAATGGGGCCCATGACCCGGCGACGGTTCCGCTCGAAGGGAAGCGTCCCCCGCCCCGCTTCGGGACTTATTCCAGCTGTCCACATAGAGCAGTGTTCCCCAACCAGCTCTGTTGGACCACAACTCCCAGAATTCTGTGCTCTACACAGACCCCCCAAGGGAGGCTGTCTGATCCAACACTCTCCGGGTGCTTCCGGAAGGAGGGCTCCCAGCACTACCCCCTCACAAGGCCTTGTGCTTCTGTCTTTTCCTACTTAACAGATTTTCCACGCTAAGAAAAAGGATGTAAGAAGCAGTGCGAAAACACGACTATGCTGGCTGGGGAATTCTGGGAGTTGTGGTCCAACAGAGCTGGAGGACCCCAGGTTGGGGAACACTGACATAGAGGGTCCTTCCAGCTTCATCACTCCACACACACCCGCACCTTTCTGTTGGCGTCCACACACGGCATCGTGGATGGGACCAGACCGGGCGCTGTGCCCGGGGGGACCCACAGAGATGAGCTCCCCTTTGCGATGCGTTCACGAAGTGGCTTTTATTGATCTGCTGCTGCGCCCGCCACAGTCACAGAAGTGCACCGGGGCACAAAGTCCATGTCCGAAGGAAGACCGTGGGGCAGGTTGAACCAGCGGTGCGGCCGCTGCGGCTCTTTCGCTCTTCCCCGGCAGGGTGACCGGCGATCAGGCCCCTGTGAACAGACGTGGGCCCTCCTCTGCCCGCCGCGTCCCTCGGGAGAGCAGAGAAGCCAGAAGGGGCGCCTGAGCAGGCTGGAGGGCACGGGCAGCCACGGAGGCGCTTCTCTCCCCACTGGAATCGTGGGACACGAGGCACAGTCGGCATTACGGGCAAAGGGGCGATGACCAGGGCGAGGCCGGCTCCCAGCAGAGCAGCCTGGCCCTTCCCCTAGGCACAGGAGCCTGGCCTCGGCCCGATCACCCAGGCTCGGTTGGGGCAACAGCTGCCCCGAGTATGTAGGCCTTGCCCCTGGGAATTATCTGCTGGGCAGGGGCTCTGAACTAGTGTGGCCGGGCTGAGCAACTAGCCATCTTGCATTCCAGGCAATGCATTTGGGGGAATACGCCCAGCCCGTCGGCAGCTGACCCTGGCCCTGCCACATCCATGTGTTTAATCGATGGTGGGGGGGAGGGGATCTTGTCGAGTCCGCAGGTGGTAGGGTGGGAAGGGGAGACGAAGGCCAGGAGGTGAGCTGGGCCAGGAACAGCCCAGCCTTCTCACTGTCTTCCCCCATCACCCTTGAGCTGGGAATATTCCTGGGTGAACCTGGCATGGAACTGGCTCAGCTTCTGCAACATGAGTTCGAGCTTCTCCTGGGGCGGCAGGATCGTCATTCTGGGGCGGAGAGAGGAAGGAAGGAGAGATTCAGGCACGTGGAACCTGGGAGTGCAGAGCTTGGAAAGGACCCGAAGGGCACCTAGTCCACCCCTCTGCTGCCAAAGGCCATACCCCCTTCCCCAGCCAGAGCAACCCACGGGATCCGGACCAGAGTGGCATGGAAGCAGCCCTCAGAGAGGCCCTGCAGCCAGATGTTGCTGCAAGGGCGCCAGGCGCCTTGCAATCCCCAAGCCCAGGGGTCAGCCCCGCCTTTCCTTTCCCCAGAGGCTCAGCAATTCCACTTGCTGCAGGGGGACCTGGAAATTATGGCCGCCCATCTCGTGGCCCCCCGCCTCCCCTTTCTAAGGTATCTGGTGCTGCACCCGGCAGTATTTCTGAACGCCTCCTCCCCTCTTAAAGCCAGTCCACAGTGGCGCTCTCTACACCTGCCTTCCCCAACCTGGTTGGGGACAGTTGCCATCTATGGTGTCCACTAGCAAAATGTCAGTCTGTGGCCAGAGTGGGGGAGTTCTCCTCAAAAGAGTTCTCCACGGTCCCGAGGGGTTCAGGAAGCAGAATCACCCAGCGGGGGGGGGGGATCTCTGGCAGGTGGGAGCCCAAGAGCTGGGCTTAGAGCCCTGGCCTCCAGAGAGCCGGAAGCGCGGCTCACTTGGGCCCGTTTGGATAGCACAAGGGACCATTCCCAGAGGGCCAGCGGGGTCTTTACCTGAAGTGAAAGGTGCCTTCCTTCTGGCCAAAGCCACTCCCCGGAACGACACAGATGCCGGTCTCCTCCAGCAGCTTCATGCAGAAGAACATGTCTGGAGCCTGCCCTTGTGTCTGGGGAAATTGGGGAAGGGTTACCTAAGGTCACGGGAGAGCTGCCCATGGGAGAGCTGGAGGAACCAGCCAGAGCTCTGGAGGAGCAGGAACTGGCGGTGCCTCCCTCGCCGCCATTTATTTATTTATTTATTTATTTATTTATTTATTACATTTATCAATCGCCCATCTGGCCGGTCACCCGGCCACCCTGGGCGATGTACAATTAAAATACAATAAAACACAATAAAATATAATAATTAAAACAATATAAAAAATTCTCATTAAAAGCCTAACCCACCCCATATTCCCGCCTGAACAGCCATGTTTTTAATGCACGGCGGAAGCTCATCACGGAGGGGGCATGGCGAAGGTCACTAGGGAGGGAGTTCCATAATGTGGGGGCCGCCACAGAGAAGGCCCTCTTCCTAGTCCCCACCAGCCTGGCTGCTCTGGCTGATGGGATAAGGAGAAGGCCGTCCGTGGCAGACCTTGTTGAGCGGCCTACTTGATGTTGCCATGAACCTAATGGACTCATCTCAGGTCTGGGTCAGGATCACTGTGCTCTACACAGACCCCCAAGGGAGGCTGTCTGATCCAACACTCTCCGGGTGCTTCCAGAAGGAGGGCTCCCAGCACTACCCCTCACAAGGCCTTGTCGCTTCTGTCTTTTCCTACTTAACAGATTTTCCACGCTGAGAAAAAGGATGTAAGAAGCAGTGCGAAAAACACGGGAGGATTACAAGTGGATGACTCTGTTGTCTGGACCCAAGTAAAATTCCGTGAACGAGGCAGGTCAATGGAGCGATTAAAGACTCGCCTAGAAGCACCAGGGGAGGGGGACAAGGAGGAATATATGTTGGTGGCGCTGTGAGTTGCTCCATGCTTGCTGTGAATGAGCCTGGGGCTAGGACGGGAGAAGAGGGTGTAAAGCAGTCGGAATGACTGCTTAAAGTTCCTTAATGGTCAGTGACCAAGCGTGCCAGCCACATTTTTCGTTAAGGGAATTACTGGTCAATGGCCAAGAAAGGCCAGGAATTAGTCGGAGCAGGTGACCCATTCCTCTCCCTCCAGCTGGAGGGAGGAAGCAAGGGCCCGGGGTGCAAAGGAAGAACGGTCCAGCAGTTTAGAGACAGGCGGAGGGAGAGGAAAAGTGAGCTGGAAGTAAAAGGGCATCTCTGGATGCAGGGGTGCCCCTCGGGACATCTGCTGTGCGGCTGGGTATTTGCTGCTGGTAGGGCAGCTATGCCAAGCCAACTCTCTCCAGCTATGACCAACTTGTACATTTCTAAATAATCCTAAAGATTATGACAAAAAACGCAGTAAGCCTCCAGCAATCTCTCCCTCCAAAGGAAGCCAAAACATGCTAAGTGCTGCCTCCAGAGCATCTCACTGTTTAGAGAAGTAGGGAGCATTTAACATCCTGGTCCTCGTTCATGACAATAATGTTTTTGCAAAGTGAGGCCAAAGGGTCGAGCCGCGCAAGCACAGGTTGGACTACGTGGGGCTGCCTCTGAATAGAGTTTGGAAGTGGGGCACCCAGCGTGCTGACCGAGGCCCACTGCCCCAGGCACACAGCGCCAGTGTTTCATCTGCTTTGGCTCACTCTTTGCTTCAGGGCCGATTCCAAGCGCTGGCCATCGTCGCCTTGAAAGCCCTCCACAGTTTGGGCCCGGGGGTGCAAGGGACTTGCCTTCTGCCACACAGACCTGCCCACGACATTGTAGGTTCTGCTCTGTGTCTTGCCAACTGCCAGGGGTGTGGCTGGAGGCAGGGCCTTTACTGCTTGGGCACCTGGACTTTGGAACTCCTTCTCCCAGAAGACTCTACTTGGCATCTGAACGATCAATGAAAAACGTGTGTCTTTCATTGTGCCTTTGGCTGGGAGAACTTTTAGCTCCTGGCCTAATGTTTTGATTTGGACGCTTGAGCGTCTTTTGCTGTTTTGGGCACAATCCTATCATGCTTAGACAGAAAAAATGCCCTTATGTGCAATCCTATGCAAGTTTAGACAGAAAAAATGTCCTCATGTGCAATCCTATGCAAGTTTAGACAGGAAAAAAGGCCTACAACTCCCAGTTGTAGGCTTTTTTTCTGGCCAAATTTGCAGAGGATTGCGTCTTTAGTGTGTTTATTTTCATAACTACATTCCCTTATATTTTTGTATTTTTTGCTGTCCTATCATGTTTGTTTTACATTGCATGCCACTTTGGGGGCCTATCTGTAAAAAAAAAAAATAATTGTATATTTAAATACAATCATTAGTCTTGTTTCCTCATGATAACACTGAATGGCTTAACCCTGGGGAAACAATGGCTTTTCTTTTATTTCTAAGAGCTGTAAACTCTTCCTGGCTCAGCTTGTCTGAGCATGGAAAGCTAAGCAGGGTCAGGCCTGGTTATTACCGTATATACTCAAGTATAAGTCGAGTTTTTTCAGCACATTTTTTGTGCTGAAAAATGCCCCCTCGACTTATACTTGGGTCAGCGCACTTATACTGGAGGCAATAAGTTTTCCCAGTTTTTTTGGGTGAAATTAGGGGCCTCGACTTATATTAGGGTCCACTTATACTTGAGTATATGGTACTTGGATGGGAGACCCCTCCTCTGGTTCCCTGCATTGAGCAGGGGGTTGGACTCGATAGCCTTGTCGGCTCCTTCCACCTCTATGATCTATATGTAATTTATGAAAATTTATGAAATCTATACCCTGTAAATATATACACCACCTCTGGTATACGGCTTCGTAATTTTTTACTTTTTGAAATTAATAAAAAGGAAAGGAAAGCATCGTGTTTGAGTGGCTGTTGGCTGACTCAGAAAGGTCCATTCCCACCCACCCACCCCGTACGTGCAGGCAGGGACCCACTTCCCACAAGACGGAGGGGGCCTTTGGGTGGGACCACTCAACGGATTTTGCCCACCTGGCAAAGCTGCCTTTTTCCTAGCCGGATCCTTGGGCCACCTTCAGCCGTGTTGCCTGCTCCGACTGGGAGCTGGTTTCCAGAGATCTTTCCCAGCCATGCTAACAGAGACCCTTCTAACTGGAAATGCCAGGGGGGTGAACTTGGGGCCTCCTGCATGCCAAGTGCGGGCTCCACCACTGAGGTACAGCCCCTCCCAAATCGGGACTTCGGACCACTTTGGGGAAGGGTTCAAGCAAGGCCTGGCTGGGGTGGGGTGACCTTACCTGCGCTTCTTGCACAGCACGAGGTGGCAGGTGAATTCGAGGGAAGGCATACATGGCCCCCTGCACCGGATTGCAGTGGATCCCGGGGGCTTGATTGAAGGTCTCCTCCGTGAGCCGAGCCTTCGTGGCCAGGGCGCTCAGCACGGCCTGCTTCTCCTGCAAGAAGAGGCCCGCAGGTCAGAGCAGGACCCAATAACCGGTGGGGGGGGGGGGGGTCCTTCACGCAACCAAACAGCAGATTGGGAATATGAACTGGACTGATCAGGCCTGAGTTCTGCTGGCTGATGTGCGGCAGCTGCACGATTGCGAATTCACCACCACTAGCCCAACTCACAGCTCGAGAGGGCCATTCAACACGCCACGGCTCGGTTCTGTGCCTGTTCCCACAAGCCTCTGGGCCTGGCACAGCCGCCAACCCCTTCCCTGCTGCCGTGTGCCGGCTTCCAAGTGCCTGGCCAGAGGCTGAGCTCTCTCTCGCATCGCCACCGCTACGTGCACAGAGTGCCAGCCTGGGCTGGTGTCAACAGGTGGCAGCAACGTACACCCGGAGAGAGAGCCCAACTGTACAGGTCAGCACAGACTGACTGAAAAGCATGGAGCAGCACTCATGAGAACAGCCTTCCAGCAGCACTTGCAACCGCACCCTAAAATGTGGGTTGAGTTGTGAGCTGTGCTGATAAGAACATATAAATTGCTTTGCCCGACTCCTCTAGGTAGGAAGCTCACCAGCAGGGCACAAAGCATCAGGCAATCTCAGATATACTGCCACTGAACATGGAAGCTCTATATCAGTGTTCTCCAACCTTGGGCCCCCAAGATGTCTTTGGCCTACAACTCCCAGCATGCCCCAGCCAGCTGTGCTGGCTGGGGCATGCTGGGAGTTGTAGGCCAAAGACATCTGGGGGCCCAAGGTTGGAGAACACTGCTCTATATGCAGTCATGAGAGCTTAGACCTCCTGTCCGAGAAGCAGTTCCACAACCATTTCACTCATGAGAACAACTCAGCCAAGAGCTGAGTGACCGGCACGCTTGCTTCAGCAGCTTGATTTCCTGGAGTGGCCCTTAAGCGAGTCCTAAGCCTAAGCCCTGTTTTAATAACATTTCCATCATGCAAATGTTACCACAACTTTCTGGTGTTTAAAAAAAAATTCTTGGTCAAGACTTCCTGATGTTTAACGTAAGAATCTCAGTGTGGCGTAGTGGTGAGAGTGTTGGACTGGGACTCGGGAGATCCGGGTTCTAGTCCCCGCTCGGCCATGAAACTCACTGGGTGACTTTGGGCCAGTCACTGACTCTCAGCCTAACCTACCTCACAGGGTTGTTGTGAGGATAAAATGGAGAGGAGGAGGAGGAGGATTATGTAAGTCACCTTGGATAAAAAGGCGGGCTATAAATACAATAAATAAAATCCATAAGTCCATCTCCCTGCTACAGTGCACACATTATGGTGGAGGGGGGCTCTTGATGAAGTCCACACACAGAACCTGGACAGTCCCCCTAAAATCAGTCATTTTACATCAGTCACAAAAGGAAAGTGAGGCCACCTCTGCCTCCCCCGACCTCATAACTCGAGCACGGCCTTGCTTACACTTTTTTTCTCAGAAAAAAAGCACAAACTGTTCAAAATGTTTGTATTTCAAACAAAAGTTTCAAAATCCCAGATCTGCGCATTGCACATACAATATACACTACGCACAGTATAAGTTCCTCAAGTCATAAGATATTCGCAAAACTGGATCAACCTCTTCCAAGGTCTTCCGAATGGCCGCAGAAGATGGAACAAACAGACCGGTTCTCTGCTGCTCCCGAGGGCAAGGCTAGAACCAACGGGTGTGGAAATGGGGAAGCGGAGCAGATTTGGGCTAAACATTAGGAGAAACTTCCTAACAGGGGGAGCTGCTCAGCAGTGGAATAGACTGCCTCGGGAGGCGGTGGGCTCTCCTTCACTGGAGGCAGTTCAGCAGAGGCTGGGTGGCCGTCTGTCGGGGAGGCTGTAGCTGGACCCGGCAGTGTAGAGCCTGCATTGAGCAGGGGTTGGACTAGATCAGTGTTCTCCAACCTTGGGTCCCCAGATGTTTTTGGCCTACAACTCCCAGCATGCCCCAGCCAGCATAGCCGTGTGCCCAGGACCGGTGCAGGGCAGTTTGGCGCCCCAGGCGAAAAACTATTTAGCGCCCCCCCCTCTCCAAAGCAAAAAAAAAAAACCCTGCACCTACCTTCCCCCCCCCCCCCCGCCCTGGCTGCGGCGGTGGCTGCTGCTGGTGCGACGAAGGTAGGTGACGGGGGGGGGGGTTGGGGGTGACGGGGGGGTTGGGGGGGTGGCGATGGCGGTGGGAGGCGCAGCGGCAGCGAGCGAGCGGGAGGGCGGAGGGCGGGCGGAGGCGGCAGCGGCGGGCGAGCGAGCGAGGATATCGGCTGGGTGGGCGACCCCGCCTCGCGCCCACCACCGCCCACACCGCGGAGGGACGCGCCGCCCTTTGGGCTGGGGAGCCGCGGCGCTCCAGCCGGCCGACCACGGCCCGGCCGAGGCAACTCCTGCGGCGGCGGCGGCGGCGGCCGGAAGGGAGGCAGGTGCCCCGCGTGGCGCTCGGCAGCCGCGCTGGCCCGGCAGAAGAGCCGCGAGCGAGGGCGGGAGGCCCCCACCCCATGCCGAGCGATCCGGGAGCGGAGCCGGGAACGCACCCGCGGCTGGAGGAGATGCCCGTCGAGGGCGTCTGGCGAGGGCTGGCTGGCTGGCTCTCCTCGCCGCTGCCGGCCTCCACGGATCAGGATCGAGCTCTGCTCGCTCGCTCGCCGCCTCAGTGCTGTGCGGCGCTGAGCCTCCTTCCGCGGCGCCTCCAGCCCGGACGCGGCGCCTGCCCATTGGAGCGCCCGCCAGCCACGCCGGCCCCGTGCGCACCCCATTGGGCCGCGCGCACCCCGCTGCCGGCCTCCACGGATCCTCTTCGGCCGCGCGCCCTCTTCGGCCGCGCGCCCTAGGCAACCGCCTAGTTGGCCTAGCGGTAGCGCCGGCCCTGCGTGTGCCGGCTTCCAAGTGCCTGGCCAGAGGCTGAGCTCTCTCTCGCATCGCCACCGCTACGTGCACAGAGTGCCAGCCTGGGCTGGTGTCAACAGGTGGCAGCAACGTACACCCAGAGAGAGAGCCCAACTGTACAGGTCAGCACAGACTGACTGAAAAGCATGGAGCAGCACTCATGAGAACAGCCTTCCAGCAGCACTTGCAACAACCGCAACCCTAAAATGTGGGTTGAGTTGTGAGCTGGCTGGGGCATGCTGGGAGTTGTAGGCCAAAAACATCTGGGGACCCAAGGTTGGAGAACACTGGACTAGATGATCCCCAAGGTCCCTTCCAAATCTATGATTCTACGATAAGGTGCCCCCAAGCTGCCTCACACCAAGGCATAGAGAAGGCTATAGGCAGCACGCAAGTACCAGAGGCGCCAGCCGGGGCCCTGGAATGGCACTGAGAGGCACACGCTCCCGCCGGCCCGTCTGATACGTCCCCCATATATATGCACAGCCACTCCCTGATTGACTAACCTGGCTGAACCGCTGGTAGGAAGGGTCTCCGGGTTGAGGGCGGTTCACCACCACATCGAGGAGGATCTGCCCAGTCACCGGCGGACACAGACGCACAGAGACCAGCTTGGTCAGCTGCTGCTGGACGGTGGGCTCCATGTTAATCACCTCCATGTAACCGCCCCGGAAACCGCACCTGCCAAGATCAGGAAATGGGAGATGACTCCAAGGGCTTCGGGCAAACGTTTTGGAATACGATCAGCATGAATGCGAGTCTTAAAATATCGCCCCCCCCCCCCGCATTTCCTGGCTCCGTTTTCGTCCTGGGTCACAGGCAGAGGACATCAACGCCAGGGAAGGAGCCCAACTATCCCTTCTTCCGCGTTGCAGAAGGTAGAAGACGACGGGCATGGTGGAAGAAGGGATTTATTTATTTATTTATTTATTTATTTATTTATTTGTTATATTTATCAATCGCCCATCTGGCCGGTCACCCAGCCACCCTGGGCGATGTACAATTAAAATACAGCAAAACAACACAACAAAATACAATAATTAAAACAATATAAAAAATTCTCATTAAAAACCTAACCCACCCCATATTCCCGCCTGAACAGCCATGTTTTTAATGCACGGCGGAAGCTCATCACGGAGGGGGCATGGCGAAGGTCACTAGGGAGGGAGTTCCATAATGTGGGGGCCGCCACAGAGAAGGCCCTCCTCCTAGTCCCCACCAGCCTGGCTGCTCTGGCTGATGGGATAAGGAGAAGGCCGTCCGTGGCAGACCTTGTTGAGCGGCCTACTTGATGTTGCTACTCACTCGCCCACGAAGCCCTTGGAGATGGAGTGGAAGGTGGCCAGCTCCACGCCCTCCGAGTACTTGGGGCCCATCTCAAAGAGCACCTTCTTGAAGGAGTGGAACTTTGAGCCCTCCGCGTAGACGTTTTCCTGATACACCTGGGGTTGGAAGAAGCACGGGGTCGGCGCGCAGGCGACAAGGGAGCAAGAGCAAAGCGGCCTCCCCCGACCTCTTGCGCTCCAGATGCTTTGGACTGCAACTCCCATAATTCCCAGCCAGCATGGCCATCATCCCTGATGGTTGGTCATGCTGGCTGGGGCTGATGGGAGTTGCAGTCGAACACATCTGGAGGGCACCAGGTTGGGGAAGGCTGCTCTAAAGGATCGGCACAATCCAGAGTCCCACCCTTGCAGATGTTTGGGACTACAACTCCCAGCATCCCTGGCCATGCTGGCTGCGGCTGATGGGAGTTGCAGTCCAACACATCTGGAGAGCCTCCGGTTGAGGAAGATTGATCCAGACCATAGCAGAACAGGAAGGCACTAGGAATCTGAGCATGGTTGTGCTCCCGACGGCACCTCCCGGAAGACGGGGACACCCTCTGCTGGCTCAGAGGCCCCGTTTCCCAGCAGAGAGACCACCTGGCCTTGGCCAAATGGAGGTGGGGAGAATCCGGAAGCGTCACCTCATCAGCCAGGAGGAAGAGCTGCTCTTCCCACGCAAAGTGGATGACGTCTTCAATGCACTGGCGGCTTTGAACCTGTCCTGGGGTGAGAGAGAGACAAAAGGGGGTTCACCAAGGGCGCTGCTGGGAAGCCCTAGGATGTCTTCCGCTACATTTGGGGGCACGGCTATTCTGAGGCTCAGGGCTTGTTTACACAGTCGATTATCCTGGATTCACAGCCCCTAAACCAGTGCTTCTCAAATAGTGGGGCGGGGCCCCCAGGGGGGGTGCGAGGCTCCGTAAAGGGGGGCCCGTTTGACCTCAGTTAAAAGTTTTTTTTAATATTGTGTTCCTTTAAATCCTGTGCTCCTTTAAATCTTTTCTGCTACAGTTAATAAAGCTATTCTTTGTTGTAAATTGATCCACATTTCTTTCTTTTTTTATTCTCTTATACGTTAATAAGGATACAGTGTTATGCAGAGGTGTACTTATAACAATTTTATAGACAAATGATACTATTTACAGTCGCGCGGGGGGCGCGAAATGTTTTCTTCTTCCTAGGGGGGGCATGACAGAAAATAATTGAGAAGCACTGCCCTAAACTCACATATGCCTCTGGTTCCTTTTGCCTGTTGCCGGCGTTAATCCCAAGGCAGAAGTGAGTTGAAAGAAGGTCAGCAGCCCTGGCAAGATCCGGGGCTCTCCACTCACCTCTCTTTCATTCCAGGATAAATGACTGTGCAAACAAGGGCAGAGCTGTCCTCTCTGGCGGGTGGGCTTGCCAAGTTCCCTGGAGCCAGAGAGTGACCTGTGAATGACCAAAGAGAGTCCGCAAGGGTGGGTGGCAGAAACATCCTGGAAGCCTGTGTTCGTATAGAGAACCAAGCAGGGCCAACAGGAGACCTGCTGCAGGCCAGATCTGGACCCAATTTTATCCGACTCAGTCTAGGGGTGACACATAACTCGAAACACAGTGTGCGTGGTTTTTTCAAGCTTGCTCACAGTTTCACTTTCGTAAGAAGTACACACGGAGCTCCAAAGGCATGGCATATAAATTGCTTTGTTTTGCTGCTACCCAACCTACATCCTGGAGAAGAAAGAGGGCCACTGCGCTAGTCTGGCACAAGAGGGAATCTTTCAGATTACAACCATTCCACAGCACCTCCCCTGAAAATGACGACCGTTGAGCCCCCAAACTCACAAGCTTCACGCCCCGGAAAACCCTCCTGCGAGGCGATGCCAACATTGCTGACGGAGCCTGACCTTTGGGGGGGGGGGATCAGAATCATCTAGACGTCTGTGGCATCGCCTCCGAGAATACAGAAGTTTATGATAACTGGGAGACACAAAGTGTCATTATCTCAGGAGAACGACCTCTGAATTTGAATTGTGGCTGGCAACAACCTCTGCAAAAGAGCTTCAGCTTGTCCTGGCCATTCCCAAAAGCCCTACGGCAGGCTTCCCCAGCTTTGGGTCCTCCAAATATGTTGGAATACAACTCCCACCATCCCCAGCCATGTTATCCTATTGAGTCAACCCCTCCGGAAAGAAGGGTGAGAGCGGAGCAGGTAAGGAATGGAGCCATGAAGAGAGAGGCCTTCGGCCTGGGTCCACCACCTCTTAGAAGGGAAACATTCTGGGCTAGAGCTTCCAGCACTCTACGAATTTATGGCGTTCTGGGCTTCTCTCCCGTTGTGCCATTGGGGGGGCGGGGCACGTTCACCTCGCACACACACCGGTGGGGTTGCCCGGGTTGATGATGCACAGGGCGCGGGGGCGGCAGTGTTCCCGGGCCTGGTGCAGCGCTCTCCGCAGCTCGCCGACGTCCAAGGCCCAGCACTTCTGCTCATCCAGGTAGTAGTTGATCTGCACAGCGTTGAGCTCTGCCAGCGCCGCCGAGTACAGTGGGTACTGGGGGATGGGGATCATCACGCCGGTGCGGGAGCGCCCCTCCCCTGACACCAGCAGCTTCAGAATGGTCTGGGGGCAGAGCGAGAAGGATGTGGGGTTAATAGAGCCGCATTCCCCACCACCCAGGCACGGAACCCAGGCTCAGGCCCTGAACTCCAGAATTCGGGAGCAATCCTGGGGCACAACATGTCATTGGAAACAAGGGGTCATCCCATATCAGGCTAGCCCAGTGTTCTCCAACCTTGGGTCCCCAGATGTTTTTGGCCTACAACTCCCAGCATGCCCCAGCCAGCTCCGCTGGCTGGGGCATGCTGGGAGTTGTAGGCCAAAAACATCTGGGGACCCAAGGTTGGAGAACACTGGGCTAGCCTAAGAGCCAAACTAGACAGGATGCTTAATTGTGTGCATGAAATTAACATGCATAGAATCTTAGAATCATAGAAAAGTAGAGTTGGAAGGGGCCTACAAGGCCATCGAGTCCAACCCCCTGCTCAATGCAGGAATCTAGGTCAAAGCATCTCTGACAGATGTCTGTCCAGCTGCACCTTGAATGCCTCCAGAGTGGGAGAGCCCACCACCTCCCTAGGTAGTTGATTCCATTGTCTTATTGCTCTGACAGTCAGGAAATTTTTCCTGATGTTTAGGTGGAATCTGGGTTCCTGTCACTTGAGCCCATTATTCCGTGTCCTGCAAACTGGGATGATCGAGAAGAGATCTTTGCCCTCCTCTGTGTGACATCCCCTCAAATACTGGAAGAGTGCGATCATATCTCCCCTCAGTCTCCTCTTCTGAAGGCTAAACATGCCCAGTTCTTTCAGTCTCTCCTCATAGGGCCTCGTTTCCAGTCCCTTTATCATCCTTGTTGCCCTCCTCTGAACCCTCTCCAGTTTGTCTATGTCCTTCTTAAAGTGAGGTGCCCAGAACTGGACGCAGTACTCAAGATGAGGCCTAACCAGTGCCGAGTAAAGGGGAATTATCACTTCCCGCGATTTGGAAGCTATACTTCTATTAATACAGCCCAAAATTGCATTTGCCTTCTTTGCAGCCACATCGCATTGCTGTCTCATATTCAGTTTGTGATCTACCACAATTCCAAGATCCTTCTCACTTGTAGTATTGTTGAGCCAAGTGTCCCCCATTCTGTAACTCTGCATTTGGTTTCCTCTGCATGTTTTTGTTCTGTCAAAAGCCGCCTGCAGAAACCCCCGGGGGCAGCAGCTTCAGGTCCTTTTGGGAGGGGGGAGGGGGAGTGTAACACACAAACAGCAGCTTCGGAGAGGAAAAACCATGCATGTTTCCACACAATTAACATCACATCGAGTTTGGCCCATGGTGGACTTCATTATGGACGGCTCCCAACAGTACGTAAGAGAGAGCAGCAGAATTAAAACCCTGTTAAAGGCTCCCCACCCCCCCTTCCTCCAAGTAGTGAGAAGTCCAGAAGCAACAAAGCAGGATTTCGTATGGAACAGAGCGCGCACTGGAGAGCAAGGATGTCTTTTTAATGTCTATTGATCTACAGATGTGCAAGCTGTGCACTCTGGGAGCTAACAGGTTCCTGAGTCCGACAGCACAACCACTAATCCTGCATCTGATTCCCAAAGCGAGCAACTGCATCCCAAGGATTCTTCGCCTTCAACCAACTCACAACACTCTCCCACTCTCTCTATCCTCTTCTTCTTGTCATTCCTCTCCTACTGGGGGCTTCCAAAAACAACATCTCTCTCTTTCCAAACAAAAAACCAAAACACCACACCCACCCTGCAAGTAGAAGACTAGCACAGCAGTCAGATGGCTCTGCTGGAACATTCCTAGCTGCTGTGCTACTTTTCTGACTTCAAGGAGGTTTATAACAGAGGGGAGCAGCATTCAAAAATATGAACCCCACAGATTTGGATTCAAATATCCTCTGGAAAAGCGGTTAACATGGCTCGAAACATGTCGGGTTCTTGGCACTTTCATGGGAGGTTGCAGTGGTGCCGTATTTTAGATGGTGTTCCACAAATTCATGCCTGGGGCGGTGCCTTTCCCCGATATATAGTATGCTTTAGGATTGTCAGATCCCTCCCAATTCTGCAAGCTGTCCCAGCCACCCTCCATTTTCTGCACACCTGGCAGAGCCTGGGGCTGCCTGTTCTCCAAGGGCCCAGGCCCTCAGCAGCTGCCCCTCCTCCATGAGCATCGGGGGGGGGGGGGACAATCCCCATTCACGCCAGCCCCAGCTGCCCCGCTCCAGCCAGGAGATGGACAATGCCAGGAACAGCCACAAAAGGCCTTTTGTGAAGCTGTCCAAATGCCCAGAGCTGGCCATTGGCAATGAGGGCCTGGAGGCAGCTACTTGGGGACAGCAATGGTGTGTGTGTGTGTGTGTGTGTGTGTGTGTGTGTGTGTGTGTGTGTGTGTGTCCACAGTGCCGAGTCATCACAGCCAGTAAATCCTCATGACCGGCAGCTCTGCCTCTTGGCCCTGAGCCTCGCAGACCTTCCTCAAGGAAGACTCCGTCAGCATCAGCTTCTCCAGCTGAAGCAGGCACACGCCCCTGAACTGCTATTCAAATAATCCTCTGGGGTGATAGAATGTCCCTGAAGGAGGTGGGATGGAATGGGCACTGGGCAAGCACTGCTGAACCTCCCCGAATGTAACCTTGAATGTACCCCTCAACAGCAGCTTGGAGTTTCCGTTGCTGAGGGCCTTGTCAGTGGTAGCACCCCACTTCTGGAACCTTCCCGCTATAGGGAGGCCAGCCTGATTCCGACTTTGATGGTGCCTGGGTGCCAAGCAAAGGGCTTTTTCTATTTTCCCAGGCTTGTAATTGTGACTGTGATGATTTTGACTGCTGCTCGTCTTAGTTGCCATTTTTTAAAAAAAATTATCTTGTTTGTTGCTGTTGTTTTTTAACGTTTCATGTTGGTTTTGCTGTTTGAGCTGCCCTGACAATATTTATCTAGAAGGGTGGCATAGAAATGACTTGTTTAAAGAAATATTCATTCATTCATTCATTCATTCATTCCAGGGGGCCCATCTGGATTCTGCTGCAAGTCTGTACTACTTTTTGTCATGGCCAAGGGAATCTCCCTGCTCCCCTTCCACTGAGCGACCCCTTACTGCCCCCCCACCCTCCCCAGCCTGCCCCCTAACACCCCTCCCCTCCACGCGCATGGTGGGCCCCCGTACCACGATCGCATCACTGGCGCCTGTGGAAAGGAAGATGTTTTCCGGGCTGGAGGGGATTCCCCCGTCCCGGCACTCGATGAAGCGGGCCACATCCTGGCGGATGAGTTCGATGCCGGGGCTGGCACTGTAGGCACCTGGAGGCGGGGAGAGAGGAGAGGAGAGGAGCGGGCTGCTGAAGCGGTGCCTGAGCTGGCCACCACAGGCCAAGTGGGCGTCACCTGGGGGGGACGACTCTGTGGAGTGGTGGTGACGATATGCAGTGACCTCTGCTGCCTTCCTTGCATGTGTTGCACATGGGTCGGGTGCCTCTCTGGTTCAGCTTTCCCTTCCCACACGGGCCAGCCAAATGCCCAGCTGGAAACCCACACGCAGGACCTGAGTGCAACAGCGCCTTCCCCCCCGTGTTCCCAAGGAACTGGTGTATGAAGGCATACTGCCTTGGATCCTGGAGGTAGCATAGAGCAGTGTTCTCCAACCGTGGGTCCCCAGATGTTTTTGGCCTACAACTCCCAGCATGCCCCAGCCAGCGTAGCTGGCTGGGGCATGCTGGGAATTGTAGGCCAAAAACATCTGGGGACCCAAGGTTGGAGAACACTGGCATAGAGCCATCGGGACTAGTAGCCATTGCTAGCCTTCTTCTCCTCCATGAGTTTGTCCAATCCCCTTTTTTAAAGCCTTTTTTTTTTTTTTTTAAACCCTCCTTTTGTCTGTCCTCCTGAATCTCTCACCAATGAGCTTCATGGCATGACCCCATCGGGTCCTTGTATTATAAGAGCGGGAGGGGTGTCGTCGTCCCCCCCCCCCGAATGCAATCAGTGCCTACCCAAGACATTCTGCGGCCTGAAATGCAGCCCCAACAAGGTCCTCCCCACCAGCAGGGCTCACACTTTAGAAGGCCTTGTTACCCCCCCGTCAGGTGCCACTGCCGTTGGCCGCACACACGTGTTCCAAAGGCCGTGCCCAAAGGCCCCTTGGGGAGCACCATGCGGCCACTGGGGGGGGGCACACTGCCAAAGGCCAGCCCCCCTGCATCCAAGGGAACACGCTGGTCCTGCCTGCGCTGGACAGCATCTTATGTTCAGTTTGGAGGCGGCGGCGGCTGGTTTGGGGACAAGGCAAGGGAGCCGGACCCCTTCCCGAGGCTGCCCCCCTCTGCTCCACAAGGACTCCGGCTAATAGAGGGCAGAGGGGTCTTAGCCAGGGAATGCAGGGGCTGACTGGGGGCCACCCAGGGAAATATGTCGGAGGAAGGACGGAGGACACTCACCGATGCTCTGCCCGCCACAGGCGACCAGCAGCCTCCGAGCCTTCTGCTTGGCATCCTCGGGAAAGCTGGGGTTGTTCAAGAGGTCAGGGTACATGCAGAGGGCAGCGACCTGTCAGGGGGGAGAGCTCAGGTGAGATGCCCTGAGTTCAAATCTCAGTGGTACACACACACACACACACAGCCCTGGTCCATCTCAGTCTGCCACACCCCCTTGACGACACGCTCCTTCCCCAGCCCCCAGTGCAGATGTTCCCCGACCTGGCGGCCCCCAGATGTGTTGGACTGCAACTCCCAGCATCCCCCAGCCAGCTCCGCTGGCTGGGGGATGCTGGGAGTTGCAGTCCAACACATCTGGAGGCCGCCAGGTTGGGAAGGCTGCCTGTGTGCGGGAAGGCTGATCGTGGCGGGACACACTCCGAGCGGCACGCTCCTCCGTTAATCCAACTCACAGGCACCAACTGGAGCTGAGTCAACCCGGGGGGGGCCCAAAAGCCGAGCTGTGCCAGGCGCTGCCTCCGACTAAGCCCCGCCCCGATGCAAGTAGATGCAAGCACAGGGGGCGCCCCTCGCTTCCCACTTTCACGGCAGGCCATCGCGCTTGCGGGCCTCAAACTATCGCGGCTCCTCCGCTGCCCTTTGAGACTGGAAGGGGAAATCTTAGCGTCCAGATCTCGGTGGCGACGGTGGGCATGATGATAGAGAAAGGCCCCGGGTTCCTTGTCCCACCCCAGGAGCAAAGTTGCTACAGTTAGGCTGCACTTCCCCCCTGCCCCCACATTATCCGGTCCTTTAAGAGCTGTGGGCCAGGCAGAGTGCCAAGGGTTAGGGTTAGGGTCTCTTCCCTCATCCCTCCCATACTGGGCAGGCTCTGGTATCCTGCACCCTGCCTGCCCTCGGGGGGGGGGCCCCCCGCAGACCTTACCTGGCGAAAGAAGGTGATTGGCTTCTGTCCCATGGCTTGGGCATCCCCGATGTTGGCTCTAATCACCTCTGTGAAAGGTTTCTTCACCCCCTGCAAGGAGAGGGAGAGGAAGGAAAGGGGGGAGAGACTGCTTTGGCCCCACCTCGACACTGCTCAGCCACGGTCATTTATTTATTTATTTATTTATTTATTTATTTATTTATTATATTTATCAATCGCCCATCTGGCCGGTCACCCGGCCACCCTGGGCGATGTACAATTAAAATACAACAAAACAACACAATAAAATATAATAATTAAAACAATATAAAAATTCTCATTAAAACCTAACCCACCCCTATTCCCGCCTGAACAGCCATTTTTAATGCACGGCGGAAGCTCATCACGGAGGGGCATGGCGATCACTCGGAGGAGTTCCATATGTGGGGCCGCACAGCGCCCTCTTCCTTCGTGCACCACGAGAAGGAGGGGGCGCCCGGACAATCTCCCATCGGCAGTCCATGGTGCACAACCAACCCCGCGAAAGGGGCTCTTGTCTTGCTGCCCCAACAAGAAGTGAACCGAGTCGGCGCCGTGGGCTTCCTGGGCTCAGCACCACGGGCGGGACGGCCAGCCCTCCCTACAACACCCCTTGGCTACTGCGGGAAACAGAACATGGTCCGTCCGTGGACTGATGGACCTCGTAGCAGCCTTCCCCAACCTGGTGTCCTCCAGCTGTGCTGGACTACAACTCCCATCATCCCCCAGCCCCCTCACCCAAGTCATCTCGATTAGCTCCAGGCCTATGCATGCAGAACCAGCACGTGGCTCTGGGAATTGTTTTTTATTTTTATTTATTTATTTATTTATTTATTTATTATACTTATCAATCGCCCATCTGGCCGGTCACCCGGCCACCCTGGCCGATGTACAATTAAAATAATTGTTTGTTTTTGTTTGCTTGCTTGTTTGTTGGTTACATTTCTATCCCGCCTTTTCCTACCAGGAGCCCAACATGATCCTCCTCCTCCTCCTCCCCACTGTAGCCTCACAACAACCCTGTGAGGTAGGCTAGGCTGTGAGTCAGTGACTGGCCCAAAGTCACCCGGTGAGCTTCATGGCTGAGCAGGGACTAGAACCCGGCTCTCCCAAATCCCAGTCCAGTACTCTCACCACTGCACCACACTACATCCAGCACATCTGGAGGGCGCCAGGTACGGAAAGGCTGCCTGGTAGCCTTACGTTGCCCTCTTCTGCAGCTGATGGCCCACCCGCCGAGACCTTCCTCCCCCAGAGGATGTGAGGAAGACCACAGCGGATTCATCTGCAACTTGCTTTGGGCCTGCTGCCACTTTGCCACACCTTTCCTTCTCCCCTGGGTAGGGCTTTTGCGCCTTTGTCGGCTGCGTGGCAGGCAGAAGTCCAGCAGGTACGGCTTTTCCTGCCACAGAGATGCAGCGATAGGGAAACGCCCTGCCCGTTGAACTTCTGCCTGTTGTGCCATTCTTAAGAGCTCCAGAGACCTGCCCAAATTGAAAAGGTGGCAACCCACCCCCACCCCCACCCCACCACGACCTTCCCCAATGTGATCAGCATTGCCGTGCGGAGGGAGACGTGGCCATTGACTGCAACTGTGGCATGCAACGGAGACAGCTACCCGCTCCGGGAGCCCCCTGGCTGACAGAACACGTACACGTTGCCACCCCATCCCAGAGCTTCCTTCCCAAGTGTTCCCAAGTCTTCTCAAGTGTTAAGGATGCAAAGCTGGCTGGGGGATTCTGGGAGTTGTAGTCCAACACATCTGAGAGGGAGCCAGGTTGGAGGTGGCTGCTGTAGGGTGAGGAGTTCTTCTCCTTCCAGTGCGCGGCCTCACAGTACATCGAGGGGGACATGACAAGAGGGGTGTGTGGTGTGTGTGTGTGTGTGTGTGTGTGTGTCCCGCAGGGACAGCCGGGCACTGGCCAAGTTTGCCCAGCCAGAGGAAAGGCGGACGGGGAGGTTGCTCTTAGGAACATCAGAACCCGCCGGAAGGATCGCCAGCCCCAAGGGGGTCCTGTCTGCCTCGGAGAGACACACAAAACTGGCAATTCCACCGCACAGGAGAAGCCGAGGGAGGAGGGATCTCCCCTTCTGAAGGAGCAGTGTGGCCTTCCCGGGACCCAGGCCTGGAAACCTCGGGAGAAAGGCCTCCCTGCGGCAGTCCAGACTTTTGCATCCACAACTGGTTTTCTCTGCAAAAACTTAGGAGACGTTATATATCGCTTCACTTCGTTCACGCCCAGGGTGTTGGGTTCATTTTAACCGCTTGCTATCCTCCTGATAATTGGTGCACACAGTATTTAACTGTGCTAGAAGTGCTACAGCTGCCTGCCACAATCCGGCACCCTCCAGGTGTGTGTTGGACTGCAACTCCCATCATGCCCAGCCAGCATGGCCAATGGCCATGCTGGCTGGGCATGATGGGAGCTGCAGTCCAACACACACCTGGAGGGCGCCGGCTTGCAGAAGGCTGTGCTACAGGTTTGCTACCTCCCCCAAGAGGGATTAAAATATTGAAATTAGATATACAGTTGCCAGCTGTTTGAACCAACCCTGCATCTGTGCTGGTATTAGCGGCAGCGTGATCCACAGCTGCGAGCAGCCGGTAACGATCATCCCTGTGCCGTGAGAGTCCTCCCTTGCTACTGACTACTGCAGATCAAACTACTGCCAAAGCAGGCCAGGACTGTTTCTCCGGTAAGCTGGCAACCTTAATGAGTAGGCAGTGGGGCAAACAGTTCCACAGGTCTTCTGGATGCTCCACAGCCCCGCCTTTTCCTCCTGTTCTCCCACCCCTCTTGCATCTCGGCCACACCCCTACCGTCACCTCAACCGCGCTTGTCCCTTTATGCCACTTTCGCCGCCTGGTCAAAGGTGAAGCCAAATCCAGAGAGGACGGAGGCGACGGCCTTGAGGGGTCCAGGAGGCTCCCCTGCCTCGTGTAAAGTCAGCCCTTTTGGTCTGGGGGGGGGGGCTACCCTGGTCAGGCACTCCCCATCGTTAATGCAGATTAGAATCCCAACTTCATGCAAAAGTACAGACATACTTTAAAATAAAATTTAAAAAACTGTTGCTTTAAGTTAGTGTTTTGCATCGTTTTATATGGGATTCATACTTGCATTTTTAATCTTTCCCTAAACAGTCACGTGAACATTTCTCTGAAAAGACGGTCTAGAAATAGAGCAAAGAAATGTAAAGTCCTGCCTAAACTTAAGAGAAGCCTCTGCCTCGCCAACGGCGGGATGCTTCCCTGGCCCGAGGCCACCGTGATGGGCACGCTGCTCTCTTACCTGCTGAAGCTCCTTCTCCAGCTGGACCGCGCGGGCCACAATGGGGCCCCGCACGGCAGTACTCCACCTTCTTGACAAAGGGGTTCAGGGAGTCCAGGGTCAGCACCTTGTCCCGCCGCGTCAGCCCGTTCTGCGCCATCCCAGGTTGGTCCGCCTGCCACTGCAGGGCCCTGCAGAGCAAGAGGGAGTCTGGGCTGAACAGCGGGCACAGGAGGGGCGGCACCCACGGCGGGCACCCCCCTGCCCCGCCACTGGGGCGGCCGCAGCTCAGGATGGCCCTGGCAACCCCATGCCTCGGCACCGCCTTCATGGGAAGGTCGGCCTCGGCTGCTTCTGCTGCCGGGATTAAAGTCCTGCGGGAGGAGAGATCCAGTGATCGGGGGACGGGAGTCATGCAGGTGGCAAAGGTCTGCAAATTCCCCAAGCGGGCGAGAAATGTGCCAGGGTGGGCCTGGCAAAGAGAGGGGAGGGCGAAGCCAGCTCCAGCCTCCCCCCCTCCACCATCGGGCCTCCTTGCTTGGCTGCCTTCCCTGCCCCACAGGGGAAGGGCACCTACCCAGCTGCCAGGCAGGGGAAAAGGCGGCTGGTTCCCACACACGGGCCGGGCGGGGAAAGGGCAGCTCCTTTTAATGCAGGGCAGGAGGGAGGAGAGACTGGGCTGGAAGAAAGAGCCACATTGTGGAGAGCAGTTGAAAGGGACCTGCCACATCTCGGAAACAAAGGCAGAAAACAAACTGCCCCCCCCCTTCCGCCCTCCCACGGAGTCTTTCACTGGCCCTGGGCAGGCTGCCTGTGTGGGGTGAAGGGGCAGAGGAGGGAGAAGGAAAGGAAGGAAAGGAGGGATGCTCCGGGTGGGTGCTGGGGGGAGCAGAGTGAGTCCCCAGTCCTCTGCCTCAGTGCCAGGCACAGAGCCGACAATAGATGGGGTGGGAAGACTGAAATGTGGGGCCCACCCGCAAGCACTCGCTTGGCGCAAAGGAGGTGGCAAGCCGTGCGGGCAGAGACTGCACCACTCCCGTTCCGAACACGCCACCCCAAGGACGGAGCGTAAAATGTTACGTAAGCAGGGCTGGTTCAGCAGGTCACTCCTACTGGAGTTTAGGCAGACTTCTGGCACAGCGGCTGCTCAGGAATTCTTCGGCACGATCCTGATACTGAGGACCCATCCTGCAACGGCCAGGACTGGACCGCCTTCCAGTCTTCCCAAGGTCAAAGTGGGGGCCCTAGTCAGTGGTGTATGAGTACGTGCCAGGGATGGGGACTCGGACTCCAGGACTCGACTCTTGAGTCGGACTGAGTCCTCCCCCTCTGACTCGAGTCAGACTCGAGTCCCAATATTTTTAGTGGGACTCGAGACTCGACTCGGGACTCGAGACCAAGGACTCATGTTCCAAAATCGTGTTCCTCAAATGCAACATGATAGGTTTTAGGAAGTACAAGTTTATTTTTTAAAATCATTTTCCTAAAATGCAACCTTTCAGACATTTTGGGTTTGGCTGCCTCTGCCTGTCTGTTTGGGGTTCCCAGCCTCCTCTGCCTGCCTGGTCTCTTCTTAACCAGTTCCACAGTTTGAATTGTCCAAGACTAAGGCCTCTGCCTGCCTGCTTTGGGGTTCCCTGCCTCCTCTGCCTGCCTGGTTACCTTTTGGGTTTGTCTGCCTGGTCTGTTCTTGCCAAAATCAGTTGCAGAGTTTTGAAATAAAAAGGCACACTTGTGCCTAGAATTCATTTAAGCCACACATCTGAAATAGCCTTATTTTGTTGGGGGAAAACCCCATTGATTTTAATAGGGACTTGTGGAGTCAACTTTGGGAGTGACTCATGACTTGTGACTCGTGAGTCACCATTTTGGACCAAGGACTCGGACTCGGGTCCAAAGACTCGTGACTCGACTCGTGACTCAAAACCAAGGACTCTTCAACATCCCTGGTACGTGCACATGCTGGAGGTCCAGCGTTGGCTTCTCCAGTTCAAGATAACAGCGACTGGCCCCTGCCGCTGCCCCATCAGAGCGGGCACCGTGGACACGCCGTCAGCTCAGACTCAGTAGAAAGCAGCCTCGGGGCCATAATCCCATCAAAATCTCACCCCCAGCCAAAGTCAGCATCACCGCTTCAAACACAGGTGTACGAATCTGCCCGTAGGACAATCATCACCCACGGAATGTAGCTGGTGACCTGCAGGTGTGTTTTGTCGAAGCCACTGTGTCCCATGAGCACTCATACAGATTATGAGCATTACTTGTGTACACGGACAGAGATCCACACATGCATGTGATACACTGACACATAAACACTGTGCTGGTCCATAAGAAAAGCCCCCAAATCCATGGTCAAGCGATACTTTTACTAGGAGAAGTGAAATATGCACAACATTGCGAGCAAACTTTTGAACTCTCCAGAGCTCTTTATCGGGCTAGATGAGCGTTCCTCAACCCGGTGCCCTCCAGATGTTTGGGATTTTATCTTCCGGCATTCCTGACCATTGGCCATGCTGGTTGGGGCTGGTGGGAGTTGTAGTCCACAATGTCTGGAGGGCACCAGGTTGGGGAAGCCTGGGCCAGATCTCGGGGATGGGAAGAGAAGAAAGAAAAGTCTTATGATGTTGAAGTCATTAATTCTGCATGGTCAACGTCTTAACTAAGATGGAATCAAGGATGAGTCGCAGACTTAAATGGATTAGGCCAGCCTTCCCCAACTGAGTGTTCTCAAAATGTATTAGACTACAACTCCCATGAGTCCCAACCAGCCTGGCCTTCTCCTTGCTTTCCCCACTGCCCCACCCTGTATTTTTGGAAATATAATATCCAGTAGCCACCCAGATTTGTCCCCAACCTTAGATGAAACTCACGGGTTCCTTGGTAGGCAGAGAGCAAAATGAACAGTCAAGGTCAGGCACAGCTGAAATAATAAGAGAGCGACCGGGTTCACACAACACAACAACCCATGCTCAAACAAGGTTGGGTATTGGCTGAGCGGGGTGGCTGTGGTTGAACCATAGGTTGTTGTGTTGTGTGAACCAAGCCAACTAACAAACCATGGGGTTTTTTAACCACAAACAACCCACAGTTCACAACCCAACAACTAACCGTTGGTTCTCTTCATGGGTTGTTTGTGGTTAACAAACCATGGTTTGTTAGCACGGCTGCATTCACACAACACAACAATCCACAGTTCAATGACAGACCACACTCTACCTTGACTGTGGGTTGTTGTGTTGTGTGGACCCAGCTAGACACTGAGAGAGCTGAGATCCCATGCAAGTAGAAATACATAGGTCTACATCTGGGCATGAATGCCATTTCATATCACTCCAATGCATGTATCATGGACCCAGTAAAGGGGGGAGGGGCTGCCCAAGAAAAGAGATGGGGGGGGCAGAGGCTGAAGAAAGAGTCCTCTGTGGAATGGGCACACCCACAGAGCCACCCATCAAACGGGAAGGAAGGAGGAATCATAGAATCATAGAATCATAGAATCATAGAAAAGTAGAGTTGGAAGGGGCCTACAAGGCCATCGAGTCCAACCCCCTGCTCAATGCAGGAATCCAGGTCAAACCATCTCTGACAGACGTCTGTCCAGCTGCACCTTGAATGCCTCCAGAGTGGGAGAGCCCACGACCTCCCTAGGTAGTTGGTTCCATTGTCTTATTGCTCTGACAGTCAGGAAATTTTTCCTGATGTTTAGGTGGAATCTAGGTTCCTGTAACTTGAGCCCATTATTCCGTGTCCTGCAAACTGGGATGATCGAGAAGAGATCCTGGCCCTCCTCTGTGTGACATCCCTTCAAATACTGGAAGAGTGCGATCATATCTCCCCTCAGTCTCCTCTTCTGAAGGCTAAACATGCCCAGTTCTTTCAGTCTCTCCTCATAGGGCCTTGTTTCAGTCCCTTTATCATCCTTGTTGCCCTCCTCTGAACCCTCTCCAGTTTGTCTATGTCCTTCTTAAAGTGAGGTGCCCAGAACTGGACGCAGTACTCAAGATGAGGCCTAATCAGTGCCGAGTAAAGGGGAATTATCACTTCCCGCGATTTGGAAGCTATACTTCTATTAATACAGCCCAAAATTGCATTTGCCTTCTTTGCAGCCACATCGCATTGCTGGCTCATATTCAGTTTGTGATCTACCACAATTCCAAGATCCTTCTCACTTGTAGTATTGTTGAGCCAAGTGTCCCCCATTCTGTAACTCTGCATTTGGTTTCCTCTCCCTAGGTGCAGCACTTGGCATTTATCCCTGTTAAATTTCATTCTGTTGTTTTCGGCCCAGCGCTCCAGCCTATCGAGGTCACTTTGAATTTTGTTTCTGTCTTCCAGAGTATTAGCTGTTCCACCCAACTTTGTGTCATCTGCAAATTTGATAAGCATTCCCTGTACCTCCTGATCCAAGTCATTAATAAAAATGTTGAAGAGCACCGGGCCCAGGACCGAGCCCTGTGGTACCCCGCTCGTTACCTCTCCCCAGTTTGAGGAGGAACCATTGATAAGCACTCTTTGAGTCCGATTCTGTAGCCAATTGTGGATCCACCTGATAGTTGTTCCATCTAGCCCACTCTTAGCTAGCTTACTAATCAGGATATCATGAGGAAGAGTTGGGATGACTGCAGTATCCCTTCGGTAGTGGCGGGACAAGCCAGAACCTACCCAGGGCCAGGGATGGGACAGACCCAGGAAGTTCTATGTTGAGCTGAAAGGATCAGAGTGGGAATCCCCCTGCCAACAAGAGAAGCCAGATTACCAGCAAAGCTGAGAAACAGGTTCTCCAAAGGCCACCTGCCACGGTTATGACTATGAATGGATCCAGCCATGGGAAGGGCGAGACAGAGAGCTGGAGGCCCCGGCATTCATGCGCAGACCTGGAACGGTCCAGGTTCCCCTCAAGAGCCCCTCATGCACGACCGCAGCCCTCCCTCCCTTCCTCCCACCAGGCTGGCTCCCTGCCGGATGCTTAAAATGGTGCGTCAGGTGAATATGAACAACCCGTCATGGCCCATATCAAAGCGGGCCACTGAATGCCATAAATCAGCCTTCTCCATCCTGGTGGCCTCCAGCTGCATTGGACTGCAACTCCCATCATTCCCAGCCAGTATGGCCTGGTTTGGGAAGGCTGTCCTACTTGAACATTCGGACATGTCTCCAATACCACAAAAAGTGAACATGCATCACAGGCGCCCGCTTAGTGTCACGTGCGAAAACCCCAAAGCAGTGTTCTCCAACCTTGGGTCCCCAGATGTTTTTGGCCTACAACTCCCAGCATGCCCCAGCCAGCTACCTCAAGGATAGTGCGTGCTTCCTTCCAAGTAAGCCTCGAAACTAGATCCAGAAACTTCTGCTTGGTTAATGCTACTGTTTAAGGTTTCAGGCTGACGGCTTTGTGTTCTCCAGCCTTGGGTCCCCAGATGTCTTTGGCCTACAACTCCCAGCATGCCCCAGCCAGCGAAGCTGGCTGGGGCATGCTGGGAGTTGTAGGCCAAAGACATCTGGGGACCCAAGGCTGGAGAACACTGCCCTAAAGGATTCTAGGATGCCTCTGCCTCTGCACCCCCACAGTGGGGTTTTGATGGAAGAAATCTAGTTCAGCAGTCCCGCTTTACATTGTGAGCTCAGTAGAAAAACTGGGGGTGCATCAGTGACCCAATACCTGCATGGCACCATCAGTCACGGACCGAAATACGCTACATAGCCACTGTTTGCTTTGCTGGGACAGAAGTGATATCGCTAATCAGCTTGCCCACAACAAGAAAGATCAGCCTTGTCTGCACACCCACAAGGGTCAAGATCGGAGCTGAACACGGAGCGCGAGAGACCCCCCAACTGCAGCCATGAGGCCACCCCGCCCGCTGAGAATGTCAAGCCAAGCCTTTTTTTTCCGAGCCCGTCCTGGCCAGTGGCGCTCCCCCCCCCCTCACCGGCTGCTCCGTGTTCAGGTGGTCTCGCAGCGTTCATTCATTCTCCACCCTCGTTCTGCTTCAGCTCTTCGCGGACTCACCCCCCCCACCAGAGACTGAAGTAGTTCTTTGGCCTTGTGAGCAGAACACTCCAGAACAGAACTCTTTGGAAATTCTCAGGACAATGCAAGTGGCAGGTGAAGGCACAATACCTTCAGTTGGGGGCCCTAACCTAGAAGGTGCCGGATATGCAGACTGAGATTTCTCTAAGGCTGCATCCATCAGATCTTCTTGGACACTCCGCAAAGTGGGAGAGTTAGCGCTCTCGGAGGGCAGTGGGCCCTCTGCTGGTCCCGGGGCCCTGGGAAATGCCTAGCGATCCCATCCTCTGGAGCCATCCCATCCCTATGCCCTGGGCCTAGGCCCAGTCTCAGCAATGCATCTGTGAAGGCTGCATCCTCCAGTATGAATTGTGGTAGATCACAAACTGAATATGAGCCAGCAATGCGACGTGGCTGCAAAGAAGGCAAATGCAATTTTGGGCTGTATTAATAGAAGTATAGCTTCCAAATCGCGGGAAGTGATAATTCCCCTTTACTCGGCACTGGTTAGGCCTCATCTTGAGTACTGCGTCCAGTTCTGGGCACCTCACTTTAAGAAGGACATAGACAAACTGGAGAGGGTTCAGAGGAGGGCAACAAGGATGATAAAGGGACTGGAAACAAGGCCCTATGAGGAGAGACTGAAAGAACTGGGCATGTTTAGCCTTCAGAAGAGGAGACTGAGGGGAGATATGATTGCACTCTTCCAGTATTTGAAGGGATGTCACACAGAGGAGGGCAAAGATCTCTTCTCGATCATCCCAGTTTGCAGGACACGGAATAATGGGCTCGAGTTACAGGAACCCAGATTCCACCTAAACATCAGGAAAAATTTCCTGACTGTCAGAGCAATAAGACAATGGAATCAACTACCTAGGGAGGTGGTGGGCTCTCCCAGTCTGGAGGCATTCAAGGTGCGGCTGGACAGACATCTGTCAGGGATGCTTTGACCTGGATTCCTGCATTGAGCAGGGGGTTGGACTCGATGGCCTTGTAGGCCCCTTCCAACTCTACTTTTCTATGATTCTATGATCCTACCCAAAGTGTGCGTGTGCTCTGTTTGCGCTTCTTGGCCCCTAGAGAGGTGAGGCTGGGGGGCACTCATAACAGGGCTTTTCACGCAGCAGCACCCCAGTTTTGGAATGCCCTCCTAGGGAGGTTAGGATAGCCTCCTCCTTAGGGTTTGTATTTTTATTGTGCATTGCTTCGAGCACTCACTGGATGGAGGGGAAATCCCAAAAATATTCAATGAACAAATAAATAAGAAGCAGACACATGCAGGCAGGCCCCCAGGGCTATCAGTTTGAGCTGCATTTCCCCACCATTTTACTGGCCCAATTTTAGTAGCTCTAACAGCAGCCTGACCCATGGAAACCAAGTGGTGGGGCAATTCCTGGGGAGCGGCGGGAAGTAAAGTGATGGGGCACACTTCAGCTGCTTGATTTTTGTGGGTCAGGCTTCTATTAAAGGAACAGCAGCATGGCCCACAAAAAACAAAGCTGGAAACCCTGCATTTTTCAGCTTGATGGAAGAGGCAATATCCCCCCCCCCCCCGCTGGACAGTTAATCTATTGCAGGGCTGGCACTTGAGGGCCAGATCATTCCCCTCCTCTCTCCAGAGCTCAACCTGGCTGTCATCCAGAACCTGCTCAGGCCTCCTGCATCCTGGCTCAGTTTATTTTATTTATTTATTATTTATTTATTTATTATATTTATACCCCACCCTTTTTCCTGCAAGGAACCCAAGGCGGCTTTCATAATCCTCCTCCTCCTCCTCCTCTCCATTTTATCCTCACAACAACCCTGTGAGGTAGGTTAGGCTGAGAGTCAGTGACTGGCCCAAAGTCACCCAGTGAGTTTCATGCCATCCTCCTCTTCTCCAGGCCACGGGCCATGATCTGGGTTCTAGTCCCCGTTCGGGCATAGAATCATCGAATCATAGAAAAGTAGAGTTGGAAGGGGCCTACAAGGCCATCGAGTCCAACCCCCTGCTCAATGCAGGAATCCAGGTCAAAGCATCTCTGACAGATGTCTGTCCAGCTGCACCTTGAATGCCTCCAGGCTCTCCCAGTCTGGAGGCATTCAAGGTGCAGCTGGACAGACATCTGTCAGAGATGCTTTGACCTGGATTCCTGCATTGAGCAGGGGGTTGGACTCGATGGCCTTGTAGGCCCCTTCCAACTCTACTTTTCTATGATTCTATGCCCGAACGGGGACTAGAACCCGGATCATGGCCCGTGGCCTGGAGAAGAGGAGGATGGCGCTCCCTTCTGTTGCCAAGGAAGACGCTCCTGCCGCCATGTCCAAGTGCTTCCCCAGTGCCTGGGCTCCCAAAGCACACTTTTTTCTGAGAAAGGAGGACCGACAGCGCAGGACCGACAGGCGGAGTAGAATGGGTTGCAACGGTGTGTGCGCTCACCTCGATTCGTACGGACAGGTGTGGACTGCTTCCCGCCTTCTGTTGGGTAGGAATACATTAGAACAGCCTTCCCCAGCCTGGCACCTTCCAGATGTGCTGTACTACAACCCCCAGCATCCCCAGCCAACCATGCTGTCTGGGGGGGGTGCTGGGAGCTGTAGTCCAACACATCTGGAGGGCACCAGGGTAGACTGCATTGGAACCTCTGGAATGTGTTAACTGGGAGGGGGGGCATCCCCCCACCCCGCCCCACACAATCCTGCTGGGAACCACGCTGTGTCATCACATGGCAATGTTTCCAGCAAGGTTTTTCAGGTGGCCGGCAGTCAGCTGCTGAGCGGAAGAGCCTGAGCTTCACTTTTTATTAGGGAATGGGCCATCTGTTCACTTTGCCAAATAGTAAGCATCCCACCCACCCACCAGTTCTTCTGACCCACCCGAAAATCCACTTCTCCTCCTGACCTTCAGGAGGGTCTCTCTCTCTCTCTCTCTCACACACACACACACACACACACTCACACACACCTTCAAACCTCTGTACATCCGGATCAGTCCTCAGACAGACTCTCGACCTCTCTTCCTTTTGTATTTCTACCCTCCCTTGCTTCCTTCTCAAACAGCCACCTGGGCTGTCTCCTGCCAAGGTCTTATTTGCATTAGCCCTTTCCTGCAAAGTGATTACGTACATTCATCCCAAGTCTATCTGGCTCCTATTGTGCTTCCATGTGTATATTTGGTGCTAGCCTCCGCCTCCTCGGCCCTCCTATCTCACCCATGTGCTATTCTGCTTCTTTTGATCTTCCGTATCTCCTCCACTGATTTAACTGAACAATTGCTGCTCCCACCAGAATCCTGTCCACATGCCTATTCTATCTATTTGTATAAGCCACATATCTGAGTACCCGGCCCTTTGGCTTCTCTCCTTACTTCGTTCCCTACCTGGGTTGCTTTAATTCCTGCAGTGGTGCACTGTAACTTTTGATAAAAGGTCCGACTCCAAACATGGCGCTGTGTGACGAAGTCCTTCCTTTTGTCTGTCCTGAATCTCCCACCACTCAGCTTCATTGGAGGACCCCTTTGGGCTCTAGTATTATGAGAGGGAGAACAACGTCTCTTGCTCCGCTTTCTCTGCACCATGCACACCTCTATCATGTCTCCCGTTTTCTAACGTATACTGCTGTACAGAAGTACACATGGTAACACATGCTTTTTGGTTTTGTTGAAGGGGTAATTTGGTGAGGTGCTGTGAGTGACTATGAGCGAAAGGGCCTTTTTGGTAGTAGCACCCCAGTAGTGGAATGCCCTCAACTAGGGAGGCTCATTGACTGCCCAGTGTCCTTCAGCCCCAGTATTGTGATTCTGGGAGTGGAAGAATTACTTTCCCTACAGGTGGACCCCTTCTTCACAATTGTCCCCCCAAAAGAATTACTGGTGGGCTGCCCCCCAGTCAGGATGGACCTCCAAACACCCCCTAGTCTGTCCAGCTGCTTGAGGAGTTTCTGAGCCCTATTGCCAAGGAGCCCTTCCTTCAGCCCGGATCTAGGAAAAGGAGGAAAAGAAAAACTCTTTGGATTTTCTCACCCAGAGCCAGACACACACAACTCCACAAAACCTTGTGAAAATTCTAAGAACACAAGTGGTAAGTTTTTCAACTGTACGGTCCTTCCCATGGGTTTAGAGAGAAATTCCCTTTTAAATTCCTTAAGCAGATGAATGTCCAAAAAATATTAAAAAGGATTGGGGAGGTGGAAGGAAAGTCAACAATCACACACAGAGAATTCCAAATAAAATCAAAAGTCAACCTAGCTTAGCTGGTTCCATGTTACCTACTTGAGCAGAGTGTTGGGTTTCAGAGCATGTACAGAGATCTGAGAGAGTATATCTAGGTCTTCAATTAGATGTCATTAGGAAGACAGTGAGCAAACTCTTACTGTTATGGGAATCTGAGTTCAGTAAAAGCTGGCTCCTTAGCAGAGCATGACTGTTTTCTTGACCAATCGTGCGATACCTTCCATTTCTGGCTCCTTTCTCCTCCAGTATCAGAGTCAGTATGCCTAAGTACTCCAGTTGCTGGGGAACATGGGCGGGAAGGTGCTGTCGCCCTCATGTCCTGCTCGTGAGTTTCCCATGGGCAGCTGGTTGGCCATCGTGTGAACAGAATGCTGGACTAGATGGACCCTTGTTCATCTGCTCCCTTCAGTGGTTCATGCCTTGGTCTCCTCTCGCCTAGACTACTGTAATGCGCTCTACGTGGGGTTACCCTTGAAGACGGTTCGGAAGCTACAGCTGGTACAGAACGCGGCGGCTCGCCTGGTTAAAGGCAGCCGCCGGCGGGATCACATCACGCCAGTGCTCAAGGAGCTACACTGGCTACCAGTTGCTTGCCGAGCTGAATTCAAGGTGTTGGCTTTGACCTTTAAAATCCTATACGGCTCCGGTCCAGTCTATCTCAAGGAGCGTCTCCAGCAACACCAAGTGGGCCGCTCAACAAGATCTGCCACAGACGGCCTTCTCCTTGTCCCTTCAGCCAGAGCAGCTAGACTGGTCGGGACGAGGAAGAGGGCCTTCTCTGTGGCAGCCCCCGTACTATGGAACTCTCTCCCAAGTGACCTCCGCCATGCCCCCTCTCTGCTGAGCTTCCGCCGCTCATTAAAAACCTGGTTATTCAGGCGGGAATATGGGGTGGGCTAAGATTTTAAAATTTTATACTGTTTTAATGTATTTTAATGGAGAAAAATGTTTTAATGTATTTTGTTCTGTTTTATTTTCTGTACATCGCCCAGGGTGGCCGGTTTGCCAGCCAGATGGGCGATAGATAAATGCAAATAATAAATAAATAAATAAATAATAAATTGTTCTGCTCCAACAGGGCTCTTCTGATGTTCTTATTTCTGATGTCGGGGGGTCTAGCTAGCAAATCATGAAAATACTTAGTGGCTGGACCCACCTTCCTAACTAGAACCATAAAAGATGTCATGATGGCCTTAAAAGGGGATTGGGCAAATTCATGGAGGAGAAGTCTATCAATGGCGACTAGTCAGGATGGTTAAATGCCACCTCCAGTCTCAGAGGCAAGTGTGCCTGTCAATAATAATCATTGCTGGTGGGGACACAAGCGGGAGGGTGTTGCTGCACTCATGTCCTACTTGGGGGTTCCCTGCAGGCAGCCGGTTGGCCGCTGTGCAAACAGGACGCTGCCCTCGGTGGCCCTTTGCTCTGAACCAGCTTCGGGGGCTCTTATGTTCTTACATTCACTCCACGTTTGACCCACATGGTGTCTGCTTGCTCTCACAAAAGCGCAGGTTGCCATAGTGCAGTGTTCCTCAACCTTGGGTCCCCAGATGTTTTTGGCCTACAACTCCCAGCATGCCCCAGCCAGCATAGCTGGCTGGGGCATGCTGGGAGTTGTAGGCCAAAAACATCTGGGGACCCAAGGTTGGAGAACACTGCCGTAGTGAGTGAGGGTGTGTTCCTCCTTCTCCTTCTCCTTCTCCTTCTAATGCCAGAGTGCTCTGGAAGGGCACCATCAGCAAAACCTGGCGCGTGCTGGTGCCACCTCTCCTGTGCTGAACAAACAGTGATAAGACACGCAGGCGAGGGGGAAATGCCCTTGGTGAAGCAGCTGCTCAGGTGCGGCACGTCCCCGTGCTGGAGATCGCCAGGGAAAAGGGCAAAAACGGATCAAGCGCTTTCTGGATTCTCCTAATTGCCCCTCTAGATGGTTGGGGTCCACCTGGTGGATCCTGTGCCATGCTACACTGGTTTTGGACTGGCAGCACTCGCTTTTTTGTTTTTTTAAAAGCTTTTTAAGAGAAGGAGAAAAGGAGGCAGGCGAGGGAGTTGAAAGGAGAAAGACTGCAGCACGGAGTAAACAAAGCAAAGAGGGGCCCCACTTCGTAGGCAGGCCTAAAGGGGAGTTGGAGGCTGAATGAGGACACAAAAGGAGCCCTGCAGGATTAGGTCAAGAGAGTCTAACCAGGGTGCAAAGGTTTCAGTGGAACCAGCTCCCTGGGACGGAAGCAAGATCCCCTGAGCAGGGCGGGGGAGGCGGAGGAATCGGGGCGGGGGAGAGCACGGTGGGCCAAAGGCTCCCGGAGGCCACGCTGATGCAGCAAACGCTCTCAGGTGTGTCGTCCCGTCCCCCCCAGCCCTGCACTTTGCCCCTTCCGACCCTTCCCTTCCTGCTGGAAAATGTGCTTTCGAAGCATCCTCTGACTCACCTTAGTCCCCATTCAAACTCCAGAGCGTCAGAGAGAGCTCAGTTGCTGCCCATTTTTCCTGGCAGGGTTTCATGAGCCTCTAACAGCTGCACCACAGGCAGAACTTCAGCTGATGCCGCTTTCCCCACAACACACAGGCACCATGATGTGGAGAGCTTCACCAGCTGAATTTCTGCCTGCCATCCAAATGCCCTGGGGGGGAGGGTTATTTGGGGGGGGCAATGTTTTGGGGGATATTGGAGCTCAGATCTGCCTGTGCCGGGGCTGCCGCGTTACAGAGGATTCTGTGATGCCGGGCTGGCCTACCCATGAAGCAGGGTGAGGCACCCAGCTCAGGCGGCGCACTGCAAGGAGTGGCGGATTGGGGCCCCTCCCGAATGCCACTGCAGCCTTGAGCTTGCAGCCACCACTCCACACATAGCCCGCCTCTTTGCTACTGCAGCTGCTTCTTTCACCCTCCGCCGCCACCACTCTTTTTCCTGCTCCCCCATCCACCTGCCTGCCTGGCACCCGTCTGCTGTGGCCACCCCCACCCACGCTCTTCTATTGCCAGCCCAGCCCCCACCATCCGCCTCGCAGGCAGCCACCAAAGTGCCACCTCTGACTGCTACCAGTCGTGCACACGCGGTGTGCGTGTGTGTGTGTGTGTGTGTGTGTGTGTCATCGGCCAGAAGAAGCCACACTAGATCGCCTGCCAGGGCCTGGCCCTCATATGAAGCGGGGTGAATCCCCTGCCTCAGGCGGCAGAGTGGGAGGAATGGCAAACTATTTATTTATTTATTTATTTATTTATTTATTATTAATATTTATTTATCGCCCATCTGGCCGGCAACCGGCCACCCTGGGCGATGTACACACAATAAAATACATAACACACAATAAATACATAACACAAATACATAACTATGCACTCCACACACACACACTGCCAGGAGCCCACACACACACAGGTGCCACTGGGCAGGTGCTCCGGAGAGCCCTGCTGGCCACTCTCTCACCTGACAGAGGCACAGTTGCCAGCCCAGAGGCACAGTTGCTGGTGCTCAGAGAGCCCCGACGGCCACGCTCTCCCGCTGCAGCGAATGTCACAGGCACAGAGCAGCTAGTGGGGCCCTCGGGTGCAGCCATCTGCCCGCTGGCCTGCCCACAGGATCCTCTCGGGGTGGCCCCGGGGGGGGCGGGGCGGCCAGCTGCCTGAAGAGCCGCACTGAAGCAGCCGGCACGGACTCAAACACCTGCTCTGAGGGTCCTTCCCAGTGCCAAGCATCGTGCGGGGGGAGGGGCGTGTCCCCGCTGGAAGAGGATCTGACTGTCGCAGCTGCATCATCCCCAGAGCTGGCCAGGCAAGAGCACAGCCCAGGACTCCGGGCCGAAGAAGGCAGGCTGGAAGGCCAGGCCTCCCACTGCTGAAGTGGTGTGCGATGGCAGGCAGGCTCCCCTGAGTCAGCCATGCTGGCTGGGAATGATGGGAGTTGCAGTCCAACACATCTGGAGGGCGCCAGGTTGGGTTGGAGGAGGCTGCCCTGAGCGCTCTCACCACTGTGACCTCTTGTGGAAACGGCCCTGCTCCCCTCTCCAGGTGAACACCGGGCACCACCCTACTAAGAGGCCAGGAGGCACTCTGGCTTTGGGGCACCGTGGCGGGGGGCAGAGTGAAAGACAGGCAAATCGGGTCCATGGGGCACAATGCAGTGAGGTGCTTGCCTAGGTAAGCCCCGCCGGTGAAATGAACTGGAGCGGTGCAAGAAGGCACTCTGCATATGCCCAGAGGTATGTGCTTCCTGGGCCAAGCCCTGGAGCTCCAAAAAGGAGTTGAACTCCAATGCTCCCTGGACGGCGCGCACATGGTTAACAGTGCAGGGGGTGTGTGCGTTAGCGTGAAAGGCGGCGGCAGTAATAATTTCCCCACACAAATACCATCCGTGCTGCTCGCTAGACCAGTTAAGCTAATTCCCTGAGACAGTTTACAAAGGTTCCGTGTTCTGTGCAGCTGGCGATTCATCTGGAAGTCTTCCTCACTGGGCCGGGGACCCTCTTCATCTGCTCCCACCATATCTTTAAAAGATGGTGCAGATGCCACATCCTGAGTTACGTGTGGCAATCCTTCTATTGGGGACAGCACTTACCTCCTTCCTTAATAACTAGCTTGCCACCAACTATCCCAATCAGAAAAAGAGAGGCAGGACACTGACAGCACTGTAATTATGTCCAATTAAGTCTGAGGGATTTCCATGAGGTGCTCTCTCAAGCCCATCCAATTAGATGTACTCACAGCGTTCCATGATCATTAACTTACGAATGTGACTACACCCAGAACCGACTGTGCTCCTGTGAGTTAATTACCCTCCTCCTCCTCCTCCTCCCACCACTCCCAAAGTGCTAACAGCACACAAACTCCCGTGCAAACTCCAGGGCCATGCAGAGTTCCTCCATGGCTGCCTTCTGCTTTAATATTGAATAATAATTTGAGCGTCTCCAGCAATACCAAGTGGGCCGCTCAACAAGATCTGCCACGGATGGCCTTCTCCTTGTCCCTTCAGCCAGAGCAGCTAGACTGGTGGGGACGAGGAAGAGGGCCTTTTCTGTGGCGGCCCCCGTACTGTGGAACTCTCTCCCAAGTGACCTCCGCCATCATGCCCCCTCTCTGCTGAGCTTCCGTCGCTCATTAAAAACCTGGTTGTTCAGGCGGGAATATGGGGTGGGTTAAGATTTTAAAATTTTTATATTGTTTAAATGTATTTTATTGCATTTATGTATTTTATTCTGTGTACATCGCCCAGGGTGGCCGGTTGCCAGCCAGATGGGCGATAAATAAATATTAATAATAAATAAATAAATATTCACCCCAGCCCTGCTGTCTTATCAGAGATACTGAGAGTGGCCACTGAGAGTGGCCTCAAGAACTCCCCGTGGGGATGATTTCCCAGCTCCCCCGACGCCTCTCACACCTTGAAAGAGAACCACACACACACACACACACACCCCATCGATGGTGCAGCAGCCAGACCCTGGACTTAAGGGTCATGAGTGGGGGCTGCTTTAGACGGCCCTGTGGATAACTTCAGTTGTGAAGTGCAGAACTAGAATTTTTCTTCTCTCCCTCCACCCCAACCATCATTCCATGCTTTGCGAACTGCTTCAATATTCCTAATACAGCAGCCAGTAACTTGGTTTGAGAGCGTTTTGCAAGACAAGCAAATTTTTAAATATTTATTTTATTTTTTTTGACTTGATATACAAGCGACGTATTGCAATACAAGTACTGTAGTACGGCTTAAATTAAAAATCTCTGTACAAATTTTTTGGGGGGGGGATTTCGTTTTGATATAAGAGTGTTTTGGATTACAAGCACGTTTCCGGAACGAATTATGCTCTCAGTCCAAGGCATGACTGTAAGTTGAAGCTCATTGACCCTGATCTTAAAAAAAAAAAAAAACCAAACTCTGAGCATGTGCAGTTTTGCATTTTAAGCTCACTTAAGGAATCAAGGCCCCATCATGACTACAGGAATAAAATGGATTTTGCTGCTGCTGCCACTCTGATACCCTCATCATCTGCTGCCCTCTGGGTGGTCTTTTGCCATTCCATGCTCCCCTGGGGGGCTTGAGGGCCCCTGGACTTTGGCCCCAAGGTCGAGCCCTGGCTGCACGACTGCATAGGACTGGGCACTGAGGGGTTAAGGGAAGAGCGGAGCAGCGCCCATGTGGGACTTGGCAGGGTGGTGGTGCACCCACTCGGAGCCAGCTTGGAGAGGGTGGTGTCGCCCAGCAAGCTCTGGATAGGCCCTTCCTTGGGGTGGCCCCAGCAGAGCCTCAGCCGGTCTCCAGGCGGCCGGCCAGGCCAGGGCGTGGGCTCTCTGCCAGCTGCCCGAGATTCACAATCCCTTTTTTGTGGTTTCGGCGTACCCAGTATGGGCGGCACAGCTGGCCCTGTTGGCCCCTTTGGTAGGGCAGGGTTGGTGCCCCGTTCCCAAGGGGCCCACTGGCAGGGGGGGGATGGGCTCCGGGAAGCGGCTCTGCCCTTGCCCAGACTGGCACCTTGTGAAGGACCAGCACAGAAGGACAAAGAGGGCGAGAAAACCGGCCCTTTAACAAACATACCCATTTCCAGGGTGACAGAAACTTGGCAGTAAGTACAGTACAGTCCCCTTTAAAGGACAAGAAAAAACGTAGCAAGTAAGCTCTGCTTGTCTGAGCGTGGAAAGCTAAGCAGGGTCAGTCCTGGTTCTTACTTGGATGGGGAGACCCCCTCCTCTAGTTTCCTGCCTTGAGCAGGGGGCTTGGACTCGATGGTGGCCTCGTAGGCCCCTTCCAACTCTATGACAGATCTATGAAATCTATGAAATACTCCCAGCCCTGCGACTCTCTTTCCTTCCCCAGCCTCCCACCTGGGAGTTCGGATGCCGAGTAGACCTCAGCACCCGCTTTAGTCTGGCTAATGCCCAGGGGGGAATTCCGCCCCCAGAGCAGTGCAGGGGAAACCGAGCGCGGCGGGAGTTGGCAAGGCTGGCTGGCACATCCGGGCCGAGCCGGATTCTTGGGGCAGGGAAGGCACCTCCCCACGGGGCCCACGAGAGCCGGGAGCAAGACAGGGAGGGACTCGGTGGGGGGGGGGGTGGCGACCAAGCCCGGCAGGCCGCCTTGCAGCGGCCCTCTGAGGCCAGGCGGGGGCGCCTCCCGCGGCTGCGGCTGCCTCGGAGACCTGGCAGGCCAGAGGCGGCTCTGGAAAGGGCATCCATCGCCGGAGCGGAGCGCGCCCGAGCCTCCGCCTGCACTCTGCGCCCCTCTGCTCTTTAGGGGAAGCGGCACAACCCCGCCGCCGCCGCCGCCCAGAACGGCAGGAGGGGGGGAGGGGAACTGGGAAGGAGAGAGCGCGCACCCACAAAAATCCCAGCGCAAGAGAGCAAGGGCCGCCCCAACAGCGGAGGCTGCCCAAAGCAGCGCGCCCAAGGGGACGGAGGCGCTGGGGGAACTCCCGGTGCCGGCACGCACAGAGCTCCCCGGGCCTTCAGGCGCCCCCGTCCCTTCAGGGCCGGCCCAGCCCCGCCGCCCCGTGACCCAGGCCTTCGCAATCTCTAAATTAGGGATGCCAAGGAAGCCAGCTCCCGTCCCAGGATCGCTCGCAAGGCTGCGGAGGGTGCTGGGCTGCCCCTCCCGTCGCCGGAGCCACCTGCGCGGGGAGCCAAGCGCCCTCGGGCCAGCTCCCGGGAAGACAGGCGCCTTCCAGCCCCCACCCCACCCGGCCCCTCAGAACCCCGAGGGCCGCACGCGAACAGCGCCGCACCGCTCCGGAACCAGGAGCAGCCTGGACCCAGAGGGCTTCTCCACGCGCAACAACCGACCGCCCGGACTAGCACAGAGCCCCACGCAAGGGGGAAGGACTGACGGGGCGGGGGTCCCCTCCTGCCTTACCAGCAGCAAGGGGCTGCGGCAGGGCTGGGTGCGGGCGGGCGGGCAAGCCCCCCCCGCCGCCCCTTTGGCAATGTGCCCTTTTGAAGGACACCCCCCCCCCCCCGGGTCTTCTGACAAATCGCAGGGAAGACGGCTAAGAGAGCCCCCCGCCCGCCGGGGGCTGCTGCACCGCTTCGTTTCCGAAAATTAGCTCGTTCATCTTTATTGCTCTGCCCCTGACATTTTTAAGCCGCAACAAGTAGCAAAGAACAGTCTGGCGGCCCTGAGCGGCGGCGGCGGCGGCGCGCCGTGCCGCGCGCACACCCACCCGCGCCGGGCCCCTTCTCGCCCGCGCCCTCGAGCCAAAGGCTGCCCTACCTGTGCCAGGCTGCAGGGGGTGCTGTTGGTCACTGCCCCCTGCTTGCGGAGGGAACGCTGGTGGCCGCCCTCGCCCTCTCAGCCTGAGTTGCCAGGGGCCCCTCTCCAGCCCAGCCCCGCCAGGCAGCCGTCCGCTTTGCAGATCTCCTCCTCTGGCTAATAATAAGGCAGGCCGTGACCAAGGGAGGGCTCAGGCGGCCGGAGTGGGTGTCACCTCCTTTTGCATGTGGCCTGACAGGCTGGTTTGACCTTTGCTGGAGCAGCTGCCTCCAGGGGCCAAACCCAGGCAGCTCCAGCACTCCCTTTGAATCCTGACTGCTTCCCTCCAATGCCTCCCAGAGCACCCTGGCCAGCTCCAGGGTGAGCACAGCTCCCCAGAACTGCAGGAGGAGGCATCCCCAACTCCGTAGAGAGCCCCCCCCCCCCGCCCGGTGCAGGGGCCCACAACTCTCCAGGTCACACTCACATGATCCAAATGCCTCAGCCCCAGAGACAGGACTTGCGGTCGTCGCCAGGGCTCCGTTCCACAAGCTCGACACTTGGGCCTTTATTCCAGTGCCGGGGCTCGTCCTTGCAGGACTGCGAAGAGTTCGTGAAGTGATGTGTGCCTCTGTGCATACGCGGAGTGCATTTACCTTACAACCCGCCCACCTGGATTTCTGGGACAGATCGATTAGGGTGTGGGGATTCTTCCAGCAGATCTTGAGCCCTGTTTCATTATCTGTGTTATTTACATGCTGCCTCAACAAAAAGTTCTCTGGGTGGCTCACAGGACAAAAATAACACGTTAAAAATATAACAGTGCCATAAGAATGCAATAAAACAAAATACAGGATTAAAACAGCACCAGATGAGATAAAAGAAAGATCAAAGAACATACAGAGAAGAGAATAATAACATTAAAAGATCAGCCTACAATGTTAAGAGCTACAGCAGGATTTAACAGTCTTGGGGAAATTAAAAGGTCTTTGCCTCGCAAAGGCTCTACAGCAGGGTTCTCCAAAACTTGGCTCCCCAGATGTTTTTGGCCTACAACTCCCAGCATGCCCCAGCTGGGGGTTGTAGGCCAAAAACATCTGCGGACCCAAGGTTGGAGAACACTGCTCTAGAGTAGTGCCAGGCAGACTTCTCGGGGGAGGGCATGCCATGATGGTGCAGTCGCGGCTGAGAAGGCCCTGTCACCTGTAGCTGCACCTCACTTACTTGCTGGGGGCCTTGGAGGAGGGTCGGGCCCTGTGGGAAGAGCCGATCCTTCCAGTGCCAAGGGCTGAAGCCCTGGAAGGCCTTAAAACCAGCACCAGCCCTTTGAACCGGGCCTGGCGGTGGGCTGGGAGGCCAGTAAAACGGGTGCCAGGTGCTCCCAAGGCCCACTCCCGTGCTAGATATTAGAAGAGCGCCAAAGACAGAATCTCTTCTTTTTCCTCAGGCTTTGAATTTGCTTTTATGTTCTCTTTGAATTAAGGTTTTGTTTTTACTCTGTATTTTACTATTGTTAGCTGCCCTCGAGCGCCATTTTTGGCAGAAAGGTGGGATATACATTAAATAAATGAATAAAGAGATACATCCTTCATGTATCAACCACAGCATAGAGCACAAAGCGTCTTCCTCCCCACTGTGGTCTCGAGCGCCACTGGTCAGGCGCACAGACTTCTGACCTGTCTGACATTCCCCCAGGGTGGCCACTTATGAATCACCAAAAAGATGGGGGGGGGGGATGACACAGATTTGCATATGCTAATGTTAATGTGTAGGTGCAAATTTAAAAGCAATTATTACAATTTGAATAAAAATTCAGCACACCTCACCATAGTGTGGAAGGAAGGCTGTGACCGGGTACACCTGTGTGCCTTGCTCAGTCGCTGGCCAGGTGCAGGGGGGGGGAAGACTGTCAAGGTTCCGCTAGCTACTGCAGGGACCCCTTGATCTGCCTTTGGAAGATCTCTGCCGAAGGCTTTATTTGTGTGGGGTGTGGTCAGCTAGAGCCAGAGAGAGACTGACTGCAGAGGAGAGAGGTAGACAGAAGTTAAGTTAGAGAACCTTGTGCTATTTGTCTGTTTAATTTTATCATACTTGCTTTTGAATTATAACTGCTCTATTGTGTAAATGCCCTAATGTAATAAGTAAAGTGTTGTTGTTTACCCTGAGTCGTTGGAGTGACTTATTCACCACGCCTGAAGTCTATTCTCATGCTACTGGGAACAGGAAAGTAACAAGCAAAGGATTGGTCTCCTGGAACGGGAGAAGCTTTGAGAAGAGGCAGAGATCTTCCAAAACACAGGAAACCTCACCCGGCCCGGACACGGAAAGGATTGACAGATTGATAGCTCTTTCTCGATTCTGTGGGTGGTGGTGCATGGCCGTTCTTAGTTGGTGGAGCGATTTGTCTGGTTAATTCCGATAACGAACGAGACTCTGGCATGCTAACTAGTTATGCGACCCCCGAGCAAAAACCTGGTTGTTCAGGCGGGAATATGGGGTGGGTTAAGATTTTAAAATTTTTATATTGTTTTAATGTATTTTATTGCATTTATGTATTTTATTCTGTGTACATCGCCCAGGGTGGCCGGTTGCCGGCCAGATGGGCGATAAATAAATATTAATAATAAATAATAAATAAATAAATAAATAAAGGCAGATCAAGGGGTCCCTGCAGTAGCGGAACCTTGACAAAGACACCGCGCACGGTGGGGGGGGGGACGTGAGGGAGGTCCGTGTTTGCTCTCCCACCTCAAGCGGCAGGAGAGCTTGTGCCAGCCCTGCCCGGGCCTGACCACAGTCACTTGCCTATAAACCGTTTATTGAATGGGCACTGATGTGGTAAAGAGTCCCACAAATTACACACTCATGTACACACACACACACATATATATATATATACACATACTCTAACGCAGGGGTTCTCAACCAGGGGGGAATTCCCCCGGGGGGGATTTTAGGGTTTCAGGGGGGGAATTGGGACCACAGACTCAAATTGTTGGAATACTGACCTTTCTACAAATTACAATTCTGCAGATTTTTGTACATAATCTACAGGACATCACACCTTATTGTATGGCACAGATTAAGTCAGACAATCTTGGAAAGGGGGAGAATGACATTCTGATATATGGTGAAAAGGGTGCACAGGGCAAAAAAAAGGTTGAGAACCACTGATCTAACGGAAATGTAACAGAGGCCACAGAGGTCAAGGTTTCCAGTTTTACAAGATTAACTGTCTGAACTGTTTTTGTTTCCGCTGTTGAGAGGAGTGTTGCGTAGGCAGCCCAGGACAGGCGCCCCTACAAGCGGTCTCCTGCACCCAAAATCCAGTACCGCCTCCAGCCCCAAGGGCCTCCTCCACAGTTCCATTGGTTGTCTGCAATGACTTGTCACATTTATATCCGCCATTTTCAAGCATGCATTATTTTGGCACTCTTTACAACACCCCTGCCAGACAGGCCAGTGTTATTATCTTCCTTTCGCAGATGGCGGGCGGGAGGGGAGGAAGGAACTGAGGCTGTGAGGAAACAGTGGCTGGCCTAAAACTAGCCAGTGGGCTTGTGGCCGAGGTTAAGATTTCAACCCTGGACTTCTCGGCTGACACCCTTAGCCACTACGTGACGCTTTTCGGGCTCTGTGGCCGCTGCCAGGCATCCTGCAAGCTGGGAGGGGAAGCCAGGCCCAGGAACGGCCACCTGGTTTCACCCCAATCGGAAACTGATCAGCCCACAGCCCCTTTGGACGGGCAAACTCTGTTTCAGCCTTCACCCACCCGGCGCCCTCTGGATGTGTAGGACTACAACTCCCAGCACCCCCAGCCAGCTTTGCTGGCTGGGGATGCTGGGAGTTGTAGTCCTACACATCCAGAGGGCGCCGGGTGGGTGAAGGCTGCTCTGTTGACTCAGGCTGACCTCTTGACTCGAACAAGTACCGTAAATACTCATCATAAACTCTGAAGTATTTCATGCTGAACCATCTCCAGGGGGATAACACAGAGACCTTTCGGAAGACCCAGAGGGAGAAATCTTCTCCTTTTCAGAATGAAACACACACACACACACCCAGTGTGGGTGGATGACAGAAACTGAAATGTTCAAAGTGAACGATGGAATATCAACAGCAGACGTAGATACCTCCGTTGGCTTCAGAATTAGAACAAACAGACAGACAGATAAACACAACCAGAAACAGACCTGTGCTGAGTTTATGAGTCAGGCCTAAAGGAAACGCACACTTGTGCAAAGAAACAGCTTTCCGGTTTCATTTGGATCTTAATTTTCTTCCCTTTTTAATATTATTTTTATTGATTTTTAAAAAACTACATTTTCCAGACAAATTAAAATTCTCATTGTCTTTATTTTATTTTATTTTCCTGGGCACAATTCAGGGTCCTAGATGCCATCCTAAACAGCTTGGGCCTTGCATGCCTTCAGGACTGCTCCCAACCCGGTTGCAACTGTTTTAGCCCGTCTCCATTGTGCCTGCTTGCACTGCCTTGGAGCGGTGGAACTCCCTGCCTCTGGAATCTTACCCACATCAGAGCACTACAAGGGCAGCCTCATTGATGACCATTTTACTATATAATTTGTCATATTTAGTGAGCTGGGGGGGGGGGGGGTCTAAGAATCTTATTTTTTTTTAAAGCAAGTTTTGAATGAAAGTACGTTAATGGAACAGAGGGTTTTCCCAATCCCACACCCCCAATTGTTAATTTTTGCTTATCTGTCTATTTCTTCATTAGTAAACTTCTGGAAGCTGGAAAAGACCTTCCTTTTTGGGAAGGCTTGGGAAGCATGTAATTTTCCGTGGCTGCTTTTAATTTTTAATCCAGGCAGTCCCTGGGTTACGAACGAGATCCATTCGTAAGTCTGTCTTTAAGTCGAATGTGTACGTACATCGCAACAAAAGCCGCACAATGTTTTCAAAGTGTTGCAAAGTGTCACAAAGTATAGTGTGTGCGTTCGTGAGTACAAACCATTGTATTTAACTCAGATTTTTACATATATGGCAGTCCGTTCTTAAGTATGAGTTGTCCATAAGTCGGGACGTTTGTAACCCGGGGACTGCCTGTATTTTAATCTTTTTAATCTTTGCCGGCACGCTATTTTCTGCTGCAGTTTTGGGTTGTAATGTTTCGTATTTATTTGTAAACAGAGTTGTTTTGAACAGTTAAAAAAATTTTATGGTTAGCCACCTCAAACTCTTAGGAGAAAATGTGGGATGTGATGCCCTGATTATGGAATCCTGTCCAAGGACTGGCACTGCCCTTAGCTTCATTTCGGTGCCAAGCTGAGTCCTGGCAGTTTACCCTGGCTTTTGGGTCTCATTGACCATAGCTCGGTTCTGATTTACCATTGCTGATTATATATACTGGCTTCTGGATTACTGTTTAATGCTCTTTTATCAGATTTTTAGAAACTGGTTGTATCCCGCCCTGAGATCCATTGATATGGGGCAGGCTAGAAATATTTAAATACCGGTAGTAAATAAATAAATGCACACTTTCAAATGCATACATACATAGATACATACATATTGGGCTGGGGAATTTTTCTCTGAATATTCTTTCTGTTCCCCAACCGCAGGTCATGACACGTAACCCCATTAACATCTATATCAGTATGCTGGCTGGGGCATGCTGGGAGTTGTAGGCCAAAAACATCTGGGGACCCAAGGTTGGAGAACACGGATCTATATTCTTACAGATGACTTTAAAAGGGTGTTAGTCTAATTCACGGAGGGTAAGGCTGTCAGTGGCTACTAGTCCTGGTAGCTATAGATTGCCTCCAGCATCAGAGGTCGGTCGTGTGCCTCTCAGTACCAGTTTCTTGGAAAGGTGAGCAGGAGGATGCTTTGGTGCTCCTCTCCTGCTTCCCATCGGGGCGCCTGACTGGCCACTGCGGGGACAGAATGCAGGACTAGCAGGTAAGCCTTTGGTCTCATTTATTTATTTATTCTATTTATACCCCGCCTTTTTTCCTGCAAGGAACCCAAGGCGGCTTACATAATCCTCCTCCTCCTCCTCTCCATTTCACCCTCACAACAACCCTGTGAGGTAGGTTAGGCTGAGAGTCAGTGACTGGCCCAAAGTCACCCAGTGAGTTTCATGGCCGAGCGGGGATTTGAACCCGGATCTCCCGAGTCCCAGTCCAACACTCTCACCACTACACCACACTGGCTCGCAGGGCTCTTTGATGTTCTTAACGGTGGCTGGCAAAGGGGGCTGTCTGAGGCTTACTCGTTGTAGGGCTTGCCCAGGGAAGACTGGCTTCTTGCTGTTCCCAGCCCCCCCACACACACACAGCTTGTCTCAACACCCACCCCCACCGCCAGGATCATCTGCAGGTCACAAGCAGGAGGGAGGAGATCTGGACTAAACACAGGAGGACCACCAGCCACTGCTGTGAAGGAGAAAGTGTCCTTCGGAACAGCTCAGATGTCAGCAGCTGGTCAAGACATTCCTCCTGTACAGCAAAAGCCCCTTTCTAGTCTTCCAGGAGGAACTGGAGAGAGGAGCAGTTGCCCTCAAAACGTAAGTTCCTTCTTGAGCAAAGGTCTGTGCAGTCAGATCCATCACTTTGGTATCTGGTCTTCTCACAATTAAATCGTAAACATACTGGATCTGGAAGGAAGAAAGGAAGGAAAAGGAAAGAAAGAAAGAAAGAAAGAAAGAAAGAGGAGGGGGGAGGAAAGATCACTGGTTGAAGCAGTTGTTTTCATCTGCACTTGTATTCCTGACCACAGGACCAGGGTGCAGAAGGTATTTTGAATGCATTAAAGCAGGATTCAGTGGTGTGAGCTTGTGTTGGTGACGCTGCTGATCACACGGGAGGTTTCCACTGCAAGCCAATGGGGGAAAGTGGGCAGGCCAAGCAGGAGTGCATGACGTCTCTGCCTTGATCAAGGAGGAGCTTGTGGTCAAGGGGTCACCCAGTCCAGATGACATCCGATAACTCTGAATTCTGAGCAACTCTTGCACTCCAGTGCCGGGAGTTTTCCCAGCACTGTTCCTTACTGAAGTCTTCACGCTAGAGAGAGCAGTTTGTTTGTTTGTTTGTTCATTTTGAAATGTATAGCCTGCTTTTCTTTAGAAAATAAATTCAAAGCAGCTTACCAAAAAGTCCGTGATATACATAAACCACTGTAAAATAAATCCAAATCACTAAAATCCACCAATCAGAATCCCAGGGCATATTCATATGGATACATTAGGACAAGTCCACATTGTCCATCGTCAGGGCTTTTTTTTCTGGTGGAACTCACCGGAACTGAGTTCCAGCACCTTTTCTTCTATTAATTGCATTACAATTTAATCGCCATCTACTCCCGAGGAAATGTAATCCAAGAGTTCCGGTACCCTTTTCTCCAGAAAAAAAGCACTGTCCATCGTAAACATGACAGCTGTACATACACCAGCGTTTCTGTGCAAGCCGTGGATATCAGACACCCAAGTACATGCATCCGAGAATCCCGGCCCAACTGGGGTCCCCACACATGGGTCCACAGTTCCCAAGTTTGTGGCAAGAAGCACTGGTGTTTGATAGTACGCGGAGGGTTGTGCTCTCCTTAGCGAAGGACCTGTGGGCGAGGAGAAGTGCTTGTTCAACATGTCAGACCATCAGCCTTGGTGGGTGCGTGACTGCAGTGTGGTGAGCTGTTTCTAGGCTCTGTGTTCTCTGTGCAGCGGCGACAACCCAAAGACCGCACTTGAGGAGTGAAGAGATCTGGCGGCTGGCGCAGGATCACAGAGGATGATGATGATGATGATGATGATGATGATGATGATGATGATGATGATGATGATGATACCGCGCACCTCTCGGACTCCACGCCAGGCTGAGTGTTGCCCGCGACTTTCTACGAACATTTCTCAAAGGAACGCTCTGCACACCTCCCAAGAAGGCGAAAGTCCAGCTGGATCGGACTAATGTGGGCCCATCTTCTCCAGCAGCCTCTTCTTGCCAATAGTGGCCAATTCGATGTCCACAGGAAGCCCACAAGCAGGGCATGAATCTAGAAGCTCCATTTAGCCATCACTGCCAATAGCCCTTGGTAGACTGGCTATTGAATGGGTCTAACGCCCTCGAATAAGCATTGGTTGACCAGTCAACTCTCATGCGGCTTGGTTGCTGCAGCTGACCTTCCCACTTGGGTTGCGGGTGCAGCTGGGCCGGCCTCGTCCCCTGGGTTTATTTCGCACCCTGCCAAAGATGGCTGGCCCTCCTCAACAACATGACCTTTACACCAATCAGCCCCCCAGCCAACCAATGAGCTGGTTCAGATGTGTCCTTCCTGGAATCCAGGAACCTGCAAGGCCCACGCCTCCTCCGCCTCCTCCGCCTCCTCCCTGCATGAACTCACATATCACCGGGCCAGGATGTTGCAAACTTGTACAACTGGCCCCTTGTCCATCAGGCAGGTTGAACAGCCTTGGGGACCAAGTGCAGCAATCGGCCTGTTTATTTGGCCAGGTCAGTCAGGACTGCCAAAGGCACAGGTCTCTGAGGGCAAGGCCAGCTTTGTTTTCCTCCTGCGTGGGCTGTCCTGGTTTTCTCTCTGAACTCCACCATTACTACAGATGGGAAACGAAGCAGGGTGAATGCCGGCCTTCTTCAAAGCCTGCCAAGGCCATGGCTGAACTACACTATGCTGCCATCCACAGCCACCACCACCACCACCCCGAGCAACCGGGCTGCTCCGTGCTGCTCTTTCCCGATAACCATTGGTGTATTACTATTTATCCAATTGCTTCTCTAGCGGCAACTGCCCCCTCTCCTGGAGTGCCAGACGGTGCCCACCCAACTGAAGCAAAAAAAAGAGCAAAGCCTCCCTTGGGGGGGGCAGGTTTATTATTTATTTGTTTGTTTGTTTGTTTGTTTATTTATTATTTGCATTTATTTATCGCCCATCTGGCCGGCAAAGCAGCCACCCTGGGCGATGTACATAAGATAAAAACAGAATAAAATACATTAAAACAGTATAAAATTTTAAAATCTTAGCCCACCCCATATTCCCGCCTGAACAGCCAAGTTTTTAGTGAGCAGCGGAAGCTCAGGAGAGAGGGAGCATGGCAGAGGTCACTTGGGAGAGTGCTCCACAGTACGGGGGCCGCCACAGAAAAGGCCCTCTTCCTCGTCCTGACCAGTCTAGCTGCTCTGGCTGAATGTTCTGCGAATGTCAGGTGTTGTCACAGCTTCAGCAGTTCCTGGATGAAACTGATTATCTGAATCCTTTTCAGTCTGGTGATTGGCCTAGTTTTGAGATTGAGATTGGGTGGGTTGGCATGCCATGCTAAGCCACCCTGAGAATAAGCGACCATGGGTTGGTTGTTCGCTCGCTAACCCAACGAACGGGCACTCTGTGGCTTGCCATGGCTTGTTTCTCCCCTCAACCCCCCTCAGTCCTCCCACCAGCTCTGGCATGTACCCAGGCTCGTTGGAGGCAGAACTCCTCATTTGCTCAGTCGCTACATCAGCACCCTTTCTGCAATTGGTCTGCTGAGGTTGCCAGGTCCCGAGGGAAACTCCCCCATCCTGCGTCAGATTGCCAAATGGAATTATTGTTCCAAGCCCTTACGAATGCAGTAATGTGTTTACAAACTTTTGTTTATTTATTTTTGAGGAATTGCACTGTTGCACAAGAGTGCAAGACCAGCTGTCCTATATTTAGACCAGCATACCAACTTCCCCCTCTTGTCAATGTTCTGGTCAATTTCATCCTCAATGGCACTTCCCATGCTAGCCAACACCCATTACACTGAAGTAAGAACACCCTCTCCAAAAGTACCTCCTCCGCTGCAGCCGCCAACCGGATCACAAAAGGAAATAGTTTTCCAAGCCAGGTTTTTTTCATTTCACCAGCCCTTCTATTTCATTTTTTGTTTCAGGGTCTTGCACTCTTACACAAGAGTGCAAGTCCATCTCTCTGACATTTAGCCAAGCATGCCTGTATCCCACCGTGCGAACCAGGTCATTGTCTTGGTCACCCTAGTGCAGGGATCCGGCCTAATCTGGCCTACAGAGGTTCCAGATCTAGCCCATGTAGCCCCCCTAGATTCCTCCAAGCCCTGCCCCTAGAGGAATCCCCCAGAGGAATCCCTGCTATCATCTCAGATTGGAGATTGGGCAAAGTCCCTTTCTCTGTATCTCTCTCAGACACAGAGAGACAAAATGGGCAGGTGAGGGGGTGATGTCATTGGGTGTGGCCACACCTCGGATGTAATCTGGCCCGCAAAGGGCAATTTGGCCTCCCTCACAAAATTGTGCTCCACCCCTGCCCTAGTGGATGGCTTGCACTGGGAGATGGACAGAGGAGTGAGATACTGCCGATTCTCGTGAACCTCTCAGCAGCATTCAACACCATCAACCACAGTATCTCCCTGGGTTGCCTCACAGGGATGGGCATACAATGGTCTCTGCCGAGCTGGTGGCACTCATCCTTGGGAGGCTAGATCCAGAAGGTGGTGCTGGGGGACAACTGCTCTTCCCCATGGCTGGTGGCCTATGGGGTTCAGCCTTGTCCTCCATGCAATTCCGCATCTACATGAAACCACTAGGTCAGGGCTCTCCAACCTTGGGTCCCCAGATGTTGCTGGACTACAGCTCCCAGAATCCCTTGCCATGAGCCATGCTGGCTGGGTATGCTGGGAGCTGTAGGCCAGCAACATCTCAGGACCCAAGGTTGGAGAGCCCTGCACTAGGTGAACTCATGTGGAGTTGTGGAGTCATCAATGTGCAGGTGATACCCAGCACTGCTTTTCATTTACCTCTGAACCTAGGGCAATGCTTCTCAAATAGTGGGGCGGGCCCCCCAGGGGGGGCGCGAGGCTCCGTAAAGGGGGGCTCGTTTGACCTCAGTTAAAAGTTTTTTTTAATATTGTGTTCCTTTAAATCCTGTGCTCCTTTAAATCTTTTCTGCTACAGTTAATAAAGCTATTCTTTGTTGTAAATTGATCCACATTTCTTTCTTTTTTTATTCTCTTATACGTTAATAAGGATAGTGTTATGCAGAGGTGTACTTATAACAATTTTATAGACAAATGATACTATTTACAGTTGCGCGGGGGGCACGAAATGTTTTCTTCTTCCTAGGGGGGGCATGACAGAAAATAATTGAGAAGCACTGACCTAGGGAGATGGTAAAAATCCTCAATCACTGCTTGTCTGCTGGGAAGGACTGGATGGGGCAGAACAAGCGAAAGTTTAATGGAGACAAGATGGGAGTACTGCTGGTGGGTGGACCATTTGACCCGGGGTTAGGTGCACAGCCTGTCTTGGATGGGGTTGCACTTCCCCTCAAAGATCAGGTTCGTGGCTTGGGGGTGCTCTTCACCTGGCACTCCTGTGAGGTGTGCAGGTGGTGTCAGTGCCAGGGCACCTTTTTCAGCCTTGGCTGGTACACCTGGTACAACCTTTCCTGACAGAATTGGACCTTGCTATGGTCATTCATGCCCTGATGATCTCCAGGTTAGACTACTGTAGCATGCTTTGTGTGGGAATGTCCTTGAAAAGCATTTGGAAACTTCCGCTGGTGCAAAATGCCACCAGGTTCTTGACGGGCAAGGCAACAACATATTACATCACTTTTATTTTATTTGCACTGGTTACCAGTTTGTTTCCGGGCTCAAGACGAGGTGCTGGTTTTGACCTTTAAAGCCCTAAGTGGCGTAAGAGCACTTTCTTCCATATATTCCTCCCTGAACACTCTGCACAACATCCAAGACTCTGCTCTGGATTCCTCAGTTGTATGAAGGACCACAGGCAACCCTTAGGAGCCGGGCTTTTTCTGTGGTGGCTCCCACCTTGTGGAATGCTCTTCCAGGTAGGATCCATCAGGCTCCAATACTGTGCTCCTTTAATCCTTTGGTTTAAACTTAGCTGTTCAAGAAGGCATTTGGCTTAATGCTCTCCTAGTATATTTTCATACTGCTTCCTTTATGGTTGCATTTCATGTGTTTATATTTGATTATTTTTTAATATGACAAGGCTGTTTTTTTATAGACTGCCTTAAGTTCACCTAGTGCAAATAGCTGCTGTATACGGGTTTTAATAAATAAATATAATCAAGCCCACCATAAACCTTGAGGCCATCCAGACTAGTCTCTCACTCAGGGCAGGAAAGGTCCTTTGCTGTTACTTCACTAGCCTAGGTGCATCTACCAGTTAGGAACCACCCAGCTTGCATTTGCAGACTGGACATGATTCAACCAAAGCGAAGACCTTTGACTTTCCACTGTTACGAAGTATGCTTTAATTTACATGGACGTGTATTTTACATACGTGTCAACTGAACACATACATGAGAGATCTTTTGGCGTTGGAACTCTGGGTGCATAGGAAAACCTGATACCCCGAGACTAAGAGAGTCAGAGACAACAATGAGGTCCTTGATAGGAATTCTGTGTTTTATTTTTTAAAAGAATTTAAAAAGAATTGAAATCACACATCAGGGAAATTAGAGCCATCCATCCACCCAGGGAATTAGAAACATACATTAACACTGAGCAGGCTAAAGACAACAAGGTCTGTGGCTCACGCTGGCTCAGCTTGTCTGAGTGTGGAAAGCTAAGCAGGGTCAGGCCTGGTGATTACTTGGATGGGAGACCCCTCCTCTAGTTTCCTGCATTGAGCAGGGGGTTGGACTCGATGGCCTTGTAGGCCCCTTCCAGCTCTATGATCTATGAAATCTAAGCATTTAAAGTCAACACTGAAGCTAGGTGCTCTGGGATGCATAGAAAATCAGGTGTGTGTGTGTGTTCAAAAGAGGGGTGAAGGAAGCGCAGCACCTCAAAGAGCAGTTTTAACTCCTGGCGAGGTGTGTGTATGGCCGATTATGGGGAAGGGGAAAGAGAGTTGGGGGGGGTTCAGCCTGGGATAATTTGAAGGGGGCATACTGTTGTGGGGAATTGTGAGTTTTGGAGGAGGGGGTTAAAGCAAATGCAGGACTTTTGGAAGGAAGTGGATAGAGAGGCATAAAAGAACAACAGGGAGCTCCAAGACCAAGAGGTTTTGGAATTTGGAATGGGGTGGAATATTAGGGAAAAGGGAGGAAAGAGAATAATTGGGAGTATGGGCCACTTAGAAGGAAAATAGAAGGAAATGCAAAAAAATCACCTCTCCATATCTACGGATTTGGAGAGCCAGTGTGGCATAGTGGTGTGTTGGACTGGGACTCGGGGGAGATCCGGGTTCTAGTCCCCGCTCAGCCATGAAACTCACTGGGTGACTTTGGGCCAGTCACTGACTCTCAGCCTCACCTACCTCACAGGGTTGTTGTGAGGATAAAAATGGAGAGGAGGAGGATTATGCCGCCTTGGGTTCCTTGCAGGAAAAAAGGCGGGGTATAAATATAATAAATAAAATAAATAAATCTGCGGATTTGTGAAGTGATGGGAACCTCTGTTGAACACCTTCTCTGGAAAAGGGGAGGCAGAGGAGGGAAAGGGGGTGATCTTCCGCGTGGAAAGTGTGAGGGCCGGTCTCTCCTGGATGGAAGGGATCTTCTTTCCCTCTCTTTGTAATCTCTGGATTTGGGTTTTCTTCTTATCCCTCTTCTCAGGATTTAGTAATCAAAAACAAGAGAAAACAAGTTCTTCTTTTGAGATTGCTCACCAGATGTTAGAAACATGGATTTTTAGGTGTTAGGCATTACCAATTTCGCACGACACGCTGCAGTGTTTCTCAACCTTGGGTCCCCAGATGTTTTTGGCCTACAACTCCCAGCATGCCCCAGCCAGCATAGCTGGCTGGGGCATGCTGGGAGTTGTAGGCCAAAAACATCTGGGGACCCAAGGTTGAGAAACACTGCGCTAAAGCCACTTTAGCTACGAAGGCACGACGGCTTAGCATATTGTCCGAACCGAGGATGGCTTTCTCAGGGTGGCTTAAGCTTGGCTTTGTAGCACCCTGTGAAGCCATGGCTTGTTCTAGGGTTTGCTTAACCCTCCAGGGCTTGCGGTGTTGTCTGAACCCGAACAACACAACCCATGGGGGGGGGGGCGCGAGCCCCTCAACAAGCGAGCCGCTTGGCAAGCGGCCCAATCCCCACGTCGCTCTTGCCAAGCGACTCCCAGCGAGCACCAATGACAGCCTCCCACGAAGCGCCCAAGAGGCACTTACGGGCAGCTGTTATCAACGTCTCCGCCACCGCACACCGCTTTCCCCAAGCCCTGCAAGGGGCCCGAGGAGGCGGTACGCGGATCGTGCCACCGGGCAGGGGGAGAAGAGGGTCTCCCCGGGGAGGAGGCGCAGGAGAATGCAACAACCCCACAGTGGTGCCAATCGCAGGGCGATCACACCGCCGGGCAGGGGGGGAAGAGGACAAACAGAATCAGCCCCCTTCCAGCTGGTGAGCTTGCCAGCTGGAGGGGGGGAGCAATTGTTTGTCATCGCACCAGGAGGTGTGTGTGTGTGGGCGGAGACCCAGGAGGACGTGCCCTCTTTGCTTGGCACGCCGGCTGCCGCACCAAGCGAAAAGCGGGGGGGGGGGGGGGTGAGCCACGTTGTGCTGGGCTTCGCCGAGAGTGCTCGGTGCCACCACACAGAGGGAGGGGGCATGAGCCTCTCTGACAGCTGCCCCAAAGTGCCACTTGGCCGGGAGCGGGTCGTCCCTGCTCTGCTCCCCTGAGATACTGGGGGGGGGGGGACTGAGGGGGGAGGAGGTGACTCAGGACCCCCCCCCGGCTGCACCAAGTCATTAGCTGGGCACAGCAGCCCCCCCCCCCGGCTAACTTTAAGCTCAGGGGGGCTACACAGTCATGCTGGGCTTAAAAGTGTCCTGGGAACCTGCCCATTAAAGGAAGAGGAGGAAGAGAAGGGTGGGAGTTGATGGGTCGTATTCTGCGTATCTCTGGCTATCACAGGTCCATGTGAGCAAGATAGCCAGGGGGGGGGATTTTGGGGATTGTCTTAAACAAAGGTGACAAAGGAGTCATGTAGGCATCCCTGTTTACACAACATTCTGTTTTTAGGATCTTTTCAGCTAGAAAAGATATTGAATTATTTCCCCTTCTATTTGGCTTAAACAAGCGGCTTAGAAATCAGCATAAAATATTTCATGGTGGGAGGCTTCTGTGGTTGTTGTTGTCCTGAGGCTCAATCTGAAATTTGCAAGTGTTAACACCGAGGAATTGAGGGGATCAGAGCACAATGGCTGGCCAGAGACTTGTGTGCAAGACTGCAGCAGCTCCACTTGGGACATGCAAGGCCTCATGTGATAATTCCCCTTTACTCGGCACTGGTCAGGCCTCATCTTGAGTACTGCGTCCAGTTCTGGGCACCTCACTTTAAGAAGGACATAGACAAACTGGAGAGGGTTCAGAGGAGGGCAACAAGGATGATAAAGGGACTGGAAACAAGGCCCTATGAGGAGAGACTGAAAGAACTGGGCATGTTTAGCCTTCAGAAGAGGAGACTGAGGGGAGATATGATCGCACTCTTCCAGTACTTGAAGGGATGCCACACAGAGGAGGGCCAGGATCTCTTCTCGATCATCCCAGTTTGCAGGACACGGAATAATGGGCTCAAGTTACAGGAACCTAGATTCCACCTAAACATCAGGAAAAATTTCCTGACTGTCAGAGCAATAAGACAATGGAATCAACTACCTGGGGAGGTGGTGGGCTCTCCCACTCTGGAGGCATTCAAGGTGCAGCTGGACAGACATCTGTCAGAGATGCTTTGACCTGGATTCCTGCATTGAGCAGGGGGTTGGACTCGATGGCCTTGTAGGCCCCTTCCAACTCTACTTTTCTATGATTCTATGAACCTGCTTTTTTGCTCTTCGCCAAGACCAAAAAACCCTAGTCACACACACACACACACACCCTGAGCCAGCATCATATGCAGCCCTTGGGGCAAAACGGTTGTGCAGCTCTGCTCTAGGAGCAGGAGCCAGAGTAAAATCTAAAACTATCAGTAAAATAAAAAAATATATAAAAAAGGCAGAAACGGGCCAGAAAGCTGGAAAACCAGGCGGGACGGGGTTTTTATTGGCTGGTTGGCAAACCTGCTCCAAATCTCCCTTCAAGGGGCACTGCCTCTCCTTCACTGCACACGCTCTGCTGATTAAAGCACCTGCGTTGGTGGGCCAGGTCCTTAGCCACATGAAAGATGTGCATGCACAGCGCAGTACCGGAGTGCATGTTTTTCCACAACTCCCGTTATGAAAGGTACTCTAGGCTTTGTGATGGTGGAGAAATAGGTGGCAATACTCAAACTGGGTTGGGTTTTTCTTCCTGGCACACTGTGCCTGTCAAGTCCCCCAAGCTACAGCACAATGGCAGAAGATCTCATCTCCCCACCCCACTCCACCCGATCTCACTGAGCAAAACTACTATGGGGGGTGAGAATCATTCAGAGAGGCTGGGTGTTAATTCAGCAGCAGTGGAGACCCATATAAACACAACCACACATCTATTTCCTTTCCTTCCCTTCTTCTTCTTCTTCTTTTTTTTTTTTTACAAGAAACACCTTTAATGGTAGAAAGGGGTCTATCAAAAGCTCCTCCCCCATCCCCTAGTAGCAGCCCTGGAGGGAAAAAGCCTCCACGCTGGGGAAGGGGGGGCTCTGCAGTCAGCCAATCACAGGACCGGCCCAATTCCCCTTCACTTCAAGGCGGCCCCGAATGCCTGGTAGTATGCCTAGTAGTATCCAAAATCTGCTGCTGAGGCGTGGTGCCTCAGCTCTCCATTAGTTACGGGAGGCCTCCGGTTAGGAAAACCGCCAAAAAAAAAAAAGTCTACCCTGTTTGCTACTGGAGGGAAAAGCTCCTCCATGACCACTGGGTTCCTGGAGCCAACCTGCAAGTGTTCCACCCAAAGGTGGCCGGGAGCAACCACTTGTGCGTACACAGGATGCTGCAAGGGAAAATTTGCTGGGAAGTACAGTAATACCTTGGATTGCAAGTAACTTGGTTTGAGAGTGTTTTGCAAGACAAGCAAATTTTTAAATAGTTATTTAATTTTTTTTTACTTGATATACAAGCGACATCTTGCAATACAAGTACTGTACAGTCATGCCTTGGATTTCGTTCCGGAAACGTGCTTGTAACCAAAATACTCTTATATCAAAATGAAATCCCCCCCAAAAAAATTTGACAGAGATTTTCAATTTAAGCCGTACTACAGTACTTGTATTGCAAGACATCACTTGTATATCAAGTCAAAAAAAATTAAATAAATATTTAAAAATTTGCATGTCTTGCAAAACGCTCTCAAACCAAGTTACTTGCAATTCAAGGTATTACTGTAGTACGGCTTAAATTAAAAATCTCTGTACAAATTTTTTTGGGGGGATTTCGTTTTGATATAAGAGAGTTTTGGATTACAAGCACGTTTCCGGAACGAATTATGCTCTCAATCCAAGGCATGACTGTATGTGCAAGAACTCACAGGATCTATAGGGTTTGCCTGCCTCAGGAGGCAAAAACAGGCACACTTTGCTCCAGAAGAAAAACGGCAAGAAGGGTGCAGGCAGCAGTGCAGCATGAAATCATTGCCAGAGCGGGAAGACATACGAACGAGCCGGGGCTCTGGACATTCTGCACAAGCGCCGAGTCTCCCCGCTCTGCCAAACGTGCAAAACTAATAATTCCAGAAACTAGATGCGGAGCCTCTTCTTTGGCAGGTTCTCTGCAGCGCTGGTCACTACGCTTCCCACTCTAAGCAGGGTTAGCCCCAGCCCCGTCCAAAGTGTCGCAGTCACAGAAAACCACAGAGCACACTCTGAAAGGTTGCAGCAACGCACACACGGAAAGGGGAGACGGGGAGAAGGTGGGATTCAAATCTGCGGAGAGGAGGAAACAGGCGACACTTCTCCAATTCTGAAATGGTGCTGCGGTTTTGCTACTGCTGTGGTTCGGTTGAGCGGAACACATTTTGCCGAAGCTAGTGCCTCGTTTTCAGCTCCAGCACTACAAGGCCGGCTCCCATGGCAGGGACAGCGTGTGTACACCGGGGGGGGGGGACTGACACACAACTTCAGGGCCCTCTGTGGCTTCTCTGCCTCTCTCTCCTCTTCTGGAGGAGGAACGACAAGGCAGATGGGCTGCATGGCCAGCCCGCAAACTCCCATGGACGTACCTATGTGCGAGACAAGAGCAGTGAGGAGGAAAGGACTCTTTACTGGGGAGAACCCATCGCTCGGTGGCAGGGCACTAGCTTCGCATGTAGCAGGCTTGACCCCCTGGCATTCCCAGTGGAGAGGGTCTTTCTGACTGAGGCTCTGGAGAGCTGCTACCAGTCACAGCAGGCCGCTCGGACCCAAGGCCTGGCTCTGACCAAGGGCGCTTCATATGCCGGAATTTGGGAATGAAGATTCGTGGGGGGGGGGGGGAGGATGTGTCAAGCAGCATGTCTTAGGGCAGTGTTCTCCAACCTTGGGTCCCCAGATGTTTTTGGCCTACAACTCCCAGCATGCCCCAGCCAGCTATGCTGGCTGGGGCATGCTGGGAGTTGTAGGCCAAAAACATCTGGGGATCCAAGGTTGGAGAACACTGTCTTAGGGAGACAGAGCCCTGCTCCGGACTTGGGAGGCTCAGCTGCCTGCTGAACAAAGGGGCCAGGTCTAAGCCTCTCCATATCAGCAGAAGGGACGGACAGACAGACAGGGAGCAGCTCGGGGGGGCGGAGCAGGCGGGCACGGGCATTACCTTCGGATCTTGCCCAGGCCGCGCCACCAGCCACCCGGGGCACCAAGGTCCCCCTGCTTGAAAAGGGGAGTGTACGACAGGCGGAGAAAGGCCTGCAGGAGGGCTGAGAAGTCCCTCCTGCGGCTTAAGACGGATAAACCTGAGATTCTTCGCCACCACCACCACCCCGAGGGCTTACAACAATGCAGACTGCCCGTCCCAATTTCCAGCACAGGGTTGGAATGTTGGGAAAGCGGCGGCAGCGGCGGCCTGTGGCCCAGCTTCCTCGGCCCGTGTGCTGACCTCCTCCGCCTCCTCCGAAGGAAAGGGGAGGGTGGGAAGCTGGGTGAGGCCCACCTGCTGGACGTCAAGGGCTGGGGAAGCCGGGCTGGCCTTCCCCGCACTGCCCCTGGGCTGGAGGGGGAGAATGCGCAAAGAGCCCTCTTGCTTGAGGAGGAACGTGCAGAGAGAAAACGGGAGGAGGCCGCGCTGAGCCACTTCGGGGGCGGGGGGGGGGGGGGAGTTCCCTCACACCATATGAATGGAAGGGGTGAGAGGAAGCAGCCCCCAGAGCGACACGGCAAGCGGGGCTTTCCCCAGGAATTCCGGTGCCTTCTTGGAAGGTGTCCGTTTGGGGGTGGGGAGAATACTTAGTGTGGTCCTTGGTGGATGGGGTAGATGTCCAGCACCACCACCACCACCACCACCACCCCCCCGCGGGTTGACAAGGATGCTCAGAGGGGCAGGTCACTAATTTATTGCCTTATAAAGAGAAGAAACACATCAGGATTCAAAATTAAAAGGAAATGTTTGGGGGGGGGCGGGGGGGGGAAACACTGTCAAAATTTTAAGAAAAAGATTATACAAAAATAGAATAGAAAATTCAGGGCCCGCAAAGCCCCTGGAGAAAAAAGAGTGGGGAGGGGGGGACATTGATTGCATTCGGGAAACCGATACGACACGGCTGCCTTTCAAAGACAGCCACGCGTGATCAGAACTGGAGTGCTTTGTATACACTTGCGTCCACTCCCACCACAGGAGCTTCCACAGGGACAGTCCTGTCAGTGCACCCGAGACGAGAGGGAACCGACGGGCAGCTCCAGAGCCCGATCAACGCGGAAGCACCGGAGCGCGCGAGGCTCCACTTTCAACGTCCAAGAAAGCCACGTCCACGGAGGTCGGCACCAATCGCAGCCGGGGCGGAAATGTTTTCTCTTCCTGCTGCCTGGCTCTCCTGCACTGCCGCCAGCCTGGAATGCCCCTCGCACGGCCCGCTGGGGACCCCACTGTCCGGGGGGGGGGGGGAGTGGCTGCAGCTGCTGCCTCATGACCAGTGGGAGGAACCGATGCCGGTGGTGGCTCCCACGCCCCGAGAGCCGCCCCAGAAATGGCCGCGTTCGTCAAACACTGAGCCCCGCGAAGGTCCATGGCCTGCCGCTCTGCCCCATAGCACTCTATGGCAAGTTGTGCTGACCGGGGAGAGCTCCTTGCCTCTTTCAGCTCGCTCTGTAGACACAGAAAGCCCCATGGAACGCACGGAGTTCACGATCCACAGAGGGAGGCACACGAACCCTCACACGTGTCCCCCTTCCCGCGCCCGGAGAGCAGCAACGAGCGGCTGCTCCCCGCTGCAAAGGCACAGCTGCCGCCGTTAACGCTCCCCGGACAAGGAGCTTTGCCTTTCTTGTGCCCAGCGCTAGTGCAAATGCTGCACCAGGCAGCGGCTCCATCCACAGCCCAGGTGCTGTCGTGTCGACTTGTCCCTCCCTGAGATCTTTGAAGCTTGCAAAGGCAGAACGCGTACAGGGACCACCGCCCCCTCGGAACCAGCGGACCCCTGAGGCTGCCCAACAGCCATTGTCTCCTAACACAGAGAAATGGCCTCTCAAGACTACAGTTCCCAGAATGCACTGCAGAGTTACAGAAAATGGCATGCAGGGAATTGTAGCTTAGCAGGCCCACCTTTCTCAAGGGCACTACGGTGAGCTCATGTTTTGCATTTGACTTGAGTGGCACCTTCCACTCGCTGCCTCCCGCACGGACACGGCCGTGAAGGGCGACCAGGTGAGGCTGTGGCACCCAACCACAGGAGGCGCAAGGCCCGGGCGCTCGCTGGGCGTAGCCGCAAGGGACACTCGCCCTGCTTCAGTGGACCCCGAGGGGGACGAGGTCTCTCCACGCTCACATCAGCTTGCAGCAGCGCTTCTTCTCTGCCGGCGTTTCTTCAGCCGGAGCAGTCAACTTGAGGAGGGGGGGGTCCCCGCTGGCTGCCGTAAAATACACGGAGTTGTGTTCCGAGTCTGGGTGGGGGGCCTCGCCTGTGCCAAGCGCGAAGTCCTCCGACTGGTGCCTTTGCAGCTTGGCAGCGGCTCGCTGCCGCTTCAGGTCAGCTAACGTGTGGCGGGCCTTCTCCTTGCTGAGGTGGGTGGGAAGCTCGTCCTGCGTGGCCAGCTGGTAGGAGACGCTGCGGTCCAGCCGCTTGGAGTACAAGTGCTTGGGGTGGGCCGTGCCGTTGCGCTCGGAGGGCGGCTCCTCGGGTCCTGCCGCCGCCTCTGCCACCTCGGGCTCTTCCTGGAAGACAGAGAGGAAGGATGAAGGCAGACACACGACGCGCAGCTCTGCCTCCTCCTCCCAGCCCCCAGTCATGGGCAAGATACAAGCACCGTAGGACGGGCACACACACACACACACACACACACACACACACACACACACACACACCTGGGGCTGCCTGCCTCACCACAACCCTAGACTCGGGCCAACTGAGGAGATCCTCTCAATTAATTAGGCCCCGCACAAGCTCAGGCAGCCAAGGGCAAAGAGAAAGGGGGTGCAGACAGGGGCTGACAACACGGCTGTGAAGTGCCCTCCTGCTCATCTGTATTTATTTATCAAATTTATATTCCACCATTCCACAAAAAATGGTGATCAAGGCGGCTTTCAGAATGCATCTATTTGGACTGCCTATTTGGGACTCCAGAAGTGAAATTCCCAGCATACTTGCTTTTTTTACTTTGATCTTAACAGATAAAAAATGGGAGATCATACTTGCCTGCCTTTCTTCATCCAGCAGCTCTGGGCTGTGCACACACACACACACACACACACACATGCACACACACACAGAGACACGCCTGGAGTTTCTCTTGCTAGCACTGGCAAGGGAATCCTTTCCTTATCTCCAATCTCTGAAGAGGAAGGGATTCCCCTGCTAGCACTAGCAAGAGAAACCCCAGCCACCACCGTGACAGAAGAAGGGGGGTCTGGCGGGCCACCAGAAATGGCTTACTGGGCCGCACGTTTTGCACACCTGTGCTAGAGCCATATTTGAATGTCTGAAGACCCTTCCTCCCCCATTCCATCTCAAGACTGTGGTCATGCAGACTCAGTGGCTTCAACGTCAAGTCAGGTTTTCCTCTCTCCCTTCCCCCACCTCCCAAACTGCTTTTTGTAACATCTTGCCTGATGAAGAGATCTGCAGAGCTCAAAGGCTTGCACATTTTTTGTGACCTTTTGGTTGGCCTAATAAATATATTTCACTCATACAGATTTTGTGAATTTGTTTATGGCCAAAATGGCTACATTTGCTTTTTGTGAAGCTTTAATCGCTAGACTTAATCGGTAGATTAACTCTTGAGCCCCACCAATTAAACAGAAACTGAAGCTGTAGTTGATGAAAATAATCGTGTTTCGATTATTGAGGCCATTTTTGTTCCAGTGTGTTGTAAGAGGAAAAGAAAAGGAACTTATTAAAATTCCTGACTGTCAGAGCAATAAGACAATGGAATCAACTACCTAGGGAGGTCGTGGGCTCTCCCACTCTGGAGGCATTCAAGGTGCAGCTGGACAGACATCTGTCAGAGATGCTTTGACCTGGATTCCTGCATTGAGCAGGGGGTTGGACCTGATGGCCTTGTAGGCCCCTTCCAACTCTACTTTTCTATGATTCTATGATTCTATGTCCCCCTGGAACTAGGGTTTCCCTCCAGTTTTGTCCCTCCCCACGGTGCCGTCCACTCAGGGTAAATGGCAAACCAAGAGGACAGTTAGGACTTCCTAGCACCCCACAAAAAAACCAGGGACCCTGCTTGGAAGGCGGGGAATTGAGGGGGTATCCCCCAAAACACCCTTTCTGGCAAGACCTTGAGTTTTTTTAGGCTTGTGCCTCTGAGTTATCCATACTTGGGAAAGTGAGGGCAGCCCAGGGTGACATGAGCCCCCCACTCAAAAAAAACCCCCAAAGATTCTGCTGCAAGTGGTGCTTTCCATGCCCCCCACCCTTTTTTAATAATACTAAAAAAAACAGCTTAACAGTGGGCTACGAAGTTCCAATTTCGCAGGGGCACCGTGTCCATTCAGACAAGGGTCCATGCCAAACTGGAACTTTACAGCCCACTGCTAAGTATTTTTCATGGCTCACTGCAGCTCAGGGGACAACTCGGTGCTCCGGCCGTGTCCCCTGGGATACTGCAGGAAGACGGGGGGGGGGGGGGACCCGACCCCCGCTGTGCTCGATCATCTGGTGGGCACAGGGGGCATTTAAGCCAGTGTGTGTGTGTGGCTTAAATTCCCAAGGGGCTTAAAGTGTCGCCTGCAAACCCGCCCAGTGACGGCCGGCAAAAGGGGCTTGAGTCTCTCTCACACTCACACACCTTCCAGTCACCCTGCAGAGCGTCCGGGCCGGCCACGACTCACCGAGATGCGCGCCTGGAGCTCTGCGTCCGTCTGCCGGTCCTCGTCCTCCGCCTCTCCCTCGCTCTCCCGCTGCTCCGCCTGCTGCCAGACAATGGCTTCCTTCTCGTGCTCCTTGCGATAGAGGTTGGTGCGCTCCGTCACGCTGACCCGCCTCACCACTTTCCTGAGGGGTGGGAGGAAAGGAAGGGGGGAGGGAGCCTTCGTCAAGCGCAGCCGCCCCGGGGCAAGATCCTCTGGGAGGGTCGGCGGCAGGAGCCCTTCAAAGCAGAGGCTCCCAAGAGGCTTTTGGCAAACCCACCCACCGCGGCTGCTCCTGCTCTTCCAGCCTGGGCCAAGAGGCCGTCCGGGTACCAAACACTTGAGCGCTCCCCCCCCCCATCCCGAGTCATACCCTCGACTGCCAGCACTGGAGGTGCGGCGCTGGAGCAGCGACTTGTGCTTGTCGTGCGATTTCATGATGGCGTCGTGCTTGTGCTTCAGCTCCAGGAGCTTGGCGCGCACCTCCTCGTCCACACACACGTCTTGCGGGAAGAGAGAACACGGGAGGAGGAAGCATCAGTGCCGCCCAGCACCTCCCGTCTGCCGCCGGAGGGTTCCCTGCCCCTCCTTTTCCTTTGTTATCCTTGCCTGTCCGCTGCCTCTGTCGTCTCCCCAACTATGCATGCTTAAAGAGTGGAAGTTCCTTGGAGCGGAGACTGCAGAGTTTTTTGGAACAGCTGGTTCCACATAAGCAGCCAATAAATAATGAGGGCTCCAGTTCAAGAGCTCTGCAGGCAGCCCAATCTCAGTCCCTTCTGCTTTTTTAGACAGAGCTCAGTGGGTATCCTCGTACACCCACCACCCAAAAAAATACTGTGCAAATTATGCTCATTTCCATAGACTTCCTCGTTTGCGCTAACTCATTTTGCTTCTCACACGAACATTCCCAAGAAATCGCGACTTTTCTAGCAAGGAATGGGGAGACGGGAGGAGGAAAGGTGACGGGAGGCTGGTGATGGGTGAGCTACAACGGCTGGGGACAGAGGGGACTCCGGGACCGTACCCCAGCAGAGGAGGCTGAGGGGACACAGCAGAGGGGACCCTGCGAGCACTGGAAGGCCAATTCAGAGCCGTTACGCCTTCTGAGATTTGGCCAGAGGCCATCACACTTTCTCATATTTCTCTCTGCAGTAAAAAGGACTAGATATTCATCTTTTTAAATAGAAAAAAACAAAAAGGGCATGTAGATCTTGGGCTACCAGTGCCAAATTCATGCCCTTGGATGTATGGGCACCTGGGTAGCCCCAATCACTGTGCTGGCTTCCTTTGATAAAGACTCTCCCCACAAAGGTCTGTAGGTAGGAAGAGTTGACAGGATGCAACCATCACCACCACCGCCCCTCGGAGCAAGGCGACAGCCCGGAGCAGGCTCTGCACTGTCCAGAGGAGGTCGTCACGGTCTCCCCCGAGGGAAGAACGAGCATCGCCTTGCTCTCCTGCCCTTGAAAAACAAGTGCCACTCACACCTGCAGGCCAGGCGTGGCCTGCTTCGTGGGCGCTGGAGCCAGTGACACACAACTGGCCAGGAGTCAGGAAGCCAAAGCGCCTGCCCCGCCGGTTCTACTCTCACTCCCTCCTGCTCACCAAGCGGGGTCTCATCCAACACCGACTTCCCGTTGAGATCTGCTCCGTGGGCCACCAGCAGTTCCACCAGATGAATCTGCCAGCAACAGGGAAGAGGATTTAGCACAGGAAGGACGGGGCCACGTCAGAGGATCGCCGGGCTTTGGGGATCAGCCCAACATTCCTTCTAGTCCAGCGCTGTGGCTCCTTCAGAGGGGCCAGTGGGACACCTCTGGAAAGCTCACTTGTGGGACACCAAGGTGATGGCCATCCTCTGATGACGGTTACCTCTGGCTACCCAAGGGACACCATCTCAATTCAAATTTAATTTACTCAGTTACAGAATCTGCTGCCTCGAGAGGTGGTCGATGGCTTTAAAAGGGGATTAGATAGATTCATGGAGGGCAAGATTATCAGTGGCTACTAGTAAAGATGGCTGTCTATGCTTCCTCCAGTATCAGAGGCAGAAGGCCGCTCCATGCCCACTGCTGGGGAACACAACCAAGAGCGTGCCGCCGAGCACCTGGTCCTACGTGTGGGATCCCCGTGGGCCTCTGGTGGGCCACTGTGTGCACAGCGTGCTGGACTAGATGGGCCTTTGGTCTGATCCAGCTTCAGGGCTCTTCTTATGTCCTTTTTGAGAAGTCAGAGTATAAGGAACAGCATTAAACCAGGGCTCTTGTGTGACTGATAAACACACAAAATCCAGTCCAAATGCTGTCTGTCCCAAGACAAGCTGAATTCTGCACCTGGTATAAATTATGCACATTTGCAGGATAACCGGGGGGTGGTGGTGGTTCTGTGCAGTGTTTGCCATGTTGCATAATGTATCCTGGGTTTGGTAGTCACGGGGAGGGGCACGGTCACTGGAGCCCCACCCTCAACCACTGAATGTCTTACTCAGCCACCTCTCTTGACTTCTGAGGTCTGAGCAAGCCGATCTTGGTGGCCAGAAGAGCAAGAAACTGGCTTCACGTTTTTCAACAAGAACCCAGATTCTCAGGAGGCGAAACCGCTTGTCCATCGCCACATTCCGTGCTCCCTCAAAATCCGGGCACACACAAGAGCCCTGCTTCTACCAGCAGCTGCCCATCTGGCCTCACGGCCTCTCTCTCTAAGGCCTCAGGCTAAGGGAGGTCTTCCTTTGCTCGGCTACTTGAGATCCTTTTGAGTGGAGATGCCAGGGATAGAGCCTGGGACCCTCCGTGTGCAAAGCAAGGGCTCTTCCTCTGAGCCCCCCCGGCAGCGCCATACACACAAAAAGCCATTTTTCTTGCCAGGGCCATGGACCGCCGAGACCCATGAATGAGAAACGGGAATGGGGTCTTCACAAGGAAGAACTACGGAGCTGGAAGGAAGGACCCCTGCCCAACCCCAGGACACAACACTCTGTGCCCGAAGCACCCTCAACAGATGCCTGCCCAGCTAATCGCTCCGTCAGCAACAGTGAAGGAGGGCCCACCACCAACTCCCTCTCGCTCTAGTCACACACTGATCAATTAAGACAGGGCCCCACCCAGCAGGAACGAATGGGGACTGTGCAAAAACGCACCTTCCCTGCCCCCTAGCCATGGGCCAGGCCTACCTTTAAGAGCACTCAGACCCTGCCACCTCCAAGGTGGCTTCCTCCTCCTCCTCCTCCTCCTCCTCCTCCTCCTCCGCCACCGCTGCCTTAGGATGGCAAAGCCACCTCTGCTTATTTCAGTGCTAAAATATCCTCAGAGCTATAAAGTCTTCCCTGATCTTGAACCCAGATGTCCCCCTTGCAGTTTCAACGCTGGAATGTGCTCCTCTCCTCTTTTAGCCACTTGGGAATGGGAAACGTCCTCTCCACCCGCTCGTAAACCATGGTGGCCTTGGGGCGGAGGACTTTCCAGGGTGCCCAGCCTTCCCACTTCCTTCTTCTTCAGAAGACTGTCCCTCCAGACTGCAAAGCCATCCCCCCTGCTCCAGAGTTGGGGCTGCTCTTGCCAGAAAAAGGCCCCCCGCAGAACCCTCTCCCAGCATTCCCATATCTAGCGAGGCCAGCCCTGTGCCTGGAACAGCCAGCTAATTGCCTGCATTACTGTCAGCTGCTGTTTGGAAGTCCTCCACTTATCAAATTTAGCAGGAGATCACAAGAACCATCTGGTCGCGAAGGCTCCAATTAATGCCCGTGGCTTACGCTGGCTCAGCTTGTCTGAGCGTGGAAAGCTAAGCAGGGTCAGGCCTGGTGATTACTTGGATGGGGGACCCCCTCCTCTAGTTTCCTGCCTTGAGCAGGGGATTGGACTTGATAGCCTTATAGGCTCCTTCCGGGTCATTCCATGTAAAATCAACCCAAAAAATGAAAAATTTACCTCACCATCTGCGATTTTTTAAAAAAACTGGCATACTGGTAGACCAGCATGAGAAATGAACATACACCAAATTATAGGTCATTATACCTCACGGTTCAAAAGTACAGTGTGCTCAAAAAATGCCCAAAACACAATTTTTCAGCCTGCCTCATACAGGCCTGTGGCTCACGCTGGCTCAGCTTGTCTGAGCGTGGAAAGCTAAGCAGGGTCAGGCCTGGTTATGACTTGGATGGGAGAGACCCCTCCTCTAGTTTCCTGCCTTGAGCAGGGGGTTGGACTCGATGGCCTTGTAGGCTCCTTCCAACTCTATGATCTATGAAAATCTATGAGATTACAACTGTAAACGTTCCACGAAACCTGCGCTGGAACCGTCTTGGCCACAAGGGGGCAGCATCCCACCCTCGATGATGCTGCCAGGGTCAGCCAAGGCAGCTGGGCCCCCCTCCCCCTCCCACACCTGGGAGCCCGCAGCACTCACCTGGCCCCAGCAAGCAGCAGCGTGGAGAGGCTGCCAGCCGTCCTTATCCTTGACGCTCATGCTGGCTTTGTGCTGAAGCAGCAACTCGGCAGCCTCCAGGTAGCCATTGGCCGAGGCGATGTGCAGCTGTGGGGCAGAAAGTGCAGTGAGGAGGCGGAGAGGGGGGGGGGGCTCCCTGGGAACAGAGCTGAGCCACGCACATCCCCCTGGCCCACCAATTCTGCCTGAACGGCGGGCGGCTGGGCTGCTGGCGGCTTCTGCTAAGGGAGAGCAGAGGAGCTCCGGACCGACCGAGGAGCGGCTGGGCTCCACCACGGTCACGGCGAAGAAGGGCCACCCGCCGGGGCACTGCCCAGGTGGATTCAACTCACGGGCTGGATGCTTTGGTTAAGGGAAAGCCTCTCCTGACTGCCTGGAGGACACGGAGCAACGCAGACATGGGATTTCACCCACGCAAGGCAAAGGCGCCACCAGTGCGGAGAAGGAATTGGGTCGACGCCACGGAATGGACACCACGGAATGGACACCACGGCCTGGGCTGAACTAGAAGGCCTTCGGGCCAGAGGAGCAGAGGAAGCCGCCTCCTCCTCCTCCTGAGTCAGGCCCACGGTCCGTCTAGCCCAGTGTGCTCCAACCTTGGGTCCCCAGATGTTTTTTGGCCTCCAACTCCCAGCATGCCCCAGCCAGCTCCGCTGGCTGGGGCATGCTGGGAGTTGGAGGCCAAAAACATCGGGGGACCCAAGGTTGGAGCACACTGGTGGTCTAGCCCAATGTTGTCGAACATGGATGGGCAGCAACTCTCCAGGGTTTCAGGCAGGAGTTTTCCAAAGCCCTACCTGGAGATGCTGCCAGGGGTCAAATAACCTCCTGTGTGCAATGCAGGGGCCCATCACCGAGCCAGGGCCCCTCCCTCTCGGCCCTACACATGCTCTCATCCCCTGGCTGAAGGAAGGGAGAGGCCCGGAGCCAGAGGTGTGACCCCCATCATGAAGCAGAGCTCCGGGCGCTCCTCTCACCAGGGTGGCGCTGTGGTCCAGCGGGGTATTCAGGTCGACACCTTCCTTCACCAGCCGGTGGATGTCCTCCAGCATGGCACGCTCCACGGCTGAACGGGCCTCCTCGATGGTCTCCTGGGTTATACCTGGCGGAGGGGGAGCGGCGGGAGGAAGGGGCACCATGAATGGAAAGCACCGGGGCGCGGCTGGCAGACTGGCGACGCCCTCCCTCTGCTGGGATCCGCAGCTCCAACGCAGGCACCTCAGACCTGGCAGAAGGAGCCTCCCGGCCTGTGGACCCGATGAGGCCCACGGAGGGAGCACCCCATCTGACCCACCTCCTCTCCCCAGGCAGGGGAAATCTCTACCAATGGGACTCGTTAAAAACCTAATTGCCCTGCGGAGAGGCATTGCTGGGAGGGGGGGGGGCTGCTATGGAGGGAAGGGCTAACCCTCCCCTCCCCTAATGTTGCAACACCCCTCCTCCCCCACCTGATAATCAAACTTTTCAAAGCTTAAGTTACCAAGTGGAGCTGGGGTGCATTTTGTAGAAGGGGGAGTGTGTGTGTGGGGGGGGGAGGTCAATGGGGAATGCTGGGCAATCACGTGGGGGAGGCACAAGCCAGCAGCAGGGGGGGGGGCGCGCTGCCTACTTTGGAATGTGACCCTGCCCACTGCTGGCTTAAGGTCCCCAATATGCTTGCCTGGGGCCAAAAAGGGTACCCCCACCCTGGTTTCTATGATGGTGGTTTAAGGGAGGAGAACATAAGAAGAGCCATGCTGGATCAGGCCAAGGGTCCAGCCTGCGGGGGTGGGGGGGGGCGGAATCAGAGATTGGAGAAGATGATGATGATGATGATGATGATGATGATGATGATGATGATGATGATGATGAATTTTATTTCTATACCGCCCAATAGCCGAAGCTCTCTGGGCGGAGATAAGAAGGGGATGCCCCCGGACTCAGCCGAGTTCCTTCCTGCCCCGTCCGCACCCTGAGCAGGAAAACAGCCGAGTTGCTTTCTATGCAGAGTGGCACAGAGCTCCACGCCTCCCGCTCTATGCACAGGGGTCGGAGGGGAGAGGGCAGGGCGCCTCTGAGGGATAGCACAGGAGAGGGAGGGGCCTCATGGTGGGGGCCCCCACTCCCTTGACGTCATCTGGCCCGCCGGGTTTAGTGCAGGGTGCCATCCAGCCCGTGGACCAAAACAAGTTGCCCCCGCCCCATTTAGCATGTGCTCCAGTTCAACTGACCAACCAGGTGATTAATACAGCAGGGAGGGAGGGGCGGAAGTTATCACTTCTCTCTGAGAGCAGCACGGCCGGCCGTAACAGAAGCTGCGGAGGGAGGCTAGGCTGTGGTTATAGTTAATTGCATTTAACATGCGAGTCATCTCGAGAGGGCTTTCTTTGCCAGGAAACGTGCTGTGAAAATACACGGGCACATACACGGGGTGGCGGGCAGGCCACATCGCTCTCTCGGGGAGGGTGCAGGGGAGGGGGGGAGGCTGAAGTTGAGGAGCCCCTGGATCCGGGCAGGGGTGAGGGTGGATGCGCCACTGGCTCCTTCCTAACTGTCAGACTCTACAAAATCGTGAGAAGCACAGAGGTTAAGAAACTATCTGTGGATAAAAGCAAACGGAAAAGCTTCTAACTCAGAAAGCTCTTGAGGCAGAAGAACTTATTAAACACTGAGGCAGAGGTGGGTTAAATTCCACCTGATGCTTCAGCAGGACTTCAGGAAAACGGGGTCAACCCGTGCTCACGCTTTCAACTCAACTACAGCTGGAGCGTTTTCTTCTTTTCTGTCCATCGGTTCCCACTCACGAGGCAGGAGGCCACCGAACGGCAGTGGCTGGGGAGGGGTGATGCCCCCGAGCCCCCTTGCGGGCTCCCCAGACGCACGCAAGGGGGCCACTGCTGAACTGGACGGGCCCCCGGGCTCCCCTTGCGTTCCTGTTCCTGGAAACAAGGCAGAGGCACCTGCCAAGCTGGGATCGGATTGCATACACTGGCAGCAGAGAGAGAACCATTTTTCTGCGTATCACGGGCCAGGCCGGGCCAGGCGAATGACTTTGGGTGCTGACCCTCAGCGCTATCCGTTCTACCACTCTGTGCTGAAAGAGCCCAGTGAGGGGGCTGTGGAAAGAGCTGGGGTGCAGGGGCACGCGATACCAGGTCCGTATTAGCAAGCCAGCATAGGCAGCCAGTTTGGACAAGAAGAACCCGAGTCCCAGAAGACAGGGGCTTACCCTGGTCGGCCATGGCCGTTTCGATGTAGTCCAGCGTCGCATCGTCCTCGCAGAGGTCATACGGCATGTTCCCATCCGAGTTGACAGCAAGCAGGTCGGCGCCTCTGGAGAGGGAAGGTGGAGAGGAGCCGTGAGCAGGTGGGCGATTGTCTCTCCTCTGTGCCCGACGCAACTGCTGCGCACGGCATCCAACGCTCGCTGCCGGGTGCCGGGTGAAACAGATACAAGGAGTTATTTTTGTTCAGGAGCGACACTTGGAAAACATGCTCCCCGGGCACTCTTCTGGAAGTCCTGCAGATCGGGTTTCATCCTCCCCACTCCTCTCACTCAGCAGGGGCCAGTGGCTGAAACAGTATCCGGCTCCCCAGAGCGCCTTGCACGAGGGCCCGGCAGCTTTTAGGAAGGGGTCCTGCACTCAACTCGGGACCACAATGGCGTCAGGAGAAAGTGGCAGGGAAGAGATTGACAAGCACTGGCCCTGTTTCATTCAACCTGGCAGTAGAACGGCATCAAGACGCTCCTCTCAGGACAGTGTTCTCCAACCTTGGGTCCCCAGATGTTTTTGGCCTACAACTCCCAGCATGCCCCAGCCAGCGTAGCTGGCTGAGGCATGCTGGGAGTTGTAGGCCAAAAACATCTGGGGACCCAAAGTTGGAGAACGCTGTCCCAAGGAGACCCATGAGAGGCATGGAACCAGAGAGGTTGAGAGCACCAGCCGTGAGCTAGAAGTGCCTGGTCCAGCTGTCAGCTCAGCCATGGACTCACTGGGTGACCTCAGGCAAGCCGCCCTTTGGGCTCTCTTGGCCACCCATCCCACAACTGCAGGGTGCAGAAACAGCAAAGCAGGCCAACGAGGAGGGTCGCCAACGTCTTTTAGTTAGTTAACTGCATTTCTGGGCTGCCCTGTGACGAAGTTCTCAGGGTGGCTCACAACCAGAAATAAGGCAACTCAATAACAATAAAAACAATACAGCAGAAAAACATACATTGCAAAGAGTGAAAACAGCTTAAAGCAGACCCTAAGCACGAGACAGAGCTGGGGAACCATGTCGGTTCCAGGGCTCAGAGTCACTCCCTGAGCCCCCATGGGTTGGATGATGCCAGGGATGGGGCCTGCCCCATGACGTCCTTGGGTCCCCAGCTGAAGCACCAGTTGGCCAGCGCTGCAGCCGGAGAGCCAGCCTCGCTCATACCCCACCTTCCACACACAGGGCAGGCAAGGGATGAACAGAGGGCACTCGGGCGGAATCCAGTTAACTCTGAACTGTGATCAACCCATTGGCAGGGGGGCTGTGCACAGGGAAATCTGCTTGTTATCTCCCATCACAGATCGGAGATAACAAGGGGCTGCTCTCCTTGCCTCCTCCCCAAGCCCCTGGTAGCCTCCAGGCCAGGGGGTGGGGCTTGGGGAGGGGCCCATGGAGGGAGCCCAAACACCCGCAGGTCAGATGGGGAATCCTGGCAGACTGAGGTTCACCATCCCTGCCCTAAGGTCTTATATGATAAAATGCACAATCACTGCTCATCTTCTCCAAGATCAGTCTTGAAGAAGATGAGCGGAAATGCAGGGCCAAAAGGGCAAGTGGCCCATTCAGCCTCCAGTGAGACCAGTGCCCTATCCACATGACTGCACTTCCTTCTCAGCATTTGCCCTAAACATACCTTGGACCTAGTCTCAAAGCAGCACCGCCCTCCCTGCTGGTTCAGGCCAACGGCCCGTCGAGGCTCACATTCTGCCTCCCAATACAACCACAGCCTAATGCCCGGGGGAGCTCCCGAGCGGGCCACGGGGACAAGATCCACCCAGCGCTCTCTGGCCCTCATAGGTTGACCATCTCCGAGACTGGAGGCTACCCTTTTGAGAATTGGCTCGTTCATTCAGCTGCCAGCAAGAGTGCCACTGTCCACACGTTTCGCGCATTCTTTCTTCCAGCCACTTATGCCAGCAGCCACCACAATATACTGCAGCCGTGAGTTCCACAGGGTAGTGGCAGCTTGTGTAAAGGAGCACTTGTTTTGCCTCACCCCTGCCTGTCAATCTCAGTGAATAGCTCCAAATTCGTTGTTGCTTTTGAGAAAGCAAGCCAATTTTCCAGCTGCCACCCCTTCTTCACAATTCCTAGACCGTCTGTATCGTGCTCCCACCCCTTGCCCCCCTTTGGCTTAAACCAGGGGTGGGCAACTTGTTTTGTCCTACAACTCCCATCATCACTCACCACTGGCTATGCTGGCTAGGGCTGATGGGAGTTGTAGGCCAAAATATTTGGAGGGCCACACGCGGCCCTCCCCTGGCTTAATCCTTTCCTCACCACCCAGCAGTGGTGACTGATGCATGGCTGGACTAGGCCACGGAAATCGGCAAGCAGAGCCATTCACCGGGCAGGAAGAGCCCCAACCCAGGCAACATAACTAGGGACTGCACTGCCACAGGGGAAAGGCTTTTCCCGGCTGGATCATTCGGAGTCCCTTCCCAAAAGCTCTCCCATTGGCAGGGCCGAAGACTTACTTACAGGAGAACCCTGCAGGCAGCCAGCAGCAGCAACGATAGAGTTACGCAGTCAACAATACAACCCTGTTAAATATTTACAAGCCGGATCCAAGGCAATTACACCAGAGCCCACGGACACGACCTCCATTCCGGGTGAGGTGAGGAGGCTGCCAATGATGCCGCCTCCAAGGAGGAGTAGGGCGGGGGCACCTTGCCTCCCAAGGAGAAAAAAGGGTCCACTCAGGTGCCCTCTTCCTGGAGCAGCTCAGAGACAGGGATACATTCCAGGGATGCGGCTGCAGGAAAGAGCCATGGGCTGAACTTCTCCCTGACACATGACGGTAAAGATGCAAGGACCACGGACGAGAATACAGTCTGGAGTTTGTGAAATCAGGGAGGCAAGAGGGCGAGCCTTGCCGGCTTCCCATCAAAGCGCCTGGCCTGGCCACTGGGTGGCAATCACATGAGCACATGAACTGCCTTACGCTAACTCAGAACATGGTCCACCTAACTCACAGTTCTGTCTTTCCCAGCCCTGCCCAGAGTGCAAGTGCTGGTGCTTGAACCAGAGACCTTCTGCATGAAAAGGCACCGGCTGTGTCAGGAAGCGGTCAGACCTCCTGATACGCTCATACACTGTCGCTTTATCCTGAGCCAGACTACTGGCCCATCTTCCTCCCAAGAACTGCCTACTCCATGTTGTGATATGTATCACTTCACCAGCTGTAGCACACTGTTTACACATGGAAAGAACAGAATGGCTGTAAACAAGTTTGTTATGTCTTTCTGGGTTCTCGTGTTTTTCGCATGGGAAGCCTAGACCGTGGGAGCATTATGAGCTAGTCACATGTATGTATGTATGTTCTGATGACGTGCTAACTTGTTTTTCTGTCTGAAGCCATCTTAGAGAGAGGCAGGACTGCTTTCTCTCTTCTCCTTTGTTCTTCTTGCTGGACTTTTGTCACTGCAACAATGTAACTTCTTTGCTGAGGTGGAGTGAAGCTCAACTTACTCCACTGGATGTAATGCTTGCTATGCATTTATACTCTTCACATGGACTGTAACTAGGAAATGTATACTCTGTAGAACTTTACTTGCTAAGTGAATAAACAGGTAGAATTAGACCTGTGGTGTTACAGAGTGTTTCCTGACTCCATGGATTAATCTGCAAACGGGGAAGCTGGAAGCAAGTTGGATTACAGGCAGGCTGGGCTGGCATCTTCACAACACGCTGCACGCTGAACAAAGGGGGGAGCTGAGATCTGGAAGATTTGTGTGTGGAATAACAGGCCTCTGCTAGCACACAGACAGGATTTTAAATCTCCCATGCGCACACGCACTCTGCTGCTCACGCACGCACACACACACCAACACTCCAGCCCTGCCACCTGAGGTTCTTAAGCAGCAGCGCTGGGGACTGAACCTTCTGCGCAAAGGGCAGATGCTCTACCACAAGACTATGGCCCTCCACCCCCGGGCTGCACATTGATGACCAAGAATCACTGGCAACGTATTTTGTCTTTACCGATCACACAGATGCTTCCAGAGGAATGAATTGTTGGGATTATGCCTGGCACGTGCTATGAGGACTACCTGCTAGTGAAAAATAGAGGCGCACTGACTCACTAACAATGACAGTGCTGTTGGGGCATTTTTATTCTCTCAACAGTTACCACCATCAATGCTTAAAAGGAAGTTCTGCACAGGAGGCCTCCATCAAGACCAGCCAGGGTTTATGGCAGGCTCATTCCCCTGCGCAATATAGCAGGCACGCACATGTGCTCCAGATGGTCTAAGGCTCCTGAGCAGATGCTGCAGCTCAAGCAAGGCTTGCTGCGCATGAATGTATGCACACACACACCGGCCCCACCCCTCTATGCTCTTCAGAGCCACTACCTTCTACACCCGCCCTCTTCCAGGGACTGCACTCTGGTGAGAGCTGCACCTACTCCCTGTGTGAGCCTTTGCACACCACAAGTGCTGAATGCCAGACACAGGATTGAAGGCGAAGGGCTGTGCCTCAGTGGGATAGAGCCCCCGCTTTGCACGCAGAAGGTCCCAGGTTCGATCCCCGGCAGCATCTCCAGGTAGGGCAGGAAAAACTCCCACCTGAAACCCTGGAGAGCTGCTGCTGCCAGTCAGTGTAGACAATACTGGGCTAGATGGACCCGGGGTCTGACTCGGGAGAAGGCCACTTCCTCTGTTCCTAAGGATCCTAGGGATGGGGAGGGGGTCATCCCCCCCCCCCCCCCCCTCTGGTGCAGTAGATGTGGGTGGTACAGGGAGGGATTCAGGCACAGAGTCTTGTCTCCCCCAATGGCTGGCAGAAGCAGAATTATGCACAATAAGCAAACTTTATTGATGCATGAGCTTCCCTTATTTGCACGATGTGTCAATAGGCGTGGCTTCTTTTGGCCACAGAACGTCACCACAGCCACCCCTCACAAGCAGCCTTTGACTACGGCGCTGCTGGCAAGCCCACCCCTCGCAGCTATTGCCCCCAAGGGGCTGCCAAGTCCAGCACTCTGGATTCCAAGAGCGGCCAGCCAGGGGCCCCCGTGGAGACCCACAGGCAGGGGCTCATCTGGCGCCGGGATGCCTTCTCCCCAGAAGATGGCGGAAGCAGCCGCCCACACAGCCGGCCCCTTACTTTTCGATGAGCAGCTCCACCAGATGCAGGTGTCCGCAGGTGGCAGCGGCGTGCAGGGGGGTCCAGAGCTCGCTGTCGCAGGCATTGACGTCGGCACCGGCGTCCAGCAGCAGCTCAACGATGCCCACGTAATCATCAATGCAGCACTGTGAGGAAGACGGAACGGCGGAAGCATGAACACAAGAGGTGCCAATGAACCCCTGAAGAAGCAGGGAAGCAGGGCTCCGGAGGGCCCCCAGTTCCAGGGACAGAGATGTAACCTGAACACGGGGCACAATCCACACGTCCAATCGTAGCCCACCCTAGAAACTGAAAGTCGGCCGCAGTCTGGCGCACGCATTCATAGCCAGCCGGGACCTACAAGACTAGTGTGTTGTTTCCCCTTATTCTCCACTTGGGGCAAGAACCCCATCTAGTTCAAACAAGCTGCACCAGTCGAACTACAGCTTGCTTCTGAGCTGCTGAAGTTCAAACAAGGCAAGAACACCATAAATGCACATCAAGGGCTAACAGGTGTCTGCGAATAATTTTAAAAAGAGGGGAGAAAAAAGAATTCCACACAAAGGTAACTGGGAGAGGATTAATTTTGCAACCACAAAAATTATACAAATCAAACAAGCATAGTATCTTCTGTTTTGCAGAAAACTGCTTTGGACAGTCCGGGGGGGGGGCAAGCCCTCGCTCTGACCACTGCTTTCCATGGCCATCACCATTCATCGCCCACACACTCAGAGGTCCAAACCTGACCATCCGAAAACCTGCTTTAAAAAAAAGTAAAGCCAAGACCTTCAGGACGTCGAACTCTTCACTCACTTCCTACTTGCATGTGTACACAATACAATTGTGGGACTGCCAAAGAGCTTACAATCAAAAACAGAGTGGCCAGAGGAGGAGGAGGAGGAGGAGGAGGAGGAGGAGGAGGAAACTGGCCGCTTAGGAAATGGGAGGCTCCTGCACACCCCACAGGCACCACACTTCGGAGCACCAGATCGCACAAGACTCCGAGGTGGGCAACGATGGTCGCTGCTGCCATTACAATTCATTGGGCGGTATAAAAATGTATTAAATAAATAAAATCCCAAGCCCACGCGACACGTGGCACAGCAAGAGACGGGCCCAGTGCATAATCGACATTAGACAGTTAAGACAGGGGCGAGACTGGGAAAAGGGGGCGAGTCACGTGGCAGGGGAAGCACAGAGAAGGGGAGGGTGCTTCAGGACATAATTTTCAGAAGGAAAGCAGCAGGCACAAAAGGGGGGGGCTCTTTCAAATCCAAGATCTCCAATTTGGGGGCCCACATTGGGGATAGAGAGGTTCCCCCACACCCCATGAAGATGAGTGGGCCTTTCAAGGAGATCTCTGCCCCTTGGAACCTGCCTCTCGGTCTGGCTTCCGAGCTCTGTCCGGCACAAGCCCCGGCCTCCGTCTGCTCCCCAGTCGCTCCTTGTGTGGAGCAGCACACGCTCCTCCAGCCATCCCTCTAAGAGACTCACCAGGAGGCGGCTGCGGACCCACCAGGGCTTGGGAGACTCTACAGCTACCGTGCAGGCGGTGGGCCGGTGGTGGGCAGTGGCAGCTTGCGAGGGGAGGACAGCAGACTCCCACCTCGTGCAGACAGGGAGGCCTTCCTCCCTACACTCTCTCAGCTTTTTGGAAAGGAGTTAAGACACGCCTCCTTAACTTGGTCTTTTACATTGGGAGCTGTGGTTTTAATGTTGTTCTAATGTGTTACAGTGCAATCCTTACAATAATTTAAAATAAATAAAATTAATCCTATGCATGCCACTCTCAGCCTAACCTACTTCACAGGGTTGTTGTGAGGATGAAATGGGAGAGGAGGAGGAGGAGGAGGAGGAGGAGGAGGATTATGTAAGCTGCCTTGGGTTCCTTGCAGGAAAAAAGGCGGGGTATAAACATAATGAATTAAATATAATGAATTAAAAAGTCCCATGGTGCATAGAATTACAACCTTGATGTTTTAATGTTGTTGTACTGCTTTTTTATGTCTTTATGTCTTATTGTTTTTGTATCATTGCGCACCGCTGTGGTGACATTTGTGGAAAGGCGATACAATAATAATACCCCCACCATCACCACCGTGGCAGCCAAGCCAGGTTATAGGGCTGAGAACCCTAACAGCCCAAGGATATAGCCACAGTCGCCCTCCTTCTTTCTCCTTCAATATCTACAAGAAGGAGTACTTCCTAAAGGTAGATGGTGTGAAGGATCAGCAACCGGATCCTTTGCGTGAGTTCGGCAACTATAGGGTTAACCGGCAATGCAATACGGCTCGTATCGAGTACAAGAGGAAAAACCACAGCCCTTTGAATGCCCAAATAAGGCTTTTATTTGTTTATACAATAATGCAGGTCGGAACTAACAGTTCTCTAGGAATATGTTTACTGTCAACACAACCTTAGCTGACTCCCGTCTTACCCAATCAGCAGGCTCCCAGGCTAGCAGAGCGGACCTTGCCTCTCTCCTCAGACCAAAGACAATACTCTAGTCAGTTTCAGTCTAGCTCTCGATCAGCGCCGCGTGGCTGAGACTGGTGTACCCGGACGGCTTGCTTAAGGTGGATCTGGCCCTGGCGTACCCGTGGTTCCCAACAACCAACTACCGGAAGGGAGAGGGGTTTTCTACCCCGGATTTCCCGCTCTCCCCGCCCTCTAGGTCAGGTGGGGGGCTTATGCCTGCCCCTCTGTTTCAGGTGGGCTTATTCCTGCCCAGGCAAGAAGGTGACGTAGGGGTACTTTGCAGCTCTTTGAGACTGCCCTGCTCGTTGATGGTCCTTGATGGTCCTTCCTGGACTTTTGTGGATCTCCGCCAAGACCCTCCTTTGTTGGGGCTGATGACTTGTCTGGTTGTTTCCCCGGTGATCTCATCCCTCCTCCCTCGCCCCCTCCCTGGAGGGAATTGTGTGTGTGTGTGTGTGTGTGTGTGCAACTGGTGTTTGGGCTTTCTCCACAGATGGATTGCAGTATGAATCCCTGGCAGAAGTGCCGTTACCCGGGGGCAGGAGGGTCCATTTCAGGGGGGAAGGAGGGTGGGAGGGGGCGTCAGCCTGCCAGCCCAGTCTGCACAAGAGGAATTATCACCTTGCCCAGTTGGTTTCTGCAAGAGGGGAAGCGGCTGGGATTAAAGGCTCAACAGGGCACGTTTCCAACAAGAATTCACAGCATGCTGGGGATCAGCACAGAGAAATATTTCAGCCCTTTGGCACGGAGGCTGATGCATTCCCCAAACGGCAAGGGGAGGGCCAGAAAGAAGTGGGGTACACAAGAGCAGGCAGGGCAGACAAGAGCGACGGCCAGGAAGGAGCAAGCAGCCAGGACTAGATGCCTCTGCACTACCAGACTGAAGAGAGACGAGAGGCGCCGGCTCAGGAGCCTCAAGGAACAATCAGCACGGAAGCAAACCAGACTGAAAGATCAGGAGCGACACCAAATGGTGCTGCCTGCGGTGCCACGCAATTTCCCTACCCCTTCTACAAGCTGTGCTGGCTGCATTTTATCACTGGCAGGAGCTGAACTGGGCGGAGGATGGCAACGGGGCAGGAGAAGACGCCAGCAGAGGACTGGCTGGGCAGGGTCCCCGAGGATCCTGAAGGAGGAGTTGGTTATGTTCAGCCTGGAGAAGAGACGGCATGACAGCCATTGTTAAATATTTGAAGGGCTGTCACACAGATGATGCTCCAGACTGGAGTGCAGAACCCAAACCAACAGGTTCGGGGGACTTTTGACAGACTGCCTAAGAAGGTCAGGTGGACTCTTCTTTGCAAAAGGGTTTAAAGCAGAGGCTGAATGGCCACTTATCAGGATTTCCCGCATGGTTGGGATTTCCCGCATGGTTGGGGGGCTGGTCTAAACTATCTTGAGGGACCTTCCAACTCTCCGATTCTACTTCTCTGGTTGCTACATGGGCTCCAACAAGCAGTGGTGCTGTCAAGATGGAAAATGGGGGGATGGGGTGGCGGGGGTGGGGGTGACAGACAGACAGACAATGCTAGGCATTTTATACCTGAGGCTGGCACAGATGGCAAGAGACCAGGGCAGAACTTAAAGAGCAGGCATTTGACTCACCTGGTGCAATGCAGTAAGGCCATCTTCATTGTACAAATTGGGGCTGAGGCCACTCTGAAGGAACTGGCGAACTGTTAAAAAAGAAGAATACGACCTTTTAGACAAGGGGCGTGTGAATCTAAGCTTGGCCACTGGGTCAGGGGGCCAAGAGACACAGGAGGGTACAATGATGAGACGCGAGGGAGTTCGGGGCTCAGAGGTTCAACCCCACCACCACCTCCGCCCAGACTGGCCCATCTCTGCCACTGCAGAAATCAGTCCCAATAATAAGTTTTATCATCAACATGGATTCTGAGATCCCTGCTCATTATAGGGACAGGATGCTAGTTTCATATCAATTCTTTCTGGAAACCAAGTTTCCAGGGCAGCAGCCTGTTGAGTGACGTGACGCCAGCATGGGCGTAGATTTCACTCTGCTCCTGATCTGCGGCCGCACGCTCACTACAGAACACACCTCTATGTTTCAGAGTCCTGGCCACTTTATATATTACAGTTTCCTATGTGGCTCTGTGGCGTATGGTGGTGCAAATGCTTCCCCCGCCACCATCAATCCGCTGAGGGACACTGTTGTGCTCTCAAAATGCTTGAAAGATTGGGCCCACATTCACGCACACGCTGGCATTCTGACACAGGGCACCCCAAATCAAGGAGACTCAACGAGGCCCCTGCTCAAACAAAGCGCCTCCATTCTGCCCTCCTGAGTTGTTGTTTTTTTAAAATACATTTTTATACCGCCCAATAGCCAAAGCTCTCTGGGCAGTTTACAACAGTTAAAAACATAAAATACAATATAATATAAATATAAAATGTAAAACCACCGATTAAAAACAAACAGCAGAGCTAGCAGCAGCAGTTACAATAACAGAGTTAAAAACAACTACAAGATTAAAATGATTACGGTAAGATGATTAAAATAATTAAAATGCCTGGGAGAATAGAAAGGTCTTCACCTGGCGACGGAAAGAGTACAATGTAGGCGCCAGGCGAGCCTCTTTGGGGAGCTCATTCCACAACCGGGGTGCCACAGCAGAAAAGGCCCTCCTCCTGGTAGCCACCTGCCTCACTTCCTTTGGCAGGGGCTCTCGGAGAAGGACTGCTGACAAAGATCTTGGTGTCTGGGCAGGTACATATGGGAGGAGATGATCCTTCAGATATCCCGGCCCCAAGGCGTTTAGGGCTTTGAATGTTAGTACCAGCACTTTGAATCTGGCGGGGAAACAGACTGGCGCATCAACCTAGATGACACCTCTAACCTGCCCACCTCTCCTGCTAAGTTCTCACCAAAAAAGCTGCCAGCTTCCTTCCCTATCAAAGACAAGGCTAGCAGCTAGACAAAAGAAAAACTTACTAACTCCCACCTGCTTTCCTCTAGGAACACTAACAAAAATAAGCTCACACCGATTCTAACATTCCACAAGCTAACTAAGCCCAAACCCTTCCAGACCACTTCGGATCAGATTCTGGCTATAAACTGTAAGACCCAGTACAGCACCACAACAGGCACAACCACCACGCTTGTGATGCGCACGCTATGCCCCACATGCAACCTGGTGCCCTCCAGATGTGCTGGGCTGCAACTCCCAATGGACATGCTGGCTAGGGAAGATGGGAGTTGTAATCTTAACACATCTGGAGGGCATCGGATTAGGGAAAGCTGCCTTACATGGAAGTCAATGTCTGTATAGGAAGCTGCAGAAGCAGAGCAGTTTTCTGGGCGGGATCAAATGGTAGTCCTACTTAGAGTAGACCAATTCAAATGAATGGGCCTTAAATTAGATTAGGATTGGACACAACCCAGTGTTCTAAGTGCTGGGAGCTCTGAGAAAGCCAGCAGCAATTTTGTCAAGCTGGCAGCTGAGCCCGTGCCCCCTTGCTGCCCCCAAACCGGCGCTGGGCAAGGACATTATGAATTCCTGGGATTAACTCAGCCATACTCCCTCCCTGAGCAACACAACAAAACGTCCTGAACTGACCACATCAAAAAGGTCTGCCTGTCTCTCTCTGTGTACATAGGCATGGGGCATGGGCATGTCACGTGAACATGACGATCCAGAGGGTGCTCTCAGGTGAGTTTCCAGCTAGAGAAACTAAAAGCTACACACTTGGGATATCAGATCACTGTGGTTTCAAGCAACACAGAAAGGCAGACTCCTTGAGGATCTTCTTGGGTGTGGAGGAAGGAATCTCTTTCTCACACTGGCTCCCCTACGACTTAAGAAAGAGTGTGGTAGTGACAGGAAACACTTCTGGTGCTGGAGTGCACCCACACTCATAGTGCAGCCGAGGTTCGAGAGACAGGCTGCGCAGCTTGACTGGGCTAGGTAAGCAGGTTAAAGCCCTAGCCTGGCCTGGCCCACGTTTTAACCCAGGCACGGGGAAACAGTTCAGGCCCCCTGGACCCTGCAAGCATCACCTATTTACAGCCGGCTGCAAGAAAGCAGCCAGACGAGATCTCTTGGCCTGGCAGAAACTGGAGCCCCAGGATGGGGTGGAGCCAGGCAAGGAGAGGCTTTCCATACAAATGTCAGCAATGGCCAGGGAAGAAAGCAAACAACTTAATATGCATTTAACTAAGAAATTGGGTAAACACACACCACAAGCAACCCGCCCACACATACACCACACACACACACACACACCTTGTCAGTTGTACCTCAAACAAAACCAGGGCAGTTTGCCTGGATGTAGGGCGCCATGGGGGCAGGCCGCTCACTGGAGGAGGAAGAGGAAGAAACACGCAAGCACATGCGCCTTTGCACAGGGCAACACGGGGCAGGCATGTTGATTTAAGGATTACATTCCAGCACCAGCAAGGCACTTCAGCAGCCCAGCCAACTGCTGGGCTGCACAAATCCTGGAAGGAGAGTTGGAAGGGGCCTGGAGAATTGTCCAGCCAGAGCCAGGTCTATTCTGCCTATCCAGCTGACTGTGCCAATGAGCGAGCTGAAAAGAGGTGCAGGATCCAGCACCCTGAACATCGCAGCTATTCCTCCCCCCACTTTCAAAGCAAGCTTCTGTCCTCCTGGCTGACAAACAGAGCTCAGAAACATGCAGGCACCTCTGGTGACATGCACTCACGGACCTGAAAGATAGACACACACCAACAGCTCTGCCCTTTTGCTCCTCGGCCCCACCAGCTAGCAAAAGTAACAAAAGTAATCCACATTAATCCACAATCCTTGACAAAAGTAATCCACATTATTCAGAAAACGGAGTCCCACAACTGGAAATTGTACTAAGTTGATAAACTTGCAGAATTTATTCCAAGCAGAGAAGCTGTTGTAGAAGCCATCCAGGCAGCCTTATCCGGCCCCCTCTCCCTGCCACATCAATTGGCACAGTCCCGGTGTGCTGGTGCAAAGTGAAACGCCCACCGTGGGCCAGGATGTTTGCATGGGACCCAGTGGTTCCATCACTCCTCCTGCTCCAGCTGAGCGCTTCCTGTGCTTTTCTGCTATTCCAACCAGGCCACATGAAAGTAAAGGACAAGAGAAATTGGGCTATTATGAACTATTATGAGCTCCTTATTTTTGCTTCCCTATCCCAAGATTTTAGAGCTGAAATGGACAAGTCAAAGTGGATCTTATTCTAGCCAGGATCAGGGCTAGAAAAAGAATTCCCAAGACCTCACATCTGAAAGTGCCAGCTCTCCACATGACTGAAGCAAGTCTCGCATTCCCAGACAAAAGTATTAAAGCATGACATCCTCATGCAACCCAAGCGCCTTGGATTTTTCCAACCGTGGTCAGAATTACCACTGGGCCTGAGGGCCCTTACGCTGATTGGCTGTCCATCTCCCTCTCCCTCTCTTGTGGGGCACCTTGTAGGAAGCTGAAGAGAAGGGAGTGGAATGAACAAGACATCTACTCAAGTAAGGTTATTGTGAGCCTTGGAGAGTCTGCGATACCCAAAATGGAGGCTTGCCACATACACGCAGGAGACAAGAGTCCAGCCTTGAGAACTTGCCACTGGGAGTGAGACACCGTCCCAGTGATGCCAAGCAGGACCTCCCCACCAGGAGGGTAACAGCACAGCCAAGAAAGGGTGACCAAGCTCTCATGTGCCTCCGGCACGGGCTGTGATTGAAAGATTAACGATTTCATCTTTAGTGCCCTGCGGGGTGGAACATAATCTGTGTTCTGTGACCTCAACACTGTAACTGTAGGATAGACACTTAAATTTAGCAGTCAGATAGAACACAAATGAAACTCATGTTCAAAAAGGACCTTTTAAAAAAATAAAATGCAGTGACAAATGTCCTCTCCAGCTGCTCATCCCTGCTGCAAGTTCTGGCATATGTCACACTGGAGTACACAGGCTAAAAACACCACACCTCTATAACCCCTTTAGGAGAGGCCCTTCCACGGACCCTCAAGAGCGGCTTCTCCAACCTGGTACCAGTCACCTGTGTTGGACTACAACTCCCATCATCCCCCAGCACAGCTAGCAGGCACCAGGTTGAGGAAGGCTGGCGAAGAGCAAAATGATATCCCATTTAAAAGGTCTCCCTCGCCCAGGCTGTCTGCCCCAAGTCATCTCAGTTAACTCCAGGCCTATGAATGCAGGACCAGCATGTGACTCTGGGAAACTGGGTGTGCCATGAAATACCTGGCAAAAGCCGCAATGCAGCCTCCTGCGCTTCCACATCACTGCTCTGTGAAAAACAAGCCACCATTCTCAATGCAGGAACCACTCCCTGCCAACAGAAACTTGCCAGAAATGAGGAAGAGCCGTTACAGAGGGAAAACACCAGCAGCAATTGGCAACGCTGATGCACCAAAGGGATGCAGTGAACACTGAGCCAGCGGCTTTCCCCGGGCTGAAAAATGCTCAAGGGCATTCAATGGGTGGCAAGACAGGCCGCAGTGGGTCAAAACACAGCGGACCAAGTGGGCCTTCAAGCAGCAATGAGAAGACAAGAGGGCACTAGAGAGGAAATTAACCCCAGCAGCCAAGCAGTTTGAAACCTCTGTTGGTCCACTTCCTTTATTGGCTGCATTTTCCTCCTCTGGGGAGCTCAAGCGGGCAGACCCCCCCCCGCTCCGGGCACTGACCAGAACCAGACCTGCTTAGCTTCAGCAAGGCTGCCGTCTCAGGTGCCCATTCTGAATGCCACGAACAGTAGATGGACGGAGCCAACCCACCAGGCACAATTCAGCGGGAAGTTCTCCTGCGCAACCCTCACTGAAACGAACAGGAGCTATGCAAGAGCATTGCGTGGCTCTGCTCTTTGGGGCGAGGTCTGAGCAGGAGAATGTTCTGCTGGAGTGCACCCCAGGTTGATTATTGGATGGGTGGCAGAGCGCGAGAGAGATCCAACTCACGGGGCACAATTTAATAACATTCTCCTGCACAAGCCCCACTGAAAGGAGCAGCGACCCTTCATTCAAGTTGACATTGTAATGGAAACATTCCAGCTCCCCCAGGAAAGAGTCAGGTCCCGTTTTCACAGCTTAAACTGAATATTGCAAGCTTGGGGGATACAGAGGGGGATGAAGAATCCCAGCGTTTTATTTGGCTTGCCAGGATATCACATCAGGACCCCCTCACCCCAAACACACACACACTCCTGGCACAACTAGCGTACCAGGAAATCCACCCCTCTTTGTGGACACAACATTGCTCACGGGGGAATATTCCATCACATGTTTCATGAATTGTTTTTTAATCGTTTTTAAAGGCACTGCACTGCCTTATCGACTGTGGTTTGCATATTGATTCTTGCTGTAATTTTTTTTATTATTATTATTTACTGTAAACGACTGTAAGGCAGAAGTGAAAATTAGGGAACAGCAAGGCCACCCTGGGAGTCAGGATGCTCGTGAATATGCTTTGTGTAAGAAGCTGCTGAGCAGAGCGGACCATCTTCCAGCTGTTTTTTGATAGTCACACATTATATAACCAATCGCAAGATTCGATCCCAGGTGTGTTTCATGTTCTGTTCTTTCCAGGATTGTTTTGTTACGCAACTTCCATACCAGCCTATGCTAGGCTGGCTGGGGGATTATGGGAGTTGCAGTCCAACACAGCTGGAGGGCACCAGCTTGGAAAAAGCTGTCCCATGACAGTCTGCGATTCAATACTGCGATCCACCCTCAGTTCAGGCTCTGTGGGTTCCCCCTCTGCGGCTATTCAGGACACACACCCCGGAGCTGTGAAGACACAGCATCGAGCAGGCAGGCAAACCTCCAGATGACTCCAGCGGTCAGGGGCCTCTTTTGGAGCCCCTGGGCCAGCCCCCTGTGACCCAGGACTGCAAGAGTGTCTTCCCAGCTGCACAAAGGTCACGCCTGCAGCTCCCCTGCCGTCCCCTCCCCTTGGCTTGTGTGCCACAGCATTCCAAGGGCAGTTATTACAGCCCAGCCAGAACAGCCTGTTCCTGCCATGGCTCTGTGTGTCTACTGTAAACTGGCACAACACACCCACATGACACACACACACCCGCCCCATGCCCCTAAGTGCTAGGGATGTCCCCATTATGTTTTTGTTTTAAGCTGTCCGCCGTTAACCTTGCAATGCCCAGTTTTCAGCACGTGCTCCTGTTTTCCTGGATTTGCTAGCACCTCTTACGGCTGCTAGAGGCCAGTACTGTACCTGGCTAAAGAAGACAGACAGACAGACAGACAGCAACAAGCACAGGACTGTGGCTCACGCTGGCTCAGCTTGTCTGAGTGTGGGAAGCTAAGCAGGGTCAGGCCTGGTGATTACTTGGATGGGAGACCCCTCCTCTAGTTTCCTGCACTGAGCAGGGGGTTGGACTCGATGGCCTTGTAGGCCCCTTCCAACTCTATCTATGAATCTATGTATCTGGAAGGGAGAGCTGCCCAGCTGCCACACTTGCCTTGACCAGCAGAAGGAACGGATGGTTGAAGACAAACATCAGCAGCTCCCAATATTGGTTTCGCTGTGGGAAAACCACAGGGGGGAAGCAAGTGGTACAGCTTGAAAGTGGTTAGTAGGAGGAAGCAAGTGGAAGCAGCTTCCCCAACCTGGTGTGTGTGGTTTCCCCTCCCCCCCGGATGTGTTAAGACTACAGCATCCCATCACCCTGATAGCACCCATCATCCCAATGGCCATGCTGGCTAGGGATGATGGGAGTTGTAGTGCAACACATCTGGAGATCATCGGGTAGGAGAAGGCTGCCGTAGGCAGTGCTTCTCAAATAGTGGGGCGGGCCCCCCAGGGGGGGCGCGAGGCTCCGTAAAGGGGGGCTCGTTTGACCTCAGTTAAAAGTTTTTTTTAATATTGTGTTCCTTTAAATCCTGTGCTCCTTTAAATCTTTTCTGCTACAGTTAATAAAGCTATTCCTTGTTGTAAATTGATCCACATTTCTTTCTTTTTTTATTCTCTTATACGTTAATAAGGATACAGTGTTATGCAGAGGTGTACTTATAACAATTTTATAGACAAATGATACTATTTACAGTCACGCGGGGGGCGCGAAATGTTTTCTTCTTCCTAGGGGGGGCATGACAGAAAATAATTGAGAAGCACTGCCGTAGAGGGACTCTCCTCTCCTGGGAAGTCACCAGAAGCAGGGAGCCGTGGCCCGCAGCTCCAGCGGTCCACACGGGTGGGCACTCAACATTACTGGCTTTTCATCGTGCAGAACTACCAGCCGAGGTAACCAGTGGCATTTCAGACGTAGACTGGTACCTGTATACGCAGCTCGCCCAAATGCAGGGCTCACAGAGTGCAGGAGGGAACTGCCTCCACCCCCGGCCCACCATTTTGCTTTGGGCTGCACTCCCCACCCTCACCCCCCCCACCGCTCCTCCTGCAAGCCGCCATTTTGCAGCTTGTTCTGGGTGGGGGACCTCCATGTTCTAGCCTAGCACAAAGAGAAAAAGCACCCGGACACACCGCACAGCTTAGTTAGGACCTTTCATAGATTTCATAGATCATAGAGTTGGAAGGAGCCTACAAGGCTATCGAGTCCAACCCCCTGCTCAATGCAGGAAACTAGAGGAGGGGTCTCCCATCCAAGTAATAACCAGGCTTGACCCTGCTTAGCTTTCCACACTCAGACAAGCTGAGCCAGCATAAGCCACAGGCCTGCTGCACCCACAGTCAGCATGACTTACGAGTGCCCTTCCCTAACCTCGTGCCTTCCAGGTGTGTTGGGACTGCAACTCCCATCATCCGCAGCCAGCATTGCCAATCTTTCCCCAGCCTGGTATGATGGGAGCTGTAGTCCAACACATACGGAGGGTACCAGGTCTGGCTGGTTTAGAGGCAAATTAGGAATTCAAGCCTGCAGTTGGGTTTTGCAATAAGGAACCAAAGGATGGGAGCTGTTCCGGAAGAACCAATCCAGATCATTTCAGTGTAGCGTCATGTCTGCGGCATCAATACTCTTTGCTAGCTAAATCCATCCACAACACACATCCCTTATACTCTGCAGCGCTCCCAGAATGTCCCTCTTGTCACATAGACTTCCAACTCTTTCTGAATAGCACGTTGCTTCTTGATGTAAGAGACTTGTCCATCACGGTCTCCCCAGCTTGCGCCCCCCCCCCCCCGAGCTGGACCTCCTTCCCAAACTCTGACATGACCAGGGACTGAGGTGAGCAGCACTACATACAACATTTTGCATCTTCGGATGGGGTTTTTGCTGGCACGCTGTCAGCAGCCAGGGAATACAATCAACAGCAGTAGATAGCAGAACAAGCACGGCTGCTGCTTCATCGCATACGCAGGACTTCAGGGGAGCCCCACTTTAGGTCCACGCCTCTTTGCAGCCACTTTCAATGTTCCCGTGGCTCGGTCAAACAAGGAGTTGGCCAAAAGCAGCCACCGTCCAGGGCAGACGTAACGTGGGCTTGTAAATAATGTTTGCTCTTTTTGGAAGATGATCTAGGCTGGCCTGAAGAGCAGCAGAGCTGGCTCTGCCATTAGGCAGGGGAGGTCAACTGCCTCAGGGGCAGATTTTAAGGCACCAAAGGGCAGCAAATGGACAGTTGTTTACTGCCCAACTGAAGTGAGGCCTTTGGTTTGATGACTGGCCCATTTTGAATGTCACCTGTCAGTCAGTAACACCAGGGGTGCTCCCAGGCGAGGCTTTTACTGCGCAACTGCCCCGCCTCATTTACAGAATTTTACAGGGGGTCCAGACATGGTTGCCTTCCATTTCTAAGCCCCTCGCATTTTCCTGCTGCTTCTTTCATCTTTCTTACCACAGAAAGTCTGGTAAAGAGTAAAAGACAAGAGTAACTGCACAATGCCTTTTGACTGGTAGCGCAAGCAAGCCCTCCCTACGGCAGCACCCCCAGACCTCCGCTGAATGTCGAGATAGCAGAACAGAATGGCTACACGCGTTCAGAACATGATTCTGTGCTTCAAGACAGAACAGCGGCTCAACCCAGCCAATCCCTGCTTACAAATGGGGGAGGAACACAAAATCCAAGGCACAGTGACGTTCCCCTTGGAAGACTGCAATACAAAGTGATAGGTCCCTTGAAAAACTGCGGCATTGGAATCAGCTCAATTGGGGGGTGGAAAAGTCTGGTGAACTCGCCAGGTTCGACCACCACCACCACCCCCAAGGCTCCGCTCGCCCTACCTTTCCCCCCGACTCGACTCGCATTCTCGCAAGCCAAGCTCAGGAAGCGACTTCCGGTTCCCAGTGCTACATTGTTTACCTAGAAAATGATGTAAGATACTGTGAAGGATCAGCAACAGGATCCTTTGCGTGAGTTCGGCAATTATAGGGTTAACCGGCAATGAGATACGGTCTGTATCGGCTTTCGCGTACAAGAGGAAAAACCACAGCCCTTTAAATGGCCAAATAAGGCTTTTATTTGTTTATACAATAACACAGCCGGAACTAGCAGCTCTTTAGGAATACTACGCTGTCAACACGACCTTAGTTGACCCCCGTCTTACCCAATGAGCAGGCTCCCAGGCTAGCAGATTGAATCAGGTCAATATCCTCACATCAGAGACAGTACTCTAGTCAGTTTCAGCCCAGCTCCCGATCGGCGCTTCCTGGATAAGAACGGTGTACCCGGACGGCTTGCTTTTAGGTGGATCTGGTCCTGGCGTACCCGTGGTTCCCAACACCCAACTACCGGAAGGGAGAGGGGTTTTCTACCCCGGATTTCCCGCTATCCCCGCCCTCTGGGTCAGGTGGGGGCTTATGCCTGCCCCTTCGTTTTAGGTGGGCTTATTCCTGCCCGGGAAGAAGGTGACTTAGTGGTACTTTGCAGCTCTTTGAGACTGCCCTGCTTGTTGATGGTCCTTGATGGTCCTTCCTGGACTTTTGTGGATCTCTGCCGAGGCCCTCCTTTGTTGGGGCTGATGACTTGTCTGGTTGCTTCCCCGGTGATCTCATCCCTCCTCCCTCGCCCCCTCCCTTAGGGGAAATGTGTGTATGTGTGTGTGTCTGGGGTTTGGGCTTTCTCCACAGATACGTTAAAAACAGCCGCAATTTGCGTAACTTGCGGCCATTTATAACGTCTCTTATGCCATTTTCTACGTGAACAATGTAGCACTAGGGACCCGGACGTCCAGTGAGTGCCTCGGCTGGCACTTGCGCGCTTGGCTCGGCTCCTGTGGCAGCAGCGCTCGGCTTCCGCCCGGCCAGTCACCCACCCCCACATCCAGGACAGCGCGGGTCATTCCATGTAAAATCAACCAAAAAAAAATGAAAAATTTACCTCATCATCTGCGATTTTTTAAAACACTGGCATACTGGTAGACCAGCATGAGAAATGAACATACACCAAATTATAGGTCATTATACCTCACGGTTCAAAAGTACAGTGTGCTCAAAAAATGCCCAAAACACGATTTTTCAGCATTTGTGACTACACAAAAAGTATCATAGCTTCCTTCAGAATTGACCTAGAAAGTAAATCATGGTGTCATATGAAAGCTCTCGAACTACCCTTTTATTTGATATGTAACATGAAGCATGCATGTGAAATAAAATATTCAAGGTCATAGTTTCTTTAATTTGACCTTGAATTCCAAAAAAACCAAATGTTTTTTTTTGCTCGATTTTTTTCCTCAGATAACCCATGTTTACCTTGAGTATATGTACCGATTACCAGAACGGGGTTCCGAACAGTTCAGAAGATGTGAATGTTCTTATACATGCACAGTACCTCCCTACAATAACTTCACCCCCTTATACACACTTAAAACAGATTTTTTTGGAGGGAAATTAAACTTAAGCCCGCCCTCTCCCTTCCGGAGCTTCCGGGGCCTTCAGGCTGAAACCAAACCAGGCATGGGTAGGCCTCAAACCTTCACAGAGATATATCTCTTTGGATGTCTACATTAAATCAAGCTTTATTCACAGATTCTGATAAGAAAGAAAAAGGCAGGCCTGAAGCCGTGACAAGTGCCGACCCCACTTCTGCTGCAATGTGTTCATGACTTTTCAAATTGTTCAATTGCTGCACACCATTTCTACAGGTAGCATAACTAAGATCTATAATTTCCCTGATGGTGCAGTAGCACAGTATAAAAACGGTAAAAACTTCAACAACTTAAGTAAGCATAAGTCAGATTTCGGTATCGATGCAGAATGGCACTTCTTTGCCACATCGCATGGAAAAGGGCCTTGTGATGGTTTGGGTGGCACTGTGAAAAGGTTAGCTGCTAGAGCAAGTTTGCAGCATCCGTATGAAAAACAAATCATGACCCCTCATCAGCTCTTTGATTGGGCAAAGGAGAACATCACACAGGTTGCATTTCAATACACCACAAGTAAAGATTATGAACTGGAAGAAAAGCTTCTGAAATGTAGCTTCGAAAATTCAAGACGATTCCTGGGACACAGAAAATTCACGCTGTAATTCCATTAACAAAACACACTGTTGCTACTAAAATATATTCATTTCAATGCGAATCCAGAAAAGAGACAGTGACTATTAAAGAAGAACTGGAATTGCAAGAAATATGAGGATTTGTTACATGCGTTTATATCTCACAATGGTTGTTAGGTTGTGTTTTACAAACACATGATCAGAGAGCAGAAGTGTTAGTGAGCTTTCTTCATCCAGCTGGACCAGCAAAATCTGGATACATACATTTATGTATCCAGATAAACAAGATGTCCTATGGATACCATCTTCAGATGTTTTGACAAAAGCTGATCCTTGTTGCCCAACAGGGCACTTCTATACACTAACAGACAAAGAATGTCAAAAGCAGCAACTTATTTTTTAATAAGCAGAACAAGTTCACCAAATCTTAAGCAATTTGCTTTCAGTTGGAAATATTCTTTGATTTCATACCAGAATGACCACCCAGAGGAAGTATCATTATTCTACACAAAATGTCAGAAGTATGCTATTGCGAATAAGAATACCTAATTTAGAGCTGCACAATTATGACAGGGTAGGTAGCTTGTACTTGTGCACAATGTTTTATTCAAAACCTAAGTGATAATGCATATTTTCTTAAGATACGTACAGTGAGATAGCAATTCATATGAACTATGATGCATACACACAGAGCACCCCAAAAGATGTAACTCGTTTTCTGTTAAGAACCCCATTTTGAAAATTGGTACATGTATTAAGCACTGTCAGATGAAATACTAAAACAAAAATCATGGAGAAAATTTAGTTTTTGCAGAATTCAAGGTCAAATTTTACTATTTGACCTTGAATATATATTTATTCCAAAAAACCACTTACCGGTATGTTACATATCAAATGAAAGAGCATTTCAAAGGCTTTCTATCAACACCATGATTAACTTTCTAGGTTCTGTAGAACTGGAATTACTGCAATTTGAATGTTGTCCGACACACAAATTAACATTTTTCTTCATATTTTTGATTGCCATATCTCCAAAAGGTTTTGTCCCAGAAGTCTAATTTTTGGAGCAGCTTTTTTTCTCAGCAGACCAAACAAGTTCACCAAGTTTTTTTCAAAATCGGTGACAGTCAGGTAAATTCATTGGTTGATTTTACATATCATGACCCGCACTCTACAGATCAAGTACAAACCCTAGCTTGTCCAACAGACCCATTTTCAAAGGGGAGGGAGGATTCAGAATAGAACGCAATGGAACATCTGACATGAGGCCCCCTAAACACCAACCATTACCAGTTGTTATATTTTTATTGCCAGAGGAAGGGGGTATCATTTGCATTTTCTGCCTCAGGCATTCCTGGGAGCCTGGTTTGCTTCAGTAGAGAGAAAAGGCGTGCAATGAGAGTTGTGAGCACCCAAGACTAGGCATGGGGAAGGCGTCTCAGAGCAGCTCCTAACTGCTCACTAGGGGGACCTTAGACGATTCATGCCTCTCACACCCTCTCACACCACCACCACCACCCCGCCGGAAACAGAGGGATAATAATCTTGACCTGCCTTACAGGTAAGCTGCTGTAAGGATTACTGAAAAAATGCATGTGAAGCACATACTTCAGATCTGCACTGAGGATTCATTATCAAATTATTAACCACACACCATCCGCTTTCTAGAGCCACCTCACCTGCCTTTGCTCCGGAACACCTGTCTAGGGTCAAAGCCACCCAACTAGGAGCAAGTTGGACACCACGCTGTTCGGAAAATGACGTTTTGCTATGGAAAGTGGGTTCTATGGATTCAAAATTTGACTATTATGCACTGACGCCTTCAGCGTCCATGATGAGATCCAGTCCAGCCACTCAGTGGCCAAGTTTCTTTTCTCCCACATCTCTTTTTTTATTTTTATTTTATTTATTAAATTTATTAATCGCCCATCTGGCCGGTCACCCGGCCACCCTGGGCGATGTACAATTAAAATACAGTAAAAACACAATAAAATATAATGATTAAAACAATAAAACAATTCTTATTAAAAACCTAACCCACCCCATATTCCCGCCTGAACAGCCATGTTTTTAATGCATGGCGGAAGCTCATCACGGAGGGGGCATGGCGAAGGTCACTAGGGAGGGAGTTCCATAATGTGGGGGCCGCCACAGAGAAGGCCCTCTTCCTAGTCCCCACCAGCCTGGCTGCTCTGGCTGATGGGATAAGGAGAAGGCCGTCCGTGGCAGACCTTGTTGAGCGGCCCACTTGATGTTGCTGGAGGCGCTCCTTGAGATAAGCTGGGCCGGAGCCGTGTAGGGTTTTAAAGGTCAAAACCAACACCTTGAATTCGGCTCGGCAAGCAACTGGTAGCCAGTGCAACTCATTAAGCACTGGCGTGATGTGATCACGCCGGCGGCTGCCCTTAATCAGGCGAGCCGCCGCGTTCTGTACCAGCTGAAGCTTCCGGACCGTCTTCAAGGGTAACCCCACGTAGAGCGCATTACAGTAGTCTAGGCGAGAGGAGACCAAGGCATGAACCACTGATGGGAGCAGGTGATTAGGAAGGTAGGGGCGCAGCTGCCGTATCAGATGGAGTTGATACAGCGCTGCCCGGCTCACAGCTGCCACCTGAGCCTCCATGGACAGCTGGGAGTCTAGAATGACCCCCAAGCTGCGGACCTGGTCCTTCAGGGGTAGATGTACCCCATTCAGCACCAGGTCAACATCCCCTAACCTTCCCTTGTCCCCCACCAGAAGTACCTCGGTCTTGTCAGGGTTCAGTTTCAGCATGTTCCTTCCCATCCAGCCAACCACTGACTCCAGGCACTTGGACAGGGTCTCAACGGCCAACCTTGGTGAGGACTTAAAACAGAGGTAGAGCTGCGTGTCATCTGCATATTGATGACACTGCACCCCAAACCTCCTGATGATAGCTCCCAGCGGCTTGAGGTAGATGTTGAATAACATCGGGGAGAGGATGGAACCCTGCGGCACTCCACAAGTGAGCAGCCGAGGGTCCGAAGCCTCTTCCCCGAGAACTACCCTCTGATACCTTCCAGAGAGGAAGGACCGGAACCACTGCAATACAGTGCCTCCCAAGCCCAACCCCTCCAGACGGTCCAGGAGGATACCGTGGTCAACGGTATCAAAAGCCGCTGAGAGATCGAGGAGGACTAGAAAGGAGCATTCGCCCCTATCCAAAGCCCTCCTCATATCATCCACCAAGGCGACCAAGGCCGTCTCCGTCCCATGTCCAGACCTGAAGCCCGACTGGCACGGATCCAAATAATCGGCTTCATCCAAGTGTGCCTTCAACTGAGCACCCACCACCCGCTCGATCACCTTGCCCAGAAATGGTAAATTGGAGACTGGGCGAAAGTTGTTTAAATCCTGGGGATCCAAGGAGGGCTTCTTTAGAAGCGGTCTTATTACTGCCTCCTTGAGGGCTGATGGCAGCACTCCCTCCTCGAGGGAGGCATTCACCACCGCCTTGATCCCCTCACCCAGTCTCTCCCTGCAGCTCATGATGAGCCAGGACGGGCAAGGGTCAAGCAAGCAGGTGGTCGGCCTCACAGATGAAAGCACCTTGTCCACTTCATCAGAAGGAAGAAGACGAAACCGATCCCACAAAACCGGTCTGCCATTGGCCTCCTCCCGCTCACTCCCTGTGTCCACGACGTACGATAGCCCACTCCTAATCCGATCGATTTTACCTGCGAAGTGCTTCGCTAAAGCCTCACAGGAGGCTTTTGACTGTTCCAGTGGGTCCGGAGCGACTGGACCGACCAGACTCCGGACCACTTGGAACAGCCTCCTGGGGCAGCACTCCGCAGACGCAATGGAGGCAGCATAGAAATTCTTTTTTGCTGCCTTCACCGCCACCCGGTAGGCTGAAGATGCAGCTCTAACCCGTGTTCGATCGTCTTCGGAGCGGGAATTTCGCCATCAGCGCTCTAGCCTTCTCACCTCTTGTTTCAGAGCTCGCAGCGATGGAGTGAACCATGGCGCCGCGCGAGCTCTGTTTAGGCGAAGAGGGCGCTTCGGGGCAACTTGGTCTAATGCCCTGGTGATTGCAGCATTCCAGTCATCCACCAGGGTCTCGACCGAGCTACCGTTTGTGTGCTCCAATTCCCCAAGCGCGTTCAGGAATCCATCCGGATCCATAAGACGCCTGGGGCGGACCATCCTAATAGGTCCCTCACCCCTGCAGAGGGGTTGTGGCACCGAGAAATCCAACCCCACCAGATAGTGATCTGACCATGACAAGGGGGTGGTGGATATACCCCCGATCTCCAGATCATTTCCCCCCTCTCCAGAAACAAAAACCAAGTCCAGCGCATGACCGGCTACATTCTTGCACAATGAAACACAGTTTTCAGAGCCAGGAGGTCTTCGTGTGTCACTGACACGCCACTTCCAAGCCAGGGAAGAAAGAGCATTTTGGCTCTTCGGGCCCATGAGATGCAGGACTCTTCACAAAGCAAAGGACTTAAATGCCCACGTTGGGGTCTAAACAAGAGGAGCTTACCCGCGAAAGCTGCAGCAAGCTGGACCCAGTGGCCACTCTGACAATCCACACATTCCCCAAGCCTTAAGCTCAGCCACCTGACTGCGGTCCCTGCTGGGGAGAGACAATGCAACAGCGTCTTCCGCAAAATTGCTGTGGGAATTACCAAGAATGCGCTGTGAAAAAAGGACCTGGTTTGCTGCCCATGTCTTGGACTACCATCCCGGATCCGATTCAAACCCAGGTCTACTCCCCACTACCTACAGCAGCTCTCGGTTAAAAGCATGCAAGCCCCGAGAAGACTCGGGGCCCATGCTTACCTCAGGAGGCGGCAGCTCCCTGTGGCTACCCCAACCCGCAAAAGCTGCTCACCACTGCACATATTTGCTCCAGCACACTGAGAAGCACCACATCAGCACTACCCACCCACAGGAATGTGGAGTGCTGGAGAGAGAAAGCGTTCCTCCACCCCACAGGGGTGACATCACAGCAGCTTCTATAAGGCATCTGTAAAGCAAGAACGGGCTCCGGGTGTCAGGCCTGGAGGGGGGAGACCCAGCCGCCCAGCCATGACGGCAGCACCCAAAATCTCTTTCTTTTCCAAAAAGCAGCTGTGGGCAGGGGGAGGATTTGGATCAGAGCCATAGTGCAGGAAAGGGTTCAGCTCTCATCCCACCCCCACCTCCTAGAGCTGCTATTAGCTGCGTGGCAAGAAAACATGCCAAAAACTCCTGCACTGCACGGGGGAATGTGGCGTGGGGGCGAGGACGAAGCCTGCCTGCCTGCCCCGGGCTGCAGCAGCCCCCGCCCCTCACATGCAGTCTGGCCTACGGATCCCCTCCAGCCGGTGTTAAAATGGTCATGGAAGGAAACAGGCTCCTTGGGCAGAGGAAGCAGCTTCCCAAAGCTGAGGGGAAGAGCACCGGGTGGGCCTTCAGGTGCCTAGCCCCCCCCTCCCCCCCGGCCAGATGTCATGTCTGTCTCCACAGAAGTGGGAAGCTGACAGACCCTGGGTGGTCTCATCCAGGAGAATCTCTGCTCTGTGTTTTGTCTGCAGCTCCAAGTGCTAAGGGCCGGAGCCAGCGTGGGCTTCGGCTGCAGCGGCAGAGACCTCTTGCCCTCCAGGGCTGTAAAGCTGACAGCTTTCCCTGAAGCCACACACAATCCTCATCATCATCAGCCATTCTTTCACCAGAAGCCGCAGCCAGCTCTGAGCAGATCCAGCTGTTTAGAGTTATTTCTAATTTTAGCTCATTGCCTTTTCATTCAAGGATCACGTTTTGTCATTTGCTAGCCTGGAGAAAGGGACGGAGGCCAAGAATCCCCAGCAAACTCCTCAGCCTGCCCTCCACTGTGGTAGGAAGTCACAGGAAAGCCACTAAACACAGGGGGGAATCAAAGCAGGAGGCAAAGCCAAAGGCAATAGGCGGCCTGAGGCTTGGGCTGCATTTTCTCGCTTCTGCAAACCTGATTGTGGGCTGAGAGAAGTGATATGTAGAGCAAGTTGAACTCTTCTAAAAACAAAGCTGTCAACAACTTTGATACAGTACCATCAGTAAACACGAGCTCAACACAAGCAAAAAGCCTCGAAGGCCATTTGCCCCAAAGACCTTACAATATAAATTTGGGCAGAGGGGAATAGCAAATGCTCCTGAGGCAGCTCAGGCTCACTCACCCCAAACTGGCCAAGGCTAGAATATACAACACTATCTAGCAAGAACATAAGATCCATCTAGTCAAGTGTTCTGTTTCCAACAGCACCCAGCCAGGTAAGACTTCCTGTGCCATGTTTAATGCACAAACTGTTTTATTCTGCCACCCTTGAAACCACCCTGCATAGAGGGCACTGTCATTTCCATTCTAGAAATATGGACCTGAGAGAAAGACATGCCCAAAGCCAACCAATGACCTTTCATGGTCAGCAGGGTTCTGGACCTGGTCTCCAGGCGGGCCCAAGCCTACACCACTCTACTACTACTTCTGAACACTTATCTGAGGCCGAGAGTGTGCAAGGAGCTATCCACATCGGAGGAGTGACACAGTCTTTGCCCTGGGAGCTTGCAATTCACATGAGTTGCCCTGGACAAGACTGGGATTAGGGGTGGACTCAGGAATAGACATGGGGAAGAAGGACCTAATAGCAACAAAGGGGTCCAGTTAGGTGAGGCTCAGGTTGTTTGGGGAAAGCTCTGCCTGTTACACAACTGGGTCCACAACCATGCATCCTACTGAGGGCCAATGCACACATTACACAGCAGCAAACACATCTGCCATAGCCAGTTTCAAAACATTTCCTGTGTAAATGCCACCCAAAAAAAAGAAGAAAAGTGTGAAGCATCTCCAGGTCACAGCTACTTCTTGTGCTAGACCAACCTTGGGTCCCCAGATGTTGCTGGCCTACAGCTCCCAGCATACCCAGCCAGCATAGCTAATGGCAAGGGGTTCTGGGAGCTGTAGTCCAGCAACATCTGGGGACCCGAGGTTGGAGAGCCCTGTGCTAGACAGACGGACTGTAGCTCAGCGGTGGTGTCCCTGCTTTGCATGCAGGAGGTCCCAGGTTCAAGCCCTAGCTTCTCAAGACAGGGCTGGATAAACCCGCCTGAAACCCTGGAGAGCCATTGCTGCCAATCAGTGTGGACAACATTGGGCTAGAAGAACCCACAGTTTTACTCAGCCAGTATAAGGCAGCTTCCTATTCTAACAGTCCCAGGTGGCCCTTTATATTTGAGATGAGAGAGAAGCCATTGGCTCCAGGGCAAAGAAGAACATCCTCCAGCACAAGACAGGAGAATGGAAGAGGCTGGGAGTTGCAGCATCAAACTGCCAATGGCTTAAGCCAGTGTTCTCCAACTAGCGTAGCATGCCCCAGATGTTTTTGGCCTACAACTCTCAGCATGCCCCGGCCAGCTACGCTACGCTGGCTGGGGCATGCTACGCTGGCTGGGGCATGCTGGGAGTTGTAGGCCAAAAACATCTGGGGACCCAAGGTTGGAGAACACTGGCTTAAGCCAACCAAGGAGCATGAGAGTTAAGAGGGAATCATCCCACTGAACTCTGTGCTACCTTGAGTAGTTTCATCCTGCTCATTCATTCACTATGGACTCAAAGCTTTGAAGGTATTTTTTGTTGGTCCAAACAGCAGCTGTAGCCCTTGCTCAGAGCCAGCCACTGAGGCAAAGTCCTTACCTGAGCACTGACTCCTCACACGGAACAAAAGATCAGAGCTAGGGAGCAGAACGGATAGCTGGACAGGTAGCACTACCAACATGCCCCCAACAAAGAGGAAATGGCTATGATATCAGATCTCTCTCTCTCTCTCTCTCTCACACACACATACACACACACACACACTCACTCACACACACACAGACTAACTCAATTGGCATAGACGCAACAGGAAGTGTACTCAGACAGTCAAAGAGAGGATCAAAGAAGGAGTGCCTGGTCTTGGAGGCAGCAACAACCCAAGATCCAAAGCCTAGGAAGAGGTTGGACAAACAAGAAGTACAAAATAAAAAGATGATGGTCTCCATCTCCTCCCCTAGTGAAGAAGGGGCTGTGATAGAAACTTACCCCTCTTGCTTTGGAGAAGCTTACAGAGATCAGCCAGGGCGGTCAGTGCCCAGGGCTGAGGGGAGAGCTGCCATAAAGGTGTGAAGAAATGGGCCAAATTAGCTCCTCCAGCCTCTGGGGAGTCTGCCTAGAAAGGCATGGCCTACTTGGCCCAGGACCTTCCAGAGCAGACATGGGTAGCTTCTCTAGAAACATGTGGAGTGAGAACTCTGAGACAAAGCCGCCGCTGCCACTCTGCAGTTATTGTATCTGCGATATTTAAATTCCACTTTTTAGTCCAAAACAGGCGACCCTCAGCAATCTCTATTACAGCACAGTTGTTTAGAAGGAAACTGTCCCAAGACATCTTGCTACCCCAGGTGGCTGCACACTGTATGATCCCATGTTATGTTGTAGGTGATACCAGGCTGCGCCTCTGGAAGCAGCTGCCATTTCCCTGGAAAACGGCACATGACAGACAGAAGGGGCAGATTTAGGAAAAGGGAGGCCAAACAAAACAGAGCAAGATGGAGAATAAGGTGAAGTGAAAGATACTGACCTGGTTTGCATGACATGGCTGGCTCAGCATGGGTTATTTAATCCACTATGAGGCACAGCACATGTGGCTGCCATTTTCCATGTGCAACCCTGATCGGGGCAATAAGGACTTGCGCAAATCCGGCCATCATGGGTTATTCAAGGGTTAAACAAGCCTCACATAACCCTACTACTAATCAAGGGTTATCCAAGGGTTATTTAACCCGCAAATAACACAACTCCCAACCGCCCCAATCAGTACAGTCATGCCTTGGATTGAGAGCATAATTCGTTCCGGAAACGTGCTTGTAATCCAAAACACTCTTATATCAAAACGAACCCCCCCCAAAAAAAATTTGTACAGAGATTTTTAATTTAAGCCGTACTACAGTACTTGTATTGCAAGACGTCGCTTGTATATCAAGTCAAAAAAAATTAAATAAATATTTAAAAATGTGCTTCTGTATGCCCACATGTGGTGGAGCTGTAAAAATGTTCTGGAATTTTGGCAGGAAATATTTGCAGAAATATCAGAAATAATTGGAATGGAATTAGAAGTCTGCCCAAAATTAGCATTGTTAACAATTACAGAAAAGTTAGTTTGTTTAAAAAATACAAAAGAATTGATTGTGAATTTGTTAACAGCAGCAAAGTTAATGATAGCTAGGAATTGGAAGGTTCAACATGTGTTTTCAATTAATGAATGGTATACAGAGGTATGGGATATCGCGTTAAATGATAAATTAACTTGTAATATTAAGTGTCAAAAAAAGGACAATTGGAGAAAGACACCTTTGTGAACATTTGGGGCAAATTTTTGGATTATGTGTTGGTAAAGGGGAGGGGGAATAAACCTTGTCAAGATTTGTTATATTTTTGGAATATAGAATAATATCTTGTATATATATACACAAAAAAAAATAAAAAAAAATTGGGGTGAGAAATATAACTTGGTCCCAAGAGGTGGGGGGGTGCACAATGTTTATGTTGTATTTTTTTGTTGTTGTATTCATTAGTAGTTGTAAGATGTGAAAAATTAAAAATTTAATTTAAAAAAAAAAGTGCTTCTCTTGCAAAATGCTCTCAAACCAAGTTACTTGCAATCCAAGGTATTACTGTAGTTGCATATTCAAAATGGCACCTGCACATGCCACAGCTAATCCTCGGTTAAATAATGACCCAGGATGAGCCAGCCATGTTGTGTGAACAAGCCCATTATATCAGCTTTCCCCAGCCTGATGCCCTCCTGATGTGTTGGGACTACAACTACCACCATCCCCAGCCAGCATGGCCAAAGGCTGGGGGTGATGGGAGTTGTAGTCCAACACATCCAGAGGGCGCCATGCTGGGGAAGGCCGCATTATACAGTCGAGTGCGGGGGGGGGGAGCCATAAAGCTGGGTACGCTGGCTGGCTGGGTATGCTGGGAGCCGTAGGCCAGAAACATCTGGGGACCCAAAGTTGGAGAGCCCTGCAGCAAGTGTATTCCAGCAGAAGGAAATTCACTCAATCAGAGCTGGGAGCAACTTCATAGGTCTTCCAGCCTCTTCTTACTGACATGTTATATCAGATGTACACTGGACACACCCATCCTCTTTACCTGTTAAACTTAAGGCTAGACTACAGGTATTAAATGCTTGAGGCCTGCCCTTGGCCATGGTTTGGAAGTTCAGCCCATCAGACTAGTGGCCCAGCATCTGCACTGACTTCCTAACGTCTCCTGCCAGGCCCAAAGCAAGGTGCCAATTAGTACCGTACCTTAAACCCCATATATCGGAGACACCACTGGTCCCACTGCAATGACAAAGATCAACCGAGCACACCCTCCTCAATGTACCATCTACCCGCATGCCACATTACAATGCGGTGGAGCACATGCTTTGCATACAGAAGGTCCCAGGTCCAATTCCCAGCATCTCCTGGTAAGCAATTCCCACTTTAGCCTTTGGCGAGCCGCTGCCAATCAGAGTCAACAACACAGCAGCTAGGTGGATCAGTGGTCAAACACTGAATGAGGCAAACCCATGTGTCTTTGGAGAAATGAAAGGCCCCCACAATTCCGGAGCCTCACCAAGTGTCTTCTAGAATCTAAAGCAGTGTTCTCCAACCCTAGGTCCCGAGATGTTTTTGGCCTACAACTCCCAGCATGCCCCAGCCAGCATAGCTGGCTGGGGCATGCTGGGAGTTGTAGGCCAAAAACATCTGGGGACCCAAGGTTGGAGAACACTGATCTAAAGGTTTGCTTTTGGCTGGCTTTTGATAGACAGGGCAAAGGGAGGGGCAGAGACGTAATACCTTCTAAACACTCTTTCATTTCATGCCTTTAACATTTGTACCTGCCCTGATCCCTTGGGATGGGGAAGGTGACAGATAGGCTTTTTAAGCCCTCTTGTTTGTGACCACAAAGGAACTGCTCTCTTGCTTCCCGGTGAAAGCCTTTCAAACATGTGAAAATTGTAATTACGGTATGTCTCTGCTTGATCCTCTTTTTGCTAGGCTCAATTTGTCCCATTTGTCTAAACCTCCCTCAAATGTTACCAAGAGAGGAGGAGGGAGCCCCATGGATAGGCACAGACAGGACATGGCCTACCTCATGGGCCACAGAATGAGGGTGCTCAGGAGAGAAAGAAAAGTGGTGGATGCTAGCAGCGGCAACCCTGATAGGTAGTTTGGCTTCCAGTTTCAGTGCCTCACCGACAGGGGAAGTCTTGTGATGGCTTTGAAGGCATGTTGGCAAGCACAAGGGGGGTCGGGGGGGGGAGGGGGCCCCAGGATATTTGCGTTGGTTAGAGAAGCCAATGAGGATGTCCTCTCACCAACTGCAGGAAGATGGCTTGCCCAGGAGGACTGAGCAGCATAGGAACTGCATTGCCAACCAAAAGGCTGACACATCCCTCTCCCCCATTTCGGCAGATTGTTCCAACCAAAAGTTATGCTTTTAAAAACAAAGACAGCCATAAGGGGGGAAAAAATGTCCAAAATCCAAAGCTGCACAATACATACCTTTATTAGGACAAACCGTCATGCCACAACTTTGAATGCTTGCACACTATTTTGTGACATTTTGATTGGTTGTTGTAACAAAGGTACCTGGACCTTTTAAAAATGTCTCTCATCTTTGTTGTTCTCCTCCAAAGTCCCTCCAAGTGTCACAGCTCTTTTAAAATGTGATGGCCAGAACTGTTCTGGCCATAGAGATGAAAAGCTGTCACCGTGTTGACACAGCAGTAGCAGGAGACTTCCACCAGCAGAAGCTGATCCGGTAAAAGGCACACAAGCATTCTGAATGACACACAACTTTTCCATCAGAAGGACAGAAAGGTCACCAATTCACCCTCAGTATACCTTGAGAAGCTCCAAACAATCACTTTTTAGTTAATTTCAAATGGTGCTTCCAAACAAGGTGCACTCTGCATGAGAAGAGAAGGCTGTCCTAAGCACACTTCCTTGGAAGAAAGTTCCACTGAATACCTGTAAATACATGGAAGATTTAACCACAAGCTGCTCCAAGGTCGAAGTGGCCACACACCATGAAAGCCTCTGGTGCACACACAGAGAACAAAGCATTAGCCGGTATGGGAGCTATAGAGGCTTTTAACTTCCTTGTTGTATAATCTTGGCTTCTAGGATCCTTACAACTTCTATAGATGCTACAGACTGCATACCACTGCACTTCAAAGCCAAGAGGCAAGCAGCTCTTGGCTGTAGCACAGCCTTGCCCAACCTGGAGCCCTCCAAATGTGCTGGACTACAACCCCCATGATCCCCAGCCAGCACACCCAATGGTTGAGTTGGCTGGGAGAGTATGAGAGTTGTAGTCCAGCACCTTTGGAGGGCTCCAGGTTGGGGAAGGCTGCGGTAACAAGTCCCCTGCGTTTACAGCAGGGTTTTTTTTAAAAAACACCTGACACTTTGATTGTTTCATTTTGCAGGTGCTTTTTTCATTGTTATTTCTCTTCAAAGCCAGCCTGAGCACACAAGCAACCAAAGCAGAAATGTTTTTAGCAGTGACTGTGAAGCAAAGCATTTACAACACAGAGGAAATTCCTACCAAATGGAACAGGCCTTATGCCTAGTACACATGTACAGACTTCGCATTTTTCCTTTGCCTTTTTAGTTACTGGGATTTAAAATGGGTTTTTAACACCCCAGGGTGGCCGGTCGCCCAGGGTGGCCGGGTGACCGGCCAGATGGGCGATTAATAAATCTAATAAATAAATAAAATAAATAAAACACGGTTTATTCCTTTTTGTTGCATTTCTATCCTGCCCTTCCTCTAAGGAGCTCCGGGTGACACCGCAGCCCCACAACAATTTGCCAAGGCTGTCCCATCACTCACTTACCGTAGCTTCAGAGCCCAGCGGGGATTTCAGTGCGAGCATTAGCAACCTTTCAGACTTAATGACCGGCCAGATGGGCGATTGATAAATGTAATAAATAAATAAATAAATAAATGGATTAACAGCACAATCCTGTGCATGTTTCCTTGAAAGTAAGTCCCATTGATTTCAATGGGGCTTGCTCCCTAGCAAGTATCTATTTGGGATACTGAAATCTACCTAGATGTAAGTCCCAGTGAACTCCGTAGACACCCTCAGCGTCCTGCACAATTCAAAAGGGCAACTAATCTCCTCCCAGCCTTCAACACTACCACCACCCACCACCCACCACCTCGATGTCCCTCAAGCATTCACACAAGCAGCTCTCAGAGAAGCTCCATTCAAACATTTGCTGCTTCTCACCTCCAGGGGGGAAAACTCATATCAAGGACTGAAGGCAGCTGTAAAGGAACTGAGGAAGTAAGGATTGCAGTAATGGGGGGGGGGGCAGATTAGGAACCATCAGGATGGGCCTGAAGGGGGCTGCCACAAAGGCAAGAATGTAGGTTTGGGGATTTGGGATCCTCATCATCATCCAGTACAGCATTTTTAGTCATAAGCCTTACAACAACCCTGTAAGGCAGCTATCCCCCCACACACACACACTACTGGAGGGCGGGACCAAGGCTGAGAGAGAGAGAGAGAGAGAGAGAGTGAGTGGCTTCCCTAAGGTCACCTAGTCAGTTCATGGCAGAGGTGGGATTCAAACCAGGGACTTCCCAATTCATAGCTCTGCCTCCAAGCCACTACACAACACCAGCTGCTAAAGACCTGACTGGCTGAGCCCGGAGTGCATGGACAGACAGCCCAAAAAGTTTCAGAACCCTTCACACAAAGGAAGATTAACCCTTAACCCATTTGGTATTTCTATGACTACGGCTGGACACACGGCACTCCTGGCCAGTGCTGGATACAACAACTTGGGCCTTTGCTCGCCTGTTTGCACGTCACCATAGCGAAGCTCATCTCCATACACTCCCTAGGGCACTTCTGTATGGCCCTTGTTTGAACCACAAGAATCCTACTAGTTGTTTCTAGCTCTCACAATCTGAGAGTGAGTGGGTAAGTGTAGCATGGCACGCCACCCAATTCATCATGTGTGTTTTTTCATGTGCATGATTTCCAGGCCAATATTATCAAGGCTTTCCCAAGCCAGACCCCTTACTCACACAAGGGCCTCAAAGCATGCCACCTCCCACAAGGCACAGGAAGGATAAATGGAGGCCCAGGCAAAGGCAAGCGCCTGGCCAGGAATGGGCAGAGCACAAATACCCCCTCCTCGGTCCTAGGCCAGGGCTCTGAGGAATGGGCAAGATTTCCACCAGGCTGGATCCACCCCAGCTGGCTCTATCGGTTCAAAGCAAGGTATTTTGCTGCCCTGCAATAATTAAGGATGAACCAATGATGCTGGAATAGATATGCAGGCTGTTAGGTCACCTATCCCAGCCACATCATGTCTGCCTGGAAAAGAGGGACAGAAATAAATAAAAGACTTTCTCCTCTGACAGGCAGCACCTAGAACAAGGGAGCAGAACCTCTTTCTTCCCCGAGGGCTGTATTCCATTTCAGAGAAGTGAGGGGGAGCACATTCCAGGGGTGCCCCCCACATTCCAGGGGTGGGCGGGGCCAAAAATAACAGCATATTTTAGCCTAAAGCTCTTACCGCCAGTGACTCGGCTTGAGGAAAGCCGGCTCAACTTTTTGAAAGGGGGGGGGGGGAACTGCACTAAAGCCAGGGAAACACCAAAGGATCGGTGGCGGGGGGGGGGTGGTAGGGGAAGGGAACGTGGCCATGGGGGGGGGGACCCCAGAGGGCCAGTCTGGGCCGCCGGATTTGGCCCATGGGCTGGAGAAGGCTCTCCTCGGCCTTGCTATATGGCATCCTTTTATTTGGCAATACCGGGGGATGACCTTGGACCCCTGTGCGGGCACAAGCCACGGCCCCTCCCTGCCCGCGCTGGCAAAATCTCCCCCGGCCCGGCCCGGCCTGGCCCTACCTTCTTCCACGTCATTGCGGCACGCGGCCTCCAACAGCCGGATACTCTCGGGAAACACCACGCGCCTCTCCTTGCTGCAACCCTTTCTCTTCTTCTCCTCCGCTTTGGCCTTCTTGCCCTGGCCGTCCTTCTCAAACTGCGCCCACTTCTTCAGCTGCTGCGTGCGGCGCTTCTGGGCATGCTTCAGCCGCTCCTGCGTGCCCATCCTGCCCACCGCGGACATCTCAGCCAGCAGCTCCAGGTGCTCCGCCATGGCTGGGCAGTACCTGTCGGGTTACCTGCGCTTCACAGTCGGGGAGATCCCAGAAGCATTTGGAACAGGCCGGGGGAGGGGGCGCATGAAGGAGCCCGGGCCCCCAGCGGGCATCACCCAGCACCTCTTCAGAAGAGTTTCTCAAAAAGGCAAATGACTTATCGCCGCACGGACGGTGGCTGCTTGCTGAACCTGCTGCGACATCCCCTCTGCTGAAGGGGAGGCATCCTCCACGGCCACCCCTGAGCGGACGGACACGCAGCGGCCCCTTAAAACACCCGAAAGTCTCGAGAGCTGCGAGCCTCTCCCCGGGTCAGCAACCACACAGGCTCCCCAACAGCAAATCCCGGGCTGCCCCCAACTTTTGCCTCCCTTGTCAAACCACGCACCGAACTGGTAGAAAGAGCGACTGTCATAAGCTGAAAGGCCACCTTTGCAAAACACCCCCAAAGGGGTCTTAGTCATGCTCAGGAGATGTTTCCATCGCCTGCTCAGCTTTACTCAATGGGCTAAGGAGAGAGCAGAGGCCAAGCCTGGAGCCGCGGGGGCTTTGCTCGCCCTTTCCCTCCATAGCACAGCCTGTCCAGAACACCCGAAGGCAACTTCCTATTGAGAAGAAGAGTGAAGCACAAATCCAAGTCCTTCAGTACTTGCTAGCCGCTGTAATCCTCAGCCCGGCTTCCCGAACAGCAAGGTAAGCCCATGTCTCAGCCCCCGCGCCTCCCGTTCAGGGTGCCGTGGATGGGTCCCCAGGTGCCTTCCGGCGGGGAATTACTACCGCTCAGGCTGTGCAATAAATCTTGTCACCCAGATAACAGGCAGCCTGCTGCCTCCCCCTGCTCACAGAGCAAGATCTCCGACAGCCAACGGGGGCAGGTCTCCTCGGGCTGCCAACCCACTCCAAGCTGCAACTGCCGAGCGGAAAAACTCCTGCCAGGACAAGGAGCCCGCGGCGAAGCCGAGAGCGCTGCCCATGACTGCACCTTCTTCCCCGGCGCAGCTCAGAACTGCCTCATAGTTTTTGCCATGATCCCCCCCCACGAAGCAAACAGCCCTCAGTAGTTTCCAGACAGTTCTAATCTTGCCGCTGCTTTGGAACAAAATCCGAGGAGGAGGAGGCGTTTCCCTGGGGCCTTGGTCTCCGCGGCTCGCACTCTTTCACGTCTTGCATGAATCTCCGCAAACAGGCAGCAAAAGGGGGGGGGGTCCCCTTCTTCCTCTGCTCCTCACCGCCAGCAACTCCCTCCGGAACGGTCCCCAAACCTTCAGCCAGTACAAGGTCCACCTGCCTGCACGCTCGCTCCCTCCAGCTACTCAGGAGCGCAGCAGAAGAAACTGGCTGTCCGGGGTGAGCTGTGCGCGCGGCAGACTCCGCCCTCCGGCCGCTCTCGCTGGCCACGGTTGTGCCACTCGGGCGCAGGGCTGAGCTTCCAGCCGCCCACTGCCGAGAGCACGCTCCCGGGATTCCTGCAACAGAAGGGGAAGAAGGAAGCCAATCAGAAGCGGGCAGGCAGTGTACAAAGAAGTGCCGGCAAGCGCCTAGCCCCTCCTTCCGCCTCACGCGTTCCTGGTTCTGCCCTGCCTTAATCTAGGATTAACCTACAATCAAAATTTAAGCAAATTACTTCGGAGCTTTGGCAGTGGGCAACTCAAAGCCTCTTTCTCTTCTCCCCACCCCCACCCCTCCTGCTCTCACCAAACTTGCAGAGCCATCTTCCTTCCAGGAGTGCTCAGAAAAATGCGCAAGGAAGCCAGCCCAACCGAATAGTCCTGCAATACACAGCGACCGCCCTGGCATTATGCAAACAAAAGGAGCAGGAGAAGAGACTCCTGACCTCTGGCCCACCCCCAATTCAGACAGGTCCGGTGCAGAAAGCCCCTCCCCGCACAGCCCTTGAAGAACAAAGGTTCACTGGTTCACTGTGAACCAGGAGACGGATTAGCAGCTTACCTGCAAAAATGTATAACTGCATTCAGTGCCTGAGGGCCCCTTCCCATCTATATCAGATTCAGAGCGGGGGGGGGGGGTTGAGAGAGAGGAAAAAACAGAAAGAAAAGGCTACCAGCCTCGTGTGTACTTTGCACCCCAGGGCTACAGCAGCAGTGCTTCCCTCCAATCCATTACCCAAGGATAACAAACAGTAATATATCTAAAGCGCTTTGAACTCTTCCCTAGTTATTGCCAATGACAATGCTTGTATATTGCCCATTAACGATAATTCTCTGGGCAGTTAACAATAATGTGGAGGAAGGTGGGGCTGGCTGGCCCGCCACCACCCCACCCTTACCTACCCCAAAGGAACCAAGACCCCCAGAGATCTCAAGGTACCAGACTGCCAAGCCTCAGCTTGTTAGGTGCCACAAGGCTCCCATGTTATTATTGCTGCAACAGACTGCAGACCAACACATCTATCCCTCTGGAACATGAGCTATCCTCACCGATAATTATTTCCTTAGCCCTTTTAAAGAGCAAAGTATTTTGCAGTCTTTGTCCACACCATGACCCTGTGAAGCAGGCAACTCCTCCTCCCATTTGACAGACCGGGAACTGAGCCTGAGACGCCAGGAGTGGTTTCCCCCGAAGGCCAAGGGCCACCTCACTGGCCATGTCCACACTGCCTTTTTATCACCTCACACCCACACGTGCTCCTGGCGAAGTGCTTGGGCATGAAAGCAAACAGCACACCTTACTGGAATTTTATACTCGTAACAGTGTTTTCCAGTGGCCATGTTGCACTAACCCAAACACATATTTAAACTGTGGAAGTCGCTATCACAAGGGTAGTAGTAATGGCAACCAACTTGGATGGCTTTAAAAGGAAATCAAACAAATTAATGGAGGATGAGGCTATTGCTGGCTTCTAGTCCTGAAGGCTTTATGTCATCTCCAGTATGAGAGGCAGCATGGCTCTGAATGCCAGTTTCTGGGTAGCAAGAGCAGAAGGGTGCTACTGCGTGCATGTCCTACTTGTGGGGTTCCCACAGGCAGCTGGCTGGCTAATGTGTGAACAGAATGCTGGACTAGATAGACCCTCGTTCTGATTCAGCTTCAGCTTCAGGGTTCTTCTTATATCTTTAAACTAGCGCTTTTTTTCACCAGCCTGGAGAAAAAAATAAGTAGCCTACCAGGCACTTGAGTGTCACCCGGATGGCCTCTCTCAACACAGCAAGATGGCCGTTGAGTGGGCACACATCCTGAAGCCTCCACAAAAGAACACATGCAGTGCAGGGGGGCTAGATGTGAGAGCCAGGAAGCCACTCACATTACCAATGAACAGGGCAGGCCCATGAATACCGTATTTTTCTGTCTATAAGACGCCCCCATGTATAAGACGCCCCTACTGGGCAGTTTCGCAACCGCGCGGTTCTCTCCTCGGCTTACTTCCGTGTATAAGACGACCCTCAATTTTTAGTCTAACAATTTTAGGAAAAAGTATAGTCTTATACATGGAAAAATACTGTAAATCCACACAGCTGCCACACCATGAGAACACTAGCAGAAAGCAATTTCCAGATGGGCACCTGTTGCAGCAAAAACAACCAAAAGTCTCTCTGTTCTCTTTAAGGTGCCACAAGGCTCTTTGGTGTTTCACTAGAAAGCAAGTCTTTTTTTAATTCAGCAGGACTCACTTTTGAGGAAATGTATTTGGCCTCAGGTGATAAAGGTAGCTCTGGAAACAGGTAAAATATCCAATTAGTTTCTACATTAGAAGGGGCTCTGCTATCCTGGACACCGTCTTCACTATCACCACACTGGTCCCATAAAACTCTTGGAATGGAGAGGAGTCCAACCAGCACCTAGGTCAGCTCATATAAAGAAAACCTATAAACAGGATTGTGCATCTCCGATCACACTGTGCAAGGGCCAGAACTGGCACAGAATTCAACATCCTGAACAATCCCAGCTTTCATTTTTGTCTGCCTCCCACTAAAAAAAAGTTTTAAGCTGGCTGCGAAGAGAGACTTTCGCACATTTGGGAAATGCATGGTAGACCCTTCAGACCTGGGTTGGCGGTGGGAGAAGGGCTCAGGATTTCCATTGGACATGAGAAGAGGTTGTTGTTGGTGGGGTTGAGTCTCCTAAATAGTTCTTTGGAGCTCTCCATGACTAGCAGAACCAGAATTATGCAACAACAACAACAACAACAACAACAACAAGCAAATATATGCACATTTACACAATCTATGAAGGCTGCAAAAATTGACCTTTTCTGGCAGAAGAATTTGAGTTAAGCTGATGTATAATTTAAATCTTAAACACATGCAAGGGATACATAACCATGACTATAACCGACACCAGCCATCCAGATTATAATGCACCTTTTGTGGCACAGGAGTTGTAAGGTTATTATGTTCCTGAAATTCTCTTCCTAATATTGCAAGTGTGTGTGTGTGTATGTATAGAACAAGTCCTCAGACCATTTCAAACACAATAAACACACACTGAAAACAAACGATAGGTACACAAATCTTAAAACAGGAAAACTAACTTTAAAAAATGTATCTAAAATTAAAATATTAAAATGATTAAAAATACAAATACCTTTTTATAAAAGCCCATTATGACCCTGCATAGTTATGTGGCTCATTTAGTCAAACAATTTTCCCTTTTCTATTTTCCTTAAACTGGCTGCCTTGACTGCAAAACGGGCAACCCTCTGAGTTACAAACTGATTAGATCCTTGTAAGAAAAATTTCAGCCTGTCCTCCACCACCCAGTTTCTCATTCAGCCAAGGAATGGGGATAAGCAGTGCTCCCTGCAACTAGTATATAGCCGGCATTCCATTAAGTCAGTGTTCTCCAACCTTGGGTCCCCAGATGGCATGCTGGGAGTTGTAGGCCAAAAACATCTGGGGACCCAAGGTTGGAGAACACTGCATTAAGTAGTGGGCCAGATCTTCCACTTCAGGTTCACCACATATACAAAGTCTGTCTTGCACTGGAGTGCCCTGGAATCTTCCTTGTTGCATCACTGAGTCCATCCTACTCAAATCGGAGACAGGTAAAGGCTATGCGGTGGCCTCTTCTCATTGGGAAAAAGATATTTTTCTTCTTGATATTGGGTTTTAGCCCTTGCAAGCCATTTCAGGCATCTTGTACTTGACAGAGCAGCAATGTCCATCTGGTATCCAGTAATCTTTGTTTTTAAATGTTTCTTATATTAAAACTAGAAGCGCTTAAACCCTCCAAAGCCATAATTTATTAACAGTTTGGGGAAATTGTAGAGCCAAGATTTTTCTAAGAACTTTACTGCCTGTTCACTTAGACATTTCTTTGGGAGACTGTCATCACTCATTTGAACCAGCTTGCACCAATAATTAAATAACTTAAGGTGAGTCAGGTCTGAAACTGCCTCTACTGCCAGTTCGGTTCTGATTACATGGGCTGGAGTGACTCTTGACACCCCTAGAATCAAACGTAAAAGACTATTCTTGTCCCTTTCAATTTTGTTATTATTAGCCAAGGCCCAAATCTCTGCACCAAAAATTAACACTGACAACACCTTTGCTTTAGACACACTCATGACTAGATGGAGTGAACCTGGATACCTATAGTTTAAAAGCCTATTTAAGGTTTGAGTGCGGGCAGTTGCTTTTAGCTGGTTTCTCTTTGCCTGTAACATCCAGGTTCCTGCTGATGAAAAGACTATGCCCAACTAGGTGGAGGGGGGGGGAACTCCACCTGCTCAATTTCCTTGGGAGTCTAAAAACCACTTATATTGTTTCTTTTTCTTGCCAAATATCACCACTTTTGATTTCATATTGTTAATTACTAGATCATTCTCCTGACAATAGTCACTGAACTTTCTTAATTGTCTACGCAGGCCTATCTGTGTAATAGATAACAAAATCATGTCATCTGCATATAAAAGAATATTTATTGAACGATCTGTCCAAGACCTTTGGCATATGAAAATCTTGGCTATAAACCGTTCAAACTACGTCATTAATATAGAAGTTAAAAATAAATGGGGCAAGAATACAGCCCTGCCGGACCTCTTTATCTGTTGGAATTATGTTTGTTAGGGCATGGGTTACACCCGTTCTAACCTTTAAACTTGTGTCTGTATAAAGAGCCTTTATGAGAGAAAGAAGTCTTCAATCTACACTTTCATTCTGCAATTTTTCCCAAAGGAGGTTTCTATTTATTGAATCAAAAGCAGCACTTAGATCAACAAATGCAGTATAAAGCTGCCCGCCACTTGTAGTATATTTTGATATTAAGTGAGACAAAATAAAGCAATTATCAATAACCAATCTTCAGCCAGCCTGCTCTTCTGAAAGGATAGGGTTTTGTTCAGCCCAGTCCTCTAGTTTCTGGAAAAGAAACATGGCATACATTTTGGCAGAGATATCAATTACTAAGCCAATTGGCCAGTAATTTCTAGGGTCACCTCGATCTCCTTTTTTAAATAGTGGGATTACTATACTAAGTTTCCAGCCATCAGGAATACGACCCGTATTATTTATATGAGTAAACAGGCCAGCTAGTAAAGCAGTCCACCAATCTGCATTATTCTTAAAACAGCTCAGGTGGCATAAAATTCTCTCCCGGAGCTTTGTTATTCCTTAATGATTGTATAAGAGATTTTATTTCTTGCATAGGTGGCCATTTAGGAAAATCATTGATATCTCCCAGAATATCTTCAATATGAAATGTTTTAGCAACCTTTGTCTCATTCTTAAACAAATCAAAACAAAAACCCTCCCAAACCAAGGCAGATATAGGAATCTCAAAGATGTAATTTGATTCTCTTAATTTACCAGAGACTAACTGCCAAAAGCGCATAGAATTTTTACTCCTGGCCTCCAGTTCCAAATCTGCCCAGCTTTTAGCAGCATAACTAGCTTTCTTAGCTGTATTTTTTTATATTCTTGCCTATATTTGAGCATACGTGTATAAACTCCACAATCTGAAGAATCACGAGCTAGCTATTCTCATTGGCTTTCTTAGGCTCTCCCTTGACACTTTACACTCAGCATCAAACCATGGGGATTTGATGTTCCTTGGGCCACTTAATCTGGCCCTAATTAGTAACATAGGTTTAATTTGGGAACAAATAGCCTGATAAGCGTACAGGACAATGTTCGCCTCAGAAGAGCAAGCCACACTCCCCAACCCGCCCCCCATTTCTGAATTCAAGAAGGAATTGAGATCCATCTTAATCTTTTCTTTTGCACACTGTCCAAACTCTGTTAACCGTTTATCTGCCTGAGTCACTGGCCTGAGGTCAGATTTAAGGATTAACTGGGATGATATAGGTTGATGGTCACTATTTTCTCTGATGTTTACTGTGATACCGGAAAACAGGTGGTTAACTGATATAGTATGGTCACTCCCAGCTTCCTTCAAGCCCATGTCAGATGCCAGAGGGTTTATCTCTACTTTAACCTCTTCTGCCCTCCCTCCTTTCACTTCATCAATAAGAACCGTATCCACAGATCCCATTCCTAGTTTAATTTTTTCTTGTCTGGTTTCTGGTTTGACTTGTTGAAATCTTGGTTTGAGTTTTTGTCTTAACAATTTACACAGCTTCTCTAGATCCTTTTTCTGGGAACTGTGTGGTTTTTTCTCCTGCTTTCTTATATTTTTGCTCTTCTTCTGCTTTTTTGTATTTCCCCTTTGGTCTGCTTTGCTAGCATCTTTAGTAGAAGTCTTTGAGGTTTCCTTAATTGCCATCTTAACTTCCGCCATACCGTTACCATTTCCTTTTATTCCAGGTCCTGTAATTCTCAACCAGTGTCCTTAGCAGATCATTACTTTGAGAGGAAATTTTTAATGAGAGCTAGTTCCCGAAGAACCATGAGAAGCCCTCCTACAATTTGGGGATTGCCTTCTTCAAAATCCTCTGTTTGAGTGGAAATTGATTTGTATCTCATGGTTGGAACATTAGAGACAAGTTCCAAAATCTGCCTCTGCATGAATTCTTCTGCTGGACCTGCTTTATCCATTAACTCAATCCCTTTCTGGTGAACACAAGTTCTACAAAGGCCAATTCTGAGGCCAGATCTATCGAGGATCTTGAGATCCTGGGCTCTTGTAGAGTGCCTTTAAGATCCACGGACCAATCCAATACGGGATGCATACTTGATGATCCATCCTGAGCTGACTCACACAACACATTTTCTCTCTCATCTTCCTCACCCTCCTGCTTCAAATACTGTGTGATTTTAATTTGTCTTTTCCGTGGTTCACGGAGGCCATTTTGTAGACTAGGAGTAATCCCTAGATCTTTATATGTTTTTCTGGTAAGCACCATACTCTCTCTGTTTGATTCAACTCTTCTTTGATCTTCTCATCACCACATGGCTTGGCTAGGGTATGTTTTACAACTTAATGGACTATATGTTGTGATAAAGATGGGTAAGGAGGAAATGCTGACACACCAAGCAACAACTGCAAGGGTCACTCTCAGACGGCAAGGTCAGATTTAACTAGGAGCAAGCCCCAAACAATTCTAACTTGATAGCGAGCTCATTGCCAACAGATTCACTACTGGACTTGAGCAGCAAAAGCAATAAAAACAATGAGGCAGATTATGCCTTGGCATCTTTTTGTGAATAATAAAACAAAAGGCAAGAACACACCGCTCCTTGCAGCAACCAGGCAACTTCACAAAACAATTCAATACCAGAATCGTATAAAAGATATAGTAAATATAAAATAGCTTATACTTCAATAAGATAGACTTGCTTGGCTGCAGAGTTCACCAAAACACACCAGTCTCGCTGACCGCCATTTTCCTGCCTCCTAATATTGCAAGTGGCTAGCATAGACGGGGTGGATATGTTTAGGCAAGATGGTGGGATCTTATTCCCATACTCTTTTGCACTTTCACATACTATAGATTGCAAACAAAACTTGCACCGTTTTCACCCAGCAACCCAACCAAATGCTCCTGCCAACATTGATGCGCCTGGAGAGTCCAAGCAGGGCCAGGCAAAGCAGGAGGAATAGGCGACTGAGTCATGCAATCCTGGATCCCTGCCGAAATGTCACAGAAGATGCTGGGGCACACCTCTTGGGAGTACGCATGTACATGTGAGATACGAAGGTTGCTCCCCAACATCCACTGCAATATTGCAAGGGATTCTGGGGTTTGCTGGCATTAACAGAACACTCTGGAAACCAGGTAAAGAAGCCTGTGAACAATGAAACTTCTGAAAAAATAAGACATTATCTGATGCATTCAGCCATTTTCATAGGACTTTGTTTGCAAATGGGGTCTCACATGGTGGACAGGTAACTCGAATCTGTTGTTTCACCAGACTTCTAATGTTCAGTTATGAGACCTGTGACAACAAGAGGGGTAATTCTCCCAAGAGGCCACACATGTTTGTACTTTTGCTCTTCCCTCTATGCTCGTGACGGTCACTGGCCTGGCTCTCAAATACACAGCAGGTCTTTCTAAGCATAAAGGTTGGATGGATAGTGTGCATCTAAGTAATCTTAGTTCCTGGACTTAATGGTCTTATCCCCGACCACCCCTTTTATATGGCCATGTGCGTTCCTTCAGTTGCGAAGCACACAATTAACATTTCTCTTCTCACCACAACCTCTCCACCATTCCATCTGCTGCTCTCTGGGTGGTCATTTGGGGGTTCTGGAGTTCAGCCCCAAGGTCTAACCCTAACTGCACCACTGGATTTAGCAATGCACAGGTACCCTTTTGACTACATAACAAGACTGCCAACAGTAAGAAATATTACGTCACTTCTGCCCTGCCTCTCCAGTCAGGCAAGTCGGGCCACGCTTCTCCTTCCCACCTGGTCATCATCCCAGTCCCATTCTGTGCCAGCACAGAAACCTGCCTGGGGTGAGGTATGCAGGAACTCCCTGAGTCTTCTTGGAATAAAGAATGCAAAGAATCTTACCAAGAATGGGAGCAACTCATCAAGAAACTACTGTGCCACTTGGATTCAAAAGGTAGGCAAACAAAACTTGAAAGTTCCAAAATGTTCATTAAATACCTTTATTGGGCCCACAAAAAAATCACAGAAAATGGGCAAGCTTTTGAGATCTCCAGATGTCAAAATCAACAAGATGTTCCAAAAAGCAAGCTGGGGGGGGGGGGGAATGGGGAAGGAAAAAACCCTGGCTTGATGGTGAAGTCAATGCTGCATGTTCAGAGTCCCAAGATATAGAGAGGGAGGAGGGGTCTGCAGACATTCACACTAGGGGCTGCAAGTCACATTATTATGGTTTACAAGGCTAGAGCTAGAACTGCCCTCGGGGTTACAACGAAGGGGGAAATATTGGATCCCCCCCTTTTGGAAATATAAAATCCAGCTGTTGTTCAGATGTGTTTCCATTCAGGGCAAATCACACTGGCCCATTTTACAAGAGGAGCTCAGAGAGAAACCGGGCAGCCACTGTGACTTCACCATCCTCACGGTTTTCCTTTCCTTCCCATCCTCCCCTCCCAACTAACATGTATCCAATTATTATTATTATTATTAATATTATTAATAATAATTATTATTATTTCATGCAGGGCGGGGACATGGCCACAGTGAATGCAGAGCAGGACAGGAGTTCACTGGGTGGGGGGGGGAGCGACTGCTACAGGCACTAGATCAGTGGTTCTTAACCTTTTTGGTGTCACACCTCCCTTGTGAAAAATCTTATGACCCATGCCTCCCATGTGTTAATGGCCCCAAATTTAGGCTTAGGCAGGACCAGTTTGCATTTTTTTAGTTTATGCTCTGTCTCTGGACTAAAAAAAAAAAAGCATATTCAATTAAATGAACGGCGTAGCTCCCAAGATTAGTAGAAAGAAATAAGGTTGGGCCAACCGCCAAGCTGCGCTGCTATGTACTTGTAAAATAAACAATTTATAGTTGAGGCGGGGGCTTCTCACACCTCCCCTGGAGTCAGTCCAAACCTCCCCTGGGGAGGCGTACCCCACAGGTTAAGAACCCCTGCACTAGACCTTTCCTCCTCTGTTCCATCACACACTGGTCCCCAACCGTCATTTTGTTCAGAGACTAATTTGCAGCTCAGACACCCGGGGCTCCTGCCTGCAGGATTTGTCCCCACCAACCTGGCCTCCTTCTAAAGCAGTGTTCTCCAACACTGTTCTAAAGGGACCAAACAGCCCTCTGGCACCCTCCAGAGACAGGAGCACAGTCCCAGTCTGCACCTCCTGCTCCGCATTTACACATCAGTACTAACTGCCTGGAGCAGAGAACACTTATGGTACCAGATCTAATAAAAGGAGTTACCTCGTAAAACCCTTATTGGTTAGACAATAAATACTTGACTCAGACTGAATGAAAGTGGCAGCTCCACCACACAGGCTCACGTGGGCCTGGCGCACAGCAGGGCAGCTCCAGCAGAGCCACCTTCAGGACCGCCAGCTGTCAAACAGGCAGTCACTTGTTTATGTTCGGTTACCTGATCAAAAGTATTCCCACTGGGCTGGCAGGTTCGAGACAAGGAGGCCCAGAGGTGAGAACCAACAAAGAAATAGAGCATGAGAGAGCAAATGGCACCGTTCCACCCAGCAGCAGCCACAGCTAAACTCCTCTCTGTTGAGTGCAGGGCGGAGACTGCTGAGGGCGTGGTCGTGCAACCTTCTTCAACCTTGGCCATGCTGGCTAGGAATGATGGGAGGTGCCCTCCAACACATCTGGAGGGCACCAGGTTGGGGAAGGCTGGTGTAGTGGTTAGAGTGCCAGACCAGGACTGGGGAGACCTGGGTTCAAATTCCCACCCCCAGCCATAAAGCTCATGGGCTGGCCTTGGGCCAGTCTCCCTTTCTTTCCTCTTAACCATCCTCACAGGGCTGTTGGGGGATATGATGAGAGGAGAACCGGGCACACTGTTCTGAGTTCCTTAGAAGAAAGGCAACATTTTTTTAAAAAACGTAATAAATAAATGGAATCAATAGCGTGGTCCAGTGAAGCGCTAGCTCTGGACTCAAATCCAACCCCAGCCATGGAAAAATGAACTACCTCCCCTGTCTCACCACTCGCACAAACTAGGGGTCATTCAAATGCCACGCCATGCTGTCTTGGATGAGGAGGTCCAGCTGGTTGCTTGTGGACTACAGAATTTAGATCCTTCTAACCCCTTGAAGCATGACGCTGCTTGGCTCTCAGCCGGCAACTCTCGGCATGAGGCCACGACAGCCAGAAGGACCACGCTCCCTCCTGTCCAACTGAGGACCAGCAGCTGTCATAAAGAAATCAGGCACGCAGTAAACTTACAGGGCTAGGATGAGACAGCACGACTGAATTGAGAGGACAAGGTAGACCACCAGGAGGGAGGGTCTCCGTCTGAGGCACCTCACACACCAACTAGGCTGACTGCAATAGACACACAAGATGTGAAAGGGAAACATGCCTCTCGGGCACTGGGGACCAGCATTGGCCACGGCTCTCTGGCACATGTGCATCTCCAAATAAGCACTGGACATCTCCCTTTTGCACTGAGCACTGACCACAATAAGACACTGGTACGGTCACAGCGCAATCATAGCCAGGTAGGTGCATGGTGGCTTGGGGTGGCAGTGGTCTTTCTTTTTCTTCTTCCCCCTCTGGCCCCTCCACCAGGCCCTCGGCTGCCCTGCCCACGTCCCCCACTGCAGCAGCCGCCTCCGCCCCTGCCGCCAGAGCTTCCTTGCCCAGGGCAGGGTCCTCCTGGGGCAAAGCGGAGGCTGAGGTCCTTTTCCCTGGACTGCCCACCTCAGGCATGGGGCGCGGGCCATCTGGTGCAGACGTGGCCAAAGGCCAGGATGATGGGCTTTCATTGCCGGGGGGTTTTAAAGGAGGAAAACAAGTTTCACAGGGTCCCTGAGGGAAGTCTCAACAGACTCGACATTCGAAAAGACTTCCAAATGGCGAGAACTGCTCAGCAACAGCACAGCACCCACCTGTGCTGCCCGCTTCCCTGGGACAAGCATCGCTCCAAGCATGGGGCTCAATAATCCACGGGATGAATTCCAGCTCTACAAAAATATACTTTCAACTCAGGAAATTAGGCACAACTCGAATATCTGAAGCTAACAACACTTGGAATTGCTACTGAAGGCCTGATGGTACGGGAAGTCTTTTGGAGGATACCCACATCAAGTCGTACAGCTACTCTGGGTCTTGCAAGGCCTGGGGGTGGGGAGGAAGTCAGATTCGAGGAGATGCCAGGAAGGCATCAGAGGAAACACCCAGCACACGCGCACCCCAGGCACGCAGGGCCTACAACGCTTGAGGCAGACTGTCCCATCTCTGATTTCAGTGTCTTACAAAACGGTGTGGTGAGGAAATGCAGCAGGACTCTCCTCCTCAGCAGATGGAATACACGGTCAGCCAGACGGAAAGCTTTGTGAGACTTCACTACTGGTGAAGCACTTCTGTCTCTCTGCCTAAAAAGTACAAGATCCAAAATAGGAGAGGTGATTCTGTTATTCTTCATTGGTCCGGCTTGCTTCTTATGATGTGGGAAATAACAGAGAAGTCTTTCAGAGAGGTGACAAAGTTAGTACTCAAAAAATAATGTGTCTACCTCAAAAGCACACACAGTGCTATGCAACAAAGGAGTCTCCTATCTCATTTTCTTTATCTCATTCTCCAGGACTAGCACACAAGGACTGCCTATAAATGCATCCAATCAATATTTTATCTGCGGGGGGGGGGCTGCTCCAACAGATCAACTTTCCATCACATCTTTTCCCCAGAAGATGCCACTCAGACTGAGGGGGCTCTCTCAGACGAACAGGCACGGCCCCCGGAGCCTCACAGAGCTTGCTCAGCATCAACATGTGGATGGGCGCTCGCCCAGCTGGGGGAAGTGGTCCCCTGGGCTAACAGCAGCCTCAGAACCAGGAATTCCAAGTGTACCTGCACACAAGAGGCACTCAACCAAAAACTAGGCCATAGTAGAAGGGCCGCTGACAATATGAAATATTTAGAGAGAGAGAGAAAGGCAGAGCAGGAAGCCACTCTGCACAACACCCGGCAATTGCTGTCATGCTTACAAAGAGGGTGGTTGCTAATAGGGCAGGACCGCTTCTACCCCAACCAGTGGCAGGGGGAAGCTGAGACAGCCATTTAAGCCAAGGATGTCGAGGGATTCTCTAATGTATAATCAGCCAGAACAGAACTGCTTAAAACAGAGGAAAAAGACATCCCGCAGCGGTACCGTACTTTGTGCTATAATTTAAGGAAGCCTCTAAAAGCCCGAATCCTCCGAGTTTAAATTAGGGGCCTAACTCATGGTGGGGTTTGCCCTGACTTAAGTACTGCCAACAGCTTACAGGCCAGGTCTGCATGGTGCTGTGCTGAGGCAGCAGCGGAGGATCAAGCATACGGGTCTGAGCACCAGGTCAAATGCCACCACTCTTCCCCTTCTGATCAACCGTATGAGCCCTCAGCTCAAGAATGGGGTGGGAGCACCGCTCTGTCCCATTCTTCAGGTGGGTGGGTACACTGTAATCAGACTAAGATACTTCAGCTGCCCCACAAACCACACAAAGGACCTCTCTTCTGTGCTAGAGGCCAGTTTGTGTGAGTTAGGAAGGGGCAATGGTTCTACTGGGCAATGACTGAAAGGAGCAGTTTCAAGCAGTGAGGACCCTGGATCGGACCAAAGATCGTCTGCCCCAGCATCCTGTTTCCAACACTAACCAGTCAGATGTTTCCAGGAAGCTCACAACCAGGGGATTAAAGCAAAAGCATTCCCACTGCTGGCCCCTGCAACTAATTTCCCCCTCCTCTTCCCTCCCCATTCCTTTTTCCTTGTGTGTCGTGTCTTTTTAGATTGTAAGCCTGCAAAGCAGGGACTGTCAGTAATTTTGCTGATTACCGTATATGTAAGATGCTCCAGGAGCATTTTTGGCAAAGGGGCGGGATAAAAATAACTTTAAATAAATAGATAAATGCAGAGGTTCCTTTTGCTATCATGGCTAATAGCTGTTGACAGACCTATCCTTCATGAGTATCAATGGTGCCTTTTCAAACTGGGGAGAGGTAACGAGCGGGGTAACACAGGGCTCGGTCCTGGGCCCAGTCCTGGGCCTGGTGCTCTTCAACATTGTTATTAAGGACTTGGATGAGGAGGTGCAGGGAATGCTTATCAAATTTGCAGATGACACAAAGTTGGGTGGAACAGCTAATACTCTGGAAGACAGAAACAAAATTCAAAGCGATCTCGATAGGCTGGAGCGCTGGGCTGAAAACAACAGAATGAAATTTAATAGGGATAAATGCCAAGTGCTGCACCTAGGGAAAGGAAACCAAATGCACAGTTACAGAATGGGAGACACTTGGCTCAACAATACTACAAGTGAGAAGGATCTTGGAATTGTGGTAGATCACAAACTGAGTATGAGCCAGCAATATGATGTGGCTGCAAAGAAGGCAAGTGCTATTTGGGCTGCATTAATAGAAGTATAGCTTCCAAATCGTGGGAACTACTAGTTCCCCTCTACTCAGCACTGGTTAGGCCTCATCTTGAGTATTGTGTCCAGTTCTGGGCACACTTTAAGAAGGATGAAGACAAACTGGAAAGGGTTCAGAGGAAGGCAACAAAGATGATAAAGGGACTGGAAACAAAGCCCTATGAGGAGAGACTGTAAGAACTGGGCATGTTTAGCCTTCAGAAGAGAAGACTGAGGGGAGATATGATTGCACTCTTCCAGTACTTGAAAGGTTGTCACAGGATCTCTTCTCAACCATCCCAGAGTGCAGGACCCGGAATAATGGGCACAAGTGACAGGAAGCCAGATTCCACCTAAACATCAGAAAAAATTTCCTGACTGTTACAGCAATAGGACAGTGGAACCAACTACCTAGGGAGGTGGTGGGCTCTCCCACTCTGGAGGCATTCAAGGTGCAGCTGGACAGCCATCTGTCAGGGATGCTTTGACTTGGATTCCTGCACTGAGCAGGGGGTTGGACTCGATGGCCTTACAGGCCCCTTCCAACTCTACTATTCTATGATTCTATGAGTGCATTGAATCCTCTTTACAAGCCACTAGATTAGTGGCCACCACCATATCCTGTGGCAGGGAATTCCATCAATGAATTATGCATTGTGTTCTTTTGTCTTGAATCTACTGCCAATTTCACTGGGTGACCCTGAGTTCCAACTTTAAGAGAGAGGGAGGAAAAAATTCTCTTTACTCACTTCCTCTTCACCATGCATTCCATTGCCAGCAGATCTTCCAGAGAAGGTGAGTTTTCAAAGGCAGAAGGAAAGTGAAGCTATATATTGCTCCTGAAAATCACTGTGACATTTAACACAGAGGTAATCCATTTACTTAGATTACTACAGCCTGCCACATACCAAAAGGTCCAATGGCCAAGCCAGAAGGAAGCAATTTCACCATTCCTCATGGATCCCGAGCACATTGCTGAAACCACAAAGCTTACCAGCTATGGAGCTGCATGTGCCACGGAGAGTTAGGAATACAACACACATATATATATTACCCTGTCAGTGCCTGGTTCAGGTGCAATGACAAATCGTAGTTTGTCATTAAGGAAACAATGGAGTGTATTCCATCCTGCCTCTCCCCACTCCTTTGCGTGCATGGGGAGAAGATTTAAAAAATCAGGTCAGGGCTTATTTCAAACCACAGTTTTTTTGTTTTGTCCAAGGACAGGAAAACTGTGGTTTGTACAAACCAAAGTTACTTCACTACCTAGGATAACAAACCACAGTTGATATTGTCAAATAATATAGGGAATTGTGGTTTATTCCAAATCACTATCAGATGCTTTACATCTCCTCCCCTCTCACAGAAAGAAGTGGGGGAAAGGGAATGAAGCTTCACTGTGGCACATTCTCATCACAACCATGATTTCATGCCATGTCCGAATGCAGTCTTGACCTGAATGGCCAAGCTGCCTCCAATTCTGAGGGGTAAGTTGCATGTAGCAGGTTGATCTTTGTTTTCAAACCTGACTGCCATGCCACATGTCCTAGAGAACCATTCTTAAATCAGGTTATGCCCTCATACTTTGCTTGCTAAACAAGCAGAATGATCATGGGAAGGGATCTGAAACCAGGTGGAGAAGCAGAAGCATGCAGGTTTTTGCACTTTGCCAAGCTGTGCCAGAGAAATAATGAAAATAGAAAGAAAGAAGGCGGGAGAGATATTTATACAGGGCTTCCTTGGAAGGGATTTATAATGTGTATATATAAGCAGGCATGCTGTTAGACATTGTGATCAGAGCATCCATTTCAGAAAACTGGTCTTTTCAGCACTCACTCTTAACAGTCACTCAGCAAACTAGTTTCACAAATTCAGACTATTAAGTACTTATTGTTCCTAGCCTGGAATGAGACACAGATACTGCCATTTTCTCCCTGTACCATGATGCAACGCAGAGCAGAGACTGCTGTACATGCTCCTATGTTTACTTAATACATCATAGAATCATAGAAAAGTAGAGTTGGAAGGGGCCTACAACGCCATCGAGTCCAACCCCCTGCTCAATGCAGGAATCCAGGTCAAAGCATCCCTGACAGATGGCTGTCCAGCCGCACCTTGAATGCCTCCAGAGTGGGAGAGCCCACCACCTCCCTAGGTAGTTGGTTCCATTGTCTTATTGCTCTAACAGTCAGGAAATTTTTCCTGATGTTTAGGTGGAATCTGGGTTCCTGTCACTTGTGCCCATTATTCCGTGTCCTGCAAACTGGGATGATCGAGAAGAGATCCTGGTCCTCCTCTTTGTGACAACCCTTTAGGTACTGGAAGAGTGCTATCATACCTTTGTGATGCATTTTAATTCTCGTAAGCAATTCTGAGAGCCAATCTTGGCTGAAAGGTATACAATAATAATAATGATGATGATGAAGAAGAAAAACTGTAAATAGAAGACACCTTATTTGTTCAAGGGTAGAAACTAGCCATGGTGGAACCCTCAAACTTCTGCTTTTTGAAAGAGCAAGCATCCTTTAGAGTTACAGAGCTCTTTAAGCCTGGGACAGGCAACCTGGTGTCCTCCAGATGTTTGGGCTACAGCACCCATAATCCTTGACTACTGGCCATGCTGGCTGGGGCTAATGGAAATTGTAGTCCAAAACATCTAGAGGGCCCCAGGTTGCCTGCCCCCACTTTAAGTCCAGAGTTCTGTGGGGGGGAAGGAACCTGCACAGCCCATCACCAACAGAAGATAGGACAAACAGCAATTATCACCCATGCTAGCTATGGTTAAATCTCTCATTCTGTGGGAGCAGTACACCAAAGTCACCCACGTCTGCCAATAGTAAGAGGCAATGAATATTTGGTATCCTTTCCTCCTGCACCAACATGGCAACAAGTGATGCCTCTTCTTTGCTCCACATTTTTGGCAGCAAGAGGCAATGAATATTTGGTATCCTTTCCTCCTGCACCAACATGGCAACAAGTGATGCCTCTTCTTTGCTCCACATTTTTGGCAGCGTGTACAGTCAAACACCGGCTACAGGGGCTCCACGCATCCTTCCCCGTGCTGCTTTTGTAGACTTGGGAGATCTTTTCCTCTCCCCTCATGCAACGTGGCCATGCTTTCTCCCATAAGCAGGGACAAGTTCTACCCCATCACCATATTATCACCTCAAGCAATTGCACCCGGTAATCCAAGAGCAGCAGCCCCAGCATCCTCTGCAATGGATCCCGAGGCATTCTGTTCACACTGCAGTTGGCTGTTGCTTTGACACCTTATGTTTTAAAAACTGGGAGAATCGGGCATGATCTGTTTGTTTGCCTCAACAGTCCTAGGTGTGTAACCTGAAACCTGCAGGACACCTGGCTCAGCCCAACCCATTTGAGCCTGCAGCTCCTTCTCTTCCTCCTCCAGTCCAGCTTAAGGCTCTAACCATGCAGCCTTCACAACTTCAGCATCAAAGTCAGCCTCTTTTCCATTCCTCTCTCACACACACTTTCCCTAACATCTTGCCTGATGAAGCGAATCTGGAGACCTTGAAAGCTTGCCCACAGTTTTGTGCATATCTGGTTGGTCCCTAATGCAGGAACTGCTTGAAGCAGATTTTGGAATTTGAAAATATTGCTGCTGCTGCTGCTGCTGCTGCTGCTGCTGGGTGGGCTTGATCAGTCGGGCTGGCCTTGATGTCCAAGTGGAAGCCAACACGCGCCCCACCCGCCCCCCAGCCATTCATTACCACAGTGCCAAAAAAAAACAAAAAACCCTGCTGGGGCCCATCTACTCCAGCCCAATCGGATGCCTCGGGAAGCCCACAAGCAGGCAGACGGCAGACCCACGCCCCCCACCCCACCCCTGATACTCCGCCTTTCCCCAACCTGGCGCCCTCCAGATGTGGACTACAACCCCTATCATCCCCCAGCCAGGCTGGGGAAGGCTGTAGACACCCAGAGGCGGGCAAGAGGTGCCATGAGGGCAGGAGACAAGCGGCTTCCCGGCCTTTCTTCTACGCTACGGAGCCCCCCCCAAAGGCTTCCCGGCCTTCGGCAGCCTGGTGCCCTCCAGGCAGGCTGGGCGACAGCTCCCATCACTGGCCATGCTGGCTGGGGCTGATGGGGGTTGTAGTCGGACACGTCTGGAGAGCGCCAGGTTGAGGAAGGGCCCTTTCGCCTCTCCTCCTGATAGGGACCCTTCCCCTCCCTCAACTGAATCATCCTACACCGCCCACCACCACGCACACTCCCTCTCGCCGGAGGACCCCCGTCTCCTCGGCCAGGTCACATGACCCACTTCTCCGGCGGGGGGGGAGCCCCGAGTCCTCCCGGGCGACCCGCTGCAGCCACCCACCCCCCACCCCGGTCACGCCCCCCCCCTCGCGCCCCCGGCGCAGCTCGCTCGGCCACTCACTCTCTTTCCCCCCACCGCGATTCCAAGCTGGGCCTAAGTTCCCGCGGGGCTCGCGTTTCCCACCCGGCCCAGCGTCGCCGCCATGGCAACCAGCCACACTTCCGGCCCAGACAGGAAGTGAGGAGCTCCCCGCGGCCGCCATGTTGAGAGCGGCCGAGAGCGCGGCCACCCCCACCCCCACCCCCACCCCCGAAAAGGCGAAGAGAGGCGACTCCCCGTGGAGGAAGCCTCGGCAGGTCGGGGGGTGGGGGACGGACTGAAATCCATTTTTAATACCAAGTTCAATACTGCCCCACCCCTGCTCTGTAACGCTGTAAGAACTGATAAAACGTTTCACGGTTGTTCTTAAAAAGGGAATGCCTCTGGGCATGTGCAGAGTGCCATTAAAAGCCACATTCAGCCTGCCTGGCCCCAGGGCGAAAGGCTGTCGCTTATAGGAGAGGAAAAGGCGGAGGAGTGAAGTCCCAGTCCTCCTTTGGGAGACTCCCTTCCGCACAAGGATCAGGGTGGAGGGGGGGGCAAGCGGGCAGTTGGCTTGCCCCCCCCCCTGCAGGAAGGCAGCCCCCGCTAGAGCAGCACAACTGCCCACCAGACGCTCACTTCACTTCTACTGGGAGGCCTTGGGGGGGGGCTGCCTGCCTGCCTGCCTGGGGGCGATAGCTGGCCCCCAGCCCTGGAGCCTATGCAAGAGGGGCCACACTCCAGGGTCTCTCCAAACCCAGCCTGGCCTGTAGCCTGCTTTCCACTCCTGGGCTTCCTGGGCTCTTCTGACGGGATTTTTTAAGCAGCTGCACCCTGAGAGTTCTGACTTTGCTTACAAAACTCCAAAATAAATACCAAATACAAGCAGCGGCCTGCCACTTAAAAGTGCAAATTACGCTGATCTACCGTAATAACCACCCTGCACCGGTTCAACATCAGTCTCTGCGACCCAAACAGAAACATTTTGCAGTATTTCATGCAGATGTTGAGTCGGTACAAATCTCCCTATATATATATATATTAAGTGTGTGGACAAGAGGATCGATCCCTGCCCCAAGGAAGTTACAATTAGAAATTAAACAAGATTCAGAGCGTGAGGAACACCATGTCTACGCTACAAGCACAAACCTATTATGGGTTCACCCAAGGGATCCTGGGGGTACTTTAGCACAGTAAAGCAACAGGGACTTCCAGTGCCCTCTCCTTGAAAAAATTTCAGAAATGGAGAGGCATCTTTCCCCTTACCTGCTGCCTGATCAACCATGGACCTTCTGCATGCAAAGCAAATGGCTACCTTTAGGCCTTTCCCTTCTCCAGTTGTCTTATCCACCCTGGGTTAGCTGTGTTATTCCAGTGATTACAGGCCATTCCAAAAGTGCTTCAGGACGACTCCTTGTTTATGCATATAAAAAAGAAAAGTAAAAATAGAGAATAAAATCCTCATTAGCCTGTCAAAACAGGAGAGTTCATTCATTCATTCATTTTCTATACCGCCCAATAGCCGAAGCTCTCTGGGCGGTGTACAACAATCAATTTAAAAAACAGAAGCACCGTGCATTCTGTTTTCCTCTTCTTTGTTTCCACTTTCTTATGTATTCTTGCTATTATATTTACAACAGATCAGTACAACCATGAGGACTAGAAACGGATGGCAGCTGTATAATCCAAGGAAGGCAGGTTCTCAGGAGGCATTTAAGAGCTCATTATCAGTTAGAAACATAAATAGGAGGCACATAAAAAATAGATGGCCACACTGGTCCGTGTAAAAATAAAATCCAAATGCCACTGTTTCTCAAGAAAAGAAACATGCCACAAAAGACTGTGCAAGCTTTCGAGTTATCCAGGAGTTTTCATCAGGCTAGGTGGTACAAAAAACAATGGTAGATTGTTGTGTGGAAGACAAAGAAGAGAACCAAGTGTGACACTGCACTGACATCACAGTGGCCAGAATCCAGACCCTGCTTGGACAAAGGCAATGCTCTTTAGTTCCAGTTCTGCATAACCAACCTTGACCTCTTTGCGGAGTATCAAGCCTTCTTGATCCTCACAAATGGCCCATTCTGGGTGCCCTTTGGGCAATAGGTCCCCAAATGCTTGTAGGAGCAAGCGGGGCCACCAAAGACCAGATCGAGCCAGACAGTTTCCTCATGATGCTGATGAGGAAGACAACTGGGAGACTGACCCTGACTATGTCAATGATGCCAGCAGGCAGTGGGGAGATCGCGAGATTTCAACGGTTTCGATCATTTCTGGTAAGCATGGAGAAGAAGGGAGCCATAAATATGGACTGGAAGGCTGTGGGGAAGGAGAGACAGTTCTTGCCCTAATTGCTAGTTTTTGTTGTATTTATTTGGAAGGATAGCTCCCTCTACCCTAAACGGCGTACTCAGGCAACACGTGGACGCATGCCTGAATTGCAACATTTCAGTTACTCCGTATGTACTTTGCATGCTATGGAAGAGGAAACCACCATGCATGTGGGGGGGGGGGGATATAAAGTTAGCCATCCATCAAAGGGTGACACTCGTTCTAAGTTCTAGGCCTGCCTTCCCCAACCTGATGCTCTCCATATATGTTGGACTATGACTCCCACTATCCCCAGCCAGCATCATCCAACACACCCAGAGAGCACCGAGTTGGGGGAAGGCTGGCTCTTTGTGCAGATGGCCATGAACTGGAGACATTATTTCATTGAGTCTTTCCGTTACTTTTTATTTTTATTTTTATTTTTTTAGATCTCTCTAGATCTATCCAGGAATGCAGCCTTGGAAAGGTGGCCCCGCAGAGCAAGAGGAGTTCTGCCCGTCGCCAAAGCCACCTCCAGAGTTGCAAAGGTTCAGCGTGGAACTGCAGAAAGGATTCTGAGGGACATCAGCCAGCGGTGTGTCTACATGTACGCTCTTCCCCCAGTCTCGGCATCGAGAGGTCCTCCCTGTTCAACCGCAATGCTGCAGAAAAGCTGGACACCTTCTTCTCAGAGAAGCTCAAAGCTTGGACTAGTGACACGGCCTGCCTGTCCGACACCTATGAGAACACGGAGCCCCCACAGGAAGAGCCCCCCGGCCACGGCAAGCCCCGTAGAAGTGCCGAAAAGGGACACGCAGGCACCGAGAGAACGAGCCGGAGGCAGAATCCGAGCCAGGCAATCCGAGCAAGAGGAGATGTGGCAGCAGGGCACGCGTGTGGTTCTCCAGACAACTACGACCCTGGCACACGCCATGATCCATGCCTGAGGCACCCCCGGCACAAAGGGGGGACTTCAGAAGGTCCAGGGTGGAGGCTGGAAGGGAGCCGGCCCTCCACAGCCACGAGCAGCTCAGCCAGGATCTTGCCCCAGTGCCGGATCAGCCACATCCAAAGCTGTTGGGCCTGCCAAGAATTTAACCAGGATCTGCCAGAAGGCAAGGAAGCCCTCTACGAGCGCCGCTGGGCCCCGCTGCAAGAAGAGGACAGAGACGGCCCGACGAATGCCGCCTGCCCAGAGGGAAGGACTGCCCACGGCTGCCCACAACAGATCCCGGACCGACTTTCCAAGGTGCAGCAGTGGCTGCAGCAGAGCCCGGTGGAAGAGCCTCCGGCCCACCCGCGGCAACGCAAGCGCAGCGTCACACGTTCGGCCGGCCCGGAGGCTCCGGCCTGGTGCCCTGCTTACGGACCCCAGAAGGAAGGGGACCCCTGGGGCAGAGCAGGGGATGCTGGAGACTGCCGGGGCCTGGAGCCCCCTGCTGAGGCCAGACGCAGAAGGAAGGCCCGCCAAGCAGAGGACCCCAATCGGCAGGTGAGGGGGGAACGGGGGTGTGTGTGTGCCAGGCCCAATCCCTTGGCAAGCCCCACTCACCAAAGAGCCGTTCAGCTCTGGGACCTACTACCTGGAGGAGTGGGGGCTCTCCCTCCCGCACTCACTCAGTGTCTTCAAGCAGAGGCTGGACATCCACCTGGTGGCTCTCGATTTCCTGCTCCAAGCAGAGGGCTGGTCGAGGAACATCGGAAGCTGCCTTACACCTCGCCCAGTAGCGTCGTCACAGGCCGGGCAGCGGCAGCGGCTCTCCAGGGGCTCAGGCAGGGTTTTTCTCCAGCCCAACGCAGAGATGCCGGGGGGGGGATTGAACCTGGGACCTTCCGTGTGCAAAGCGGGGTCCCTCCCACTGAGCCACGGCCTTCCCACCCCCACCCCCAGCTCAGATCAGCCTTCCCCAGTTCGGTGCCCTCCAGATGGTTTGAGTGACAACTCTCCTCCTCTCTGGCCGTGTTGGCTGGAGCTGATGGGAGTTGTAGTATAAAACACCTGGAGGGCATCCGGTTGGGGAAGACAGGGCCGGATGATGTCCGAAGAAGCCCCCTCCAGGTCTCAGATTCCCGGATTGCATTTCCAAGAGTTGGTTTGTTTGTTTGTTTGTTTGTTTATTATATTTATACCCCGCCTTTTTTCCTGCAAGGAACCCAAGGCAGATTACATAATCTTCCTCCTCCTCTCCATTTTATCCTCACAACAACCCTGTGAGGTAGGTTAGGCTGAGAGTCAGTGACTGGCCCAAAGTCACCCAGTGAGTTTCATGGCCGAGCGGGGACTAGAACCCGGATCTCCCGAGTCCCAGTCCAACACTCTCACCACTACGCCACACACTGGTTGCTTTAGGAGTGCCCGGTGGATGTTTCCGAAATAAGGTCGCTGTGGTGTCTGAACTGAAATAAGGGACACACGTAAATGCCTTCGTAAGGGCGGGGCGGGGGCTTCTAGGAAGCAGCTCCTAGGCCAGGGCTCTCCAACCTTGGGTCCCCAGATGTTGCTGGCCTACAGCTCCCAGAATCCCTTGCCATTAGCCATGCTGGCTGGGTATGCTGGGAGCTGTAGGCCAGAAACATATGGGGACCCCAGGTTGGAGAGCCCTGCACTAGGGCCAGCCTAAAACATTTGAGAGCTGTCCAAGGGTACACCTCTATTTAATCCCCTGTGCTGCTTCACACATGCTGCCCAGACAATGACTTAGGTTGCTTCTGCAGTTGGGTCAACTCCAACAGTCCTCTGCTTGTCCAAGGAAGAATATGGGAGTGAGCACCATGCCAGAGGGACCACAGTTTAGTGACTGTGCATCTGCTGTGCAGGTCCCAGGTCCCAGGCTCAGTGCCCAGTAATTTCCGGTGAAAAGGAAAAGGTGGCAGCACTGGGTAATCTCTCTGTCTCTCTGCCGGAGACCCTGGGGGGCTGCTGCCATCAGTTCAGCCTTTCCCAACCGCGCACCCTCCAGATGTGTTGTAGCAGTTCACCAATGGCCATGCTAGCCTGGGGTGATGATTTGTAGTCCAACACATCTGGAGGCGCCTGGTTGGGGGAGGCTAGAGCAGACACTGCTAGGCTCTGTGGACAAATAGCCTGAGCTGGTTATCAGGCAACGTCCCACGTCTGATGGCAGACAGCTGGCATCTTGAGCTGAGCTTTCCCCCTGGGCTTGTATGCCAGCAGAACAGGGCCCAAAGACAGCAGGCCTCCCTCTTCCTGGTCTCCAAAATCTGCTCTTCACAGGTCTACTGCCTGAAGAGCTTCATTTCCAGAAAGAGAGATGTTTGGGGCTCACTTCGTCTAGAAATAATGCCTTCTGCTCTACAAATCCTCCACTATCCCCACTGACCTGTTGGGTCCGTAGAGCACCTTTGCAGGGCAACTTTAATCTATTCCTGGCATAAAAATCTGGTGCCGGAGATGAACCCCCATGAGCCGTGGTGCAAATTAAGGCCTGACTACCTTAGAATATTTATTTATTTATTTTAAAAAGCATACCCCACTTTTCCTTGGAAAATGACTCAAGGTGGTTTATGATTACAGATCTTTTAAAACTTCAATAGATAAGAAAACAAAAGTATAAGTAAAAACGAAACAAAAAAGCGTCACAATAGCAAATAATAATTCCACATTAAAGGCTAGCCAAGCCTAATACCCTTTGATAGACCTGTCCAGCCTCCATGAATTTGTTTAATCCTTTTTAAAAAAAAGCAATCTAAGCAATGCAGCTATAGGACAAACCCAATAGAGGAGGGGAAACTCACCCCTCCTACTCAAGGGAGTCCCCCACAAAATAATATGCAGATGTCAGGAATCCAGCAATGTCCATCCACTCTACAGCCTAGTTTGGATGTAATGCTAAACCACCTTTTAGCATTAGCCAAACAACCCTGGGGGAGCCTCGGGGCTGACGCTCCCCCCTCCCTGCTCCTCTGGCATGGCCATGAAACTGGAAGCATCCACTTCCCAGTTTAAACTAACCACAGCTTGTTGTTATGTCTCAGCTGGGAACTGCAGTTAGCTTAAACCAATCTTCCCCAACCTGGTTGCCCTCTACATGTATTGGACTGCAATTCCCATCATTCCCAACCAGCATGACCAGAAGCAGATACTTCTGACCTCCTCCTTGCAAGTGTGCAAGAGAAGGGGGGGGGAGCACATCTGCCCAAGGCTCATATAGCCTCATCTGCATAGTACTAAATTATGGTTTAGTGCACTGTTCTTCAACCTTGGGTCCCCAGATGTTTTTGGCCTACAACTCCCAGAGTGTTGGACTGGGGCTCAGGAGATCTGGGTTCTAGTCCCCGCTCGGCCATAAAGCTCACTGGGTGACTTTGGGCCAGTCACTGATTCTCAGCCTAACTTACCTCACAGGGTTATTGTGAGGATAAAGTGGAGAGGAGGAGGAGGATTATGTAAGCCGCCTTGGGTTCCTTGCAGGAAAAAAGGCGGGGTATAAATATAATAAATTTATTTAATGTGTTTATAAATAAATAAATAAAATTTAAGAGTTAGCAGGGCATGTTTAGATTACGAAACAGTACTATATTGTTTCTGAAACAAACAGCTTTGATGTCGGTTAGCCAGCACAACCTACTAAATACTGAGATAGATAGATGGCTAGACAGACAGACAGATGATAGAAGACAGACACCCATGAGAGATGTACGGGTGAATACAGGGCTCCACAGGAACGCTGGCATTTTTAAAAATATGCCTAAGGGCTTCTCTGAGGCACTTAACCTGACACTTTACTGAGGCTTCTTCTTCCGTTTTCTTTGCGCGAGGAAGAGTGCGTCCTTTACCCAGGGTTTTTTTCCAGGGACTTGTCTTTCTTTGCCTTTCTATATATTCCATTACCTGACCACAAGGTGGTGCTGTGGTATAGCAGCAGCATAGCAGAATTGCGACTTTACAGGAGGCTTTCTTTCCACTTTGTTCCGCATTTCATAGATCTCATAGATCATAGAATTGGAAGGAGCCTACAAGGCTATCGAGTCCAACCCCCTGCTCAGTGCAAGAAACTAGAGGAGGGGTCTCCCATCCAAGTAACAACCAGGCCTGACCCTGCTTAGCTTTCCACATTTCAGATTTAATGGCCGACTTTCCTCGCTGTAAAAAAAAAAAAAAAAGACGCAAAAATGGCTGCAAAACACGGGAGAGGCCCTGGAGGACGGCAGCATCGTATAATGGGCCCGCAAATTTCCATGCGTGAGGGATTACGTGCGCACAATAAATGCCTCGTGCAGAGAAGCCCTCAGCAGAGCAGCCGTCCCCAACCTCATGCCCTCCAGATGTGTTGGACAGAGAACGATGGGAGTTGCAATCCAGCACATCTCGAGGGCACTAGGCTGGGTGAGGCTGCAGTAGAATGAATCCAAAGAGGATGAATCCAAAGAGGATGAATCCAAAGATATGCCACACACCAAAGCTGGCAGTGGAGTCACATTTGCTCCCTGACTGCACACACATTTTCAGAGGTCGAGAAGCGTACCTTCGCAGCTGGCCCTTGTGCTAATGTGACTGTGGGGAGGTGTTCAGCAGGGGACGCGCCCAGGCAGCTCCATGCCGGAGGTTGCGCTGCAAGGCTCCAAGCGGCCTGTTGCTTCCTCCTCCCTGGGTGCCAAAAGTATGGAGATGGAGCTGCGGCAGGGCTGGCCCTCTGCTTACCTGCTGCTGCCAGTCTTTAGAACTGGGCTGTTGGTCACCACTGGAGCATCCTGCAGTACTTTCAAGCCTCCTGGTGTTCCAGCGTTTAAGGGATGGGGTGGACCATCCGGAGATTCACATCAGCAGTAACTCTGCCCTTCCGCAAGGCCAGATTTTCCATCCTTCTTTGTTTGTTGCAAGAGAGCATTGGATAGACCAGGGGTCCCCAACACAGCACCCGCGGGGATCTCCAAGGCACTCACAAAGTTTTCCTTCAAAAAAGTATTTTTAATTTAAAAAAAACAACAACACCTTGGAGAATGTGAGGATGCCAGGTTCTCCTTCCTGTTCCTGAACCTGCCACTGATCGATGGCTGGGTGGGCAGTATGAGAAGGAAAGAGTTGCTTTCCGGCCCCACCCGGTCCACTTCCGCCCACACAGGCCTTTCCTCTTTGTGCTCTCTCCCACTCTCAGCCTCTAGCCTCACTCTTTCCCACTCACCACTTTGTCTCACTATTTCTTCCTCCGCCCAGCCCTCTGGCCTTGCCCTTTTTCTTTCCCTGGGCCCCTTCTTTCATTCTTCACACACACACACACACACACACACACAGCACCTTTCCAGGCAGGGGCCCTGATGGCAGGGGCAGCTTCAGAACAGAGTGGCTGAGCCTGGCGCCGAGCTACATTTTCTTTCCTTTTGGGGCTGGGGAAAGGTGTGTGTGTGGATAGGCTGAGAAGAACAATCCTATGTAGTTCTACTCAGAAGCAATTCCTATTGCATTCCATGTAAACATTTTATTTATTTATTTTATTTATTATATTAATACCCCGCCTTTTTTCCTGCAAGGAACTCAAGACGGCTTACATAATCCTTCTCCATTTTATCCTCACAACAACCCTGTGAGGTAGGTTAGGCTGAGAGGCAGTGACTGGCTCAAAGTCACCCAGTGAGTTTCATGGCCGAGCGGGGACTAGAACCCGGATCTCCCAAGTCCCAGTCCAACACTCTCACCACTACGCCACACTGACACATGCATAGGAATAGATTTTTATTTTTTTAGAAATAGATTTTTATTATAAATAGATCATACTAGAATCATAGAAAAGTAGAGTTGGAAGGGGCCTACAACGCCATCGAGTCCAAACCCCTGCTCAATGCAGGAATCCAGGTCAAAGCATCCCTGACAGATGGCTGTCCAGCCGCACCTTGAATGCCTCCAGAGTGGGAGAGCCCAGCACCTCCCTAGGTAGTTGGTTCCATTGTCTTATTGCTCTGACAGTCAGGAAATTTTTCCTGATGTTTAGGTGGAATCTGGGTTCTTGTCACTTGAGCCCATTATTCCGTGTCCTGCAAACTGGGATGATCGAGAAGAGATCCTGGCCCTCCTCTGTGTGACAACCCTTCAAGTACTGGAAGAGTGCAATCGTATCTCCCCTCAGTCTCCTCTTCTGAAGGCTAAACATGCCCAGTTCTTTCAGTCTCCCCTCATAGGGCCTTGTTTCCAGTGCCTTTATCATCTTTGTTGCCCTCCTCTGAACCCTCTCCAGTTTGTCTACGTCCTTCTTAAAGTGCAGTGCCCAGAACTGGACTACTAAAAACAATATTCTTTACAACCTGACGCGAAAACGCGTTACAAATTTGCCACCCAAATTTCAAGATTTTCTAACTAATACAGTTACAGATCTACACTAACTAATACATTGACATAATTCCTAATCTACGTTTTAGGTCTTTGCAGCCTTACATGGGTACTTTGTTGTGCTTCTTTGGAGTCAAAGACTGTATCTGGATTGGCTTTGAGTTCAGACCCTTCCTCTGTTTATGCTCAGTTCCTTGGATGAATTACTCGTCTTGGATGAATAATTCCTTGGATGAATTACTGGAGAGGGTTCAGAGGAGGGCAACAAGGATGATAAAGGGACTGGAAACAAGGCCCTATGAGGAGAGACTGAAAGAACTGGGCATGTTTAGCCTTCAGAAGAGGAGACTGAGGGGAGATAGGATCGCACTCTTCCAGTACTTGAAGGGTTGTCACACAGAGGAGGGCAAGAATCTCTTCTCAATCATCCCAGTTTGCAGGACACGGAATAATGGGCTCAAGTTATAGGAACCTAGATTCCACCTAAACATCAGGAAAAATTTCCTGACTGTCAGAGCAATAAGACAATGGAACCAACTACCTAGGGAGGTGGTGGGCTCTCCCTCTCTGCAGGCATTCAAGGTGCAGCTGGACAGACATCTGTCGGAGATGCTTTGACATGGATTCCTGCATTGAGCAGGGGGTTGGACTCGATGGTCTTGTAGGCCCCTTCCAACTCTACTTTTCTATGATTCTATGATTCTTTTGCCTAGCCAGGCCCCCACAGCAGCCATTATGTGACTAGCCACATCTTCTGTGGGAACCATTTTGTGGTTCAAATTCCAATTCCCAAATGTGTCCACAGGTCCAAATAGGTTGGGGACCCCTGGGATAGACAAATGATTTCTCTCTCCAGCAGTTGGTTTCTTTAAAGCAAGAAATGCAGAATAAACCGTAAGAATAGTTTTCTCTGCCTGAATTATCCTCACTGAGGATGCTTCCAAAACCATGGCTTTTAGTGCTAACAGTCAGAAAGCATTATGTGGCTATTCCGTCTTTTCCTCCTTCACGCAGCCTTCCCCAGTCGGTCACAGAAACCTCCACCGGGCAAGGTGCTGGCAATCTCCTGTCACTTCCCTCTCCTGGCCACTGGGGCACAATAGCCACAAGCCGTGTCTGAGCTTTTCCCATCTTCCCTTTCCCTCCCCGTAGCCAGCTGCACGGATCCCCGCCTTTGATGACTCAAGCACTTCTCCGGCCACCTGCTCCTGCTTGTTCTGTGAGCAACAGAGACCTCGCGCCAAATTGGTCTCCAGCAAGAAAAGGCCAGACCCCTCTGCGGAGGAAGTGGCGGTCCAGCTACAGGCAGAGAACCGCGTGCCCCGGATCGTGGAGGCCTTTGAGCGGCGGTCCCTGCGGGAGGCCAAGATAGCGGAGCAGGAGAGGGCGTTCCAGTCCGCCAGGCAGAGGGATCAGCAGAGGAGAGGCAGGGCGGCAAAGGGTCACGGAGACAGCAGGCGAGGTCACCGGGCGAGCAGCACCAAGGCACGAAAAGCCCGCTCTAAGGAGGAGGAGCGCGAGGAGTCGAGGCCCAGGCCGGTGGCTGAGGGACACAGAAAGCACGGCAGAGGGAAGGAGGGGGAGCGGGCGGGGAAGCGGCCCAGTTTCACGGACAGACCACGAGGGCGGCATTAGCGTCCCCGGCTCAAGGGGGCCAAGGGCCCACAAAGGAGCCAAGCACGAGGCCATTGCGGAGGGCTGTGCAAAAGTGGCCAACGGAGTCACGCCACGGCTCCAGAAGTCGCAGCGGCCTGGGTGTCTGAGCTGGGCCGGCCGTGGGGTGGGAGTGCTGGCCCCCGGCGGGAGGGGGCAGAAGCAGAGCCCAGAGCAGTGGCAGGACCCCCTCCCTGGAGCCAGTCCACTGTGGCCGAAGGCAGCAGGGTGGGCTTCCTGGAGGGAGCAGCCTGACTGCCCCTGCCGGCCCAGCTCTCTCAGCCTTCCACAGATTTGGGGCTGGGATTGCCATACAGTGGGCAGGCAATGCCACGCGGTCTTCCCACCCCCGGAGAAGACGAAAGGGAGTGACGGTCCAAGACAGGGTGCATGTGACCCCGTCCAGCCATGGGGACCCTGGATGGGGCACGGCAAGGAACGGAGCAGGGATGGGGAGGCTAAGATGAAGCAGGCAGAGGTGTGCCAGCCAGGAGGCAAGTTCTCAGTGTGCACCTCCTCCAGTGGCTGCCACGCTCTGCTACAAAGGATCTTTTTTTCTTTTTGGCTGATTGGGAAGCAAAAGAGATCTGGCCAGGCTGGGAGAAAGCCACCGGGATGTGCACGGATGAGGCCTTGCGGAGCAGTTCTTCTCAAAAGAAGGCGCGAGGAGGCCGGCGTGTCAATGTGAATAAACTTGGCTGTGATCTACCTGTGTAGGACAAGATGATTCCTTGGTTAATTTCCCAGGGCTGCGGGAGGGAAGGGGAAGGGGAGGAGGGGCCCTCCCCCCGCGCCACGCCCCCTGCAGGAGGTGGGAGGTCTCGCCCATCCTTCCCCAACCTGGTGCCCTCCAGATCTATTAGACAGCAACTCCTGTCATTCCTATATATAACATAGCCATTGGCCATGCTGCCTGGGGGTGATGGGAGTTGTAGTCCAACACATCTGGGGGGCACCAGCTTGGTGAAGGCCGCTCTGACTGGTACTAAGAACTCGCACAGGAATTTTAGTTTGCAAAACTAAATCTTCATCATTCTGTGAGGGCAGTCACAGAACATCCCTGCGTTATTTATTTATTTATTCTATTATATTTATACCCCGCCTTTTTTCCTGCAAGGAATCCAAGGCGGCTTACATAATCCTCCTCCTCCTCTCCATTTTATCCTCGCAACAACCCTGTGAGGTAGGTCAGGCTGAGAGTCAGTGACTGGCCCAAGTCACCCAGTGAGTTTCCTGGCCGAGCGGGGACTAGAACCCGGATCTCCCGAGTCCCAGTCCAACACTCTCCTATCGGGGAATAAACGGGGGAGTTTCTGAAATGTTTTATCCTTTCCCATAAACATTGAGCTCAGCAGCACCCAGCCGGGTCGTGTCTGGTCACAGGAGTCCAGCACAACCTTTGGGATGCAGGTGGGGCATACCTGAGCAGGAGTGGGGACAGGCTTGGCACGGGGCCCGACTGCAGGGCCGCCTCCCTCCTCTGCGCTGTGCTCCAGCCGGCTCCGCAGCTCAGCAGACCCGGGCGCCAGGTGGAAAGAAGGAGGGACGGCATCTGGACTGTAGTGCAGCCTTTCCAAACCTGGAGTTTTCATAGATCACAGAGTTGGAAGGGGCCTACGAGGCCATCGAGTCCAACCCCCTGCTCAGTGCAGGAAACTAGAGGAGGGGTCTCCCATCCAGGTAATAGCCAGGCCTGACCCTGCTTAGCTTTCCACACTCAGACGAGCTGAGCCAGCGTGAGCCAAGCTGAGTCCTCCAGATGTTTTGGACTGCAACTCCCATCAGGCCCAGCCAGCATGGGCAATGGTCAGGAATGCTGGGAGTTGTGGTCCAAAACATCTGGAGGGCACCGGGCTGGGGAAGGCCGCTGCGGTGCATATTAGAACGGCAGCCCCCTCCGTCTTTCGTCCTTGGCTTGTGGAGCGCTCGCCAAAGGGTTTGGCCATCACTGGCCTCGAGGGGCGAATCCATGAGCAAAAATGGAACAGAGCGCATTTAATTTGGAGGGGATCTTAGACACGGGCGGGGGGGGGGAGAGGGTGGCACGCCCATTTGTGAGGAGCGGGATCCCAGCTCAGTGGTGCAACCCCCGCTTTGCATGCGGAAAGTAGTCCCAGGTTCATTCCTGGGCATCTCCAGGCAGGGCTGAGAAAGAGCCCGCTCAGAAACCCTGGAGTGCCGTTGGCTGGGGGATTATTTGGGGGGTTGTAGTCCAACACATCTGGAGGGTGCTGGGTTGGGGAAAGCTGGAGCAGGCCATGCTGAGGCAGGTGGGCCAGCGGTCTGGCTGGGCATAGGGCGACGTCTTCCACGACTAGGGGAGGTGAAAGTTCTTCTCTGCTTCCAAGACCTAGTCAAGGCTACAGTAATACCTTGGATTGCAAGTAACTTGGTTTGAGAGTGTTTTGCAAGACAAGCAATTTTTAAAATATTTATTTAAATTTCTTTTGACTTGATATACAAGCGACGTCTTGCAATACAAGTGCTGTAGTACGGCTTAAATTAAAAATCTCTGTACAAATTTTTTTGGGGGGGGATTTCATTTTGATATAAGAATGTTTTGGATTACAAGCACGTTTCCGGAACGAATTATGCTCCCAATCCAAGGCATGACTGTACTTGGCTGGGCCAGGAAGCAGAGCACCTTCGCCCCGCCCTTGCTCCTATGTCCCCCCCTCCCCGTAATATGGACAGCTGTGGGGGTGGGCAGGGAGAGGGTGGTTTGCCTGCGGTCTCTTCTTCAGGGAAACTGTCCTCCAAAGTCATCACTGCCGGCCTTCTCGGAGCCAGTGTACAGGTCCCGGCTGGCCATCCGGGAGCTGGCGCTGGGTCCAGCCTGTGGCAAAGCGGCCACGGGATGAGTTCACCAGCCGCCCAGCTCACACGCCGGGCGCCCTTTGGCTGTTTCTACTTTCAGGCTGCAGCTTTGCGATGCCATACTGAATGCACAGTGGCGTGTGAGGCGTGCACCGCGACAGCCTGGCCACTCGGCAAGACCCCGCTCCAGTCGCCGCTGGGCTGCCGACGACTTTGCTCGGCACACTCTTGCCAGCTGCTGCTGCTGCGCTGCACGGATTGAGAAGGGGCTCCTGGTCCAGCAGTGTCATTTTAAGCAATTGTGCACACGCACATGACTTGACTGCGCTCTGAAGAATGGCTTCGGGCTTCCTTCCTGGAAGGCTGGCTGGAGAATGTTTCAAAAAAGAAAGGAAGGACATGGACTTTGTGCACCAGGCACCCAGATTCGACTCTGAAATGGGTGGCGTTCGAAGCACACAGGGCTGCTGCAGCTCAGTTTGGCTGGGCTGGCAAAACCAGGCCGGCCGGCCGTCTGGCCAATCGGAGCACCCATGGGTAGAGCCACTGAGAAGAAGCAGCGTGCGCTACGGAGAGCAGCAGCAGCAGCCATTTTGAACGCCTGTGTGTGTGTGGAGAGACATTTTTCATCATCCTAGTATGATCTTTTTGTTTGTTCTCAGTGTTCCTTGCTGCTGGTGGTTGCTGCCCTTCTTGATTCAGGGCTTCTCTACAAGAGGGGTTTAGCCTGCCCCTTTACTGAGGCTTCTTCCATTTTCATTGCCGGAGGAAAAGTGCATCCTTTACACAGGGTTGGGGGGGGGGTGTTTGTATTTCTCTGCCTTTCTATATATTCTATTAACCAAACACAAGGTGGCGCTGTGGTGTAGCAGCAGTATAACAGAATTGTGACTTTACAGGAGGCTTTCATTCCGGTTTGTTCCAGTTTGGAATTTAATACCTGACTTTCCTTGCTCTAAAAAACGGGCGGAGATGGTGGAAAACACAGGAGAGGCCCTGGAGGATGAGGACGACAATGGCGTGAAAAGGACCCACCAACCTCCGTGAGTGGGGGATCACAAGCACACAATAAATACCTCACTTAGAGAAGCCCTCAATGGCAAATACAAGATATACTCTGTACAAGGTTTCCCCAACCTGGCACCCTCCAGATGTGTTGGATTACAACTCCCATGCTGGCTGGGGTATTCCAGGAATAGAATCATAGAATCATAGAATAGTAGAGTTGGAAGGGGCCCACAAGGCCATCGAGTCCAACCCCCTGCGCAACACAGGAATCCAGGTCAAAGCATCCCCGACAGATGGCTGTCCAGCCAGGACCGGTGCAAGGCAGTTTGGTGCCCTAGGCAAGATCAGATATTTAGCGCCCCCCCTTCCCACTTGAGAGCGCTGTATTTTTTTCCCAAGGTGTTTCTAGTGCCCCCTTTAGCCTTGCGCCCTAGGCAGCTGCCTAGTTGGCCTAATGGTAGCATCGGCCCTGTGTCCAGCCGCACCTTGAATACCTCCAGAGTGGGAGAGCCCACCACCTCCCTAGGTAGTTGGTTCCATTGTCTCATTGTTCTGACAGTCAGGAAATTTTTCCTGATGTTTAGGTGGAATCTAGGTTCCTGTAACTTGAGCCCATTATTCCGTGTCCTGCAAACTGGGATGATCGAGAAGAGATCCTGGCCCTCCTCTGTGTGACATCCCTTCAAGTACTGGAAGAGTGCAATCATATCTCCCCTCAGTCTCCTCTTCTGAAGGCTAAACATGCCCAGTTCTTTCAGTCTCTCCTCATAGCGCCTTGTTTCCAGTCCCTTGATCATCCTTGTTGCCCTCCTCTGAACCCTCTCCAGTTTGTCTATGTCCTTCTTAAAGTGTGGTGCCCAGAACTGGGCACAGTACTCAAGATGAGGCCTAACTAGTGCTGAGTAAAGGGGAATTATCATTTCACGCGATTTGGAAGCTATACTTCTATTAATGCAGCCCAAAATAGCATTTGCCTTCTTTGCAGCCACATTGCATTGCTGGCTCATATTCAGTTTGTGATCTACCACAATTCCAAGATCCTTCTCACTCATAGTACTGTTGAGCCAAGTGTCCCCAATTCAGGGTGGGGGGAGTCTGGGATCATTTCCACCTTTGTGGGGATGAGTCTCACTTTCTCCCAGACAAATACATTTTAAAATAATAATAATCTCTGTGTGTGTGGTGCTGGGGTAAAAATTATTTCCCTCTTAATGGTGAGAAGGAGAATATAAAGGGCCTTAACCATCTTAATTAATTTTTAAAATGCATGTCTAGGCAGAGGAAAATAATCTACACAAACTCTAATTGATGTACGGTACTTCCACCTCCGTGGTGTGCTCGTGCCACCTTATTGCCCTTGGTAAGGTCCCCGGGGGCACGTGGCCACGTAGCCACATCAGCGTTCCGAACAGCATCCAGCATGCTGGGAATGGGGATATAAATAGTTGTAACGGATCGGGAAGGACCACCCCTTGGTTAAAGTGCTGGACTGGGGCTTGGGAGATCCGGTTTCTATTCCCCGCTCGGCCATGAAACCCACTGGGTGACTTTGGGCCAGTCACTGACTCTCAGCCTAAGCTACCTCACAGGGTTGTTGTGAGGATAAAATGGAGAGGAGGTTTATGTAAGCCGCCTTGGGTTCCTTGCAGGAAAAAAGGCGGGGTATGAATATAATAAATAAATAAATAAACCTGTGAGAACGGACTCTGAACTTGAAACAAGCTCTTTGAATCATACAATCATAGAAAAGTAGAGTTGGAAGGGGCCTACAAGGACATCTAGTCCAACCCCCTGCTCAATGCAGGAATCCAGGTCAAAGCATCCCCGACAGATGGCCGTCCAGCTACACCTTGAATGCCTCCAGTGTGGGAGAGCTCACCACCTCCCTAGGTAGTTGGTTCCATTCTCTTATTGCTCTGACAGTCAGGAAATTTTTCCTGATGTTTAGGTGGAATCTAGGTTCCTGTAACTTGAGTCCATTATTCCGTGTCCTGCAAACTGGGATGATCGAGAAGAGATCCTGGCCCTCCTCTGTGTGACATCCCTTCAAGTACTGGAAGAGTGCGATCATATCTCCCCTCAGTTGTACAAGCCAGCCGTAAGGAGGAGGCAGCAAGGCCAGTGATGGAACTAGAGCAGGGCTCTCCAACCTTGGGTCCCCAGGTGTTGCTGGCCTACAGCTCTAGTCCAGCAACATCTGGGGACCCAAGGTTGGAGAGCCCTGCTCTAGAGGAATACAGTAAATTAAGCCACTTCTTAGGAGTAACTGCTTGGACACAGCCTTTTGTGCAGTGCCTCCAGCTCCAGCAGGCAAATGTAAAGGTCCACGGGTCACCTGGAGACCATCTAACTGAGTCCTGCAGGACCTGGTCTCTGCTTCTCCGGGGCCAGGGGGGGGGTGCTGACTGACTCCAGCTACAAAGGTTGCTGCCTCCTGTGGTTATTTTTGCTCTTTGGATTTGATTATTTCTCCTTTGTTTGACCTTAGTATAGTTATTACTGAATTGTTTAACCCTACTGTATATTTATTAATGTGAGGGGGGGGTGCGCGCGCGCACGCGCGCGCGCGTGTGTGTGATTATTTAAACCTCATTATGATCTGTAACTGTTAATTATTTGGAAATGTTATATTCATAGATCATAGAGTTGGAAGGGGCCTACAAGGCTATCGAGTCCAACCCCCCTGCTCAATGCAGGAAACTAGAGGAGGGGGGTCTCCCATCCAAGTAATAACCAGGCCTGACCCTGCTTAGCTTTCCACGCTCAGACAAGCTGAGCCAGCGTGAGCCACAGGCCTGTATTCTATTGCATACATTTTCTTGATATTCTTGTAAGCCACTTTGAGCATGGCTTTACCATGGAAAACCAACATACAAATAAACCAATGCTGATGAAGAAGATGAAAATTTTGATGCTGAAAAATATTGGATAGGAAAAACGCAACTAGAAGCCTTCCCATCAGAAGTGAAACAGCCGAGGATACCTACAAAGACAGACTCAAAATTTGCTGTGTTGAATGTCTTCCTGGACAGCCATGGGCTTACATGCATTGGGAAGACTCTAAAACAGATGTTCTCCAACCTTGGGTCCCCAGATGTTTTTGGCCTACAACTCCCAGCATGCCCCAGCCAGCGTAGCTGGCTGGGGCATGCTGGGAGTTGTAGGCCAAAAACATCTGGGGACCCAAGGTTGGAGAACACTACTCTAAAAGGTAAGTTCAGTCTGGACCAGCAACTTCCATGGATACTACCACCAATGTACAAGTTCACCGAACTACAGCTAGAACGCCAACATGAAAGACTAATGCATACTGAGCTATGTGATACCCTAGCACAACTAAGAGAGAGGTTCTGGATTATAAGAGGGAGACAGTTGGCCAAAACAGTAGTACAGAAGTGCGTCCTAGGCAAACAGCATCGAGCACAACCAGGAAGAGAAGTAGTTGCTCCCTTACCCAAAGACCGACTCCTAGAAGCTCCACCTTTTGAAGTAACTGGAGCAAACTTTGCTGGACCTCTATATACAAGAGCAAAGAATTTATCCGCAAAAGCATATATTGTTCTCTTTACATGTGCCGTTACTTGAACCATTCCTTTAGAATTAGTTCCAAATCAAAGTACAGAAAGTTTTCTGTAAGCACTAAGAAGATTTGTTGCCAGACGTAGACTGTGTAAGATTGTGTGTTCTGGTCATTCCAAGCCTTCAAAAGAGCTGGTCAGTATTTGAAAGAAATTTGGTGGCAAAGAAATAAACTAAAACTTCAAGAATTCTTTGGAGAAAGAGGGATTACTTGGAAATTCATTGTTGAGAGAGGAGCCTGGTGGAAAGGATTTTGAGAAAGACTTGTTAGATCTGTCAAGACTTGTTTTAGGAAGAGCTGCTTTGTCATATGAAGAACTTGAAACAACCTTAAGTGAAGTAGAAGCAGTACTGAACTCAAAACCAATAATAACCTTTGTTTATAATGAGACAGAAAAATTATTACCATTGACCCCAGCTCATTTTCTTGTTAGACAGACAACCCTAACTTCTTAGGAAAATTAAAAAGTCACTGCAGAGAAACTTTCCAAGAGGTGGAAATATCAACAAGCTTTGATGAATTTATTTTGGAACAGATGGCAGAAAGAATACATTAAGATCCGCATATTACAGCAATTCCCCAAAGCAGAGCACTGAGCTCAAGGTGTCTGACTTGGTCCCAATCCCATGAGGATAAAATATCTAAACACATGCGGAAAGGTTGGACGAATTGAATAAAAGTTCCAAGGACGTGATAACAGTCCACATGTTCTGTACATCTGCCATCCTGAACAATTACTGGAGGACCAGTCCAGCTGTTGTAGCCTCTGGAAATTTAAGGAGATGGATTGGAAGTGAAGTTTATCAGCTGGAGAATGTTGATACTCTAAAGGTTTAATATTTTTCTTAGAAAAGTGCAACTGAAAGTCATGTGATACTTTTTGTTAGCAGTAGTTAGGCCTTCTCAGTCAGTTGTATCAGCAGGAAATTATGCTCTGTTTAAGTCTGATATAAAATAAGAGGAGTCCTCATTTTCAAGGAAGCTGTTCTGCAGGATCTGGTCTGCAACAGTGCCTTGCTGGGGCAGGGCATTTCCATCCCAATGGTGCTTCTCCAGGGTATTCAGCAGGGCCAGTGAAGCATGGGGGGAGAATTCCTGTCTCAGGGACCCCTGCAGGTCAGACAAGCGTTTGAAGCTCTTCATATGTGGATTGAGATGCACCAGTCGGAGACCGCTCTTCCTTCACAAGAAAGCAAGCTCATCAGAGATTTCCCTCAGTCCCGGAGGGACAAAGTAATGATGCAGTGCGATGGGTGGAGGGCTGATCTACCACCTAATTCCTCTGATACCTTACAAGTTCTGCCAGGAAGACTCCAATCACATATTGAGGGGGGGGGGGGGTAGACTAGCCTATCCAAAATGTCAATAACTGTGGCTGGTTTTGCATCTTTTGGTGGTGGGGAATATAGATCAAGATCAGGGAATTTATTTTTAAAATGCACAATTCATGTTTCCACTTATGCACTCAAGGTTGCTATATGCTCATCATGAGCCAGCATGGCCTAGTGGTTAGAGTGTCGGACTGGGACTCAGATTCTAGTCTGAGATCCAGATTCTATTCCCCACTCGGCCATGAAACTCCCTGGGTGACTTTGGGCCAGTCACTGACTCTCAGCCTAACCTGCCTCACAGGGCTGTTGTGAGGATCAAATGGAGAGGAGGATTATGTAAGCTGCCTTGGGTTCCTTGCAAGAAAAAAGGTGGGGTATAAATATAATAAATAAATAAAAATAAAATACATCAACCCCATAATAAAACCATTATATATCAAACAAACATAATTAGTACAGACAAGGAAAGCAAAAAACATTCTACAGGTGCCAAAGATACAGAAATCATGAATAGAGTATTTGTATTTTTGTAAGGATTTGGGGAGGGGGGTTGTGTTGCCACTGCAAGTGGCAACAGCATCCACTGTGTTTGCAGCCTGGTCCCCCTTTTGTGCCCACCACAACACGGGTGCCAAGGGGGCTGTGCTGCGTTCAGCTCCAGGGAAGAAAGAGGTGGAGCGAGCGCTGAGCCAAAATCTGTCCTCCAATTTCCTGAAAGGTTTCTTCCCCAGTGAAAGATGCTTCCATTGTTCTGCCTCATTCAATCACAGGGCATTGCTTTGCAGCCTCCCCAGCTGCCTGCGCACCCCTTATCTCAAAAAGTTCCACTGGAGGAATGACCAAATGATGTCCTCCCCTGGACCTTAATTGCAGTGGGGGAAGCTGAGGAGGCTACAGAGAGGATTGTACAATGAAAGACAGGACACAAGGAGAGCACAAGGAGCCCAAACCCATCCCATGAGAATTTCTCAGGAATTTCCTTCACTGTAAATGGATTTCTTTCTGAACGCAATTTCTTTTATATCAGATTGAATCAGGATGGTAAAAAAGAAAAAGTGGGAGAAACGGCAAATGGCATTCCCATTACACAAACACAAACACAGGCACACACATTCCCATGCAATGGGCAACCCTGGGACTGGTCCGGTCCGCTCCGCTCCGCCCTGCCAAGATCAGAGATTAGCAGCCAGATGTTAATTGTTTGCTCCCTGGCCCCACCTGGGGCGAGTTGGTCATCAGCATGATAAAGGCCTGCAGTGGATAAAGGCCCAGTTTCTCCCTCATTCTATCCAGCTGCAAGTTCCTGCAGCCACAGCAGCACCGCTTTCTGGGCCGGGCCTTCATGGCCGGCAACAGCAATGAAAGCCCATCCTCCTGGCCTTTGGCCACTTCTGCCCCGGATGGCCCGCGCCCCATGCCTGAGATGGGCAGTCCAGGGAAAAGGACCTCAGCCTCCGCTTTGCCCCAGGAAGACCCTGCCCTGGGCAAGGAAGCTCTGGGGGCAGGGGCAGAGGCGGCTGCGGCTGCAGCGGGGGACCCGGCGGAGGGCGCGGGCCAGAGGGGGAAGAAGAAAAAGAAATACCACCGCCACCCGAAGCCACCGTACACCTACCTGGCTATGATTGCGCTGGTGATCCAGGCCTCCCCAGAGCGGAAACTCAAGTTGTCCCAGGTAAGAGGAAGAGAGCCGGACTGGCCGTGCAAAGGGGTTTGTGCCTTCCTGTGGGACAGGGGGATGTCCGTGCTGGGGTTTGTGTTCCAACTGGAGCTGGGTTCACTCATCCTGCCAACAAAGAATGCAATTTTAGGCATCACTAATATAACCAACTACCAGTGGAACCAACTACCTAGGGAGGTGGTGGGCTCTCCCACTCTGGAGGCATTCAAGGTGCGCCTGGACAGTCATCTGTCGGGGATGCTTTGACTTGGATTCCTGCATTGAGCAGGGGGTGGGACTCGATGGCCTGTAGGCCCCTTCCAACTCTACTTATTCTATGATTCTATGGTTGTTTTAAACTACCATTTAAACTTTTCATAAGAAGAGATAGGCGAACGATGGTCTGATTCAGCATGGCTCTTTTTATGTTCTTATGGAATGAAGAATGCCAGTATTGGGGGAACTGGGGAGGGGGGGGTCAGGTTGTTGCTGAAAGACCTGTGCACTCAGTTCTGGTCCTGAAAACAAACTCCTGGGCTGAGCGGTGTCAGTTATTCATTTGGGTCGGCTGGTGGATCTTGAGGTTCCAGGGGAAAAAACACCCCAAAGTAGACCCTGTAAGTCTTATGTCTGCCGACCCCTGAACTAGAAGGACCCTTCCGACTCCCTAATTCTATAACTCAGTTTACCATGCTTTGCAGATGTATGAGCTTAGTTCTTGCATCATCTGGGCATTGTTTGCAAACACACAGCCCCCCCCCCCGCAGATTCTGTTGTCTTATTTATTTATTACATTTATAACCCGCCTCTTTTCCTGCAAGGAACCCAAGGCGGCTTACATAATCCTCCTCCTCCTCCTCTCCATTTTCTCCTCACAACGACCCTGTGAGGTAGGTTAGGCTGAGAGTCAGTGACTGGCCCAAAGTCACCCAGTGAGCTTCATGGCTGAGCGGGGACTAGAACCCGGATCTCCCGAATCCCAGTCCAACACTCCCCACTAGGCCACACTGGTCTTGCACCCACCACTGCTTTTTTGGGTCTTTCTCAGGACACGCACAGCAAAGTATGGGGGGGGGGGGGAGAGGACGATTGTTCCTCTTCCAGACCCCGAATGGAGGATTATTCTTGTACCAGCCGGGCTTTGCTCAACAGGATCGTTCTCGGTTCCAGAACATCCTGGCTTTGGGGGAGGGGGGAGAACCCTGGAAAGATGATTTCAGGCACCAGGGCTCTGGAGTGCCCCCCTTGTCTTTGGAAAGTTGTTTGTGGCCCCTCCAGCCAAAACCAGCCAGGGACCTGCCTTGTCCCAAGCCTTCCTTATCATTGAAGAAATAAGGACATTTCGCCCCAGCACTCCACCCCTCCTTCCAGTTGTGCTGCCACAAAGAGCACCCACCCACCCACCAGACAATTCTAGATTCAAGAGGGAGGGGGACTGAAGTCAGCCCCCTCCAGCAGTGCCCCTTGCCCTTATTTTTCGGTTTAGAACAAGCAACTCAGGAGGAGGCACATCAGAAATGATGTTTGGTATGGAGAAAGTGGACGTGGATAAATATTTCTCCTCCTCCCATCACACTAGTATTGGGGGCCATCCACTGAAAGTGATGGGCAGACAAAAGCACCTCCTGCTTCACCTATTTAAAAATTAATTAATGGAATTTGCTGACACAAGATAGTGCTGGACTGGGGCTCTGCAGTTCCGAGTTCTAGTCTCTACTCTGCCATGAAGCTCACTGGGTGGCTTTGGGCTAGTCACTGACCCTCAGCCTGACCTACCTCACAGGGTTGTTTTGAGGATGAAATGGAGAGAATGATCACGTAAGACACCTTGGGTTCCTTGCAGGAAAAAAAGGCGGGGTATAAATATAATAATAAAATAAATAAAAAAGACCAGCAAAGTAAAATACAGTAATACCTTGGATTGCAAGTAACTTGGTTTGAGAGCGTTTTGCAAGACAAGCAAATTTTTAAATATTTATTTAATTTTTTTTGACTTGATATACAAGCGACGTCTTGCAATACAAGTACTGTAGTACGGCTTAAATTAAATCTCTGTACAAATTTTTTTGGGGGGATTTTGTTTTGATATAAGAGTGTTTTGGATTACAAGCACGTTTCCGGAACGAATTATGCTCTCAATCCAAGGCATGACTGTAGCGCTGTAAATACAATAATATTCACACAGCCAACCAAGTAGAGATAGCACAGTGAACACAATAGTATAAAAATAGTAATGATTAATTAAAAATACAAATAGGGGAGCAATTTTTAACAAGTAGATTTAAAGTGACGCATGTCCCACTCGTGGTAATATAAAATTTAGCAAATTAAAACATTTTCAGTTCAGGCAACTGACATCATCCCACGCCAACAAGCAATTGCAGCTACACAGAATCTAGCCACCTTGGAGGTTACCTGAAAATTCTGACTGGCCAAGAGATAATCTATATAAAACAGGTCAGAACTCCCAGGTATTCCTTGCAAAATAGGAATAATAAAGTATGCTGAAAATCACAGTGAAAGGAACAGTCTCTACCATGCCAGCTTCACAGAGGCAAAAGCGCTCAGAATATGGAGTGCTGTTGTTGTATCTGCCCTCCAAAAGTGCAGAGGGTAACACATTAAACTTCGCCAGTGTAAAACGCTTTCAGGTATTTTGGGATAGTTAAAAAAGTTAAATAGGTTGCAGGTAAAAAAAAAGCCTGCCCCCTATCTCTAAATTTGGAGTATGGGGTAGCTGCTCTTATATGGTCTTGTAGGTCAGTGTCCCTAATGCGCTGGCATATGACCTCTGGCTTTTGTATGGCCCAGGGCCAAGATGGCATTTCGGGAGAAACCCAGATTACACCATATCTTGTCCACCGCCCTTTTCCATTTTGACTGAAATACATCAGTTAAGGCCAAAGGGGCTAAACCTTGAGGGGCAAATGCCAGAAATTTAACTGATACATCCAGTTACGTTGACACAAGGTGTGATGACCGCCACTGGCATAGATAGTTTTTAAGGGTGATTAGACAAATTAATGGAGGAGCGGGTCTATTGAGGGCTATTAGTCATGGTGGCTACCTGTCTCTGAAGATCTGTCGCTGGGGAGCACTGGCAGGAGAAGGCTGTCCCCTCCATCCGGGCAAGTCCAGGAAAACTAGTCTGGAGGAGAAAAGGGGCGACAAAGACCCATTATTAGCCGAGCAAGGATTTCATGCAGGCTATGCTGACTAATGTGGCCCTCCAGATGTTTTGGCCTACAAGTTGCCCACCCCTGATTTAATGCATACTATTATAGGGCAGTGCTCTCCAACCTTGGGTCCCCAGATGTTTTTGGCCTACAACTCCCAGCATGCCCCAGCCAGCTACCTCAAGCATAGTGCGTGCTTCCTTCCAAGTAAGCCTCGAAACTAGAGCCAGAAACTTCTGCTTGGTTAATGCTACTGTTTAAGGTTTCAGGCTGACGGCTTTGTGTTCTCCAGCCTTGGGTCCCCAGATGTCTTTGGCCTACAACTCCCAGCATGTTTTGGGGTTCCCTGCCTCCTCTGCCTGCCTGGTTATTTTGGGTTTGTCTGCCTGGTCTGTTCTTGCCAAAATCAGTGGCAGAGTTTTGAAATAAAGAGGCACACTTGTGCCTAGAATTTATTTAAGCCACACATCTGAAGTAGCCTTATTTTGTTGGGGGGGAAACCCCATTGATTTGAATAGGGACTCGTGGAGTCAGTTTTGGGAGTGACTCGGGACTCGTGAGTCACCATTTTGGACCAAGGATTCGGACTCGAGACTCGGGTCCAAAGACTCGTGACTCGACTCGAGACCAAGGACTCTTCAACATCCCTGACTGTGTTACACAATGGCCAGAGGGTGCCAAGGAAGAGAAAGACTCTAGAGCAGTGTTCTCCAACCTGCTGGCTGGGGCATGCTGGGAGTTGTAGGCCAAAAACCTCTGGGGACCCAAGGTTGGAGAGCACTGCTATAGGGCCTTGATATACTACAGCCTTCCCCAACGTTCCGTTGGCTTCTTTCCCCCGCCCCGCGCGTGCCAGTCGTGCGCCGCCTCTTTTCCAGAATCCCCCACGCCAGGCACAGGTTGCCGTCTTGTCTGGATCCGGTGAAGTGGGTGCTGGGGGGTACCTCCCAAACCGCCCTGCTGCAGCCCACGGCTTGTTCTAGGGCTCCAGGTGGTTTGGCAGGCACCCCCAGCACCCACCCGTGCCGGGTTCAGATGACACGGCGGCAACCCACGCCCGGCACGGAATGAGGTGGCGTGCAACCAGGATCCTTCCCCACTCGCCATGAGTGAAAGGTGGGGGGCCCTTCTGAGGTTCTTCTCTGGGCACCCTGGGCACTCCCTATGGCTTTATTCAGCCCCCACAGAGAACGGGCTCCAGCACAAGGCTCAGGTTAGCCACCTGCCTTGGGCCACGTCCGGCTCCCTGCCCACCTGGGCACGACCGTCCCGGCTCCAACTGGCAGCAGCGCTCCAGGGGCTCGGCATCACCTGCCCCCTGACGCTTTTAACTGGAGATGCCGGGGGTTGAACTTGGGAGCCTCTGCCTGCAACGGAGGTCCTCTCCCTCTCGCCCACAACCCGCCATGGGTTCTGATGCCTCTCTATGCATCTAGCATCTTCCTAAGATTTAGAGCTGGTAAATATAATAAACTAAATAATTGGCCATTTGCTGCCCTTTCATAGTACCCCAAAAGTTGCCTCCTGGGATAGGCCACCTTGCCTTGCCTGTCAGTGGAGCCCACTGCATACTTTTGACTTTTAATTTTGTTGCAATGAGCTTGGACTCTTCATTGACAAACCCCCCCCCACCCCCCAATGAACCAAGCATTCATTTACATTATGGAAGCCTTCAGCTTTGGCCTCGCTTGACTTTCTCAAGCTAGAAATGCCAGGACCTGCTCCTGATCCCCGAATTTGGAGGAGGTGCTAGTTTTAGTTACCCAGTGGCTGGAAAGGCACTCTGCACATTCTCAAAGGCACTAACACAGCTTTTCCCAACCTGGCACACACACACACACACACACACCCAGGATGTAGTGAACTCCCATCATCCCCAGCCAGCAGGGCCATCATTGAAGTTCAACACATCTGGAGGGCTCCAGGGACGCTGCACTAATACTTCATTCAGACCTTGGTGGGGGCAGTCAGAGTTGCATCCGGCAAGGGTTCAACTCGGAAGAGCCGCTTTGCAGGCCTACATTCGTAGCTGCTACCCATATCGACCTGGTTCGCACAAGACAACAGCCCACCATGGCTTAACTTACCCGTGGGGGTGTCGCGCCAGGCACCTGCGGGCACCATCCTTGCATGGCACACGGCTTGTCATGTCATGCCAACCCAGGCAGCGGGGTTTGCACGACACAACCATGGTCTGAGGGTTGTCTAACCCTCAAACAACGCCTGCCGCCTGGGTTCACACACGACACAGCAAACCAGCTGCCCACAGTCACCATGCGGCAAGGGCGTCTGGCACAAGGGCAGCAACCCCCACGGGTAACCCACAGTGGGCTGTTGCGGCTCACGGTGAAAGCACATTGGGAGTGTGAGGGGTGCCCCTTGTTCCTCACAATACCCTCGTGAGATGAGCACAGGCAGGAACACCTGAGTGTTACACAATGGCCAGAGGGTGCCAAGGAAGAGAGGGACTCTAGCGCAGTGTTCTCCAACCTTGGGTCCCCAGAGGTTTTTTGGCCTACAACTCCCAGCATGCCCCAGCCAGCATAGCTGGCTGGGGCATGCTGGGAGTTGTAGGCCAAAAACCTCTGGGGACCCAAGGTTGGAGAACACTGCTCTACCACAGTGGTGCAACACACGCTGAGCATATAGAAGGTTCCGTTCCCAGCATCTCCAGATGGGGCTGGGGAAACTCCCGAGTAACTTTGGAAAGCCTCTGCCAGTCCTGCTCCTGCGTCCCCCACCCTTGTGCAGGGGCTGCTGCTGGCTCCCCAAGTCCTGCTTTTCTTGTGGGGACTCTGAGGGCATCTTTATTATTATTATTATTATTATTTTCACCACCATTGATAATCATAATAAAATTATAATATCTTATTTTGTGTGGCTGCGTGGATTCCCCCACAGTTTTGCAGCCACGACTTTAAAGTCATTTGATTCTCTGTGCAATGGGAGTTGTTCCTAGAAGAGTCCCTGCCTCTCAGCCTAACCTACCTCACAGGGTTGTTGTGAGGATAAAATGGAGAGGAGGGGGAGGATCATGTAAACGGCCTTGGGTTCCGTGCAGTAAAAAAGGCGGGATATAAATATAATAACTAAAATAAATAAACAGGAGAATGTGGGTCCAAAGGGGTGCTTCTGTGTGGTTGTGTGAATCCCGCCCACCCTTCGCACTCATCTTAAAGTTCATGTGCCACAGTTCCCCCTTTCTGTGGCATGCTTTGCTGGCTGTTGAGAATTCAAAGGACTTTCTCTCCACCTCTGCTGACCCCTTGACAAGGGTCACAGCCCCCACCCCGCTGTGCATTCATGTCATTACAGCCCACTGAGGGTTGACTTACCCACGGGGGCGATTTTGGGGTGCCTGCGGCTGCCATTTTTGCGTGGGCCCACTGGCACCTTACTTCCCGTGGTTTGTCATGTATTTATTTATTATATTTATACCCCGCTTTTTTTCCTGCAAGGAACCCAAGGTGGCTTACATAATCCTCCTCCTCTCCATTTCACCCTCACAACAACCCTGTGAGGTAGGTTAGGCTGAGAGGCAGTGACTGGCCCAAAGTCACCCAGTGAGTTTCATGGCCGAGGGGGGACTAGAACCCGGATCTCCCGAGTCCCAGTCCGACACTCTCACCACTACGCCACACTGACCCAGGCGGCAGGAACCATTTGAGGGTGGTTTGAGGGTTCACATGACATGGCACAACAAGGGCTGTCATGTTGTGCTAGCCAGGGGATTCTGCCTGTGAAAGGCCCCCTCACAAATTTTCTCCTGGCCCTTTCTGCTCAGCTTCTAGAGCTAATGAATTGGGGGGAGGGGGGTGTCTTGAGAGTCAGAGAATAAGAGCTATCTCACTTCAGAGCAGTATCTCCCAAGCCATCTGCCAGCTGCCTGGCCCCATTCCTCCACTTATCTAATGCAAATATGTCTCCCCCAGGTCAGAGGTCAGTCAAGCCAGTTGGGAGATTAGAACCAGCAGGGTGCAAATTGCTTTGGTGGAGGGGAGAGAAATGTTACACCAGGAGTTGGGGTGGAATAATGCAGCATGGCTCCGAAAAGGCTTCCTGCCTCACCCCACTGACGCCCAGCTGTGTCTGCCACAGCACCCAGGGACCCTGCTAGAGGAGTCCCCCCTCCCCCCCCCCCCCCGCCCAGCAGAGGCGGCATCAAAGCTGTTACCTGACTTGGGCACAAACCACAGGGACCTTCTCCTGCACAAAGCCAAATAAACTGAACAGACCCCAGGAAGAGTCAGTCTGCAATATTTTGCATGCTTAGAGAAAGTCCCATTTAACTTATTAGGATTTATTTCTAAGTAAATATTGTGCTGTGAGAGTTAAATGCGCAAGCAATGGAAGGCAACAGTGTCTTCAGAGGTGCCACATGATGCAGTGATTGATCCAAACTGGGCACCCCAGGGGGGGGGGGGGAATCCTTTGGACTATTGTTGAGGGAATTCTCTGATGAGACAGAATTGGGTGTGATCCGAGGGCAGCTGACAAACAAATCCCAGCATCTTTGGCAAGGGAACTTGGGATACACCACTCCGTTTATGCTGTGCCGCCATTTAAGATGGAAAAATGTCCTGCGTTCTCCCTTCTGTACTTTAGGTTTGCTAGGGGGGACATAGACCCTCTTTCGGACCGAGACAAAGTAGGAATTGAACACTTCTGCCCTTTCTTTGTCTCTGTTATCATTTTGCCATCCTCACTGAGTAGTTGAACCACCATTTCTTTCCTCAGTCTTTTACTATGCACGTCTCTGAAGAAAGCTTTTCTGTTGCTTTTGGCATCCCTGGCTAGCCTCAGCTCATTCTCAGCTTTAGCCTTCCTGACATTATTCCTGCACTTCTGTGCTACCTGCCTGTACTCTTCCCTTGTAGCCTGGCCTTACTTCCACTTCCTATATGTGTCCTTTGTTTTCAGGTCACCTCTGAGCTTTTTGTGAAGCCACATTGGCTTTTTCTGTTGCCCTCTGCCTTTTTTCTTTATTTATTCATTTTCTATACCTCCCAATAGCCGAAGCTCTCTTGTGAGAATTGTTTGTAATTCCAACCTGCAATTAGCAACATAAGCCCATCAGTGTCCTCCAGTCTTGAGCATTTTGCCCTCAGGCCGAGATCTCACCTGTTTTGCATACCTCTGAGCTTTTTGTGAAGCCACATTGGCTTTTTCTGTTGCCCTCTGCCTTTTTTCTTTGTTTATTTATTTATTCATTTTCTATACCTCCCAATAGCCCAAGCTCTCTTGTGGGAATTGTTTGTAATTCCAATAGCAACATAAGCCCATCAGTGTCCTCCAGTCTTGAGCATTTTGCCCTCAGGCCGAGATCTCACCTGTTTTGCATGTGATGATCATGCCTTCGTCTGCATAGCCAGAAGGCTTTCCGAGAGAGCTCAGCTTTGCTCAGCAACTGAATGGATGAACCTTAAATTTTAAAACAAGATCCAAGTGTTATTAGTTATTCCTGATCCTGAACATTTAGCCCTCCTTCGTTTTTTAGAAAACCTGGGGCACACATTTTAAAACAAACTTAATGTTACTTAAAGTTAATATATAATCAATATGCTAACCAAATTAAATAAACCCCCTCTTCATCCGACAAATCCACAGGTAGCTTTGAGAAGCAAGTGCCGGCCGAGGTCCGCTGCCCAAGCCCAGGATTTCCCACGGGTGTAAACTCTGGCAGTCAGTGCCACTTATTTCAAATAAATCAATAAATGGACAGTTGTCAGGGCCTACTGGAAACATTTCCCCCTTTGAATTCCAAGAGCACTTCTGAGCATACATAGAACACCTTTCCCTCATCACTAATTAGCTTGCCCCCACAAACTCTGCCCTTTATGATCGGTGGAGGGGCTTCCATAGCTACATTTCCCCCTTCCCTTTCTTCTGGTGGGGCTGTGGTGCCCTTAAGACCTGTGTGGCTGGCAGCAGCAATTCAACAGGTAAAGCTTTGTCACTCTTTACTTACCAAAAAGAGAGGCACCCACTGAATTCTGCCTCTTAGGGCACAGTCCTATGCAAGTTTAGACAGAAAAGCGGCCTAAAACTCCCAGCATGCCCCAGCCAACTAGGCTATGCTGGCTGAGGCATGCTGGGAGTTGTAGGCCTTTTTTTCTGTCTAAACTTGCATAGGATTGCACCTTTAAAGGCACAGAAGCCCCTTAGAGCAAAAAAATAATAATGGGACAGACAGCAACCCTTTCCTGGCAGACGTGAACCCCAGAGCCAATAAGGGCTGTGCGTTCATCTTGGGATGTACTAAATTCAATTTTCTCTTTTCTGAGGCAACAACCAAGGAGGGTTTTAAATTCTGGGGAATTTCTTCACTGGAGTTTCCCCCTTTTTCTCCCTGAAAGAGATTCCAAACCTTTCAAAGTTGTAGGACAAACAGACACACACACACACACACACACACACACACTCAAAAGGGGGGAAATTCTTTCAGGGAACAAACAAAGCCTCAAGGTTATTGGGGGGGGGGTACCAACAACGTTAGGGGGGCAGTTTGTCTGCTCTGCTGCAGGCCTTTTAAAGACAAAATTGTAAACTGTTTTTAAACAAAGCCTCAAAGTTATGGGGGGGGGTACCAACAACGTTGGGGGGGGCAGTTTGTCTGGTCTGCAGGCCTTTTTAAGACAAAATTGTAAACTTTTTATTGAACCCGTATTCTTGCGATCTATGTACATTCAAAAAATTTCACTCAGCAACTTCAACAATTGTTACAGTTCTTGCCACCAATTAACAAAAAAGGTTTTTTAAAAAATCAAGAATAACACACTAACAGCTGGAAGTGGCCATTGAGGCCATCAGGTCCAACCCCCTGCTCAGTGTAGGAATCCAGTTTAAAGCATCCCTGACAGACAGTGGTTGATTGGCGGGATGACTCCCCTAAGCGGAACATAGCAATTGACGGATATACCTAACTTGTTCGAGAAGAACAGAAGCCATAGAAAGCGGGGAAGAGTTGCACTATATGTTAGAAATGTATACACCTGCACAGAATTTCAAGAGAATGATCATGGTGGCCCCTGGGGTTAAAATAAATGAAAGAAGGAATAAAAACAATACTTAGTTGGAGTCTACTTCCAACCATCCGACCAAGGAGAGGATGTGGATGATGCTTCCCAACAGCAAATTGCAGATATTACAAGGAAGCATGAAGTATTTATTTATTTTATACCTCGCCTTTTTTCCTGCAAGGAACCCAAGGCGGCTTACATAATCCTCCTCTCCATTTTATCCTCACAACAACCCTGTGAGGTAGGTCAGGCTGAGAGTCAGTGACTGGCCCAAAGTCACCCAGTGAGCTTCATGGCCGAGCGGGGACTAGAAACCGGATCTCCCGAGTCCCAGTCCAACACTCTCACCACTACGCTACACTGATGTCTGTTGGGAGACAAAGTGGACCAAACATGGTCTCCCCAGGAAATTCTGGACTTGCCTTGCTGACAACGTTCCCTTTTAGAGGGTGGAGAGAGTGCAGGGGATCGGCCGTCGTTGACTTGATTCTGACCAACAGGGAAGAGTTCATTGAGAGCCAGTGTGGCCTAGTGGTGAGGGTGTTGGACTGGGACTCCAACACCCTCACCACTAGGCCACACTGGCTCTCAATGAACTCTTCCCTGTTGGTCAGAATCAAGTCAACGACGGCCGATCCCCTGCACTCTCTCCACCCTCTGAAAGGGAACGTTGTCAGCAAGGCAAGTCCAGAATTTCCTGGGGAGACCATGTTTGGTCCACTTTGTCTCCCAACAGACATCAGTGTAGCGTAGTGGTGAGAGTGTTGGACTGGGACTCGGGAGATCCGGGTTCTAGTCCCCGCTCGGCCATGAAGCTCACTGGGTGACTTTGGGCCAGTCACTGACTGACTCTCAGCCTGACCTACCTCACAGGGTTGTTGTGAGGATAAAATGGAGAGGAGAAGGAGGAGGATTATGTAAGCCGCCTTGGGTTCCTTGCAGGAAAAAAAGGCAGGGTATAAACATAATAAATAAAAAATAAAAATTGATGAGGTGAAAGTAGCAGGGGCGTTGGGGGGGAAAGTGGCCATGTAATGCTCGAGTTCTTGATTTTAAGGAAAACGAAAGCTTGAGTGTAGTCAAATGTGTACCTTGGACTTCAGGAAAGTTGAGTTTAATAAACTGAGACCAATGATAAGTAGGATTGCATGGCAAGAAACCTAAAAGGAAGAGGCAGTTCCTAAAAAGGAAGATTCTAAAGCAGTGTTCTCCAACCTTGGGTCCCCAGATGTTTTTGGCCTAAAACTCCCAGCATGCCCCAGCCAGCTCTGCTGGCTGGGGCATGCTGGGAGTTTTAGGCCAAAAACATCTGGGGACCCAAGGTTGGAGAACACTGTTCTAAAGGCATAAACTATCTCACGGGGGTGGGGGGGTGGGATGGAAGACAACAGAAGAAGCCAATGTGGCTACACAAAAGGCTTAGCGATGATCTGAAAATCAAAAAGGACACACATAGGAGGCGGCTAGCCCAGAATTACAGCGATGGTGTCAGGAAGGCTAAAGCCCAGAATGAGCTGGGGTTGGTCAGGGATGCTAAGAATAACAAAAAGAGCATCTTCAGATGGTATGTTAAAAAGGAGGATAAAAGAAAAGGTAGACCAGCTGCACAGCAAAGATGACAAAATGCTGATAGGTAACAAAGAAAAGGCAGAATTGCTGGACCATTTTGGCTCTGCCTTCTCTCAAAAGAGTGTCCCATCTTGCATTCAAAGAAGGCAAATGTTGTCCCTGTCTTCAAAAAGGAAGATCCGGGAAATTATAGGGCAGTCAATCTGACATCAATACCTGGGAAGAGCAGATTATAAAGGGCTCGACCTGTAGCCACCTTGACACTAATGCACTAGAGAAACCAGCATGGATTTGCCAAGAACAACTCCTGCCAGACTAATCTTACTACTGCATTTTTCGACTGGGTAACTACCTTAGTAGATTGTGCAAATGCTGAGGACAAAATGTATCTTGACTTCAGCAAGCTATTTGACAAGGTACCCCATGATATCCTGATTAGTAAGCTAGTTAAGTATGGGTTGGAGTGCATTACTACTAGATAGATCCACAGTTGGCTGGAGAACCACACTCGGAGAGTAATTGTTAATGGTTCTTCATCAAACTGGAGGGAAGCATCGAGTGGGGTGCCGCAAAGCTCGGCCCTGGGCCCAGTGCTCTTCAACATTTCTATAAATGACTTGGAGGAAGAGGTGAGAGAATGCTCATCAGATTTGCAGATGACACAGAATTGGGTGGGCTAGATAATTTGGGATTTGGGCCAGTCACGGACTCTCAGCCTAACCTACCTCACAGGGTTGTTGTGAGAATAAAATGGAGAGGAGGAGGATTATGTAATCTGCCTTGGGTTCCTTGCAGGAAAAAAGGTGGGGTATAAATAAAATTAAATAAATAAATAAATAAATAATACTGTAGAAGACAGAAACAGAATTCAAAATTATCTTGATAGGTTGGAAGACTGGGCAGAAAATAAGAGTGCAATTTAACAGAGACAACTGTAAAGTTCTTCATTTAGGAAAAAGAAATCAAAAGCACAGGTATAAGATGGGATACCTGGCTTGGCAATAGAATGTGTGAAAAGGATCTTGGGAGTTGTAGTCGATCACAGGCTGAATGAGTCAGCAGTGTGATATCGCTGCAAAAAAGGCAAATGCAATTTTAGGCTGCATCAATAGAAGTATAGTTTCAAAATCACAAGAAGTAATAGTTCCACTCTACTCTGCACTGGTCAGACCTCACCTTGAACACCATGTCCAGTTCTGGACACCACACTTTGGGAAGGATGCAGATAAACTGGAACAAATTCAGAGAAGGGCAACAAAGATGATCAGGGCACGAGAAACTGAGTCCTACAAAGAAAGATTGAGGGTATGTTTAGCCTTGAGAAGACTGAGCAGGGATAGGATAGTGCTTTTAAAGTCCTTAAAGCAGGGCTCTCCAACCTTGGGTCCCCAGATGTTGCTGGCCTACAGCTCCCAGCATACCCAGCCAGCATGGCTAATGGCAAGACTTCCTAGCGATCAGAGCAGCCAGACAATGGAACCAACTGCCTAGGGAGGTGGTGGGCTCTCCGTCCCTGGAGGTCTTCGAGACTGGACAGGGATGCTTTAAGCTGGATTCCTGCACTGAGCAGGGGGTTGGACTCGATGGCCTAAATGGCCCTTTCTGACTGACTGATTCTGTGACAGCAACTTCCTCTGTTCCTGTGTTCCAGTAGTAGCTCCTATTTCTAGGAGTTGTCTTTGCAGCTTGGTTCCTGCTGGGCCCCGGGGGATCTTCTCACCTTTTGCTTCTTGGCCTTCTAGATCATCAAGGAGATCAGCATCCTCTTCCCCTTCTTCAAGGAAGGCTACCAGGGCTGGAAAGACTCCGTCCGCCACAACCTCTCCTCCAACGACTGCTTCTACAAGGTCAGGTGGAGCCTGGGGTTGGGGCTGGCCCCTGCGGCACTCCGTGGCTTTCTCAAGGGAGGCCTTCTGCCGCCCGGCCACCACTGGTCCTCTGTTGGTCTGGATGCGATTTCTGGAACTCGCAGCCAGGATCAGAGCATGGAATAACTTCCTCACGGTGGGCCATCGTGGGGCACCCATTCTCTACCGCAGCCTTCACCACTCTGGTGCCCTCCAGATGTGTTGAAGCCCAAAGCTGTGCTGGCTGGGGGATTATGGTACTCCGACACATCTGGAGGGGACCAGGTTGGGGAAGCCCGCTGTTACCCACGCACGCACGCGCGCGCACACACCTGAGCCCCTTCTTTGGGGTCTGCACTGTGATGAATCTGATACGCCATGGAAGTGGATGCTCCAAAAAAGACTGGACCTGGTTCAGTTTCCATGGAATTGAGCTTTGAGCACAATGTACATCTGTCTGTCTCAGGAATGGGACAGGCCATGGATGGTCCACTTACAGGATTGCATTCAAAATCCCAAGCGGGTGGGGACTAGCTCTGGATAAAAGCAAGATGATAGGAATGAGACGGTTTGGAAATTCAGGGCCACTTGGGTCCGGCAGGAGTGGAAGCCTTGTGTGAAGGTCTTTCCTCCATCCAGGGCAGGGAGAGGGTGTCTGTCTTGGGCTCTGCCTTTGAAGGGGACTCACACACCGTACCCCTCCCATCCCTTGCAGGTGCTGAAGGACCCCACGAAACCCAACGCCAAGGGGAATTTCTGGACCGTGGACGTGGACCTCATCATGCCCGAGGCCCTCAAGCTGCAGAACACGCCCATCGCCCGCCAGGGGGAGAGGACATTTGCCGTTGACCTCGCCCCCTACGTGTACTACGGCTGTCCTTTCCGCGGCTCCCAGCAGCCCCACGACGTGGCTCTCTCCGAGCAGAGCGCGTGCCTGACTGGCGAAGGGCCCCGCCAGAGCAGCCCCTTCAGCATCGACTCCTTGCTTAGTGACTTCCAGGACGTGGGCCTGTGTGGGAGGCCCAGGGCGGCCGCTGAGCCTCCTCCGCACACCCTTGTGGCCGGCCTGGGTGCCTGGGGCCCGGTCCCCGTCTTCCGTGTCTCCTCGGGGGCCCCTGTTCTGCCCTGGCGGCCCCCGTGTCTCCCGCCAGCGCTCCGCTCGTTCTCCTCCTCCAGCAGCCTCTCTTCCGTCGGCTCCTCGTCGCCAAACGAACGGGAGGCCGGGAGGCGGCGGCCCAGGAAGGGGCTCCACACTCTGCCCAAGCGCCCCAGGGTGCTCCAGGACCCCGAGAGCAGCAGCAGCAGCAGCAGCTCCGACTCCGAGGACGACGCCCCGCCCCCGCCTGCCCCGCACTGGGGGCAGCTCCCCACCTCCTACACCAAGTGCGTGGCCCCCAACGTGGTCGCCCCGCCAAGCCACGCCATGCCTTTCCCCACTGCCCTCCTGGGCCAGCCCTTCTGCAGCCCCACACCCTTTGCCAGCCCGGCTTACTGGGAGCTGATGGCCAAGCCCTTTCTGAGTCCCGTCCCCCCGGCTAGGCTCTCGGCAGACCTGGATCAAGCCATGCCCCCCAACAAGACCGTGTTCGACGTGTGGATGACTCACCCGGCCGACATTGTACACCCAGCCATGGGCGGGTGTGGCCCTTTACCCAGCAGTGCTGTGGTGGCCCGTTATGAACCCTCGTGAGATGTCCCATTAGCCGCCAGGGAGGATGAGCTGGCCTCGCAGAAAAGCACACTGTGCTCACTGGTCAGGGAGGATCTGGCCAGGCAGCTCAGCCCTCTTTCCACCCCGCCGTCAGCCAACTGCACATCTCTTCACCCAACACTCTGAAGCATCTCCAGAACAACCTTCAGCCTCCGATTGTCCCCACCAGCCAAGGCCCGAGTAGCACAGGGGTCCCCTGTGGCAAGATCAAGTCACGTTGCAGTTTATTTGTTTCTCTCTGTTTGGGGGCGATTCCTCACGATCAGGATCTTGTCACGAATCGCACTTTTCTGTTCTGGCTTCTCTTCTTCTCCTCGGCCGAAAATGAGATGGCTTCACACCAAGAATACCTGCAATGCGGTGGCCCAAGACTGCTATCTTGTGTGCGTGAAGCGGCATCGCCTGTGAACGAGGCTCCACATCATGAGAAGCCTCTAGGGGACTGCAGCAGCCAGTGGCCACACGATGACATGGCGCCGCTGATCCTTGGTCTGCCTAGCCCCGCGTGGTCTAGAATGACGGGCAGCGGCTTTCCAGGGTCTCAGGTTGAGGTCCTTCCCCAGATGTTTTTGGCCTACAACTCCCAGCATGCCCCAGCCAGCGTAGCTGGCTGGGGCATGCTGGGAGTTGTAGGCCAAAAGCATCTGGGGACCCAAGGTTGGAGAACACTGCTTTAAAGGAAGATGCCAGGGATGGGAGCCTGGGGGCCTCGGCAGGCAAGCATTCTTCCGTACCGCTCAGCTGGGCCCCTCCCCAAACTGGCTGGGGGAGCTGCTGCAGTCACCTGGGGAGATCTCCCCCCCCCCCACTTTTCTCTTACCTTGCCGGCCACCGGCTCAACCATCGTCCTTCCTCTGGGAGTTCAGCTTCTGGTGTCTTACTCGGTCTACGCTGCTGCATATGTGAACAGGGCTCCCACTAGAAATGTCCCGTGTGTGGTGACGGAAAGCGATACGAATGTTCCGTATTCTGCAGTGTTTCCATCTGTGGAGGCTGTTTCACACCTGCAAAGAATTCGTGTTGGGATCGGCGCTGTGGAGAGGGGAAAGAAAGCTCCTGTGGTGGGTGGCGGGGAGGGCGAGTGTGTGTGGTCAAGATGCGCATGTCTCTTTTCACCTGGCTCCAATCCTGTGCATAAATCTGCACTTGTACGCACGGCACTTTTACTTCCAACCTCAGCATTATTAAAATCGTAAGAATTGTCATTGTGGGTTTACCTCATTTAGCAATCCGTTAAGAAAATAAAAAGAGCCCGGCTGGATCAGACTCGAGACCTTTATAGACCAGCATTCTGTCCTCCAGGGGAAATGATTCCTCAGGAGCAAGGCCCTCCTGAGTAGAACTGTTGCCAGAGGACCTGTAACAAACTACAGGTTTGCCCTGGGTGGGGCTCTGGAAGCTCTGACTATGTGAGCTTTCATTTTCAGGAACAACATTGTCCTCCTAGCTCCAGTGCTCTGTTTCCCTGACCTGGCTTTTTGATTGAACCTTCTTGGACTGCCTATTGTACCTGTTTTGACTTTCGCTAGTATTACCAGCTACTTGGCCTGGTTACACTGTGCTTTGACCATTGCCTGTGTCTTGCCCACTCCTGCCTTAGCCCGATCCTGTGCTGGACTGAAACCTTTGTGCCTGATCATTTGCCTGCTTAACTGATTTGGCTATTGGATTTGCCCCAGAACTCGCCTAGCAAAGAAACTGAACCAGTTAGAGCAGGACAGACTTGGAAGGTGCACTGTACAGCCATCTTCCATGCCTACTTCTGCTCCTCTTGAATGAACCAAAGCAGTGTGTTCCAGTGTGTCCATCACAGGATCCTGCAACACTGTGTTCCCTGGGCTAATTAAGAGCAGCCATCAAAACATTTCACAGAATCATAGAATAGTAGAGTTGGAAGGGGCCTATAAGGCCATCAAGTCCAACCCCCTGCTCAACGCAGGAATCTAAGCCAAAGCATCCCTGACCAGAGGGCTGCACCTTGAATGCCTCCAGAGTGGGAGAGCCCACCACCTCCCTAGGTAGTTGGTTCCACTGCCAGAAAGCGGTGCTGCTGTGGCTGCAGAGGGAACTTGCGGCTGACCACATTCCAAGCATTTGTAAGGTCCCTTATCCAGGGATGGGGACTCGGACTCGAGGACTCAACTCGTGAGTCGGACTGAGTCCCCCCCCCCCCAGACTCGACTCAGACTCGAGTCCCAATATTTTTAATGGGACTCGAGACCAAGGACTCTTCAACATCCCTGGGCTGTGCCAGAAGGAGTGGAGAGGAGCGTGATTGCCGGCGAAGAGCGCATGGAAGCGAGGTGTGCCGCTGCTCGGCCACTATGGACGGCTACCAGGAGTGCAGCCCCAACAGTGTGTCAAAAGATTTATTTTGATTGATGTGTTGCGTACTTGGGAGAGGCAGAAGAAGGACCTGAGATTATACTCTGTGTGGCTGCTCCGAGTGTGTTTCTGGTTCCAGCAAGTTCATCACCAGTGGAGCGGGTGTTCAGTGAGGGTGGAATTGTGATGAGATCTCACCGTTCCAGAATGGGGGCCAAACATTTAGAAAAAATCATGTTCCTCAAATGCAACATGGATAACTTTTAGGAAGTACAGCAAGTTTATTTTTTTTTAATCATTTTTCTAAAATGCAACCTTTCAGACATTTTGGGTTTGGCTGCCTCTGCCTGCCTGTCTGGGGTTCGCAGCCTCCTCTGCCTGCCTGGTCTCTTGACCAGTTCAACAGTTGAATTGTCCAAGACAAAGGCCTCTGCCTGCCTGCTTTGGGGTTCCCTGCCTCCTCTGCCTGCCTGGTTATTTTGGGTTTGTCTGCCTGGTCTGTTCTTGCCAAAATCAGTTGCAGAGTTTTGAAATAAAAAGGCACACTTGTGCCTAGAATTTATTTAAACCACACATCTGAAGTAGCCTTATTTTGTTGGGGGAAAACCCTATTGATTTTAATAGGGACTCGTGACTCATGAGTCACCATTTTGGACCTCGGACTCGAGACTCTGGTCCAAAGACTCGTGACTCGAGACCAAGGACTCTTCAACATCCCTGCCCTTATCTAGGCGGAATCCTCCGTGTTCCCCAAAGGCTAACCCAGCCTTCCGAAAAAATGAGAAAACTAGAAAGCATCCAAAATCCAAAAAGAAAGCTAGTCTCAAGGTGCCAGGAAAATAGTTTATTCTTTAAGAAGCCTAATGCGTTTCAACTGTTTGGGGCCTTCCTCAGGGCCTATAAAGTTAAGAGTACATTTGCTTAATATGTCATTGATAAAAGTACAAGAGTACGATAAAATTATACACATTGCAAGAAGTGCCTGGGTCTACTTACAATACTTTAAAAGCTTTCGGATAACTCTTGTCAGAACAGATTCATACCTTTGAGGACAGGCAGATAAAATCATAGTTGAAGGCTGTGTATATCTTACTATAGATGTTAACAATCTACTACACAGGTGTTGATTCTAACTAGAGGGCTCTGTTACACATGTGCAAAATAGAATCAAAGCAATCAATCAGCATGCAAAATAGAATCAAAGCAATCAGTCAGCAAGGATAAAGTGGTAGAAATTCTGGCCATGGAATCCACACCACCAATTACGTGACAGACTGATGGACACTGAAGGACCTCAAATGTAGATTAGAAATTAAGTGAATGTATTAGTTTAAGTTAGTGTAGATCTGTTAACTGTATTAGTTAGAAAATCTTGAAATTTGGGTGGAGAATGTGTAACGCGTTTTCGCAGCGGGTTGTAAATAATATTTTTAGTAGTATGATTTATTTATAATTTTAAAAAATCCTTAAAAGTCAGGGATGCCTGGGTGCTACACAGAAGGAGAGTTACTCCAAATGCAAGGTCTTGGTTACGTGAGGGGGGGGGATCTTATCTCCTCAGTTCCCCCCCCCCCTCTTGTGTAACCAAGTCCTTGCACAGTGTAGTAGATTGTTAGCATCTGCAGTAAGATATATAATACATTGGGCCTGTTCACACGTAATGGTGGGTTAATTAATCATGGGACATTTTGCATATTCAGCCTCCAATCAGGCCAATTGGAGGTTACATCTGAACCCAGACACTATAGGTTAATTGTGGGTTAAACAACCCACAGTTAACTACTAATTGCAGGTTAACTGGGCTGTCTCACCCACAATTAAAATTTTATTTATATACCAACCTCTGATCGGAGGCTGAATATACAAAATGGTCACAGAATGCACCCAGCCCATGCCGTGGCAAACCCTGGGTTAATTAACCCACTATTGGCCGCCATTACATGCAAACTGGCTCGTTGCCTTCAACTATGATTTTACCTGCCCGTCTTCAAATGTATGAGTCAGTCCTGACAGTTCTCTGAACACCTGTTCAGCATTGTAAGTATACACAGGCACTTCTTGCAATAGGTATTTCATTGTACTCTTGTAGTTTTATCTGACATATCAAGCGAGTGTATTGTCTCTTTTTTTATATAGCCACTGAAGAAGGCCCCAAACAATACTGGGCCAAAATGCACTGGGTTTCTTAAAGAATAAAGTATTTTTCCAACATCTTGAGACTAGTTCTCTTTTTGGATGCTTTCCAGTTTTCTCATACTGTTCAGAAGGCTGGGTATGGAACATTGAGGATTCCACATAGAAAAAGGACCTTATTCGGAGCTCGGAGACTGTTGGTTGCCAGTTGCATTCCAGGCGTCTGTTTTAACCTTGGAAGCCCTCAGTTGCTTAGGACCTAGCTATCTAAGGGACCACTCACTAGGAACCTGCCCAGATACAAAGATCTGCAGGAAAGGGCCCTTTTGAGGGCAAAATTACCCACAGAGGCCTGTTTGTCAAAGGCACATAAAAGGGCTTTCACCTGTATTGCCCCAAACTATGGAATGTGCTCCCTCAAGAACCACAATCCCCCGCCCCCTTGCTCTCTTGGCCTTTGGAAAGGATGTAAAGAATTGTGTTTAAAATTTAGTCTTTTAAAATGTGTAGTTTTAATGTTTTAGGGTGCAATCTTACAACACCTACAATTCCCAGCAAACTCCCAGCTGGCTTTTCAGGACTTTTTTTCCCCTGCCTAAACATTCGTAGGATTGTGCCCTTCATATTTTTACTGTTTTAAACGTTCTTGGTTTTTTTTTTGTTTTTTTTTACACTGTACACCACCTTGATGGCATTTTAGCAGATAAAGTGGTATATAAATGTTAATAAATAAAAAATTATTGCACTCCAAATACTCATGGCATCTCTCCTTGTCTATGATTCTACTTCAAGGGTAGGCAACTTCTAGGCTAGCCCTCTGGATATTTGGACTACTGTAACGCACTCTGTGCGGGGCTGCCTTTGAAAACGATTTGGAAACTTCAGCTAATCCTGAATGTTGTGGCCAAGCTGCAGACCAGGACTGGTTCCAGGGGACAACTGGCTCCCTCTTTTACAATAGCTTCACTGGTTCTTGATCTGCTTCCAGCAACAATTGAAAGCTCTGGTGATGTCCTGCAAAACCCTTGGGACCAGGCTCCTTGGCAGGCCGCCTTCTCCCATCCGAGCCTGCCTGGGTTTTAACGTCATCAGGGGAGGAGATCCTCTCAATGCTACCACCATTGGAGGCACGTTTGGTGGGGGTGCAAAAGAGGGCCTTCTCGGTGGCTGCTCCCAGGCTCTGGAACTATTCAAGCAGGTCTCCGGCATGTAAGCTGCTCTGTTGGGTTGGGGGACTGTTCTTATCCTTTTATCGTGTTTTTTAATTGAGGTTTTAAGGTATTTGTTGTTTTAATGAAGTTTTTGTTTTAAATGTTGGTTCCATTTTAAGCGCCATCTCCTTGGTGGAAAGGTAGCATATAAACCAAATAAATACATGTGTAGTAATAAAAGAGGTTGTCTCTCTTGTCTGCCTGTCACCACCAGAGCTCCAAAACTGTGAAACTTAAGACACCTGGAACTTGGCACACATACTGAGGGAACCCTAGGGGTGTACACCTTGTGGTTATTTTGCTTTTCAAATGCTTTTCAAATTAATCACTTGCAATTAATTTAACTGTGCCCATGTGGTTGAAGTCTGCAGTACATCTTCAGTAAATAAAATGGAGAGGAGGAGGATTATGTAAGCCACCTTGGGTTCCTTGCAAGAGGAAAAGAGGTGGGGTATAAATATAATAAAATAAATAGGTGGCAGACATTCCTAATTACCGCATAGCTTTGCAGTCCATACAGTCTGAAGGCATGGTAAATTAGCAGGCAGAGGGAGACCGCAGCAGTGGGACGCTTGCCCCCTCCTCCCTCTGGGGGGCATGCCCCCCTTCAAGGGAATGGAGTCCGCAGACCCCTCCTCTAAGGGCTACAGGGGTGCACCTGGCAGGGGGCCCTCCTAGGGATGCCAGCAGGCGTGGCTTCACTCAGATGGGACAGGCACAATGTCCAGCTCTTAACAGCTGTGTAGGTTTGCTTGGAGGCTGTATCAGACTAGAACAGGGCTCTCCAACCTTGGGTTCCCAGATGTTGCTGGCCTACAGCTCCCAGCATTTATTTATTTATTATATTTATACCCCGCCTTTTTTCCTGCAAGGAACCCAAGGCCGCTTACATTATCCTCCTCCTCTCCATTTTATCCTCACAACAACCCTGTGAGGTAGGTTAGGCTGAGAGTCAGTGACTGGCACAAAGTCACCCAGGGAGTTTCATGGCCGAGCGGGGACTAGAACCCGAGTCCCAGTCCAACACCCTAACCACTATGCCACACTGGCTCTCGCCACATTAGCATGGCTAATGGCAAGGGATTGTGGGAGCTGTAGTCCAGCAACATCTGGGGACCCAAGGTTGGAGAGCCCTGGACTAGAAGATTGCCTTCCCCAATCATCATCAGGCGATCACTCGTGACCGAGTAAGATTGTCTTCCGGGATAAAAGGAGGAAATTCTAAAGAAGATTGTGTAGACTCTAGCGATGGGTCCATAAGTGACTGGAGGCCAATTCTAAATCCACACAGCTTCCCACAGTGAGGACACAGGTTACCAGATAGAAGATGGTCCTGTCTTCCCCAATAGAGACCTGTGCAATCAAGGTCATCAGAGGAGGCCTTGCTGCTTTGTACCAGGATCTCCAGATTGCCATCTCATACCCTCCAACATTTCACAGATGAAAATAGGGACACATGTGAATTTGTAAGAGGCGTGGTTAAGCGACATGAAGGTGTGATCAAGAGGGCGTGGCCAAGGGTATGGCAAGCACAAGGAGTATCCTTGAGGGTGCTGAACAGCTTTGTTGTTTTTTTATTGTGGAAAGGCCCCAGTTTAAAGCACTTTTTGTGTTCTATTCACACAATTTAGATTTAAAGAAACACTGAAACTGGAATAATTTTACAGAATTTAAGTAACGAATTAAGTTAAAACAAACTGCAATCAGTGCAGCACAGTTACTCGGAAGTAAGTACAAATGTCTTCAATGGGTCTTACGGGGGTGGGGGGCTGTTCAGAGGCAGCGCGCGCGCGCACACGCACACGCGCATAGACATTGTCTGTTCCCTTCTTGCTTAAGTGGGCAAAATAGCAGATAAGCTAAATAGCCTGCATAACAAATTGGGAATCTGCATAACAAAGTAACAATCCTTGATGGCTTAAGTGTTTGCTGGACTGTCTGTAATGTTTTTATGAATGCTCTATAGAAATGTTTTTCAATTAAAGTACATAATGATTGCTAATTAATAGCACAATGTATTTTAATGCGTTTAAATTTTCTTGTAAATCACTTAGAAATATTTTTAAATATGGTAAGCAGTATATAAAGGCGGGGTATAAATATAATAAATAAATCAATATAAGAATAACTACGCAGCAGCAGCAGCAGCAGTAAAGGTCTATTTAGTAGGCAGAGGGACAGCGTTCTATGCCTGCTGTGGGGCTGCCCTACCCTGCTCAGGGGAAAACCGGGGGGGGGGGGGGGGGGGGCTAAAGGGTCTGACAATTGTGTAAGTTTGCTTGGAGCCTTTGCTTGTATCAACAGGAGGGATATTCCCACCTGTGCAAAGCCAGGTCTGTTTGCTAGGAAATAAATATTCAATCCCCATCTTCCCTCACCGTTGACTATGCTAGCTAGGAGTTGTGGGCCAAAACATCTGGAATGCCACATGTTGCCCACCTGAGTCTACTTGCAGGATGTTGAGGGGGGCTCCTCTGAGGAGAGGTTCATAGCCCTTTCCTTGCAAGAGGGAGGGGCCTTTCCTTGCACAGAGAACAGGCTTTGGGGCATCTCCAATGATATCCTGAAGACACACACAGGAAACCTAATGCAAACGACCCAATGCAAAACTGATAACACCCAATGCAAAACTGATAACGGATAACTTTGGTCATTTCTCCTGATTTCGTTATCCACTGGAGGTCTTTTGCATTTGTATACTGGTTGAATTGTCACAGCCCTTTCTATTCCATTGTCATTTAATTCCAAGTGTTACCCTTCTTACCCTTTGCTCAAAACTGATAACTTTGATCATCAAACTGATAACTTTGGTCATTTAAAACAAACAAACAACCAAAAACAAAGCCAGCCATGCTGGTCCATGAAAAACAAAAACCCAAAATCTACCATTGGATAATACCTCTATCAGGAATTTTTGGTTTGTCCTAATAAAGGTATCCAACTATGCATTTTGGTACTTTAAGGGTCCTGTGATGATGAGGTTACTAGAAACTTCATATTGCAATGTTTGGTGTAGATTTTAGGATTTCAGGAAGTTAGAACCCAAGAACTCTTTTTTTAAAGTGTTCTAGAACCCCAGAAACTACCAAAATAAAGTATTTGAAATAAAATGAGGAGCCATGTTTGGCGGTGGCTCCATCTGCCTCCTCACCTGGTCAGGGGACCAGGAGCAGCAGAAAAGCAACATCCTCCAGATTTACTCAGAAGTAAATCCCACTATGTTTAATGGGGGTTACTCCCTAGTAACTGTGTAAGTGTGCAGCCTAAGAGCATGGGCAATTACAGTCATGCCTTGGATTGAGAGCATAATTCGTTCAGGAAACGTGCTTGTAATCCAAAACACTCTTATATCAAAATGAAATCCCCCCCAAAAAAATTTGTACAGAGATTTTTAATTTAAGCCGTACTACAGTACTTGTATTGCAAGACGTCACTTGTATATCAAGTCAAAAAAAATTAAATAAATATTTAAAAATTTGCTTGTCTTGCAAAACGCTCTCAAACCAAGTTACTTGTAATCCAAGCTATTACTGTGTAGTCTAGAACACATCCCCACACTCTCCCTTGCCGGGGTGTAGTGGCTTCCTTCCGGTTCTAAGTCACTGCTCATGTGGATTTTGTTCTGGAAAAATCTGTGATAATAGAAGATGTGCATGTGCTTTTAAACTACATCCCTGTGATGTGGGGATTAACAGATGCAAACCAGACCAAAGAGGAACTATACCCCAACCAGTGAGCCAGCGTGGCATAGTGGCAAGAGTGCTGGACTGGGACTTGGGAGATCCGGGTTCTAGTCCCCGCTCGGCCATGAAACTCACTGGGTGACTTTGGGCCAGTCACTGACTCAGCCTAACCTACCTCACAGGGTTGTTGTGAGGATAAAATGGAGAGGAGGAGGAGGATTATGTAAGCCGCCTTGGATTACTTTCAGGAAAAAAGGCGGGGTATAAATATAATAAACAAACAAACCCAAAACCAAAGAGCAATAACCAATTTAAAGCCCTAAACGGATTGGGGCCAGGGTATCTGAAGGATCGTCTCCTCCCATATGTACCTGCCCGGACAGATCTGCATCAGCGGTCCTTCTCCGAGAGCCCCTGCTAAAGGAAGTGAGGCAGGTGGCTACCAGGAGGAGGGCCTTTCCTGCTGTGGCACCCCAGTTATGGAATGAGCTCCCCAAAGATGTTTGCCTAGCGCCTACTTTGTATTCTTTCCGGCGCCAGGTGAAGACCTTTCTGTTCTCCCAGGCATTTAAATCATTTTAATCTTGTAATTGTTTTTAATTCCATTATTGTAACTGCTGCTGCTAGCTCTGCTGTTTGTTTTTAATCTGTGGTTTTAAATTTTATATTGTATTTTATGATTTTAACTGTTGTAAACCACCGCGCTTCGGCTATTGGGCGGTATAAAAATGTATTAAATAAATAAACTGGGAGAAGCAAAATTGAATACTGAGTGCCTTACAGTTGCAAAGAAACTTCGGGCACAATCCTAGGCATGTTTAGACCGGAAAAAGTCCTACAACTCCCAGCATTCCCAGGCAGTGTCTGCCTGGCCAGCACCTGCTGTGTAGCTTTCTGCTAGGATTGTGCCCTTATGCTCCAAGCTGGGAAGGAAAAACACCCACCCCCTATCACTCAAGGGCCTGAAAACCTTGCTCTGTTTGAGCCTCCTACAAGTACCAAAGTCATATGGAAGTTTATTTATTTATTTAATACATTTTTATACCACCCAATAGCTGAAGCAATCTGGGCGGTTTACAAGCTCTCCAATATTTAGATATATGGACTGCTTATACTGCATATATTTGAAATGGAAATGTTAATCCTTCCCCCCTCCCCCGTGTGTTTTTTTTCTTTTTTTCTTTTCCCTGTATCAAGGGGGATGTTAATGATTACTGTATATTCATGTTTCATGATATGAATCCCCCCCATTTTTTGTCTATTTTTATTTGTTTATTTATTTATTATATTTATACCCCGCCTTTTTTCCTGCAAGGATCCCAAGGCGGCTTACATGATCCTCCTCCTCTCCATTTTATCCTCACAACAACCCTGTGAGGTAGGTTAGGCTGAGAGGCAGTGACTGGCCTAAAGTCACCCAGTGAGTTTCATGGCCGAGCGGGGACTAGAACCCGGATCTCCCAAGTCCCAGTCCAACACTCTTGCCGCCACACTGGCTCTGTTGTTACCGTTGTGCTGCAGCCATCTGTTGGGGAAGTGCAAGGGGGGGTAGAACTCTTTCCCCTCCATTGCCTCTACCTGTGTTGGAAGTTTAACACTCTCCCAAGTTGGGGGGGGGGGGTTATCTGTAAAAAAGAGTGATCAGATTACTCCCTAATGTGGGTAACTATACAAGCAATGAATAATAATTGAATTTTCTTTGAGTGACTTAAACCAATGAAACAATTTCCTCTCCCCAATACTGGAAAGCAATAGGATGTGAGACCACAGACTCTCATAACCTCCTTCTGACCCCTTGGTCTTGGAGCCTGGTCTCCCAACAGTCATCAGCCAGACATTAGCAAGGCTTTTGTGTAATTCCCAGAACTGTGTTAACACAACAAATGGGAAGGCAAAGCCAGGTAGAACTGGACTGAAGTCTTGCAGGAAAAAAGGCGGGGTATAAATATAATAAGTAATAATAATAATAATAATAAATAATTATCTTTCTCTCAAGGGTGGGAGGAATTGATTTTTTTTAGGAATAAATCATACTACTAAAAACAATATTCTTTACAACCCGCCGCGAAAACGCGTTACACATTCGCCACCCAGATTTCAGGATTTTCTAACTAGTACAGTTAGAAAGATCTACACTAACTTAAACTCATACATTGACATAATTCCTAATCTACATCTGAGGTCCTTCAGTGTCCATCAGTCTGTCACGTAATTGGTGGTGTAGATTCCTCCATCCATGGCCAGAATTTATTCCACTTTATCCAAGGCTGTCTTTCTTTCTCATACTGACTGATTGCTTTGATTCTATTTTGCACATGTGTAACAGGGCCCTCTAGTTAGTTTCTGAGTTTTAAGTTCTTTGTTTCTTTGGAAAAACAAAGCCAGCAATACAAGAAGGGCTACTAAACAGACAGTTGACCATGGAACGACCCAGAGAAGTCCCTTACCAAATGATTCTTTGCAGTTCATTTGTCCACTATTTCTTTTTCTCGTGATTTTTTTCCTTGGACCTTTAATTCCCTCTTCAGGTTCACACCCTGATGCAATAGTTTCCCAGCTTTGGTGAGCCAATTCCGGCCATTTTAACATTTTGGGGACCTTATTCCAGGTTTCTACTGCAGTTGGGCAAATTTTTTATGAAGTGTTCGAGGGTCTCTATTTGAGGGACCCCTGTTCCTTCCAATAGCCTGCTCTTGACACCTCAAAGGGACACAAGCCTGAAGCCTGACAAGGTGTTTGCTGCTTGCGCCTTGTAACCCCTGGTGGTAAAAGCGCCACCGGGTATCCCGCAACGATCCTGGGGTCTTTAAAATACTCCAGTGGAGTAAGTCTGCTCTGATCCGTGGCGACCCCGCCCAGGAGACACCTCGCCAGGCCGTCGAATCCACAGCCCACCCCCCCACGGCTTTCTTGTCCGGGCGGGTGCGCCCCTCTTTGGATCGTTCCCGAAGAAACACCCCGCGCGCCTTGTCCCCCCCACTTCTGGCCCCCTTGATCAGCGCGCTTGGCTAGTGGCCTGCCCGCCCCCCCATCAGCATGACAAAAGAGCCATTAAGTTGCCCCTTCGAGCCATTCCGCCTCCACTCGAGGAAGCCCATTACATTAGCTACTCGCGGCCAGAGCACCGCCATGCAGGCCGGCAGAAAAGCACGGAGGCCCCGGGCCGAGCCCGCCGCGACCCCGGGCCCGGAGGGAGGCGCCCTGGTCGCCCCCGCCGCGAAGAAGGGCGCCAAGCGCTACAGACGCCACCCCAAGCCGCCCTACACCTACCTGGCCATGATCGCCTTGGTAATCCAGGTCTCCCCGGAGAAGAGGCTCACGCTCAGCCAGGTAAGCAGCGGGTGCCCTTCGGGAGGGGGGTCGCTGCAGCCGCCCCCTGGGCGAGCCGCATTTATTTTTTTATATTTAAAAAGGCGGGTTACGTTTATAACCCGCCTTTTTCCCTGCAAGGAACCCAAGGCGGCTTACAGAATCCTCCTCCTCCTTTCCATTTTATCCTCACAACAGCCCTGTGAGGTAGGTTAGGGTGAGAGTCAGTGACTGGCCCAATGTCACCCAGTGAGTTTCATGGCCGAGCGGGGACTTGAACCCAGATCTCCGGTGTCCCAGTCCAGCACTTTCACCCCTACGCCACACTGGCATTCCCGCTAGCCCGACGGCGTCGCCTTTCCCTGGCCACGGCCGGGCTGCCTCCTCTGCCCGGCGCTCAGAGAGAAAACGCCCCCCTCAAGCTGGCCAGGGGTGGGTTTTCGGCTTGGCCTCCGGCTGGAGCCCATCTGCGGGCCCTTCCTCTGGCTCCGGGGCGCGGGTGGGTGCAACTTTTTGGCTCTTGTTTTTACGGGCTCCGCTTTCCCCCCCCTCCCACCTTCCAAGGCAGCCCCGCGGAGCGCGTGTGTTGGGGGGGCGTCTTAAAAGGGGCCCCTGGGGGGGGCGGAGGGGCTGCCCTTGTCCCCCAAGCCGCTCCTCGCATTTCTGCGCCGGACACCTTTCCTCCGCGGGCGCGGAACTCCATCCGCGGGACGCGCCCCCCCCCACGCAATCCCGTGCGCCCGTCCCTGGGAGCCAAACCCGCTTGAGCCCGCGGGGGCGGCCTTCCGAACTAAGCTCGATGGTTTTGCGCGCGTGTGCTTAAAAGTCCCGCCGAGCTCTTTGGCGAAGTCGCGGCCCCTTCCGCGGCTGCCGCGAAGGAGCCGGAGCGGGGTCTCGAGACCGGGGCGAGCCGCGAAGCCTCCCCCGATTCCGCTCCCGGGAGCGGCGTCCAACCCGGCCTCGTTTAAGCCGGGGCCCTGCGTAAGTGCTGGAATGCAATTCCCATCGCCCGCCCACCCGGCCAGCTAAGCTAATGTCCCCTTCGAGTGGGCGTCGGCGGGGCGGGAGCGGCTACCTCCCAAAGCCGGACCCAGCCCGGCTGCTCGCCTCGCCTGCAAGTGCCTGGAGGTAGATTTCCCCTAGATAGGGAAGCTCCTTTTGGCCATCGGGATGAACGGCTCTCAATGGATCCTAAACCCCCCCCCCCGTGAATTTGCCCGCAGGGCCGGCAGGTCAAAGGCATCCCCTCCGCCGTTGTGAGCGCGCGCCCCCCCCTCTTATTGCAGCGGGGCGCGCGGCTTGTGCAAAAGTTTCCCGGGTCCAAACTCCGGGCCAGCGCCGGCACCTTGCTTTTGGGTGCGCAGCCGGCACATGAACCCCGTTTGCTCTTCCTCCAGATCATCCAGGAGATCCGGCGCCACTTCCCCTTCTTCGAGAAGAACTACCGGGGCTGGAATGACTCGGTCCGCCACAACCTTTCCTGCAACCGCTGTTTTGTAATGGTAAGGAGAGGGGGGGGGGTGCAGTTCGCGGCCTCCGGGGGGGGGGCAGGAGCCCTTCCTTCTGGACTTCCATCTGCAGGGCAGCCCCCCCCCCCTTTCCCAACCTGGTGCCTTCCAGATGGGTGGTCTGCAACTCCCATCATCCCCAGCCAGCACAGCCAGGTTGGGGAAGGCTGCCTCACTTGCGGTCAATTTCTTCCCTCTGCTGCAGGTGCTGAAAGATGCCAGGAGGCCCAGGGGAAAAGGCAACTATTGGATCGTGGACCTGAGGCGGGTCCCAAGGGAAACCCTCAAGCTCCAGAACACGTCCCTCTCTCGCCGAGAGCCCTTCGTCCCCGACCTCTCCCCCTACGTGCTGGAGGGCCATCCTTTCACTGGTTGTTGCATGGCTGCTGGCCAGGAGCCCCACGTGGCAGAAGAAGGGCGCGGGGTTGCTGGCCAGGAGCCCCACGTGGCAGAAGAAGGGCGCGGGGCTGGTGGCCAGGAGCCCCACGTGGCAGAAGAAGGGCGCGGGGCTGGTGGCCAGGAGCCCCACGTGGCAGAAGAAGGGCTTGCCAGCGCCGGGCCGCCGGAGACCCCCAGCCTTCGGGCGGAGAGCTCCTTCACTATCGAGGCCCTGCTGCGGGATGTGCCAAGGGTGGCCTCGAGCTCCACACCAAAAGGATCTGCTCTTCAGGCTTCACCCGGCGGCCGTGGCAGCCCCGCAGCGGGCAACTCCTCTTCCCTCGGCCAGCCGGGCCCCCACCCCTGCACCAGCTCATCTTCCCTGCCGCCGCCCACTTGCTGCAGAGGGGACGTGGCCCGCCAGCACTTCGGCCCAGTGCCCTGGGGCCAGCTGCCTGCCCCACACCAGGCCAGCTTTGGCCTCCGCCTGGTGCCCCTCGTGCCCGTCCTCGCCCCCGTGCCCCCACCCAGCCAGAACGTGAGTGGCACTTACTGGAGCCTGGTAGCGGGGCCAGGCTCCCCTGCCCCACATCTGGGGCGCCCCTTGGGCATGGAGGGAGCCCCGCAGGCCGGCACAGAGCCCGGTGCCCCCCACTTGGGCCTCCCACTTTGCTCTGCTTCCTACCAACCTCTCCCACACCATTATTGCCCCTTCTGAAGGGCCGTGGGGGGGGGATACTGGGCTGCCTGCATCCCCTGGATGGGATGGGGCGGGGCGGGGCGGGCTTTTCTTCTCCCTCTGGGATGCCTTTTTTTTTTTTCAAGTCTTGTATGTGAATTTGCACAAACCACACCCGGATGCCTTCACAGGGGATGCTAAGAATGCCCTTTGGCTCCCATGCAGGGTTTTGAAGGGTGGGGGAGCACATGCAAATGTTGCTCATGGGGTGGGGGTGGGGGGCATTTTTTTTCACTTTCGTTCACTTTAGGTGGGGGCACAGCCCCCTTGGAGCTGCTGCCTTCCTCCGCACAAACCGTTTTGTTCTCTGGTTGCCCGAGTGCTGGTTTTTGCCTGTGGGGAGTCACAGCTATTGCCTCCCCCCTCTTTGCACATTCAATGCATGATTTGTTTTTCAAGAAAGATAAAAATAAAATAAAAAAATAAACTTATGAGCTAATTCTGCATCCTTTGTAAATCTCCCTTCTCCCTGGTGTGCTTCAGCCAGGGACCTGCCCCCCCCCGAGCAAAAATCTTTAAAGGGCGGCCTTGCCGGGTCAGTATCTTTCAGCCCCAGCCTACTCATCAGATTGCTGGGGGGGGGGGGGGATGTATACTGTCCTGAGTGCTCTCAGGGAGACTGTTTCAATACAACCCTTCCTTAACTGGATGGGGAAGGCTGGTATAAAATGATGGGAACATAAAATCCTCGGATCCCCTCTTCCTTGAGCCATGGCTCCTTTCACTAGCTCCACCCTTGGGCCCCCTCCCACCAAATGCTGCTGAATTCCCCCTTGTCAGCCCTCATTTCCCTTCTCTTGTTTTGCAACTGGAAGCCTACAGGCAGGCCGTGGTCTTTTATTTTACCTTTTTTTGAGCATCGCCTAGTATTTCGGCGACTCTGTAGTAGGTTCATACTAAGAATGATGAAACCAGCAAGACCCTTGTGCTAGGAAAGTGTATGTTGGGGGGGGGGAGTTGTGTTTTTAAGAGCACAAAAACATTTCAACACTGCCCTCGCACGGCTCCTGTGTACTTTGGTGGGGTCAACTGCAGGAGAAGTTGCCACTGGACGGTGCCCAAAATGTATCGCTGCTGCTGGAACCAAAATGGCTGCCATGATCACAAGTGGATACACTCCCGAATGGGGCCCAGCCACTGGGGGTGAACAGCTGCAACAGGGCGGACTGGAGATTTCCTATCCAGCTTTGGCAACGTGGTGGGGGAGGGGGGCAGGCATGAAAGGCTGGTGCAGCTACCTGGCAATAGGGAAGCAATGCATGCTGGGACCAGAGTTCTCTTGACATATCATAGAATCATAGAAAAGTAGAGTTGGAAGGGGCCTACAAGGCCATCGAGTCCAACCCCCTGCTCAATGCAGGAATCCAGGTCAAAGCATCCCTGACAAGATGGCTGTCCAGCTGCACCTTGAATGCCTCCAGAGTGGGAGAGCCCACCACCTCCCTAGGTAGTTGGTTCCATTGTCTTATTGCTCTGACAGTCAGGAAATTTTTCCTGATGTTTAGGTGGAATCTAGGTTCCTGTAACTTGAGCCCATTATTCCGTGTCCTGCAAACTGGGATGATCAAGAAGAGATCCTGGCCCTCCTCTGTGTGACATCCCTTCAAATACTGGAAGAGTGCGATCATATCTCCCCTCAGTCTCCTCTTCTGAAGGCTAAACATGCCCAGTTCTTTCAGTCTCTCCTCATAGGGCCTTGTTTCCAGTCCCTTTAACATTCTGGGGTTGGCCAGAATGTTAAATCTAATAAGGGCAAAGTGCTGCATTGTGTGGCAACCAGTGTGGCGTAGTGGTTAGAGTGTTGGTCTGGGACTAGGGAGATCCGGGTTCTAGTCCCCGCTCGGCCATGAAACTCACTGGGTGACTTTGGGCCAGTCACGGACTCTCAGCCTAACCTACCTCACAGGGTTGTTGTGAGGATAAAGTGGAGAGGAGGAGGAGGAGGATTATGTAAGCCGCCTTGGGTTCCTTTCAGGAAAAAAAGGCGGGGTATAAATAGAATAAATAAATAAATAAATAATCCCACCCAGGGCAGCCTATCCACTGGCTCCCTCCCCATGGAAGGGGTAGCAAGGATGCCCCAGCCAAAGATTTGGCTGGAGAATAAATGGCAAGGGAGACGCACCCTGAAGGGGCTGGGGTGACTGTGCTGCTCTCTCAGGAAAGGATGAGACCGGGCTCAAGCAAGCAAGTCCGGCTGCACGAAATGGCAGGACTGTTGTTGGGGCAAATACCAAGCAAAACTGGTTGGCCCCACGTGGAATGGGAAAGCGCTTTCCTAAAGCTGCTTGCCAGACACCAGAAGACTTATCGGTCCTGTGCGAGAAAAGGGGGCCCTTTCCTTGAAAGTGGCAGCAATCCCCATAATTCAGGGGGCCCCACCACATCTTTCTTTCCAGAGCCCTTCCCCCCCGAATTCAAGGGGTCTGCAAAATTCAGCCCTGCACTTTTTATACAGACCTACATGCACGCACACGTCAATAAGGCAAAGCGCAAAGGTGGGGGGGGCAGCATTCCAGTTTATTGTCCTGGCTGGAAGGCAGGCAGCCAGTGGGAGAGGGGTCCACTTAGGGTCAGGAGGAATGGAGGCAAGTAGATAGTCCAGAAACACAGCTGCTGGCTGGCCCCCTGCTAAAGCTCGAACGCAAAGAAGCCATGGTGGGCGAGCGGGACACACTCCCTTCCAGGACTTGAGGGCAGCTGGGCGGGTACTCTGTTTCCCCGGGTATGTCTTCCTTGCTTGCAGTTACAGCAAGCACCACAGTCAAAAGGAAGCCAAAGAGTTGTGGCCCCATAGAGGGGAACACAGAGGGCACCAGGTTAGGGAAGGCTCTCTTAAAGGATGGATGGATGGGGACCTTGCTCCACACCTCGAACATGCAGCGAAAGGTGGGAGGGAAATGCACTTTTCCGGCAAGATTCAGCCAGCCTGATTGCAAGTGTGATTCAAGGGAAGGTTGTCCAGGCGGCTCAAGGAGCAGCTCACCTGCACGGACGGAGTCATTCTGGACATGCCTTTCGGGAGAGAAACCAGACGGGAGAAAAGGAGAGGGGGCCCCCCACAAGGCGGGGGGGGGCTGCTCAGGGTGGTGGTGGAAGGGCCCACGTATTCAGACATGCACGTCGGGGATCCGGGCCAGTTCAGGAAGAGGCTGAGCCGCGGGCGACACGGACTTGTCAGACATTAGGGGGCTGCTCCCGTGGTGGCCCCCCATTTCACCGCAGCAGCTCCCCAACACTATTCAAAAGGGAGAAAGTGCCTGAACAGACCCTGCCATGTACCAAAGAGCAAACGTCCACGCCCAGAATCTCTCCGGGGAAGATCCTTGAGATGGTGACAGCAGAACTATGGATAGGATAAAGCAGTGCTCTCCAACCTTGGGTCCCCAGATGTTTTTGGCCTGCAACTCCCAGCATGCCCCAGCCAGCTATGCTGGCTGGGGCATGCTGGGAGTTGCAGGCCAAAAACATCTGGGGACCCAAGGTTGGAGAGCACTGGGATAAAGGAATGAGGGAAGGCATGGGGAAGGGAGGGGCTGGAGCTAAGTCGCGGTCCTAGAGGAAGGAGGGGCTGTCCCCTGGGGCGGGGCTGATGCCAACTCCCTGGAGCTTTGGGGGAAGTGGTACCCGGGCAGGGACAGGGGGACGAGGCTGTCTGCATTCAGGACCGGCCTGTTTGGAGAGGACTCGTTCATTAAAGGGGCTGGGCACACGCCGGGTCCAGCGCCGTGGCTTTTGCTCCGCAGCCCGCAGGAGGGGCCGCTCCAGAGGGGTTCAAAGCTCGTGCTGTGCCGACGAGTCGACGCGGCGGGCAGCCGGGCCCAGCTCCACTTTGCAGACGCGCTGGGCGAACTTGAGAGAGCAGATGGATTCGCCCATGTTCTCCTCCAGCGGGGAAATCTGAGGGGAACCGGAGAAGGGTGGGGGAGGAATGGTCACCGGCTGCCTGAACATTCACCAGCATGGGGGGGTGTGGGGGGTGGCGGCGGGTGGTCACCCCTCTTGCTGCTGTAAGCCAAGCATCCGGGCCCGATCCAAGACCCGGGGAAGCGCCCAGCGACGTGCCCTGCGCCACCGCCCCCTTCAGGCCTGGCAAGAACCGAGGCAGCTGGGGAACTCCTGTGGGGGGGGAGGGGCTGGCTCCGGGATCGAGCCTCCCAGGAGCCCTGCCCCCCCCCCGCTCCAAATACCCACTGCATGGGAGTTGGCTGCCCATGCTCAGAGGTACCCTTCTTTATTGTTACATCCGGTGTCCCGGGGTTCGGCCAAAGGCTCAGCCTGTATTCCAAAACAGCGAGGCGGCAGCGCCTCCGGGGCTGTCGGCTCAAGCAGTCTGCCCGCCCGCCCGCCCGCCCGCAGTGAGCAGGACCGAAGGGGCACTGCCTCACCGCAGGCGGGTGAGAGGAGGGGGCGGGCGGCTGGAGCCCCGGGGGGGGGCGACCCTGCCGCGGGTGGCTGCCGGCCTGGGGCTCTGCACGACATGGACGGCGGGGTTGGGGCTGGAGCTGGCAGCAGGCTCTGGAGCCCCAGCTTCATCCCAGGACCCTGCCTTTGACCTCTGACCTTTCAAGAGCCACCAGGTGGCACTCGCTGGGCAACTGTGCCTGAGTCCCAGCACTGGGGGAAAGGCAAAGGCGGCGGGGAGGGGGGAGGGGGGGATGATGATGATGATGATGATGATGATGATGATGATGATGATGATCATCATCATCATCATCATCATCATCATCATCATCATCATCATCATCCAACTGTGGTCCATTTAGCCATCCATCACGTTTGGGCAAATGGCCCTTCTGAATGTCATTCTACATGCCTTCTTTGGAGCTTGGTGATCTTCAGCTTCCTAATTCTTAGGCATCATTGCTGTGTACTGTTAAATAGCTGTGACACTTGCATATCAGGAATAACTTCTTTGTGAGCAAAGCAGTCTCCACTCAGCAGGGGTGGGCAACTTCCTGGGGTTGGTGGGGCCTCATTGGATCACCCATCCCCTGCTGCCAAAATCCCAGCAATTTTGACACGCAATGCCATCCAGCACCCCACCCCACCCCTTCAGAGGGGTACCTTGCAAGGTCTCTTCTCACGGCAGAGGGCAAGAAACGGATTTCCCCTGCAGCCAGTCACGGGCCTGAGGCCATTTGCTGCCCGGGCATGTAGCCAGAGCCCCTGGAGAGGGCACTTCCCCCTCCGCATTTGACCGTTGCCTGGCATGCCCCCCCCCTCGCGTCCCCCACCTTGGCCCAGCAGCCGCACCACACACACACACACACACACACACACACACACACACACACCGCACCTGCACCATCATGATGGTCTTGCTTCCTTTGCCCAGGGAGTCCTGCAGCAGGTAGGTGAGCTTGGAGTTGCGGAAGGGCACGTGAGCCTGCTTGGCCCGGAGCGCCTGGATCACCTCCCCCAAGGCCAGCAGGGACTTGTTGATGTTCTGGGCCTCCTTCAGCCGCTGGCCCTGGGCTCCGGACTTCCACACCCGCTCCGAGCCGGCCAGGTCCACCAGGTTCAGCTTCCCTGGGGAGGACGAGACTGTGTGGGAACGGGGCCTCGGAGTCTGAGAGGCCTCGGGCCGGAGGTGGCCCCTTCAGCCTCGCCGCTACTGTCCAGTGTGGCCTGACTGTCGCCGGGGGGGGGGAGACTTCGCTGGCTGACGAGGGCCATGCTGGCTGGGGATTATGGGAACTGTCATTCAACACATGGGGGAGGCAGCAGGCCGGGGAAGGCTGGAATCGGGCCACCCCAGCAGCAAAGGCCATGCGGAGAGTTGCAGGGAAAGAGGGCGGATGGGACCGAGGTGGTGCCGGGTACCGGAAGCAGCGGGAAAGGGACGGCAGAGAGAAACTGTGCCAGGCCAGGAGGGCAGCGCCAGCCTTTCCCCAGCCCCCACAGCAGACGGGGGGAGGCATCCCTCCCCCAGGAGCAAGCTGGCCAGAGTCTGTCAGCCTGAGAGGCTAGAGCACCGGTGTCGAGCATCATCAGGCCTGCCTGGGGGCCAAATCCAGCCCTCTGGAGTCCTGTCCCCCCCCCCCGAGTCCCCAGTCCCCCTCTCTCCAGCACTTGCTGTCCCAGCTTTTGCGCAGGTCTTCCCCCCCCCCCCCTTGGAGAGGTTGAAACACTTTAGGCCAAAATGTAGGAGCTTTAGGCCAAAATGTGCTGGTATTCTGGGCATTTGGGCGGGCCCTGCCCTCTTTTGCCTTCTGCATCACTGGAATGCGGCACTGCAGAGCTTCTCTGAGAAGGAATTTGGCCCCCAGGCCGAAAGGGACCCCCCCCCTGGCCCACTGAGGATGCCACAGGCACCTGGAGAGGCTCCAAATGACTTTGCTGCTCCACTGACTTCTTCGGAGCCACCCCGATTTGGGCCTTCTGCCTTAGGGAAGGAAGGGCCCTGCCCAAACCAGGAGCAGACACAGCCGGTACCTGTGACTTTGGTGCCGCTGGCCAGCTCGGTCCCGGCGATGGTGACGGTGAGCAGAGCGTGCGAGCGGGAGCTGCGCTCATTCATGTGGGTGGAATGGGTCGCCCGGTTCCGCTTTCCCAAGGAGAGCATCTGGGGGGGCGGGGGAGGCAAAAGGAGGGGCCAGGTTGATCCCGTGACCCTGAACCGGGGCTCTCCAACTTCGGGTCCCCAGATGTTGCTGGCCTACAGCTCCCTGCATACCCAGCCATAAGCTGCTGCTGCCCAAAAGGCTGCACAGCCCTATCGCACACTTACAGGCACTTTCCTGCACGCCCCTCCCTCCCCCAATCTGAGAGTGTGAGGGGTGATACCCCACCCCACCCCAGACACACACACACACACACCTCTCCAAAGCGCAACGCGCCTCCCTCCACCACAGCCTCGGGCCCAGGCACACTGCCCTCGTGCCAGTGGGTGGGGAAGTGTGCGGTCAGACACACACTAGCCCCCTGAGCTGGTTGCCAAGAGTCCCACGTGGCTACCTTTCTGATCTCACGGAGGCCATGCACCTCCACGCTGGTCAGCCCTGGGACATGCAGCTGGCCGCTCCCATCCGGACTCAGCTTGACATCCAGTTTCTCTTGGGGGTCCTTGGCAAGTAGATCCCTAAAGGGAGGGAGGGAGAAAGAAGGGCTGCTCGCACTCTTCCATCAAAATCCAGCCTCCCAGGGACGCTGGGCAGAAAAGCCCTTGGCAGGCATGAGACGGGCATCTCCTTAAATCTGCAGAAAGGCGGCTGGATCCAGAGCACGGCGAGCACAGTTGCATCAGCAGCGACTTAGAAAAGACCCCCATTATCTTTCCAAATATAGATAAGGATAGATCTCATAGATCATAGAGTTGGAAGGAGCCTACAAGGCTATCGAGTCCAACCCCCCTGCTCAATGCAGGAAACTAGAGGAGGGAGTCTCCCATACAAGTAATAACCAGGCCTGACCCTGCTTAGCTTTCCACGCTCAGACAAGCTGAGCCAGCGTGACCCCAGGGCTGCCATTCAGAATCCGGAGAGCACACCTCTGCTACACCCTCTCCAACTCACCCCCTTGAGACACTGGAGAGCTGGCTCAGCATCCGGACTCTGTTCATACAGACTGGGAGAGGCTGTAGCCCATGGGAGGAAGGAGACGCCTGGCTGGGAAGGACCCTTCTCTGCCGGAGAGAGCCTGCAAAGCCATTGTCTCAAGGAGCGCCTCCAGCAACATCAAGTAGGCCGCTCAACAAGGTCTGCCACGGACGGCCTTCTCCTTATCCCATCAGCCAGAGCAGCCAGGCTGGTGGGGACTAGGAAGAGGGCCTTCTCTGTGGCGGCCCCCACATTATGGAACTCCCTCCCTAGTGACCTTCGCCATGCCCCCTCCGTGATGAGCTTCCGCCGTGCATTAAAAACATGGCTGTTCAGGCGGGAATATGGGGTGGGTTAGGTTTTTAATGAGAATTTTTATATTGTTTTAATTATTATATTTTATTGTGTTTTACTGTATTTTAATTGTACATCGCCCAGGGTGGCCGGGCGACCGGCCAGATGGGCGATTGATAAATATAATAAATAAATAAAATAAAAATTGTCCCTTGGAGCAGACAGCCATCGGACTCTGCACGGTTGAGTCACCTCTGTGGGTCCACTTGTGTTTTCTCCGAGACAAATGCCACAGGGTTGTTGCTAGAGGGACCCACACACCGCCAATGCCATGACGGGCGACACTCCAGCAAGGCCCCGCTCCTTTCCGCCCTCCCGTGGAGAAGGGAGTGGGATGTCTTCCAAGGGCAAGGTCTGCACTCGCGGTGGGTGGGGCGCCTCTCACCTGATCACCTCATTGTAGATCTCCACCATACTGAGGCTGACCGAGTATTTCCAGGCCTCCTCCTTGGCTCCCATCTCCCGATAGAGAGTCTCCAAGGCTCGCTGGTTTATCCCGGGGTTATCCGGGATGCCCTGGAACCAGAGACAAAGCAAAGGCCCGAAGGGAAGTGGGCTGCAACAGGGATCCAGGTGAGCGAGGGCTCAGCGCCTCAGCTACGTCGGTGCCCCATGGTGCTGCTTCCACTCAAGGGCCGGGGCAAGGACGGGACTGCTCCCGATTCTCCCCGCTCCTCCTCCTGCTGCGCTTAGGCACGAAACCAACCCTGAGGCCACGGCAGGCCTCTGACATGAATGAATCCGGGTGTTATTTCGTGGCTGGAAGCCTTGCTCAAGGGTACCATGTTTGTACCCATGCCTCTGTGCATATGCAAAAGCCCCCCCCCCCGCCCAGTCATGAGACCCACCCTGCGAGGGCTCCAGGCAGGGCCGGATTAAGGCCAGCTGATGCCCGAAGCACAGCCCGGTAATGGTGCCCCCTCCTCGGCCCCTCCATGGCTTAGCTGGCAAGACATTAAGACTCAATAAGTGCTGAAGGTGCAAGAAGACATTAAAAACTCAGTTTTCTCCAAGGCCATCCCTCACACCAGAGCACACAACTATATTAAACATAAACTGTTTTGAAATTATATTAACACTAAATAGCAGCAAGCAATATAAGCCAATGACTTACTTACAACTAGCTGATAACAAAGGAGAATCACGGAAATATGAGTATATCAAAGAAAGTGTGAAAACACCACCGTGATAGAACTTTCTTTTATCTATTTTTTAAAAAAAATTTAACTTTTTAACAATACATGTTCAATCATTATATTTAAACTTTCTTTTTCTATTTTTGGAATTTTTAACTTTTTTTACAACACATATTGATTTAATATTTATATAAACTTTAAAAACTTTTCAATAATCAAACTTTACAAACTGTTCACTAATCATGCTGTAACACAGAGTATACAGCATGTATAATTATATCCAATGGTAATCACCCCCTTATCTTTCAGGGGTTTAGCATCCACCAAACTTGCTGTATTTTTATAGAGTTAATGAAAACCTTCCTTTGTTTTTTCTTTGTCTTCATGGAGTTGCTGCAGCCTTTACTCTTATTTTTTGAGATGGCCTTCAAGTGAGCTTTCCTCTCCGTTTTTTCTTTTTGAGTGGCTTAAAGCATTATTTCTCCTTGGAATGGTTTCCAGAAGCCTGATATTCTCCGTATCCTCACTTGTTTTTTTCCCCAACAAGAAACCGGTTTGGACTTCTTGTTTCGTGCAATATTTGCCTTTCTCAAGGGTTTCAAGGATAGTCACGGGCTTATATCAGTTTCATTACCCTGTTCTCTTTTTTGTGGGTTGTTATTCCATTTACATCCATTAAATCAATATGTGTTGTAAAAAAATGTTAAAAATTCCAAAAATAGAAAAAAAAAGTTTAAATATAATGATTGAACATATATTGTTAAAAAGTTAAAAAAAATTTAAAAAATAGATAAAAGAAAGTTCTATCACGGTGGTGTTTTCACACTTTCTTTGATTTACTTACAACTAGGGCAACAGAAAGAGATATGAATTCTCATCACTGTTTTGTGCATTTTTTTAAATAAAACTGTTACAAGGGGGGAAATGCAAATGCAAAAATTTGTGGCACTCCGGCACTCTGTGGTGCCCTGAGCACGTGCTGATATTGCTTACGGGTCAACCCAGGGCTGGCTCCAGGGAGTAGCAAGCGGGCCCTTACCTCCATGGTGTAGGTCTTGCCGGAGCCCGTCTGCCCGTAGGCAAAGATGCAAACGTTGTAGCCGTTCAGGCAGGACATGACCAAGGGCTCAATCTCCAGGAAGACCTGCAACAGGAAGAGGAGGGTACTGAGCCATGCACCCCACCCCCGCCGGCAGCGGCGGGGACCACAGTGAGGCGGGCGGCGAGGCAGGTGCGAGGAGGAGGTGCGGGTGCGGGACGCCAGTGCTGTGCTTCCGACGAGGGGCGCGGCGGTGAGCGGATCAGGGTCGGTGAGGGCGGAGAGGGCGGCAGCCGGCCGTGCCAGGGCAGGGCTCGGGGCAAAGGAGTTACCTGCTGCGGTGGCAGCCACAGCGCCGGCCGTCCCGGTGGAGTGCGGGGTCCCTTTCCCGGCCGACACCTAGGGATTGAGGGGGGGGGGTCACAAAGCAGCAGGGGGGGGCGGGTCAAGCTGTGCCCAAACCAACAGGGGCCCCCAGAGCCTGGGAGAAGGTGCCACCACCCGCTCACCTAGAGCAGTGTTCTCCAACCTCGGGTCCCCAGAGGTTTTTGGCCTACAACTCCCAGCATGCCCCAGCTGGGGCATGCTGGGAGTTGTAGGCCAAAAACCTCTGGGGACCCGAGGTTGGAGAACAGTGACCTAGAGCACAGCCCCGTGTTCTAGAAGGCGTGCCCGCCTTCCTGTGTTGTGCGCAGCCCTTTCGGTCTCCCTCTGCGCTGGGCGGGGGAGGAGGCGCCGTCGTCGCTCTTCCCTCCCGCCCTCTCCCGCGTCTGGTCCTCCATCCCGCCCGGGCTTCCATTGCAAGCAGGCCTCCGGGGGGGCGCTTCCCGGCGCACGGCTCCCAGTGGGTGCCGCCTATCAAAGGGCAGTGTGCGCCTTGGCCCTCTCGCCTTCGTGGGGAGACTCGCATTCAGAAGGAGACGGAAGGAGCGGCGGGAGGGTTTTAAGCTGGAGAAGACGTCGTCGGCTGGACCCCCTCCATAAAATTCCGCGGACGAGGCGGGGCGAGTGCAGGATAAACGCCTCATCTGGAAGCACCCAGGGTGTGCCACGCAGAGGGTGAGGGGGGGGCGGTGCAGGACAGCAGCGGAGAGAGGATGGGAGGGGGCGCGTCCCAGCTGCCCCATCTCACGTTGGCGTGGAGATGTAAAGTGTCCCGTGCCCAGCTAGCCACGTGGTGGCCTCTGCACCGCCGGCCACCCGGACCAATGTTCTGGAACGCTTGTGCCATCGGCGCATGTTCTAGAGTCCAGAACTCAGGCAACGATTATAAACTGAGCCTTGGGTGCGAAGCGGGATCCGGAGCACACACCGCAGCCTTCACAGAGGCAACCAACCCTGCTCCACTACGCTTTCTACGGATCAGCAGGGCAAACAGAAGCTATCTATCATGGGCCTCACGCTGCCACGTCTTCTGGAGCCCACGGCACTTCTCACCAGCTCAAAAACAACTATCCATCTATTTGGGGGCAAACTGCACTTCAGGTGTACTTCTACGACAGTACACACACACGCACACGCACACACATCTTCCCCCCACACAAAGGAAAAGAAGCATCAGGCAGCTGGAAGACTGAGTGCAGGACCAGTCTGGGGGGTGGGGTGGGGGGAGCTAGTTGGCCATTTCCCTGCCTGCCAGCTCAAAATCCACCCCCCCCCACACACACAAGCTGCTCAAAATTTGCCAGCTCAAAATCCATCCGTCCCCCGTCCGTCCCCCCCGCCGCAAGCTGCTTTTCTTCCGGGGGGGGGGGAAGGAGGATATGGGGGCAATTTTGACTGGAGAAATGGCTGGCAAGGAAAAAGTTAAGCAGGGCTACGGCTTGCCCGCCAGGTCCCCACCCCAGACCTCTGCTCAATTTACCAGACTCCTGCTGGCGATTTTCCCTGGGGAAGCAAAACAGAAACCGGGTTGAGGGCAAAAGAATCTCAACACTGCGCATAACACATGTACTTCGGCTCTCTGCTGTTCCAGAATATCCTACTTGCAGCCATCATAAAACATTGTACCCACACCAATGTTGATAATTCCCCATGCATTTTGAGGTCCTTCTCTTTTATCACCAGCAACCGATTTCTTCAGAACGGTCCACATCATTCTTCGAACTCCCGGCTTCTAACTCACCGAGTGAAGAGGCAGCTCTCAGTGAAGAGAAGAACCTCAAACCCTGTCAGGAATTGTCACACTGGTGCAGCGGTCTTTTGTTTTGGCTTTTTGCAACAGCTTTTTAATTTAAAAAAATCCTCCTTGTTTTTTGTAGCCATCCTAAACTACTCGCCCTGGCATACTGTTGTGGAAATCACGATGGCACCCTGGGGGTCCTGAACACACAGCTGCTGCCCTGCCAGCAATTCTAGGATGTTCCGTCCGCCCCGGAAGGGCCTGCTCTGCTCTGCCCCTTCCACAGACAGTCGCCTGCTGCCAAGGGCTCCGTGTGGCGTGGAACACTCCAGAACAGAGAAGGCCTCCGAGGAGCCTCAAGTCACTGGTGTTCAAGAATTCTGAGAGTGTTGTGCAAATGCCATTCATCTCCACGCTGCAGGGACCCCTTTCCCTAGTTCTGGAATTCGCCCCCCCCCCTGCCCCGCATATCTTTCCTTCCCATTTCCCCCCCCAGAACTTCCCACCTCTCGTCTCCCCAATGCCCAGCATGAGCACAACGCCCTCGAGTTAAAGATGAGTTAAGATGGTGCCGTTTGGAGAGCGTGTGGGACAAACGTTCCGCAAGGCGTCTCCAGGGCCACGGGGCCTTTCCCTGCAATAGTCCCGAGGGTGAGTGGAGCGGAGCGCTTCCCCCCCCCGCCAGCCCCTCAGAAACCCTTTCCCGCGTGCCCGCCCTCCCTCCCCGTGCCTGGCGGAAAGGCCTCAGCTGCTCGCTGCTGCCGCGGTGCCACCTTCTCCTGCAACACCACAACCTCCCCTGGCCTGCTTCAAAAGCACCAAAGCCCCACCCACCGCGCACCGCGCACCAGGTCTTGGACGCTCCCTTCAGGACTGCTTTGGGCGCTTGGCCGCAGAACGTGGCCGAGGGCCGTGGCGAGGGTGAGATGCTCCTGGAGGGGGCCTGGCCCTCTTGGGTCCCCGGAGAATGTGTGCGGGGCGTCACAGGACGGGGAGCTCTCACCTCCTCCTGGGTGGCCTGTGGCAGGAAGGCCTTGTCCAGCTTGAAGGTGCGCTCCTTGCCCTTGTAGCAGGCGGTCACGCAGCCGTCGTCGGCAGGGCCGGCGTCCACCGCAGCGACCCCCTCCTGCTGGTCCTCCTTGGTCAGGGGCTTCAGGCGGCACAGGACCCGGATGTTCCCTGCGGGAAGTGGGGGAAGAGCAGGGCACAGCACGCCAGGTCAGGAGTCGCACGTGGGCTGCCTCGCCTGCTAGCCACGACAGGATCCACACCCTGAATGAGCCAGAGGAAGCCCCGTAGCACAGGGCCCCACTGAGGCAAGGCTCTGGAGGCTCCAAACTAGTCGAAGCTGGCCCACGGGAGGTGCAGTCACATCCCCAAATCCCTTGGGGCTCCGTACCATCTGGGACAGCCTTGCAGGCCAGGCCTGGTCCTGTGGAAGCCCACCGGCTCCCTCCAATGCCAGGCAGAAAGGCACGTTTGTTTTTTGCAGGCAGGAGCTTTGTCTGCCCCACCACCACCACCACCACCACCGGGAACATTTCGCATCCCAACGGGCACAAGTCCACGTCATCCAGCCACCTCGCCTCAGCACCCTCTCTCCGTGAGCACTCTGGGAAGTGCAAAACCAGCAGTGCAAAATTCAAGGCAATGGTTGGGTCCAGACAACACGATAACCTATACTCAAGGGTTGAGGGTGGGTTGTTGTTGAACTGTGGGTTGTTGTTGAAATGTGGGTTATCGTGTTGTCTGAACCCAGCTGCGCTAATAAGCCATGGCTTGTTAACCACAAACAACCCATGACGAGAACCCATGGTTTGTTGTTGGGTTGTGAACTGTGGGTTGTTTGTGGTTAACAAACCATGGTTTGTTACTGCAGCTGGGTTCAGACAACACGATAACCTATGTTTCATCAACAACCCACAGTTCAATGACAACCCACACTCAACCCATACTCAGCCCTTGAGCGTGGGTGTGGCGTAGTGGTGAGAGTGTTCGACTGGGACTTGGGAGATCCGGGTTCTAGTCCCCGCTCGGCCATGAAACTCACTGGGTGACTTTGGGCCAGTCACTGACTCTCAGCCTAACCTACCTCACAGGGTTGTTGTGAGGATAAAATGGAGAGGAGGATTGTGTAAGCCGCCTTGGGTTCCTTGCAGGAAAGGAGGCGGCGTATAAATATAATAAATAAATAAATAAATAAATCATGTTGTCTGAACCCAGCCAATAAGTCATTCATTTTATTATTTGCTTCCTATATTACTTTTATGCCACTGCGGTACTCAACACAGCGCTCTCTTGCTATTAAAAAAATGAAAAGGAAAAAAATGAGGGGGAATTAGTCATCAAAAGCCTTTCCTCTTCCTTCTGGAAGCAGAAACAGACAGTGGGGAAACGAAGGGAGGCTGTTCAAAGGCACTGAAAAGGCCCCCAACCCACCACTGCCGCACATCAGGAAGCGATCAAAGAGGTGGAAACTTTGAATTAATGTTGCTGGGAAGCCTTGCTAAGCAGGACTTATGTGTGACTAAACATTTTGGGAGGATCTTGCCTATGGGGAAGGGCACTGCTGGATAATAAAGCACTATATGCGTAGAACTTCCATTTTAATTCTGCTTCCAAACAATTATTTATTTATTTCATTTCTATACCGCCCAATAGCCGAAGCTCTCTGGGCGGTTTACAACAATTGTGGGAAAGCAATGCCTCAGCAGTGCTAAATGGACCTAGTGTGGACTCAATCTGGGCTGAGCCAGGATTTTGACTCACTGAAGCATTCTCAAGACTTTTCAGCACACCAGCCCTGCCTAGGAAGGTCCGCTCCTGGAGATTCAGAAGACTATGCAAAGGGGAGAAGAGAGGGTGAAGCAGGGCAAAGCAGGGCCATTCCAAAAGACTAACTTTTCCTCTTCCCTCATCATCCTGTTTTCCTTGTGTGCTGTGTCTTTTTAAAATAGTACGCCAGCAGGCAGCAGGCAGCAATTGTCTTGTTTTATTGATTGTGTGTAAGATGCTACAGGAGCTTTTTGGCTGAGGATCAGGATAAAAATACTTTAAATGAACAAACATATATCATTGAGAGAATCGTTGTCCCTTGAGGAACCAAATTGTAGCAACGATTACTGTGAAGGAAACGCCGGCCAGCAGAATTTTCCACCCGACATTCCTACACAGAAGGCATGTCCACGTAGCATTTTTGTAATGTGCCAAGCTGCCCACCTACAGGGCTTCCGGAGCGCTGGAGACATTCAAGATGCAGGGAGAACGGGAAGCTCAAGCGCCTTTGGCAGTGCCCAGCCCTGCTCTAGTGCCTTCAAAATGGCAACCATATTTGTGGGGTCGGGGAGGGAGGAAAGGCAGCCACACATGTTGCAATCGGGGTCCCTGAGGTCATCTGTGTCACCCCCCACAGAATGCGCCTGTTCTCTCTGAGCTAAGCTAGAAGCCTCACAGTGGTGGTGGGGGGGATGACTTTGCTCAACAACAATGATGATGATAATAATAATAATAATAATAATAATAATAATAATAATAATAATAATAATAATATTTTATTTATTACCCGCCTCTCCATCTAGATCGAGGCGGGGAACAACAGAAAATATAAAATACCTAAACTAAACAACACAATATATACTATTAAACATCTTAAAACATCCTAAAAACATCTTAAAACATCTTAAAAACATCTTTAAAACATCTTTAAAACATCCTGATATTGTTCCCTGTTGTAATGCAAAGCGTTTTGTGGCGGCTGGCTTGGCCTTGAAGGGGCCATTAAGATCCACTAGCTTGACAGAAGACCTGCTCTGCTGGCGGACAGGGAGCCTGCTAGAACTGGTCTGCGGTGACTGATCCCTGTTGGGAGCCAAAGCATTTTGGGGTGGCTTGGTTTTGAACGGGCACTTAGCTTTACAAAAGACATCTCTCTCTCACACACACACACACACAGATCAATGATTCAGTGACGGGGTGGGGTGGGTGCTGTGGCACTCCTGTCCTGCTCGTGGGCTTCCTGTTGGGGCAGCTGGCTGTGAACAGAAGGCTGGACTAGGTGGGGGCCCCCTCGGTCTGATCCAGAGGGGCTCTTCTTGTGTTCACACAGCTGCCTGCATTTCTGGACTCTCCTTGGAGGCACGGCTACACTGGCAGGCATGAGGATTTGCCGCTCCGTCGCGGGCTGCAGGGCAGCCCCCTCGGAGAGCGTCCTGTAGCCACGTCAGCCGGCAGCAGGTCTTGGCTGGAGCCCCAGAAAGGAGGAGACCGGCCAGGAGACCTCAGGCAGGGGGTGCTTGAGCCACGGCGAGGTGCTGGGGAAGAAGACTAACTTTTCCTCTTCCCTCATCATCCTGTTTTCCTTGTGTGCTGTGTCTTTTTAAAATAGTACGCCAGCAGGCAGCAATTGTAGAGAAGACGGAGGCAGAGAGGCGTTCGTGTGGGGGTTGCAAGTGGAGAAACAGGATGACTCACAGAGATTTGCCTCTCCCCCCCCCCCGCAATGTTCTGTGAAACATGTCCCTGTGGCTTTACCCACCTCACCACCCACCGCCCTGCACCCACCTAGCTCCATCTCAGACCAGAAAAGACACCCGCCCCGTCCCTGGCATCGCATGTTCCGCCGTAACACCTTCCAAGCCAAAGGGCCCCCTCCAACACCGCCCAACAGGGCTCCAGGGTGTGTGTGGAGGGCGGGGGGGGGAGTCGGTGGGGTTCGGGTTGCTGGTTTTTAGTCATGGGGGAGAGGTGTGGCGCGGTACCCAGAGGGAGGGTGCCCCCGCCCCCGAAGGGGGCAAACAGACTAGAGGGGGAAGGGGAAACATGCAACTGCGGCGCCGTATTGGTTTTAAAGGATTCCAGTGTTTTTATTCATGTTTTATATCAGCGCGTTAGCAATTTTACGTATTTTCATGTATATTATAATGTATCTTGTGAACCGCTTTGAGATATTTTGAAATATGTTCATGTATGTATATGTTCATCTACATATTTTTAGGTATGTATACATCTATTCAATCGATCAATCAATCAATCGATCAATGATTTTGTGAAGTGGGCCAGTCACGGACTCTCAGCCTCACCTACCTCACAGGCTTGTTGTGAGGATAAAATGGAGAGGAGGAGGAGGATTGTGTAAGCCGCCTTGGGTTCCTTGCAGGAAAAAAGGCGGGGTATAAATATAAATATAATAAACAAATAAATAAATAAAGGGCCACGCGTGGCAGCAGGAAAATCCCATTTGCCCAAGAAATGAGAAGTTGCGGTTGGAGTCCTGAGCCAACGCAATTCCGCCAAAGCCAAGAGGCTAGCAAGGGGAGGGTCCCTTCGGGTGGCATTTTATAGGTTTGATTGTGATGATTTCTCTTTTATCCGTCTTTATGAACGTCACCCTAAGAGCTCTGGCTATAAAGTGACGCATAAGCTGAATTAACGATGAACAAAATGTCCTGGGAGTTGATGCACCAAATGTGGTTCTGAGTGACCACAGGAGAAATCCCACCTGGAAAGGTTCCCCCACGCCAGCCACCTGCCGCACCCCCACCCCCCCAGAAGTGTACCTTTCAGCTCCAACAGCTGGTCATGGTATTTCTTGCGAAGCTGCACCTCCCGCTGGTAGCGCTCCTGCAGCGAATGGCTGGCTTGCGACGCCTCGTTGATGGCCGAGCACATCTGGCGGGGGGGGGGGGAGAAATCATAGAATCATAAAATCCGGACTGTGTGGGCGAGGGCAGCAGAGAGGGTGCTGCCGCCCCCCCCCCATTCCCCCACCTACTCGCCAACCTCTCGGGGAGCAGGAGCAAGCAACAGCCAGCGAGCTCTTGCCAGGGGCAGCCCATGTGCCCCCTCCCTCCTGCAGCTGCCTGCCTTTCCTCCCCCATGGGCGGCTGAGCATTAGTAGCACACTGGAAACATGGCCACCCCAAGCATGGCTGGTTCTGTCCCCATGGCCAGCTTCTCGCCACTAGAGCATAAGGGCAGGGCAGGCCTGCGGCTCACGCTGGCTCCGCTTGTCTGGGCGTGGAAAGCTAAGCAGGGTCAGGCCTGGTGATGACTTGGAAGGGAGACCCCCTCCTCTAGTCTCCTGCACTGAGCAGGGGGTTGGACTCGATGGCCTTGTGGGCCCCTTCCAGCTCTATGATCTAAGACATCTATGAAACTAGTCCAGCCACCAGAATCCCAGCTGAGAAACTCAGCAGCTGCTTCTGCCAGGCACATCTGCCAGAGGCCTATCTGGGCCAGCTTGTTTGTTTGTTTATTATATTTATCCCCCGCCTTTTTTCCTGCAAGGAACTCAAGGCGGCTTACATAATCATAGATTTCATAGATCATAGAGTTGGAAGGAGCCTACAGGGCTATCGAGTCCAACCCGCTGCTCAATGCAGGAAACTAGAGGAGGGGTCTCCCATCCAAGTAATCACCAGGCCTGACCCTGCTTAGCTTTCCACACTCACACTGAGCCAGCATGAGCCACAGGCCTGTTGATTCTTTCTCAGCAGGGCTTGTCCTTCACTCAAGCAAAAAAAAAAAAAAAGGACAGCCATTTCAAGTTAAGCTGTTGAAAATGATGTGCATTTTATCTGTAATCTTTACAGCAACCCTGCAAGGTGGCCTTTTATTATTATCCATATATTATCCATGGATGCTATTATTTTCTGTGTAGTTTGTCCAATGGTTCAAGAAGTAGATTAGACATTCAAAATGTTGTGTTTTGTTGCCACATTGCAGCGTGGCAGTAGGGATAGACTTCACTGGCTAAGAGTGCTTTACAGCAACCTTGGAATGTAGTCTGTTGCTACCACAAAATGCAAGTCAAGTGTTGTGCCAAGTGATGCACGACAACCAAAGTCACAGTATAGATTATATAGTCAAATAATTAACGTATAGAAAGCATTTACATACTGCAGGATAGGGAATACAGACAGAGATTTATAGATTTCATAGATTATAGAGTTGGAAGGAGCCTACAAGGCTATCGAGTCCAACCCCCTGCTCAATGCAGGAAACTAGAGGAGGGGTCTCCCATCCAAGTCATAACCAGGCCTGACCCTGCTTAGCTTTCCACGCTCAGACAAGCTGAGCCAGCGTGAGCCACAGGCCTGTATATCCTCCTCCTCCCTCTCCATTTTATCCTCACAACAACCCTGTGAGGTAGGGTGAGGCTGAGAGTCAGTGACTGGCCCAAAGTCACCCGGTGAGTTTCATGGCTGAGCGGGGACTAGAACCCGGATCTCCCGAGTCCCAGCCCAACACTCTCACCACTACGCCACACTGTTCACCCAGTGGCCAACCAGCTGCCCACAGGAAACCCGCAAGCAGGACATGAGCGCGACAGCACCCTCCCGCCCATGTTCCCCAGCAACTGGAGTAGATAGGCACACTGATCCTGGAGGTAGCACATGGCCATCAGGATTAGTAGCCATGGGTAGCCTTCATCCTCCCTCCGTGTGAATCTGTCGACTCCCCCTTTAAAGCCACCCCATTGGTGGCCACCACTACCTCTCGTGCCAGCGAATTCCACATTCGTCAACTACGTGCCCTGCGAAGAAGCCCTTCACCTGCGACGCGTCTCACCTGTCGCCGAGCCTCACTGAGCGCACCTTCGTAACAGTCGGCAAAACTGCGCACCTGCCCACGCAGGCTGCCATAGTCAGATTTCATGCCCCTGAGGAGGGGCTGGAGGGCGTCTAGGCGCTGCCGCACGCCTGGGGGCAGAAGAGGACCGTGGGTTAGGTACCCTTCCAACCCGCCCGCCCTCCCTCCAAGGGGCAGAGTGCATTCACCTCACAACAACCCTGCGATGTAGGTTAGGCCGAGATAGAAGGATCTGCCCGAGGCTATTCAGGGCAGGGCGTCGGAACCCGGATTCCCAACATCCGAACCCTCCCAGCCCACTTCTGGCCCCGCCCCGCCCCGCCCCTACCTGCCAGCTGCTCGCGAAGATGCTGCAGGTGTTGCTCGGAGGACTGAGACGCCTCCCGGACGGCCTCTTCCTTCCGCGCCTCCAGCTGGTTGATCTCACGCAGCAGCTCCTGGCGCAGTCCAGCGATCTCAGACTCGTAGGCAGAAATCTGGGGGGGGGACACCTCGCATCAGAACAGGGGGGTGCGTTGGGGGAGCAGCACAGCGGGAGCCAACGGGGGGGGCTTTTAAAAAACCGAGCAGGCAGGAGCAATTTCATTGGAGGAGGGGTCACTGATGGGGGGGGCTAACCCTCCCCTCCCCAGCGCTGTGAGCCCCCCCTCAAAAATTGCCCCTCCCTCTCCATAGTCAGGCTTTTTAAAAGCCCCCATTGGTGCCAACAGAGGTTTTCTAAAATCCTAATTGCAGTGGCGGGGGGGGGGGGGCATTTTCAGAAGGGGGAACGCGCATATTTGAATGTGAGAGGCTGCACGGGAGTGAGTGTGTGTGCACGGGGTCCGGACTATCACACCAGGGGCCACATGCCCGCGGCGCAGTGGCCCCACCCACTCTGAGTGTGCCCCCCCCCCCGAACGTGCTGGCCCCGGAGCCAATTCGGCCCTCGGGCTGCAAAAAGTTCCCCACCCCTCCTCTAAAGAATTGGGGGCTGCTGTTTTTGGGCACAGGAAATGGGCCGCCTTGCTGCTCAGCCCCGTTGAGCCCAGCACTCGGATGTCGCAGGCACGCACGGCATAACTTGAACCCAGGCCCACTTTACCTTGTGCCTCAGGCCAGCGGTCACCTCCTCAGAGCTGTGCAGCTGCTCAGTCAGCTGCTGGCAGCGCTCGGCCTGGCAGGAGAGCTGCTCCACGAGGGCCCGGTTGCGCCCCTCCGCTTCCGCCATGGCCTGCAGGGCGTGCGTGGACTCCACCTCCACTGTCTTGGTGACATACTGAGCGGGGAAAAGGCCAACCAGACAAGCCACGGGGGCCCTCAGCGCGTTGCCCCATATTCCTCCCAGGCATCATCGGGGTGGGTGGCGGGGGCGGACACACTTGGGAGCAGGTCCCGGCCCTGTCGGGTTCCGTGGTGAAAAGGTTTGGGCCTCTCCACACACGATGCAGGGCAAGCCCATGTCTGACACCAGGAGTGTGTGTCTGTCTGTGTGTGTGTGTGCGCGCGCATGATACACAACCCCACGTTGCCCCCATTCGCCAGCCACACGTTCCAAGGGTACGCTTAAAAGAGAGCCAGTGTGAGGTGGTGGTGAGAGTGTTGGACTTGGACTCGGGAGATCCGGGTTCTAGTCCCCGCTCGGCCATGAAACTCACTGGGTGACTTTGGGCCAGTCACTGACTCTCAGCCCAACCTACCTCACAGGGTTGTTGTGAGGATAAAATGGAGAGGAGGATTATGTAAGCTGCCTTGGGTTCCTTGCAGGAAAAAACCTCTTGCCTCGGGTTCCAGCCGCAGCTGCCGGCTTCTGAACCTCGCAGGCGTCAGGCACAGGCCTTGCCTGTGCACCACAGCACGGCTCGGGTTGCTGGTGCGGCAGGGGAAAATGGTGGGGAAATCTGCCAAATCTAGAAGAGCTGGCTGGGAATGATGGGAGCTGTAGTCCGACACATCATCGGGAGGTTGGGGAAGGCTGTACGAGAACCACCCAAGCCTCCAGGTCAGGGCCGGCCTATGCCAAAGCAGCCCCAAGGAAAGGACCAGGAGGAAGTTCCTTGCCAGGCTTGGGCAGGAGAACCTGCTGTGGCCATTATGATGCGCTGGCTGCCGGGGTCAGACCTGTCTGCCCCTCTGCTCCCCAATCCACTTCCAGCCTCCATTCCTCACCTTGCTGTCTCTCTCAGACATACCTTCTAAGGACAGGTGCAATTAGTCCTGCTGTGCTGTTGCAGGCCAAGGTCAAAGCAGATGTAATCTCTGGAACTCCCCAGTTGTTTACTTCCCTAATTAGCAGCCCCCTGCGGCTGCTTTGAAGATCCCCACCAGAGCCATTTCCTTGCCACCCCCACCCCAAAGAAGAAGAGCATATTCTAAGAGGCAGCTGGACACGCAGGTGATGCAGTGGGGAAAGTATTGTGGGGGTGGGGACGGGACTGAAGATTTTGCGCAACTGAGCAGATGGAGTTTAATAAGGAAGTGCGGTAGTTTCTTTAAATAAAAGAAAGAGACAGAGAGAAAATGTGGAAGAGACCTAGAAACTGAAGATGAAACTGTTTCCTTTGCAGCTTCAGCACCTTACACTAATTTTGCCAGAGGAGAGCCTCCCTTTACTCACCCACACTTTGCAAGGCACCTCCATTTCCCCCCCCCAAACACCTTCACACAGTGTTCTCCAACCTTGGGTCCCCAGATGTTTTTGGCCTACAACTCCCAGCATGCCCCAGCCAGCACCTCCATTTCCCCCCCAAACACCTTCACACAGTGTTCTCCAACCTTGGGTCCCCAGATGTTTTTGGCCTACAACTCCCAGCATGCCCCAGCCAGCTCTGCTGGCTGGGGCATGCTGGGAGTTGTAGGCCAAAAACATCTGGGGACCCAAGGTTGGAGAACACTGCACATCACAGGGTTTGCCCTGGAAGGCAGGATTTTTCTTTCAACCATAGCCAGCCTGGGGGCCAAAATTCAGATGGGAGACCTCTGCCATGGGGGTGGGGGGACCCCCCCCCTAAATCCCCATGCAGGCTATTTGTGAAAGAAAAACCTCTCCCCCTGAGCGGCTACTGCCGCTGCCGCGAAGCCCAGGAAAGCAGTGCCTGCCCTCTAGTGGCCGGAAGGGGAACGGCGACAGGCTCACCTGCACTTCAGGGGGCTGGCTTTTTCGGGCCTCCAGAGAGAGCTGGAGCCCGCGCAGGCGCTCGTCCAGGTGGCGCACCTCCTCCTCCTTGCGCCACTGCAGCCTGTCCATCTGCACCTCCAGGCACATCAGCTCCTCCACCTTCTGCTGCAGGGTGGCCTCCAGGTGCTGCACTCTGGCGCGGAGGTCCTCGTTCTCCTGCGTAGAGCATCAGGGTTACTCCGCACCCACCCACGCCCCGCTTGCTGAGCAGATGCAGGGTACGCTTGGTACAGTTACATCCCGCCTTTCCCCCCCAAGGGAACCTGAGAGGGCACCTCCTCCCTTAACAACTTGCCCGGTCACTGAGGTCATTGGAGGACATTCTCCTGGTGGTTCCGCATGGACCTATATGGCCCATTTGGAGTCCACCTGGAGAAGGGCCTTCAGTGTGGTGGCTCCATTTCTGTGGAACTCCCTGCCTCTGGAGGTCAGGCTGGTTCTCACACTGTGTTGCTTTTGGCGCCTGCCAAAGACCTCCTTCTTCAGGGAAGCCTCCTCTGCAATCCAACCACCAATTTAATGATACCTTGTATCCAATGTATTGTTTCGTTTCGTTTATCTGTTTTTATCTTTTTATTGTTCACTGCTACAGAATCTTAGATATGGAGCGGCATACAAATGCTGTAAATAAATAAATAAATAAATAAATTATGGTCTTCCTCCTCCTGTCCATTTTATCCTCACAACAACCCTGTGAGGTAGGCTAGGCTGAGTATCAGTGACTGGGTTTGCATGGCTTTGAAGCCATGGCGGCTTAGCATGCCATGCGAACCCAGTGCGCTTCCTGCGGGGTGGTTTATAAACCACCCAAAGTAACCCCGGCTTGTTCTACGGTTTACTAACTAAACCTCTCATGGCTTAGCGTGTTGTCCAAACCTTGGACGACAGGCTAAGCCACAGTTAAGCCCTTTCGGTTATTTATTTATTTATTTATTATATTTATTAATCGCCCATCTGGCCGGTCACCCGGCCACCCTGGGCGATGTACAATTAAAATACAGTAAAACACAATAAAATATAATGATTAAAACAATATAAAAAATTCTTATTAAAAACCTAACCCACCCCATATTCCCACCTGAACAGCCATGTTTTTAATGCACGGCGGAAGCTCATCACGGAGGGGGCATGGCGAAGGTCACTAGGGAGGGAGTTCCATAATGTGGGGGCCGCCACAGAGAAGGCCCTCTTCCTAGTCCCCACCAGCTGCTGCTCTGGCTGATGGGATAAGGAGAAGGCCGTCCGTGGCAGACCTTGTTGAGCGGTATACTTGATGTTGCTGGAGGCGCTCCTTGAGATAAGCTGGGCCGGAGCCGTGTAGGGTTTTAAAGGTCAAAACCAACACCTTGAATTCAGCTCGGCAAGCAACTGGTAGCCAGTGCAACTCATTAAGCACTGGCGTGATGTGATCATGCCGGCAGCTGCCTTTAACCAGGCGAGCCGCCGCGTTCTGTACCAGCTGAAGCTTCCGGACCGTCTTCAAGGGTAACCCCACGTAGAGCGCATTACAGTAGTCTAGGCGAGAGGAGACCAAGGCATGAACCACTGATGGGAGCAGGTGATTAGGAAGGTAGGGGCACAGCTGCCGTATCAGATGGAGTTGATACAGCGCCGCCCGGCTCACAGCTGCCACCTGAGCTATAGAGCCCCTTGGCAAGAGCAGCAAAACAGGGTTGCCGCTCTGGCCAAGGGGCTCTGGCTGGTGACAGCCGCCAAAGTGCCCAAGCAGCACCGGGCACGGCTGTCATTGGCTTCCCCCCGTGCTCCTGCCAATGCCAGGAGAGCGGCATTGCTTGCGATCAAGCCCACTCGCCTGGCATCAACAGGAGTGCAGGTGGGAAGCCACGGGGGCCCTCCGAGGGCATGCAGCCCACTCAACCCCTGTTCGGGGCTTGGAGAGGCGGCACACGGGGAGTGGGGAACCAGCCGCTGGGCTTCGCTTCTTCTTGAGGAAGCGACGCCCAGCAGGTCCTTCCTGCCCGGCTCTGGCACTGCAGTCCTTTCAGCCGAAGTGGTGGCAGGATCCCGCCTGCCGCTGCTGCCCCTCCCGAAAGGACCCACTGGGCCTCGCTTTCCCCTCTCCCCCCACACGGGCCAGCACAATCGCCTCGCAATCATGCTGGCAGGGAAGGTCGGAGGGGCGCTTTCCTCTAAACTTCCTCCCAGGGAGACCAAGGGGAAAGCGCCCCCCCCCCACTCCCCCTGGCGAGAGGATTGCCAGGGGGAGTGGCGGGGCTATTCTGCTTGCCAGTGCCAATCGCCGCCCCCCCGCCCCCCCGGCTATCGAAAACTTATCAAGAAGGCCCTTTTGGCTGCTGCTACGGCAGCGATTAGGAACGACCCGCTCAGCTAGGTTTACTCCTAAGTAAGCTAAGGTGAGTGGGTCGTTCCTGCTTCTTCCCCCCACTCCCTGGTGGGGAGAGGGGGGAAAGGGGCGGGGTGAGCAAGAACGAGAGCCAGTGGTGGCGTAGTGGTGAGAGCGTTGGACTGGGACTCGGGAGATCCGGGTTCGAGTCCCCGCTCGGCCATGAAACTCACTGGGTGACTTTGGGCCAGTCACTGACTCTCAGCCTCACCTACCTCACAGGGTTGTTGTGAGGATAAAATGGAGAGGAGGAGGAGGAGGATTATGTAAGCCGCCTTGGGTTCCTTGCAGGAAAAAAGGCGGGGTATAAATATAATAGAATAAATAAATAAATAAAACGAAGTGGGTTGTCATGGCCCCTTCCCCGTTACCCAGCAGCACAGCTGCTCACCTGAGTGCTGAGTGGCGGCACCGCAGAGCAACGGGAAGGGACAAGGGGAGCCTCTGAGAGCTGCCCCAGAGTGCCACTTTGGCACTTTGGGGCAGCTGTAATCCCGTTCTGCTCCCCTCAGTGCTCCTGCAGTGTGGTGTCCCTAATGACGCCTTCCCCACCCGGGCAATCTCCAGATGTGTTGGGACTGCAATTCCCAGCCATCATCGCCAACAGCCATGCCAGCTGGGAATGATGGGAGTTGCAGTCCAACACATCTGGAGGGTGCCAGGGTGGGGGAAGCTGTCCCAATTTTTCTGCTGTAGCTTTACACTAATACAGTTCGGAGCCCAACACTTTTGAACATGGCCACAGGATCTGCAAGGCTGTGCACAAGAGAGAGTCTAGCACTGGGGAGCCCCGGGTTCAAATCTCCACTCAGCTGTGAAGCTCACCCCGACCTTTGAGGGACCGAGAGAGGGAGGCAGTTACATGCCCTCCAGCCACTAGGTAATGCTACCCAATTTGGCTTCTAGTGACTCTTTTACCTATTGAACACCTAAAACTATCCTCCAGCTTTGCTAATATGATGCCCACCATGTTTCTCTTTACTTCTTTTCTCTGACTCTCAAGGGACTCCAGCATGTTCCGATTAGGGCTGTAGAGATCTCAGTTACTGCTAAAAGTGTTTTTGGTTTTTTTTTAAAGGGAGAATTGGCCATTTTTGTTTCTAGGCCCCAATAGTTTTTGAGTAAAACAGAAAACACCTAGCGAGCAACACAGTATAAATTCAGTTTGAGTGTATAAATTCAGTTTGAGTGTAGTTTGACCATAACAAAATCTGGAGAACAACTCTGGAATCCATCTTAAAACCATTTCATTCTGCAGACATTTAAGATCATGGCTTCACTATCACGCCAGATCCCCCACTCCCTTTTGCTTAACATCCGTCTGATGAAGAGTTCTGGAGAACTCAAAAGCTTGCTCGCTACTTGGTCGGTCCTAATAACGGTATTACCCTACTGAGGATTTTGGATTTTTTCCCAATGGACCAGACTTTATTTCAAGCATTCTTTTAAAATGGTAACCTGTGTGTGTGTGTGTGTTTCCCTAAATAGGTAAGTCACAAATAACATGCTGACCTCCGCGAGGGCGCATCCAGCTTGCGGCAATCCCCAGGGTCACGTGTGCCGTGCCAGCCCTTTCCACCCCTCACCCAGCAGCCGAGATACGGAAGGTGCTCCAGTCCATGCGGAAGAGGTCGGGTTCCCTTTCTAGGCTTACTGGGTTTTTTTCTTTCCCCAGGGAATACAACACCTGCTTTCCCACAAGACTCTTTCTACTGGCTGAGTTGCACATTTCAAGACAATACAGCAGTGTTCTCCAACCTTGGGTCCCCAGATGTGTTTGGCCTACAACTCCCAGCATGCCCCAGCCAGCGTAGCTGGCTGGGGCATGCTGGGAGTTGTAGGCCAAACACATCTGGGGACCCAAGGTTGGAGAACACTGCAATACAAGGATGCCTCCAAGGAGAACCAGCAGGGGAGCCCTTATGAGAAGAGCATCCCCAGGAGGCCAGACCTTGGCCTGCGCCAGGAAAGAGGAGGGAGGTCCTCTCACCTTGGCCAGCAGGGCCGGGGGCTGAGCGGACACCGTGGCCACCTGCTGCAAGAGGCCCTGGGTGATGTTCAAGCTCTGCTTCAGCCCCTCGTTCTCCACGGTCAGGTTATGGGCCCGCTTCTCCGAGTCCGTCACTCCCTGGGGAACAAGCAGAAGCTCACTTCTTAGGAAGGTCTTCCCCCCACCTCTCCGCAAGCACCACCACGGTCCTCTTAAAGGGAAGGCGGCGGGGGGGGGGCCTGGCGGACGGCCGCTGCCCAGATCCCACCATTCGCAAGCACCCCTCTGGCAGGAACGTGCCCGGTCTCGCCCTGCCAGCCTCCTCCGTGCCCCCCGCCCCGTGCACAGGCCCTGCTTTGGATGCTCCCTCCCCCCCTCCGCTCTCTGCCTTTGGCTCTCCCCAAGTGGGAGGCCCGTGGGGGCGGGGAAGGGGGCCAGGCGTTCCTCACCGTGCCAACGCGAAGCTGCTCCAGCTCCTCCTCTCGCTCTCGGATCTGTTGCTTCAGACCTTGGATCTGCCGAGAAAGCAGCACTAGGAACGTCAGCCTCTCTCGGTTCTTCTGACACCCGAGCCAAGGGCGCCAGGGCAGGGCAGGGGGAGAGCAGACAGGTGCCCCCCAGGGGCTGGGCGCTTGGGTATGTCTTCCTCATACCAGTTTCTCCGGTGGGCACCAAATTTGCCAGCAAAGCAAGAAGGCTGAACTAGCCTGGCGCCTACCCTCTGTTCTTTCGGGCGCCAGGTGAAGACCTTTTCATTTGCCCGACATTTTAAGGGTTGATTTTATTCATTTTATTATCACCACTGTACCTCTGGATTGAATTTATTTTGGCTGCTTGGTTTTATCTTGTTACTGTGAAGGATCACCAACAGGATCCTTTGCGTGAGTTCGGCGCTTAACGGGTTAACCGGCACTGAGTTACAGCCCGTACGAGCGCTGGCGACCACCTGCGAGGCTTTCGCGCACAAGAGGAAACCGCAGCCCTTTAAATGACCAAATAAGGCTTTTATTTGTTTATACAAAAACACAGAACGGAACTAGCAGCTTTCCAGGAATACTACAACGTCAACACAACCTTAGTTGACCCCTGCGTTTCTCAATGAACAGGCTCTCAGGCTAGCGGAGTGAATCTAGTCAGTTACCTCAGATCAGAGACTCTACGCCTAGTCAGTTTCAGCCTGGCTCCGGGTCGGCCGATCCGGGGATGAGACTGGCTTATTCGGGCTGCCGCTTGACGGACGAAGCTGGCCCCAATGTACCCTGGTTCCCAACAACCCCTTACCGGAAGGGAGAGGGGTTTTCTACCCCGGAGTTCCCGCTCTCCCCGCCCTCCAGGTCAGGTGGGGCTTATACCTGCCCCTTCGTTTAGGTGGGCTTATCCCTGCCCGGGAAGAAGGTGACGTACTGGTACTTTACAGCTCTTTGAGACTGCCCTGATAGTTTGATTATCCTTGATGGTCCTTCCTGGGTTTTTGTGGATCTCCATCGAGACGCTTCTTTGTTGGGGATGACGACCTGTCTGGCTACTTCTCCTGTGACTTCATCCCTCCTCCCTCGCCCCCTCCCTTGGGGAAAACTGTGTGTGTGTGTGTGTGTGTGTGCAGACTTGTGTTGGGCTTTCTCCACAGTTACATTTTAATATGTCTGTATTTTTATATGATTATTGTTGATGTTTTTGTTTTAGTGTTGCTTTGTTTTGTAAACCGCCCAGGGAGCCTTTTGACTGATGGGCGGTGAATAAAAATATTAAATAAATAAATAGCTGCTACCGCAGATAAAGGCGCTGAAAATCCAAGGAGGCAAGAGAAACATTTATTCTGCAAAACACCAGACCCCCCCCCCCGAGGGCACCGTACGAACCATGCTCATAGTAGCACTGACTGAAGTGCCAACAGGTGCGGATGGTGCTTGGCGGCGTAACAAACAGAAAGGCAGATCCCTGCCCTGAGGAGCTTACACTCTAACCTTCAAGACAAGCAGAGGGAGGAGGGAAGACACGAAGTGGGTCACAGCGGAAGAACTGGCATTAGGAACATCGGAAGCTGACTTCTACCAGCCCAGTACGGTCTACGCTGGCTGGCAGTGGATCTCCAGGGTCCGGGACGGGGGTCTTTCAGGGACCTACCGGGAGATTTGGGGAGATTGAACTTGGGACCTTCTGTATGCAAAGCCGGGACTCTATTGCTGAGCTACAGCCCCTCCTCGCTGCGTTCAGTTCAGTTAGACGTACTTAGGTTCAGTTAAAGTAAGGCATAGGAAATAAGGGCGTGTACAGGACCGGATTAAGATAGGGGCTATTGGAGCTGCAGCTCCAGGCCCCTACCAGAAAATAGGCCCACAATCAGGACCGGTGCAGGGCAGTTTGGCGCCCCAGGCGAAATAATATTTAGCGCCCCCCCCTCTCCAAAGCAGCCCTGCTCTGCAAAAAAAAAACAACCCTGCGCCGCCACCACCAACCTACCTTCCCCCTGCCCTGGCTGCTGCTGCTGCTGCCGCCGCTGCCGCCAAGGAGGAGGAAGTGACGCGATGGGACCCCCACGCTGTTTTTTGCCGGGGAAACCATGGCAACAGGGCTGTTTAAGCTCTGTTGCCCTGGTTCCTCCCCCCAAAACAACGCGGGCGGGGCTCCAGAAGCGACACGACGCGGAGAAGGTAGGTGGCGGGGGGGATCGGGGGTGGTGGTGATGGCAGCGGCGGGAGGCGCAGCGGCAGCGAGCGGGAGGGCGGGGGGAGGCGCAGCGGCGAGCGGGACGGGAGGGCGCAGCGGCGGCAGCGGGCGGGCGGGGAGGCGGAGGCCTGGCGGGGGCGGCGCAGCGGAGGCAGAGGCCTGGCGGGGGCGGCGCAGCGGCAGCGAAGAGGAGCGCAGCGTTTCTGCGCCCTCTTCAGCCGCGCGCCCTCCTCAGCACCAGGCCCATAATGCTCTTAATCCGGCCCTGGGCGTGTAGCAAAGCTTTGTGGAGAAGCTGGGGGTTTGAGGGGGCGCAACACTTGAACAACAGCTGTGCAATAAGTGTGGGTGGCTGGGGACGGACGGACGGACGGACGCGGACATTGTCTGGAAAGGCCCTGCATGTAGAAATAAATATATTCTCCATTTCCCTCCAATACAATAAGTGGCAGAGGGTGGAAGGATTGCTCCATGTCTCTGGGACCGCGTGTGCCTGATGTAGGAGGAGCAGATGTTTCTCCCCTGCACACACATGTGGGTGCTCTTTCTGACATTCACACACAGGCATGTGCCCACGCTTTGACGGATTGGCTGACTGGGCCCAGGTACGCCCCGCCTCTCCCCAAAAGCTCAAGGCAGCTGACAGTGATCACAACGATAAAAAATCACACCATGCAGCCATAAAGGAAACTCTAGCCCAGCCCTCCCCAGCTTGGTGCCCTCCAGATGTGTTGAACTACAATTCTCATCATCCCCAGCCGGCCTGGCCAACGCCCTTGCTGGCCCCGGATGATGGGACGTGTAGTCCAACACACCTGGAGAGCGCCTGGCTGGGGAAGGCTGCTGTGAACAATACCCATCAAACCTTGAACTCACCTGATGGTGGAAGCTCCCGGCCAGCCGCTGCTTCTCGCTCTCCCGCTCTTCCGCCTGCTGCCTGAGGCCCGCCACCTCCTCGGCCAGCCGACTTCGCTCCCCCTGCAGGGCGCTGATGGACTCCACCAGCTGGTGCACGCCCGCAGGGGCCACCGGGTAGAGCAGGCAGGCCGAGGGCAGCTTCACACCTGGCCGGAGGAGGTCCAAAAGTCAAGTCACCACCACAGGCCAGGCTTTGGTGGGAGAGGGCAAAGGGAGGGGCTGGTCCAGACGGGCAGGGTCTAGAGACCAGAGCTGTGAGCATCGCAGCTTCCTCCGGCGTGGCCCAGATTCAAGGCCAGGGAGCACGTGCATGCCTTGGGATCCCCCTGACGGGGCCGGAAGGCAAGGTCGCTGCAGCTTCCCTTCTGTATGACCCCAGCCACGGCCTGGTCCAGCCAAGGCACCCCACTTTAGATTCGAGGGCGATCAGGAGGAAACAAAGCCACTTGTGTCAAAGACGATATACAGTTTATCGAGCACAACGTTGGAATATGGATGCAGAATATGGAATACTATATGCAGTATAATAATTGATTTAATATCAGTAAACAAGCAAAAGAAAAGCTCACAAAACGTCCCTCCCAGCTGCAGGGCTTCCTAACGCGACGGACGCCGCTCCTGGGCACCAAGTGGCTTAGACATTCGCACGCTCCTCGTTCCAAGCGGAAAGCCAAAGAGCAAAGTATCAAGCGGAGGCTTCCGTAGATGCCTCCCTACATTCTAGCGAGCTGCCAGAAGCTGCGGGCAGGTGGGAAGGGAGGCAGGGTGGGAGGAGACCCATCATCTGCTTAACTTGCAGAGGAGCTCGTGCTTGGCTTGAGAAACCAGGCTAGTTTTTGCCGATGTTACCTTGCCTTATTTAAGAACATAAGAGCAAATGAACTCTTGGAAGCGGCAGGGTTGGATCTAGCAATTCACCCACCGCAAAGCTTGCGTGGCTTATCCTGTTTGCCCACAATATTATTTAGAACGCTTCCATGAGTAGCACTTGAGATATGGAAATGAGGAGCTACTACAAACTGTGAGGGGGTAGAAAGGTAGATCTGCCCCTTCCCTCTCCCCACACCCGTTTGGGACCCAACTGCCCAAGAGGAAGTGTCTGGGACACCTCGACTCACCTTCATGCATCTTCTCCAGGAGGCCTTGCTGCTCAGAGATGATGCCCTCCAGACTTTCGATCAGGCTCAGCTTGTCCTTCACCCGCTGCCTGTAGGCCCTCTTCAGCCCCCGCAGCTGCTTGCGACGCCGGCTCTCTTCCTTGCGCAGGCGGGAGCGGTACTCGCCTGCCTTCTCCTGCAGCTGCTGCATCTGGGTGTAATGCTCCAGGAAGGAGAGGAGGTGAGACATCACGGAGAGGAGAGGAGACTCCGGAGGCTGATGCGTCGTGGGAAAGGCCCAGAAGCGTGTAGGACCCAGCGGACAAGCAGGTTGGGACGCAAGAGCAGGCGAGAACAGAGAAAGAGAACAGAGAAAGACAATGAGGTTAGCAACATGCCCTGTAGAAGAGGCAGGGGAATGGAGCAGGGGTGTGTGTCAGGGATGGGGACTCGGACTCGAGGACTCGACTCGTGAGTCGGACTGAGTCCCCCCTCTGACTCGACTCGGACTCGAGTCCCAATATTTTTAATGGGACTCGAGACTCGACTCGGGACTCGAGACCAAGGACTCGTCAACATCCCTGGGCTGTTGACGAGTCTTCTGGCTGTGCCAGAAGGAGCGCGATCACCGGTGAAGAGCGCATGGAAGCGAGGCGTGCCGCTGCTCGGCCACTATGGACAGCTACCAGGAGCGCAGCCCCAACAATGTGTTGAGATTTATTTTGATTGATGTGTTGTTGTGGGGGGTTTGGGTTAGGGTCAGACATTTTGGGTTTGGCTGCCTCTGCCTGCCTGTTTAGGGTTCCCTGCCTCCTCTGCCTGCCTGGTTATTTTGGGTTTGTCTGCCTGGTCTGTTCTTGCCAAAATCAGTTGCAGAGTTTTGAAATAAAAAGGCACACTTGTGCCTAGAATTTATTTAAGGCACACATCTGAAGTAGCCTTATTTTGTTGGGGGGAAACCCCATTGATTTTAATAGGGACTCGTGGAGTCAGTTTTGGGAGTGACTCGGGACTCGGGACTCGTGAGTCACCATTTTGGACCAAGGACTCGGACTCGAGACTCGGGTCCAAAGACTCGTGACTCGACTCGTGACTCGAGACCAAGGACTCTTCAACATCCCTGGTGTGTGTGTGCCTTCATCAGTGATCTCTCCTTTGATTCCTTCTCCCTGTATCTTCCACTGTTGCTTCTCCTGTGTGAATCCCGCAGGAAAGGGGATGATGTGCACGCACAGGATCTGTAAAGGAAGGACACCGATGCGGTCCTAGTTCTATAGCACAGGGGACGCGCAGAAGATAGATCTCCAGACGTTTTGCCCTTCAACTCCCAGGAGCCCCTGCCAGCATGGCCAACGGTCAGGAATGCTGGGAGTTAAAGTCCAACACTTCTGGGGACCTCTTTCCCGCCCATCCCTGCTATAGGGTACTCATTTGCTCCCAGCTAGTCCTACTGTTCACCTGTCTGCCACACTCACCTATAAAGCAGGGCGGGGGGAGGCCAATGCTAAGGTCAAAGGGGCCCATGGCTGCCCCCTTCCTGTCTAGGGTCTGCCGGGAGATTTCACCTCCATCCTATAAAGCAGGCAGGATCCAAAAGCAGGAAGAGGCTGATCTCTCTGTGCCCCAGTTTGGTTCACAATTTTGGGGCAGCAGTAATCATACAATGGCTCGTCGTGTGGGACTTTTGGGCAACAGCCATGCCCGAGATGTCTGGCCAAGGGATGCCGCCGTGGTCTTAGGGCGATGCTTGGCCCTTTCATGGGATATCGCCACTGCCATCCCAGCATCCCATCTTCCCTGCAAGGGCAGCAAACATGATGGGCTCACATGCCCCTCCACTGAGACAGGGTGACTGGCCCATGGCCATACAGTGACCTGGTTCACATAGAATGCCAACTCATGGTTAACCCATGGTTTGTTGCCCTACCCAGGGTTTGTCTGGCAGACGACTGAACAAACTGTGGTTTGTTTTCTCAATCCCTGGGTTGGCTGTTTCCCTCCTCCTTTGCCCGCTCCCTCCCTGTATCACAAATGCCTTTGTGGCACTGTGGTACTGCTGTGTAGAGTGGCTGGGCTTTTTTACCACTCTTGCTTGCCGCCTCTCTAGCCTGGTGAAACCACCATGAACAACCCACGGTTCTGGCTTCACACGTAACGATAACCTGTGGTTTAAACAACTGAGTTCATAACCCTACAACAAAGCATGGGTTCTCTTTCTGGGTTGTTTGTGGTTAACAAACCATGGTTTGTTAGCACGGCTGCGTGCACACATTACGATAACTGAGAATTCTAGACTCCCAGCTGTCCATGGAGGCTCAGGTGGCAGCTGTGAGCCGGGCGGCGCTGTATCAACTCCATCTGATACGGCAGCTGCGCCCCTACCTTCCTAATCATCTGCTCCCTTCAGTGGTTCATGCCTTGGTCTCCTCTCGCCTAGAATACTGTAATGCGCTCTACGTGGGGTTACCCTTGAAGACGGTTCGGAAGCTACAGCTGGTACAGAACGCGGCGGCTCGCCTGGTTAAAGGCAGCCGCCGGCGGGATCACATCACGCCAGTGCTCAAGGAGCTACACTGGCTACCAGTTGCTTGCCGAGCTGAATTCAAGGTGTTGGCCTTGACCTTTAAAACCCTATACGACTCCGGTCCAGTCTATCTCAAGGAGCGTCTCCAGCAACACCAAGTGGGCCGCTCAACAAGATCTGCCACAGACGGCCTTCTCCTTGTCCCTTCAGCCAGAGCAGCTAGACTGGTCGGGACGAGGAAGAGGGCCTTCTCTGTGGCAGCCCCCGTACTATGGAACTCTCTCCCAAGTGACCTCCGCCATGCCCCCTCTCTGCTGAGCTTCCGCCGCTTATTAAAAACTTGGTTATTCAGGCGGGAATATGGGGTGGGCTAAGATTTTAAAATTTTATACTGTTTTAATGTATTTTAATGGAGAAAAATGTTTTAATGTATTTTGTTCTGTTTTATTTTCTGTACATCGCCCAGGGTGGCCGGTTGGCCGGCCAGATGGGCGATAGATAAATGCAAATAATAAATAAAATAAAATTCAACAATGGGTTAAATAAACCACAGATTAGGGTTATGTGTGAAACAGGTAGTCAGTGCCATGCCCAACTGAATAGGGATTTGAACCTGGAGTTCCCTAGTCACAGTCCAAGCGCTCTCTGCTACACCACATCAACCTGGTTCACAGGACACAGCAGCCTACCTTGGCTTAATTTACCTGCGAGGGCTGTCACATTGTGCCGGGTGCCTGCAGGAGCCATTGCTGTGTGGCACCCATGGGCGCCTGACTTGCCATGGCTTGTCATGTTGTGCGGACCCAGGCAGCAGGGGTTGTTTGAGGATCAGACAAACCTCAAATGACCCTAAAAACAAGGCACGGGTTATTTGCGGGTCGTCTAGCTCTCAAACGCCCCCTGCCGCCTGGGTTCACATGGCACAACAAGCCTCAGCAACTCTTGCATATTCAGAGTGGTGGCTGGCATGCACCGTGGCACCCCAAGGGTTAATTAACCCCAAGGCCCTATGAGGAGAGACTGAAAGAACTGGGCATGTTTAGCCTTCAGAAGAGGAGACTGAGGGGAGATATGATCGCACTCTTCCAGTATTTGAAGGGATGTCACACAGAGGAGGGCCAGGATCTCTTCTCGATCATCCCAGTTTGCAGGACACGGAATAATGGGCTCAAGTTACAGGAACCTAGATTCCACCTAAACATCAGGAAAAATTTCCTGACTGTCAGAGCAATAAGACAATGGAATCAACTACCTAGGGAGGTGGTGGGCTCTCCCACTCTGGAGGCATTCAAGGTGCGGCTGGACAGACATCTGTCAGAGATGCTTTGACCTAGATTCCTGCATTGAGCAGGGGGTTGGACTCGATGGCCTTGTAGGCCCCTTCCAACTCTACTTTTCTATGATTCTATGAACCCACGGCGGCTTGTTATGACATGCGAAACTGGCCCACTGAGTCTCTTTGCTTCCGTCCAGTAACCTGCTCATTGCCACAAAACACGTGAGAAACAGGTGGAGAGTTCCGCAAGAACTCCCCAGAGGGCTGGGAGCGTGGAGCCATTTAACCCTTTCCATTCCCCACCCCACCCCACATCAGCCACCCTCCACCCACCCTGACCATCCATACAAGTCCCAGATAAGAGCAGAGTGAATTGGGGGTGAAGACCTTTCCGCCGGGCGACTCTTTCTCTGCAGGGATCATCTTCGCAGCTGCCTCTTGCTTGAGGGACCGGAACTCAGTGAGTGGAGTGGGGGCGTCCCCCAAGCCGCCCCAGCTAAGGCCTTCCTCCTCCTCCTCCTCCTCCGTGCTGCTGCCTCGGTCACTGTCCGAGCTGCCTGCCAAAGGACATAGCCCGGGCCAGTGAGAAATGCACTAGGCCTACCACCTCTCTTCGGGGTGGACACCCCACAACACCCCCCCTTTGCTCTCTGGGGGGAGGCTATGGGGCCTGGCTGGATGCGGCCACAAGAGGGGCAATCAGTCCTTCCAGAATGCTTGCAGCAGTCGCATCTCTGCCCCTCCTTCAAAATCTGGAAGAGCCCTTCGGCTCAGGACTGGCCTGAGGCAGAGCTGCAACTGGTGACCCCACCCACCCATAAGTCATTATTTGTACCCCAGGCCAGCCAAATTATTGTGGCACCTGAGGCAGAAAATCCCAGAAGCTCCTCTCCGCATCCCTGGCAGTAAAAATACAATACAATAAGAATACAACAATAACGAACAACTTGATGCCTTTCCATGCGTGAAAAATCTGCCGCCCGAGGCAGCCACTTCACTTTGCCCATGGTAGGGCCAGCCCTGACGTGGCTCAATATTTGCACAGGCTGCTCCAGACCCAGGCCTTGTTTGGAACTGCTCCGCAGGTCCCTGGACAGCTTGGCCAAACGGTAAGCCAGTGGGAAAGATCAGTTCACTCCCGCTTCGTGGTGGAAACCGTCCCTGGCTGAGCCTGGCTTGTGCCTGCCGGTCGAGCTGTAGAGACTGAGATCATCACCATGGATCCACTCCCCAGATGTTTAGGGATACCTAGCCCAGATTTTCCCCAACCCGGCGCCCCCCCAGATGTGTTGGACCACCATTCCCATCATCCCCCAGCCACCATGGCTGGCTGGGGGCTGCTGGGAGTTGTAGTCCAACACATCTGGAGGGCGCCGGGTTTGGGGGAAAGCTGTCCTAATCTGATCCCAACCGTTCCAGAATGAGCAAGTCCTGCTTGATTAACATCATAATTGTGCCACTGTTCTTACACAGCTGGGATCACCATTCGCTGTAAGGACTTGCCCGGGGCTTGCCAACAATTTTAGGGGACCGGCGGGGTGGAGGGGAACAAGGGTCCTGGCTACGTACTGTCCAGCTCAGTCAGCTCCTTCCAGAGGTCCTTGCGCTTCACAGTCTTTTGGGTCCCCTTTGCTGGCTCCGTACAAAACGCTTTGCGGCCCTGTGGGAGGAGAAGGGAGGGGCGGGAGACAGGCATCAGCGCAGCCACAGAGACGTACAGTGACGCACGCTGGGGCAACACATCCCACTTTAAATGTATAATCTGGTGGGATCTGAGCTAGCGGTGACTGACCAAGGAAGAGACCTTGGGGTTGTGGTGGACAGCTCGATGAAAATGTCGAGCCAGTGTGCAGCTGCTGTGAAAAAGGCAAAACTCCATGTTAGGCATAATTAGGAATGGAATTGAAAATAAAACTGTCAATATCACACTGTCCTTGTACAAATCTACGGTGCAACCACACTTAGAATACTCTGTACGGTTCTGGTCACCACACCTAAAAAAGGACATGGTAGAGCTGGAAAAAGGGCACCTAAAATGATCCCGGGGCTGGAGCAGCTCCCCTACGAGGAAAGGTCACAGCAGCTGGGACTGTTTAGCTTAGAAAAAAGGCGAGTGAGGGGAGACTCGATAGAGGAGTACAAAATTATACATGGTGTGGAGAAAGTGGACAGGGAGACATTTTTCTCCCTCTCTTATAATAGTAGAACTCAAAGGGGTCATCCCATGAAGCTGATTGGTGAGAGATTCGGAACAGATAAAAGGAAGTACTTCTTCCCACAGTGTATAGTTAAACTATAGAGTTCACTTCCACAGAATGTAGTGATGGCCACCAATTTGGATGGCTTTAAAAGGGGACTGGACAAATTCATGGAGGAGAAGGCGATCAATGGCTACTAGTCCTGATTAGTTATATGCTTCCTCCAGTATCAGAGGCCGTCTGCCTACGTGCACCAGGTGCTGGGGAACATGGGCAGGAGGGTCCTGTTGCACTCACGTCCTGCTTGTGGGTTTCCCGTGGGCAGTTGGCTGGCCACTGTGTGAACGGCATGCTGGACTAGATGGACCCTTGGCCTGGCTCTTCTTATGTAACACCATCAGCATAGGTGGCACCCTCTCCCGTGGATGGCCCTGTATCAAATCAGGGATTCTGAGGCACCTAGCAGAGATCAAGTGACCTCTCCCAAGCAGGCAGTCTTCCTACAGAAGATGGGGAGAAGGGCAATAGACACTGGTAAATGTACATCCCCCACTATGGGTGAGCGGAAGGTGAGGAGCTGCAGCCTTCATGCCTAGGAGAAGGAGCAGAGGACACTGCAGTCTACGGAGTCAGAGCCTGGGTCCATCGAGCCCAGTATTGTTGACATGGAGGGCAGTGGCTCTCCTGGGTTTCAGGCAGGAGTTTTTCCAGCCCTACCTGGAGAAGCGGGGGATCCAACCTGGGACCTTCTGCATGCAAAGCGGGGGCTCTGCCACCGAGGCCACCAGTTTAGGAGACACCATGGAGACCATGGCCATGTAGGTCAGCAGGGGGTTGGGGCAGTGGAGGGGAGGTGGCTGAGGAGGGAAGGCACGTGTAGCTGCCAGGGGGGCAAATGCAGATCGGCACCTCTGTTTTGGTAGCACCAACAGTTGGCAGCATTGGGGAGTCGAATATGGACTTTTGAAAGCATTAAAATCGCACAAATTAGATGAGAATGGTGAGATTTCTGGGCCTTTCCCCACCGCCTCAGCCTCCAGTGTCCCCTCGCAACTCCGTGACGCCCCACCGCAGCCTCTCCTTCCTGGAGCATTGCACCCGGATGCAGCCACTGCAGAAGGCAGGTGCATCCCCCTTCCTCAAAGAAGAGAGCCAGCATCGCAAACAGCTGTGTAGAGGAAGAGGGCCTGCAGGCGATGGGCAAATGCAGCTGAAAAGCCACCTAGTCGTTGTCCTTGCTACACAGCTTGAAGATTTCCCTCCTCCTCTGGGATTGTGAAATTCTTAGTTACAAGTTTTCTGAATGCAGCGTCCACAGTCCTGGAGCTGCCTGCCTTGCTCCCCTTGCAACGCTGCAGAGAGGCCGCTGTCTGTGGTGCGTGCGACTATCTTGGATCATGTGCAGCCTGGAAGTTGTAGCCCAACATTTACAGTGGCCCTTACACTGTGGGTGGAACATGCCACTCCTCATATCAGAATGAACTACAGTAATACCTTGGATTGCAAGTAACTTGGTTTGAGAGCGTTTTGCAAGACAAGCAAAGTTTTAAATATTTATTTATTTATTTTTTACTTGATATACAAGCGACGTCTTGCAATGCAAGTACTGTAGTACGGCTTAAATTAAAAATCTCTGTACAAATTTTTTTGGGGTGGATTTCATTTTGATATAAGAGTGTTTTGGATTACAAGCACGTTTCCGGAACGAATTATGCTCTCAATCCAAGGCATGACAGTAATCTATCTGATCAATTTGAGGTTCTTCGGAATCCCACCATAGGGGGAGAAGCGCACCCTAATATATCCTGTACAATATGCCAGTGCTTGTGTATGATGCATCTAATATTATGCGATAGATGATTAAATTCAATAGCCCAGAATAATCTGTGTGTCTCACTACGATGTCGAGGTTTAAATAAAGATTTGTTGTCTGATCAACCCTGTGTTTGGACTTGTTGATGACATGATCCAGGAAACCCCTCGAGCGGAGCTCCCTTGAAAACTTATTACGGTAGCTTCCTCTCTACATGTAGTCTCCTTAGAACAATTTCTCTTGAGTCAAAGAAACCGTCCAAATGGTACATTGTCTCTTAAATGTTTTGTGGATGGTGGCTAGAATAATGAAGAATTCTGATGTGAGGAGTGGCATTTTCCACCCACAGGATCAGGGCCACTATAAATGTGGACATTGTTCATGTCGTCCTCAATGTTTGGAAATGAAGGAATTTCACAATCCATATGATCAAAAATTATTTACTTTGAGATCATTTACAACTTGTAACACCCCCTTTGCACTATTTGGCATTCTGTGTCTATGTCCTAAACTTTATATTGGACAAACGACCAGACCAGTAAGATTGCACATAACAGAACATAAGAGTAAGATCCACAGATCAGTTCTTGATGCACCTTTAAAATCTCATTTCATGGAATAACATCATTCAGCCGAGCTGAATTCAAGGTGTTGGCTTTGACCTTTAAAACCCTATACAGCTCCGGTCCAGTCTATCTCAAGGAGCGTCTCCAGCAACACCAAGTGGGCTGCTCAACAAGATCTGCCACAGACGGCCTTCTCCTTGTCCCTTCAGCCAGAGCAGCTGGACTGGTCGGGACGAGAAAGAGGGCCTTCTCTGTGGCAGCCCCCGTACTATGGAACTCTCTCCCAAGTGACCTCTGCCATGCCCCCTCTCTGCTGAGCTTCCGCCGCTCATTAAAAACTTGGTTATTCAGGCGGGAATATGGGGTGGGCTAAGATTTTAAAATTTTATACTGTTTTAATGTATTTTAATGGAGAAAAATGTTTTAATGTATTTTATTCTGTTTTATTTTCTGTACATCGCCCAGGGTGGCCGGTTTGCCGGCCAGATGGGCGATAAATAAATGCAATAATAAATAAATAAATAAATCAGACTATGGATCTCAGATTTTTTTGCATTGGAACGTATTTATTCTACTTCTGTTACACGAATGCCATCTTATATATTATTGTCTCAAAGGGAAGCATTTTGGATTTATAAACTGTCCACTATGACACCCTATGGACTCAATGATAAATTAGATTTATCTTTTTTTTTGTAATATATTGTTTATTTTTTACTATAGGAGTGACTAGATAGTGCACTCATTAATTTGATATTTGGCCTTTAAGAACCATGAAGATTTCCTACTGCTAGGTTTTATAAACTAGGTGAAGCAGTGTCCTTATTCAGGGCAGTAATGCAAACATATTTGGGAGTAGGTCACAATAAGGAATGGTTTGGTTCTCAGCCAGAGCAGCCTCCTGTAAAGGTAAAAAAATGTTTTTCTCCTTTTCCCTTGGGTTTTTAATAACATTCAGGAACTTAATGAAATACTTTTGGTGATTATAGGATAGGATACAGAGGTCACAGCATAGCAAGAAAAAAATTCTCCTTGGAGGCTTCCCATGTTTGAATGTTCTCTTCTTGTAGAGGGTGAGAATTTTACCTTATATGTGTTTGTAAAGCATTGTATATTTAAAAAGTATTTTGCAGCTACAATATAGAAATTTATAAAATTCTTACTGTAGCTATTCTGGATTCGTATCAACCGAGACCTCTTAAAAGAACTTCAAACTAATATGTGAGATGTTTAGTGCAACAATGAAACCACCCACGTGACTTATTTCATGTTTTGAAGAAGATAGATACTTGTGGAATGTTTGTTCTGAAGGAGATAGCGCAACAAGCCGGTAACTGGTACTCTTGTCAAGTTATTTATTTTCCTCAAGTTTTCTTGTACATTGTATCATCTCATATATTTGTATTATTGGTATTTTTCTAACTGTTTCATTTGTAGCTCATTTCACTTTTGTATTTACCATTGTCATATCTTACATTATACATTTTTGTGGAAATTGTGATTCAGTATTCTTATTTCTGTATAAAGTTCTTCATTGTCCATACATATTATCATTTTTTGGGTTCCTGTGCTTTGTACATTTCTCGTGATCTGTATCTTCTGGAGTCCTCTCCGCCTGCTTTTTTGTTGCTGATTTAGAAACAGTCACAGCCCCTGCCTCTCTCTCTCTCTCTCTCTCTCTCTCTCACACACTCACACACACACACACACACACTTCCCTCACCCCTACACCTTGGAGGACTATGAACTTGACACGCTCTTTTAGCAACCAAAATCTCCCTTGCACATTCACCATTCAGTGCAGGTGTGATATCAGGGTATTTTAAAAAAAACAACGGAGTATTTTTTGTTTGGTGGCAAAATAACTCCTGCTGAATCAGTCGTATTCAGGCACAGTGAATTAACCACACTGTCACCTTAAGTACAATCCGGAATGAGAGGCTGTGCTTCAGGTCTGTGCTCAGAGCCCTGCCAGGGAATTGTGCAGAAAACTCTGTGAAATAAACCTGCTAGTTACCTAGTACCCGTGTGAAGCCTAAACTCAACCGTCAAGGTTCAGCAGACCATGCGCTGGGCACACTGATTGTGCGACCCTTCTTGGTCGCTGGCACGGAGGACTTGCCATGGCCAAATGGGCTAACTCAGTGAGCACTTACTAAATGGGTGCACAGGACAGTACAGTACCTTGGATGGCAAGCATAATTCATTCCGGAACCATGCTTGTAATCCAAAACACTCTTATATCAAAGCGAGTCTCTGGCGGGCGTGAGTGGGGCTGATTTCGGCCCGCTATGCCCGCTCAAGGCAAGCAGTTACATCCCTATGGCTTGTCTTGCAAGACGTCGCTTGTTTAGCAAGTCAAAATTTATTTTAAAAATTTGCTTGTCTTGCAAAACGCTCTCAGACCAAGTTACTTGCAATCCAAGGTATTACTGTATGACTTTGACCATGCTGGGCCTCACCGCCCCCTGCTTATATCAGCTCGTCTCTGATGCGGGCCCATCCCCAGACCTCTGTGCTTCGATGCTCCATTTCTCCTGCAATTAAGGGCCTTTTCCTGGCACTGCTGATCAGCTGGGCCTCCAGCCACCAGATCCAGGCTGGGCGGCCCCGCCTTTCCTCCCTGAGCCAATCTTCCTGCCATTGGTGGAGCTGGAGTTTGCTTGTTTGTTTGTTTGTTTGTTTGTTTTGGGGGGGCGATTCCCTGCTCACATTCAAAGCTAAACAAGGGGCAATGTTAAATTTGCATATGTTTAAATAATAGAATACATGTAAATACGACATGATCCCAGGTTCACTCTCTTCCTCTCGCCCCCCCCCCTCTCTCACACACACACACACAGGCCTCAAATGCCCCCTTTCCAATCAGCTGTAGCTGTCTGGCCACCCTAGTTGGGAAGCAGCTCTGTTTCCATGGTGACAGGTGCTATGGAAACACCATCACTGAGCAATGGGCCTGTTTGTCTGAGTCCTGCTTGCCAATGAGCAGAGCCAATCCAGATCTGTCCCTCTTGTCCATACCTGGCAAGAAAAGGGCACGCATCCACCGCAGGGACGTGGTGGAGAAAAGCTCCATGGAAGGGAAATACAGAACTGAGAGGAAAGGCGGCTGCCCCACAGCCAAAAGAGGCCCAGGCCCTACATCATCAAGGGTACCCTCCAAGAGCCAGGCCTACGTAAGGGGAGAATTCTCAGCAGAGCTCTAGAATCTCTTTTTACACTAGAAAAACGTTGGGACATGGGATGTGCTAATAAAGATAGCACTTCTGAGCATGCACAGAGTGCCTTCCTCCCAATGCTAAGAAGCAACAGCCAGTTCTTCGGCATCTGGTTCTCGTGTCACTTCACACATTACGGACATCCTGCACAGAAAGCACTTCCCTGTAAGAAATAATGCGACATCCACATGCAGATCGATTGTCACACATGTTTACCATGCAGACATCCTGCACTGCAGTGCTTTCTGCGTAACAAATACATGGCATGTGGAGCGGCCCCGAGTAGGCCGGGCTTCAGGTGACAGAAACGGATGATGAATTTATTCACAGTATAAAGCCTCAGGCCGTAAAAATGACATCAAAAGGATGCAGGCAGCACATTAGTAATCGGCGTGCCAGAAGGTCCCTGAACGTGATTTCCAGGCAATCTCGGGTCCCTTCCCTGCTCTGTGGTGGTGATGATGATGAGCGTCCCCATTCTGTTTGCAGTAACATCACCAGGGAAGGCAGGGCCGGTGCTACCATTAGGCCAACTAGGCAGCTGCCTAGGGCGCAGGGCTAAAGGAGGCACCAGAAACGCCTTGAAAAAAAATACAGCGCTCTCAAGTGGGAAGAGGGGGCGCTAAATATCTGATCTTGCCTAGGGCACCAAACTGCCTTGCACCGGTCCTGAGGGAAGGCAGCATCTCCCCGCCGCCTGCCTTTCTCCAAACAGCCATCAGATATACCCCTTCCAGAAACATAAATAAGCCTCTTGCCCCTCAGTCCCTTTGCTCTGGGCCTGCCCGTGCCACTCACGCTGACCTGAAGTCTTTCCCTCTGAGAGCTCCCAGCCCGCCCCTTTCGTCCCCCAGAGTGGCAGGAGAGCAGGGCAAAGTGGCAGCTCCGAGCACATCACATCAGCCGAACGCACCTGTGCGACCCGCCTGTGAGAAGCCGCATCCTCCTTCCCTGCCGGCAGAGGCTGGCATCCCTCCCTTGCAGAAGCCCTTGGGGAGGGACAGTTAGACAATGGACCATTAAAAAAATGTGCAGACCTTTGCACGAACTCATACATGCGCATGAGCAATGAGGAGCTCCTCTTCCCAGGGGCGAAAGGAAGGAAAGGGCACAGAGAAATTGAGGATTTTGGGGAGGCAGCCAAAAGGTAGGAGGGAGCACCAACTTCCCCACCCCATGACACCGAAAACCATAATCCACTTTGGTGGATTTTGCATGTTCATCCACACGAAGTCCACAGCATTTCATATGTGTGATGCCATCCCCTGCATGGTCAGGTATGTATGTGAACCTCTCGTTTCTAGTGATAAGCTTCCTTACATATTTATTCCGTGCCATCTAAGGAAAGCTGTGAGGCCTAAAAAGTGGCCTGGAACCCGGATATGTATTACTGGAAATCCCAGGACTGCCTAGGTTCCTGCGTACATTGTCTGCGGTGGGCAGTGACGGTGAGGGGGAATGCACTATACTCGGGGAGAAATACAGTCTTCACCACAGTGGATAAACACATGAACCCGTCTTTAGAGATCCATGAACACATTCTAACCACCCTCTCATGCTAGTGACCAGGACGGTGAAATGGCGTGCCTTCCCTATGCTTTCTATTTTCATTTGATTGGTAGAATTCCCTCTTCTGTTCTAGCCCAACTTCCGGTGCACGAAGAGGCAGCTAAAAAGCTTCATAACAATAAGACAGCTAAAGACCATTACAACTAAGCACTGGAATCCAATAATGCGACTGATAAAACCGTAATAATGGCAGATTATGGGTATTTATGGGTGAAGCAGGGTTTCTAATCCACTTTATGGTTTGTGCGCATGGAAGGGAGGGCAGCCGTTCCACAAGGGGCAGCTCTTGTGTGGGAGGTGGAAGACCAGCTCGAAGCCCGGGCTGTGGAACTCTCGCCCTCTGAGAAGCTGAGCATTTTTTTTTTCAAAACATCAAGACCTTTAACAACTAGATTTAAACAGGGATGGGGAGATTTTAATCTGGCATTCCTGCCTTGCTGTGTATAATTGTTTTTCAGAATAAGCTGCTGTCCCCCCAATCTGTGGGGAGACAACAGTGATAGAAGCACATGCATTTTACGTGGAAAGCACTCTGTTCAATCCACCGCATCTCTGCTCAAAAGAACAGTTGGGCGGCAAATACCCCCATGTGAAACCTCTGGGAGCCGCCACCAGTTGGAATAGGCAATACTGTGCTAGAGGGATGGAGGGTCTGATGGAATGAGGCAGCCCTGTGTCTCCCGTGAGCCTCAGGCCAGGCTATCTAGCCAGGGATGTGCAAACACCTTGAGCCCAAGAGAGACCAAAGGCTGCTGGCCCCGGAGGCTCCATTGTGTGGAGACACATATCTCTAGGAAATGCCAAGCAAGCACCAGCAAAGCACTGCAGCAAAATCTCTCACATCACTCCTTGCTGCTGTGGCACAGGCGGGGAAACATCCCTACTGAAGGGGGGAGGGAAGGACCACCTGCTCTGATGTTGCAGCTGCCTGTTCCAAAGCAGAGGTGGCTGGCTGCTGGCATTGCCATCTCGAGGGGCAAAGAGGACGCAGAGAATGGGAAGGGAGCCCCCTCTCTCCCCCCCCCGCCAAACTCGGTGGCTCTTCTCTGCCAGGGCAGGGAAAGCCCCTTCCTCAGCATCCGTTATACTGAGGCTACAGGATGCCCCCCTCTCCTGGCCCTGGGTCTCAGCTGAGCCCCTCTTCCCTGGACCACTGTGAGTCGATGATATCTCAGAGTTGGCACCTGCCGGCAGTGCAGCTAAGGTCAGGCTGGCCTGGTATCCTGCCAAGCAAGCCGCCGCCTTCCCCGACGTGGCACCCTCCTCCGGACATGTCGGACTCGGACTCCAGCTCCCAGAGGCCCCAGCCCTTGCCCGGGCTGGCTGGGACTGACGGGCCGAGCTGCGGGCCGACACCTCTGGAGGGCGTCTCCGGAGAAGGCAGCCAGTCCGCCAATTCAGCACCAGCATCTCTGGCGGCGGCGGCGGCGGCGGCGGCGAGGGGGACGACACAGGATGCTGACGACCCCCCCCCCCATTCATCTCCCCACAGCCACCGCCAGCCTGCTCCGGGATCAGTCTCCCGCCCCCCCCCCTTCCGTGACAAGCGCCCCGCCTTACCTGTGGGCTGCTGTCCGGAGAATGGGGGGGCTGCCGCCGCCGCCCTTCCGCCCCCTCCCCCTCCTCTTCCTCGCCGGCATCCTTCTTGAAGAGGGTGTAGAAGATGAAGACGAGCAGGGAATAGAAGGCGTACATGAGGCTGGGTGGGGTGGGGTGGGGGCGCGGGGGCGGAGACCCCCAACTCTCCCCCGGGCTCTTCTGCCTCTGCTCTGTTGCAGCACCGGCCCCGTCCCTCCTTGCAGGGCTTCCAATTGGGGCGGCGGGGGCGCGTGTGGATTGCTGCTGGCCCCCGGTCTGGTGTCCCCCTACTTGGGCGCTGCTGGCACCCCCGGGGGCGCGCAGCCTCTGCCGGGGCGCGGCGGGGCCAGGCGCGCCCTCCCCGCGCGCATCCTTCTCCGCCGAGCCGGCGAGCGAGCTCCGAGCACGTCCCCTCGGGCCGCCGCCGCCGCCTCCGCCTCCTGCCTGGCGCCTCCCCGCCGTCTGCAGCGCGACGCCGCTACGATGCCCAGGACGGGCTCTGCCAAGCAGCCAGCCTTCCCCCAAACCCGGCGCCCCCCAGATGGGTCGGACTACAGCTCCCATCATCCCCCAGCCAGCGGAGCTGTAGTCCGACCCATCTGGAGGGCGCCGGGTTGGGGGAAGGCTGCACTAAAGCTATACAGTCATGCCTTGGATGGGGAGCATAATTCGTTCCGGAAACGCGCTTGTCATCCAAAACACTCTGATATCAAAACGAAATCCCCCCCCCAAAAAAATATTTGTACAGAGATTTTTAATTTAAGCCGTACTACAGTACTTGTATTGCAAGACGACGCTTGTATATCAAGTCAAAAAAAAATTAAATAAATATTTAAAAATTTGCTTGTCTTGCAAAACGCTCTCAAACCCAGTTACTTGCAATCCAAGGTATTACTGTATAGAGTCAAGGGTGCCTTTGGCCTACCGTCTCCCCACCATCCCTCACCATGAGCCAGGGCCGGTGCAAGGCAGTTTGCTGCCCTAGGCAAGATCAGATATTTAGCGCCCCCCCCCTTCCCACTTGAGCCCTCCCTCCCTATTTCTGGTGCCCCCTTTAGCCCTGCGCCCTAGGCAGCTGCCTAGTTGGCCTAATGCAGTGCTTCTCAAATAGTGGGGCGGGCCCCCCAGGGGGGGCACGAGGCTCCGTAAAGGGGGGGCTCGTTTGACCTCAGTTAAAAGTTTTTTTTAATATTGTGTTCCTTTAAATCCTGTGCTCCTTTAAATCTTTTCTGCTACAGTTAATAAAGCTATTCTTTGTTGTAAATTGATCCACATTTCTTTCTTTTTTTATTCTCTTATACGTTAATAAGGATACAGTGTTATGCAGAGGTGTACTTATAACAATTTTATAGACAAATGATACTATTTACAGTCGCGCGGGGGGCGCGAAATGTTGTCTTCTTCCTAGGGGGGGCATGACAGAAAATAATTGAGAAGCACTGGCCTAATGGTAGCACCGGCCCTGCCATGAGCTATGCTGGCTAGGGATGATGGGAGTTGTAGGCCTTTGCAGCCTCTCTGTGGCATCGCAGGGGGTCTTTGGGGAGGGGAGTGGCTCTCAGATCCCAAGCTCTTACTGTTTGCGCCCCAGTATGCAGTCTCGGACAGGGGCACCCCCCTCTACCATGCCGGCAGAGAGCGCGTGCTCGGCCAACAAGAGGCCGGTGTGTCACGTCCTCTGCAAAAGCTGCCCCTCTTGGATCCTGGCCGGGCAGGAAAACCTCATGGGTTGGCCCCAGAGGCGATGTTAGGTAGGGGGTGGCCCACTAAGGCTGGGGCCCCAAATCTTTCATTTAAAACCCCCAGATCTCTGGGAGGACCTCTGCCCCACCACCCTGCTGCCCAGGGGCCCTTGCTGAAATAAAGGTTGGGGGCCCTGATGATCTCTGTTGCATCTGATCCCCCTGGATGAGCTGGCTTTAGGCCCATATAGGCTTCACCTCCTGCTGCCCCCCTCCCTGAGGTTTTCTCTGAAATCAAATGCCCTCCTCTCCCCTGTCTATACACTCTTTTCCAAATAAAGGTATCCTTAGGAGAAAGGGCCCTTTAAAGACACACACACAGATTTTAGAGCAGTGTTCTCCAACCTTGGGTCCCCAGATGTTTTTGGCCTACAACTCCCAGCATGCCCCAGCCAGCGTAGCTGGCTGGGGCATGCTGGGAGTTGTAGGCCAAAAACATCTGGGGACCCAAGGTTGGAGAACACTGCTTTAGAGCATATGTAAATTAGCATGTGCACATTTGTGTGTTTCTTTGTCCTGTGGGCCTGAGCCCCGGGATCTTTTTGGTACCTAGCACCACCCCTGGCTGGCCCTGCTGGGCAGGGAACACCCTCTCACTTGTGCAAGGACGAAACCAGACTGCTGCTGCTCATAACCCTCAGCCACTCTGGCAAGGGCCCCACCGCACAAAGGCCCTTCGGCTGGCACACCAAACGCACCTTCTTCCACTCCAGCCCAACTTCCTTTTCTGGCAGGGCTCCTGCACCTTTAACAGCTACGTGGCAGCAGGAATTCAGCAGGTGGCACTTTTCTCAGCACGCACGCACGCACGCACAGAGGGAAAAGTTTCACCAGCTGATTTTCCTCCTGCCATACAGATGCTAAAAGGTGCAGGAGCCCTGTGGAAAAGAAGCTGGCAACTCTGTGGGTGGGGATGGGGGAACCACCCCAAAGGCTTTCCTGTGGCTCCTGCAAGAATTCATTCAGAGGTATTCCATCCTGGGTATTACCTCTCCTTCTTGCATTTGACCAATCCTTTTTTTAAAAAGCCAGCTAAGCGAGTGCTCATCGGGTGGAAGTGAGTTCATATAAGCAGTGCTTTTTTTCTGGAGAAAAAGGTACCGGAACTCTTGGATTACATTTCCTTGGGAGTAGATGGCGATTAAATTGTAATGCAATTAATAGAAGAAAAGGTGCTGGAACTCAGTTCCGGTGAGTTCCACCAGAAAAAAAGCCCTGCATATAAGTAAATAAGGCCTTGTTGCAAGCCTCCCAGTGCAACTACTTAGTAAAGATGGAGCATTCCCTGAAAATGGCAATAATCACCTGGAGAGGGAGCCAGACAGTATCTTTATTGGGGCAAGCTAGTTTTTAAAATGCTGTCAAGTCAAACAAAACACTTCCTGCTTAACAGGGCAGAGAGAGAAAGTCAGTGGTGCTTTCTAAGGCAGGTGTTTACCTACCCTTTTCAGGACAAAAAGAGAGAGAGAGAAAGGCCTTTAGTTCATGCAGATACTGCTCAGAGGATTATAAACAGCCCCCAGCTGGAAGGAATCAAATTGCAATTAAGTACTTTCCAGGGGGGAAAGGAGCGTACAGAGGATAATGTGCAGGCAACATATTCGAAATATAACATCCCATGAGCAAGCAATGTTCATATCTCCAGTGTTATTTAGATCTCCCAGAACCTGGCCAGGTCATGGCCACCCAGGATGATCTCCATTTCCCGGGGGGAGGGGTGCCCAGTGGGGGGGGGCAGAGCATGGCTCTCTTGCACTCCTTTTGGCCCTGCCAGCTTCGGCTTGCTCCTGCTATTGGCCCCTCTGGCCAGCGGTGCGGCCTGCCAGATCCATGGGCTCCAGCAGGTTCCCCATCATGCTGGCTGTTTGGGTAAGAGAGGGCTGCTCTCCCACTGGCCTTCAGGGGCTTGGCAAGGGGGCGAGGCTGCACTAGCCTGCGGGCCAAAGGTTCCCCGTTATGGGATTATGGGAGTTGTAGTCACACACATCTGGAGGGCACCCGGTTGGGGAAGGCCGCTCTATGTTATCCCATACAACAAAGTAAGCCCGGCTGGTCCATAAGAAACGTTCAGGCAATACCTTTGTTAGGAGCGGCTAAAAACGCACCAAGTTTTGAGCAAGTTTCCGAGATCTCCAGACCTCTTCCATCAGGCTGGATGTTACACAAATTGGGAGCAGAGGATCTGAAGTCACGGAGTAAGACGGAGTGTAGGAAGAGATGGGGACTCCAATGACCTAGGCTCGACTAGGTGTGTTATGCAGGTTTCAGGTTATACCTACGACTGTAGGGACAAAGAAACATGTAATGGCTGATTCCCCCCATCAAATATATATAATCATGACAGTGCAGTCTCAAGACTGTTTCTCCAATTGGGGAACAACCTGCAAGGTCCTGGTAGGCAGAAAACAAATGAACGAGAAAAACCAGCTGTTTTATGACTAATCAAAAGCTGAGCTGTCAATTTTGGGTCGGTGTAGTACTAGAAGGAAATCAAGTGTAAACAAATCCAATAGGGTGTGGTTAGACCTAGGTGGGGTGGAGAGTTAGCCCGAACTCACAACCTTGGCCTCAAAATATAATTCCGTCACAGATTTATCTCCACTTGGGCAGCACAGTCCTTGGTAGGCATAAACAAAATGAAAAACACAGTTTTATATTACAACTGAGATTAATTTGGTGTTAGAAGTAAACAGAATCAACGTGGTGTTCCCTATTGAGAGAATAACCTCCAGACTTCCCATCTCAGGTGGCAGAACTCACTCTCAGTTCCAGGATCCCGGCCCAGAGACGCGGCGCCTCTGGGACGCTCAGAACTCGCCCGCTCTGCCCGCTCCATTGGCACACGTTTCCATTTGTGCCCAGGTGCGCCATCCCTGCAGGCTGCCCTCTTGGGACATGGGTGGGCCTGGGTGTCCAGGGCCTGGCTGGCGTACAGACAGTTGCAAGCCACAGGGAAGGGGATCTCAGGTCCCCACTGCCGTTTCCGACTGCTGCTGGGGTTTCTTCGGCCTCTTCCTGCAAGGCTGGGAGCCGGGCGCCTGTAGAGAGGAGCGGCCCAGTCAGAATGAGGGGCACGTGGTCCACTTCCACTTTGCCACGAGGCTTTCTGCAGCACATGGCTGGACACGGCATTTCTAATCATGTTTAGCGCGCCTTAGCACAGCAGTTATCCCATGCATGCATCCAGCGATCATTACTCCCTTTTACAAATGGGGAAACGGAGAAGATACAGTGACCTGCATACATAGGTGAGAAGAGATCTGAGCCCCGGGGCTGCCCAGTCCAAAACCCCTTCTGCCCAATTAAAGTGGCCCCATAGATAAGGCGCCTGCATGGTCTGGCGGCCCCAATCCTATCTATTGATGCCCGCCCGTTGCTCCCACATTCCTCCCTCACCTGGCTGCAAGATTGGCAGAGCGGGACACTCCCCGCTCCATCACCACCTGATGCGATTTGCAGGGACGCTCCTGTCCTGCTATGACCTGGAGATGAGTCCATTCACTAGATCAGTGTTCTCCAACCGTGGCTGGGTCTCTGGAGTTGTAGCCAAACATTGGGCTTGAGAACCAGCATCATATCCCTCCAGAGAATGCTAACTGCTGGGTGGATCCTGGAGTTGTTTTGGCATTGGCCAGGTGGATGCCCTCGGGAATTCAAGGGGCAACACTGGGGAAGCAACCCCTTGCCGTCCCGTGCAAGGCATTTGCTGCCAGAAGATCAGACTTAGCGCCCCCTTCCACTGAGAAGCGCTTGTTTTTTTTTCCAGGGGTTTCGCCCCTCTAGCCTGCCCTAGCGGCTGCCAGTTGGCCTATGTAGCACCGGCCCTGCTGCTTGCCTATCGCCAGCAGCTGGTAAACTGGTACACTGCCGGGGAACGTGGAGGTTCAATTTTTAGCTGCTGTGGCTAATACCCATTGGTAGACAAATTCCTCCATGAAGCTGCATGACTCTTTTTAGAGCAACTTATTCTGAAGGACAATGCAAAATTCTGTAGCACTGGATTCCATACTTTAAATTGTGTTTTGCATGATAAAGTGCCTCTTTTTGTTTGCTCTGAACTTACCACCTATCAATTTCATAGAACAACCCAGGTTCTAGTAGTGTGTGTGTGTGTGTGTGTGAGTGAGAGAGAGAGAGATTATCTGCATGTTCAAATACCCTTGGGGAAACATCGCATTCGCATTTTGAAAGATGTCTATGTGGAGAAAGCCCAACACAAGTCTGCACACACACACACAGTCTTCACCTAAGGGAGGGGGCGAGGGAGGAGGGATGAAGTCACAGGAGAAGCAGCCAGACAGGTCCTCATCCCCAACAAGGAAGAGTCTCGGTGGAGATCCACAAAACCCCAGGAAGGACCATCAAGGACCATCAAACTATCAGGGCAGTCTCAAAGAGCTGTGAAGTACCAGTACGTCACCTTCTCCCGGGGCAGGCATAAGCCCACCTGACACGAAGGGGCAGGCATAAGCCCCACCTGACCTGGAGGGTGGGGAGGGCGGGAATTCAGGGGTAGAAAACCCCTCTCCCTTCCGGTAGTTGGTTGTTGGGAACCCAGGGTACGTCGGGGCCAGATTCGTCCTTCAAGCGGCAGCCCGAGTAAGCCACTCTCATCCCCGGATCGGCCGACCCGGAGCCAGGCTGAAACTGACTAAGCGTAAAGTCTCTGATCTGAGGTAATTGACCAGATTCAATTCGCTAGCCTAGGAGCCTGTTCATTGAGTAACGCAGGGGCCAACTAAGGTTGTGTTGACATTGTAGTATTCCTGGAGAGCTGTTAGTTCCGCTCTGTGTTTTGTGTAAACAAATAAAAGCCTTATTTGGTCATTTAAAGGGCTTTGGTTTCCTCTTGTGCGCGAAAGCCTCTCAGGTGGTCGCCAGCGCTCGTACGGGCTGTAACTCAGTGCCGGTTAACCCGTTAAGCGCCGAACTCACGCAAAGGATCCTGCTAGTGATCCTTCACAGTCTATTAAATTTCTAACATAAAATACCCCTATCATAACTCCTTCTGTTTCCAATGTTCAAGCTGGATTTCAATCCTTTCCCTATTAATTCCCCACACAGAATCTCCTTCGTTTCACTGCCACAACATGCTAAGTTGACACTCTCACTGAGCGCTCCACCAAAATCCCCAAAACCCTGGGTAGGCTCTGCCAATTGATGCGCCATTACATGTGAAGTTAGGATATTCAGCCCCTCCTTGCGCATGACGCCTGCCCTTACGCCAGTGTTTCTCAACCTTGGGTCCCCAGATGTTTTTGGCCTACAGCTCCCAGCATGCCCCAGCCAGCATAGCTGGCTGGGGCATGCTGGGAGTTGTAGGCCAAAAACATCTGGGGACCCAAGGTTGAGAAACACTGCCTTACGCTGAACCCCATCGGCCGGGCAGTTCTCTTTCCCATCAGCCAGTTTGGGGGGAAAATCCTGTTTTGACTTGCAGAGGAGGAAGGAAGGAAGCTCTCTTTTCTCACCTTGCTCCGACGTTTCTTGACCTGGAAGAAGTCAGTCATGGCCTGCAGCCCCTGGCTGCGCTTAGTCACGGAGCCCGGCGACTGGGCTTGGGTTTGCTTCAGGCGGGTCTCTCGCCACCTTTTCATCCGACAACGAACCCGGCTCTCTCTGTGAAAGAGGGGCTCAGGTCAAAAGTTCTACGTAGCGGGAAAACTGGCGAACAAGGGAAATGGACGGGGAAGCCAGGAAATGTGGCGGAGGAGGAGGAGACGGACCTTTCTCGGGGATTGGGCCCTGTGCAAAGACTTCCGTGCCCTATTTCAGGCCCCTGAGAAATGACTCGCATCCATCCCAGAGCAGCCTTTGCCCATCGCTTCTGTGTTGCCCAAAACAGGCTGATGTGTATTCTAGCGGGCTCCTGTGTTTCGAATCATTCTGGAGGGAGACTGAACCCTCTTCTTAAGCCCCGCTGGAGCGAATCGAGCTTTCCTCAAGTCCAGCATCCAGATCAGGGGTGGGGAGCCCCCCCAACCCGGCCTACCAGCCGAATGCAGCCCTGCCCAGCCCCCCTGGCCTCTCTTCCCAGGCCCCACCCACTTTCCTCAGCCCCGCCCCTCCACAGCCCCAGTTCCCATCCATCAGCCGAGCAACACAAGTGGGGTGGCAGCAGAGGAGGAGCACTTTCAAGCCTCCCTTCCCTGTGAGCATGCGGAAGAGAGCGCCTGGGCTTTCAGAGAAGGGGAAAATGTCAGTGGGCGCGGCTTTCTTCACCGTTGTGGCCAGCAGGGAAGGGGGCAAGTCATGATGCCCTGCCCAAAATTCTCCCTTCCACTCGGTCCTGTTCTCCACCAGCTGCCCTCTCATATAATAAATAAATAAATAATAAATCTCTTCCCCCACCCCTTCCCTCTCTCTGCCTTCTGGCTTGCGGCCCCCTTGGCCAGGGACAGCCCCCACTTCCTGTTCATCACGGCAGGCACTCCCCTTGTGTCAGGATCCTTCCAAGAAACCCCTTCCACGCAGCCCTTGCCCCAGCCCTGCTGCCAGCTGACCCGCACGCGCACCTTGTCCATCTGATATGCACCGTGAAATAGTACTCCAGCTCTGTGGCACCCCTAATTTATATACAGCACCTGGCACATGGCGAGTGCTTAACAAGTGATACATCCTCGGCAATGGAAACAGGAGCAAAACTGCCAGGCGCAAATGGAGTAAATGTGTAGCTCAAACGGTGCGGTGGGGCGGGGCAGAGAAAGAATTCCCATCATGGTCCATTCACTGAGAACGTGTTGGCCAGAGCGGCCGTTGTCTGGGCAAGAAAGCGATCGCCTATCCCTCCCAAACCCACACCAGCACCTTCCCGGGTCCTACAATCATAGAATCATAGAAAAGTAGAGTTGGAAGGGGCCTACAAGGCCATCGAGTCCAACCCCCCTGCTCAATGCAGGAATCTAGCTCAAAGCATCTCTGACAGATGTCCTGTCCAGCTGCACCTTGAATGCCTCCAGAGTGGGAGAGCCCACGACCCTCCCTAGGTAGTTGATTCCATTGTCTTATTGCTCTGACAGTCAGGAAATTTTTCCTGATGTTTAGGTGGAATCTAGGTTCCTGTCACTTGAGCCCATTATTCCGTGTCCTGCAAACTGGGATGACCGAGAAGAGATCCTGGCCCTCCTCTGTGTGACATCCCTTCAAGTACTGGAAGAGTGCGATCATATCTCCCCTCAGTCTCCTCTTCTGAAGGCTAAACATGCCCAGTTCCAGGGGGACATAGAATCAGAGAATCATAGAAAAGTAGAATTGGAAGGGGCCTACAAGGCCATCGAGTCCAACCCCCTGCTCAGTGCAGGAATCCAAGGTCAAAGCATCCCCGACAGATGGCCGCCCAGCCGCCCCTTGAATGCCTCCAGCGTGGGAGAGCCCGCCACCTCCCTGCGTCATCCGGCAGCACTCACTTCATGTGCTTCTCGTGGGAAAGGAACTGCACCAGCCCCTCCTCGTTGGGCTCCCGCCACTCCAGCACCTCCAGGCCAAGCTCTGCCACTTCTGGCTGCAGGAAGAGCCGGCGTGTCTCCTCCAGGGGCCAGCGGTCGGGCAGGGGATGCTTCTGCAGGGAGCAGAACACGGGAAGGCCTTGAGCATTCACCAGCAGGAAGGAAAGGTACGCGCGTCCTTCGCCCCCTGCCCCTGGTTGGGGCCAGTCCGTGGATAAATCGGGCTTTTCCAAGCTGGTGCCCTCCAGACTGGTTGGACTACAACTCCCATCGTTTCCAGCTGGGAATGACCACCTTCAGGTCCCACCCCCTCATCTGAAGCTAGACAGGTGTCTACTAGAAGGAGGGCTTTTTCTGTGGTGGCCCCCATTGCTTCAGAACTCCCTCCCTAGGGAGGTTAGCAGGGGAAGCTTTTGCCATCATTTCATCTCCGTGCCAGGAACAAGCTTCACCTGCTAAACCTCTCTCTGTGTGTCAGGCTGCTGCTAAAAGCACAGGAGCGGGGCCAGTAAAACAGGCAACTGCCCCACAGACTTCTACCCCCCCCACACACACATTGTTATCATAGCTGACACTGGCCAAGGGGGTGGGCGAGGGCTGTGGGGCTGAGGAGGAAGAAAAGACGCAACGCTGGTACCTGGCGACTGGTGTGCTGCAAAATTTGCTCAATGCTCCCATGTTGCTGCATCAGCTTCAGAGCCCTTTTGGGGCCGAATTTTGGGATCTTTTCACAGTAATCACAGCCCAGCAGGATGCAGAGGTCCACAAACTGAATTCGAGAAAGGGAAGCCAGGCAGGGATGGGATGGGATGAGATGGCGGGTGGGAGGAGGGAGAAGAAATCAGGCTTAGTGCACACAGCAAAATGGACAATTCCCAGTCCTAATTCTGCCCTACCACACTTCCCCTGCCCCCTGCTCCCAATCTTTGGAAATCCAGGAGGAAACTGCAGGCGACAGTTAAGCAATCATCATCATCAGGCGATCACTCGTGACCGAGTAAGATTGTCTTCCGGGATAAAAGGAGGACATTCTAAAGAAGATTGTGTAGACTCTAGCGATGGGTCCGTAAGTGACTGTGGAGGCCAATTCTAGATCCACACAGCTTCCCACAGTGAGGACACAGGCTACCAGATGGAAGATGGTCCTGTAAAGGATTCATTTGACGTGCTTTTCGCTTAGCACGTTTCTCCCGTTCACCTTGCACTCGGGCTTCTTCAAAGTCCATGGAACCTTTGTGAGAGGCCAGCCTCCATTTAGATCGTTCATGGGCCAGAGCTTCCCAGTTTTCGATGTTTATTATATTGCATTTTTTTTAGATTAGCCTTATGAACATCTTTAAACCTCTTATATTGACCACCGATATTCCGCTTTAAGCAATACTGGAGGTAAGAGAAGATGACAAAATACAAGCAAAGCAACATCACTGGACGTCGTAATCATCAACAACGTGAGAATTCATTCCAAAGGAGCGGCTCAGCCAGGCAAGAGCAAGGATGCGCAAAAGGAGAAAAACGAGAGGAGCCAAGATGGAACCCTGTAGGACGGTCGCCAAGGGGTCTGCTCCTGCCGCCTCCCATCTGCGAAAGGGACACGTGGAAAGCCAGCTGACAAGGTGACGCACCGAGCACATCCTGAGATGTGTCAGTCTTGGCCCGACGCATCCTGGGCAAACCCACACTTCTAGAATTGGTGCTGGTGAGCCCGAGGCGCCAACAGGGCCAGTCCTTACGCCAGGGGTAGGTTACGCGTGACCCTCCAGATGTGGCTGGACTGCCACTCCCATCAGCTCCAGCCAGCAGAGACCATGGCAAGGGGTGAGGGGAGTGGCCGTCCAACCACATCTGGACAGCCGCACATTTCGCAACCCCCGCCCTACACCAAAGAACCGGCCCAGGAGGGGTGAGAACCAAGGCACCATGTTTGGGGTTGGGGGGCTGGGGAAGGGAAGGACCAACGCACCCTGGCCACCAGCGGTCCCTCTCACCTGCTCCTGAGTCATGCGCAGCTCTTGCAGGACCACGGGCAAGGAGATCTCTTCCAAGTCACTAGAGAAGGCAGAGCAAACCACGGAGGAGCGTTTTTTATATCTCAGGGCAAGTAGCGGAGACCCTCGCAGCCCCGCCATCCCGCAGTGACCGGCCAAGGAAAGCCCCCTTCAGTGGCTTCTTCCACCGGAGGCTTCTCGGGCGACCCGGCTCAAGAGCCTGGCTCCTACTCAAGAGGAGAAGTCACCAGAGAGGACCAGCTCACCCCACCCCACCCCATTTTGTCCCCACACTATCAGCCTGACTCCAAGTCTCCATTTTGCCTGGAAAGCCTAGCTGATTTAAAAAAAAATAAATAAAAGAAAGGTGCTGATCTAGGCCAGGGCTCTCCAACCTTGGGTCCCCAGATGTTGCTGGCCTACAGCTCCCAGCATACCCAGCCAGAATTTATTTATTTATTTATTTATTTATTTATTATATTATATTTATACCCCACCACTTTCCTTCAAGGAACCCAAGGCGGCTTACATAATCCTCCTCCTCCTCTCCATTTTATCCTCACAACAACCCTGTGAGGTAGGTGAGGCTGAGAGTCAGTGACTGCCCCAAGGTCATCCAGTGAGTTTCATGGCTGAGCAGGGGACTAGAACCCGGATCTCCTGAGTCCCAGTCCCAACACTCTCACCACTACGCCACACTGGCTCATGTCTAATGGCAAGGCATTCTGGGAGCTGTAGTCCAGCAACATCTGGGGACCCACGGTTGGAGAGCCCTGATCTAGGACAAAGACGGGTTGCTTTCTTTTCCATTCCCCCGGATTTCTTCTCTCTCTTTGCCTCTCTGCTGTTCCATCTTCCACCACATCAAGCCCTTTACCCGGGCAAGCTGAAGCATCATCCTGCAGCTGCCCTGGGCTCGCGGCTGCCCGATTTTCCTCTCTCCATACGTGAGCCTGGGGACCATCTCCTCTTCTTCGGGGGACGAGGCCGTGGATTCAGAGGAAGTGTCTGAGTCAGGAAGGACACGGACCTCAGAGCAACCTGTAACCAGTGTGGCGTAGTGGTGAGAGCGTCGGACTGGGACTCGGGAGAATCCGGGTTCTAGTCCCCGCTTGGCCATGAACTCACTGGGTGACTTTGGGCCAGTCATGGACTCTCAGCCTAACCTACCTCACAGGGTTGTTGTGAGGATAAAATGGAGAGGAGGAGGAGGAGGATTATGTAAGCCGCCTTGGGTTCCTTGCAGGAAAAAAGGCGGGGTATAAATGTAATAATAATAAATAGACGCCCCTGCCGGTCCTGACAGCTCCAGCACAAAAAGAGGCCATCTTGCCAGTACCTCTCCCACCTGAGGCGGTCACGTCGCCTTCCCCTGGCCTGCCCCCACCCCCAAAGAATCCTCTTCAGAGGACAATCTGGGGGCCTCCTGTGCCAGACACCCCAGGGAACAAGCTGCGTCAGGGGCCCCAGGGAGGGCCAGGACGCCCTCAAGAGAGCGGGCTTCAGATATTCCCCCTCAAAAGGGGGAAAGCTCTGCTCCTCCGTCAGAGGGGGACGCTGAGGCAGCCCGAGAATGCCGGTGTGCCTGAAGATACAGGCAAAGGAGTGCCCGTGTGCAGAAGAAGAATCCTCGAGAGTAAAGGCCTCCTTGTGAGCAAGGCTCTCCTCATGAGTAGGACTTTGGCCAGGGGGGCCTGTGATGAGCGGGCAGCAGCTAAGCCCTGGGAGGGGCTCTGGGAGCCTTCAGTTCCAGTCCAGCCCACTGCTGGGACAACATCTTACAGCCACCTCCAGAGCCTTGAACCCTTGTTTCTCTGACTCTGTTGCACTGTGACGGAAACCTCTGTGCTGCTGCTGACCGTTGGGACTCCCGCTTGACTCTGCTTCTCGGACTGCGCTAGTGTTTGGCTGCTCGCCTGTCTTTGAACCTTGGCTGTGCCTCCTCGGGACTTTCTTCTTGGAACTCGCCTTCTTGCCTGGTGACGCGGAGCCTGTAACGCTCGCCTGTTCACTGACTACTCCTGCCTTGAACTGAACTGTGTCCTCTTGCTGGACTGAAACCAACTGTGCCTGACCTTTTGCCTGTTTACTGACCTGCCGCCTGGATTTGCCCCTTAGCTCGCCCTAACGCTGAGTCTGACCCCAGCCATAGCAGGCCGTGCCCTGAACTCTGAGGACTCCAGGCCAGAAGCCCACAGTCGCTCCTTGAACATCTCGTGATGCTACCTGCATCCCGAGTGCTTGCCTGTGCCCTGGAACCCGGACACTGCTTCGCTTTGCCTTGCCTTAACTCAGTGCTTCTCAAATAGTGGGGCGGGGCCCCCAGGGGGGGCACGAGGCTCCGTAAAGGGGGGCTCGTTTGACCTCAGTTAAAAGTTTTTTTTAATATTGTGTTCCTTTAAATCCTGTGCTCCTTTAAATCTTTTCTGCTACAGTTAATAAAGCTATTCTTTGTTGTAAATTGATCCACATTTCTTTCTTTTTTTATTCTCTTATACGTTAATAAGGATACAGTGTTATGCAGAGGTGTACTTATAACAATTTTATAGACAAATGATACTATTTACAGTCGCGCGGGGCGCGCGAAATGTTTTCTTCTTCCTAGGGGGGGCATGACAGAAAATAATTGAGAAGCACTGCATTAACTCCAAACAAGGTTATCTCCCCCAACGTGTCTGGACCGCTCACCTATAACACCGCCATGCTCAGTTATTTGCTTCTAAAATGAGAGATCCTGAGTGCTGAAACGTCCTGGGAAGCCACATAAAATCTGTCCTGGAAACCTCTTGCTCTCTGCCTCAGATCTGTGGGAGCTGGCTGTGGTTACTCAGTTGTGGGAGAAAGGCACTCTGCACATGCCCAGAGATTATATGATGCCTTCGCATGTTTCGAGGCTGAGCCCTGGAACAAATAAAGCCCTGTCTGTCTGGCATGCTCACCCGTTCTTAACGTTAAGATGCCGCAGGAGCAGCACGCTGCCGAAGGGCAACGCGTCCATGTCTTCTGTGGCTGTGCACCAGGCGTGCCCAGACTTCACCAGAGCCGCACAGGTAGCTTCCGCCTCAGCTGGAGCCTAAGACCCAGACAAAAGGAGGGAAAGAAGTCCCCTGTGGTGCAAGTATATGGAAACATGCTGTACTGGACACGCACAAAAATCTGTGTTTAGTGTCTAGTACTCTAACCCAAGATGGAGACAAGTTTTTATCTGTCTCCACCTTGGATTTGAGTTTCCAGTTTGCCTACTGCATAACTTTTAGGTCACAAAGAGATTCCAAAAAGCCACATGCAAATAAAATGCACACCCAAACCCCTCCGTCCCCATTGCATCTTTTCTCTTTGCTTGAGTCACGCGACTGTCAGGAAGCGGACATTTTGCTCATTTCCCATGCTTTTATTTTCCTTTTATTTCCAGGACCGAGTGAACACTCTTTAGCATGAAAAAACAAACCCTGCAGGAAAGGTTAACGAATTAAATGAGCTGTCTGAGCATGGACACAAAGGACAAGTTTGAAAGCAATTTCCAGAAGGGCAGCCGTATTAGTCTGCGGCAGCAAAAACTACCAGGAGTCTTTTGACACCTTACAGATGAACATGTTTATTATGGCAGAAGCTTTAGTGGAATGGCATATGATGAAGTCGGCTGTAGTCCACAAAAGCTTGTGCCGCAATAAATTGGTTAGTCTTTAAGATGCCACAAGACTCTTCATCGTTTAAGTCTGAAAATGTTTCCTGCAGACACTTAATAAGTACAGATGAATCCATCTTGGGTCACTTCCTCCCTCACAAGTCTGTACAATTGGGACTGCCTTTGGATTGGCCCACCAAGCCATGGGTCCGTGAGGTCACACACGACCCAGCCTCACAAAGCCACAGTTGCCCATGTGCCGGTAATATTCCACTTGGACTACTGTACTGCCCAACGCTTCTCTGGTAGAAAAAGGACACCCAGCTGTTACCTGCACACAGGGAACCCCCAAGTAACCCAGAAGGGTCTCAGAGTCTTTTCTCGGGAGCCGATGTGTGGATTCACCTGCGGCAGAATCTGAAAAGGAGCAGGAGCAGCGTCAGGACTGGGGGGGTCCCGTTACAGTACCTTCAAATGCTGAGAAGCGGCACCTCCCTCTGCTGAAAGGGGGAGTGACCTCCCCATAGTGGGGATGTGGGAAAGTCCTGGACGCTCTTACCTGCAGCTCCCTTCCTGGCTCCAGAGGCTGCTGCTCGTCTGGCCAACTGCAGGGGAAAACCAGAGGTACAGCGCTACTTACCCTTCCCGGGGCTCTCGTTCCTTCCTCGCCCCATGTGGCACCCTGAGCCCTTTCCTAGAGAGACCTCTAATCCTCCCCCTCCGCCACATTTTAATTGTTGTTTTAATGAATTTGGACCACCACCCTATGAATTTGGTAATGAAGGACATTACTAGAAATCAATCCACAATACAGCACCCCATTCCTCCAGACACCCCAGGGATCCTCTCTTACGAACCACCGTCTGCTTGAGGTCTGGGGGTTTCCCGTCAAACACAAACACTGGTTTGATGCCTTTTTCGAGGAGATGCATCGTCCGGTAGAACAGCCCCTGCAATGCACTGAGAAAGGAACACAGGAGGCAGTGAGCAGCGTGGAGCAGGGGAAAGGCAGAGCCAAGCAGAGCCACAGAAGGAATCGGAAATGCGGGGTGTGTGTGTGTGTGTGTCACGCAGAGTGTGAGGTGCAGGGAGGCGCCTGCAGAGCTCTGGAGTACAAGCTCAGCTGATGCCAACACGCTTCACTGCTGTGGAAATGGAGCAGGAGTAGGGGGATGAAAAGACCTGCCCACCTTGTGGGCAACGGCCCTGCCACGGCCAGCGTGGAGGCAACAATTGGACCACTAGCCCGGGGTAATTCTAACTGCCCTGGAAACCCCCCCTGCTTAAAGCAATCGCGAGAGGAAGCAACTTCCCCTCCCCGGCCCCTCTGCAGTTGCTCACCTGATATTTTGCCCGTGGCGGTTGATGATCTTGGGCATCGCGGTGCGGAACTGGTAAATGGCCACGGAGGCATCCACAGCCACCACGCGGCCTGAGCCGAGCGGGAGGAAAAGAGAAAGGTTTGCTGAGCTTCAAGCCACGCTCAAAGTGGGGGTGGGGCTGGGGACCCCACCCCGCTTCTTTTCAGGCGGACATAGCTGAGTCCGGCCTAACCATCCCACTTCCTGTTTTGTCCCCCTTGGAAACCATCCTGCTGCCTCCTTCAAAACCACCCCACTCCGGGTACCGCCCCAAAGTTAGGGCCGCACTCTCCATCTCTCTCTTCCTGCTGTCCCGAGAAAAGTGCCACGCACCTGCTTCTAGTCCTCCTGTCCACTGCTTTGCCACCCAGTCGTGGAAACGGCAGTGAGGGTGAACGCGGGGGGGGGGGGGGAATCCATCAATGTCAATATGGAGGGGCTGCGGCTCATAGGAAAGTAGAGTTGGAAGGGGCCTACAAGGCCATCAAGTCCAACCCCCTGCTCAATGCAGGAATCCAGGTCAAAGCATCCCCGACAGATGGCCGTCCAGCTGCACCTTGAATGCCTCCAGAGTGGGAGAGCCCACCACCTCCCTAGGTAGTTGGTTCCATTGTCTTATTGCTCTGACAGTCAGGAAATTTTTCCTGATGTTTAGGTGAAATCTGGGTTCCTGTAACTTGAGCCCATTATTCCGTGTCCTGCAAACTGGGATGATCAAGAAGAGATCCTGGCCCTCCTCTTTGTGACAACCCTTCAAGTACTGGAAGAGTGCTATCATATCCAAAGAGCTTACACCAGGGGTCCCGAACAGGACGCCCAGGGGATCTCCAACAGTGCCCACAGAGTTCTCCACTCCCTGCCCCCTTCAAAAATTTATTTTTAATTTAAAAAAAAAAACCTTGGAAAACATTAGGGCAGCAGGTTCTCCTTCCTCTTCCTGCACCTGCTGCTGATCAGCTGTGTGGCAGGCAAGAAGAGAAGGAAAGAGGTGCCTCCTGGCCCCGCCCAGTCTTCTTCCACCAGCACAGCCCTTTCCCTTTTGCTCACTCTCTCTCCACTCCCAGCCTATAGCCTCGCTGTTTCTCTTCTACCCTCACTATTTCTCTTGCTTCCCCATCTCAGTGGGGCTCAGTGGTGGCGCCTCTGGTTTGCGTGCAGAAGGTCCCCAGTTCAACCCCCCCTCCCCGGCAGCATCTCCAGGGGGGGAGCTAGGGAAGGGCCCAGCCTGAAACCGGGCGGGGGGGGGGGGCAGCCGCTGCTGCCAGTCTGTGTTGACAGTGCTGGGCCAAAGGGACCAAGCGGAATGTATTATAAATAAATAAGACTCTCTCCCCCCCCCCTTTTTGCTGCAACAGGGCTAACTAGGCTGCAGCCCTTCTGGAAATGAGCCACTTTGTCCAGTTTGTACCCAGAGGGGTTAAACGGTGCAGGGGGGCGGGGGGAAGAGCAGGGTCTTTAGGTCCATTTTCCATGTTCTGCTACAGCTGGTATCGGGTAGCTTCCTGAATCCATGTTAGAAATAGGAAACCAAAGAGGGACAGAGATTTATGTTTTGTAGGTGAATTCATCTGGAATTATGCAGAAGTGTGGTTCTGTATAGGTGGCCGTGCTAGATCCCGTACATGTTTACCAGCCAGGCAGTGAGCCCCATGGAGTTCAATGGGCTTACTCCCAGGCAGTCATGCACAGACCTCCCCTTGCAGAGTCCGCGGGCACTGCGCTGTCCTCCCTCCCTTCCACACGAGCCTGGGGACGGCAGTTGCAGCAGCGCAGACGCGCAGGGCTGCCTTGCCTTCTCTCGCAAAGAAGAGATGCCCCGGCTGAGGCCAGCCCGCCGCACGCACGCGCTGCTGCTTCCGCCTCCCGGGCGGATCCGCTTCCCCGTTCGGGAACGCGCGCCGGCCGCGCGCGCACCCCAGGACCGCGGCAGAGGCCCGCACGCCACAACGCAGGGGCGCGGCATTTCCGACACACGGGAGTGCTTTGTGTGCGTGTATATCTGAGGCGGCGGGCCCGGGGGGGGGGGCTATGAAACGGGTGGAGGGAAAGGCACTCTGCATATGCTCAGAGGGGCCGCCCCTTGTCGCGCAGCTGCTCCGCCCTTCCCGCTGCACGAACGCGAGTTTCCAACGTAGGTCGGGCCACCTTGACGCTTTGGGCACGGGGTGGGGGCTACTCCCTGGACCCGCCACCGCCACCCCTCGGGCTGCGAGGCGCGCGCCTCTCCCGGCCCCGCTCTTGACGGATCCCGGGAGAGCCCTTCGCGCGCCGGCGGGGGCCGGCAGCAGGGCGGCGGACCGGCGGGCGCGGCGCTCACCGCGGAACTGCTCCAGCGGGACGGAGCTCACGGCGTCCGGCGCCTCGGTCTTGATCAGCTCGGCCAGCTTGGCGATCCCCATGGGCGGGCGAGGCGGAAGGCGCAGCCGAGCCGGGCGGCGGCGGCTGGAGCGGGGAGCGCGCACAGGCGGAGCCCAGAAGGAGGCAGCCCAGCGGGCTTCGGTTGCGCCAGCCGCGCGGGAGTGCCTCTGAACGTGGGCAAAGTGCCTCCCGCTCCCAGCCAGCTCACTCTCCCGCGTTCAGCTAGGGCTTTAACGGGAACCTCTTGTTGCGCGTCTGCAGGCAACCAATTTCCGACAGGGAAAGCGGCATCACGCTGGGGCAGAGTAGCCTAAAGAAGGCAGGCCGGTGGGCTCTGCCCCGAAGCGCTTGCGACGACTAGCCGCCCCCCCCCGCGAACACACGAGGGCAGCCTTCTCCAACCCGGTTGCGTGCTCCTCACATGTGTTGGGACGTTTGCCGGCTGGGAATGATGGGAGTTGCAGTCCCAACACATCTGGAGGGCAAGGCGGCGACGCGACCTGCCCTTTGGAAGAAAATAAATAATGCCACTGAAGAGCAAAACGTGGGAAAGCTTTGGAGAGCTCCGCGCTCTGGCCAGCGATCCTGGCAGCCAGCTCGTGAGGGGATGCTGCTGACTCCTGTGTCAGTGGGGCTCCTCATCCATTGCAGCGGTCATTCTGAGCTGCATAGGAGCTACCCATGGTGCTGAAATCCACCCCCAAACTGGGTTCACCACCATGGATAGTTCCTATAAAGCTCAGAATAAAAGCTGCAACGGATAAGGAGTCCCACTGGCACAGGAGTCACCAACCTCCCCCTTTCAAAGCATGTTTAAAGGAAACAAAACCTCTGTCGTCGCTTGGGAAGCTTCCTCGGGGCAGAGACTTCTCTTCTTTTTGATGCTAGCCCGACCTGCTGCTCATCTCACTTAATTGGCTCTTTTCGAAACCCATAGATCAGCCTTTCCCGACCCTGTTTAAGAACCCGGTGCTTCCCCGCTCGAAAGGCCGGACTGCTATCCACGCAAATGCCCGCCTTGGCCTGATGATAGGCAACCTGAAGTGCTTATGACCCGCAACGCTTGCTTTCCTCTACTGGCAGGTGCTACTGCGCGCGCTCACAGTATCCTGCGACTGCCCAGTGGCATCCACTGAAGCCCGTGCCCTTTCCTTGCCCTTACCTTGGAATTTCCAATCTAATTTTAAAATGTGGCCAACAGGAAGGAAGGACGGAGTGCCTAGGGATCGCTTATATTAAGGATCTAGTACAGTATACGTAACGGGGAAATTCAGGGACGCCCTCCAGTGAGAAATCTCCCCTTTCATTCTCTCCACCGTTCAGCCTCTTTAGGTTTCGGTATTGCTGCTCTAGCCGAAGTCGCCCTATGCTATGGCCTCCCCTCTTTCCTCGTCTCTATGCTCCCGCTGTGCCGCTCTAGCCTAGGTGAACTCGCTGTCGGAAGCTTGGCGGACCGCTCGCCCGCGGGGAGAGACGGGCAGGGTAGGGAGCGGGGCTCGGGAAGGGCAAGGCGGCGCCGGGGGGCGGGGCGGGGGGAAAGATGCAGCCGCTGCCCCCGGCACGAAGGGGAGCCCGCCGCCCCCCGGCTCTGGGCTTGCCCGGGGCCCTGATCTCTGATGTGCCCGTCGTCGCCTTGGCCCCCGGGCCGCCCTCGCCTGCATGCCGTCGAGGCAAGCAAGGCATTCTTCTGACCCCGGTCCTGATCCGTGACGCGCCCATCGCCATGGCATCTGGGCGTGTGCGCTCTCTAATTGGGAAATTCACCGAGGGAGCTGCCTCCTAACGAGCCAGGCCGCTAAACAGGGTCTCGGGGAGAGAATTGGGTACTCCCCAGACTTCCAATGGAGATGCCGCCAGGGATGGAACTCCGGGTCCCCCGTCCCCCCCCCTGCGTGCCCGGCAGGTGCGCCGCCACTGCGCTTGCGGAGCTCCCGGGAAGGATGCGGCGCGGCTCTCCAGTCAGGGCCGGTGCAAGGCAGTTTGGTGCCCTAGGCAAGATCAGATATTTAGCGCGCGCCCCCCCCCCATTCCCACTTGAGCCGTCTAGAATTGTGAAATTCCATCTACTACAAGTCAAGATATGATTGGTAAAACAAACTTGGTGAAATACGCATTTTAGCGCTGTATTTTTCCCCCCAAGGCGTTCCTGGCGCCCCCTTTAGCCCTGTGCCCTAGGCAGCTGCCTAGTTGGCCCTGTCTCCAGTCCAGGTTAAATGCACCACCACCAGGGCCACCTCGGCTGGTTGCGCAGCACATCCCGTTTGGATGCAGCCGGAACGGGGCTCAGATTGGGGGTGGGAAGCAGAGGGGGGGTGTCTGTGAGTGAGAGCCATAATAAGCCGCATCCCCCGACTCCCCCCACGCCACCCCACCCCCGTTTCCGCGGGCATTCCGCGATCTGCATCCACCCATCACCACATCGTCGTGATAGAATGCCACCGGCGCAAGGGGATCGGGCTCGTCCTCTTTTTTCCTGCTCAGAGAAAGGAGGCGCTCTTCGCATGCTCGGCGCTTTGTCAGCGAGGAGGGGGAGGCTGGACCCCGAGTGGGGAAGGGGATTCATTGCTTGGGTGTGTGTGTGTGTGTGTGTGGAAGAAGTCTGGTAGGCAGGAGCGGAGCGCTTTCATTTCAGAGCAATCATCTCCAGATTGTAGGGCAGCTTTCCCCGACCTGGTACCCTCCGGCTGTGTAGGACTACAACTCCCATCATCCCTAGCCAGTATGGGATGGGGAGTTCCAGATCCTACACATCTGGAAGGCCCCTGGTTGGGAAAGGCTGTTACAGAGCAGAGGTGCAGAACCCGAGGGCCAAATTCAGTGTTGGAGAAACTGGGGGGGGCATTCCAGTGGTGCGCGGGGGGCTGAAGGCAAAAGGACAGAACACCCGAAAGAACCCGGCCTGTTTTAGCTTCGAGCCCTTCCTGCCAGGCACTAAACCTCAGGAGAGGCATTTCCACCTTTTAGAACAGCGTCGCTGGCTGGGGCATGCTGGGAGTTGTAGGCCAAAAACATCTGGGGACCCAAGGTTGGAGAACACTGTTTTTAGAAGAGGCAGCCGGGACTGCAAACGCCACCGGGGAAACCACCAGATGATCAGCAGTTCCGGGGAAGGGGGTGGCTCTCTGGAGGACCACCGGGGGAGTGGCAGATAAAGACCCCGGGGGGCAAGCCGGATCCTGCACCACGGGCCTGAGGACTGACCCACCTGCCCTAAGGAGAGCCCTGCGGGATCCATCCAAGACCAAGCAGACACCCATGAGAGGGCAGGAACACAACAACTCTCTCCTGTTGTTGCTTCCCAGCAACTTCTCAGTGGTAGACTGTTTCTGAACCTGGGGGGGTTCCATTTTATTTATTTATTTATTTATTTTTCAGTAATGCCTTGGATTGCAAGTAACTTGGTTTGAGAGCATTTTGCAAGACAAGCAAATTTTTAAATATTTATTTATTTATTTATTTGATATACAAGCGACGTCTTGCAATACAAGTACTGTAGTATGGCTCTCACCACTACACCTTCATGATGTAGCCAATCCTCTTCCTCCCTGAATTTTGTCTAATCCCCCTTTAAAGCTGGGGGCTGTCAACACATCCTGTGACAGGCAGTTCCATAAACCCATTGCTTTGACTTTTGCCTGTCCTGAACCTCCTGCCAAGCAGTTTCATTTGAATGACTGCCAAGTTCTAGGATTATGAGAGAGGAAGAAGAAACTCCCTCCCAAAGGACAAGGGCAGGCCAAGCAGCCGTTTAATCCCCTGCTACACTTTTGTATAACCAGAACTACATAAATACACATACCTAATCATATGCCGAGGTTTTTCTTTTGCCAGTGTGGCCAGTTTGACACAATAACTAGGACAAAGCGTGGCGGCTGGGCTGGCCCTCCAGCATGTGCAGACTTGCTTTTGGCTGGAATAAGCAAGGCTCCATTCATCCATCGTAGGTGAGATTAGGATTCAGAGACACCCTCCCTGCCTTTGCTGGTTTCGTGGCTATGTCAGGCAGGCTCTAGGGCAGGGCTCTCCAACCTTGGGTCCCCAGATGTTGCTGGCCTACAGCTCCCAGCATACTCAGCCAGCATGACTAATGGCAAGGGATTCTGGGAGCTGTAGTCCAGCAACATCTGGGGGCCCAAGGTTGGAGAGCCCTGCTCTAGGGCCGGGGTCTCTGGAGGGAATCAAGCCTGCTCAGAGCGCCCCAGCCTCAGTAAACCAAGTAGGCCGCTCAACAAGATTATTATTATTATTATTATTATTATTTATATTTATTTATCGCCCATCTGGCCGGCAACCGGCCACCCTGGGCGATGTACATAGAATAAAAACAATAAAATACATTTAAAACAATATAAAATTTTTAAACTCTTAACCCACCCCATATTCCTGCCTGAATTATTATTATTAATAATAATAATCTGCTACGGATGGCCTTCTCCCTGTCCCATCAGCCAGAGAAACCAGGCTGGTGGGGACTAGGAGGAGGGCCTTTTCTGTGGCAGCCCCCAATTGATGGAACTCTCTCCCCAGTGACCTCCGCCATGCCCCTTCCTTGATTAGCTTCCACCGGGCATTAAAAACGTGGCTTTTCAGGCGGGAATATGGGGTGGGTTAGGATTTTTAAGTTTTGTACTGTTTTTAATTGTGTTTTATACTGTGTGTGTGTGTGTGTGTTTTCCCCCCCTCTTGTGTTTTATTGGACTGTACATCACTGGATGTCTGGTCAGATGGGCGATTCATAAATATAATAAATAAATAAATAAATAAACCAGGGAGAGTCCTGCACAGGGCAACCCAACACATTCTTTCACCCCAGTGGGTGATCCTGGAAATGTTCCCCAGGGGCCGCATGCAGTGCCAATTGTGCCACGGTCTGTGGCTTGCTTGGCACCCTCAGACGGTTTCCTGTCCCAAATGACTTGGCTGGGGTTGCTGATGTGGGAGAGCCGGCTCTGCTCCGGTCCACCTTTCCAACGGAGCGGAGCGTGCGATAATCCTCTCCCCATCTTCCCTTGCAGAGCCGCTGCCCTGATGCCCGCCTGGCCTGACGTGGCGACTGGGGTGCTCTCCGACCTCCTACTGTGTGCCGTGTGCCTTGGCTCCAGCATGCAGACCTTCCAGGTGGGAAAGGGGGCTGGCTGGCGTCCTCTTTGGGGGATGCATCTGGAGTGTCCCCTTGCCTTCCTCGGCCTTTGCAAGAGAAGATGGTTTGGAATGGGACGAGTAAACCGTTGCTGTTTCTCTGTGACTGCCTTCGCCACTCCGGCACCCTCCTTGTAGTGTTGGACTACAACTCCCATCACCCCCCCAGCTAGCACGGCCATTGGATTGGGGAAGGCTGCATTAGCCCAGTGTTTCTCAACCTTGGGTCCCCAGATGTTTTTGGCCTACAACTCCCAGCATGCCCCAGCCAGCATAGCTGGCTGGGGCATGCTGGGAGTTGTAGGCCAAAAACATCTGGGGACCCAAGGTTGAGAAACACTGCATTAGCCAGTCAGTATCTGTGCTCGCCCCCTGCCCTGCCACTTCCCGAGGGGTCTCGCCTATGACACCCCACTGAAGAGGAGTTGTAGCCTGACACACGTTTCCAGGGCGCCAGCTGGGGCCGTCCGTCCTGTGATATAAAACACGCTCCCCTACGAAGCGAGCCTATAGACCTGGAGAGAAGCCGGGAAAGTGGGGGAGGGGGCTTGTGACACAGTTGGGGGTCTGGAGCACCACTATTTTGAGGGTGCATCCACACCCGCTAGGACCCTTAGAAGCATCGGGAGCTGCCGTTTACAGAGTCGGACCCCGGGTCCATCCAGCCCAGTATTGTCGAGACAGACTGGCAGCAGCCGGGAGCTCTCCAGGGTTTCAGGCAGGAGTCTTTCCATCCCTACGTGGAGATGCTGTTGGGGATCGAACCGGGGACCTTCTGCATGCATAAGAACATAGATTCATAGATCATAGAGTTGGAAGGGGCCTACAAGGCCATGGAGTCCAGCCCCCTGCTCAATGCAGGAAACTAGAGGAGGGGTCTCCCTTCCAAGTCATAACCAGGCCTGACCCTGCTTAGCTTTCCACGCTCAGACAAGCTGAGCCAGCGTGACCTCTAATGTCTGTACACAGAAGAAGAATCATAGAATCATAGAATCATAGAAAAGTAGAGTTGGAAGGGGCCTACAAGGCCATCGAGTCCAACCCCCTGCTCAATGCAGGAATCCAGGTCAAAGCATCCCTGACAGATGGCTGTCCAGCTGCACCTTGAATGCCTCCAGAGTGGGAGAGCCCACCACCTCCCTAGGTAGTTGGTTCCATTGTCTTATTACTCTGACAGTCAGGAAATTTTTCCTGATGTTTAGGTGGAATCTAGGTTCCTGTAACTTGAGCCCATTATTCCGTGTCCTGCAAACTGGGATGATCGAGAAGAGATCCTGGCCCTCCTCTGTGTGACATCCCTTCAAGTACTGGAAGAGTGCGATCATATCTCCCCTCAGTCTCCTCTTCTGAAGGCTAAACATGCCCAGTTCTTTTAGTCTCTCCTCATAGGGCCTTGTTTCCAGAGCCCTGCTGGATCAGGCCAAGGGTCCATCTCGTCCAGCATTCTGTTCACACAGTGGCCAACCAGCTTGCCCACGGGATCCCACAAGCAGGACAGGAGTGCAACAGCACCCTCCCAGTTGTTCCGCAGCAACTGGTGTACATGGGCATACTGCCTCTGATACTGGAGGTAGCACAGAGCCATCAGGACTAGTAGCCATTGATAGCCTTCTCCTTCATGAATTTGTCCAATCCCCTTGGGATGATGCTTTTGGGTTCTAGTATTATGAGAGACGGAGAAAAACATCTCCCTGTCCACTTCCTCCACACCGTGCATAATTTGGTACACCACTATCATGTCTCCCCTTACTTGCCATTTTTCTAAGCTGAACAATCCCAGCTGCTGTAACCTTTCCTCATAGGGGAGCTGCTCCAGCCCCCTGGATCATTTGAGTTGCCCTTTTCTGCATTTTTTCCAACTCTGCAATACCCTTTTTAGGTGCGCTGACCAGAACTGTACACAGTATTCCAAGTGTGGTCTCACCATGGATTTGTATAAAGGGCGCATGATCTTGGCAGTTTTATTTTCAATTCCTTTCCTAATTATGCCCAACATGGAGTTTGCCTTTTGCACAGCCGCCGCCGCACACTGGGTCAAGATTTTCTTCGAGCTGTCCACCACAACCCCAAGGTCTCTTTCTTGGTCAGTCACCGCTGGCTCCACGCTCCTTCTGGCCTGCCGTTCAACTGCCTCTCTCTCTCTCTCTTTGCAGATCAACCGCGGGGCGGCCTCTGGGTTTCTCCTGCAGGCCCTTGTGCCCCTGGTGGAAATGGCGGCCCTGCTCGCTGCGCCCCTTGGGCTCGGCTTGGCACCTGCTGCCCAGCCCCCAGATGCCGCCTGGGTCTCCACGGTGGTTGGTCTCCCGCTGCTGGTGTTTGGCTTCCACTGGCTGAACGGCGACTGCTCCACGGCCAACGTCCTCTTGGTGGGGTCGCTGCTCCTGGCCGGAGGCTGGGACTACTTCACGGATGAAGGCAAGGCCATGGTGGCCCATTCTGTCACCGTGGTGGCCTCCGTCACTATCCTGATCGTTTCGATCTTCACCGGCAATGCCTATGGGATTCTGGGCAGCCTCCTGGTGGGCACCGGTGGTCTGCTGGCGGGGACCAAGCTGCAGCAGCTGCTGGCACTCCGCAAGAGAGACGTCCTCCGTGGCCTCATGGCAGCAGCCAACCTGGCTTTGCAGTGGGCTTTCCAGACGCAGCACCAGGAACTGGGGCGAGGCAGTGGGGGGCCACTGGCTGCAACCTTGGACTGATGGTGGAGAGAGAGCCTGCGGATCATTTGATGGAGCAAGGTTGAAGAGGTGGGTCCCAGGAACCGCTCCAGGGTTTCAGGAACTGCTGGTGCTCAACTCTGGGAGCGCATGCAGCATCATTTCCGATGTAGCAAGGGGTTCTGGGGTACTCAGGTGGGCCGTGGGTCAGTGGTAGAGCACTGCTCTCCAGGTAGGACCGAGGAAGACCCCTGCCTGAAACCCTGGAAAGCCCCTGCCGGTCCGCAGCACCAGTACCGGGCTAGCTGGACCAAGGGTCTGACTCAGTGGCGCCGTTTGCATGGTCAAAGCAAGCTGCGGTGGCTTGTTGTGAGCCATGGTGCGTGCAGGGCGTGCTTTGCGTAATCACCGCCCGGCCGCAGCTTGTCGTGTTGTCCGAACTTGCGCTGTATGGCTTCTTGGAGTTAAAACAACCCTCAAATTACCCATGGGCTGTTGCAGGGTCATTCGAGGGTTGTTCAACCCTCTTAACAAGCCATGCCGCTCAGGTTTGGACGACATGACAAGCAGATCGCGCCCGGTATGTGCCGCAGCTCACGGCAAGCCTCATCGGCTCGATTAAACCGCGGAGGCGTGTTTTGATTGTGCGAACTGGCCCAGCATAAGGCCGCTTCCAAGGTTCCCTCTCTCGGCTCTCAGGTTACTTCATCGCGGGTTTGTGGGGTTCATTGTGGAGCTGCAAACCTGCAGCCTCCAGAGAGGCCCAGCCCTGGGCTGGTTGGGCTGTGTGAAGGTTGCTGCATGACTCCAGTTTGTGGGAGGGGTGATAAGAACCTAAGAAGAGCCCCGGAACGGACATTTTCCAGTATTGTCCCGCCAAGCTGGATAGATGGCATCACCAAAGGGTTAGCTTGCACTTGCTGATGAAGCACTTTGGTTTTTTTGATGTTAAGTGAGAGACCAAGTTTTCCGTATGCTTCTGCAAAAGCATTTAGGATAGTTTGGAGATCATCCAGCCGTATCCCTTGACGAGCAGCAGGGTGGGCCCCAGAAGAAATCAAGCCATTGTGGAGTAGAATACAGAGTCAGGGCCGTGTAATGTTAGAGTGGGTCTGGGGAGACTCTGCCGTGAAGCTCCCTGGGTGACTTTGGGCCAGTCACTGACTCTCAGCCTAACCTACCTCACAGGGTTGTTGTGAGGATAACATGGAGGAGGAGGAGGATTTTGGGCTCCTTGCAAGAGGGGAAAAGGCAGGGTATAAATGTAATAATGTAATAATACATGTAATAATAAAAGATAAAAATAGTTCCAAGGACGAGGAGGCCTCCAGCACAGCGCCCCCACCCCACATCAGCGCATGGCTTTCTTTTTCAAAAAACGGCAGTGCTTCTTCCACCTACCCACCCCAACCTGGTTCCCTCCAGATGTGCTTGGCTGCCAATGGCCCTGCTGGCTGGGAGTGATGGGAGATGCAGTCCAACACATCTGGAGGGGCCCAGGCTGGGAAGCTGGGCTCATCGTGCTCGGCAATATCGTCTCAAACTGAAGCTACCTTCCGCTGCTTTTCACCTAGAATGGATGGCTGGAAACTGGAAAAGAAACACACTTTAAAGCTACAGTAAGTGGTGATAGCTCATTCCTCTGCTCTGAGGGCTGCAATGGGACAGAGCAAGAGGAAGCGAGGGAAAGGAAGTGGTCTGCTCCGGCTGCCTGCCACCCAAGCCAGCAGATCGATGCTCCAGGTGTTCTAGGGTGCAGCTAAGGTGGAAATGCAGGCCATGGAGGCTGATGACGGGTGAGCTGGAGAGAGTTCCCTTCTCCAGCCTGGTCATGGAGACCGCCGATGCCTCCGGTGGCACATCCAAGCAGTCTGAATGCCCCCCCCCGGCCCCCGCATAGCTTCCTTCGGGCAGGGATGTTGAAGAGTCCTTGGTCTCGAGTCACGAGTCTTTGGACCCGAGTCCGAGTCCTTGGTCCAAAATGGTGACTCACGAGTCATGAGTCACTAGTCACTCCCAAAGCTGACTCCACGAGTCCCTATTAAAATAAATGGGGGGTTTTCCCAACAAAATAAGGCTACTTCAGATGTGTGGTTTAAAATAGGTACAAGTGTGCCTTTTTATTTCAAAACTCTGCAACTGATTTTGGCAAGAACAGACCAGGCAGAAAAACCCAAAATAACCAGGCAGGCAGAGGAGGCAGGGAACCCCAAAGCAGGCAGGCAGAGGCCTTTGTCTTGGACAATTCAAACTGTGGAACTGGTTAAGAAGAGACCAGGCAGGCAGAGGAGGCTGGGAACCCCAGACAGGCAGGCAGAGGCAGCCAAACCCAAATGTCTGAAAGTTGCATTTTAGAAAAATGATTTAAAAAAATAAACGTGCTGTACTTCCTAAAACTTATCCATGTTGCATTTGAGGAACATGATTGTTTCTAAATGTTTGGCCCCCATTCTGGAACGGTGAGATCTCATCACAATTCCACCCTCACTGAACACCCGCTCCACTGGTGATGAACTTGCTGGAACCAGAAACACACTCGGAGCAGCCACACAGAGTAATCTCAGGCCCTTCTTCTGCCTCTCCCAAGTACGCAACACACCAATCAAAATAAATCTTGACACACTGTTGGGGCTGCACTCCTGGTAGCCGTCCATAGTGGCCGAGCAGCGGCACACCTCGCTTCCATGCGCTCTTCGCCGGCAGTCACGCTCCTCTCCACTCCTTCTGGCACAGCCCAGGGATGTTGAAGAGTCCTTGGTCTCGAGTCTCGAGTCCTATTAAAAATATTGGGACCCGAGTCGAGTCAGAGGGGGGGACTCAGTCCGACTCACGAGTCGAGTCCTCGAGTCCGAGTCCCCATCCCTGCCTTCGGGTCCTGCTTTGCTGTCCTGCTCCTAGGCCGGCAAGTGCCGCAGTCCAGGCTCGGATAGCCTCAGGAATAACAAAGAGAGAAATCAGGCCAGGGCAGGGTCATACACAAGAGATCCAGTATAGTGAGCAGGAGAAGGCAGAGCTGAGGTGGTCAAAGCGGTCCAGAGTTCAGTTCGCAGGAGCCAGTTGTATCAAGCATCAAGGCCAGTCAGGGGGTGTCCAAAGAGTGGTCCGGGGGGGGGGGCAGCCGAACGTCCAGAATAGCAAGGTGAAGCACAGAGGTTAAAATGCTGCTGTCTGCAGCAACAGGCTGGCTTCAGCTGGGCTAATTTATAGCTGCTCATTAATCAGCACGGCTGGTTAATTAGGTCAGTATGTTGCTTTTAAGGGAGGCCCCATGCTGTGGTTTCCTTTTTGTTCTTGTTGCTTCTCGTGTTTGATCCTACCTGGTTCAGAGGGATGAAGTATCTCAGGCTCTGATTCCTGCATTTGGGGGAGTTCGGGAACAGCACGGGAGGGGCCAGGTTGCTCTTCTGATGGATCCAGGGGGGTGGGGGCTGCAGGGATGTTGAAGAGTCCTTGGTCTCGAGTCACGAGTCGAGTCACAAGTCTTTGGACTCGAGTCCGAGTCCAAGTCCTTGGTCCAAAATGGTGACTCCCGAGTCCCGAGTCACTCCCAAAGCTGACTCCATGAGTCCCTATTAAAATCAATGGGGTTTTCCCCCAACAAAATAAAGCTACTTCAGATGTGTGGCTTAAATAAATAAATTCTAGGCACAAGTGTGCCTTTTTATCTCAAAACTCTGCCACTGATTTTGACAAGAACAGACCAGGCAGACAAACCCAAAATAACCAGGCAGGCAGAGGAGGCGGGGAACCCCAAAGCAGGCAGGCAGAGGCATTTGTCTTGGACAATTCAAACTGTGGAACTGGTTAAGAAGAGACTAGGCAGGCAGAGGAGGCAGGGAACCCCGAACAGGCAGGCAGAGGCAGCCAAACCCAAAATGTCTGAAAGGTTGCATTTTAGGAAAATGATTTTAAAAAATAAGCTTGGATTGTTACTGCAACTGGGTCCAGGCAGCACCTGCAGGTGGCATCAAGCAGGGATGTTGACGAGTCCTTGGTCTCGAGTCCCGAGTCGAGTCTCGAGTCCCATTAAAAATATTGGGACTCGAGTCCGAGTCGAGTCAGAGGGGGGACTCAGTCCGACTCACGAGTCGAGTCCTCGAGTCCGAGTCCCCATCCCTGGGGGGCTGTCAGCCGAAGTCTCCAGGTCCTCGCCTGGCTCTGGCTGGGGCCCGCTGTGCTGGCTCCCCCACTCCTGTTCTTCATCAGATGAAGCCTCCTCCAGGTAGGGCATGACACTCGCATCCAGCTGTTTCCATAAGAGCTGTAGCAAAGGATTCTGTGCCAGCGTTTCGCAAGCTTATCTGGAAGTCGAGGCCAGGCCTCTGGTCATTCCAAACACAGATAGGCATGTGGCTTTTGCTTTCCAGCCTCCGAGACGGCTCTGAATGCCAGTGTCGTGGAATCTCCCCTTGTCCGATCTGGAGGCCCACTGGAAAGATAAACAACTCTGCCTTTAGTAAAGCAAGTATTTTATTGTTAGCCTGATCGGAGGTAAATTCCTGGCACAGATACAAGGAAAGTACAAGCTCAGAGACGTATACTCGTGCAAAGAAGAAATCTGCTCCTGGAAGAAACCAGTAAGCCTTTAACCTTATTTGGGCTTGCTGTCACACACACATTCACACAGGAAAAAACATTAGCTGCTTGGTGTTTTTAACTTCTGACACAGTTAGTGATTCCTTATTATCTGGGAGCGCAGACATACTGTCTTCTGCATGTTAGGATATTTTCACTAACTCCACAGACTCTGCCTTCTGGATGAACATGTCAAGCTGACAGATTCAACTCTGACACAGTTCATAGACACTGTGAAGGACCGCCGCCAGTCCGTTCCTGCGAGATCAGGAGCTGTGCGGCTATTTCGACAGCTCCGAGCCTCCCGATCTCGCTCCCCAGGTTAAATCAGGTCACTTACACTGGATTGAGGCACCAAGTCAGAACGAAACTACTTCTCAGGCAAAAGCGAAACCAGTTTATTGGCGAGAGTAAACATACAAAATAGGTCAGGGAGATTATTTTTTTATTTATTATATTTTTAAATCGCCCATCTGGCCAGTCACCCAGCCACCCTGGGCGATGTGCAACAGGATAAAATACAATAAAACACCATTAAAACAATATAAAAGTTTTTTTAAAAATCCTAGCCCACCCCATATTCCCACCTGAAAAGCCATGTTTTTAAAGCCCGGCGGAAGTTCATCAAGGAGGGGGCATGGTGAAGGTCACTGGGGAGGGAGTTCCATAACTTGGGGGCCGCCACAGAAAAGCCCCTCTTCCTAGTCCCCACCAGCCAGGCTGCTCTGGCTGATGGGACAAGGAGAAGGCCGTCCATGGCAGACCTTGGGAGTGAAACTGACAAAGGGGAAAGGGAAGCTTACTAGGCACAGGCAGAACTATCAAACAAAAAAGAACCTACGCTATTCTCATCTAACATTGAAGAATCTACCCTAGTCCAAGACTAGCAACTATGATGGACTTACAGCAAAGTACCCAGGCGGTCTGCTTGGGGGTTGAATGTCTGGGCTGGCCTGAGCTGACAACCTGCTCTGTGCACCCTTGCACCTTGTTCCCAACTGTGGAGAAACGAGCCTTTGGGGGTACACACACACACCTCATGTGTGAACCGGCTGGGGTGGGGTGTGCATAGTTAGCGTGTGGAGAAAGGGGCCCTTGGTGGTTCCTGCATATACACACACACACACACACACACACATGCCTCCTCATGTGTAAACCAAGTAGGGCCAGTTGAGGGGGCTGGGAGGAAACTAGAGAAGTTGGCCTAAAGCGTTCATATGTAAAAATAGTTCAAGCCATGAGGCATGACTCATGAGCCTCCCTCATCCTGACTGGCCAGGTGAAGTTCAGTTTGATTGGCTGAGGGCAGGAAAGCTACAGAAAGGGGGAGGGGGAAGAGCTATTTCCCCATGTGTAGCCTTTGTGTCTTTGTCTCAGTCTTTTTGGTAGCGTGCCTGGTTGGAGCCATGGCAGCGCGCCAGTGAGGGGCCCAAGCCTTTAGGGGGGGGCCCTCAGGAACCGACCCCAGGCAGCTCCTGGTAAAATTAGCTGGTTTGAGGGCTCTAGTAAAGGCAAGCCTTGTGGGAGTTTTACCCATCTCGGACCTGCGGGTAGATGGAGTAGTTCCTCGGGCGGCAGGGCTGTGCTGGATCTAACCCTGGAAGAAGATTGACCCTCAGGTAACAGGTGTGTGCCTGAGAGATCTTAAGGAATCAGGTTTTCTTGTTTTGCAGCTTTACTGTGTGCTAAAGTGTCTCTCTCTTTATTTTGTGTGCTTCTCTCATTTCCCTAATCTTGTTGTAAGATGCTACCAGAATAAACCTGTTTGGTTTTACCCCACATGGGTTTTATAGTACTCGGTGAGTTCAGTATCTAAATCCAGGTTACAGAATTGAAGGCGAGTCCCTGAACAGAGATCCAAGTAGGATTGCAGACAGCTGAGGCTGGCAATCTGGTACCTTGAGATCTCTGGGGGTCTTGGTTCCTTTGGAGTAGGAAAGGGTGGGGGTGTAGCGGGCCAGCCAGCACCCCCTTCCTCCACACAAACAATGTTCAGAAGCCTTGGCTGCTTCTCTTACCTCTCCTTCGCCCCCCTCTCGATCCCCTGACCCCTCCCTCTCCTGACAGGACCAACTGGTTCGGCCAGGCGGGAAGGGTGCTGAGGTTTGGCGCCACTTTTCCCATGACCCGTCAAGGGTGCTTGGCAGGGTGATTGCGGGTACTTGGCAACCCATTGAGGGTGTCTGGGGGAAACCATCGGAATGCAGATGTGTGTCTTGGACTGAGCTCTCCTGCCCTGGGCAGGGATTGTGCAGGTGGAATGGGGGCAAAGTGTGTCTTCGTCAGGCTTTCACTCCACACACACATTCCTTCATAGTTGAGTGAAAGGTTGCTTCTTCTCTAAATCACAACTTCAACCATCTAGCTCAGGCTTCCCCAACCTGGGGTCCTCGAAATTTCCATATCACTGGGTTTTCTTGGGGTTCACTCCAGCAGGTTTCTTGGGAAGGGGGGCGGGTTAGGGTTAGGGCTAGTATCACGGCAGATCTCGGTTTCCATACAGTCCAACTGGAATCACCGGACACAATCCAGCAGGTGGTTCTCTTGCTGTCGTAAATCCGCCCAGTGTCAAGATAAGCCGTCCTCGTTATAACAGTCCGAGTGTCCAAGCCAAGATATATTAGTCCAAAAACCGAGCAAATGTAAACCAGTTAGGGGTCAGGCACAAGCGTAGTCAGGGTCGTTCCGAAGATCAAAGGTACAGGGGTCCGAGGTCAGGAATATCAAGAGCATCTGGTGGTAGCTGTAACAAACAATTGCTTCCAGCCTCTGAGTGTGTTTGGGACCTGCCTTTTGAGCAGGTGCTGATTGGTAAGGCTGCCCAGCTGGGTCAGGCTGCAGTTAGCTTGACCCCGCCCCAAACACACTCCGGCACGGCTGGTCTCTGTCTGACCCACTGGAGGCAAAACACTTGCACAGGGCCCCTTGACCTGAACTGGAACTGCAGAGGAACCCTTTCTGTGCCTGCCTGGGCTCGCTGGCTCCCCAAATATTCTGCGGCAGAAACCTACAAAATTTAGGGAGCAGAATAAGTGATCCACATTTCCAGTGAAATCACGAATGGCCAGGTCACGATGGCAGTTGTCGTTTACTTCTGACTTCATATAGCACCTAGCAAATGCACTAGGGGCGCAATCCTAGGCACGTTTAGACAGAAAAGTGGCCTGCAGCTGCCAGGAATTCTGGGAGTTGTAGTAGGACTTTTTTCCCCCGTCTAAGCATGATAGGCTTGTGGCCAAGGTGTATCACAGCTGTAAAACCTACAGCTCCCTGCCCCAAATGGCTTACGGTCCCCAAGCAGTTCTGCAGAGCTGGTGACCAGCCAAGCTGAATGCAGCTCACCAGCCATGTGTTGTCAGGGCCGGATTAAGATAGGGGCTATTGGAGCTGCAGCTCCAGGCCCCTACCCCAAAATAGGCCCACAATCAGGACCGGTGCAGGGCAGTTTGGCGCCCCAGGTGAAAAAATATTTAGCGCCCCCCCTCTCCAAAGCAGCCCTGCTCTGCAAAAACAAAACAAAACCCTGCGCCGCCACCACCAACCTACCTTCCCCCCGCCCTGGCGGCGGCTGCTGCTGCTGTCGCCGCCGCTGCCGCCGCCGCCAAGGAGGAGGAGGAAGTGACGCGACGGGACCCCCGCGCTGTTTTTTGCCGGGGAAACCACGGCAACAAGGCTGTTTAAGCCCTGTTGCCCTGGTTCCTCCCGCCAAAACAACGCGGGCGGGGCTCCGGAAGCGACACGACGTGGAGAAGGTAGGTGGCGGGGGGGGTCGGGGGTGGTGGTGATGGCGGCGGCGGCAGGAGGCGCAGCGGCAGCGAGCGGGCGGGCGGGGGGAGGCGCAGCGGCGGCAGGCGGGCGGGCGGGCGGGTGGGGAGGCGGAGGCCTGGCGGGGGCAGCGCAGCAGAGGCAGAGGCCTGGCGGGGGCGGCGCAGCGGCAGCGAAGAGGAGCGCAGCGTTTCTGCGCCCTCTTCAGCCGCGCGCCCTCCTCAGCACCAGGCCCATAATGCTCTTAATCCGGCCCTGTGTGTTGTGGTGCTTGACAACCACCCTGTTTGTGCCGTCCTGGGCAGGTGGCAAAAGCAAGGGTCCCTGGGGCTCCGAGTGCTGCTGGTGCCATACGTGGCTGGTGGGCTGCAAGTGGTGCAGGCTTGCCTTAAACTGTGGTTTACATCGGAGGAGGCCGGTGCTTCACATGCAACCACCTTTCGCATGGATGTCGCTGCCTGTGTGTAACCCTCATGTACATGGTAACACGCCGGGTGCACACTGTACGTGCAGATTCCACGGTGCAGGTGCAACCTGGGCAGGAAAGAGCAACACACAGAGAGCAGCTCCGTGTCGGTTGGCCCTGAGCCGGAGACGGTTGCGCTCCCGGCTCTGCCTCTGCTCCGCCGCCCCGCCTTTCCTCTGCCACTTAGCAGCCTCGAGGGCCCTTGGCTGTACTCTGGTCTCCAGCACTTCCTGGCTCACAAACTCAGCCTTTCTGAACTCAGAAACGAGGCACAGCGGTCTTGCGTCTTGAGGCCAGAGCAGAATTGTACAATGACAACAACAACAACAACACCCCAAATATCCAGTTGGTGTGAAGTTTGGTGTGGTGCAGCCCTCGATGAAAGTCCTGCTCCTCGCCATCCATCGTCAGGGGCAAGGAACTGGGCTGGATCCCAGAAGGGCGGGCAGAGCCATCCTGGCAGCAGCTGCATCTTTCCACGCCAGAGGCTCGTGGCCTCTTCAGATCTTCCCCAAGGAGATCAGATGGACAATTCGCTCCCCGCCCTTTCCGTGTATGACTTGCATGTGACTCCCAGGAGGAGGCAGTGGCCAGCGTGCCTGTCTAGGGAGCCCTTGGAGCAGAGACCCTCTTGCCAAGGGGAGGACTGGCTCCGACGGCACAAGGACAGACAGACCTACCCAGGGGCAAGGTACACGAGCCGCTGCCTGGCCAACAACGCTGCTTTGTTTGGCTGCTGCGTGCCGAACAAGGACCTCAAGGCACGAAGGGGGATGCGGGAGGGTCAATTGGTCAAGGATGCGGGATGGGGTGGGGGCTCCTCATTTTAGCCCTGGAAGCCCAGGAAATCTATTTCCCGGATCTGTTGGGAATGTTCCTCACAATGTCAGAAGAAGGGGAGCCGGTGGAGCCAGAGTGATGTCTTCTTCTCCCCTGTAGGGCCTCTGGGTGTGGGACCGCAGCGGGACAACAGAGCCAAGCAAACCGGTGGATCAGGAGCTGATTGGTAGGTCTGGCACCCCTGGACCACCCCTGCCAGAGTCCCGTCCAGCTTCAGCTCTCACCTTTAGTTAAAGATACAGTAATACCTTGGATTGCAAATAACTTGGTTTGAGAGCGTTTTGCAAGACAAGCAAATTTTAAAATATTTATTAAAAAATTTTGACTTGATATACAAGCGACGTCTTGCAATACAAGTACTGTAGTACGGCTTAAATAAAAAATCTCTGTACAAATTTTTTTGGGGGGAATTTCATTTTGATATAAGAGTGTTTTGGATTTCAAGCACGTTTCCGGAACGAATTATGCTCTCAATCCAAGGCATGACTGTACTCAGTGCGTGATAGTCTTACAGGTCTGATAGCCATTTCCAGACCTCTGTAAAGGAAAGGGCTGCTGGCAGGGCCGGTGCTACCATGAGGCTAACTAGGCAGGTGCCGAGGGCGCAGGGCTAAAGGGGGCGCCCGAAACGCCTTGGGGAAAAAATACAGCGCTCTCAAGTGGGAAGGGGGGGCGCTAAATACCTGATCTTGCCTAGGGCACCAAACTGCCTTGCACCGGTCCTGGCTGCTGGGCAGAACTGCCCTTTGCCACAGTGGGCAAGGAGCACTTGGCAAGCAGCTTGAGCAGGCTGGCTGTCCGAAAGAAAACTGAAGCTGGACGGGACTCTGGCAGGGGTGGTTCAGGTCTTCTGAGCTGGAGATCCCGCCTGGGTGACTGGGCTCAGACGAAGTCCTCTCGGAGACTCTTAATTCAGGCGTGCGACATGAGTGTTCTGCCAGCAAGGCAGGTGGCCCAATCAGGGCCGGTGCAAGGCAGTTTGGTGCCCTAGGCAAGATCAGATATTTAACGCCCCCCACTTCCCACTTGAGCCCTCCCTCCCTCCCTCCCTATTTCTGGCGCCCCCTTTAGCCCTGCGCCCTAGGCAGCTGCCTAGTTGGCCTAATGGTAGCACCGGCCCTGGGTCCAATAAGTCCACTTGCTCGATGTCTGGCCAAAGCCACCAGCCTTCCCCCAACTGGGTGGGTGCCTCCAGATGTGTTGGACTACAAAACCCATGGCTGCTCTAAGCTCTCGAGCTGCAGGGTGGGCCTCCCTGGCCAGGGGCAGGATGTCTGGGGTGGGGAAGCTCAGAATTCCAGGCAAGGAGGGGGCGGGGGGGCAGATGTTCCCCGCCAGCGGCAGTTTGGATCTCAGTTACCACACCCAAGAAGAGGAGAGGCAGCTGCGAAGTGAGACACCAGGGTGGGAGCGAGGAGGGGGGGGAACCGCCTGGGATGAGACGCGCCCCCCACACCCCCGCCATGCACTTGCAGCCCTGCTGCTGCTCCGTCATCGCACAGTGGACCTGTGGGAGTCAGCGGCACGGCTGTTTTGCCTGCTAATTTGGCCCTCCGGCTGAAAAAGATTTCCCCCACCTCCTCCCCCACTCCAATCTATCTGACTGAAAGTGCTGTGCAGTTCAGAAACATGCATCGGCAACAGAATTTGACTGAAAAGCCCAAGTATATTATACTTTTTGGCATTGGCAAGCCTTTCCCTTCCCTGCGTTACAAGCACTCTCCTCCCTGGTAAGATTGGGGAGGGGGTTAATGGAGTGTCTCCCCCCAAGCCGGCACCCTCCTGGCTGAGGATTGTGGGAGTTGTAGTCCAACCCCTCTGGGAGGCGAGAGGTTGGCGAAGGCTAGATAAAAAGCTTCCTTATTCCAAGCACTCACTAAAACTGAAACTAAAAGCAACACAATCGCCCTGCTGCAGGCCAACCCCCTGCCTCTTCCCTCCACACCCTCTTCTTCCAGCTCCCTTTTCATCCCTCAAGGACAACTCCCAGCATACAACTCCATTACTACACTGGTACATGGAGCCAGAAGAAACTGCTGGAGAGCCTGGCAAGGTGGGGAAGGATCTGCATTGTTTGGGGAATTACAGGTAAATGACCTACAGTGACTAGGAAGTAGCCAGACACTCCTCTGGAAGGGAAGGGGCCGTTTTGCAAAAGGGCACGCCTTTCTCCTCCTCCACCACCACCACCACGCACTCTTGCCTGGAGATATCCCCCTAGCTTGCAGGTAATGGCAACCCAGAGACTGACCAGGTTCAGATGACACACCGTGGCTCATCGCGGGTTATTTAAGCTGCGGCACCCATGGGCACCAGGCTGCATATTCAAAATGGTGGCCGCACCCATCCTGCATGCGCTGCAGCCTCACCATGGGTTAAATAACCCATAGCTGCCATGTCATGCGAACAGCCCCTATGGGTTGAGTATGGATTGTTGTTGAATCGTGGGTTGTTGTTATGTGTGAACCCTGCACTATGGTTTAACTGTGGGTTGTTAACCACAAACAACCCAGGAAGAGAACCCAGTTGTCGGGTTGTGAACTCTGGGTTGTTCATGGTTCACGACCCATAGTTAAACCATAGTGCAGGGTTCACACATAACAACAACCCACGATTCAACAACAACCCATGATATTCAGCCTTTACTCTTGGTGTGTGAACCAGGTTGCTGTCATCTGGGTGTTCCTTTGTCATCCTTCCCCAGCCTGCCATGCTGGCTGGGGACGATGGGAGTTGCAGTCGAACACATCTGGAGGGCACCAGGTTGGGGAAGGCTGCTCTATGTGAAAAAAAGAAAGAGCAAATAGAAACTTCAGTTTGACACAGAGACTGAGACACACACACACAGAGCTCTTTGGGCTCCCGAAGCTAACGGCTTTGGGCTGCTGACGCTCCCTGGAGATCCAATGCGGGAGTTGACACGACATCTCTGGGCTTGGTGAACCAAGAGTCCGAAGCGGTAAGAAGGCAGGTGCCTATATTCATGTTGGGGTGCTGTGGCAGAGGTGCAAGAATGCAGGCAAACTGATATGGTAGGCCGGGGTCAGCAATTTCCGGGGGTCCACATTCTCTCACCCCTGGTAACCTACTGGGGGCTGCACACCCCACTCCCACCAGAGGCTTCTGGGAGCATGAGTCTGCTTGCAAACAAGGCATGTGCTGCAGCTGCGCACTGGGTCGACACTCTCTCACCATACTCTCCGCCCCAACTCCGGTCCGCAGCAGTGTGTCCGTGAAGTTAGCGGTGGAAACGTGAAGGCGTGTGCTTTGGGGTGCAGACTTGCAGAGCCTCTCGGAAGCCCTGTATAGACGTGTCCTCAGTTGAGTCTAATTCAAGAGGGGTTGGGTGGGATCCCAGGGGAATGTGCCTGTGCCACAGACTCAGAGGATGCTGGAGCTAGGAAGCCCTCCTCAACCCTGATAGTGTTGGATTCAGGACAGCCAAGATGAAGGACCTCTTCACACACACAGCACATGTAGCTAACTTAATTTATGGAATTCACAGTCACTGGACATGGTGATGATGGCCACCGGCTTAGGTGGCTTCAAAAGGGGACCAGACAGATGCACAGAGGAGGAGAGGCCTGTCCAGAACCACTAGCCATGATGTTTATGTGATGCTTCCATGCTAGGAGGCACGGCTGTTGCCTTTTCGACCTCCTTTTCTGGAGGCATCTGACGGGCTGCTGCTGGAAACTGGACTAGATGGGCCTTTGGGCCCCATGAATCCTGCCTGATCCCCAGCTGGGCACAAATTGTGCTTGATCATCATCTCCTCCTCCTCCTCCTCCTCCTCCTTCCAGCTGCGTCTTCACAAGAGCCACCAACCTGCCCTGCTGGGAGAGGCCCACTCGGCCAAGATTTCTCTTGCGCACCACGAACGAACCCGGCCACTAGGAGAGCTGTGCCTGGCCCAGAGAGCTGCGCCTACCGATGGCTGCTTCTGCCACCCTGAAATTCAAGCTGATCCTTCTGGGGGACTTTGGGGTGGGGAAGACCACGCTCTTCCATCGCGTCCGGACAGGACACTTCATGGAGGAGGCCCATCATGCCCTTGGCCAGCACATGTGCGTGTGTGAGAGAATCCTGCCGCTGAAACACAATCGCAGCAATCTGCAGGCGCAGGTAGGAGCCGCGTTGCCAGGCCGCTCGGGGGAAATGGCCCAGCCCCAGGTTGTGGTGGGGGGCCTCATGACACCGCTGGAACTCTCTGCCTCAGGAGGGTACCGAGAGGGACAAACGGAGAGCGTGTGCGCCGTGGCAAGGTGCCTTGAGTCGCCCGGGTCTCTTTACAGTGCAGACCCCCCTGCCTGCGGTGCCCCTGCCCTCTCCCCGATTGGGGCACACCATAGATGGCAGAGGTGGGTGGTCTTTGGGTGGGAGCTGATGGCCGCTGCTCCCTTGCATCATTCGAAGAAAAGGAGAGGGGCCGGGGCTCTTCTCTGCGGGAGCCACATCGCTTGCCCAGGAAGCTGTGCCCCATAACCCGAGATTGACTGGAGTGACTCGGTGGTGAGCACTTGGCACGTGCACCGAGGCACTCTCCTCTTCATGTTCCTCCACGCCAGTGCTTCTCAATTATTTTCTGTCGTGCCCCCCCTAGGAAGAAGAAAACATTTCGCGCCCCCCGCGCGACTGTAAATAGTATCATTTGTCTATAAAATTGTTATAAGTACACCTCTGCATAACACTGTATCCTTATTAACGTATAAGAGAATAAAAAAAGAAAGAAATGTGGATCAATTTACAACAAAGAATAGCTTTATTAACTGTAGCAGAAAAGATTTAAAGGAGCACAGGATTTAAAGGAACACAATATTAAAAAAAACTTTTAACTGAGGTCAAACGAGCCCCCCTTTACGGAGCCTCGCGCCCCCCCTGGGGGGCCCGCCCCACTATTTGAGAAGCACCACGCTCATCGTGCTGCTTCATCTTCAAGTTCTTCCTGCACAGAGATCTATTCGGCCATTTCTTTGCTCTCTCAATATAAAATCAAAACCACCTGCTGACAGGATGCAGGGCAGCATCCAGCTGCATCATTCCGCTAGCTCAAAGGACTGTTGTGATTGCAGAAACGAGGTGCCAAACTATCTGCACAGGGAGAATCCAGCTAAAGTTATGCTCGCGCAACCGGCTGCGCGTTACGCTTGTGCGACCGCTTGTGCGATGGAACAATTTGGCGGAGCTCTGCTAGCGCTATTTGGGTTGGTGGAACGACACCGTTGGATGCTGCCCAATGACTTTTTATGTCCAAAAGCTTTCCCTGAATATTGATGCTGTTTGTGTCTTTAATAGTGGTTAATCTTTTACTCATTTTTAAATCGCATGAATCAACCTTCCCCCAACCTGGTGTCCTCCAGATGTGATGGAGTTGGCCATGCTGGCTGGGAATTATGGGAGTTGCAGTCCAGCACATCTGGAGGGCACCAGCTTGAGGAAGCCTGATGTATTGTTAACTCCACAGCATGCCCCAGCCACAGTCACTTACGGACCCATCGCTAGAGTCTACACAATCTTCTTTAGAATTTCCTCCTTTTATCCCGGAAGACAATCTTACTCGGTCACAAGTGATCGCCTGATGATGATGATCCCGCCTCTTTTCCTCTTGCAAGGAACCCAAGGCGGCTTACATGATCCTCCTCTCCATCTTATCCTCACAAGAACCCTGTGAGGTAGGTTAGGCTGAGAGCCAGTGAAAGACCCAAAGTCACCCAGTAAGTTTCATGGCCGAGCGGGGACTAGAACCCGGGTCTCTCGAGTCCCAGTCCAACACTCTAACCATTACACCACACTGGCTCTCAAACCATTCTCTCTGTTGCACTCATGTCTTGCTCTTCTTATGTTCTTAATTTTAATATATTGGTCTCCTGATTCTGTCTCATGCAGCCCAGTCCTATGTGTGTGACTCCCAAGTAAACGTGCTTCCAAGTTCTCATTGAGCTAAAGGGGCTTCCTCCCAAGTAAACTCCCTTTTGATAGGATTGTTTGCAGTGTTTTGTTTTATTTATTTATTTATTTATTTATTTATTTATTCATACCCCGCCTTTTTTCCTGCAAGGAACCCAAGGCGGCTTACATAATCCTGCTCCTTCTCTCCATTTTATCCTCACAACAACCCTGTGAGGTAGGTTAGGCTGAGAGTCAGTGACTGGCCCAAAGTCACCCAGTGAGTTTCATGGCCGAGTGGGGACTATTTATTTATTATTTATTTATTTAATACATTTTTATACCGCCCAATAGCCGAAGCTCTCTGGGCGGTTTACAACAGTTAAAATCATAAAATACAATAGAAAATATAAAATTTAAAATCTCCCGAGTCCCAGTCCAACACTCTCACCACTACGCCACACTGGCGAAAGATCCTTCCCTGACAGCCATCCTCATTTTCCAGAGTCTTAAATTAAAACTGTGAAGGATCACTAGCAGGATCCTTTGCGTGAGTTCGGCGCTTAACAGGTTAACCGGCACTGAGTTACAGCCCGTACGAGCTCTGGCAATCACCTACGAGGCTTTCGCGCACAAGAGGAAACCGCAGCCCTTTAAATGACCAAATAAGGCTTTTATTTGTTTACACAAAACACAGAGCGGAACTAACAGCTTTCCAGGAATACTACAGCAGCAACACAACCTTAGTTGACCCCTGGGTTTCTCAATGAACAGGCTTAGGCTAGCCGAGTGAATCTAGTCAGTTACCTCAGATCAAAGACTCTACGCCTAGTCAGTTTCAGTATGGCTCCGGATCTGCCGATCCGTGGATGAGAATGGCGTACTCGGGCTGCTGTTTGGAAGATGGATCTGGCCCCGAAGTACCCTTGGTTCCCAACAACCCTAAGAAGGGAGAGGGGTTTTCTACCCCTGAATTCCCGCTCTCCCCGCCCTCCAGGTCAGGTGGGGGCTTATGCCTGCCCCTTCGTTTCAGGTGGGCTTATTCCTGCCGGGAAGAAGGTGACATACTAGTACTTTGCAGCTCTTTGAGACTGCCCTGATAGTTTGATGATCCTTGATGGTCCTTCCGTGGTTTTGTGGATCTCCACCGAGACTCTCCTTTGTTGGGGGATGATGGTCTGTCTGCTACTTCTCCTATGACTTCATTCCCCCTTCCTTGCCCCCTCCCTTGGGCGAAGACCGTGTGTGTGTGTGTGTGTGTGTGTGTGTGTGTGTGTGTGTGCGCGTGTGTGTGCGCAGACTTGTGTTGTGCTTTCTCCACAAAAACCCTCTTCCTTCCTGTTCCCGTTGCCTGAGGTTAGGCAAACTTTGCTTGTTATACTCTATGAATTTGGTCACGCAGAAAGATTTCCCACTTTGGCAGCAACAGAAAGAAACCATATTATTCCTGCCATCTCCAGGCCGAGGTATTGCGCTAACACAGTGTTCTCCAACCTTGGGTCCCCAGATGTTTTTGGCCTACAGATCCCAGCATACAGGTAACAGAAGGTGCCTGTTTGCATAACAAACACCTGAACTGGTTGGGGAAGGTGATTTACAAGAGACCTGAGGTCCTGCTCTTGGCTGGTGGCCCAGAGGAAGCAGAGGACTTCTGGAGGGGCTGGTGAATCCCTGATGGGGGGAAGGGGCTGCTGACTCAGGGAAAGCTGCCCCTCCCCCAGGCATTCTCTGGAAGAGGGGTCCCCAATGCAGCACCTGCGGGGGGGTGGGGCTCCCACAGCTCCCACAAAGCTTTCCACTCCCTGCCCCCTTCAAACATTTATTTTCAATTTTAAAAGTGTGAAAATGTTAGGGCACCAGGCTCTCCTTCCTGTTCCCGAACCTGCCGCTGATCAGTTGTTCAGCAGGCAGGAAGAGAAGGACAGAGTTGCTTCCTGGCCCACCCAGTCCTCTTGCATCCTCCTAGACCTTTCCCTTTGGCTCTCTCTCTCTCTCCACTCCCAGCCTCCAGCCTCGCTATTTCTCTCCACCCAACCCCTTTCCTCGCTATTTCTCTCCCATCCCTGTCCCTGGCCGCCTTCCTTCTCTCCCTTCATAGCCCCAATTCTTGCTCGCTCTCTCCCAGTCGCCCCATTGTCTTGCTGTTTCTCTCCACGCCCAGCCTCTAGCCTCGCTCTTTCTCTCCCGCACTCTTTACCTTATTATTTATTTATTTTATTTATTTATTACATTTATAGCCCGCCTTTTTACCCAAGGCGGCTTACATAATCCCCCTCCTCCTCCTCTCCATTTTATCCTCACAACAACCCTGTGAGGTAGGTGAGGCTGAGAGTCAGGGACTGGCCCAAAGTCACCCAGTGAGTTTCATGGCTGAGCGGGGACTAGACCTTGCTATTTCCCCTTCCCTCCCAGCTGTAGCCTCGCGATTTCTCTCTCTCCCACCTCCTTTGACTAGCCAGGACCCCACGGTAGCCATTATGTGACTAGCCACATCTTCCGTGGGAGCCATTTTGTGGTGGTGTCCACAGCAGTTTCTCAAATTCCCAAATGTACCCACGGGTCCAGAAAGGTTGGGGACCCTTGCTCTAGAACAGGGCTCTCCAACCTTGGGTCCCCAGATGTTGCTGGCCTACAGCTCCCAGCATACGCCATGCCCCCTCCGTGATGAGCTTCCGCCGGGCTTTAAAAACATGGCTTTTCAGGCGGGAATATGGGGTGGGTTAGGAGATATATATATATATATATATATATATATATCGTATACTGTTTTTATACTGTGTTATTATTGTATTGTTTTAGCTGTACATCGCCCAGGGTGGCCGAGTGACCGGCCAGATGGGCGATTCATAAATGTAATAATACAAATTAAAAAAACAAAAAACAAACCCAGCCAGCATGGCTAATGGCAAGGGATTCTGGGAGCTGTAGGCCAGCAACATCTGGGGACCCAAGGTTGGAGAGCCCTGCTCTAGAAGAATGGAGAAAAGATAAAGCAAGAAGATCTGCTACAGGGTACAGTCCATGTTTTAATTTGCCTGAGTCCGATTTTGTTATGTATCACTTTCTTATTCCAGTGTTCAAAATCTATAGGGAAATCTGACAATCAATTTATTAGTAATTCTTCCTGCCTTATAGCGAGTCAGGCCACTGGCATATGTAGCCAGTCTTATCTACAGCAGGGGTGGGCAGAAGGTAGACCCCCATCCCGGGTGGTGGCCGGCCATCACTACATCCTGTGGTAGAGAATGCTGTGGTTTGACTATGTCTTGTGCGAAGGACTTCCTTTCATCTCTCCTGAATCTCCCCACCATTCAGCTTCAGTGGATGACCCCGCTGGCCTCCAGCATTATGGGGGAAAAGAAACAACTTCATGCACCTCGCAGCCTCGCTCATTCCCTCCTGTTTCCAGTCATGGTCTAGCAACGGAGGAGGGCAACACGGATGATAAAGGGACTGGAAACAAGGCCCTAGGAGGAGAGACTGAAAGAACTGGGCATGTTTAGCCTTCAGAAGAGGAGACTGAGGGGAGATATGATCGCACTCTTCCAGTACTTGAAGGGATGTCACACAGAGGAGGGCCAGGATCTCTTCTCGATCATCCCAGTTTGCAGGACACGGAATAATGGGCTCAAGTGACAGGAACCCAGATTCCACCTAAACATCAGGAAAATTTTCCTGACTGTCAGAGCAATAAGACAATGGAATCAACTACCTAGGGAGGTGGTGGGCTCTCCCAGTCTGGAGGCATTCAAGGTGCAGCTGGACAGACATCTGTCAGGGATGCTTTGACCTGGATTCCTGCATTGAGCAGGGGGTTGGACTAGATGGCCTTGTAGGCCCCTTCCAACTCCACTTTTCTATGATTCTATGATTCTCTAGTGCAGAATCCCAGTTACAGACTTGCCTGAGCAGTTTCACGCGGCAAGGAATGCCTCGGCTCGCCTCTCCAGCATCCTCCTCTTCTTCTTCTTCTTCTTCTTCTTCTTCTTCTTCTTCTTCTTCTTCTTCTTCTTCTTCTTCATCTTCTTCTGCCTTTGCAGATCTCCCTGTGGGACACAGCTGGGGAGGAGCGTTTCCTGTCTCTGAGCAGCTGCTACTACCGGAGCGCGGATGCGGTGCTGCTGCTGTACAGCCTGCAGGCCGTCCTCTCCTTCGACAGCCTCTCGCACTGGCTCTACGTGGCAAGACATTACTGCGCCGATGGTGGGCAAGAGGGAGTGCCGGCAGGGAGGAATAGCGGGCGGGGTTGGTTGCCACCTTTTCCTCTGCCTCTGCTCCAGTGCCTTTAACAGCAGCCCAACAGACAGATATTGATCAGCGGATGGTTCCCACCCACCCACCCCACCCCACACACAGCTTCACCTTCATGTCAGGGGAAAAAAAAACTTCTCCTGCTCTATCTCTTGTGTTTTTAAGCTGATGTTGAAGGCCCTGGCAGTGGAGGAGATGAGCGCTGCTATGCTAGATTCTGAATCTGCGCTGATGGAAAATTCAAAATGCAATGTTTACTTATTTATTTATTTATTTATTTAATACATTTTTATACCGCCCAATAGCCGAAGCTCTCTGGGCGGTTTACAACAGTTAAAATCATAAAATACAATATAAAATTTAAAACCACAGATTAAAAACAAACAGCAGCAGTTACAATAACGGAGTTAAAAACAATTACAGTAATACCTTGGATTGCAAGTAACTTGGTTTGAGAGCGTTTTGCAAGACAAGCAAATTTTTAAATATTTATTTATTTATTTTACTTGATATACAAGCGACGTCTTGCAATACAAGTACTGTAGTACGGCTTAAATTAAAAATCTCTGTACAAATTTTTTTGGGGGGGATTTCGTTTTGATATAAGAGTGTTTTGGATTACAAGCACGTTTCCGGAACGAATTATGCTCTCAATCCAAGGCATGACTGTACAAGATTATTGTAATATTGCAAGATATTGGCGTCTAGGTGAAATCTGGGATTATCCCCCCCCCCATACATACACACACAATAAGCAACACATTGGGTTGGATCCAGACTTAGAGTAGACCCACTGAAATCAGTGGGACTGAAGTTAGTTATGATGACCGATTTAAGTTCCATTGATTTCAATGGGCCTGCTCCAAGTATAAGCCCGGATCCAACCCAGTGACTAGAGGAAAGACAGGTATGTGAGTAGAAAGAATATATTGGGGAGGAAGGGCAAACAGATAAGGGGCACGGGTGGGGGGAGTGAGCAAGGCACAGTAGCGGAGTCATCTCACCTTAAACATTCCTGGACACTAAATGCATCTCCCCAATCATGAGAGCTAGGTTTTTTTTTTTCCTCTTCTAAATTCTGGAAACAGGTTTTGAAAAAAGTTTGAATTCAGTAGCAGAATTGGACAGGGGCACAGTGTACACACGCCTCTGCTTACCGCACAGAGTTGCCTCCTCCTGTTCTGACAGAGGCTCACAGTTTCCTGTTTTTTCCTCCTTTTCCCCACCCCCAGCTGATATCTTCCTCCTGGGTAATAAGAGTGACCTGGAGAATCATGTCCCCGAAGAGAAGGCCGAGAAGTTTGCTGTGGAGCATTGCACATCCGGGTGGTTCAAAGTGTCGGCTAAGACAGGTAGGGTCCAGTGGGCCATACGAACCTAGATTCCACCTAAACATCAGGAAAAATTTCCTGACTGTCAGAGCAATAAGACAATGGAACCAACTTCCTAGGGAGGTGGTGGGCTCTCCCACTCTGGAGGCATTCAAGGTGCAGCTGGACAATCATCTGTCAGGGATGCTTTGACCTAGATTCCTGCATTGAGCAGGGGGTTGGACTCGATGGCCTGGTAGGCCCCTTCCAACTCGACTTTTCTATGATTCTATGATTGTAGGACCCGGGAAGGTGCTGGTGTGGGTTTGGGAGGGATAGGCGATCGCTTTCTTGCCCAGACAACGGCCGCTCTGGCCAACACGTTCTCAGCGAATGGACCATGATGGGAATTCTTTCTCTGCCCCGCCCCACCGCACCGTTTGAGCTACACATTTACTCCATTTGCGCCTGGCAGTTTTGCTCCTGTTTCCATTGCCGAGGATGTATCACTTGTTAAGCACTCGCCATGTGCCAGGTGCTGTATATAAATTAGGGGTGTCACAGAGCTGGAGTACTTCACGGTGCATATCAGATGGACAAGGTGGGAATGGAGGAGATTGCTCAGGAATGAAAACAGACCGATGAGGGCAGGGAAGGTGGCGTGTGTGTGCGTGTGTGTGCAGGGCAACTCTACTTTTCTATGATTCTATGATTCTAGGACAACACACACACACATGTACTCCAGTCCATAGAACAGTGTTCTCCAACCTTGGGTCCCCAGATGTTTTTGGCCTACAACTCCCAGCATAGCTGGCTGGGGCATGCTGGGAGTTGTAGGCCAAAAACATCTGGGGACCCAAGGTTGGAGAACACTGCCATAGAAGACTGGAGTCTTCTATCCCTGCCTGCCCCACAGACCCAGGAAGGAAGGCGGCTTTAGACAGTATTTAGTCGCTGGCACAGGGCCTTCTATGCATCGGCAGAATTTGTCAGCCAGCGCTATTAGCCCAGTTGGACAGGCAAAGGAAGAGGCGTGGTGGTTCCAGGCTCTTGAAGGAATGTGCGTGTCTCAGGGTGGAAATAATGAATGGGTTCAGAGCAGGTTCTATTTCTGGACTGACAAGCGCCAACAGAGAAGATGCTTTGCTGTTATTAATAATGACAAGGTTTCCTGGCACAGCGCATGGGTGGGGCAGAGATTAGACGGATGTTTCTGCCATAGTTTCTGCATCAGAAACTCCTCCAACCCAACACACACACACACATACACAGCAACCATGTTGAGCCCAGTCTTTTGTATCTCCAGAAAAGGGCCTTGGTCTAGAGCAGCCTTCTCCAGATATGCTGGCTAGGGGATTATGGGAGTTGTAGTCCAATATGTCTGGAGAACACCAGGTTGGGGAAGGCTGGTCTAGAGGATGTGACTCCCTACGTTCTGGTTCAGCCCAAGCACGACACAGGACACACATCTCGGTAAACAATACAGGTTGGATGCCGCATGATCCTAGGCCGGTTTACGCAGATGTAGGTCGCTAGCAAGTTTGCTGAGGATTGCATCTTTAAATTGGCAAATTGTAGACCAAGACTACTGTGAAGGATCACCAACAGGATCCTTTGCGTGAGTTCGGCGCTTAACGGGTTAATCGGCACTGAATTACAGCCCGTCCGAGCTCTAGCGACCACCCGCGAGGCTTTTACACACAAAAGGAAACCGCAGTTCTTTAAATGCCCAAATAAGGCTTTTATTTGTTTATACAATAACACAGAACGGAACTAACAGCTCTTCAGGAATACTATACTGTCAACACAACCTTAGTTGACCCCCGCCTTACCCAATCAGCAGGCTCCCAGGCTAGCGGACTGAATCTAGTCGATTTCCTCAGACCAAAGACTTTAAGCCTAGTCAGTTTCAGCCTGGCTCCAGGTCGGCGATCCGTGGATGAGAATGGCGTACTCGGGCTGCTTGTTTGGAGGATGGATCTGGCCCCGAAGTACCCTTGGTTCCCAACAACCCTAAACCGGAAGGGAGAGGGGTTTTCTACCCCTGAGTCCCTGCTCTCCAAGTCAGGTGGGGGCTTATGCCTGCCCCTTCGTTTCAGGTGGGCTTATTCCTGCCCGGGAAGAAGGTGACGTACTGGTACTTTGCAGCTCTTTGAGACTGCCCTGATAGTTTGATGGTCCTTGATGGTCCTTCCTGGACTTTTGTGGATCTCCACCGAGACCCTCCTTTGTTGGGGATGATGACCTGTCTGGCTGCTTCTCCGGTGATCTCATCCCTCCTCCCTCGCCCCCTCCCTTAGGGGAAACTTGTGTGTGTGTGAGTGCAGACTTGTGTTTGGGCTTTCTCCACAACTACAAATACAGAGAAATCCTGCATTAGGAAATGGGTGGTCTCACTTTGCAAATGAATGGCTGGAAGGAATTAGAACTCATGACTCTATAATAATGATGTTCATACCGCACATAAAACTGCTGTGTTACAAAGTATGCTTTAATTTACATGGACATGTACCGGTATTTTACGTGCATGTAAACGAAACACATACATGAGGGATCTTTTGGTGTTGAACTCTGGGCGCTTAGGAAAACCTGATACCTACAAAGGCTGAGAGAGTCAGAGACAACCACAAGGTCCTTGATAGAAATTCTTTGTTTTACTAAAGAAGGATTTAAAAGGAATTAAAATCATACATCATGGGGATTAGAACTATCCATTAACACTGAGAAGGCTAAAGATAACAAGCATTTAAAGTCAACACTGAGGATAGGTGCACGGGGATGCATAGAAAATCATGCGTGTGTGGCTGATTATGGGGAAGGGGGAAGAGAATTGTTTGGGGGGGGAGAAGTTTCAGCCTGAGACACTTCGAATGGGGATGGGGCAGTGTTGTGGGAGGATTGTGAGAAGGTTTTGGAGAAGGGGGTTAAACTAAGCAAATACAGGAATTTTGGAAGAAAGTGGATAGAGCGACAGGCAGCTCCTCCGAAGCCAAGGGGTTTCGCAGTTTGGAATTGGGTGGAATATTAGGGAAAAGGGAGGAAAGAGAATAATTGGATTATGGGCTACGTACTTAGAAGGAAAACAGAAGTTAATGCAAAGATTTACCTCCCCGTATATGCCGACTTGTGAAGTGATGGGGAGCTCTGTTGAGCCTCCTTCTCTGGAAAACAAGGGGAGACAGAGAGGAGGAAGAGGGGCAGGCTTTCTTCCAAGCAGAAAGTTTGAGGGCTCCCTCCTGGATGGAAGGGATCTTCTTTGCTGCTTTGTGTGGTCATTTATTTATTTATTTATTATATTTATACCCCACCTCTTTTCCTTCAAGGAACCCAAGGTGGCTTACATAATCCTCATCTCCATTTTATCCTCACAACAACCCTGTGAGATAGGTTAGGGCTGTTCTTTTTCATCCCTCTTTTCAGGATTTAGTAATACATCCTGAAGCCCGAGTGCAAGGTGAAAGGGAGAAACGTGCTAAGCGAAAAGCACGTCAAACGAATCCTTTACAGGACCATCTTCCATCTGGTAACCTGTGTCCTCACTAGTGGGAAGCTGTGTGGATCTAGAATTGGCCTCCACAGTCACTTACGGACCCATCGCTAGAGTCTACACAATTTTCTTTAAAAGCTTTAAAAGACATTGAATTCTTTACTTTTCTTTCTATGTGGCTTAAACAAGAAGGTTAGAAATCAGCATAGAATATTTCATGGTGGAGGCTTCTGTGGTTGGTGTCCTAAGGCATGATCTGAAATGTGCAGGTGTTAACACCGAGGAATTGAGGCAATCAGAGCACGAAGCCTGGCCAGAAAGTTGTGTGCAAGACATCAGTAGCTCCACTTGGGACATGCAAGGCCTCAATATCCTACGGAACCTGCTTTTTTGCTCTTCCCCAAGACCCAAAACCCCTAATCCCCTTCCAGATACAGGCCCCTTCTTCCCAAAACAACAGAATTTGGGGGTGCTTCATAACAGCCAGCTCTCTCTCTTTGGGTGGGCAGTACCCCCCTCTTAAGGCTAATCTCGGCCTCTTCCCCAGGCTGATATCCTGACCTCGCTTTCTGTTCCTTCCGTTTCATCTTTGTTGTGGTTTTTTTAAGCAATGCTATCTTCCGATGAGGGAGAATTGCCTAAGAATGGAACTGATGAAAGCAAAGCACACAGACATAGCTCAGCTCAACTCCTGTGCAGCCTCTTCAGCTTATTTAGTAAAGGCCTTTACTAAACCTGAGCTGCTAGATCAGGTCGTATCTAACTTCTTGCAAGCATCCCGTACAAACCTTTGAATTTGGGAGTTCAAGCTGGTTCAGCCAAATGTTTTAGGGTGAATTCCTATGCATGTTTAGACAGAAAAAAGTGGTTTGTTGATATGGAACAACACCGCTGCCTGAATCTTTGGACACTCCTATGGGGACTGTCTGTCGTGATGAGCGCCTGCACCTCAAAACTGACCACCACACCGCTGCTCGGGCACCCACCGACCGGCCTTGCCGCCCTCTCATTCTTTCACTAAACCAACTGAGGCTTCCCTTCAAATCTTCCCTTGCAGGTGAGAATGTGGAGCGGTGCCTGCAGGAGATGGTGGAGCGGCTCTTCCTCAAGAAGGCATTTCAGCGCAGCGGTCTCCACGCACCGCTGCAAGAAGTCGGTTACTACAGCCACTGTGGGTGCTGAGGTGGGCCGGGCAGTTCTCCCTGGCAGAGCCCCTCCCGCACTACCGACTGACTGGGAGAAGGCCCCGAGAGCCTCATAAACCTTTATGAGCGTTGTGGATCCCAAGCGGCCTTTCTCCGCGTGCTTGCTGTAGATCAGGTCTGGACGTTTACCAAGGATGGGGACTCGGACTCGAGGACTCGACTCGTGAGTCGGACTGAGTCCCCCCTCTGACTCGACTCGGACTTGAGTCCCAATATTTTTAATGGGACTCGAGACTCGACTCGGGACTCGAGACCAAGGACTCTTCAACATCCCTGGGCTGTGCTAGAAGGAGTGGAGAGGAGAGTGATTGCTGGTGAAGAGCGCATGGAAGCGAGGTGTGCCGCTGCTCGGCCACTATGGACGGCTACCAGGAGTGCAGCCTCAACAGTGTGTCAAGATTTATTTTGATTGATGTGTTGCGTACTTGGGAGAGGCAGAAGGACGTGAGATTACTCTGTGTGGCCGCTCTGTGTGTGTTTCTGGTTCCAGCAAGTTCATCACCAGTGGAGCGGGTGTTCAGTGAGGGTGGAATTGTGATGAGATCTCACCGTTTCAGAATGGGGGCCAAACATTTAGAAAAAATCATGTTCCTCAAATGTAACATGGATAAGTTTTAGGAAGCACAGCAAGTTTATTTTTTAAAATCATCTTTCTAAAATGCAACCTTTCAGACATTTTGGGTTTGGCTGCCTCTGCCTGCCTGTCTGGGGTTCCCAGCCTCCCCTGTCTGCCTGGTCTCTTCTTGACCAGTTCAACAGTTGAATTGTCCAAGACAAAGGCCTCTGCCTGCCTGCTTTGGAGTTCCCTGCCTCCTCTGCCTGCCTGGTTATTTTGGGTTTTTCTGCCTGGTCTGTTCTTGCCAAAATCAGTTGCAGAGTTTTGAAATAAAAAGGAACACTTGTGCCTAGAATTTATTTAAACCACACATCTGAAGTAGCCTTATTTTGTTGGGAAAAAACCCCATTGATTTTAATAGGGACTCGTGGAGCCAGCTTTGGGAGTGACTCGGGACTCGTGACTCGTGAGTCACCATTTTGGACCAAGGACTTGGACTCGGACTCGAGACTCGGGTCCAAAGACTCGTGACTCGACTCGTGACTCAAGACCAAGGACTCTTCAACATCCCTGACGTTTACCACCTGCTTGGAGGTGGCCGGGCTTAGTAACATTAGAATGTCTCTCTGACTTGAGGGGCACGGCAGTTTTCAGTGCTCCGGATACCCTTGGCTGGAATACATCCTATAAGTAAGACTCTCAGGCACGACCTTCAAAGAGATGCTATTTGGATAGGCGTGGGCCATTTCCTGCGGGATGCTGAATTGCAGCCTCCCCCAAGCCTGGTGCTCTCTGGAGGTGTTGGATTTCAACTCCCAGCATCCCCAGCCAGCAGGCTGTATAGGCAGCCGGCCCCCAGTTAAATGCATTGCCACACACATGACCGACTTCTGGGGAATGTAGTTTCTGAGGCGTTGTAGAACTCTGGGGTCAGTATGTGAGGGTGGACTGCTTGCCCCCTTTCTGCTCACTATCAGTCTATGTTCCAAACACGCGCATTCTTCTTCTCATAGGTCACACTTTCTCTTCACCTCTCTGGCGAGCTGCTCCATTTAGAATTCTGGGGATTTTTCCAGTGCTTTAATTTTCCGTGGGAAATTTTTCCATTTCATAAGTTCATTAGTAAAAATGAATGGATGCCAGCTGCAAATACAGTATCAAGCAAGCATGGCAGTTTCAAAGCTGTAATGTACGTACGTTTTTTCAGGTGATTATCCCTAGCAAATGTATGAAAGGATACACTGGATTACATACATGTCTCGGAGTGAAATAGAACTAATAAATATCGACAGCAAAACTGGAGGTGCCCCAGCAACCGCAGTGGAAGGGAGTTAAAACTCTGCTGAAATAGATGAGAGTCATGCACAGTTCTTTGGGTCACTGGCTGGCTGGAGCATGCTGGAACTTGTAGGCCTTTTCCTACAAGTTTACAGGCCTGTGGCTCACACTGGCTCAGCTTGTCTGAGCGTGGAAAGCTAAGCAGGGTCAGGCCTGGCTATTACTTGGATGGGAGACCCCTCCTCTAGCTTCCTGCACTGAGCAGGGGGTTGGACTCGATGGCCTTGAACGCTCCTTCCAACTCTATTCTATGAATCTATGAATCCCCTGTCTAAATGGGCATAAGGATTGTACCTTAAGACTCATCAGCTTTACAAAAGACATACAGCATATAATACACACACAGATGGATCATAGAATAGTAGAGTTGGAAGGGGCCTGTAAGGCCATCGAGTCCAGCCCCCTGCTCAATGCAGGGGAACAGATGTGGGCAGCCCAGGCAGTCACCCATCCAAGCACTGACCCGGCTCATGCCTGCTTAGCTTCAGCATGTGGCCGGCATTATGTGCTCTGTGAAGGGCAGTGCTCACTGAGAACATAGCTGCCTGCATTTTCGGATTCTCCTTGGGGACTGTCATGATGAGCTTCTGTGCTTCAGAATGTACCACTACACCACTTTTAGGGGCTTTTCCAGCTTGGCCCTGAAGACTTACATTTTTTTTCCTTCAGCCTACCCGTTTATGTTTTATCGGGCTGTTCTGGTTTGTAGCTGCAGTTGTGTTGTAGATTTTGATATTATCTAGACCAGATGTTTTGTGGCTGGTGTTTGCTGTTTTTATTAACTGCTGTATACTGCCCAGAGAGCTTCGGCTACGGGGAGGTATAGAAATAAAATTATTAATAATAATAATATGAATGTTAGCTGTTTTATTACTGTATCGTTTTTAAAATATATATATATGGGATTTTATTGTTGTAAGTCACCTTGGGACGACTCCTGCCCTGAACTGGCAGGCTGTACAGCAGGAGAGGGCAGAAGGTAGATCTTGATCTGGTACATCTCCAGATGATCTGCAGTAGATCTGCAAGGACTACTCACTCCTAATTATTTAACAAGAACAAAATGATTCCCCACCACACCCTAAATTATACTGCGGTAACGAAGAAAGCTTGGGGTAACCGGGAATGGCGTTTTGTGTGGTAGGGTTGTAAGCTGGCTGGGGTGTTATGGGAGTAGTCCAACACACCTGGAAGGCAGCAGCTGGAATACATTTAGTAAGAATTGGGTAGAATGTGAGCAAATTAAATACCTTGTCAAAAAAAATCTGTAACAAGGGCAACTCATGGCAGACCTTTTTTTGAAGCTGCCTTTCTTCCTGTGAAAGGGTCTGATGCAAGCAAAGCCTGCTGGCATTTCACATCATGCCATCTATGTATATGACATTTTGCAGAAGCACCCAAGCCAAAGGATGTCTTATGGGGAAGTCTTGCCTTAGGGCAGCCTTCCCCAATCTGCACCCTCCACGTGTTATACTACAACTCCCATCATCTCCAGGTGGCATGGGCTGGGGATGCTGGGAAGAAATCAGAGGGAGCGTTGAATGTAACGGGGGATGAATTCTAGCACAGGTTTTGTTTCAGTTATATGAGGACTAAGGCATAATCCCAAGGGGCCAAGAAAGGGAAATGGCAAACTGGCATCATTCTGGAAGCATCCTCTGCCGACGGCCCTCCTGATCTGACGATGCCTATAGGGCCAGGCGGAGCTTCGCAAAGCCGGCTGACCTCAACAGCAGCACTGGCTTGTGCGTCTGAAGCGACCTGTTGCCGCTGTCCTAGGCTGTGCTCCGGGTAACGCCACTGGAGGCTCCTAGACGAGGCTCTTATTGCGCATTCGCCTGCCTCGGGAGTTGGAGCCCAGGGATGGTGGGAGTTGTAGTCCATCACATCTGGAAGGCACCAGGCTGCGCTGCCTTATGGGAGCGTCTCTCCTTTGGCTGCTCACCCCAAGGAGTTGCTAAGGAGGCCCCGCGACCCCTCCAGCTTACTGTGCCTACCTGGAAAATAATCAGCAGGCAGAGCTGGCTTGCACGTGACTCCTCCTTCTCACGTGGCCATTGTCACGTGTACACGGGCTTTCCCAGGGCAAAGCACCTTCGCCCCGCCCCCTGCCAGCGGATAGGCAGAGCCTTCCCCCGGGCGGCCCCCGCGATTCGTCCTTTGTGCTGCCCTAGCGGCTCCACCTCCTCCTCTTCGAGGAGCCCCGCCCCCTGCGAGCGGTGATTGGCGGAGCCGGGGGTGGTAACCGCGAGCAGCTGAGCGCCTGTCCGTCTGCTCAGAGCGGACGGGATAGGAGGAGGAACCTGCTCGTCTCCCTCTCCCCGCCACCGCCCTGCCATTGACGGGCGCGGCGTCGGTAGGCGGGCGTCTGTCTGAGGCGAGAGCGCCTGGCGCCGATTGGGCGAGCGCGCCGGTGGGCGTGGCGCGGGGGCGGGCGGCCGCCTAGTCCGGCCGAGACGGGGAAGGAGCGGAGAGGCCAAACAAAGATGGCGGCGCCTGAGGCGGCGGGGCCGAGCCCGGCGACCACCGGCTGAAGCGCAGCGCAGCCGCAGCATGTCGGGGCCAGACGAGCGGGAGCCCGGCGGGGTGGCGGCTGCCGCCGTCGTCGCCGCGGGCGCCGGGGGGCCGCTGGCGCTGGGGGAGGCGGCGGGGCCCGGCCCGGGGGGCGCGGAGGAGCCGGGGCCGCCGCTCGGGGCTGGCGGGGCGGGAGCGGGGGGCGGCGGCGGCGGCGGCGGCGCCCGGCAGGGGCAGCCCGAGCCCGGCGGCGACCGGGACTCCGACGCACCGCCCAAGAAGCGACTCAAGCTGCCGGGCGGGGCTGAGGGCGGCGGCGTCGTCAAGCTGGAGGAGCGGCTCTACTCGGTGCTCTGCTGCACGGTGTGCCTCGACCTGCCCAAGGCCTCCGTTTACCAGGTGCGCGGCCCCGCCCTCCCCATCCCTCCCCGCCATAGGGGGTCCTGCCAATTGCCATCGCGCGCCCCCCCCCCGCGCGCAAGGGGTGCCGGGACCGCACAGGCCCTTGTTCGCCCAGGTACGGAACCGGGCCTGTCGGGGCCGCTTCACGCGTTGCGTCTTTCGGTGCCTGCTTCAGAAATGCCGCCCTCGGCACGCCTACTCTGGGGTGAAGCCCCACTGAATCTTGCGGTGTTCACTTCCGAGTAAATGTGCGGGGGTCGGGCTACGAGGGGACAGGTGACGCGTGAATGCAAAAGGTAAGCGCGCGCCGGCTGGTCAGGTAAGCCCGTGGGCGAGCCAGGATGCGTGAAATGGCCCTGAGGAAGGTGAGTCCTGGCTCTCCAGCTGTTCCGCGTATTCTCTTGTTTTGCACACCAAGCTCAGCTCAGGTCTGGAGCTTGTAGAAATACCTGTCCAAAATATCATGAAATGGGGGAGAAAACTGCCTTTAAAAAATACAGCTGCTTTTGCGCAGGCAGATCATTTAATGTGGGTTAGCCTGTCATAAATTAATGATCATTGTCCAACAGTGCTATGGATCAATCCCTTCCTCCCTTTCAGTGTAAGTTTGTGGGTGGCACAGCCCATATGATGATGGTAAGTACAGAATTATGGGGGATGGTACATATTTGGATGGATAAATATGGAGGGATGTGATGGCAGTGAATGCGGCATTTGTGGTATTGTTCTTGCCTCCCTCTTGCACAGAGTGTATGTTTACCAAAAATATTTGTGCAGAGCTTTGTATATATGCTACGTGCTACGTACATGTACTGCTCCCCCTCTTTTAGTACTGTGTTTGTATAAGCCAAGCTGGGAAAGCCCCTAAAATGGAAACCGTTTTCTAGTCCTGCATACCAGGCCATCTCCTTCTGCCTGGCTTTGTCTGAGATCTCTGTTTTTGGGCATGGAACCAGGATCGTCAGTATGTGCCTCTTCCTCTGTGCTCCACTTCTTAGCCCAGTAATCCATCTCTGTATCAGGCTTTATGACTGACAGGTTTAGCTGTCAATTTCAACCCCCTGGCATAACTTGTCTTGCTCAGAGGTTTGCCTCAAGAGACTGGGATATGATATGCTGCTCTTAGCTCCCTCCCCCCCCCCCCAGTTAATATTTTACTTGTTCTGATATTGTCAGAGGAAGGGGTGGGATGTAAATAGTAAACCAGAAGTGAGCTATTGCATGACTCTGCCTCATGTGGTGGAACTTGTGCATGGTGTTTGTCTCTTTGTCCTAAAGTCAAGTTCAGAACCACCATCCATATCCTTTATATCTGTTCAGAGTGCTGGGAGGACCACCCGGTGTATTTACTCTTCTTGGTAGCCACTGGCTCCGCACTCCTATCTGTTGCATTTCCTTGGGGTACTGTGCATTTATGTGACTGCCTGTGAGAAGCATTTTGTGTGTTTGGAAGGAAGGATGGTAATTATAGCAGAATGGTGGTGTGGGAGGGTGGGAAAAGGTTCAGAGAGCCTCATCTATCCAATGGGTCAATTATTGCATCTTACAAGGACGATATTCTTCCCCTTAAATATCTGTGAGAAACATCTACTTATCTTCCCCCCATAGGGTTATAGAACTATTTACAATTTCCCCACATAATAACAAGTTCTTCTTTCTCTTTGTTCTACTTTCATCCTACTTACAAGGATCAGCCCAGTTATTTTTTCTCCTAGTAGGTGTCTAAGTGAGAACGTAGACAAGAACGTAGAGTAGTTCTTCCCACCTCACAAATACATGAAACATTCAGCCTTGGTTATTTATTTATTTGTTACATGTCTATGCCACCCAATAGCCAAAACACTCTGGGCGGTTTGTACTAAAACTATCTAGACAAATTTGAGCCCTTCTGTCAAGGAGCCAATCTGTAAAGTTGCTCTTGCTCTGTTCTTGCATGTGCAGAGAGCTGCTGCCCCCCCCCCCCATCTCTGTGCTCCATTGAATTTCTGCAAGCATTTTAGGGTAAAGAAGCCACATTGTGCTTCAGTTATGGCTGTTTTACTGCATGAAAGCAGTCTGTTCTCCCCTGCCCCCCCCAAACGTTTGCACTTAACTGGTGCAGAACAGGGACTTGAACTAAAAGAAGAGTGTGAGCCAGAAGCACAGAACATGTGATAGCAACATGCGACTTGCCTTGGTTAAGTCCCTAAATGCAAAGGTCATTGCCTTGGTGATGTTACACTTTGGTGATTGCACCCTAATAATATCTGTATAGTGTTCTTGACTGTAGCATAAAGGGTTGCATCATCCCCATGATTCCTTGCTGAAAAACAGGGCAGGAATTGCGCTTGATTTTTGGTAGAGCAAGATCAGTGCTAGCATTATCAGTTTGAAAAGAGACTCAAGATCCCAGTGAAGAGATGTGCATGCAGTCAGCCTATTTTGCATCAAGTACACTGATTGCCAGCTTGCTGCTGGCCTAGTTCAAGGTGCTGGTCTTGATCTTTAAAGCCTGGAGCCTTTGAGGACTGCCTCTCCCCTGTATGAATCAACTTGCAAGGCGCTGCTCGTCCTCCCTTCTCTGTTGCAGGTCAGGATGGTAATGGCTGGAAGCAGAGCCTTTATGGTCAAGGTCCACAAGGTCTGGAGCTTTCTTCCTTAAGATATTAGGAAATCTTCTTTCCATGAAAGACGATTTTCAGCAAGCATTTGGATGTTCTGTCTCCTATCCCCGCCAAGTTTATTCCTGAGTAGTAGCTTTCTTTTAAAAAAAACATAATTTCATTATTCGTTGGTTGTAAACCACTTTGAGCTACCTTGGAAAGGCAATATATAAATATTTTAATTACATTAAAAATAATTGCCTCTTTCCTTTTGTCATACTGCAGTGTGAGCCTCAGAATTTATTTTCAGAGATCTGTAAAATTAGTTGATACTATTGTAATGTATTCTAGTGTAGAGTGCCTACTTGGTGTGCAAAAAGTCCCAGCCTCCTTCCTGACATCTAGAGGGTAGAGGAGACTCCTGTCTGAAGCTCTGGAGAGCTGCTGTCAGTGTAAAGGATACTGAGATAGCCGGATCCATGGCACGGCATGGTATAAAGCAGCTTCCTATGTTCCTATGGCTACATATTTTCTCAGAGCTCTAAACAGCCATGAGAAAGAAGTTGTCGTCTGTATCCAGGATGAAATACATCCTGTTTAATGTCCATCTCAACAGCCTGTGATTCCTTGTCTATGGAAACTTGTGGAGAATAGCATAGACAAATAATGGAGGTGCCTAGCTTTTGGGTCACTCCTTGTAAAATGCAGTATTGGGATTTGGCAAATGCTTGCTTTTGTGAGCTAATAATTATTAGATCAAGATTTCTGGACTGCTGAAGCCTTGTTCCGCAACTTCTTATCTAGGTGTTTTATTCTGGAGTTACTCTGTGGACAGGGCTTGGGAATTTATCCCAACAACTGCTACTTAGCACTCAAATCCAATTTATATGCCATATTCTGAGGACTAGTTGCCAGTGCTTGCAGGTGGCTGACAGGTGAAATGCTGGAGAGGTGTCTCAGGCTTACTTTTAGCCACTACTGTAATGCCTTAGCTGGCAAGTACCCTTGAAGTGACTGCTTGACTAGCAGGCTTTTTATACAAGGGTAAGCTGGTTATGATACAAACTGCTAATCCTTTTGTGTCTTGAAAGGCCCCTGCAAAAAGACCCGGTTTACCTTTGTCAGACTATGACAGGGTCTTCTTACTCCTAATTGGCAACATGGAGGCCTGTGTTCTTTCTCCACTCTATCCTGTGTGTTCCGTGTCTGAAGGGTGCACAAACAGAAACCTTGTCTATAATTGTACTAAAGAGAATCCTCCTGGTTAACTGATTAGCTACTGACCTAGTAACTCATGAGGTAGAATACAACAGTTTGTCAGTAATGAGGTTTATCATGTCCAAAACTGGTAGCAGTTGCTGATATCTGTTAGTAACGTGTTGGTCTGCTTTACAGTGTAGATAAAATTGCCCTAGAGTAGTCTTCAACTGTTTCAGACCCAGGACCCAGCTTTAATCCAAACATACATCTGGAGAGGCACTTAATGTTTTATTTATCATATATTATTTATTTATTATATTTATACCCCGCCTTTTTTCCTGCAAGGAACCCAAGGCGGCTTACATAATCCTCCTCCTCTCCATTTTATCCTCACAATAACCCTGTGAGGTAGGTTAGGCTGAGAGTCAGTGACTGGCCCAAAGTCACCCAGTGAGTTTCATGGCCGAGCGGGGACTAGAACCCATGTATTTTTATGGTGGTAGTGGTGCTGTTGTTGCCTATGTTGTGTGAGGCTGTGACCTAGTAATGGATCCTGACCCACTGCTTGAAGATCAGTGCCCTAGAACACCCTCCCTCCAACCTGGCGCCCTCCAGATGTTTTGGATTTCAACTCCCATTAGCCCTAGCCCACATAGCCGACGGGTTGGCAGTTGTAGTCCAAAACATCTGGAGGGCACCAGGTTGGGGAAGGGTGTCCTATATAGATTGGAGCACAGGAAGCAGGTTACACTATGTAGTTACTTCCCTAGGTACGTAATTGTGCAACTTAGTTTAAAACAAGTGGCTTGGAAGCAGTGCATCTTGGGAGTGTAAACAGACTAATTGCAGGGTACAGTGTTGACTGGTAACCTTGAATGCTGTGAATGTTCAGGAAAGGCTGTCCTCAAAGAGCTTGGGGGTTATAAATATGTTTAATACTTACAATTTATATATGATACTTACAGTGAGAAAAGTGGTTTGCAATCTTTTTTTTTTTCCTTTTTTTTTTACAACTAATTGGCTATCGCAATTCTGTGGACAGCAGAACTGAGACTGAGAGACTCATTTGAACGATAATGCTGAACAAGGATTTGCACTCGTCTCTAAACCCAACACACCGGCTGTCTTACACAAGTAGCAGACCACAAACTTTGGCTTGGCTCACTAGCCAAGCCATAATTTGTGGTCAACCGTGATTCCTCTTCTCAAAATCTTTTATGCATACTGGAGAACTTGGGGGGTGGGGGTGGCAAGCTGGATCCCTTCTGCTGAGATTTGGAGCAGAAGAAAGGCTAAGGGATGGCCTCCTCTCAGTGCCTTATGAGAAGGTGTGTCTTTTTTATGCACTGAGCTTTGGAGATGGCAGAAGCACTTCTGCTGGCTCCAGTGCTCAGTAGCATGAAATAAGGAATCCTCCTTTCCCTAGTTGTGGAAGGGGGCGGGTAAGAGAGGTTTCACGTGATATTATGGAGTCTTCCTTGCTGGCCAGTGGGCTTGTAGAGAGACCAGTTTTTAAAGGCTGAGAGCTTCCTAAGAATGAGTATGTCTTCTAGGATCCTGCCTGTGTGCTACAGCTCTTCCACTCTGCCTTTCTGTTAAGTAGTTTGATCAAAGGTTTAAAGTGACCCTCTAGGAGGCCACTGAAAGGTCTCCAAGGCTACCAGAAGCAACTGTAATCCTGTCTGAGGGGAATATGTCTTGGTTGGCAAGGGTAGTCCGCTTCCCCTTACCAGTCACATTGCTCTGATTAGGTAGTTCTATTGCTCTTCTTAGCAAAGGGCCGCCATATTTTCTTGTTTGGAGTGTGTGTCTTTTTAACATGTGATACTTGTATCTCTCCCCTTCCTCCAAGTAGCTTAGGATGGCACTTTAGGCACTCATAAAAACCCTGTGTGGTAGGTTGGACCAAGAGACAGTGGCCTGGTTCACACATAAGGGCAACCCAGGGTTTTACTAGCCACCACAGGTTGTGCACTCCCACTTTGCTCCGGCTTGTTTAGCGTGCTGTTTGAACCTGGAGCTCTGGCTTGTCTCTCCCTCTGGCAGTGGGAGCAATCGATCTGCATGATCTAGCACACTGGATTGTCCACAACAACCCAGGTTTTAAAAAAAACAAACACAACCTCAGTTGTTATGTGTGAACCAGGCCAGTCACTTCCTCAAGGCGCCTGAGTGAGGACTTGAAGCTGGCTTTCCCACATTCAAACCCACTACACCTTACTGGCTTGTATGGGGATATACGTGTCCTTGCCTTAACTTGCTTTTCCTCAGTACTACTGTGATGTCAGGTGCTACCTAGCCCTGCTAGTGACACCATCCCTGGTGACCTGCCTGTTGAGGTGTCATGTGCTTCTGTATTATACTCCGCCTTCTTTAGTCTTTCGAGACTACCTCAGCAATATAATGGCTAGTGTCTGAATGGGCAGCTCCTCCCTTGAGAATCCTTGTGTGAATGTCAGGCCTGCCCTGCTGATTAAACATGGCCACCGCAGCAATTGTGTAATAGCATTATTCCTAGGACCAAACTCATATTTAAAACTTCTTATATGCTTATGAGTTTAGATGGTTGCTCTTGACTTGAGGAGCAGCTGACCTCTGGTTTTTGCCCTGATTCAGAAAATAAAGTGCCTTGTTTGCAACATTAGATAGAAAATAATTCATACCTCCTACCGGTTTCTTCTCCTGTTTTCTGGCCATGCTGGCTGGGAATTATAGGAAGTTGCAGTCCAACACATCTGGAGGGCGTCAGGTTGGGGAAGGCTGATATAAGCAGTGTCTTTTCCCTCCAGGCTTCCGTAATTTGCCACTTACATACCTGTGGAGAGTAGTGAGCACCTGAATCAGAAGCTACTTAACACTAGTGTGGCTGCATACACAGCCTGGGCACTCCTGTTGCAGCTGTGCAGAGAGCAGTGTAACCGTTTTGTCTGAAAATGTTGGCACATAGGACGGCCAAGGGAAGAAGTGTTGCCATTCTACTTTATTCATTGAGATCATGTGAACTTCCATTTCAAAGTAGGTTGGTAGTCGCTTATTGACTGTAGCCTGAGCAGAAGGAAGCTATATTTTTTTTAAATACAGTATCCATGAAGTAGCAGAATTTCTAGGAAGCTGATATAAGAACATAAGAGGAGCCATGTTGGATCAGACCAAGGGACCATCTAGTCCAGCATTCTGTTCACAGAGTGACCAATCAGCTGCCCATGTGAAACCCACAAGCAGGACAGGAGGGCAACAGCACCCTCCCGTCCATGTTTCCCAGCAACTGGAGTACATAGGCACACTGTCTCAGATACTGGAGGTAGCATATAGCCATCAGGACTAGTAGCCATTGACAGCCTAATCCTCCACGAATTTGTCCAATCCCCAAAGCCATCCAAAGTGGTGACCATCACTACATCTTGTGGAAGTGAATTCCATAGTTAAACTATGTGCTGTATGAAGAAGAACTTCATAGATCATAGAGTTGGAAGGGGCCTACAAGGCCATCGAGTCCAACTTCCTTTTAGCTGTCCTAAATCTCCCACCAATCAGCTTCATGGGGTGACCCCAGGCCCAGGCTATATGAAAGGGGGGGAAATGTCTCCCTATCCACTTTTTCCATGAATAATTTGGTACACATCTATCCTGTCTCACCTTACTCGCCTTTTTTCTAAGCTAAACAATCCCAGATGATGTCATCTCCTCATAGTGGAGTTGTCCCAGCCCCTTAATCATTTTAGTTGCCCTTTTCTGCACTTTTTCCAACTCTACAATAAGAAGGTGAAGTGCCAGATGACTGGAGGGGAGGGCAAATGTTGTTCCCATCTTCAAAAAGGGCAAGAAGGAGGAACCTGGGAACTATAGGCCAGTCAGTCGGACAACAATCGCTGGGAAAAATTTGGAGCAGATTATAAAGAAGTCAGTCTGCAAGCACCTTGAAAACAATGCAGTGATTACTAGAAGCCAACATGGATTTGTCAAGAACAAATCCTGCCAGACTAATCTGACCTCATTTTTTGATTGGATAACCTCCCTTGTGGACTGTAGGAATGCTGTGGACATAATATATCTGGACTTCAGCAAAGCTTTCGACAAAGTGCCTCATGATATCCTGATTAGCAAGCTAGCTAAAAGTGGGCTGGATGGAACAACTATCGGGTGGATCCACAATTGGCTACAGAATCGGACTCAAAGGGTGCTTATCAATGGTTCCTTCTCAAACTGGGGAGAGGTAACGAGTGGGGTACCACAGGGCTCGGTCCTGGGCCCAGTGCTCTTCAACATTTTTATTAATGACTTGGATGAGGAGGTGCAGGGAATGCTTATCAAATTTGCAGATGACACAAAGCTGGGTGGAACAGCTAATACTCTGGAAGACAGAAACAAAATTCAAAGCGACCTCGATAGGCTGGAGTGCTGGGCCGAAAACAACAGAATGAAATTTAATCGGATAAATGCCAAGTGCTGCACCTAGGGAAAGGAAACCAAATGCAGAGTTACAGAATGGGGGACACTTGGCTCAACAATACTACAAGTGAGAAGGATCTTGGAATTGTGGTAGATCACAAACTGAATATGAGCCAGCAGTGTGATGTGGCTGCAAAGAAGGCAAATGCAATTTTGGGCTGTATTAATAGAAGTATAGCTTCCAAATCGCGTGAAGTGATAGTTCCCCTTTACTCGGCACTGGTTAGGCCTCATCTGGAGAACTGCATCCAGTTGTGGGCACCACACTTTCAGAAGGACATAGACAAACTGGAGAGGGTTCAGAGGAGGGCAACAACGGTGATAAAGGGACTGGAAACAAGGCCCTATGAGGAGAAACTGAAAGAACTGGGCATGTTTAGTTTTCAGAAGAGGAGACTGAGGGGAGATAGGATCGCACTCTTCCAGTACTTGAAGGGTTGTCACACAGAGGAGGGCCAGGATCTCTTCTTGACCATCCCAGAGTGCAGGACACGGAATAATGGGCTCAAGTGACAGGAACCCAGATTCCACCTAAACATCAGGAAAAATTTCCTGACTGTCAGAGCAATAAGACAATGGAACCAATGACCTAGGGAGGTGGTGGGCTCTCCCACTCTGGAGGCATTCAAGGTGCAGCTGGACCGCCATCTGTCAGGGATGCTTTCAGCTGGATTCCTGCATTGAGCAGGGGGTTGGACTCGATGGCCTTGTAGGCCCCTTCCAACCCTACTTTTCTATGATTCTATGATTTATTTATTTTTTTGGGGTGGTGACCAGAACTGTACACAGTATTCTAGGTGTAGTCACACCATAGATGTACATAAGGGGAGTATGGACTTGGCAGTTTTTTCCATTCCTTTCCTAATTATGCCTAACAGGGAAGTTGCCCTTTTCACACAGCTGCACACTGGGTTGATATTTTCATCAAGCTGTCCACCACAACCCCAAGATCTCTTTCTTGGTCAGCTGCTGCTAGCTCAGATCCCATCAACTTATACTTGAAGTTGGGCTTTTTTGCCCCAACACGCATCGCTTTACACTTGCTTGCATTGACCCAGATTTGCCATTTTGATGCCCATTCTCCCAGTTTGGAGAGATCCTTTTGGAGCTCCTCGTAATCCCTTTTTGTTTTAAGCACCCTAAATAATAATAATCTGGTGTCATCAGCAAACCTGGCCACTTCACTGCTCACTCCTAATTCCATGTCATTTATGAATAAGTTGATGAAGAACCAAAGTGATGTAAGCTTTACCAGGTTATACAGCTGGTCTTGTTGATAGGCTGTGGAAATGGTGTGGTTGCTGTTGCTGGCAAGGCTCCAAACTTGAGTTAATGGAAGGAACAGTTGTTAACCAGTACAGTAATACCTTAGATTGCAAGTAACTTGGTTTGAGAGCATTTTGCAAGACAAGCAAATTTTTAAATGTTTATTTTAAAAAATTTGACTTGATATACAAGCGACGTCTTGCAATACAAGTACTGTAGTACGGCTTAAATTAAAAATCTCTGTACAATTTTTTTGGGGGGAATTTCGTTTTGATATAAGAGTGTTTTGGATTACAAGCACGTTTCCGGAACGAATTATGCTCTCAATCCAAGGCATGACTGTACTAGGAATAACAAGTAGAAAACCCTGCATGAAATAAGTATATGAGGTCTGGATTTTGTGGTGATGGAGTATGACATAATGCTTCAGTTGCAAATCGTTTGTTACATCTTCTGCACATCGATGGTCTTGTTTGAAGCAGGGGATTTGGAGATGTGCATTGGGTGCCAAGGAGAATTCTAACATGTTGCCCGAGTGTGTCTCTTTGTAATGGATTCTGGTCAGTTCAGTCAAAGGCAAATTCATGGTGGAACACTCTGCCTCTGAGAAACTGCAGTCCTCCTGCATTGGGTCCCTTATTTCTACTGCAGATGCTGCATCTTCACAGATATTTTGCTTCAGCCTGCAGAGCTGTTGGTCTGGAGCAACATTAGGGAAGTTAGTGGGGTGGTTGTAGCAGTTCAAATTACTTGGGAAGATAGGCGAACAAATGTCAGTGTACTGGAAGAAGCAAAGACTACTAGCATTGAAAAAATGATCCTTCAACGCCAACTTCAGTGGACCGGTCATGTTGTTCGAATGCCTGACTGCCAGTCTCCCAAAGCAGTTACTTTACTCCCAACTCAAGGATGGAAAGCGGAATATCGGTGGTCAATATAAGAGGTTTAAAGATGTTCATAAGGCTAATCTAAAAAAATGCAATATAAACATCGAAAACTGGGAAGCTCTGGCCCATGAACGATCTAAATGGAGGTTGGCCTTTCACAAAGGTTCCATGGACTTTGAAGAAGCCCGAGTGCAAGGTGAAAGGGAGAAACGTGCTAAGCGAAAAGCACGTCAAATGAATCCTTTACAGGACCATCTTCTATCTGGTAACCTGTGTCCTCACTGTGGGAAGCTGTGTGGATCTAGAATTGGCCTCCACAGTCACTTACGGACCCATCGCTAGAGTCTACACAATCTTCTTTGTCACGAGTGATCGCCTGATGATCTGGGAGTCATGGAACACGGGGAGGCAACAACAGTCAACTCGCTGAATCCAAATAAGCACGCCGCCGTAGAGCCCGTTTGAGGCGCCTTTTGAAGTGGGGCAGTCTTTTCCGTTACTGGTCAGCTGAATCTCATCCGGTGGAACTGTTTTGTGTGTTTAATGGATTGTTACCATAAAAAATATTTTTTTTATCCTGGAAGGCAATCTTACTCGGTCACGAGTGATCGCCTGACTGACTGACCATAAAAGCAGAATCACTTGGAGTTAGTAGTGACATTGGCCAGGAAGTGTATATCATGCTTATATGGCTGACCTTATTTTTTAATCTCTGCTTGAATAAGAGATCTGTGCCAATCAAGAGCTTCTTACCCTACCAACAAAAAAGTATCTCAGTGAAAGATTCCATAAGATCTCTGCTAAAATGGCTTCAGCTGCGTTTCACAAAGAAGGGGTAGGGTGGAGGGAAATGAGGAAATGTAGAGTTCAGATATGTTTGCTTCATTCTGTTCTTTGATAATGTAAAGGTGTGACGCACCTTAGATATCTCTGCACGGCTGCCCGCTGTCCTTAACAATGTACCTCTGAGGGAGGTTCTGACTTTAGAATTGGCCTTCTATTTTCCTAGTGACTTTTAGTGAACCACTTCCTGTGTTTATACTAAAGTATAATTGTTCTGTTTTCTCTACAATTAGTGGTATGAAGCATCATGTAGTATTTCAAGTTAGAATAAACAAGAAAAAACAGCCCCTTGTTTCCCAAACCACTTGCCCTCCCCCTCATGATCACTTGCAAAGCTGAAAGGTGGGACAGGTCTGTTAGATGCAGTGCACATTCCTGCTTCTAAGGCCATAGTCCTATCTTTGTTCCTTAAACAACATATACAGAGCCAGTTCTGTGAGCCTCTTTTGATCTGTGTTTCACCTGGTATTGCATTGGGTTGGGGTGATGTGCACTCTCACTTTAATAATGCAGTTCTGTAATACTGCAATAGAGCGGTAAAATGATGTTTGAAACTGTTTTCTATCTCCAGAATCTAATGCATGCTAATAATTGGGAATAGGCTTCCTGGCTGCCACTTAAGATTCCATGGTAGCTTAATTACTGCCTTGGCCATTTGCTTCAGTCTTGATCTAGCAAAATTCTGGGTGTGCATGTCTGCCTTTGACTGATCCAAGATACCTTTAACGAAATAGTGGTGGTGCAGAGACTGCTGTATCCCATAATTAATGTCCATCTAAACTGCACTGTATAGCAGTGACCCTTTCTGCCTTGAGTATCATTTTTCTTGGTAGAAAGGCGAGGTTCAAATAAAATCAAATAATAAATATTATTACACCTGAACTTTAAGTCTAGAGCAGTGTTCTCCAACCTTGGGTCCCCAGCTACGCTGGCTGAGGCATGCTGGGAGTTGTAGGCCAAAAACATCTGGGGACCCAAGGTTGGAGAACACTGCTCTAGAGCCAAGATGGTGGCCTGCAAATCTACCCTCCAGTTTCAAACAGTTGGATTTTAATCTGTATGCCCAAACACATTCGGCTCAGATTGGTATCTGCTAAGCTTTTATGTAACGAGCAAGAATAGGGGAGAGAGCATATTCTAGGACCACCCTAGCCTCCTGAGCGTAGTTTTTAACAGCACAATCTTATGCGTGTTTATTCAGAAGTACCGTAAGTCTTCCTGCGTTCAGCGAGGCTCACTCCCAAGGAGGTGTGTTTAGGATTGCTGTTTAAGTGTGATGTGGTCTGTGAATGTCATGTTTCTTTGGGCATGGTCTATAGATGAGTCAATGGGAAGGGGGGGGGACTTTCTTGAGTTGGGATTTTAAGTTGACAAGAGATTATGGAAGACTGAAGAAAGGAGGCATATTGATTGATTGATTGATTGTATTTATACCCCGCCTTTTTTCCTGAAAGGAACCCAAGGCAGCTTACTTAATCCTCCTCCTCTCTTCACTTTATCCTCACAACAACCCTGTGAGGTAGGTTAGGCTGAGAGTCCGTGACTGACCCAAAGTCACCCAGTGAGTTTCATGGCCGAGCAGGGGACTAGAACCCGGATCTCCCGAGTCCTAGTCCAACACTCTAACCACTACGCCACACTGGCTCTCAATTAGGCATCTCTATTAGGGATGCCTTTAAAGGTGGGACATTCTGCACTTGGCTACATGGCTCCCGCACTTCCAGCTCTGTGTTCAGTGATTTTAATTAAACTGTACCTGTTGAGACTCGATAGCCTGAAGGCAGTGCTACATTTGGACAGCAGACTTTCCAAGTTTGAAGCTGCCCAATCAGTTCAATAGCATAACTATTTCAGAATGGGGTTCCATATTTTTTCTTGCCTCATGCACTACTCATGAAACCACTCTCAACTCTTCTAGTTCTGAGATAGACTGAGTACAAAATTTAGTATCAGAGTTTGGAAAGAGTGCTTCTCAGGCTTTGGTGTGTTTGAACAGTTTAGGTTTTGACATCCTAAGTGGCTGAGTTGGACTTTTGTTTGTCTCTTTCTCATTAGAGACAGCATCATCTTTTGTAATTTTGTTCTGGAATGCAATACGGTGCCTTATTGAGCAAATGCACATTTAAGGTTTAAAGACCTGACAAGTGCCATGATGGGAAACCTCAAGGAAGAGTGGGATAGAAGTACAAATAAAATAAGCTAACTAGAATTCAAGCATAATGCAGGAGTAGAGTGAATCTTTTGTGATGCTCCTTCTAGAAGTCTCTGAAGTTCTGGTTTCCCTTTTGTCACAGTGTACAAATGGTCATTTGATGTGTGCTGGGTGCTTCATCCACCTACTGGCAGATGCTCGGCTGAAGGAGGAGCAGGCTACGTGTCCCAATTGTCGCTGTGAGATCAGCAAGAGCCTGTGCTGCCGAAATCTTGCCGTCGAGAAAGCGGTGAGCGAGCTGCCATCGGAATGTGGCTTCTGCATGCGGCAATTTCCTCGCTCTCTTTTGGAGAGACACCAGAAAGAAGAATGTCAGGACAGGTAACGGCCTTTCTTGCCATTTGCTAAAGTGTTACAGTTGAATCCAACACAATCTGCTATAACTTATTACAGCAGGAACAGGCCAGGGCAGGCAAGTCTTGGAGTGGTGTTGACAGGAAAATGGGGGAGTTGCATCAAGTCACCAGTGGGGTTGAGTTCTTTGATGCTTGCATTAGAAAGGCTGGTACCGTGGGGAATCTTACCAGGAATGTTACATGGGGAAACAATGTGATACACTTAGAAAGAAATTTGGTGTAACTGAATACAGAGTGTCATGCTAGGATTTTTAAAAATATCTGTCTTCACATATTATACACGGGTGGAGTCTGAATCACTTGTATGTACAGGAGGAGGGATCTTGGGCCATCAAAAACTCACTGGGAAGCTCAACTAAGTGAACAATACAAATTTCCTGCTTGAGATTGTTAGGAAAGTAAATAATGTTTATTAGGAAAATAAAACTGCCAGTATCAAAATGCCTTATGGTAGGTCACATTTGGAACATGGAGTATATTTTGGGCTGCGTCATCTCAGAAATTAGATCCTAGAGTTGTAGTGATATCAAAATTGAGGCTGCAGTCTCATGCATGATTGATGGTAAGATGCATTGAACCCACAGTGTGGCTTGTTCCTTGAAGGACGTGCACAGGATCACGCTGTTGAATGAGCAAGGGGTGGGAGCATCTTCCTTATGAGGAAAGGCTCTTTAGGCTGTGGGCTCTTCGGTGGTTTTTCTGTTAATGATGAAGGGATATACGAGGCTTAAAAAACCATGAACAGTGCAAAGTGTGTGGATAGAAATTTGTCTTATACAGTACTAGATCATGGAAACCATCCAATGGCATTTATTGACAGCAGGTTCAGGGTAGAGTTTTACAAAAAGCTCAGATCAATTCTGTTTAGTATAAATGGATAATGGCGCTTATTCATGGTCTAGAAGGGCCTCTACTCTGTTCCATCAAGGCAATTCCTCTGGGCTCTGAACCTAACATAATCTGTTCCATAATCTGCTTCTGGTATAGCCTGGATGGTGTTCTGTTCTTTGGAAAACACTTGAACAGTTTACTGTGGATAGTTCAGGGTAACTGCTGCTTTCTGACCCCCCACAGTACTCCATTTCATGGTTGTATGAAGTGGCACTGAAGCTGAACAGATCTGGTTTGCTAGGGTTTGCCAATGTACTCAAATGTATTGTTTAAATTGCTTTTTGCAGAAAGGTTCTTAATGAATTTGTGTGCACAACACAGCTTACATTTTCATAGAAAACTGCGGCAGCATGGGATAGTGGTGATGGGAGGGGGAGGTTTAGCAAAATAAGAGACAACGGTTTGCACGACACAACAACCCATCGCGGGTTGCTAGCCATGATGGGCTGTTGTATTGTGTGAACCTGGACTGATTTCCCAAGGGTGGCTTTTTTATGGGCAGGAAGCCACCCCAACAACCCATGGGCTGTTGTAGGGGTTGTTGTACCCGCGATGGATTGCCGTGTCGTCCAAACCAGGGTGACTGACCCCATCGTGAGTACGGGGATTCAGCTACAGAGCCACTTGGCAAGGGCAGCAAAAAACCCTGGCCGCTCTTGCCAAGTGTCTCCCGGGCGACCGACAGTGCCAGCCACCCCAAAAGTGCCCAATCGGCACTGACTCTGCCCCACCGTGATCGCAAGCTGTTTCAGGCTCGCTGCAGCTCCCCCCCCCCCCCGGATATTCCCATTTTGACAGCCCCTTCAGAGTGCTTGGAGGGGCTGTCTGTGGCTGTCAAAACCTTTTATTCTTATTTTTTTGCACACACAAAAAAGCACCTCCCCCCCCCCCAGCTAGCAGCCCCCAGTCAAAAACCACCCATTGCCCTGACAAAACCTCCTTTTTAACGGGACCCAGACTTTTGACATATAGCTAGCTGTCTAAACTCCTAGAAAAAGAAGTGGGGTGCATTTTTGCACCTTCCCGAGCAATTAGAGGCTCAGGGGAAAGTGCAAAATGTGCACCAACATGTGAACTAGCTTGTGGGGGGGAAGATGAGGATCTTGCTGCGAAGGGGGTGTAAATCCAAAAACACTGCGCCTTTGGTGCTGACATCCACAGACAGCCCCTCCAAAGTGCTGCTCGGGCACATTGAAGGGGCTGTCAGTGACGGTCAAAATGGGGATCATGAAAGCCAGCTGTCAAGCCGGCTTTTGCAATCTCTCGGGGGGGGGAATGGGGGGGGGGGAGCCGCGACAAGCCAAAAACAGCTGGCTCACAATCACAGTGGGGAAGGGGGGGAGACAACTCAGTCCTCCCACGGTGTCCCCTGGGACACCCGCGGGAGGGCCAAGGGGGAGAGAGGGGGCCAACAACCCACAGTGAGCCCGATTGTCTGTCAGGCTCACCGTGGTTTGTTCACACGACCACCAACCCAGCGTGGCCTATTGCTAGGGTGGGTTAGCGTGCTGTGTGAACGCTGAAACTGATACTCTGCGATGCAATGTTTTGATTGTGTAATATTGGCAGGCACTACCCCAGTGAGGGTGCAGTTCTTCTGTTCCGAGGTCTGTTCACATCTGTGCTGAGAAGCTGTGGCCACTGCAGCACTGCTTTGCAGGGAAAAGGGTTTGGCAGTTGTACATCTTGAAGATCGGGGATCAGAATTCGAGCATCCTGTTTTTTATGTGTTTTGTTGCACTTAGCTCCATCAGTGTGCCTTTGCCATTTCCTTTGTGCTTTGGTCTTTGCATCCCACTCAAACTGCTTTTCACTTGAATTTTGTCCTCTTAAACTGCAGGGTCTCATCGGTGCAAGTACAAGCGGATTGGGTGCCCGTGGCAAGGTCCTTACCACGAGCTGACTGTACACGAGGCAGAATGCACCCACCCAACCAAGACTGGGAATGAGCTGATGGAGATTCTGGATGAAATGGACCAAACACATAAAAAGGAGATGCAGCTGTACAACAGCATCTTTGGCCTACTCAGCTTTGAAAAGATTGGCTATACAGGTAATTATTGGGATTTGGTCTGGCTGTAGACAAAAAACCGGCTGCGATTGATGTTGGGATTTTTATTCTGTGTCTTTCCCTTTAACCGTTGGTGCCAGTTATCTACTGATGAACTTGTTTCTCTTATGCAACATGCAGCAACTGTACCTCTAAATCAGAAGAGTGGGACTTGGCTGAGCAGACAGGGCTACTACACCAAATGTCTGCTCCAGGAAACCTCCCTGTCTGCTTGAGAGCTCAGGTTTAAGGGTGGACCTGTGTGTGTGCGTGTGTCTGAAATGTTATATGTGATTCTGACGGACGGGGAAGAGAAGTGGCGGGGAGCGAGGGGGGGCGTTGCAAGGTCTGTGCACAGCTCCTGGCGTTGGGGCTGCTTGTTCAGAGGCAGGCTGCTTGAGCAGACCTGACTGGTTCTTTGGCATTCTTCCTCTTGTTGATTAATCTATTGAGCAGCATTGATGTCGTATGGAAGAAGGACCCTACCTAGCTGCAGGTAAGGTGCTGTAGTTGCACTTAGTGGGCTGACAGGCAAAGCCATCGATCTAGGATTAAAACTGATGTTGATTCTGCTACTTGGGTGTGCGTGCGTGCACGCGCGCACTGTCTCAATATTGAGTTCTCTCCAATTTGGGATTCTGGTGTATTAACAGCATGCACTTGGTTCTTAACTCTCTTCCAAAAAAAAGCCCTTTCTTGTAGAATAAAGTATTATGGCACGTCTAGCTTAGGTCCCGATTCCTTTTCAGTGGGTTGGTTGTTCATGTGGCTGCTGTATGTATTCTGAAAGTTTTGTTGAGGGGTTCTCCCTCGCCCAGGAGCTTGAAACAACCCATACTTTCCCAGTGTGGAGTAACTTTCCTGGTTTTCTGGACCTAGTGTGCATAGCTACCGTGTGTGTGTGTGTGTGTGTGTGTGTGTGTGTGTTTGGTTGTTTTCTTAAGTGTGGGAACCATAAAGATATTCAGGTTTAAAGGAAACAAACTGCCACTTAACCTGACTGGAGCTAAGTTACTTTTGCAGGTAAGCCTCTGTCTGACTCCACTAGTAATGGGTCCTGAAATGGGCTTGAAAGCATGTTCAGCGGAATGTGTGGAAACGTCTCTGAATTGCTGTGGGATTTCTTGAAGGTGGGAGGAAAATAGCTGCTGAAATTCCCTTTCTTTTGCTGTAAATGTTCACCTTTCCTACAGAGAGAATCTGCTTGGATTTAACCTGCTGTCTCCAGCCATAAAGGGTAGAAAATCCACCTCCTTGATCCAGCGTGTGCTGCAACTGGAAATGATGATTGTGTTTGTCTTAGCCGAGTTAGAGGAGGTGCTTAGAGCTTAAAAGGCAAAGCAAAGTGGAGTCCTGGTAAACTCTGATTGTGAAGCAAGGTGACCAGCTGCCTCCCTACTGAGAAGTTCATTGCTACCAATGGGCACCCTGTAAAGCAGCTGGAAGTGGGGTGGCAAACAGTCCAGTTGGACACCCTGATTGTGCCAGATCCAAATGCAATAAGGAAATGGCTCTACTGAAGAGCCAGGCAGTGCCCCCACGGCAGTGCTGAGGGGCAGGGTGGAGTGGGGTTCAATCTGCATAGGTTGAAAGTTGGGTGCAGGGGTGGCATCCACCCATCCAGTGTCCTTGAACACTGTGCAGCCTCTGCATATGAGAGAAGCGGGGCGGAGCTCTTCCTCTGCTCTAGAAAGGAGACGGCCTCTAGCTGGAGAGGCAGTTGCTGCTTGACGCGGAGAGAACAAAAGTGCTGAGTCGGGCTGATTGTGTGGCTTGAATAACTCCATCGCCTCCTTTGTCCAGGTATTGCTGCTGTGCCCTCCTAATGGTCCTCTGGAAACACCGAAGAATGCAAAAATGCACACAGAGGTTCCCTGTCCCTGAGTTTGTGCTGTGAGATTCCATGGGTTTTGTACACCAAAGACTTTAAAACACTGAGCCAACAATCTTGATAAACTTGAACAAAACAAAATACTTCGTTGCACTATGGACTCTGCTGGAGAAGGGTTTTAACAGACTGACACTGGACTGTGCTAAACCATTTGGGTCTAAAATGGGATAGAGCCTCGAATGATTCAGTGTACTGTTCTTTATCTTTAACCCCAGGATTTTCTGCACTCTTGTGAAAACCTGAAAGTCTCATCTTCTCCACCCCACCCCACGCCCCGTCCCTTGGTTTGCATTGTGGTGATACATAACTGTGCCTTGCTTATCTAAAGATCTGTATGGTTAATACCAATAAAATAAAGGTGCTATGTTACATGAATTGCCTTGTCTGACTTGCTTTTTATGTTGGTATGGGCACCTGTAATGAATCCAGAACCAACTGCCTTTTCTTGAATGAGGATATTCCTACTTTACTGCCTGTCAGTGTCCCAAGAAATCCTAAGCAGGTACTTGAAGAGGCCTCCAATTTTCTGTTCTTGAGGGCCTGGCTTTGTAGCTAGAATCTGAATGTCAGAGCTGTGATGTCACTGTGCACTGCAAGCTGCTGTTGGTGGCTTACTGAGGAAATGTTCTTTATACAGCATACGGTTCTATCGTGCACGGCAGTATTGATGCAAAGGATGGAGTGTGAGACAAGAAGATTGAAGATGCTTCAGTGATGAGAACACCTTCCACACCCTTTGGATGATCGAACGTGGGGTAGAAACCCTGCTTCCAGACATAACCCATCATGGGGTGTTGATTCTTGGATTGGTTACTTTTACCGCTGCTGCTGCTGCTGCTGCTGCTGCATTCTTCCATGGCAGAGGCACTGTGCTGACAGATGGGCTGTTTTCAGTTGTAATGGTTGCATTAACCATATTTGAGCTTCACTGCCACTTCTCTCTCACCACAAATATTTAGCAATGATGAAACTGTATAGTGGCATTTAAGTGATGACATGTATTGATGTTTTTATCTCCTTTTCTCCTCCTCCCTGCTCCCCCTCCCTCCAAGAAGCCAAGTTGCTTCTGCCCCTAACTAGCACTGAATGGCTACTCTCACCTTTGTTGTCTCCTTACGTCCTGGCAAAGAAGGCCCCACACAGTAGCTACAGGTAATTTGAGCTTTGTTTTTTCCTGCTACCATCTTCTCTGGTTTAATTGTGTTTTTCCTTTTTTTCCACCCTCCCATCCCCTTCTTGCTGTTTTGCAGAGGTTCAGTTCCGTCCGTACCGAACAGATGACTTCATCACCCGCCTCTACTACGAAACTCCAAGGTTCACAGTGCTGAACCAGACCTGGGTATTAAAGGCCCGGGTTAACGACTCGGAGCGCAACCCCAACTTGTCATGTAAACGGACCCTCTCCTTCCAGCTCATTCTCAAGAGCAAGATCAACTCCCCCATGGAGTGCTCATTCCTGCTGCTCAAGGGACCTTATGACGACGTGAAAATCAACCCTGTGATCTATCACTTTGTCTTTACCAACGAGAACAACGAAACAGACTATGTGCCGCTCCCCATCATAGATTCTGTGGAATGTAACAAATTGCTGGCAGCCAAGAACATCAACCTGCGTCTCTTTATATTCCAGATACAGAAGTAAGCATAAGCTAAGCTTGGCTTTTCCAGGAGTGACCGAGAGAGAGAGAGAGGGAGAGAGAAAAAGAGAGCACCACTGAACCAGAGTTACCTCGTATGGCTGCCTCGGCCCCTTTATGATTCCACAATTATTTGATTATTTTAAAGAGAACATTTTGCATGTGTGGTAGACAACAGGTTTGAGCAGTCGCTGCCTTCCTCGTCTCTCTCCATCTCTGCCAGAAACAGGCAACTGGGGAGTCAGCTTGATGCAGGGTACTGACGAGGTCACCACCAGTCTCAATACATTGTGAAAAGGCTGCATCTGTGTCATGGTTGTGTGTGATCGCCGCAATGTTGTGTTGAGGTGGTTGGGGGTGAGGTTCTTTGTGTCCTTCCACCCTTGCGGGTGGCATTCTGCCTCGATACTGACAAGCATTGTGCAGTACCTGGAAGTGGTGGGTTCTGTCCTTGTTTTTACTGGAATAAAACAAATGGAGGATTCTCAAGTAGACAAGACACCTTCAGGGACCCCAAACAAGGGGATTTTGCTAGGCTGCTTCTAGCTGGGCTGAAATGCCACATTCCAAGGGTAGCAAGTTCTCCAGAGAGGTGCTTTAAGGCATGAATGAGCAGCAGAGCACCACAATCTTCCATTTGTGTATCTGGAGTCCAAATCATACCTCCTCCCAGCGTTTTGCTGTGGTTGAGTTGGTAACTGGCGTAGAAGCATTTGAAATGAAGTCAGGATTATAGAGGGTTAATGACAACAAACGGATCCTAAAACGTTGGTCCTTTCTAGCAGGAAGTAGCACCCTTGCTGTGGCTTGAATTGCTCTTCACGAAGGAATAACCCAGAGATCCCTTTCCATAGTTCCCAGCATTGCCCTGTTCGTCCTGTCTTCTCCACCCCCACCCCACAGCAGGCTTGATCTGGCAGACGTAAGAGCTTACCTAGAGCCAACCTGAATCAGTGCAGACTTCTCGGAATGCAGGGTGATTTATTCTGTCCGTTTTGGGAACTTTCCCAATACTTTGAAAATCTTTTCTCCCCCCCCCCCCCCTTGTGCAAATGAGTTAACAGGCTCTTCTAGTAATTATGCAATTTTACAATGTGATTTTATGTATGTAAAATAAATATATAGCAAGTTTATGGATGAGGATAGTGGGGCCGTTCACCAAATTTCAACGAGATCTACAGGGATATTTTGCTTGATGCTCTTAAACATACTTTAAAGTGGGGTAGGGGGGAGTTGGTGGTGGATGGGAGACTAGATGTATCATGAGGAACTCCTACATTAATACTGTGCATTCAAGATTATTTTCTTTCCTTCAACTTCCCCACCCCACTTTTTTTTTTTTTTTTAAAGGAAGCTACATTTGGTGGCAATTTACACTTTATATGGACTAATTGGATCAGGTATGTTTTGTAAAATGTGTGAAAATCTGGCAGGTGATTTCTTCCCTGGGGCTTGTGCTGTTAAAGGGTAACAAAAGTTTCTGTGCCAGCTTTCATGTTCCCCTCCCCCTTTCTCCTCTCAACCTCCTGATCATAACAGAAGTGGTCAACAAGCATATTAAAACATTTTTAGAAACCTGAGTGTGAGTCTGTGGTGGCCCTGGGAGTGGACAGGCCTGGGCAACGGTGATTCACCAATCCATGTGCCACCCATCAGCCATGTGATGTGCCATGCCAAGTGCTTGGCAGCCCCTCTAGGCAACAGAAGCCGCTGTTGGGCTGTCATACATGTCTGACTGAGTTATGTTCATATGTCTGGCAGGTTGCAAGGTTTGGAGGCCTGAAGTGGGGGGAATATCTTGGCTTGCCTTTAGAAAAAGTACGTGTGCCCAGTATTACTACAAGAGAGGGTCGGCATTTGGCAAGCTATTTAGCAGGGCATTGCTGGGGTGTTCCAGCTGCTGGTGTTTTAATGGTTTTGCAGAGGATTGACTTGCATGGCTGTCCTTCAGCCTTTTTGGATGCAGCACCTGGCCTCAGAACCTTGCGGATAGGACTTCTGCTCGAAGTACGAGTGAGATGCGTGGATTATCCTGACTTGTGTAGTAAGATAAACAGCTGTATGCTTCAGAGGAAGAACTTGTCAGCCATACATGCAGCTGTTTCCTTTCAAGTCGGTGATGATTGACTGATTAGGCAGGATTTATTATTGGGCCAGGGTAGCCAAAGCCCCAAATATGTGCATATCTGATACCTCTTGCCCTGAGATGTTTAATCACAATGACTGAACCAAGAACTACCTCTCAGTCTCTATGAAGTAGGCTGCATGTTACCTTCCAATGACTTTTTCTTAGAGGCACTTCCTGATAACTGGTGGCCTGCAAGAATGGTCTTTTAAAATGGCCTGTGAAGGACAGCACACTTGTTTGAAATGGTTTAGAGCAGGAAAATGCCTGGCTTGACGCCATCTTCCTTGTATTTGGGAATGCAAGCCACCACTGAGCACCTTCTCTTATGCCCTTGGGATCAAGATATGGTCCCTGAGCGCACACAATAATGCACACAAGGAAAATTGCAGTGCCGATTTCAAGGCTGCTCCCAGTATTGGCATCTCGCCTCATCCTTGCATCAGAGCAGATGTGGACTTGGGAAGTTCCTTCCCTGCCCCACTCATGAACTATATATAGGTGCTCTCGAAAAAATTTATCTTGTAGAAGGAGCCCACATACGAATGGTATGAGATTGGAAATATGCTGGGTATGGTATAGAACTGTTCCAGAGACTGGCTGGTATTAACCTTACTATTGAGTAAAAGTGATTGCATGGATAGCTTCATAAAAAGGAAAGCTGCTAGGAGTTCTGCCTCTTCCTGCAGCCAACCTTGGGAAGGCAGTAGGAAGACTCAACTGGTCCTAATGTAAATTGGAAAGGCAATAGCTGATTCCACGGGCTAGCAGTGCCTCTGTAGGGAAAGAAGAGTTCTCTTGATGCCTGCAATGTGACAACTGTATTTAGAGCTTGGGATCAAGATATGGTCCCTGAGCGCCCACACCAACCCTGCGGTTGGGTACACGGTTGTGCAGTTTGTGTGCACGAGTATTGTTTGGAGTAGGTCTTTCCATGGATATTGCCAGGGTGTTGAAGATCCGCCACCATAGTTAAGGGAAGGTGTGTTTTGCCTGGCAGGTGCTGCTGATTTGCACAGTCTTGTTTTCATGTTGAGGCAGATGGTTTCTAGTTCTTAAGAAAAGTTGGAGCCGAAGCTGCTGCCAGCAGGCCTATAGACTGCTCTTAAGAAGATGGAAGTAATCAGGGTTCTGGGGGAAGAAGAGATTACAAATGATCTTGTCTAATAGGCAGTAAAATAAGAGCCTTTCCCAAGGAATGAGTATCGGGAAAATACCAATGGAAAGGGGTTCACAGCATCCATTTTGGTGTAAAGCAAATTTGGAGTGTGCTTTGGGTTTCAAAACATGATGGCACACAAGAGTAGTGATCTTCCCTCTCCTCCTTAGGATCCTACTGGAGAACATCTGTCAGTATTTTAAAACACTAATTCTAAAACTGAAGGGTTGGGCAGTTATCCCACAGAGACCAGCTTGTGTGGACTATTTCTGCTGGGTCATCTAATATAACCTGGCTGAAACTGATGGGTTTTAGCAGACAGTCATCTCTTCCTTAATCGTAATGGTCTGTAAAAGTGAACTGTATCTGCCCTAATACTGGGAGTTAGTTGAAATGCTAGTTTTCATCTGTGGTGATGAGGCAAAAAACCCAGGAAGAACGTGGCCGAATCCTATAGGCCACCTGTTGTTTCCATACTTTTCTCTTTGTGGATTGGAAGACTGCAGACACCCGGAAGCAGCCGCATACTGTAAGCCTGCCATGGCCAACACAAGTGCTAAATTCCTCCTTGCCCCAAAGACTTAACTACTTCATGCACAAGGATAACTGGAGCAGTTTCAGCTAGAGCCTTCTGCACATCTGGCAGGAGACATTGTCGGCTGCTAGTGGCTCGAGCTGAGGGCTAGAGGATTGTGTTGTGTAGTAGTTTTAGGTGAAGTGCAGTTGAATCTGAACACATCACTCTATGCCAAGGCCTACTGGCTGTACCTGTTGGCACCTTTCCAGATACGGGAGTATCTTGATGTATGTAGGCTTCCCCATCCAGACACTTCCGAATTATATATGGCTGCAGTACACACATAATGTGTGCTGCAGCCACATTTTATTTTATTTTTTTTGTCTTCTAAAAACAAGCCTGTGGCCACATCTTTTCCTGTCCAGCAGATTTCTCTGCCAAGAGGGTTAGTGGCTGATTGTCTCCGCATAGCTGGTCGGTCTCTTGTGAAGAACTGGCTTAGAAGTCACCAACTGGGAGCCATTTGTAGGTTGGTTTCCTTTCTCTTTGTGACTGGAAGGAGGAACCCACCCCCACATCATTGTTGGGCTGGGGGATAGGATTGAGTCCATTGGCAAGCTCCTGGCCCTCCAGAATTGGCAGGGGTGTGTGTTTGTGGGTGGCCTAACATTAGTGGCAAATGGGGTGGAATAGACCATTCTTGTCCCTTGCAGCTGCTGCTGAGGCATGATATCTTGATGGTTGCTTCTCTCCGAAGGCCAAGTGCTAGGTGAATTTGTCCACAGAACTCTCCCTGGCTCTGGTGCCGAAGATCTGAAATGAAGAGAACAGCTGTGACCTCTCTAGGCTGAAAATCTCTACATAGTGAAGGACAAAAAGCGTGGAAGGTGAGCAGGTGTACGTTGCCAGAACGTGCCTCTGCAAGAGCAGCATACTAAGTCTTGTTGTCTTCGGTTGGAAACCATTTGTGTGATAGGGCCTCCTTTGGGCACACCTGCCAGCCAGGCTCACCACTGCCAGCATCTTTGCTTTCCTGCTTCCATTCTCATTCTTCTCACCACCTCCTCCTCATAGGTTGCCCTGTCCTTACTGTGGGACTCTGTCCAACTTCTACTTGGTAGCTGAGCCTTACCTGTCTAGTTCTTTGCTAGACACCTAAAGATTGTAGCATGCTTCTCCATGCCGGGACCTGATGACTGGCAGACCACAAACCTCCTTACAGTATTCACTGTGGGTAATTTATTTAACTAGCGAATGTAGAGTTTAAAATAATTTAAGAAGAAAACTAATGGGTTTGTTTGCAAGATTGTATGTCCTTTGTACTTGGCCTGATTTTCATTATTTGTGTTCTTGTTGATTTTTGTTGCTGTGGAGAGAGGGGTTCTCTGTTGGACCTCGGAATCCAGCTGGAAGCTCCTGCTGAGATAGAGAAGAAAACAGGGTAGGGCGGAGGTGTTAGTCTCCAGGCACTTCTATATCGCAGGGCTGCCGCCCACGTCGCCACCGCCCACAGGCTGGCTAGGGAGACGTGGGGCAAGAAGGGGCCGCAAGGGGCCGCGGCCGCTCCAGCACATCAGCTGGAGTGCCTGTCCGTAGCTTCTGCTGCTCCCGTTCCACAGTGTGTCTTCCCCATTTTTGTGAGCACTACACATGTACCTAAATGGCTTCTAAAATGAGGAATGGTTTTAATGTTGTTGGGAATGATTTCTTTTGTTCCTTTGTGGTCTGCGTTTGTTTGAAGTTTCTGTATGTAATGTAGTTTAAAAAAAAATATTGCCAAACCATGCTGTCTCTGTGTATGTGTGTGACTGACCAGAGTGTGCCTTTTTTCCAGAACGTAGCCAGGCGTGAGACCTGTGGTGATCTTGTCCGTCCAGTGGGTGCGTTCAGGGCTTTGCTTATTGCACATGGTGTACAGGGCAGATACTAAACTCTGGTGCAGAGCCATCTTCTGGAAAAACTCACTAGTTTGGAAGAGCAAGGGATTTCTTGGCCTCTCACTCACCGAGAAGGCTTCACATAAGAGCAATGCTGAAAACAATGCTGTGGCAGCAATCCCTGCTCTATCGCTTGGCCCCCGAATTTCCTCTCACTTCCCCCTTTTGACACCCCTAAATTACTTTGTTCACATAAGTTGATGTTTTAAACCCGAAACTATGTAGCTAGCAGATTTTTAAAAATATACCTCTACCTTTCAATTGAATCATTAAAACAGACACAAGAATGGATCCACTGCGAAGAAGGCCCTGCTCCTACCTTCTGGCACCATTTAAAAGGGCCCCCTCCCACAGAGAGCAATGTGATAGGCCAGCTAGGTTGTTACAAATCTGGATAACTGTCACAGAGCCCCCTCCCCTTCCCAGAAGGGGCTGCAGCTGTTGGATGCGATGTAGCTCACAAAGCATGCTCCTGGCCACTGCTGCTGCCTGGGAATCCAGCAGGCCCTGCTTCAGGAGGAGTATATGGCGGCTGGCTCACCCAAAGGCCATGCACACCACTGATGGGTAGCCAGCCCCTTCTTTCAGAGGAGCTAGGATTGTAGACCAGCATCATTTATGTAAATCTTGATCCTTGCCATGGCTTCAGGCTTTGGCTTGGGTTGTGTTAAGCTCTTCCATTCCAGGTCAGGTCTAGTGGCCTGCTAAGTGTGGCTCATTAGAAAAACCTTCCCAGTGCAGTCTGCTAGAAAATTCTGCACAAGCTGAAAAAATGAAGCAGTAGTTCATGTACAGCGGCTCTCCCGCCAGAGAGAAAGATGAATGGGGTGGGGGCACTCCTGATGAATACCCGGAGGGTGGTGGGAACCAGATTACCAGTTCAAGAGTGCTGTTGGACGGCTCCCCATCCTGCCTGTTGCACAGAGGTGCCTCTGAAGGGATCTCGCATCTTCCACAACCATGTTGAGTTCCTTCCACAGGAACATCAAAGCAGGCTTCCATTTTATTCTTCCCCTAGACTCACTCTCTGTAAAAGTGGATGCTGCTTGATCAGTCTGGCTTTCTGGCCAAGGGGGAATTCACATATCAAGAGTCTTCAAGGGCTGTCGCAGATTGTGAACTCCTTCCTTGAACCTTAGAAAAGTTAAAGGACAAAACTGCAGCTTAGTCCCAACCGCTCTGGAAACTTGTTGAAATGTGGGGTATATATCTCTTTGTAGAAAGCTATATGAAAGCTTTCATATAGTTAACTTCACTAGAAATTAACTTCTAGTAAAGTTATAGCTGTGGCCTATTTTGGGGCATTTGGTTCTGATTGCAAATGACACTCCCACGCTTCTCTGCTGTTGATGTTTAGTAGTTGAATTGTACCAGGTATTAATTGGCTTGAAATACTTAAGAACAAAGACTTTCAAAGAGAGAGGAATGAGCAAGGCTAGTGGAGGCAGGCAGGTAAGTCACCTGTTGTGGAAGTGCTTTGGAAAGTCAAACTTGGCTTGAGGGTTTGTCACTGGAAATCTAGTCCTAGCCAAACAATGCACACCATCCCATGATTTGAGATGGTTTAATACAGGGGGAAATTACATAATTTTAAGCAAATTATTCTTAAAAGTGAACACAAGTTTCATGGGCTGGAACTGCTGCACTAGTGCTTGAACATATGAAGCTAACTGCCTTATGATGATTCAGGCGCTACATTATTATTATTTACAGTATTTGTATACCACTCCACATCAAGCAGATTCCGGAACGGTCATCATCATCAGGCGATCACTCGTGACCGAGTAAGATTGTCTTCCGGGATAAAAGGAGGACATTCTAAAGAAGATTGTGTAGACTCTAGCGATGGGTCCGTAAGTGACTGTGGAGGCCAATTCTAGATCCACACAGCTTCCCACAGTGAGGACACAGGTTACCAGATAGGAGATGGTCCTGTAAAGGATTCATTTGACGTGCTTTTCGCTTAGCACGTTTCTCCCTTTCACCTTGCACTCGGGCTTCTTCAAAGTCCATGGAACCTTTGTGAAAGGCCAACCTCCATTTAGATCGTTCATGGGCCAGAGCTTCCCAGTTTTCGATGTTTATATTGCATTTTTTTAGATTAGCCTTATGAACATCTTTAAACCTCTTATATTGACCACCGATATTCCGCTTTCCATTCTTGAGTTGGGAGTAAAGTAACTGCTTTGGGAGACGGCAGTCAGGCATTCGAACAACATGACCGGTCCACTGAAGTTGGCGTTGAAGGATCATTTTTTCAATGCTAGTAGTCTTTGCTTCTTCCAGTACACTGACATTTGTTCGTCTATCTTCCCAAGTAATTCGCAGGATTTTCCGGAGGCAACGTTGATGAAACCTTTCAAGGAGGTGGAAGTGACGTTTATAGATAGTCCATGTTTCGCAGGCATACAATAGAGTTGGTAATACAATGGCTTCATAAACCAGTGTTTTGGTCTTCTTACAAATATCCCGATCCTCGAACACTCTATGTTTCATTCGAGAAAATGCGGCACTTGCGGAGCTCAAACGATGCTGGATTTCACTGTCGATGTTAGCTGTAACAGAAAGATAGCTGCCAAGATAGAGAAAATGATCGACATTTTCCAGTATTGTCCCGCCAAGCTGGATAGATGGCATCACCAAAGGGTTAGCTTGCACTTGCTGATGAAGCACTTTGGTCTTTTTGATGTTAAGTGAGAGACCAAGTTTTTCGTATGCTTCTGCAAAAGCATTTAGGATAGTTTGGAGATCATCCTCTGAATGTGCGGAGACCACATTATCATCAGCATACTGAAGTTCCACAACGGAGGTTGTAATTACCTTACTTTTTGCTTTCAGCCTGCTGAGATTAAAAAGCTTTCCATCTGTTCGATATATAATTCCCACACCAGTGGGAAGTTTCCCCTTGACAAGATGTAAAACCATGGCGATGAAAATGGCAAATAATGTTGGGGCGATAACACATCCCTGTTTAACACCTGATCCCACTTTAAATGGAGCACCATGAGAGCCGTTGTTGTCCAAAACCATTGCCGTCATGTTGTCATGGAGAAGTCGCAAGATATTCACAAATTTATTGGGGCATCCAATTTTCATAAGGATAGTCCAGAGAGCTGTACGGTCTACAGTATCAAAGGCCTTAGCCAAATCGATAAATGCCATATAAAGGGGTTGATTTTGCTCCCGGCATTTTTCTTGGAGCTGACGTGCAGTAAAAATCATGTCTACTGTCCCTCTAGAGGGGCGGAAACCATATTGAGTTTCAGGGAGGATCTCTTCTGAAATAGATAGAAGACGGTTTGCGAGAATCCTAGCAAATATTTTACCTGCGGTTGCTAAGAGAGAAATGCCCCGATAGTTTCCACAGTCTGTTCTATCACCCTTCTTAAAGAGGGTGATAATTATGGCATCCCTGAAGTCTTCTGGGATCTCTTCTCTTATCCAGATTTTTTCAATGAGTTTATGAAGATGTTGTACAAGTTCGGGGCCCCCTTCTTTAAAGATTTCAGCAGGAATCCCATCTGGTCCACTAGCTTTGTTGTTCTTCATTTGATTAATGGCTTTTTTTACTTCATCCAAAGTGGGGAGTATTGCAAGTTCCTCTTTAATTTGTTTTTGTGGGATTTGCGAAAAAATCTCATTATCCACCTTAGGTTTACGATTTAAAAGGTCATAATAATGCTCTTTCCAACGCAGTGCAATAGACTCTTTGTCTTTTAAGAACAATAAGACAAAAACATGAAAAACAAAAGCAACACATTGAAAACAAGTAACAATTACAGTGGTGGTTGGAGAACAGGCTTCCCGGAACAAGGCGGCCTTCAGCAGCACAATGTCAGAGCCTGCCTGACCTCTGGAGGCAGGGAGTTCCACAGAAATGGCGCCGCCACACTAAAGGCCCTTCTGGTGGACTCCAATTGGCCCAAAGGTCCATGCGGAACCACCAGGAGCATGTTCTCCGATGCTCTCAGCGACCGGGCAGGTTGGTATGGGAGGCACTCTCTCCGGTAACCTGGTCCCAAGTTGTTTCGGGCTTTGTACACAAGTACTAGAACCTTAAACCTGACCCGGTAGCAAATAGGCAGCCAGTGCAGTTCCCTCAGCAACGGAGTTGCATGCAGAAAAGGGGCAGCTCACGACAACTGCCGAGCTGCTGCATTCTGCCCTAGCTCCAGCTTCCGGAGAAGCCTAGGGCAGCTCCGTATAAAGTGCATTGCAGTAATCCAGTCCTGAGGTTACTAGCGCATGTATCACCATGGCCAAGCTATCCCTGTCCAGGAGAGGCTGTAGCTGGCGAACCAATTGAAGATGGTAAAAGGCACTCCGAGCTGCTGCAGTCACTTGGGACTCCAGTGACAATGATGGATCTAGGAGTACCCCCAGACTACAAAACTGATCTTTCAAAGGGAGTGCAACCCCATCTATAACAGGCAATGAGCCTGTCTCCCGGACTCGGGAACCGCTCACCCACAGGGCTTCTGTCTTGCCAGGATTCAGCCTCAGTTTATTGGCCCTCATCCAGCCCATCACTGAGTTCAGGCACTGATCCAGGACTTGCACAGCCTCTTCTGATGCAGTTGACACAAGGATATAGAGCTGTGTGTCATCAGCGTACTGATGGCACTTGGCTCCAAATCCCCTAATGACCACTCCCAACGGCTTCATATAGATGTTAAACAACGTTGGGGACAAGATGGTACCCTGCCGAACCCCATAGCACAATTGCCAAGGGTACAAGGAATAGTCACCCAATCTTACTCTCTGAAATTGATCCGCAGGTAGGACCGAAACCACTGTAACACAGTGCCTCCAATGCCCAACCCACGGAACCGATCCAGGACCATGCCTTAGCCCAGCCCTGTATACCTGGCTGGCAGTGGTTTTCTGGGGTCTTTCCCTACCCTGCTGCCCAAGATCTTTTTAACTTGAAATGCCAGGGCCTTGGCCCTTCTGCAGGCCACGCCTATATTCCGCCTCGCATTACCTCCCTTGATTGTTCATTGCTGCCTCTTTAGAAGGGAATGGCAAGAGAGAGGCATCTATTTTGTGCTGTCAGTGATTTTTATCAAAGTGTTATGACAGCTTCTGTCCTCAAATATGTCATAAAAATGAATACCTTGACTGCTGAAAGTGTATGGGGGAGCAGGGGTAAGGAGCATGAGTGGGAGTAGCTGGGACTGCCCTCTTTGCTCTGTGTGATTTCCCCAAAAGCAGGATAGTTTGCAAGGGACTCCCACCCATGCTTGGACTATCTCCTCTCTCAATTGTGCATTTTTCTCATTCCTGCCCACTAGGGTGCAGGTAGAGGTTGGCTCATGAGAAATCTTGGAAAGGAAGCTCTAGTCATGGTAGACAGCAAATATTTCTCTGTATTCAGTATTTTCTTTTACACAAATGATATGACTACTCATTCCCATTGGAGCAGAACTATGATCGGTGATCCCAAGATAACTGTGAAACCTATGAATGCAGGCAAGTGATAACTTCGAAGCTGGAAAGCTAAAGACAAGGAGGCTTGATTAACTGGAGTCTCTGTCCTCATCTTTAGGGGGCAGGTGAGGCTAATTGAGCAGAATAGCCCAGATATTAAGGTTACGTGACTGGTTCTGAGCTGGGATCCAGCATGGGTCCCCAATTAGCTGCTCTTTGCAATGCACACACCTGAAATCCAGTACCAGTCAAGAGTAACAATATTGGACTGTGTGGGCCGACGATGGCTCAGAATAAAGCAGCTTCAAATAGGATACACAGCAGCCAGCATAAATGGCTCTCTCTCTCTCTCTCACACACACACACACACACACGATTCTACAAATTGGAATAGGCTAGAATAGGAAAAGTTTTGGATTTTTTTGTCACCGTGGAAAAAAATTGTTTTCTTCAGCCTACAAAAATTGGTCTGTCAGAAGGTGGGTCGCAAAAGCCCGGCTTGACAGGAGCGCTCGCAATCGGAAGACATTGTTTTTTAAGTGACAAAAAAGCCACAGCAAGCCCAAAAGGGCTCACAGCCGTGACAGGGAGAAGGGGAAGCTTCTGCCAGCTGCCCCCAAGTGCCACTTGGGCACTTTTTGGGCGGCTGGCAATGGCAGTCACCTGGTAGCTGCTTGGCAAGAGTGAAAAGGGCCTTTTGCTGCTCTCGCCAAGCGGCTATGTAGTGGCTTGTTGTCTTCACCCCACGGTGGGTCGTGTTGTCCGGGTTCAGAAGACACAAGAACCCATCATGGGTGAAATCAGGGCTTTTTTTCTGGTGGAACTCACCGGAACTGAGTTCCAGCACCTTTTCTTCTATTAATTGCATTACAATTTAATCGCCATCTACTCCCGAGGAAATGTAATCCAAGAGTTCCGGTACCCTTTTCTCCAGAAAAAAAGCACTGGGTGAAATAACCTCTACACCAGGCCATGGCTTGTCAGGGTGACTTATAATGCAAACTTAAGCCACCCTCTGACAAAACCACGGTGGGTTTGGACAGCATGCTAAGCCATCATGGCTTGGCGTGTTGTGTGAACCCAGTCAGTAGGACCTACTGCCGAGTAAACATGCATAGAATTAGGTGGCTTTTTCTTTTGCAGTCTGCCTGTGATGTCTGCCTGGCATACATTTTTAGCTCAGTGCCAGCTGTTTCCCTAGGAGTGTCGTCAACAACTCCATAGGTACAGTCCAATGTGAAAGATTTATACGATCTGAAGAGAAACCAAGAGTATATACAGTGATTACATTTCTGTACTGTGCAATTTGCTGACCCGTCAAAATATTCACATCTTCAAATCAGCTGAAACTGATTCCAGTTTGTTTGAACGTACAAGTTACCCAGTTGAAAGAAGCTGGTCACCTTCTCCATAACAAAATACTGCTATCACATGCAGGTTCATTTTATTATGTTTTACGGGTAACAACCATCAGCCAATAAACCTTTTAAAAATCATATAATCATAGTATAGAATGTATCATTACATTACACTTGTATTCTGCCACTTCTCTACAACTGCCTCAAGTGCAGACTGTCCTTTTGCAGCGGCATCTAAAAAAATCCATTACTCAAGTTTAATTTAATCTCAATGCCCCTGACTTTCAACCAATTTCCCTGACCTTCCAGAAAGCGGCAACCCTGTAATTGCTTTAAAAGTTAGACTTTGGGCCAGTCACTGACTCTCAGCCTAACCTACCTCACAGGGTTGTTGTACGAATAAGGAGAGGAGGAGGATTATGTAAGCCGCCTTGGGTTCCTTGCAGGAAAAAAGGCGGGGTATAAATATAAATAAAAATAAATGCACGTAAAATAATTATATTGACCATTCACACAGTGATGTTGATAAACATTCCAGCATTGCTAAAATAACACCTGCAGTGGGTAAAAACCCACAATCGCGATGCAAGCCACACAGGTGATGAAACTGAACTTCTTGATAGGCGAATTCCGCAGTCTCACTCCGGATTTTCCCTTTGGAGTTACTTTGTTCTAGAATAGCCACCTTAAGATCAAGAACGGAGGTGTCCTTTGCACGCTGTAAATGGAATTAGCTGCTGCGATATGTGGCAATGGCCACGAGCCTGGATGGCTTCAAAGGAGGAAGGTGATACATTTGAGGAGGAGAGGTGCAGCAAGGGATACTGGGCATGATGAACCGGGTGCCCTCTAAATGCGTTGGACTACAACTCCCAGCATTCCCCCCTCCGCAGCATGGCTGGCCAGTTGTAGTCCAACACACTTGGAAGACACCAGTTGGGCAAGGCTGCAAGATACTAAATGCGGCGGCCGGGGAATGTGTGGCCCTCCAGATGTTGTACTCCAGCCCCCATGAGTCCCAGTGTTGAGGCATCATGGGAGTTGCAGTCCAACATGATCGGAAGGGCCACACGGTCCCCGTCCCTGTGCTACAGCGAGCAACGTATAAAAAAGAAGAAAGCAGGCGCTCCTCTGCGTCCCGGAGTTCTCGGTGCAGGCTGGCTCCGGCCTTGACCGTGGCGCAACTTGCGCGGGATCCTGGCGAGCCTTCCGCGGCGGGGCAGCTGCGCAGGCGCCACTCTTCCAGGGCGTGGCCGAGGAGGTGGAGGAGGCGGCGGCAGCGGCAGCGCGCGATTGGACAGCGGCCAGCCAATGAGGACGCGCCAGACTCGGGCCAATGGGAGGCGAGCGCCGCGTCGCCCGGCGGCCAATGGCAGAGGCGCTGGGCGCGCGGGAGTTTGGCGCTGAGGAGAGGGAGACGCGGCAAGATGGGCGGCGCGCGGGACCGCGAGATGCGCCGTGAGTGCGTCCTGTGAGGGACACGCCGGGGGGCGGTGGGGCGGGCGCGCGCGCGCGCGCCCCCGGGCCCCCCAATGGGGTGACTGCCCGGCCGCCTGAGGCTCAGCACGCCCTGGCGGCTTTGGACCACAAAGCCCATCATCCCCAGTCGGCCGGGAGGTCCGGCAACCCGCGGCATTTGAGGGGCCCCCTACGGATGGCTGGGTATGATGGGCGTTGCAGTGCAAAGCCGCCTGTGCGGGGAGGGGTGCCAGGTCGGGGGCGCGCCTCAGGCGGATGGGCACTCGCCAGGGAACTAATTCATTGATCAATAAAGTTAGGGCGCAATCCTAGGGAGATTAGGCAGAAGAAAAGTTAGACTTTTTTTTCTGTCTCACCCTGCCTAAGATTGGGCCCCTAAATTAATTGTCCCCCCCCCGGCACAAGGACAGAAAAGAGTCCTACAACTCGTATAGGACTATTATAGGACTTTTTTCTGTCTGGAGCATGCTGGGTATTTTATTTATTTATTTATTATATTTTTGAATCGCCCATCTGGCCAGTCATCCGGCTGCTCTGAGCGATGTACAGTCCAATAAAATACAAGGGGAAAAAAGAGTGTCCGTTGGCCCTGGGGAGGGGGCAGTCCAACTGGAGCAGGCCCTGATGTTCCCTCTGCCTGCTCCTGCCTCCTTCACTCCTCCTTCTTGCCCACAGGGCCCTTGATGTCAGTTGGCCCTGGAGGGGGGCAGTCCAACTGGTGCAGGCCCTGGTGTTCCCTCTTTTTTCTTCTATCTAAACATGCCTAGGATTGTGCCCTTAGTGAGTTTAATTAGCTAGCTAAGGATTTATCTCAGAATTAAGGGGGGAGGGTGCTTCTGAGCACGCACTCATCCTGATCTTCCTTCTGCCACCCCCAGTTTAGGTGATCCTTCCACACTTGATTTGGTGTTTAATGTTATTATGCTATTAATATGTAGGACACTGGTTATTAGGAGGTTTAGAAGTAGAATAAACAAGTGCAATTATTTGTTTATTATTACTACTATTGCTGTTATTATTACATATCACTTCCGTCATCTAAGGATCATGTACGCTGCTGCCACCCAGGCACCCCACACACCTTACATGCACACATCTGCAGTGACACTCCACAAGGAGCCCTTTGAAATGCCCTATATTCATGTTGTACATATATCGTACTATGAGAGAGCAAAGCAGCATAAAGGCCTCTGAGTGAAGGACCTATTTGGCCATCTTGACTAACAGCCATGGATAGACTTATCCTGCATGAATTTGGCTAGTCCTGGTTTACAGCTCATGGCCGTAGCCACCTCTTGTGTTAGCACATTCTTAGGGTTTTCTGAGATCCAGGACCTGCTCTCTGTCAGCCAGTTCTTTCCCACAGAGTGGAAGGTTTGCCCCGTAAGGTGCAAGTGTGTGTGTCGTGGGGTGTTGGGGCAAGTCTATAGCTTGTTCATAAAAGGAGTGGCTAGTTCTGGCCATTTGAAATACCTGCTTTCCAACCCTGAGGATGAGATAAATATTTCTTTTCCTCCTGTCCTTCAGAACTGCAGAAGGGCAAGGAGAAAGCCCGACGGAAGGGGGACCTGAAGGAGGAAGCTGCCCTCTGTAACCAGCTGGGGGGGATCTTGGCTCGCCATGGTGAGTGTTATCCAGGGGGGTATGAAGCCTTGTAAGTCCACCTCCAGCTCAGGTGTTTTGAAGACGAAGGATGCTACAGGTTGGTTGTACTTTAAATAGGTCCACGGGATGGCAGTTGTTGCAGGGCGAAACACAGTGACCGCTGAAGCTTCAGCCTACATATCACCCCCACTCTGATGTGAGAAGGGCTAAACTAGACATTAGATGGCAGGTGCCTGTCACGGTCTGGTGGTGGAGCGTTTTTATTGTTATAGGAAATGCCGGGGTGGGGTGGCTGCTCAGCCCTTTCCTTGCTGGCCATTTCCCCCCTCAAAATCGCCCTCCTCGTGTGAGCTACTTTCCCTGCCATCCCACTGCTCCTGATTGCAGCCTCCGACACCGCTGCCCATTTGGAGACTGTTACATATGTTCACGTTTGGCCCTAATTCTCCAATTCAGGGGAAGTGGGGCTGAGTGAGTGTCTGAAGGGGCTGTGACCTAACAGACTTAGACCGAGCTCTTCTGGCTACAAGTCCGGTCGCCTCATTCCATTTTGGGGGTGCATGGCCTGTGGTAGGGAGGGTTGGCTGTTGAATCCCTCCTGCACTGCTGCTCCCCAGCCTTTTGTTTCTCTGCCCGCTGTTCGGTTCTGCAGCTGCAAACGTTCTGACTATGCTACTGAAAGTTCACAAATGGAACAAGGTCAGGGGTTGGTTGTTTGACAGAGGAGGCCAGAACACCAAGGCGGTTTTACAAAAATCCAGAAAACAAGAATGATAAACAAATGCAAACATAGTAAAACATTAAAAGCAATCTTGAAAACTATAGCTATTTAAAAAGGCAAATTAAAAGATGAATTCAGGAGGAATGGAAGCCAGTCATAACTTCAGAGGTAGCGCATTGCAGGTGAACACAACCTCGGAAGCTGCCTTAGCGTGACCTGCTTTGCATGATCACTGTGTAGGCTGAACAAGCTGCAGCTTGTTGTGTCCAACAAACGTGGGCGGCATGGCTTGTTGGAGGGGGAAACAACCCTCAAATAACCCATGGGCTGTTTTTGTTTAACCCACGGTGATCATGCAAACCAGCTCAGTGAGTCAGACCACTGGCCCATCTCACTCAGTAATGTCTACTCTGATGGTGCAGTTCTCCAACAGAGGCCAGGTCTTATGAATTTATTTGTTGTGTTTTTAATCTGCCCGATAACTGTTCTTTGGGCAGATTACAAATAGCTGAAATAATAAAATACAATACAAATGGTTAAAAAAAATATGCTTCTGTATACCAGTTGCTGGGGAAAACGGGCAGTAGGGTGCTGTTGCACTCATGTCCTATTTGTGGGTTTCCTACAGGCAGCTGGTCGGCCACTGTGTGAACAGAATGCTGAACTAGATCGACCCTGGTCAGATCCAGCAGGGCTCCTCTTATGTGCTTATGTTTAAGAACGGCCATAGAATTTTAAAAGCCACATACAAACTGTGAAATCGTCTGCCTGCAAAGCATGTGCTCTACTGCTAAGCTTTGGCCCATGCTGCAGTCACTGACCTTCTCTTGCCTGGAACGGAGCTCATCTGAGGCAAGAAGGCGGGCGCTCTCTGACCTGTGTGTGTGTTTGCCAGGGTTATGATACTATCGGTTGGTATAAAAGGTGTCCTTCTCCCTCTCCCCCACCTTGGTGCAGTAGGCCCAATGTAGCCCTGTTAGGGTTGCAGCATTTACTTTCCCTGCCATTGGAGGTCTGCAACTGACCCCCTTTCCCTGACAGGGCGCTTCCAGGAGGCGCTGGAGGAGCATCGGCTGGAGCTGCATCTCCTGGAGAGTGTTGATGATGTTATCGGCTGTGCTGTTGCCCACCGGAAAATCGGGGAGTGTTTGGCTGAGCTGGAGAACTATGAAGCAGCGCTGAAGGTGGGTATCAGGGCCAGAGGAGGTGGGGGTTTGGCTACCCCAGCAAGCAGGAGTGTGGGGTGGAAGCTCTTTCCAGAGACCACAACTCGACGGCTCAAATCCCTGAACGGTTTGTGCTTCAGATACGTAAGAGTCTCGCCTCCTCTACCTTGCCACAGTCTCCAGTAAGTTCAACAGAACAAACGGAGCGTGTAGAGGGGCACTCTTGCTTGTGTATTCCCACCTCTGGAACTACCCTCATCTTGCACCTGAGCCTTGCTGGAGATGACATAAGACTTTTAAAATTGGACAAGCATCTAGGCCTGTGGATAGACAAGGCTTCATCTTACTAGTATACTGCAAAGGTTTATGTGTATATACTATATAGCCTCTTAGATTTATTGATTGTTTATTAAAAAAAACATTGATCACAGAAGATTGCTTAGCATAGGGGTAGCTTATATGTTTCAAAGAGTCCCCACATGCTGTTCAAGCTGCTGGTCCTCATGGTGCAAAAGGTGTGTCTGGCAAAGTCTGTTGGTGGGAAGTCCAGTGGTCAGGGCAGATGCATATCCTCTGCTTCCTCTCAAGCCTCATTTTCAGCCCGAACACGCACATGTTCACTAACTTCAGAATCCGTTATTCTTAAGGATTTCTGTTGTACTTCTCTGCATATAAAATGCTTTACAGTGATTTTAATTATGCTCTTTGAATAAGTAAAGATGAGAGGATGACTTGGAGACCCTGTAAACTTGGTAGCTTAGTGGAATTTGTACCTGGATCTCCCATGCTCAAAACCACCTGCTACAAAGTTATCTCCCTTCCAAAATATTATATACAGACTCCTTTGTAGAGTCTGTGGATTCTCTTAGCAGAATGCTTGTCTTCTCTTTGGAGTTGGGGACCTGGGTCTCTGAAAGTGCATGCAGATATGCTAAGTTTGTGCCTGACTGCAGCAATGGGCTGGATGAGGGTTAAGAAACTGAACCTCAATCCAGACAAGACTGAGATGCTGTTAGTGGATGGTTCTTCTGACCAGATGGTGGGGGTTCAACCTGTTCTGGATGGGGTTGCACTCCCCCTGAAGGAGCAGGTTCATAGCTTAGGGGTTCTCCTGGAGTCATAGTTGTCACTTGAGGCTCAGGTTGTTTCAGTGGCATGGTGTGCCTGATGCTGGCTTTGGTTGATGGTCCAGCTATGCCCCTATCTGGATAGGGATAACCTGGCTTCAGTAGTTTGTGCTCTGATAATCTGTAAATTAGATTACTGCAGTGTGCTCTATGTGGGGCTGCTTTTGAAGACAGTTTGGAGGCTGCAGCTTTTGCAAAATGTGGCAGCCAGATTGATAGCAGGACCAGAAGGTCTGAACATATACCACCGATTCTCGTCCACTTGCACTGGCTGCCTGTACGTTTCCAAGCCTGATTCAAGGTGCTGGTTTTTATCTATAAAGCCTTACATGGCTCGGGACCACAGTACTTGATGGATGGCCTTTCCCAGTATGAACCTACCATATACTGTGCGGATCATCTGAGCACCACCTCTGGGTGCCTTCTCCGAGTGAAGCTTGGAGGATGGCAACAAGGGAGAGGGCCTTTTCAGTAGTGGCCCCCAGACTATGGTATGATAAGCTTTTCTTTTTTTAATGGATCCTGGGATTTACTGTTTTATAATTGCTATATTTTTGTATGTTGGTTTATATTATGTTATTATATTGCATTTTTAGGGTTTTCGTCTTTGTAACTGCCCAGAGAGCTTTGGCTATTGGGCGGTATTGAAATGGAATAAATGAAATGTGTTAATGCCAAGCTTCCTTCAGAGCTCTCATGGGACGGGGGAGGCTGCGGGGGTGGGGGATGGGACACAGGCCTGCCCTTGATGCTTCCCTCTGTGTTCCCATCTGGCCAGCATCAGCGCCGTCACCTGGAGCTGGCCCGCTCCCTCTCCAATCACATCGAGCAGCAGAGGGCCTGGGCCACCATTGGCCGCACCTACATGTTCATGGCTGACAGCGACCAATCAAACGAAGCCTTGCAGGAGGCAGAGGAAGCCTTCATGAAGAGCCTGACTATTTTGGAGGAAAAGCTGGAAGGTACCACTGGCGGAGGTGGGACGGGGGCGTAGGGATGTACGGACTTACCCCAGCAGGCTCGGGGAGCGCCCCCCCCCCCCAGTCTCGTGGTGCTCGAAAAAATTCAGGGTCTCCGGTGCATCACTTCCAGGTCCCCGGCGCTGCACTTTTTACTTAAAAACTGGTAAAATGCCTTAAAATGGCTGCAAATAGCCAATCGTGGCCATTTATGGTGGGCTTCCATGGTTTTTACGTCAAAAACGCAGCGCTGGGGACCCGGTAGTGATGCCCCGGGGACCTGGGAAGCTCCTTTCCCAAGCATGTCTTGTGGTGAGCAGTGCCGCGGTGTCATGCAGGGGCTCGGGGGGTCGAGCTCAGCGATTTCGCAGAGCTCCCCCCCCCCCGTCGAGACCCGCGCACATCCCTAACGGGGGGTGATGGAGGTGGCCCATGTACCCGGATCCGGGCTCACAGCCCTCTCTTTGGCCTCATGATCCATAGCGTTGTCTCTCCCCTCCCGGGCAGATAGTCTTGACGTGGGCTGAGTTCCGAAGTGCCCCCCGTGCTGGAAGATGGGGAGAGATGAGCCCAGATTCAGACTTTAGTGCCATGGTTGGTTGGTTTTTACAGGCAAATGAACCCTGTCGTAGATGTGCTGTGTGTGGGCCCAGTCTACCAGACGACAGTGCTTGCCCCAAGACTAGGGGAGCCAGTTTATGGGAAAGCATGATTTTCAGTGGGCTACAGCCAGGCATGGGTAAACACACAATGATCGAGCTTGTTGAGGTTCTCCAAATTGTTCCGTGAAGCTTGTTTCCCGAATGTGAGCGTCTTTCCCCCCCTCAAATGGGAAAAATGTGCATCTTTAGAAGTGAGCATTTTTAAAAGTGCCCAATTTTCCCAGACCAAAAAGGCTCATCGCCCCCAGGCTAAAGCCTGAAAATGTGGATTTTCGGGGATTTGCACAAATGCGCATTTTCAGAAGTGCACATTTGTGTGAGTGCATGCTTTCGAACGGGAACACAAGTTTGGGAAATTGTGAAAATTACTTGAGGCTTGCGTCCCTGCTCCAGTTCACATTTGGGGTTGTGAACGGGACACGTCCGCATGATTTGCGAAGAGGGACAAAGTTTCGCATACGTTGCTAGCTGGAGCCAGGAGCTTTCAGCCCAGACTCTCCCTGTCTGGAATTCCGGCAGTCATCTTTCCCCTTCTGGGCACTGGAGCCCTGTCTTGCCCACGTGAGGAGGGGGAGTTGACTGGAGGGGCTCCTTCGGGGTGCTCGGAGTGGGTCTCCAGGGTCGATTGCAGCCTGCCGGGTGATGGCCAGCTGTCTTGCTTCTTGCAGGGGAAGTCCCCCAGCGGGAGGTGAGTGAGATGACAGCGCGGCTGTACCTGAACCTTGGCTTGGTCTACGACAGCCTAAAGAACCCAGCGAAGCACACCTACTATATCAAGAAGAGCATCTACATCTCCGAGTAAGGGTTCCTGACCAGGGCGGGTGCTACCATTAGGCCAACTAGGCGGCTGCCTAGGGTGCCGGGCTAAAGGGGGCACCAGGAGCATAGGGCTGGAGGGAGGGAGGGCTCAAGTGGGAAGAGGGGGGCGCTAAATATCTGATCTTGCCTAGGGCACCAAACTGCCTTGCACCAGCCCTGTTCCTGACCCTTTCTTTGTATATGTTTCTGAGGAAATTCTGAATGCAGAATTTTTCCAAACTGGACATGCTGGCTGGGAATGATGGGAGTTGCAGTCCAACACATCTAGGTGCCTGGTTGAAAGCCACTCTTGGTGTTCGCCTCTCCTCTGTTGGGCAAGCGATTTGCTGTGACAAAGTCTCCCCCCACCCCAGTTTCGTGCAGTGGGTGGCAGTCTCCCTCTGCTCAGGACTAGCGACAGCAGACTCTGGTTGATCATAGAATCATAGAAAAGTAGAATTGGAAGGGGCCTACCAGGCCATCGAGTCCAACCCCCCGCTCAATGCAGGAATCCAGGTCAAAGCATCCCCGACAGATGGCTGTCCAGCTGCACCTTGAATGCCTCCAGATTGGGAGAGCCCACCACCTCCCTAGGTAGTTGGTTCCATTGTCTTATTGCTCTGACAGTCAGGAAATTTTTCCTGATGTTTAGGTGGAATCTAGGTTCCTGTAACTTGAGCCCATTATTCCGTGTCCTGCAAACTGGGATGATCACGAAGAGATCCTGGACCTCCTCTGTGTGACAACCCTTCAAGTACTGGAAGAGTGCTATCATATGTCCCCTCAGTCTCCTCTTCTGAAGGCTAAACATGCCAAGTTCTTTCAGTCTCTCCTCATAGGGCCTTGTTTCCACTCCCTTTATCATCCTTGTTGCCCTCCTCTGAACCCTCTCCAGTTTGTCTATGTCCTTGCTCTAACAGTCAGGAAATTTTTCCTGATGTTTAGGTGGAATCTGGGTTCCTGTAACTTGAGCCCATTATTCCATGTCCTGCAAACTGGGATGATCGAGAAGAGATCCTGGACCTCCTCTGTGTGACAACCCTTCAAGTACTGGAAGAGTGCGATCATATCTCCTCTCAGGTCTCCTCTTCTGAAGGCTAAACATGTCCAGTTCTTTCAGTCTCTCCTCATAGGGCCTTGGTCGCCCTGTGGGATGACCTTTACCGGGAGAGAGACGAGGGGAGTGCGACCCTGTTGATTCTCCTGGATCTCTCAGCGGCATTCGATACCATCGACCATGGTATCCTTCTGGATAGGCTGGCGGGTTTAGGAGTTGGAGGCACTGCTTTGCAGTGGTTCCGCTCCTACTTGGCTGGCTGATTCCAGAAGGTGGCGCTGGGGGATTATTGCTCTGCACCATGGCAATTATGCCATGGAGTACCGCAGGGCTCCATTTTATCCCCCATGCTCTTTAACATCTACATGAAACCGCTGGGAGAGGTCATCTGGAGGTTTAGGCTGCAGTGTCACCAATATGCGGATGACACTCAGCTCTACCTCTCTTTTTCATCAAACTCAGGTGAGGCAGTGGCTGTTTTGAATCAGTGTCTGGGCCTGGTAATGGACTGGATGAGGGCCAATAAACTGAAACTCAATCCAGACAAGACGGAAGTGCTGTTTGTGGGCGGATCATCTGTCCGGAGGGAGGATACTCAACCTGCCCTGGACAGGGTTGCACTCCCCCTAAAGGACAGGGTTCGTAGTTTGGGGGTGCTCCTAGACTCTGAACTGTCCGTTTGGATGCGCTCTACGTGGGGCTGCCTTTGAAAACGGTCCGGAGACTTCAATTGGGGAAAGGCCTTCTCAGTTGTGGCACCCCATCTCTGGAATCAACTTCCCAAGGAGGTGCGCCTGGCGCCTACCCTTTATTCCTTCAGGCGCCAGGTGAAGACCTTTTTATTTACCCAATATTTTAATGGTTAGATTTTTATTCCCATTTTTATTATCACTACTGTACCTCCGGTCTGATTTATCTGGCTGCTTTTGTTTTGTTTTATTGTATTGTATTATGTTGTGTTTGTATTTGTATTTTAATGATATTTTTGGTTTTAAGATTATTGTTTTTATCCTGTTTCTCTTGTAAACCGCCCAGGGAGCCTTTTGGCTGATGGGCAGTAAATAAATATATTAAATAAATAAATAAATAAATCTGCATATGCTCAGAGGTACTGTCAAGCCAGTCTACAAGGAGGGGCGGGGAGATAACGCATCCTATGGACTTTAAGTCCCGTGGTGATGAAAGAGGTTCTCGGCTTGAGTTCTGTCACAAACGCCCCCTGGGCTGGAAGTGTAGGGAACGTAGACGTTTGAGAGTGGCAGGGCAGCCTTGGTCGGCCCATCAGACAGTACCCTTTACTGACCCGGGGCTGTCTCCTCCCCCTCCTAGGCAGACTCACCTGTTTGAAGACCTCTACCGGGCCTACTTCAACTTGGGCAACATCCACCTGCGGGACTGGGGAGCATTCGAAGGCCATGCGCTCCTTGCAGAGGGCGCGCGAGTGCGCCTGCAAGATGAATGAGAAGTACATGGAGAGCGAGTGCTGCGCAAGCATCGCCCAGGTGAGAGAGGCAAACCCCCCACTCGGCTGGGACGGGGGCGCACGCATGTGTCTGTGTGCCTTCCAAGCTCCTCTTGCCTAGGGAGGGGCACAGAGGCCTGATAGGGCTGTACGTGTGGGCCAGATTCAGCCTGCCTCAGGTCATGATCCTGCCCTCTGGGGTTCTCGAGGTGGCCACGCCCCTTTCCTCTAACCACCAATCATGTGGTAGTTTCCCGGGTTTCGTGGAGTTCTTTTTCCCATTCTGAAAGGTTGCAATGCCTCTCCAAAGTCTTCAGTTACTGGCAGGAAGAGCTTTACGCTGAAATATGCTGTTATTTTTTACCCCCGCTCCCATTTGCCTTCAGCCGCACCCACCACTGGGATGCCCCCCCCCCCCCCCGAGCGCTTCTCCAAAATTGGATTTGGTCTTTGGGCTGAAACAGGTTCGATGCCGCTGCTGTGCGGGAATGGTACCTTTCTCCCTCCCTCCCTCCCTCCCCCTCTAGGTGGGGCTACTGTGCTCGAATTGCCCCCCCCCCATGGTTAAATCATATAGGGAACCTTTGGGATCCTCTTCTCCACAGATTGTGATATTGGGATTTCGGGTCTCTGTCTGGCACCGGCTCAGGACAGAGTTCGGGCCCCTCCTTTAATTAATTGAGCAAATCCCCCCCGCCCTTATTAGCCAATTTGGGCATCATAGAAGGGAAGGATGCTTCCTGAGGAGGTGGCAAAGGAGGAGGAGGAGGCCAGGAGAAATTCTAGGCAACGGTTTGACGGGCTCCCTTGTTACTTTGGGGCTCTCTGGAAGCCCAAGTCAAGGGTGCCTTTTTTGGTTCTAAAACCGAGAAGCTGCCTTCTTGCCGCCAGTTTTGAGGCACTCTTCTGATAGAATCGGCAGGCCTGTGGCTTACGCTGGCTCAGCTTGTCTGAGTGTGGAAAGCTAAGCCGGGTCAGGCCTGGTTGTTACTTGGATGGGAGACCCCTCCTCTAGTTTCCTGCATTGAGCAGGGGGTTGGACTCGATGGCCTTGAAGGCCCCTTCCAACTCTATGATCTGTGAAATCTATGAAAATGGTTTGCAGAAAGGCCACTTAGGTCAGAAGACATAAGTGCCTCGTGGAATGGCCAAGCAGCGGCAGCACAAAATGGAACCTGGTGCTGCTATACACACACACACACACACACACACACACGCTGCAAGTCATTGCTGTTGTGAGGTAACAGCCATGTGTGTCGGCATCTCCCCCCCCCCCCCCCGGACTAACAGGAGGGGTGGTGGTGGTAGAAGTGACTTAAGGCCACCTTCCCCAAACTGGCGCCCTTGAGACGTGTTGGACTGCAACTCCCATCATGGCCATGCTGGCTGGGGATGATGGGAGTTGCAGTCCAACACATCTCAGGGCCACCAGTTTGGGGAAGGCTGGACTAAGGCGGCTGGCCCTGCTGTCGATCTGCTTTGGGATGAACGGGCTTCCGCCTGCCCCCGCCTCCCATGGCTTGCTGGTAAAAGTGCATTCTGACCACAATATTATTTGGGCATCTCTTCCCCCTCACTCCCTGTCAGCAAACCGTTTAAGGGAGAAGCCTAGCCTTGCTTTCCTGGCATCTCAGCTGCCCCATATTCTTTTATCCCTCGCTTCCTTCCTGGTCTCCTGCAACTTTTGAACGTGGGCTGTAAGCTGCATCATGTCTGTGCGCCGTACTACGGCTGGCACGCTCTGGATGTTAAACAGGAGCACCGAGTTGTCCTCTGGGGAATTTGCGAACCGCCCAGACAGCTTCAGCTATTCGGCGGCATAGCAGTACAATAAATAAATTTGCTTCCCGTTGCCAGGACCACTGGGGGCACAGTTGTCTCCATCTCCTTTGGTCACCTCTTTGGCCAAATCGCGGGAAGTGATAATTCCCCTTTATTCGGCACTGGTTAGGCCTCATCTTGAGTACTGCGTCCAGTTCTGGGCACCTCACTTTAAGAAGGACATAGACAAACTGGAGAGGGTTCAGAGGAGGGCAACAAGGATGATAAAGGGACTGGAAACAAGGCCCTATGAGGAGAGACTGAAAGAACTGGGCATGTTTAGCCTTCAGAAGAGGAGACTGAGGGGAGATATGATCGCACTCTTCCAGTATTTGAAGGGATGTCACACAGAGGAGGGCAAGGATCTCTTCTCGTTCATCCCAGTTTGCAGGACACGGAATAATGGGCTCAAGTTACAGGAACCTAGATTCCACCTAAACATCAGGAAGAATTTCCTGACTGTCAGAGCAATAAGACAATGGAATCAACTACCTAGGGAGGTGGTGGGCTCTCCCAGTCTGGAGGCATTCAAGGTGCAGCTGGACAGACATCTGTCAGAGATGCTTTGACCTAGATTCCTGCATTGAGCAGGGGGTTGGACTCGATGGCCTTGTAGGCCCCTTCCAACTCTACTTTCTATGATTCTATGATCCTTCAGGGGGGCACCTCTCATGAGGACATTGGGCCCCTTGCAGCTTCTTAGGGGGCCTGTCCTGTCTGATGATTGCTCTGTGTCTCCCTGAAGGTGCTGCTGAGCCTGGGGGACTTTGTGGCAGCCAAGCGGTCCCTGAAGAAGGCCTACCTGTTGGGTTCCCAGCAGCCTCAGCAGCGGGAGAGCATCTGCCGCAGCCTGCGCCACGGTGAGTGGGGGGGTGCGCACATTCCCCCCCCCCCCGTGGGGCCACCCCAGGGCATGGCATCCGCACCACGCCTGAGAGCACTCATGGGATGCTTTCTCTCTGGCAGCTTCGAAGGTGAGCTGCCTGCAGCAGGGCCCTGGAAGAGGCAGAGGCGGACGGCAACCTGCAAGCTGCCCTGGGCCTGTGTGAGCAACTGGGGGACCTTTTCTCCAAGGCGGGGGACTATCCGCGCTCTGTGGAGGCCTACGAAAAGCAGGTGAGGAGAGGCAGCTGCTGGCCCCGCTGCTAAGGCTGATCTGGGCTGAGGGTTGCGTCTGAGCAGCGAAGGCATGGAAGCTGGGCGAGGAACTTGTAGATAGAGACGCCAGCTGGATGGGACCAGCTTGATACCGGAGGGTTTGAGAAGTCTGCCTTTTCCCCCCAAAAAAGCTGTCACCAGATTCTGCTTTTGGAACATACTAAGCAGAGGGCAACCGACTGGTGTGGGCACACCCAGTCCTGCAGCACTGCTGCAGTGAAGGAGGCATGGGCCTGCCCTCTGCCTTGGCGGGAGACCCATGAACACACGAGGTTGCTTTTCCCCGAGCCAGTCTATTGGCCTCTGTTGCCCTCCCTCTGGCACCCTCCAGATGTGTTGCGCTGGCTCTGTCCCTGACTGGCAGCGGCTCTCCAGAGTCTCAGGCCCAGGGCCTTTCGCCAGCCCCCTTGCTGGAGACACGGGGATTGGACTTGGGGCCTTCTGCTGGTAGAGTAGGGCTGTGCCACCCCACCTGTGGCCCCTCCCCACTAGGAGCATGATGGCGGGGGTGCTCTGAGCTTTCTCAAGGAAGAGAGTGCCGGATGCCTCATGCCATGGCGTCCTTTCCCAGGGGTGCTCTGTCTTCCCCAGCCAAAGAAGAGAAGTCAGGGGACTGGAGAAATGTGGGGCATTGAACTGTGGCTACTGGAGCTCTTTATAAGGATTTAAATCCATGCCGGGGCAGACCCTTGTGGCCCCTCAAAGCCAGGACTGGATGTCCTGTGCTCCCCAGGGTCTGGGGAGCAGGTCTTCATAGACCTGCTGCATGCAAGGGCAGGCATTAAGTCTGGGACCGTAAAAGGGGCAGCGGGTGCTACACTCTAGGTGACTGCTTGGTGCCAATTGCTTTGGAGGAACGTTTTTTAAAGAACGGACCGGAAGGAAAAGGCAGAGGCATAAACAAGTGGAGGACCGTTCCAGGTCTAGAAAGTGGGGTTCGGGCTGCACCGGTAAGGTGGGGTCCAAGAGTAAGCACTTGAGTTTAGCAGGGGTGACGGTGATCCCAAGCTAGCCAAAGAAATAAGGGGGGGCAGCTGTGCTGGCCAGGGTGTGTGTGTGTGCCAGCAGTGGGCCGGCCCCCTTTGCAGTATCAGTGTGGTAAGATGGCTGCTCCATGCCCAGCCGTGCCACGTCCGGTTTTTGTTCCAGCTGCGCCACGCCCAGTCTTTGAAGCGTCCAGAGCAAGAGCTGGCCGTGATTCACGTTTCTTTGGCCGCCACATTTGGGGACCTGAAGGACCACACCCGGGCAGTGGAGCACTATCAGGCAGAATTGGCTCTGCGGCAGGGGAACCCCCTGGAGGTAAGATGGGCCCAGGGCGATAGTTGGAAGGGGCCCACAAAGCCATCGAGTCCAACCCCCTGCTCAATGCAGGAATCCAGGTCAAAGCATCCCTTGAACGCCTCCAGAGTGGGAGAGCACACCACCTCCCTAGGTAATTGGGAAAGGGGAGCTCGCTAACCACTTGAGTCTTGCCTCTTCCTTCCATGGCCAGAAGGGGAAGACATGGCTGAACATCGCCCTGGCCAAAGAGGTGACCAAAGAAAACTATGACGAGCTGAAGCTATGCTTTGAAAGTGCTTTGCGGTGTGCAGAGAAGGCCGGTGACCCCAAACTGCAGGTGAGCACAGACAGGGAAGAGGGTACTGCTTCCCCTTTGGGGTAGAGGAGAAGGAGGTTTTGTCCCGTAGGAGAGGGGGCCTCCAAACAGGACTGTTTCCTTCTGTCTCAGACTTTTCGCACACAATCCCTGGTGTCCCCTCTCATCCCGTCCCCTGATAAGGAGGCTGATTCCAGTGCTGTGAAATGTTTTCATTTGTCATCTCTGTGTAGTGTGACTCTGCAGTTCCCCTTCCCAAACACAATGGTCCATGTGTGGGGATCTGTCCAAGGTGGATGCAGAGAATTCATTTTCATTTCTCTGCCATTTCCTGGGGTCTTCCTTTCACACCTCGGTCCTACTGCATCTTTGGCAGGTTTCCTACTTTTGATATATTAGTTAATATGATTAAGATAGATAGATAGATAGATAGAATCATAGAATCATAGAAAAGTAGAGTTGGAAGGGGCCTATAAGGCCATCGAGTCCAACCCCCTGCTCAGTGCAGGAATCCAGATCAGAGCATCCCTGACAGATGGCCGTCCAACTGCACCTTGAATGCCTCCAGAGTGGGAGAGCCCACCACCTCCCTAGGTAGTTGGTTCCATTGTCTTATTGCTCTGACAGTCAGGAAATTTTTCCTGATGTTTAGGTGGAATCTGGGTTCCTGTCACTTGAGCCCATTATTCCGTGTCCTGCAAACTGGGATGATCGAGAAGAGATCCTGGCCCTCCTCTGTGTGACAGCCCTTCAAGTACTGGAAGAGTGTGATCATATCTCCCCTCAGTCTCCTCTTCTGAAGGCTAAACATGCCCAGTTCTTGCAGTCTCTCCTCATAGGGCCTTGTTTCCAGTCCAGATAGATAGATAGATTTTTGTGTGTTCAAAGAGCCTCCCTCATATTAATCTTGATGCTCTGTTCTTAAAGAATGCAGTGTTTAAATTTACTGTACTAAACAATTGTTATATTAGTTTTTATAGCTTTTTAGCAATGTGACCCTCATGCTCCCTGTTTGCATTGTCCATTTAACATCCATTTTGCAAAGGGTTTGTGCTTTACATGGATTTACTTCATTTGGGCAAGACTTGAACTTTTTCAAGGAAGCTTTCTGCCTTGAAGTCTTAAATAAATAACCCGTAGCTTCCCTTGAAAATCAGGAATGGGCTGGGATGAGAGATCGGATTATTTTTTCAAACACTGAATCCATGTTTCTCAGCGTCAGGTCCTGCAACACTTCCATGCCTCCCAACGGAGATGCAAGCGCCCCGAGGCGGCTGGCACGCTCACCCGGTTGCAGGACCTCTGTCACTCTCACGGCTGGCGCTCTGGTGGGGAGATCAGCGAGGAGGAAGAGGAGGAGTTGCAGAGCAGCGAGCCCTTGGAAGCGAGCGACCTGGAGCTCTCCGACAGCGGTGAGCGTGGTGGGGTGAAAGTGGTGGTGGCAGCGGTAGCGATGCAGGGCGTTGCGGGTGGCTTAGGGACGAGATGGGGATTGGCTGCGTCTTTCTCTAAATTTCTTGCGTGGTGCAGCATCCGGCCCTTGTAGTCAGCTGGAGAAGGTACAGGAAAGGACTGAAGACAGAAACCGGAGGAGAAGAGCATCCAGTAGCAACGAAAAAAAGGAGAGAACTAGGTTCTCAGGATGCAAACTACGTATTAAATAGAGGAGCCCGACACGCTTCAGGCCTGTGTTTCTTTCTAAGGCCTTCCTCAAGGGGCTGTCAAAGTTCAAAACACATACAGTAAGTTAACATGGAGAGGACAACACATGTGACTCTGCAAATTACTGCAGTTCTACATAGAAGCTGTGTCCTGACTGGATGTCCTTGACAATTTGCCAACAAGATAACACCCAAAAAAGAAAAAAAAATTGTACCAAAATATAATCAAAAAGACCTATCTTTTCAGTCACCACTAAAAGAGTGAAAGACACTTCAGTTGTTTAAGAAATCTGCAGACTCTTTTACAAGTAAGATATATTTTATATAAAGAAAACGTATGTCTTTATTTAAAAAACAATACTTGTTTCTCATTTTTAAGAAACTTGTTTTTGAAGGATTTCTATTTAAAATATAAGGAAATTCATTATACAATGAGAAAGTAATTTTATTATGTGTTGTCCTCACCATGTTAACTTACTGTATGTGTTTTGAACTTTGACAGCCCCTTGAGGAAGGCCTTAGAAAAAAACACAGGCCGAAGCGTGTCGGGCTCCTCTATTTAATATAGTTTGCATCCTGAGAACCTAGTTCTCTCCTTTTTTTCGTTACAGGAAAGGACTGCCCAAATACTTAAGATTTCTTTAAAACAATAATAGTTTCTGAGTCCCTCCCTCGCCTAATGGTTAGACTTCCCATTGTCCGCTGAAGTCTGCAGGCAGCCAGTTAAAGGCAAATGAAAGGAAGTCCTTCACACAGCACACGGTTAATCTGTGGAACTCCTCGCTGCCAGGTCTTACGGAGACCGCTAAGAGAAAGTGCTTGTTTTAAAAGCATTAGAAGAGCCGTGTGTAGATAGGCGGCTACCAGCCAATGCTAGGAGGTGGTTCTTCAGCTTCTCCCTGATGGCTGTCTGTGGCAAACAGGAGAGGGGGGTTGACTTTGTGTTGTGGATTTCCCAGGCTAGGGCTCTCCAGCCTTGGGTCCCCAGATGTTGCTGGACTACAGCTCCCAGAATCCCTTGCCATTAGCCATGCTGACTGGGTATGCTGAGAGCTGTAGGCCAGCAACATCTGGGGACCCAAGGTCAGCCGCTCTTGTGGGCAGGAATGCTTTGCGGCGTGGTCCTGTGTCTCTGGCCCAGCACAGAGGTTCTTAAGCCCTGCTTTTCCTCTAGATGGAGAGGCCGGCATGGTGGGCTACCGCAAAACTGTCCCTGGCCAACGCAGGATCAATAAGGTAAGCGGGGCCTACGATCCACTCAACCCTACCCAGCCTGTACGTTTGGTGCCCAGAGGTCAGGCAGGCAAGTCATGGTTTGCAGGCCTTGATTTGGTTGAGAGAGGTGGATTCGCTGCTGCTAAGCCGGTGGCCTTTCAGGGCATGGGTTGGAGCGGGTCTTATAAGGAGCCAGGCTCTGGCAGTCAAATGCGTATTGATTCTGTAGCCTGCTTAAAGTGAGCATCAACATCCTGGCAGCTTAAGCCCGTGTTACAGCAAAGGTAAACTGAGGCTGAAAGAGGGTGACTTGCGAGGAAGAAGCTAGGGGACCGCGGCTGTGCTGGCACGTGAGCCTCCATTCCTTAGCCCAGTGTTCTCCAACCTTGGGTCCACAAATGTTTTTGGCCTACAACTTGTTGTAGGCCAAAAACATCTGCGGACCCAAGGTTGGAGAACACTGCCTTAGCTGCTAGCAGCCATCATAACTATACAGCATCACCACGTTCAGAGACCACGTAAACGAGGGGGGGGGCTGAGTTCGGGGCTGGAGCCCCTGAGCGGCATGCGGGAGATCCCGGGTTCACGCCGTGGCGTCTCCAGGTCAGAGGGCCTCAAGGAGCAGGTGATAGGAAGGTCCATTGCACGAGTCCTCGGAGAACTGATGCTGGACACATGCCATTCCGCCCAGCCCTGCGAGTGAGTGGAGTAATTTCTCCACTTGGATTGGAGGAGGGGGAAGCTGCCCTGGGGAGAGCGACTGGAGTGGGGAGGTGCCCCCCCCCAAAGCCCGTGTTGTCCCAAGGCTTGGTGAAGGGTTTTATTTGTAAGACCCAATTACATGGGATTAAGGCAATCAATGCATCTCTACTCACTACATCATTGCAGACTCAAATCCTATACCCCAGTGGTAAGGCTAGATGAAGTGAAATCCAAGACAATACACATGTCGTGTCGAGACGAACAAGCAAGTGGAAGAGAGAGTGAGGAATGACGGAATGAAGCTATCAGCAAGTGTGCTAGCTTATATACCGCAGACCCTGCACCTATAAATAGGATATTACTCACCGTAGTATAACCTATTCATCAACATGTTGACTGCTTCAAACCTGTCCAAGGCTGCTGAGTCACATCACCTCGAGACTATGTCTCATGGTCAGAGACCTTGAGTATTTGAACTCAAGAGACACTCACCATGTCAGGTGATAATCCCGATGTCAGGTGGTAATCTCGTTCTGCCTATGCAAAACCCAACAGGGTGCTGTTTTTCCGCATGACAGCTTCCCCCTCCCTCCCCCCGCCCACATCCACATGAATGGAGAAATTGCTCCATTCTCTTGCACTGGGGGTACAGCGGCACCTTTGGGCCCCACACTGGACCCCCCCAGAGTAGGCAGAGATGGCCTGGATGGACAAGGCTGACCTGGTTGAAGGCGGCTTCCGACCCCTCTGTTGGTGAGTGGCGGGGGCCGCCATTCCCTTCCCGCCCTGCTTGTGATGTGCCGGAGGGTCTTCCCTAGAGAGACAGGTCTGAGGCCAGCAAGGCGCTTCTCGCTCCTCCAGCCTTTGGACTCCTCCGCTGGCTTAGAGATTGTGTGTGCGTGTGCACGTGTGTGTGTGTGTGTTCTGCGGGAGACCAAGTCTGGGCTTCCTTCCTCTCCGTCTCTCCCTTCCCTCAGTGGAACCAGCGGAACGACAAGGGCGAGACCTTGCTGCACCGCGCCTGCATTGACGGCAACCTGCGCCGGGTGCAGTTCTTCGTGGAGCAGGTAAGCCCCTGGGCCACGCTGGCAGGATAGAAATCCACGACCTGACGGGCGCGACGGGCCCCCTCTGTCTGAGGGTGGGAGACTGGCTTCTCCCCTGCCCCGTCTTGCCGATTCCTCCTGCTTGCTGGCCCCGGATCCGGGCTCACAGCCCTCTCTTTGGCCTCATGGTCCATAGCGTTGTCTCTCCCCTCCCGGGCAGACAGTCTTGACGTGGGCTGAGTTCCGAAGCGCCCCCCGTGCTGGAAGATGGGGAGAGATGAGCCCAGATTCAGACTTTAGTGCCATGGTTGGTTGGTTTTTACAGGCAAATGAATTTACAGCGGACTTTATTTAATGCATTTCTTGTCCACCGTTCAAAACAGCATCCTTGCAAACAATTTCATAAACGTTGCTAGCCAAAGAGTGTTTACGATTCTAGCTGTCCACGTGTTGCTACAGGGTAGCCGTTTGTGGCCTGAGACAGAAAAGGAACTGACTTCTGTAAAGGTTTCCTGCTTGGTTACCTGGAAGGGGAATCCTACTCGCCCCTGATGACTAGGAAGGGGCTACTTAGAAGCCTCTTCAAACTGTACATTTAAGTAATGCATTTATTGGTGAAATTTCTCATATTACACTTCAGTACTCAATAGCAATGTACTGTTTGTCCTCTGCTGTAGCATCTCCTGCCCTGTTAATTTCCAAACATGTATGTTCAGGACATCTCAAGAAGTGATAGAACCCTAAAATACTTGCCATCCTCCACAGTTCTGAATGCCAGGAATGGTTTGGGACAGAACTTGGTTTAAACGTGCGAGGAGCCAGTTCAAGATGCTCCCTGGCCTGCTGGGCAGCTTGTGCTGCAGAAGTTTCTAAGCAGCCTTGAAATGTGAAACTTGACCCCTTCCAGGCCTCCTTTTAGCCATGTCTCAAGTGGTGCCACAGTGCCTTGACCACAGCTGTTTTTCAAAGCCCAGCCTGGCCCAACACCCTGTCCCTGGTTGCGGCAGGACCTGATACGCCCCCCTCGCAAAACAGATGGTTGGGCCTTCTTGCCTGCCTCTTCCCTAGAACTAGTCGGTGGCCAATTAATACCCCTCCTAACGCATCCCAATAAAACCTGGCTCAGAGCTGCTGGGGGTGGGGAGAGGCACAGGTGCTGCACTGGCCAAGCCAGGCCTGGTGGGTGGGGGAGTCCTTCTGCAGCATCGGCTGCTCCCCATCTTGATTTGGGGAGGGGGAAGCAGGGAGAAGGCAGGCTCCCTTCCAGCTTGCTTGCTTGCTGATTTATTTATTTATTTCTATACCGCCCAACAGCCGAAGCTCTCTGGGCGGTTTACAACAAGCTCAAAAGCCCACGTGACATCTTACCTTGTTACATTTCCCGTCTCTGCATCAGGGTCACCCTCTGAACCCTCGGGACTATTGTGGCTGGACCCCCCTGCATGAGGCTTGCAACCACGGGCACCTGGGTAAGCGGCGGGAGCGGGGGTCTTTCTGGGGAGCCTGGAGGTTTCGGCTCTGTGAACAGGGAACTGGGTTAACTTTCTCTCAGTGTGTGGGAATCAGGCTGTGTTGGACGTGCTGCCTCTCCCCCTAGAGATCGTGCGTTTGCTTTTGGACCACTGGTGCCGCCATTGATGACCCCGGGGGCCCCGGATGCGAGGGCATCACCCCCCTGCACGATGCCCTCAACTGCGGCCATTTTGACGTGGCCGAGCTCCTGGTCCAGAGGGGCGCGTCGGTCCTGCTGCGCAATGCCAAGGTGAGGCACGGGGCTGGGTAGCCAGAGCGGCTGGACAGGAGGAGTGGCCCTTGTGTTCCTGGAGGGTGGCGGCAGGGCGGGGGCATTCCAGCTCTGGCCTGCTGGCCTGTTGGTTTGTCTCCAAGGTCTTGAGCTGACAGTTCCTGGAACTGGAGAGGGTGGCCAGTCACTTCCTCAGCAAGGCTGACTGGCTGACCAGCCTGCGCCTGCTGCTGCTACTCCTCTGGCCACTTGTAGCCGTAGCCCTTCCCGCCCTGCCTTGCCTGCTTTGCTGCTCCTCCTGCCCCTTGTTGTCTCCTGGAAGCCTGCTGGAGCTGACAGCCACAGCTGGCTGGAGCCCGTCCTCTCGCTTCTAGATTCTCCTCCTACTCTTCCCACGTGCCAAACAAATGCAGAGTCCCTCACTTGGGTCCCTCTCGGAATTTAGCCTGTAGCGCAGGGGCAGGGGGGCAAATGGCAACCCACCCCCCCCCCCGGCCCTTTCTGGGATGGATGACTTCTGGAGCAGCCACACCCCTGATATCCAGTCCCTGGCCAAAGCTCCAGGGAGGCCACCATGACTGAGGTGGCGCTGCTCTAGCCACCACTTCAGTCAGAACACGAGGGAAATCCCTGGCTACGCACAGCCCATGTTGTCCTCCCAGTGCCAGCTGAGTTCCCCTCTGCCCACATCCTGCCTGTTATCTCCGGTCACAGATCGGAGATAACGGGGGATTTCTCTAGGGGTGGGATTTGGAGGAACCCTAGGAGGCTCCATGGGCTGGATGGGGAACCTCCATGGACTGAAGGTTCCCCATCCATCGCTGCTACTGCAGATCTCAAACTCTTCAGTGCAGGCCTGTCGGCACTGCAGTGTTTTTTCACAAGCACCTGCGTTGCCTTGCTTTGCCCTTTCATTACACTGGCAGGCACCTGCCTGGCCAGGGAAGGGAGGGAGGGATCCCTTCTGTTGGCAGCTCAGCATCCTCAGAGCTTCAGGGACTCCTGCCAATGTCTGGAAGGGCGAGGAGGTCAGTTAGGGCTTTTGCTGAACGTCTGTGCAGCCCTGAGCAGAACTGGGTGACTCCTGGGGAGGTCTGGCTGGGCCTGTGGCTCCGCTGGTGCCAACACTCCCTGCGTTTCCCCCGTGTTAGGGCCTGGGTCCCTTGGGCACTCTCCAGGCCTGGATGCAAGCTCTACGGCCGGGATCTGGACCAAGAAACCCGTGAGTGTTGCAAGGCCATGGAGGACCTGCTCAGGACCGCCGTGGCGAGCCGAGGTGAGCCTTCGTGGGACCCAAGGGGCTGGGGCTCTTCCTGGGAACCCTCTCCAAGTGTCTTGTCCCATCGTCCAGGGGAGGATGGAGGGCAGCCTGGGTCCCCCCCCCCCGAGGAAGCCTCGATGCTCTCTCTCCACAGAGCCATGGAGGACGGTCTGAGAATCTTGGCTCCTTTGTTTTCCTTCTTTAAGTCAAAGCCCCGAGAGCTCATGAAAATGTACAGAGGGACCCCACTGCCCAAGGGTGGTTTTGTCCCCCTTTCCCAGCTGGCCTTGATTCTCCCCCTGGGGAAAGGGGTCTCTTCGAAACGGCACGGGCCCCCTAATGGAGCAGAGTGGTCGACGGTTGGCTCTGGCTCTTCCCTCAGTGTCCCTCCCTGCTGCAGGGACAGTCCTGGTGGGGGTGGGGGTTTCAGAGGGGCCAGGCACACGGAGCGAGCCATCTTGGCTTGCATTTTTAAAACAATGTTGGTCTCTCTGGACCAAGAATATTTGTTTTGAGCCCGCCCCCAAAGCCGATGCTTTTGAGAACGTGTGTGGAATGAGGACACGAGCAGGGGCCTTCTGCTTTTGCCCCTGCAGGCGCCAGGGCTCAGCCATCGCAGGGCCAGCCGGCCAGCCAGCTGTTCGATGCGGAACTGCCAGAGCCCCGGGCTTCCTGCCCTCCGAGCCCTGTGCTCGCACCCCAGAGTCCCAGGGGGAGCCAGCGGGAGCAGGAAGAGGGACTGCATGACCCCCCTGAGACCTGTCAAGAAGAGGCAGCGGCTGCTTGGCCAGAGGATGCTGGAGGAGGAGGGAACATGGCTGGCGGGCGTGGTTGAGGAGGGGGCCCCGTCCGCCCCGGCCAGTACCGGGCTGCCATGCGGGGCGTGGGTAGTGCCCGTTCCCGCTCCCGGCCGAGCCCGGAGCACCCCAGGCCCCCTCCTAGGGCCAGCCCTGATCCCGCCTGAGGAGTACCTGGGGGACGACTGGCTGGAAGATGACCTGGGGCCCCACCCCAGCTCCCGCAAAAGGGGCCGCCAGAGTCCAGCTGAGGCGTCGGGGTCTGCGAAAAGCTCGGAGTCCGAGAGTGATGGGGGAGCTCCCCGCCAGCCCCCCGAGGCCACTAGGAAGAGGAGGCGGCAGATCCGACAGAGTCGCCTCACCCCGATCGTAGATAGGACCCCGCTGGGGCGGATTCGGGGGACCGGTGTGGTGGGGAGCCCAGAGCCCACGGCTGACACCTGCAACCTCCGAGGGGCCGGCGGCAGCAGTCGAGTCAATGGTGTGCCTGGGGGAGAAGAAAGCCCCCACCTGGGATCGACGCAGGTAAGCTTTCGGTGGCGTGTGCTTGGCTCGTTTCTGGCCAAGGCGCCAGTTCCCGACGCCTCCCTGTGGTGGCTGCAGCGGCAGCACCACTGCGAGCCTCCCAGTCGGCCGGCAGGCTTCTCGGGTCAGGGCCATCCTGCTCGCTGCTTGGCCCGGTGAGCGGATGATCACCTGCACCAAAGGACAGATCTCCTCTCCGGATTGGAGCAAAGAATTGTCATTCGGTGGGAAAAGGGACATGGACTGGACCACCTGCCTGGCATCTGCTCTGGGGTGATCCCCTCCCCAGCTGGGGAGTTTCCAGCGGGCCCCTCGGCCCCTCAGTCTCTCCTCCGCTCTCTCTCTGCAGCTCCCGGCTCCCCCACCCCCGATTCGGGTGCGAGTTCAGGTGCAAGATGACGTCTTCCTTATTCCTGTGCCCCACAGGTAAGAGAGCAGGACTGCCCGGTCCCTTTGCCCTCCCTCCCTGAGACTGGACCAAGCCCCTCGCATCTCCCTCTCTCGCCGCCGGGGCCACTGTTCTCATCCCACCTTGAAGTCCTTTTCTCCCCTTGGATCGCGAGCATCGCCTGGCCAGGTGAGCCCAAAGGACTGGCTAAATCCAGCCTCGTTTCTGCCAGCATCCTTGGCACTGAACGAGCAGGCCCCGAAGAGGACCGCCCCACCCCGCTTGTCTGTCCCCAGCGGCTGGCACTTGAGGTAGACTGCCCCTGGAAACAGAGGTTCCGCTTGGTGATCGTGCCTTGCGCTGGCGAGGAGGGGGCGTGGCTCCGGGGCAGAGCCCCCGCTTTGCGTGCAGAAGGTCCCCGGTTTGATCCCTGGCAGCATCTCCAGGTGGGGCTAGGAAGGAGTCCTGCCTGATCCCCCGGAGGGAGAGCCACGGCTGCCTGCTGGTCCTGGGCTAGCTGGACCCCAGCTTCCAGTGCTCCCCTGGCTTCCTCTTCTCGCCTTTTGCCCCTGAAGTTCTCCCGCCTCTTTGCTCCGGCCCTGCCCACCTTTCCATCTCCCCCCCCGTCAGCCCTCCGCGTCCTGCCGCTGCCAGCCCGGCTCTTCTGTTCACCCCAGGGCTGAGCACGCGACAGCTCCAGCCGTCCAGGGCAAAGCCTTGTTCAGGGGTGGTAGTAGACCAGCCTTCCCCAACCTGGCGCCCGCTAGACGTGTTGGACTCCAGCCCCCATAATCTCACAGCCAGCTTATTATGGGATATGGGAGCTGCACTCTCCCAACACATCTGGAGGGTACTGGGTTGGAGAAGGCTGCAGTCGAGCTCTGGTCTGGGCAGCAGCACCGTGACCAAGGCAGGCTGCGATGGCGGAGCGGGCGCAGACCTTGCGCACTCTCCTCCGCCCCCTTTTCCCTTCATGCTGCGTCGGAGCCCAGGAGGAGTCAGCCTTGTTTGGCGCATGTCGCTGCTTTGCGGTAGGCCTCAGCATTACTCTGTTGTTTTAGTTGTTGCACAGAACAGACCAAAGTTTTAAGAATAGTTGGTCTGGTTCATAATATGGGGCCATCAGGAATGTTAATTTTACAAAAAGCACGGAAGCGTCTAGTCCTCATGTTTATGGAGAGGAGTGGGTGCTGTCTGTTTAATTGGAGAGGGATTGACATGGAAGCTACTATTGGTGAGGGGCTGAGCATTTCTGCCACCACCCCGATTTTTCCCTCTGCAGCTGTTGAATATGCAGGGCAGTGGCAGGGAAATTGCCGTCTCTGGAAGTGAGGGGGCGGCAGCTGTGGGGATTTCTGAGCCCCTGACGGAGTCTTCTTTTGTCGCTCCCTCAAGAGTGTGGGGAAAGGGTCCGGGGGGGGGGGGGAAGAGGAGCGTGTCTCCTGCCATAGCCCCCTCCCCTTCCTTGCAGTGGCCACGAGAGTCGCCCCGTGTCATGGCTGGCAGAGCAGGCCTCCCAGCGCTACTACCAGACCTGTGGGCTGCTGCCGCGCCTGACCCTGAAGAAAGAGGGGGCCCTCCTGGCCCCTCAAGACCGCATCGCCGACGTCTTGCAGAGTAACGAGGAGGTGAGCCGTCGCTGCCAGGCAGAGTAGAATTGGGTTGCGCGCCTCCCAAGGCCTGTCCGTCCCGGGGCGTGGCAGTGAAGAGCAGGCCTGGGCGCGCTGTGGCCTTCATGACCCTGCACTCGGGAACATCTCCAGCCCCTTCCTGCGTCCAGCGCAGTAATTTGGCTTCCCATTGTTCATTGTGCTTAGGATTAATAGTCAAAGCGGCCTCTCTTTGGCCCCGACAGCAGAAGCCCCTGCCTGGATCCTGAACGGGTTAAGCTGTGGCCACGCCCGGCTTCCCTGCCCTCTCAGCTACAGGACGGGGCAGGGTGGGCGAGGGGGGGATCAGTGCAAGGGCTTTGGGGCAGGCCGTGAGACACAGCCGAGCTGCACCTGCTGGGTTTGGGGCAGGAGGGGCCTCAGGTTCCCTGGCCCCAGATGGATAGAGAGCTTGCTTTGCACAGGGCTGGGCGGCTTGTGGCCCTACAACTCCCATTTTCTCTCCCATTTGGCTATGCTCAGTAGGGCTGATGGGAGTTGTAGGCCAGGACATCTGGACGGCCACAAGTTTCCCACTCCTGCTTCTCGGGAATCCTGGTGGAGCTTGTGGCTGCGGCTGGGAGGGGGCTGCTGCCGAGGGACCGTGGTGGCGAGAGTCTTCGGGGCGTCAGGCAGGCTAACCTCTCCCCGGCTGAGAGGTGGGGGGTGCGCATAAAATGGAATTATTGCCATTGGAGGTTCAGCTCCTCCTGGGCCGTGACCCTCCCACGTGATCTCTCCGTGGCAGGTGTTGGCGGAGGTGCAGTCCTGGGACCTGCCGCCCCTCGTGGAGAGATACCGCAAGGCCTGCCGGAGCCTGGCTGTGGGTGAGCTCGGGCCCTGGGCAAGCGGGGTGTGTGCGTGGGGCGGGGCGCTGTTGAGCTCTTCTGCATGCCCAGAAGCCCCCTTCTGGGGCAGATGGAGCTGGTGGGGTGGGGTGGGGTGGGGTGGGGTGGGGTGGGGGGCAGGCTCAGAGCTCCCCAGGAAGCCTCTGGCCTGTGCCGAGGCTGGAGCTGTTGCTGGGCCTGCTCTTCCCAGGGCCGGAGGCAGCCTCCCAGCTGGCATCACACCAAGGAAGCGTTGAGGGGCAACCCCCCGTGCGCACGCGTCTGCCCCCTTCCCCCATAGCAGGCGTCTGCCCCCTTCCCCCATAGCAGGCGTCTGCCCCCTTCCCCCATAGCAGGCGTCTGCCCCCTTCCCCCATAGCAGGCGTCTGCCCCTTCCCCCATAGCAGGCGTCTGCCCCCTTCCCCCATAGCAGGCGTCTGCCCCCTTCCCCCATAGCAGGCGTCTGCCCCCTTCCCCCATAGCAGGCGTCTGCCCCCTTCCCCATAGCAGGCGTCTGCTGTGGCTGAGGTTTGGTGTGCGTGTCTTTCTCTCCCCCCCCCCCCCCCCGACAGGAGAGCACCAGCTGCTCCTGAAGGCGTTGGAGCGCCAAGAATCAGGCCCATCCTTCAGCGTCTCTGGCATGGCATTGCGTCGTCTCCACCTGACCCCGCTCCTTCGGGCGCTCAAGCTGCAGGCCTCCATCCGGCGCCTGTGCCTCGCCGGGACCGGCCTGGGTGACGACGCGGCCGAAGAACTGCTGGCCAGCATTGGCACCATGCCCCGCCTGGCACAGCTTGACCTCTCGGCCAACCGGCTCGGCCCCGAAGGGCTGCACAAGCTGGCCGCCGGACTCTCGGGCCCCACCACCTTCCAGGTAGTCTTGTGGGGGCTGCCGGCGGGCAAGGAAGGGGATGCTGGGCCTTGGAAGTTGGTTCGAGGAGCGGTTTTTCTGCCTCTTACTGGAATGTTCCAACTTGGGGAATGGGTGGGTGGCGGCTGCGTGATGGGAGGATGTTGTGGCCGTGCGAACAATAACCGAGCCACGACTTTATGGGGAAATGGGACTTGGGCTGGAAGGAAGTGAGGAAAGCCGTGAAGGGCGGGCTGTGGTTCTGCGGGGCGGCGAAGCTCCATTAGTTGAGCACGGGAGCCCGTCTGCGTGTTTGCATACCACACGTACACCACCATGAGGACTAGAAGCTTGTTCTTTTAAAAATGAAAGCCGAGATGATTGGGGGTCTGGAACAACAGCCACTTTCCCCCAAATAGCGCACTGCCGGCCCACTGACTGACCTCTTGGTGTCCTCTCGTCTGGAGTTCCAGCTGCTCCCTTTGTCTTGCCCTCCACTTGATGGTAGGTGGCTGGTCCCTCCCTTCAGCACCACCCACCTCCTCGTTGTTTCAGAACCTGGAGGAGCTGGATCTCAGCCTGAACCCGCTGGGCAACCGCAGCTCCCAGCCGCTGGCCTCGTTGGTTCAGGCCTGCCCAGCCTTGAGCTCGCTCAGACTGCAAGCCTGCGGCCTTACCTCGGCCTTCCTGGAGCACTACCGCCTCCTGCTGGCCAACGCCCTCAAAGGTAAGAGTCGGGCTGATGTGCTGGGAGGAGTTCTTGACCCCGGAAGGTAAATAGGAGCGGGCTGTTTATGTCCCTTGCATTTCTCTCTAATAATATATATTTTTTTAAATAACCAAAGATCTGCATACATTAAGCAAACCTTACTTTGACTTTCTAATTTTGCATGTTTTCTTCTGCCAGTCACGTGGAGGGTCAAACAGCTTTGCTGGGAAATGAACATCACACACATACAAATGCATGGATGGGGGGGGGGGATGGTCAAAGCGAAGTCCCCGTGAATGTGGGCCCTTTCGTGGCTCCTTGGATGTTCCACCTCCCACTTCCCTCTCCCCCTCCGCTCCTTCCACGCTCCCCGGCCTCTGCGCAGACACTGACCGGCTCTTTCCCCTCAGGAGCCGTGCACCTCAAGCGCCTTTCTGTGTCCCACAACGCACTGGGCTCCCCTGGCCTTGGCCTCCTCCTCAGCAGCCTGCCCTGCGAGACCCTCACCCACCTGGAGATCGGCTCAGTGGGCGCCGGAGCAGGGGAGCAGCGGCCTCTGCAGGAGGCGCTGGGCAGGTACTTGGCACAGGTATGGCGGGGCAGGTGCGAGTGCCTTGGGAAGCGGCCCTTTCTCCTGGTCACCTGCCCTGGGCTGCTGTGACCGGGTGAAACTGCTCATGCCAGCCTGGTGCCCTCCAGAGGCGCTGGACTGCAACTCCCATCATTCCCAGCCCGCATGCAGGGCGTCTGGAGGGCGCCAGGTTGGAGCTGGCTGGCTGTAAGCCACAGGTCAGGCTAAGCGGGGGCAGGAGGGGGCCTGCTTTCTACACGGCGAGGGAACTTTGGCGGGTGGTTCAAGCGTCCCTTTCCCAGCAAGTTGAGCCATTACCGGAGAAGACGGAGCGCCCTCAGGCCTCCTCTGTTCTGAACCCCGATCGTTTCTCTGGACAGGAAGGCTGTGCTCTCACCCACCTGGCTTTCTCTGGGAATCACCTGAATGATGATGCCGTCGCACAGCTGGCCAGGTAGGGAGGGTTGGCAGGTGCTCTGTTGGGGGGTGGGGTGTCTCTCTCAAAAAATAGGAACTTGGCATCCTGTGCTTTGAAACCATTGGTGGGGAGCGCGCGTGTCTTCTTCGGTGTGTCTTCCCTGCTCTTCGCACCTCCCGTTGCAAGATGTCCTCTCGTCTCTGGACTGAGCGCCTGGACGCGAGGAGGTGGCTTCCTTTCTTGTTCCTGGCTTCTGTCCCGTTAGCCTTGAGAGAATGGCCTTCTTTCCCATCTGCCTCCCTTCCCTCTTGTTACAAGTCCATGCTGGGGTGTTTTTCACTCAGCTGTAGTGAAACATCCTCAACTGAAAGGGGCTCTTATCTCCCCCCGCTCCCCTCCCCAGGAAGCAAAACAGCCTCTTCTTGCCCCGCCTCTGCCCAGTGGGTGGGAAGAGTCGCTCATCACAGTGGCCCCTCCTCTGTCGCAGCAGCAGCAGCAGGGACCTTGCCGATGAATCCAGTGTTCTGTTCCTCTAGCCCAGTGTTTTCCAACCTTGGGTCCCCAGATGTTTTTGGCCTACAACTCCCAGCATGCCCCAGCCAGCTCCGCTGGCTGGGGCATGCTGGGAGTTGTAGGCCAAAAACATCTGGGGACCCAAGGTTGGAGAACACTGCTCTAGCCATTTCCTCCACGGTTTTCTTGTGTGGGCCCTCTGTAACTCTGCAGCCCTCTTTTCTCTCTCTCTCTCAAGTGGCTTAACGCAAGCCGGTGCTTAGAGCCCAAACCCCCACCGTCTCTGCTGGATGTCTGTCACTTCCCACCTGTGAGCTTCCAAAGGCATCAGGCTGGCTGCTTTTGGGAACAGAATGCGGGATGAAATGAACTGTGGGTTTGAGGCAGGAGGAAGCCCTTACGGGTAGATGAGCAGAAGGCAACCAGAGCTGTGAGCCATGTCAGGGTAATTCCAGCCTACCTTACAAGACAGCGGTTAGGGTTACTGGGATCGTGGGTTTTCGAGTGTTTGGGAACATGTTCTGTAAATGCTTTGCTCTTGCCCCCTGGGCTTGGGGGTCTCCATAGAAAGGCAGGGACCTCAGTGAATGCCTGGGGCCGGGTGAGGAGGCTCTTTGCCCAGGGTCCACGGGCTGCCCTTTATTTATGGGCACGTTCACCCACCCCGACGTTCGTTCTCTCTTCAGGTGCCTCCCCGTTTGCCTATCTTTAGTCTCGCTGGACTTGTCTGCAAACCCTGAAATCAGCGTTGTTGGCCTCCGGATGCTGCTGCTAGCCCTTGAGGAGAGGAAGCACTGGCCTCCAGTTCCTCAGTTTGGCCGGTGAGTGCCAGAGCCGTTTTTGCCTGCTCCTTGTATTTGTCTGCCTCTCTAGTGGTGGATAGTCTGGTGGTTCCTTTCCCTCCAGGACTGAAAGGCGGCAAATTCTGATGGTGCAGCTGGTCCCCGCTTACTACCTGCAAGTGCTGCATCCTTCCTGGGGAAGGGTTGGTTCTTGCCTTCTGCCTATGTTCACTTCTCCAGGTCTCGGGGTTTCTCCCCCAGCTAACCAGGAATGCTGCATCACTTGTGCCTCTTCCACTGGCAAATGACCCTACCCCACCCTCAAAACACACACACACACACACACACACCTCCCTTGCCAGTTTTTCTTTTTTGGGGGGTGGAGGGTGCTGGGCACCAAATTGTTTGAAGGGCATTGGGTCCTTTTTTGACAGAAGGGAGCATAAAAGTTCCCTAAATAAAATAGGGAGCCCTCTTCCTTAGGCTGCATGTGGTAATAAAAGGCCAAGATGAGGAGCAGGACTCGAGGGATGGAGGTACGGTGGCAGCACGGAGGCTGGGCTGACTGCTCCGCTTCCTTCCTTCCTTCCTTCCTTCCTAGGCTGCGCTGTCGGAGGACCCCTGGACAGCGTTACGTGGACAAAGCTCTCCTCCCGCGTGCGGCAGCTGCAGCTCTGCAGTCGCCACCTCAGCAGCAGTGACCAGCGGGATGTGGCGGAGCTGTGGCAGGGCCCGGCAGGCACAACCCTCCACTCGGTCACCCACCACTGCAAGCTTTTCTGCCACTGCCCGTAGTAGCGCTCGCCTTGCGCAGGCCTTGCCTGCAGCGCCAACTTTGGTCCCAGCAGCGTGTGGGATCTGTCTTTGGAACTGCCTCTGTTCTGCTGAGCAGCCTCTGTCGGTGGGCGCTCCTCAGCCCGCCCTGCCCCAGCGGCAGTGCCGTGCTGCTGTGAGCCTGCAAGATCCAGTGCGAGGGGCGATGTGCCCAGCCTGGAAGTCAAGCATGGGGTGGTTGACTCCAGGGGCTTCATGGAGATGGAAGAGTTGGTGCTGCGGTGCTGCTGCAGCTGGGGCCAGGAAGGTGCTGCTGCCTGCTCCATGGGCCAAGTGTTCCGAGTCCAAACCTCCTGGGATGCCCGCTCGCCCCATGGACAAAGCTGCCGTCTCTCATGTTGTGCTCTTAACTTATTCTCCCTGCTTGCTCTTGTGCTGCCCAGCAGCCCTGCCACCTCTGTGAGGCTCAATTTTGAACTCTCCCAACATTTATTGAATGCAGCCGCCACCGCCGCCTCCACCACAGAAGGTGCCGCATCTTTCCTTGTGTGCCTGACTCGCTAAGGTTGCCACTGGTCTGCGTAAGCGCGCTCAGATGGGTTACAGGCAGAGTTGGGCAGACTCTGCCCATTTGAGTGTCTAGGTTTTGCAGTCAGACCAAAGGCATAACCTGGTTTGTTTGGGACCATGGAACAGATAGTGGCCGAAGCTTTCAGAGCCAGAGTTAGTTCCCCACTCCCTCAAGCGACAAACACTGAAGCCTTTTTGCGTTCCACTTCCTGTGAAAGTAGCCGTGTGGACCGATGTCTAGGTAAGAATGAAAGCTGTTACAGAGCACAACTTCTCACTGTAGAAAGAGGATTTATTTGCATTGGACTGGCAGCCTGCCTCTCTGAGGCAGAAGCAAAACCCAAATAAATACAAGCACCGCTCAGGCATCAGCAGCTGCCACCTCCGTGCCTCAAGGCTCCAAGGGGAGGCAGCTGGCACCGCTGTTTGGCCTCCTCCCGCCTCGCAGCTGTGGACACAAACACTACACAAGGAAAGAACCAGTGGGAGAGTCACGAGGCTTCTACACTGACAGGAAGGAGGCTCCCTCTTCAAAAAGAGGCGAAGAAGAGTCTTTGCTGCACTCGGGAGGGGCACGGGGTGGTGGTGGATTCAGCCGCCGCCACACGGGCTTTGCTACATCTGCAGCAGTGAAGCCACGCGTGGGGCTGCCGCTGCTTCATTTACACCAAGGGGGGGGGGGGGGGAATGTCGCAGCCACTGCTGGGGCAGAGGCAGGGCCCAGCATCCTCCTCACGAGTGCAGAAAGCGGTTGAAGGCGTTGTAGGCCGACTCCAGATCAAAGAGCATCTGCCGGACTTGAGAGTCATCCAGTTCATCAGAAGCTGACATCCCGCTCAGTGTCTGCAGCCTGGAAGGAAGGCAAGAACCATCAAACTATGGTGCGGAGAGAGCGGGAGAGCTGGCATCTCGCCTCTCTTTACTTCCTTATGGTCTCAGTCCCATTAAATGGGGGGGGGGGGGGGGAGAAACATCTTTTGAGAAATGCCTAGTGGAAAAAATTAATACAAAGACTGTTTGGACTAGAAAGTGCCATTGGGCAGACAGTCACTACTCAACCAGAAAGGGAAGGTATGAGAAGTTCCCAGGGTCTTCTGGGCCACCTTGGGCAGGGAAGGCAAGAGCTGCAAAGCACAGTCTTTCTGCCCCCTCTGGGTGGGGGCCCCAGCCTTTGCAGAAACACTCCCACCCCACACTGATTTTATTTAGAATAATAAATTATTACAACTATTATTACTAATTTTTTTATTATAAAGGGCGAACGGGGAAAGTGTGAACGCCAAGCAGCCGGGCATGGAAACGTCCTTTGCCGCAGCCAGGGGTCCTGGCCCCCATGGGGCAGACACTCACCACTGGTTCACTTTCTGCCGCCCCTCGAAGTCCGGGGGCAGGTGGCTCATGCGGTTCATGGTCTCCATCAGTTCCCGGAGGTCAGGCTGGATCTGAGGAGGGGAAGAGAAGAGGACAGCTCGCTCGATGGCTCTTCCCTGGCCACGCTCCCTTCATCGCGCTCTGCCAAAGCGTTCAAGGAGGCGGCTCAGGAGGCAGGAGCAACAGCTGCTCTCGAAGAGCCAAGCAGATGACAGTGAATATGTTGAATGTGAAATCCTGAGAATCTCATCTAGCAAAGGGCTCCTAACCTCATGAGGAAGAAAAGGCTCGCAGCCTTCTCCAACCTTGGGTCCCCAGATGTTTTTGGCCTACAACTCCCAGGGGCATGCTGGGAGTTGTAGGCCAAAAACATCTGGGGTGCATATACTCCTTCCCCCTTGAAGACATAGAAATTGTGCTTAAAGGCAGCAGTCTGCTGGCAGTTGTGGCAAAAGGAAAAAGTACCTGGAAAAAGATCGCTACTACAACCACATTTATCCTTCAGACACCACATGACTCGGTTGTGTTAGCAGCAGCCTGGTCAAACTTTCTCTTTGCAGGGCCAACTCTTGGCCGCAGAAGCCCCTCTGCTCTGTCACTCACCTCATCCATGGCCCGGATTTCCAAGCGCAGCTTGTCCATCACAGTGATGAAGAGCTGGAAGGGAAACAGAGCCCTCAGTTCACAGCCAGGCGCGTCGGGGACAAAGGTGCTGAGGGGCCCACTGGCTGCTACCGCCACCTAGCCCCAGCCACCACCCCCCACCTACCGACACAATGTCCGCAATGCAGCGGTTGAGGTTGCCCTTGTCATCCTTGATGGTGATTGGCCGGTCTTCCTTGATCCTCTCCATGGCCAGCGGGCAATCGAGCTACAATCATAGAATCATAGAAAAGTAGAGTTGGAAGGGGCCTACAAGGCCATCGAGTCCAACCCCCTGCTCAATGCAGGAATCCTAGGTCAAAGCATCTCTGACAGATGTCTGTCCAGCTGCACCTTGAATGCCTCCAGACTGGGAGAGCCCACCACCTCCCTAGGTAGTTGGTTCCATTGTCTTATTGCTCTGACAGTCAGGAAATTTTTCCTGATGTTTAGGTGGAATCTAGGTTCCTGTAACTTGAGCCCATTATTCCGTGTCCTGCAAACTGGGATGAACGAGAAGAGATCCTGGCCCTCCTCTGTGTGACATCCCTTCAAGCACTGGAAGAGTGCTATCCTATCTCCCCTCAGTCTCCTCTTCTGAAGGCTAAACATGCCCAGTTCTTTCAGTCTCTCCTCATAGGGCCTTGTTTCCAGTCCCTTTATCATCCTTGTTGCCCTCCTCTGAACCCTCTCCAGTTTGTCTATGTCCTTCTTAAAGTGAGGTGCCCAGAAGACAGCCCCCCTTCCCCTCCGGCAACAGTTGCTTACCCGAAACTTCCGGCAAAAGTCATCAATCGAGTTGATCTCCAAGCCTTGTACCTGCTTGAATGCAGCCTTGTACTGGACCAGGAGGCGGGAGCAGGCTGCAGTGTACCTGGGAGGGCCAGAGGAGGTGGGACACGGTGAGGAGGCGCTGCCCAGAGCTTGAGGCCACCCTCCTCTTTGCCCTCTCCTAGCGCCATTGCCCACCCCCCCTTCTCTGCAGCTCTCGATGGCCGTATAATGCTGCAGCCCAGGGCCGGGCAGTGGATGCTAAAAGCAGGTGATTCTCCTGGGCTGTAGGTTAGGGGCTGGCTGAGCAGCTCCACTACTGACCTGAGTGATTCTGCCTTAGATGGTACAGATGGAAAGCACCCTGCTGGATGAGACCAGGAGTGCATCTAGTCCAGTGTTGATTGCACCCGTGGCAAGGTGTCTCTGGAGGCCCACAAGTCGGGATGGAGGAAACAGTCCCCTCTAGTTTATATACCTGGACTTCAGCAAAGCTTTTGACAAAGTGCCTCATGATATCCTGATTAGTAAGCTAGCTAAGAGTGGGCTAGATGGAACAACTATCAGGTGGATCCACAATTGGCTAAAGAATCGGACTCAAAGAGTGCTTATCAATGGTTCCTTCTCAAACTGGGGAGAGGTAACGAGCGGGGTACCACAGGGCTCGGTCCTGGGCCCGGTGCTCTTCAACATTTTATTATTATGACTTGGATCAGGAGGTACAGGGAATGCTTATCAAATTTGCAGATGACACAAAGTTGGGTGGAACAGCTAATACTCTGGAAGACAGAAACAAAATTCAAAGTGACCTCGATAGGCTGGAGCGCTGGGCCAAAAACAACAGAATGAAATTTAACAGGGATAAATGCCAAGTGCTGCACCTAGGGAGAGGAAACCAAATGCAGAGTTACAGAATGGGGGACACTTGGCTCAACAATACTACAAGTGAGAAGGATCTTGGAATTGTGGTAGATCACAAACTGAATATGAGCCAGCAATGCGACGTGGCTGCAAAGAAGGCAAATGCAATTTTGGGCTGTATTAATAGAAGTATAGCTTCCAAATCGCGGGAAGTGATAATTCCCCTTTACTCGGCACTGGTTAGGCCTCATCTTGAGTACTGCGTCCAGTTCTGGGCACCTCACTTTAACAAGGACATAGACAAACTGGAGAGGGTTCAGAGGAGGGCAACAAGGATGATAAAGGGACTGGAAACAAGGCCCTATGAGGAGAGACTGAAAGAACTGGGCATGTTTAGCCTTCAGAAGAGGAGACTGAGGGGAGATATGATCGCACTCTTCCAGTATTTGAAGGGATGTCACACAGAGGAGGGCAAAGATCTCTTCTCATTCATCCCAGTTTGCAGGACACGGAATAATGGGCTCAAGTTACAGGAACCTAGATTCCACCTAAACATCAGGAAAAATTTCCTGACTGTCAGAGCAATAAGACAATGGAATCAACTACCTAGGGAGGTGGTGGGCTCTCCCAGTCTGGAGGCATTCAAGGTGCGGCTGGACAGACATCTGTCAGAGATGCTTTGACCTGGATTCCTGCATTGAGCAGGGGGTTGGACTCGATGGCCTTGTAGGCCCCTTCCAACTCTACTTTTCTATGATTCTATGATATCCCATCAACTAGTATGCAGAGATATTCTGCCTCCAAATGTGGGGGTCCCATTTAGCTATTACAATAGCCGCCCTCGGAACCAAATGGGCCCTTCATTTTCAAGGGCATTCCTCGTGTGTTCAAGCAGTGGGCAATGCCAACATGGCAACATCTAGGATCTACACTCTTGCCCCAACAAAGCAAGGCCCCCGCTCCTCGTGCTTCCTGCATCCCTCCTAAATCCCACCTTCCTTTTTCTAGAAAACTTGGGGAGGTGGACCTGTCGCTGGGGGAATTCCACTCCCTAGGTGCCCTGCAACTCACTCGCTGGGGGTGACACAGTCCTTGATGTAGGCTTTCTCCAACGCTTGCATCGTCTTCACCACAGCAAACAGCTCAGCCATGTTGTCGTATCTGAAACACAATTGAGTAAGGCAATCAGGAAAGACCACCTGCTAATGCTGAGTTTCAATCTAGAAAAAGGGACTCTGGCAGGGGACAGGACCCTCCTGCGTGCCCACCTGTCAGATGCCTTGTAGGCCAGAGCTTTTATTTATTGCAGAATGTGGCATCTCGCAAGTGGCAGCTTCACGGCTCATCCGTGGCCACTACTGCTTCCCTGCTCACCTCTATGCATCCCTACTGCCTCGGTAGTCAGACTCAACAGATTTAGGTGTTCCTGAGGAAGGTACTCACTTCTCTCGCTCCCGGGCATTCTTGTACAGCTTCACTTCCTGCAAGGGAAGAGTGTGAAGTTAATACCCACCAGACCTTCGTACCACATGGAAGAGAAGTTGGGGATCAGGGACCTTTAAGCCTGGGTTGAGAGAGACCTCCAGGTGCCTTTTAAGGGGCAGAGAGGACAGCTTCTGAGGGGAGTCCCTACCAAAGTTGGTGGGCTTGCAATCTGGGAAGTGCCTGAAATTCCTTGCAATATTGCAAACACCCCTTTGAGATGGGAGGGTGCAACCCAAGGTGAGAACACAGAACACCAGTCTTGGCCCACTTGCACTGGCTGCCTGTATGCTTCCGAGCCCAATTCAAGGTGCTGGTTTTAACCTTTAAAGCCCTACACGGCTTGGGACCACAATACTTGACGGAACGCCTCTCCCAACCACAATCTACCCGGTCACTATGCTCAACATCTTGTTGGAATATGGAGTTCTCATATTCAGGTTTGCCTTCGGGCAAAGAAGCAACAGAACCAAAGAACCGGCAGACATGATCAAGGTCATGCCTGAGCTAAATGTCACCTTTGGCCCAGTGTAGTGGGTGTAGTTTTTTCTGACTTCAGGGAATCTGGAGCAGGGGTCATGATAGATTGCTTTCAGCTGGGATGACATCATGCTATGGGTGCAGCTGGCATTGCATCATCTATTCATGTGACTGTACAGAATTGTATAAAAGGTGTGCAAAGTCTTTGTGTTCTTGTTGGGGGAATAAGGAGTTAATTGGATTAGGAGTTATTGATAGGAAAGCATTCTGTAAGTAAAGAGATAGTTTATGTATGTCTTGACTGTATCTGTTTTTGTCTGACATACTGTTCTCTTTCACTTTTGTATAATTAGCACTCTGTGTATGTTCTGTTCATATTTTGCAAGTCTTAGTTTAGTAAACCTTTGTGTTTAAAGAAACAGACTTGTTGTTTTGCTTTTTACCTACTGGCCCAGCACTCCCTTCTCACGCCACAATCTCTCTCCACTGAAACTTCCTGTAGCTGCTGGGACAAGGTTGTTTAACTTTGTTTCCCCCCCCAGCGGCTCAGATTTCCAACACATCTGTCCGGATTGCCACCTCCAAGGGAGGCTCGTCAGGGCGGCGACAAGGAGGAGGGCATTCTCTGTGGTAGCCCCCCAACTCTGGAACAAGCTCCCTCCTGAGGCCCGCCTGTTGCCAACTTTACAATCTTTTCGGCGCCAGGTTAAGACTGCCCTCTATATTGAGGCCTTTAACCCTACATAGTGTATGGTGGGGTGGTTGCTTTTTAAATCGGTCCCGCTGTATTTCCTGTTTTGTTTTATATGTTTGTTTTTAAAATTGGGTTTTTAAATTTTGTATAATGGTTTTTATTCTATATTGTATTGTGTGTTTTTATGGATTGTTGTAAACCACCCAGGGAGCTTCGGCTGTTGGGCGGTATATAAATAATAATAATAATAATAATAATAATAATAATAATAATAATAATAATAATAATAATAATAATAATAATAATAATCATCCCCCCCCCCCATATGGAAAGATTGTTGGCCACTGAGCCATGAAAAAACAGACCATTACTTGCCTCGTACAATTCCGGCTTATTTCCTGGGGCTGAAAACAAAAGGGAATAGAAGTGGGTGAGGAGATACAGCTCATTACCCCAACCCCAAACCATATGCCATGAACATGAGAAAGGCCAGTGTGATTCCCCAAGAAGCCTGCAGAGGTCAGAGGTGAGAAAAGCCCTCACAACTCTCCCCTCCCAACCACGCAAGAGAGCAGTGTGGCACTGCATTCTTGCCCAACAGGAGAACAACAAAAAACAAATTGCACAAAGGCAGGAATTGGGAAGGCAGTCAAGATCCATGAGGGTTTGGGAACCCCACACACAGCACACTGTTGGCACACAGCATATCAAGAACACACTGCAACTACCCAGGTGCACAAACGTGCTGGAGCCTAAGAGGTCAAGATACTATCCACCCATGGCCACAGTTCAGACCGCTCTCGCCATCTCCTGGACAAGTTAGAAAGCAGCACCAGGCACCAAAGGACTCACCTCCCATCCCAGGGGTTGCTGGGATTCCATGAAACATGCTTCCTTCAGTCTGCAACTAGGATCGAGACAACCACCACACAGGGAGTCTGTGAAGACAGGAACAGGTAATTCACAGGTAAATTTTCATCTTTGAAGGCAGTGTCCCTAGGGCAGCTTTATGCTTGGCATGCTCTTCCCTGCCCAAGAGCTCTTTTACAGCAAGCTGAGCTAGTTATGAAACATTCTTTGCCGTGTACAGTAACTAGACCACTTCAAGAGTCCACAAATTTCATTTGGTCTTAGTAGCCAGCCCAAATTTGTGCTTGCCATAACCCTGCCCTTCCCTTGAATTGGGGAGAGGCTGGGTCTTGCCTCCAACATTGCATGGAGCACGGGAATACCCTCCCCCCATCCCACCCAAGCCTGAGAGGCCAGAGGGTTCCATGCTCGCCTGACGGGGAAGGGTGATTGCCAGGTACAAGTGACTCTGTGGGCTCCACTTGTGCAAAGCACATCTTCTACATAAAACACCATCCGTAGCAGCAAACAATGCCCTTTAACCATATTTTGTGCCATGTGGCTGTGTCACAGCAGAAGCACCCGGAAAGGAGGAAAAAAAGCAAAGGTAGGAAGCAGCTTTCTGGCAATTTCACACACTACCGGCTAGGCCTAACAGTACACTGAAAGACCTCAAGTGTAGATTAGGAATTAAGTGAATGTATTAGTTTAAGTTAGCATAGATCTAGAACTGTAGTAGTTAGAAAATCTTGAAATGTTGGTGGTGAATTTGTAACGCTTTTTCACGGTGGGTTGGAAATAGTAATGTTTTTAGTAGTATGATTTATAATAAAAATCTATTCCTTTTTAAAAATCTATTCCTAACAGTATAAGGGGTTTGGTGGTTGAGGTGCGACACCCCATGCCTCTCACCCCTTCCTGCCCCCAAGTGCTCTGGCCAGCGACTGCCCTGTCCATTCTCAGCACAGGGCCTTGCGGGCTGCTCTAAAACATCAAGCCGTGGCACTGGTAAGTAATAACATCCCTGCACAGGTCTTTTAAAGTGCATTTTACATGCATCATCTCAGCAATATTTACAGCAGCCTTGCAGGCTGGGAGCGCCCGATTCAGCCCATGTTACAGGCAGGAGGTTGAGGCAGACAGCGAGCCCCCAGCCGCGTGAGCTCCCGAGGCGTCTCTCCCCCACCCCAGGCCCAAAGCTGGCGTCTCTGCGGCTCTGAATTTCAGTTTGAGGGACCCTCGCTACTGTCGCGGCCTTGGGGGGCGACTTCAGCCAACGAGGCTCGTTCCAAGACAAATGCAGCAGCAGCAAAAAAAAAAGGTTCCTGCCCCGAGGAGTTCTCAGCTGCAAGCTACTACTGGGCAGGAAGGAGGGAGGAGGAGGCGTCCAAAGCAACGGGAGCCGCGCTACGGCAGCCGGCGCCCGCCAGACGCCCTGGACCACGGCTCCCGCCCTGCTGCGCATGATGGGGGTTGCAGTCCAACGGGGGAAGGCGGCTCCACAGCAGCAGGCTCGCAGGCCGGGAGGATATGGGGCGACGAGGAGCCGCGCAGCATCCCTGGCGAGGGGCGGCGGCGGAACGAGGGCGCCCCGCGTTGCCCGGGCCTGAGGGAGGTGGCCCGCACCGGGAGATCCCTCGGACCCCGCTCCCCGCCCCCGGAGAAGGTGGGCGAGGGCGCCGCAGCCCCCCCCCCCCGAGCTGAGCGGAGGGCATGTCTCGGCCCCACCGCCATGAGGCGCGCCCGGGCCCGTCTCGGGGAGGGGCCCCGTCGTCCACCCGCTCACCGGCCGCCGCGCCTCTGCTCCTCCGCTCCTGCTTCCGCGACGGGGACGCCGGGCCTCTGAGCGACGGCTCGGCCGATCGCCTCTCGATGCCTAGCCGGGAGGAGCCGGGCCCCGCCCGTCGCAGGGCTCGGCGCTCGATTAAGCGGAGCCGGGGGGGGGGGCGGCCGTGACGTCAGGGAGCGCTTTGGCCCACAGATCTGTGGATGGTCGAAGAAGGCTGGAACGCAGCGTCGCTTCCGGGTTCGCTCCGGAAGCCATCCTTTTCTCCGGGCGGAGGCGCCGCAGAAAGCGACGGCGGGAGGCGCCCGGGGGTGTCGCGCGGCCGCCCCGTGCAGGGGGCCGCCCCTCGTTCTCGCCTCCGGTGAAGCAGGCGGCTCTAGTGGTCAGCGTGTTCCGCCCGCGCCCGCCGAGAGACGCCACGAGGACTGCCGCGGCAGGGGCCGCCTCTTTAACGTCGCCGCCGCGGCAAGGTTTTTGCCCGGCCCTTGAAGGATAACCCCCCCCCTTTGGCCCCCGAAGAGAAGCCCCGGGCGTGTCGGGCGACCGCTGCAGGCAAGCAGGCAGGGGAGACGGGCGCCCCTTTGGGTACCCGGGCCCAGGCCGGGCAGCCTTAAGGGCCAGCACAGCACTTCGGGGTGGGCTCGGCTATTGGACGATCAGGCGAGGGCAGCAGAACGGGGAAGCCCATGCACCTCCATGCGCTCTCTTAGGGCACGGAGGGGAAACGCGTCCGTCTGTCTCTCCCCCCCCCCCCAATATGCTGGGACTGTTAACTCCCATCGATCTGGCGGGCCACACCGCCCCCAACCCTGCCTTAACTGCTGCCTTGCAGTAAGTCAGGCCGCTGCTCCATCTAGCTCCCGGCAATACGGACTGGCAACAGCTCTCCAGGGTTCTTCCCCAGTCTTCACTGGAGACAGAAATTGGGACCTTCTATATGCAAGGCATGTGCCCTACCCACCAATTTATGTCCCTTCCAGGGTCCCCAGGAGTATGCTTTCCTCACATGCCATGCCTGTTGCTTCATCTTATTGCCTCCTAGAAAGGTTATTGTACTTTAAATGTGCAATGGAGCTGATCCTAATGCCCCAAAGTGGACCCCACTATCTAGGAAGCCAAAAACATGGGAAAGAAAAAAATGGCCATTTTATGTGTCAGCTTTTCACTTATTTGTTTTATTTTATTGCTTACATGTGGATTGCACAGTGTTCTTACATTTAGTCAAATGGGTCATTACAGAGTGCAGAATATATATCTAAGCATCAGTAAAATAGACAACTCAAGTCATTCTCTGACTGTCCTGTTTTAATTTATGCCTTGAAATAAAATTACTATACATTCTTTTAAACATATCAGCTGAAATGCCAAGGTATGAGCCGGCATACATACACATACCAGGACTCCAAGTGACAAACATTCAAACAGCGGCAACACTGTCACAAACACAAGCACATGGCCTTTTTACCATAAGCTCTCCAAAAAGTTTTATTGATTCAAAGGAACCATTACAAAGTTAGCAATACAGTTGTGTTAACAACCAATCTTGTTTCCTTGACTACTGTCAGGACAATACACAGGATACTGTGCTTTCCCATGCCTGTACAATACAATTCACAATGGAATGAATATTTTGGGCACCGCATGGCAGCTGTTCTGCACCTCCAGCTGGCCCAACCACAAATGATGGCCGGTCCTGCTTGCTTTCTTCCCCACCCCTATTAAATGTTGAAGAGCAACATCAGTTTTAGAAATGTAGAAGTCCACCGTGTAATACAACAACAAAAAATATGAAAGCAACTCGTCTGAGACTTCAACGCAAATGACACATGAAATGCAAGGCATCTGTTGCATGCAGAGCTGAGCAGGGCAACAGCTGGGCTGTGTAGCAGCACTGCCCACAGACTGCATGGGTGCAAATCACACAGCATCCTTTCTTTTTTATATTGCATCAAAGCAGTCATACTTTAAAAAAAAGACAGCAGCGTGGATAACCTTTATGTGTGCGCCGACCTCAGATTAACTCAAATCTTTAAATAAAACACCACTTGGATGATATCAGACGCCAAGACATCTTACCTTCCAAAACCAAAATGTGGAAGCTAAGGGTGCCAAGAAAATGGCGCTGCGTTCTATGAGGGGCGCTGCCTCTGGTCTGAGCAGGGTAGAAGTGTGGAGCAGCGGCAATCACAGGGGAATGCTGTACGAAAGAGGCTGTTTCGCCATCCACTAAGAGCTGTGATTGCGCTGTCAAACTGAAAAGAAGGGCTTGGTTACCGTAAGCACTTCTGGAGTACATCAGTGCCTTGCTTCATAGACTGACAAAACTAAAAGATCTGGGGGGGACGGGGACTAGACCTCTCCTGCTTCATTTGTCTTTTTAAGAAACCAAGCATCTTAGCATTTTGTACATTGTCGTGTCAACCTGTTCCTCCACCCCCAACTAATTTTACAAACAAACTCTAACCTAAACAAGTGATGAAATTATGTTTTCTGAAATGTGAGTAAGCATCAAGAAAGCAAGTTGATGTTTCATAGCACAACATAAAGGATACGGTTGGCCCTGAATTACCAAAGCTTGCCAGCTATTACCGGGCTGTTAAAGAAGCTTTTCCATTTTTACCAATGAAATTGCAATCATGGGTTGAACACAAAAACTTGCTTTACTTCTTCTGTGATGAGTATTAAGTGCAGACTGACCTGAAGGCTACTACTGTAACATCTTGACTGGAATACATAGACTTACGGAGCTGAGCAAGCCCATATTTCATTCTTGGAGGGAAACGTGGCAATGAAGTTAAAGCAGGTATGAGCCGATGCATTTCTAAAATGCAGCCACTTGAGGCAGGAGAGGAAGCACACACAGTAAAAATAGTCACCTCTCCAGGGAGCTCCATAGTTTTTTCCTTCAGTTGACAAAATATCACTAAAAACCTACACCACTATACTACAGAGAGAAATATTTTGTAGAATAGCTTCTCTTTTACAATTTCACAGAGAATTCGTAAAAAAACCTGTACCATTTTAAAATGCCCTTAATCTCTTGTGCTATACTAAATATATCGATATATATATGTATATATATATATATATATATATAATGTAGGTATCCTAAAAGCGGCACAGCAAAAATACATTTTTCTCCAAAAGCCTGGGACATGAACTAGACATTTTAAGACATCAAAAATATTGCAGGTTTTCCTGCTCAAAAAGACCCATTTCTTTGCTGGAGCAGAACATGTGATGTGGGAAACTGCTTGTGTATGAAATTTCTAGGAAGCACGTTACATTCAAGTTTACTACTGTGACTGAAATAGAGGGGAAATGTCACCTCTTGCATGTGGTTTAGTACCATGGAATCAATAGTAGCAAAGTGTCTACCCTGCATTGCTTAAGGCGCTCAGACTCTTGTGCTGCAAAAAGGTAGAGTAAACAAGCCAGCAAAGAGTTTGCCAGTTAGTCCTACGACATCTACACGGAGTGAAACCACAAAGGCAGTGTGGCGGCATCTCATCTAAAAATTCTCTATTGAATGAAACATAAAACAGTTTGGCAAAAGAGACAGAATTACACTTGCAGAACGAACAGAATAAGAAATCTGCAATTCAGGCACAATCCCAGCCCAGCTGCACCTTGTCCAGGGCTATTTCTGAAAGCGCTATTAAACTGTGACAAAAACAAGAGTGGAGGCTGAGCTAGAAACTCATCTTGGGCTTGACACAATGTGCTTTAATGCTAAACAACGCCCAACTGAGGCTAGAAGACTCTTAATACACACAAAGATCTGGAAACTTCATCTCATAGACTGGAACAGATTGGTAGTGGGGGTGTCCGGCAGTGATCGTCAACGTCCCAGAGGGGCTGGGAGGGGGTCTGCAAAAGAAACATCAACGTGGGTTAAGATCTCACAGCACATTTTTTCTCCTAATCACTGTTATCAGAATTGGTTCAGTGAAGAGCACCACCTTTCTGTGACATCGCAGCCAACCCTGGACCTGCAAGATCAAAACAACTAAGAATTTCTCCTCCACTCATATTTATTTCTAAATTGTTTGTCCTGCCTTCCTGTCAATTGATGCCCAAGGCAGATAGCAACCCATAAAACAATTCAACATTAAAATTATGTTTTAATTTTAAAACTGAATGGCAATTTGAGCCAAGGGAGATCAACATGGATGCCACCTACAGTTACGGTAACCTAAAACGTTATTTTAAAAGCTTGGTGAAACACAAATGTTTCGGACAGCTTCCTAAAGTCAGTATGGATATCGGAAGCTGCCTTACACCAAGCCAGACCGTTTGTCAATCCAGCCCAGTATTGTCAACACTGACTGGCAGCAGCGGCTCTCCAGGGGTTCAGGCTAGGGGTTTTTCCAGCCCGACCTGGCCATGCTGCCGGGGATTGAACCTGGGATTTTCTGCGTGCAAAACGGGGCTCTACCAGTGAGCAAGAAGAATAGCCAGGGCTAAGCGCCACTGGTAGTGAGGAAAAAGCACCGGAGGCCTTTTCTCCCCCTCCTTTGCCGGTCACAATTTTGCTGCCAGAAGATTACGTTGAGTGATGGCTCCAGGCCCCGCTGGCTCCGCTTGTCTGAGCGTGGAAAGCTAAGCCGGGTCAGGCCTGGTCATTACTCGGATGGGAGACCCCTCCTCTAGTTTCCTGCACTGAGCAGGGGGTTGGACTCGATGGCCTTGCAGGCTCCTTCCAACTCTGTGATCTATGAAATCTATGAAACCTTGGAGGCATGGGAGCCACTGCGACGCCACACTTGCCCAGGCTGCCTGGTAACAAGAAGCCACGCATCATACAGGTGGAGCCCACGCCGCGCTAACACAACTCCTGGAGGGTTGATGCTGCTGTGGGGAGGGGCCAAAGCGTGGCCCCAGGTTGCCCTGGCAGTGCCGGAAGGAGCAGTGTTGCTGCAGCAAACGTGCTGCCAGTCTCTCGTAAGGATTCATGCACAGTTGCACTGGCCGCGTGCCCACCAACGACAATCAGGCAGAGACGCTTCTTTGCAGGAGACGCTTCTTTGCAGGAGTTGATACCAGAGGCGGTTTAACACCAGTAATAAGGAGACGTGCACCTGTGGTGCCATTTCCTCACCAGCTCGGTGGCAGAGGTGTCACAGAAGCACAATCCCCAGGCTGGTCGGAACTGCTGCTGCTCCCAGTGACAGCACAGAGTGACTCCCCAGGGAGACCCCCTCCCTCCGCCTGCCCTTGGGCATTTCCCCTTACCGGATGGTGAGCTCCAAGATCTGAGCAAGCCGGTCGTGAAGGAGGTTTGCCTGTAGGGAGAAAACACGTATTGACGGAGATCCCGAAACCACTCAAGGAGTGGTTCCACCCAGGGGTGGTGCTCCATCTCCTTCCCTTTCCTGAGGCCGGCAAGCCCTATTGGTCTCCACGCAGCAGGCAGCTCACGAAGCCAACAACGGTGGTTGCAGGAGGCTTCTCCCAGGCATTTCCAAGGGAGAGAAGAAGGCCTGGTGTCACTCTTCACCCAGGAAAGAGCAACTCGGGCGCGCGCACAGGCAGGGGCCTTTTGCACTCAGCAGGGACAATTCTGCCTTGCAATGTGGTTGCCAAGCACTGAGTTTTCATTGGGGCGTTCACGTCCTGCCCTCTCTCGCTGCCAGTGGTGGTGGGTTTGCATCCGACAGCCTCACTCTGGATACTGCTTCCAATACACCCAGCCATAAAGGAGGCCTGTCTTACTGTGGTGCTGACGACGGGGCAGGCACTAGTGGACAACCACGGCTCTTGCCGCACCACGCCCTCAAGTACTGCAGGCCACAGAGACTAGGCCACACGCACTATTACAACGACGGGTGAGATGGTGCAGAGTGGACTTTGGGGCGGGCCCCCTCTCACAGCCCCACTCCCCTGGTCTCAGAACACTGTGGGAAAAGGTGTTGAAATGGAGGCTGGGCGGGAGAGAGAGACGGCAGAAGCAAACGGCCATCCCGCAGGTTCAAAATGGGATGGCCCCGGAGTCCCAGCCCCTCCCCCCCTAAAAGTGTGCAGTGCTCAGAGATCATTGCTTTGCCCTCTTGCAGAGACACCCCCCCATTCAGTGCTCACTTGGGGTGGGGGGCCCTGAAAGTGCACCCAGCGCTCCCTGGGCTTACCTTGGTTTCACACTGGGCAGCGATCTCTTCAAAGGGAGCTTTCTGGAACTTTTCAATCACAAGGCGCCTCTTCTCTTTCTCCTGCTCTTCGAGACCAGTGTTATCTTTGGCAAATTAAAAATGAGGGAGGGAGGAGAGGGGAATAAAGCATGTCGGAGTCTCCTTAAGTAAGCCATGCACAGCATGGGACCAACCAAGCGGAATGCAGCCCGCCACGGGCCTCACAAGCCACCCAGTTTAGCTGGCTGCCTGCAAATGGAGGGCCACTGTCAAGCCTCTGGGAGGCCACAGCACATGGCTGGTTCTGGGTAGCATTTGGCTTGGTGGGCCACTGAATTGTGCAGGCCTCCTTTAGAGTAAAATTATCAGCAGCCACCAAAAGTGCTTGTGTCACACCCATTCAATACTGGGATAAGATTCTTCTTCCAAGCTTAGGGGACATTTAGAATTCCATCCTATAGACTTAATGCTATTTGAATAAACTATGCACTTTGAGCTAATTGCACAGAAGTACTTAACAGGCAAACTTTGTTTTGGTAGAAGAATTTATATTTGTCATAATGGTTTTCTTTCCAAATGCCTTTTAATGGATGAAAGTGGTCCAAGCTGGAGTCTAAGATAACTGGCCTTTCAAGGGTGAATTCACACCATCCTGAACATGGTAACAAATGTGAAATAATGTTTTCTTGCCTTCAGATTATCTGATGTTATAAGAGACAGGGATCTGTGGCATTGTGGCAACACTGAACATGTTCAAGTAATTATGGCAGGTGGCTCTTGTAGTTGTGGAATCTTGCTTACAAAATGCTGAATAAAGATTTTTGCTTAGATGGCTCAAGTCATCTGGTTAGAGCCAATGCTAGCTGAAGTGGAATATAGAGGGAAAAATAACTTCACAATGAACTGTGGTGAATCTTACCTATAGCCTTCTTCAGTGATTCAAAGGTAATTTCCTCCATGTTGTTGACCTGGAAAAAAAGATCAGGTATTTAATTTGTTTAAAACACACAAGCTGTTGAACGACAGATTGGTAATTGCTGTTTGTTGATTCAGCTGCAGCATTGCTGTGTGTTTTACAAAAAGGAAACAGCAGGTAATAAGGCTTGCCAAGTAAATGCAGCTACAGGCATGCAAGGAAGGGTCAAGCCCAGTAGGGGAGCTTTGCATACAGAAAATTCCAGATTCAATGCCTGACATCTCTAGGTAGGAAGAAGCTGCATGTTGGAGGGCCAATCTGAATGTGAGCAGGATCCCAATGAACAGCCCCCCACCACTGGCTACCAGTTACTTGCCGGGCCAAATTCAAGGTGTTGGTTTTGACCTTTAAAACCCTATACGGCTCCGGTCCAGGTTATCTTAAGGATAGCCCGCTCAACAAGATCTGCCACAGACGCCTTCTCCTTGTCCCATCAGCCAGAGCAGCCAGGCTGGAGGGGACTAGGAAGAGGGCCTTTTCTGTGGTGGCCCCCGTACTGTGGAACTCTCTCCCTAGTGACCTCCGCCATGCCCCCTCTCTGCTGAGCTTCCGCCGCTCACTAAAAACATGGCTGTTCAGGCGGGAATATGGGGTGGGCTAAGATTTTAACATTTTTATACTGTTTTAAATGTATTTTACTCTGTATTTTACTGTACGTTGTACATCGCCCAGTGGCCGGTTTGCCGGCCAGATGGGCGATCCATAAATGCAACAAATAAATAAATAAGCAAGCTCTGGGAAAGAGGCCTCCTTTTGGTACCAATGGAGGCTCCCCCCCCCCCCCAGCACTATAATATCAGTCTGGTGGCGGTGGGGGGATTTTCATTTGGACCATTTGGTGTGTGTGTGGGGGGGGAAAGGGTTAGCACCCAGGTAGGTTAGACTGAGGGAGCTACAGAATTGAATGAAGACAACTGCAGCTTCTTAGCCTATCAGCAGCACTCTGTCTACTAAGCAAGGAGAAGACAACTTGTAGGTAAAGGTTCCAGACCAAACAGGATGAGTAATGGTTCTACACAGGATGTTAGGAAACCAGAGAGCTTGTAAGGACTGGAAATAGGAGCTAATTACAAAGGAATCCTTCAACACAGAACATGTTAGGAATGTGGGAGCCTCAGAAGCCACACAGAATTCAATCTTGCACAGCGCATAAAGAGCAAGGGCAAGGCATTTTGTAATTACAGAAATAAAAACAGAAACAAAAGATCAAACAGGAGGAGCTACGATATAATACTCTGTCTTTATATGAGTATTTGTAATCATATTAATTGTCAACTGCCCGGGTATCCGCCAGGATGAAGGGCAATTTAAACATTATTTTAATAAATCAATAGTATGTTCTCAACATCCACTGTAGTTTCCAGGCAGTCTTCAAAGGCAGACCCAAGTAAAATGCACTGCAGTAGCCTAACCTGGAGGTTTCCAGAGTACAATTACCATGGCCAAGGAGCTGCAGATAGCCCTCCAGAATAACAGGGTCCTAACTTGCTATCTGAACTCCAGCAAAAAGCAGTGATTTCTAAATAAAGGCACTGAACAGGCCTATGCTGAAAAGGAGCTGTGGAGTTATGTATCATATTAAGGGAAATCTAAACCTCTCAATGTATTCAAATTGAAAGGGTGAGAGAATCCATCCAGGCATTTTCATGGTGGCTTCCAAATTCAGCACCAGGAATCTCAGCTTTAATTTTTTAAATCAAGTTTCTAGTCCCTAGGGCTGCAAATATGGGTTTGAAAGTATGTGTGTGGGGGGATGTGTGTTGAAATCAGGAGCTTTGGGGAGGACTGTGGAGGCTTAACAGAATTCCCAGCGGGGAGCACCAGACAGTGCCAAAACAGGGTGTGTAACTTGGGGTATTTCCAGACGGGGGGGGCTCCTCGCACTACCAATCAAAAGGCACTGTGCACTGAACCCATCTTTTACTCCTTGGTAGATTTTTATTCTGGTTAGAAAAAAAGACAGAAGAAGCGGGAACACAGGGAAGTGCCTTAGACGGAGTCAGACCCCGGGTCCATCCAGCCCAGCACTGTCAATCCTGACCGACGGGGGCTCTCCAGGGTTTCTGGCAGGGTTCCTTCCTAGCTCTCCCTGGAGATCCTGCTGGGGACTGAGCTTGGCACACAGAGCATCTGCCCTACCGCTAAGCCACAGTCCCTCCCACAACATGGGAGAGGTTACAAATGATAAAATTCCCTGTAAAATTCCACCCCGTCAATGAGGCAGGGTAACGGCACAATAAAAGCCTCATTCGGAAGCAGCTTTGACAAGACTTCATGAAGGTGGAAGCTATTGTGAGATGATCACAAAATTCCTCTGATGAGCAAAATTGGGAAGAGATCATCTTGTTTGGAGGCAGTGATTCTTTGGTGGCAATACAGGATATGTTAGAGGGGGGGGGGGTGACATGAAAGAAGGAGATGAGCAGCGGAAAGGCAGCCACGGGTAAAAGAACCAATGGCCAGAAAAATTGGACATTAGTAAATGTATTGCTGCACATCAGAGCAAGATTTTTACTTCTTAAGGGTTTAAAGTTATGAAATGCAGTGCTGCCCAAACAGCTGTGAGTTCAAAGAGATTAATTTTACGGACAATACCCGTCACAGAGCACTTCCACTGTCACCATAGAATCACTCTAAATCCCACGCAGCACGAAATGATGATCCCAGCTCCCCACAGTGAGACAGGCAAGGGAGACGCTTCCCCGAAGACCCATCACATGACCCTACAGAAGACACCTACCTTATCCTCTGTGCCATTGCCAGGAAGGATGTCCACCTGAATAGATACCGTATCCACGATACTCTTCCTCCGGGACAGCCGGTCTTCATCTGCGTGCGGACACAATAAAGAGAAGAAAACTTTCCTCATTCTGTGGAGGAGTGGGGAGGAAAGCCCCCTTTCCGAGGCCCCGGGGTTATCAACATCCCTCAGTAAGGAAGCCACATTCTACATTCCGACTAAACTAAACATGTATGTATGTGTTTATATTATTAGCATGATTATCCACTGTTTTGCAGTTCTAATCCTGTGTCCAGGGCTCAGGTTTTCCAAGAATTTGGAGTGTGAGTGACAACCGTGGATATGAGGGACGGGCCAGTGGGAGTGCCGGAATAGGAAGTGTGGTCACGGCGTTGCTTCTGCCCGCATGGCACTCCTCGGCAGAGGCACACACACGGCTGCACAGAACGCTCTCCTGCTTCTCGCCAATGCTGCTTGAAGAGGCTGCTTGAAAAGTACATGCCACCTATGTAGAAGGCAGACCTTCTCTTCCATCGTCAAGCAGGTGTGCCAGATTAGTGTGGGCACATGTGTTTTCATTCAGTACAGTAATACCTTGGATTGCAAGCATAATTCGTTCCGGAACTGTGCTTGTAATCCAAAACACTCTTATATCAAAGCGAGTCTCTGGCGGGCGTGAGCAGGGCCAATTTTGGCCCGCTACGCCCGCTCGAGGCGAGTGGTTACATCCCTACGCTTGTCTTGCAAGACGTCGCTTGTTTATCAAGTCAAAATTTATTTTAAAAATTTGCTTGTCTTGCAAAACGTTCTCAGACCAAGTTACTTGCAATCCAAGGTATTACTGTATGAGGAAATTAAGCCTGAAGGAAAAACATCTGTTGAGCAGAGGAAAAGAGAAGCTGCTGGACGAAGGAAGATGGGCAGATGATTCTGGAAGCACTTTTGGCACCTCCTAATGGGGCCATCACAGAGGCGGTGTACCTCTAATGTAGCCTTGCAGTAGGTTGACTCATCAGATTGATTAATAATCAACTTGAAAAGCGAAGACAAGGAGATCAGGTTGGGGGGGGGGAGGGAGAGAAGCAAAGCTCCAGGAACAAGAATGTTTACTCCTCCAGATAATGGAATTCTAGCTGCCGACCGTCTTTAATGCTCAGGGCAGGATGACCGGCCAGACATGAGACATAAGCATCAATTTGCAGGCGCTGTCATGGGAATTACACAACTGCTCACCTGTCACCTGGGGCACATAAGGCACAGACAGCCTCTCCACACTATATCCGCTGCCACCCAAGGATTCAGCAATCTTGTGAGTCAGGAAAAACAAGCTCTTGTCATCCTTGTCTAAGGTTTTGGGAAGACTGTTAAAAGCACACATACAGAAATTAAGTAAGAAACTGCAAGTGGGAACTACAACAAAATGTCGCAGCGGGGACTGTTCCCGTTCAGGGTTCCAGCCAGCCAATCGTGCCCTCCTCCAGGATACTCCATTCCAACGCTCTCCACGCACAGCAGTCACCATTCCATAGTTACTGAGCATACTCAGTCTTCATTGGGGGGTGGGGGGTGGTTGCCCCTTTAGGGGTTTCTTCCAGAAGGTTTTTACAGATCTTGGGGTTCCCCTGAGTGTGCTGATCCCTCCCTTTTGTGCATGGACGGTGCCCTCTGGGCTAGAGAAGGATTGGCACGTGGAGAAGGAATAGAGAGGAGAGGTGCAGAACCTCAGGCCTGGAGGCTGAATCTGGCCCCCGGGGCTTTGCAGATGGCCCCGCCCCCTTCTCCTGGCCCCACCCCTCCCCCCAACCGTCAATCATTTGGTGGGTTCCTGGCTTTTGTGCAGCTTTTTACCCATTCTAAAAGGCTGAGATGCCTCTGCTAAGACGGCAGCTGGAGATTTGAGCTAAAACAGGCTGGTATTTTGCCCCCGCCCCTTTTGCCTTCAGCCCCGCCCACCCCTGGGATGTGTGCCCTCCCCGAGAGCTTCTCTGAAACTGAATTTGGCCCCCAGGCTGAAAGAGGTTCAACACCCCTAGAATATAGGATGCAAAATTCTACTTTCCTCAGCTTTCCTATAGTCAAATTAATCTCATCTCTGGCTATTCTGGTGGTTTGGCCCTTTGAGAAAGGATTCATTTGGTCATAGAAAAAGGGAAGGCATGTTTTTATGATCATTCAAGCACCTGAAACCCCAAAATAATATGGGGTTATTATTAGCTTTGCGTATTAAATTCCTCCCACCTCTATGCAAGAGTCAACAGCTGGCTGCAATATTTAATTTCTGTTTATCACCTAAGAATACATTTACCTGCATTTGTCTCGGAATATGGTTTCTGGCAAGAAGTACGGAGCTTCCACAGTTCTAGTTTCAATGACCTGTAGAGCAGAAAAATGAAATGGTTAACTGAACAGAATGAAATCTGACTTGCAGGGTAAAATTCATTTCTGTTTGCAGGGAGATCACTAACAGCTCACAAAAAGCAGATTTTGCTGAACAGAAATAGAATGCCTTAGTAAACTCTACCGTACAGGTGTGGTGGTCATCCCACTTAGAGAAGAAGGGTTATCAATATAATTAACATTGAAATTGAAAACTGCCACTTGCACACAACTAAGACTCATATTTTTTAAGTTTAGTGAGGACAAGACAGAACAGAAAGTTCCTGAATTACGAAGGTACAAAGAGCACCAATTCTCAGATGAGATCCAAGATGTCAGGTAGCATCACCATGTTACTAACAATGAAAGTGCCAAAAGGAACATTCCAGAAAAAAGTGACAAACCTTTCCCAGTGTAATAGATTAGAACAAGTATGGCCACTGGTAGCCCACATGATGGGTCCGGCCCAAAAACAATTGCATGCAGCTCCCGAGAGGGGGGGGGGGAGAGAGAGCGCTTTCACATGTGAACAATAGAGTTCTCTTTGGGCTATATATGCCATGCCTGGGCCGCCTCCCATGACTGTTATATGTGCTCCATTACCTGGGAAATCTTCATCACTTCCTGGTGCAGCTCCATTATAGAGCTTGACTACCAGTGAAGGGGTTGTGTTGTTTAGAAAAAGTATTTATTTATGCTTAAAATATTTATATCAGGCCTGTGGCTCACGCTGGCTCAGCTTGTCTGAGCATGGAAAGCTAAGCAGGGTCAGGCCTGGTTATGACTTGGATGGGAGACCCCTCCTCTAGTTTCCTGCATTGAGCAGGGGGTTGGACTTGATGGCCTTGTAGGCCCCTTCCAACACTATGATCTATGAATCTATATACTGCCCCTCACCAGATTAGTTCCAGGGCAGTTTACAGAATTAAAATATAAAAGAACAATAAAACCACATATTCCACTCCAGGGAAGAGAGGAGCCCCTGCCAAGAATACGGAAGCTGGTCGTCCCTGGGTGGGAAGAGGGAAGGCACAACTACACACCTTGCTGATGTGCTGGCAGAAGGCAGGCACGGCAATCATCTGGCTTAGGAAGTTGAGGTATGCGGCGACCAGCGCCATGACGCTGCAGCGGTTAAACATTGGCAAGTTGTCCTCATTAAGAATGGCAATATCCTTTAACGGGAGAGGAGAGGGAAAACGTCAAGCAGGCGAATGATAAAAGTGACTGAAATGGCACAAACACGCTTCCTTGCCAATTTTTATCTAAACATGTATATTGTGTACCATGCATGTTTCTAGCAAAAAATATCTAACCTAAGGGAGTTCTCCCTCCTTTTGGCCCCGCTACATACCTGCAAGGCAATGGCCAGGCGGATGAGGTCAGTGACCACCTCTTCGTTTGCTAGTTCAATTGTTATCAGAGCAAGAGATGTATAAAGCAGCTCAAAATTCTTGTGCACGTTGTCATCTTCTTTGCAACCCAAGTAAACATGCCTATATAACTGCTGACCATGCTGCAAAGGACAGGAAAAGATTACAACGCAGTGGTTAGACACGATTTCACAAAGCTAAGAGCAGATGCTCCATGATACCTTCCCTCGCCCCTTTGTACCTTTCTTGCTTAATCCTCATTTATGCTCTTGGTCACCAATTGCTATGAACTCTCTCTCTCTCTGGGCTGCAGGCTTTCATGTCCCAAACCTACGTCATCCCTCCCCGCGCAAGTCAATTCAGGAAGCCTCTTTCACAACACTCTGGTCACCAGGAGAGCATCCCAGGTTCAATCCCTGGTATCGCCAGTTAAACAGGGTCTCCAGTAGCAGGGAAGATCTCTGCCTCAGGGAACAGCCGCCAGTCAGAGTAGACAATACTAGACTAGCTGGGCCCGTGGCCTGACTCAGTGGAAAGCAGCTTCACACATTCCTCCGTTCTCCCGCTCCCTGAAAACACTTCATCTGCTTCCCCCCCCCCGAATGTCTTGCTAGCAGCATCCTTTATTTCTTCATTTTGTCGAATCGCATCACATTGCCTCATTAAGTACATCAACAACCCCCTTTCTTTTAAAAATGGCTAAAAATGGCTAAATTTTGCAAACAAAAAGTTCAATGGTCAGTCCCTGGCATCTCCTGTTAAAAGGATCTCACTTAGCAGGTCTGCTCTCTGCCTGAAACCCTGCAGAGCCACTGCCGGTCCGAGGCAACAACGCTGGACTCGATGGACCAAGAGCCTGGCTCGGCGGTGGGCGACTGCTGCTACTCCTTCTTATGTTCATATGTACATCCGTGGAGAATGACCGTGTAATCTGGGGTAGGTTTTAAGGGATGCAGAAGCCAGCAAAGGAAAGGCTGCTGGGGGTGCTTTTCAGTCAGTGACAATTATCCTGTTCGTGGGGTTACCTTCTTCATGAAGCTCACATCCTGACGTGAAATTTTGTCCCGCTTTATCTTCAGATCAGACACGTCAGGTATTATTCTAGAAATGGAACAAGGCACTCATTTATTGATGAAATAACTTCATTTATAATCACAGTGTGTGGTGAGGAGGATGGAAGTTATGCATCAATTTTTTTTTCATCTTCTCAAATTTTATCTACTTCAATTTAATCTTGGCTGAGGCTGTTTGACGCAAAAGCATTATTTACAACTGATCACATCCCAATGGTGTCTCACCTTATTCCTCTAAGTTTGGCTCTGTTGTCGTGCCGATCGATTAGATTGTGCAGTATTTCCAGGACCAGTTGCCGGAGCTCGCAGTCCTCCATGAGCGAAGATGACAGCAGAGGGTCAAGAAATGGGGCTGAGAGGACGGTCACGATGCTCTTGGCGTTGTACCCTGAGGTGACCTGCCAAGTGGTTCAAGATGAAAGCAAGTGGTCCTGATGCAAACCTCATCCACGATATTCGGAAAGGCAGAACTTTGAGCCAACGGAAGTGCTAGTACTTAACACAGACTGAGTTTGCACGGTGGATCCTGACACCTAGGAATTTGAGGGCCGGATCGCTCACCACATGGGCTCTGCACACAGGTGGGTAATAAAAGCACAGCGTGGAGTTGCATGGGCCTCCCCGCCACCTGGGCAATGTCATGCGTGACCTGGAAATGTGCCAGGTCACGATCTGTGCGATCTGCCCACCCCTTTCTGTGGTGGATGGGCGGCACGTGCAGGCCTCCTCTCAGGCAGTGTTTTGCCACTGGAGCGGGCTGTGGGCCTGAGACTGCCCCACAGGAAGAGCAAGGGGAGGAATCGTGAAAGCCACACGGGTCCAACCCTTTCCTCCCGGCTGAAATAAAGCCGAAGTAGTTAAACATAAGAACGAACCCTCTATCCAACTGGGAGATAAAGCCTAGGGCAGCCTTCCCCAAACCAGTGCCCTCCAGATGTGCTGGGATACAACCCTCATCATCCCCACCCCAGCCAGCATGGCCAAGGCCTGGGCTCTCTGTACCACTGCAAGCAGACACATCACATACACACCCATACCGCAGAACAGCGAAACCCATCTGGGGAACTAAGCACAGGCTTACCATAAGCAAAGACCGCAGCAACATGATCTGAATCCTCCTGGTTCCCAAGTCCCTGGGAAAATAAGTAGGAACAAATTAGTATAATTTGGAACAGAACCACAGAAAATAGTTCAAGGACCCAGCTCACTAACTGGTATTGGGCATGTTTTGAGGGCAAGCAGCACTTCCAACTGGAAATCACAGCAGCGCTCCAGCCAGCCACTCACCCCGGGTAAGTCACTGATCCCTTCTGGGCAAGCCGCCCACCATACCCACCTCTCAAGCCACCTCGCAACACACAGACACACACAGGGCAGGGCTCGCAAGGAACACTGTGATCTGGCACATATCGTTTCTACACGAGCACAAGATGGCATTGCAGAAGCAACATACGACAAAAGAGGTGCATCTTTCAGAGGCCATCTGTTTACATTTCCCGTCAAGATCATTCTGGGAGATGCAACATCCTGTCTCTAATCCTTTGCTGTGATTCATTCCTGGCACCCATTTCCTGCTCATGGATACCGGTCAGTCCCTCGGAATGGCAGAAAGCCCTGAAGGGTCATCCCCTGCCATGCCGGCATTGGGGCAGACACAGCCAGCGGATGCAAGGGCTCATTATGCCAGCATGTCCAGCTCAGGGCTGCTTCTGACACTGCATTTACATTCTCTTACATAGGGAAGGAGTCAGAAAGTGGAACACATCAGGAGACATGCTGAAGCTAAGCAGGTATGAGCCGGGTCAGTGCTCGGATGGGTGACTGCCTGGGCTGCCCACATCTGTTCTCCTGCGTTGAGCAGTGGGTTGGACTCGATGGCCTTATAGGCCCCTTCCAACTCTACTATTCAGAGCCAGTGTGGCATAGTGGTGAGAGTGTTGGACTGGGACTCGGGAGATCCGGGTTCTAGTCCCCGCTTGGCCATGAAACTCACTGGGTGACTTTGGGCCAGTCACTGACTCTCAGCCTAAGCTACCTCACAGGGTTGTTGGAGAGGAGGAGGATGATTATGTAAGCCGCCTTGAGTTCCTTGCAGAAAAAAAGGCGGGGTATAAATGTAATAAATAAATAAATAAATATTCTATTATTCTAAGTCTGAGCAATAGGCACGCATCTTGCAAACCTCCTGAGATCTTCTTCGCCTTTCCTACACGGCTGCTCTGGTTCCCTTCACAGGTTTTCAAGACATGAGCAGGGAAACGCAAACCTGGAAATGGCCCTCAGGGGTGTCCAGGGCGTGCATGGGCTTGGGATGGCTTCTGGGCCCCGCTCCTCCAGTTCTACCACCCCCAGGACTCTTCCTCTGGACCCCAGCGGATAGGGGTCCGCTGGAAGTTCTCCGGGCAATTTGCACTAGAGCAGCAAGGGTTCCTGCCTCCCAATGGTTTAGCAATCGCAACAACAAAAATCCATCCTTTCCTTCTACAATTAGGCTGCTGTAATCAAGAAAGCTTGGGGGAAAAACAGTAGATTGGGTGTGAAAAGATCTGCGTGTGAGCTCCGGTTCTGCTACTGAAAACAAATGAATGGGCCATGTGCACAGAGGCACCTCGTCCCTCAATTCTATGTCTGCTCTCCTTGTGGCCCCGCTAGACCTGGAACTCCCACCCCCAAAATGGTGCCACCTCTCCCCGCTTTCAAAACCTTCCTCTTCTGGAAAGCCTTTGGCTTGGTCCTCCCACCACCCGCAACTGAAATAAAGACAAAGTATGAGCTGACACCTTCGAGCTACACAGCTACCAAGCCGCTCCACCCTCTCACTCCTCCCGGCTGCAGCTGCGGCTCCTCCCGAGGCCTCGGCTGAGCGGCAGCGCTCCTGCTGTTGCCCAAGCCAGGCAGCCACTGTGGCTGCTGCTGCCTGCTTTGGGCTTGTCTCAACTCTGCAACTGGATCCCAAAGACAGGAGACTTCCTCAGTGCGAGTTGTGGTACTGCAAGAGTGCAGCAGCAACACACCTCAGTAGTGTTCGGTTACAGGGGGGCCCACAAGGTCGGAAGCACACACCGTTGTGAACTACAGCTGCGGCCTGCATACCTCGGAGAGCTCCTCCTCCCTGGTGTGGTGAGTGTGTGTGTGTGTGTGTGTGTGTGTGTGTGTGCGTGTGCGTCCCATCCACCCCTGCTCTCTCAGATCGGCAGGGAGGTGCTGCTCCAAGCCTCATCATCAATGGAGGGGAGCGCTAAAGGGCTCGGGGATGGGTGTTTTCTACTCTGAGGGTCACCCTGCGGAATCAAAAGAGGCATGTTTGGCAACTTGACTGCTGGCTTTTGGGCAACTTGTTGAAATGTGACTTTTTCGAAAAGCCTTTGGGTGCTTTAATCGCTGCTGTGATGGTAGAGAATGGAGGAGGGCTATTTTAAAGAAATAGATCTATGGGCAGGCTGTCAAAGAGACGTGTGGTGGCACGGCTGTTGTCCAGCTGACTGTGCCAGAAGGCTTGGCTTTCTCTTGGATCCCACCCCCTCCTTTGCTCCCCATGTTCCCTCGGTTTCCCCACCACGTTGCCTCACTCTAAACGACACTTGCACAAAATCCAGCTCTTCCTCTCAAGCCCCTCAACTAAAACCCTGGCACACGCTCCGGCCACCTCCTGCCGCGACCACAGCAGCCCCGTTCCCCTTGGCCTTCCCCGATCAGTCCTCTCAGCTTTACCCAGACCCCAGAAGGCAAAACCATTCCCCTCCCCTGCCATTCAGACCGAGCGGGAGTCCTACGCGGATCCCGTCACAGGCTTCCCCTCCCTTTCCATATCCAGCCCAAGCTTCTCGCTCTTGCCTCGGAAGCTCTGTGACGGGATCCGCGTAGGACTCCCGCTCGGTCTGAATGGCAGGGGAGGGGAATGGTTTTGCCATCTGGGCCCTGGGTAGAGCTGAGAGGACTGATCGGGGAAGGCCGGGGGGGAACGGGGCTGCTGTGGTCGCGGCAGGAGGGGGCCGGAGCGTGTGCCAGTGTTTTGGTTGAGGGGCTTGAGAGGAAGAGCTGGATTTTGTGCAAGTGTTGTTTAGAGGGAGGCAACGTGGTGGGGAAACCGAGGGAACATGGTTTCCTTGCCTTGCCCTGTCTTTCAGCCCTTGCTTCCCATTACATCGTCGCCCACGACCTCCGCACCTCTAACTCGATCGCCCTCGGAGAGCTGCAAGTCTCCTGCCCCCTTAAACAGTGCTGCCAGTTCTTCCCTTTCCTGCCTCCTATGCTTGGAGCCCTCGCCCCCAGACCACGAGTCTCTTCTCTTTAGAAACCATTTAAGTCCATCCCCCAAACCCACCACTTTTGTGAACCCTTTGGCCTAAGCCCCACAGCCCTCCTCCTGAACTGAAATGAACTGAAGCCTACGCATGCAGCACAACGGCTTTCAGGAGTATCCTTGCCCTCCTGTCGCCCTCCTGCCAAAGTAGAGCGCTCCCTGCTCTGCCCCAGGACAGCGACCGGTCTTGGGGGGCGGGGGGGGGGCTTGCTTATGTGGCTCTGTAAAATGTCATGGGAATCAATGGCACCAAGAAATAATCACAACAGTATTAACAATACGACCAATAATGAATATCAACAACAACTCTAGGGGCAGCCACTCTGCAAGCGGGTTTTAAAAAGTAAGAAGAAGGGCAAAGGGAAAGGTACAAACCCGAGCTGGCTGGTTTCCAAGGTCTGAGTCGAAGTCCCAAACACAGGGACTTTCCCCATAACAAACATCATAATCTCAGACCGCTGGTAATCTGGGAGGTTGCTTCCAAAGAAACCTACAGAACAGAAAGGAATGGAAGGAAGAACCAACATTGGTCCATCTGTTCATTATACAGAAACAGTCTGGGAATTGAAGAATGGACCCGAGTCCATCTCACTGAGCTTGTCTCCCTCCCTCATCTTCTGCAAGAATGGCTGCTTCGTGCCAACAAAGCCAAGTCACTGGCCCAGTTCAGACAATCTTCCCAGCTTCATAAACCATGGTTTATGAAGCTGGAAATAAGCACTGGGGCTCAGCTCTCCCCCTTCACCCTTCCCCAGCTTATTATCTTTCTTTGTTACCTGAGATTAAGCCAGAGTTTCCTGGTTTGCATGTAACGGGGAACTCTAGCTTCTCAGAAGCCAGGAACAAAGTGCCAAAGTCCGTGTGTGACGGGAGGAGGGAAAGGCGGAAGGGGAGCACTGGGCCCTGATGCTCATTCCTGGCTTCGTAATGTTCAGTGGGAGGGAGACCGGCTAAACAGGAAAGCCAGTCTGTGACTAGAGTCCTTGTGTTAAGGATTTAAGACTGCGGAGGCCAGGCATCACAGCTCTTATCAGTCACGAAGCTGACGGGGTCACCTTAGGCCAGTCACGGTCTCTCAGTCTAACCCTCCACACAGGGTTGTTGTGAGTACAAAACAGGGTGGGGAACCACGCATGGCATCCTGAGCGCTTGAAATGTAACAACCATGGAAATGTAATAAGCAGACAAGACATGCGTGCAATCAAAGTGGGGATTTCATCTTTTAGCTAAAGCACACTCACAGACTCACCAATCGTCTGAATGATGGCATTCTGAACGATCTTCTCATCGGTCTCCTTTGAGTGGGTGCTGAGGCCTGTACTGCCAGCAGAGGAACGCCTGCTGCCCAATTCAAAATCCACACTCAGGCTCAGGTGCTTCAGCAGAGTGTTGAACACCTCCAGGACAGTTGGGCCTGCATGACAGATGACAAACGTTCCCAAGAGAATCTAATTTTTCTACAACCTTTACTGCACTGAAAATCAGAAGAGCAAAGTTACATGCAGGCTCCCATCGGAGCCTAAAATCTTGCCCACAACAATATTAAACGCCCTTCACTATGCTCTAACACAGTGTTCTCCAACCTCGGGTCCCCAGATGATTTTGGCCTACAACTCCCAGCATGCCCCAGCCAGCTATGCTAAAAACATCTGGGGACCCAAGGTTGGAGAACACTGCTTAACAGAACGCATCTGTGAGCCACTCAATACATTACAGAAATAGCAGGCACATGTCTGTATGGCCATAGCATTCCCCACAGCGTGAGAACACCATGCTCTTCTTAATTGGACCATGTGCACACACTGCAAAGAGCTGTGTCCAGAGCCAGGCCAACTACACAATCAACCCAACCTGTCGCTTGGGTCAATCATATTTGAGGGAGGAGCACAAGTGAGCACAAACAGCATACAGCATTTCCCAAGACATGCACCCCAAGGTCCCTTGGAACATCACCGAGGATGTTGGGGTGAAAATCCTTGGGCAACATGGCAAGCTGCCTTGGGCCAGACCTCCACCATCAGCACAGGGTTTCCTGAGGTGCAAACACACAAAATGTGGGCGCTCGTATTTTACAGGTACATATAGTATGTAGCCACAGACTCACTAATCCATCTGGTGTGAAAGGGCCTGGTGATTTTAAGAGACCTCAATGGCAAGTGCGGAAAAGGAGCAAGATGTATGGTTGCATCCTGCTACAAATGAACTCCCAACCTTTTAGCCACAGGTTGCTGAAAATAATGTGCACCACAGCTTGCTGCCTCTTCCATTTGCTGGTAAATCGGCAAGGAAAGAGATTCTCAAACCCCTTTCCGGTGAGGGATAGGGAGACAGATTGGGCAAGACTTCCATTTTCTGAAGGAAGCCTTCTTTTCTCCAATAGCTTCTTTGACCCTACTCACTAACCATGGTGAGTACATCATCATGGTGGAGACCTCTTGGATTTGGTGCTACCTTTCCTAACTTGTGGTATACATTCTAGCTGAGCTTCTGTTATTGTGGTTTTGAGTAATCTCCAAGCATTTTGAAGGCATTTAAGCCTCTTGACTCCCCCTTTTAACTTACTTTTTACCAGTTCCCTAATTTTGGAGACGTTTCCTCTTTGCTGACCTTCCCTGGCAATTTTCCACTTAAATAGACATTAAATCTGATAGCACTGTGGTCACTGTTTCCAACTGGTTCAACAATACTCACATCTCATTACTAGGTCCTGGGTGACACCACTTTAGGATTAAATCCAATGTCACCTCCCCTCTGGTCGGTTCCATGGCCAACTGTTCTAGGGCACAGTTGTTTAGGGCACTGAGTAATTTAACCTCTTTGTTTTGACTGGAACATGCATTTATCCAGTCAATGTGGGGGTAATTGAAGTCATCCATTATTACGACACTTCCTCGTTTGGAAGCCTCCCTGATTTCATTTTTCCATCTCAAGATCCTGGGGGACGACAGCAGGTTTCTAATACTGAATTAGTTTTGCAGCCTGGTATTGTGACCCACAGTGCTTCTGTGGAGGGCTCTGCCCCTCTTAGGTTTTCTAGTCTGCTCAACACTATGCCCTCTTTGATGTACAGAACAACACCTCCCCCATTTCCCCCTTCCCGGTCGGTTCCTATAGAGCAGGGCTCTCCAATCTTGGGTCCCCAGATGTTGCTGGCCTACAGCTCCCAGCATACCCAGCCAGCATGGCTAATGGCAAGGAATTCTGGGGGCTGTAGTCCAGCTATAGAGTTGGTTTTTTAAAATAATAAATTTTATTATTTTTTTTTCCAATCATACAACAAAATCAAAAGAAATACAACATAAACATCGTGCACCCCCCACCTCTTGGGACCAAGTTATATTTCCAAAACAAACAGACAAAAGGAAAATAGAAAATCAGATATTATTCTATGTTCGAAAAATGTAACAAATCTTGACAAGGTTCGTTCCCCTTCCCCTTCATTAACACATAATCCAAAAATTTACCCCGAATGCTCACAAAAGTGTTTTTCTCCAATTGTCCTTTGATATTACAAGTTAATTTATCATTTAACGTGATATCCCATACCTCTTTATACCACTCGGTAACTGAAAAGACATGTTGAACTTTCCATTTCCTAGCTATCATTAATTTAGCTGCTGTGAACAAATTCACAATCAATTCTTCAGTATTCTTTAAACAAACTAATGTTTCTGTTATTGTTAACAATGCTAATTTTGGGCAGACCTCTAATTCCATTCCAATTATTTCTGCAAACACTTCCTGCCAAAATTCCAGAACATTTTTACAGCTCCACCACATGCCATAGAGCAGGGGTCTTCAAACTAAGGTTCGCGGGCCACATGCAGCCCACCTTGCCTTTTTATCCGGCCCAACGGCCAATCGGCAGAAGCAGACTTTTTTTAACTCTTTCGCTTCAAGCGCTGATTCTTTTGTCGGCGTTCCGCATCTGGCGTAATTACATAATTTCCTGCTGACACTCGGCTCTCTCCCTTTCTTTCTCTCTCTCGTTCCCCCTCTCCCCCTTTCCCTACCCCTTTCTCCGGACCCGGATGCTGACTTGTGGCAGCGGCGGCGGCTCCTCTCGGGTCTGTCACTTATTTTATTTATTTATTATATTTATACCCCGCCTTTTTTCCTGCAAGGAACCCAAGGCGGCTTACATAATCCTCCTTCTCCTCTCCATTTTATCCTCACAACAACCCTGTGAGGTAGGTTAGGCTGAGAATCAGTGACTGGCCCAAAGTCACCCAGTGAGTTTCATGGCCGAGCGGGGACTAGAACCCGGATCTCCCGAGTCCCAGTCCAACACTCTCACCACTACGCCACACTGGCTCTCAGTGTAAAAATGAAATAAATAAATAAATAAAAATAACTTTCCATTTAAGGAAAAAAAAATTCAACCCTATCAAGTAAAAAAAAAACAGGACCCGGGTCCTTTTTTTTTTACTTGATCCATTCGTTCATATTTTTTTCAAATTATAGTCCGGCCCCCCAACAGTTTGAGGGACAATGAACTGGCCCCCCGTTTAAAAAGTTTGAGGACCCCTGCCATAGAGTTTATATCCAGAGATGACCATACCCCACTGGTTCTTTCCATTCCACCAGGTTTCTGTAAGCCCCACTATAACTAGGTTCTCCTTTAAAACCAGGCATTCCAACTCTCCCCATTTGGTTCGGAGGCTTCGAGCACTAGCATCAAAACGCCTATACATGGTGCCCCTCCCCTGACGCCCCTAGCATGTGCAGCTTCTGCCATGGCCCGTAGGTCTCTCTGACGGGCTACCATGGTTCACCATGTGCTCATGGCCTATTTCCTCCCCATCCCCATTTTCGCAATTAGAAACACTTTCATCTTCATCCCCTAGCTATGATTTAACCCGGACCGAATTATTTCCCAGCTCCTGTCGGCTTTCCCCCAGGGTTCAGTTTAAAAGCTGCTCTGCCATCTTTATGTTTCAAGTACTCATAGGATTGCCCAATGTACAGACATTTGTGATTTTATAGTGTCTGGGTTCTCTATTGCTTCTGGCTCAACATGCTTATCACTTAAAGAGGTCTGTGCCTTGCTTCTCAAACATGCATTGGGCTCAATCCAGACCTAACGCCAAGCCATGGTTTGCGCTTATCAGTTCTGTGCTCAATTCAAATGTTCATCTGTTCAAATGTTCGATAGGCTGGAGCGCTGGGCCGAAAACAACAGAATGAAATTTAACAGGGATAAATGCCAAGTGCTGCACCTAGGGAGAGGAAACCAAATGCAGAGTTACAGAATGGGGGACACTTGGCTCAACAATACTACAAGTGAGAAGGATCTTGGAATTGTGGTAGATCACAAACTGAATATGAGCCAGCAATGCGACGTGGCTGCAAAGAAGGCAAATGCAATTTTGGGCTGTATTAATAGAAGTATAGCTTCCAAATCGCGGGAAGTGATAATTCCCCTTTACTCGGCACTGGTTAGGCCTCATCTTGAGTACTGCGTCCAGTTCTGGGCACCACACTTTAAGAAGGACATAGACAAACTGGAGAGGGTTCAGAGGAGGGCAACAAGGATGATAAAGGGACTGGAAACAAGGCCCTATGAGGAGAGACTAAAAGAACTGGGCATGTTTAGCCTTCAGAAGAGGAGACTGAGGGGAGATATGATCGCACTCTTCCAGTACTTGAAGGGATGTCACACAGAGGAGGGCCAGGATCTCTTCTCGTTCATCCCAGTTTGCAGGATACGGAATAATGGGCTCAAGTTACAGGAACCTAGATTCCACCTAAACATCAGGAAAAATTTCCTGACTGTTAGAGCAGTAAGACAATGGAATCAACTACCTAGGGAGGTGGTGGGCTCTCCCAGTCTGGAGGCATTCAAGGTGCGGCTGGACAGACATCTGTCAGAGATGCTTTGACCTGGATTCATGCACTGAACAGGGGGTTGGACTCGATGGCCTTGTAGGCCCCTTCCAACTCTACTTTTCTATGATTCTATGATTCTATCTTCTAAATTTGGAGCTGTTTCCTCCTCCTTCTACTCAGCTCTCTAGGTGCAACAGCCTCTGGAAGCAGAGCAAAGACTGTAACTATCATCTGACATCATATCAAACGATACACAGCGCCAAAACAGGGTTTCTCATTCTGGAATGCCACCCAATAGCAAACCGTAACTTGCCAATTCAAACATCTAAGCTGTAACATCACAGACCATGATTTGGCGTGATGTCTGAACTGAGCCTTAGTCTTCATTTGAACATGAGAGGCAGGAGAAGGGCAAACACGCAAAACCTGACTGCCAGTAGCAGCTTATCTCTTTAATATTAATAATTCAATTATTCATTTAAGATTAATAATGCACAGCTACAGAGGGGTTGAAAAGTATAAACCAACAGAAGTAGAGAATGAATTCATATGCAGCAGTGGCTCAAGTCATTTAAAAGGATAACAAAAAGAGGCAGCTGGGGGAGCCCAAAAGTTTCCCCCCAGTTCACTGCCTGGAAGGAATTTCTCTACCTCTGGATGCAGAACTCAAGACTCTGAAGCAAGACAGCCATTTGTTACAAGGTAACACCCAAGTCAAAACCAGAACAACACACCAGCAGGCCAGCAAATCTATCACACCAGTTATATGAGTAGGAAGGCTAGCGAGAATTTCTAGTTTAGTGGTTTTTTTAAAAAAAAACATAAAAAAATTGAAGACAACCATAACTACCAGCAGCGTGTACCTTCTGCCTTGTAGTTAGTACAGTTCATCAACCTGCTCCTTTTGCACCGAGGAACATGGCTATTCTTCTTACCGTTTGAGTATCCAGTGCATAGGTCTTCCCTCTTAACAGATTGAGATAATGTACCTTGACAAAGAAGCCCTTCCCGAGAATCCATTGATTGCACAAACATTTATCCAGGCTTTCACTCTCTCTCTTTTCCGGGCACTGTACGTCCCTCTTGCTTCAGGATCCAGCCACGTTCCCTGGTGCTAGCCCCGTCTTTGCTTTGAGAACCTACCAAGTCTACACAGCTGGCCTTCTCTCAAGGCCTTGAGCCTACAGATCCTGTATTTTATCTCGGGCTCAATTATCAGTAATTAGAGCTTCCATGCTATGATTATTTCCTGAAGAATCCCTGGCCTTAGAAGACTGATGGCCTCTAATACCGCTGCTGGGTCACACCTCTATTTACTAGAACTACTTCCTGTCACAACTCAATGACAAGAATAAATTAACTTTAGCATACAAATCCAAAAGCTCTCAAAGGGGACTTTGAGCATATGATTTAGTAGATGTTTTATATCTGAAGGAATAGTAAATATGTGGGGAGGACACATTTGAAAATGCCATTACTACTGCACATTTCCATAACCAACCAGCCCTTGCCCCAAACCCTCAAATTTAAAGTAATACTAATTTAACCAAACTCACCAATGGATCCTTTCGCAGCAATGGCCACCGCTTCCAAAAGGACCTGGATGATACCTGCTCGAACCCGGGGAGAGTCTCGCTTGCAACTATCAAGGTGCCCTAGGATTTCTTGTATTACATGATGAGAATACTGTGCCTGGAAAGTAGAAGGAAATGACAAAACTTTCAAGACACAGTCATAGCGTGCCAGGTTAGATACTGCACAAAACACAGCAAGTGAGTCTCTGCCCTGTTCAGTGATTTTACAAGTGAAACAAGAGGCACATGATCAAAGTGGGGGAAGAAGACAGATTTTGCAGAAGGAATTGCACGGAAGGGAGAGGAAGACAGAGACACAGAACAGGAGACTCTTTGGCGGTTCAGAAAAGGCACTGTGGGTTTAGAGGAGCAATTTAAATGAAGAGAGGAAATTATGTTAAGGCACTGTATGATAAACCACAGGACCTATTAGCAGTGAATAATCAAAATTCAGGCTTTTCTTCTTTTTTAAGATACGGAGAGAAACTAGACAAGGTTGTCTGCTTTCTCCATAAAAACAATTTTTGGATGGTCAATCCGTCATTCAAGGCCAAAACTTGTACTTAAAGTTCTGCTTACCAGTTAATGGTCAGTAACAAATTACGGTATATTAAGAAGTACATTTATGTTACTGTTACATTAATTTAAAACTCATTCTCTAAATGAAATATATTTAAATCTCTTTGCTTATGTCTACTCTCTTAGAAAGGTTTACTAACAATGAAAGTCTGAGAGCCTAACGGATAGGACGGGGTAAGTTAGGTAGGAGATGATCACAATATGAGGGGATCTCTATGCAAAAAGGGCGTAGGTTTGCTCTGATGTTGGTGCATCTAGAACACTGATCTAGAAGCTCACCAAGCCTGTGTACCCCCCAGATAATTAGCCTATTCAGAGTTAGGTAAGAAATTTGGTGATTAGATGAAAGTTCTCCCTGACTATTAAGACTTGAAATCTTTGATAACAAGAAATGTTTAGGAAATGCTATCTCCTGTTAAACTATTAAGGGCACAATCCTAGGCATGTTTAGGCAGAAGAAAGTCCTACAACTCCCTTCATTCCCCAGCCAGCCAGTAGGACTTTTTCGGTCTAAACATGCATAGGACTGCATGTTGTATTTCGATATTATCTTTTACTGTGAGTTTATATTTCATAATAAAAATTAATCCAAAGAATTGTCCATTACTAATTGTCAGTACAAACCCAAAATGGAACATCTAAAAACAGTCTTGGGATACCCTTTGACACGGTTCGCAGATAACAAGAGCCCAGGTGTGTGTTTTTAAGTGCGTGCTGCAAACAAGTGTGTATGTTACTGTGGGCTGCCCGACTGCTCCCACTGCAAGCAGGAGAGGCTAAACAACTCAGAGACACTCCATCCCTGGGTTGTTTTGCTGTGATGTGCACACCAGGAACTCTGGCTTGTCTCTCCCCTGACAAATCAAGAGAAATAACCCAACAAATAAGGAGTGGGCTATTTCTTTGGCTCATCAGAGGATAGACAACCAGAGTTCCTGGTATGCATGTCACAAAACAACTGAGGGGCAGAGCATCTCTGGGTTGCTGGGTGGGAGAGAATGGGCAGCCTGCACCAATTCGCTGCCACAACAAACCAGGCTGTTGTTTTTTTTAAAAAAAGAGTGGTTGTGACGTGTGAACGGGGCCTTAGTTTGAAAAGTACTGATCAGCTATAAATAGTTACCGTAACTAGCAGCTAAAGTCTTCCTAAATATTGAAACTATAGTCCAGTGTTCTCCAACCTTGGGTCCCCAGATGTTTTTGGCCTACAACTCCCAGCATGCCTCAGCCAGCATAGCAGTAGCTGGCTGGGGCATGCTGGGAGCTGTAGGCCTAAAACATCTGGGGACCCAAGGTTGGAGAACACTGCTATAGAGTGATAATGCTCCGCAAAGTGCAAAAAGTATAACAATGGATACTTTCTTTTCCTACAAAGTTGCAAACCTGATGTAACAAACCTAAGGGGGGCACATGCTGATTCCAGCCTGACTTCCTCCTTAGTCTTAATGGGCTAAAACATTTTGTCTAATTCTGAAAAAGGAACACTTACCTGTATTGAATACATAATGATTTTAAAGCAATGGACAGCAAATTCATTGGGGTCCCACAGCTTGTGATGGCCTAAATGTCTGTTAAAACAAGCAATTATTATTATTATTATTATTATTATTATTATTATTATTATTATTATTTATTAAGCACCTGCAACAATCTTGGCATTTTATAAAGACAAAACAAGGGAAGCTGGGTAATGTGTTTGTTAGTGTTGTCTATTTTTTTAAAAAAAAATACTGGTGAGTCTTAGCACACAGCCCACAATCTGAACGACGGTGCCAGCATGGAAGGCCATTTCCCTCTCCACAGAAAACTATGGGGAACTAGGGGAGAGTTGTGTGTGGAAGGTTATCGCATTTGTATTCTTCCCCTAGGGAGCTCAAGCACCCAACGGTCATCCCGTTTTCTCCTGAGTAACGCCCTGTAAGGTGGGCTAAGCGACTTGCTCAAGGCCACCTCACCAGATTCGAATCTGAGTGGCGACTGGATGCAGATCCCCCCTGCAGTCCAAGTCACCACTCTGTTCGCTACGCCACACTGCCTGGATTCTTCTGGATAAACAGATCCTTCAGGATTAGCTTCTAGCTCACAAACATGGATGGTTGTATGGGAAGAAGAGAACAGCTTGCAGTGTTCTCCAACCTTGGGTCCCCAGATGTTTTTGGCCTACAACTCCCAGCATGCCCCAGCCAGCTACGCTGGCTGGGGCATGCTGGGAGTTGTAGGCCAAAAACATCTGGGGACCCAAGGTTGGAGAACACTGGCTTAGAGAAACACAGTGTCTCAGCAGCCATAGCAAAATCAGCCCTGAGGGAGTTTTGCCAGCTATGTGAAATTTATTTCCTGCTCCTGGCAAAATCCAGAAAATTTCGGAGGTTTCCTACTCACGCGAAGACTGGTCTGACCGCATTATTCATGTTCCCGTAGGTAGCGCGGCCCAGCAGTTCTCGGAAGCAGTTCTCAGCCAGCACAGCCCGGTTCTCCTCTTTGTCGCCTCCTGTTGGAGAGGAGGGCAGGCCAATGCGACTGGAACAAAACACACGTTTGGACAGGGTTCCTGGGTTTGCACCTGGACATCATAAGCCAGCAGCTCCTAATGCTCCGAGGCTGCGGAAGAGGGGGCAGCGGCCACTGCAGCTCCTGCTCACTCTGCGCCACTCTCCTCTCAGCCGCCCATGTCACCGTCGCTGACATTTTGCTTCCAGGGCAGGAAGGCAGCGGCCAGAGGTGGGAAAGGACCCGGCCATCTGAGAGACAGACGTACCTGTCAACGTCTTCTAGCTTCTGCATGTTAAAAAGCAACGAGGGAACAATCTTGTCCATGTGCTGAGGCTCCCAGATGGTGGCTTGGAGCTCATCATTCACAGTTTTGCGAACGACCCCCTGGATGCCTCTGATTCCAGCAATACGGATCCTGGCAGGAAAAGCAACGACATTTTCATAGAAGGAAGAAGCGTGTGAACATAAGGCCTGGAGGCTGACTTCACCAACAGGCAGCTGGGCTATCAAATCCAATTCCTGAGGCTCGGGAACAAATGTTTCTGTGCAGACATATGTGGGATCGTGTTGACGGAAGTCACATGGCGATGACCCAGGCTGCACGCAGACCTATATACAAACAGGAGCCAGCCAGCATTATATTGCTTTAAGCTTCCCTCTGACTCCACTCACCAAATGACACAGGGTCCTGCCCATAACAACGAATGCTGATTTCCTTGTCAGTTTGGCCCCTTCTGCCATGCTTCTAGTGGGCCATCCAACCTTTTGGTTCGTTTAAAGTTCCAATTTATGATCATACATCTAATCAACCATAAAGTACGTAATCTTTTCTTGAAACTCAATTTTGTTTTCAAGCTGAAACACTGCTCCAGGGAGAGGGTGCTAATGTCATGGGCCCCCAGCCAATCAGCACTCTGCACAGGCCGTTCTGCTTTGAACTGGCAGAACACTTTCCCCACCAGTTTGATCCACAAGGGAAGATTGCGCCTGTCACAAAAGGATGGCACGTTCACTTCCCAGAGTGGAGCAGCTCCTGTTGCTGTGTATGCTGCTTGTATCTCCACAGTTCTCCTTAACTCTGCTTTAAGAGTTTGTTGTTTACTCTACTGAAACGTTTATTGAAATGCTGATGTTGAGTTTTCATACATACTGTTGTGCTATTGTCTGGAGCACTGTGAGCTGCTTTGGGCACAATTTTGTGGGGGGGAACAACATACAAAGATCACCACTACCACCACCATAACTTGCCATACGCTCTGTGATGGCCAGAGGCACCATGGGAAGAGAAAGAGCAGCCCCTCATCTCATAACGTTCTCACAAATAAACAAGTTCACACAAAATGCAGGCCCCTTCCAACTCTATGCTCTATAAATAAATGCACAGACGAAGCCCACTCCACGAAAAGTGACCCTGACAATGCTTAAGACAAACACTGACAAGCAATTTTATTTCCCACCCCTACCAGCCACCAACAACTGGCAGGTTCAGGGGAAAATAAAGTCTGGCACTGTTGCATTCTGTTCCTACACACACACACACACACACACACACACACACACACTTGCAGCAACTGGTGAGAGTTCCCAAGCCCTAACTCCCCCTCCCTCACTACTCACAAGATGATTTTGCAATCCCTTAGTGTTGAGATGATCTAGCATTGCAGCTTGAAAAGAAAGCAAAATTATACATCCCCCCCTGTCTGTCTGTCTGTCTGTCTCTCTCTCTCTCTCTCTCTCTCTCACACACACACACACACACACACACACACAGAGAAGATGTAGCACCTGTTCGAATGTTTGGACAACTAGTGAAGACCCAAAAAGATTACAATAATGCCTGATATTCTGATAACCCTGTTAAATAGGGTTTTTAAATAAGCACCTGGAAAAAGCAGCATAGTGGCAGAACTAAACATTTAAAGGGAAGTTTAAGCCAAGCTTGTAAATAACTACTCTCCTGGTAGCCTCTGGCAAGGAGGAATGACCTCAGTTTGGCTAGGCAGAGAAACTTTTACAAGCCAAAAGAAAGTCCCTTCTTTTGCTTCAGGCTACCAATGCATCACAAAGGACTAGCATAGGTTATCTGCAGGCAGGCAAGCAGGCAAGTGAGTTTGGTAGACTCTCGCAAGTCCAGTCAAGCTACAAGAACACACCAGCTTGGCAGTGGCTAAATCTGCAGGCCTCAGCAGCCACAAGCCTCAGCAGAAGACCTGATGCCCTCTGAAAAGGCACACAAATGAAACTCTACTGTGTGTGCCTGCCAGAGCATTGATAGGAGTTTCTCGGCCATGTCCCCAGAAATGGCCCCAACAGCCAGCTAATTTAGGGAGCAGCTCCCAGGAAGCACCCCCACCTCCCTACTTCACACACTGCTACTTACTCATTTCGGATTTCCGGGTCACTATGGCAGGAATGACACATGGCACTGAAGCGAGACACAAAGAAGTCATACCGACGGTGATAGGAAGGCGTATCCTCCTCAATGTTTGCAAATTTGACAAACTGCACGAGAGGAGGGAGGAAGCAGCAGGGTTAGGTATCGCTTCAAAGCAAAGGAACAATTAGATGCTTAGCATCCCCCAAAAGGCCACCTTTTCCAATTATGGTTAAAATTATGCAGAAACTAGTGCCGTCTATTTTTTATAGCTTGGTCAGTATGGCTGGGAGGGAACACAGGAAGAGTTCTTCTGTTGTCCCTGCTCGCTTTGTCTAATACTTTATCATTGGTTATCCCCATATTGCCACCCCTCTCTTTGGTGGAAGAGTTGAAACGTGAGGCTTCCCAGGAGGGCAACCTTCTCCTGATTTCCTAACTCTAAAGGGCAAAAAACAGCAACTGCAGCAAAAGCCGCAGATGTCACACCACAAGGCTGCCCCACAGTGCAAGCAGGCTGCTTTTCTTTAAGGAATGTCACACCTTTCCCCTGTAGCAAACTTTTCTTCTGACTTTGCCTCTGTGTAGTCAGATCTGGCGTTTCTACCACATCAAGACAAATCACTGGAAACTATCCAGAAAATGGTAAATACCAAAAGGAGCATGTTTAGCAAGATTAGCCTATTAGAAATTCTGGGGAAATCAAGTAATGGCCTATTGCTAAATCCAGCAACTGTGGGCGGGCGGGCGGGGGGAGGAAGAGCCCCTAGTAAAATCATAACTTCCTCCCATATAAACCAACTTGTCATTAAGATAGTCATAGATTTCATAGATCATAGGGTTGGAAGGAGCCTACAAGGCTATCGAGTCCAACCCCCTGCTCAATGCAGGAAACTAGAGGGGTCTTCAGAGACCCTTGTTTGGATGGCACCACCTCTGGGTAAGTGGTGACCAGAAGCAGGGCCTTTTCTGAGGTTGCACCACCCACTGTGGAACACCCACCCCAGATACATTCACCAGGCACCTACCACGTTAAGTTTTAGATACCAAGTGACATCAGTTTTATGTGCCTGGGCTTTTAATGAGCAGTGATGTTGATTTGTAGTGCTGACTTGAAATTTTACCACTGTCGATGCTTGTTCTGTTGAAATTGTTCTATGCTGTTTTCTGCTGTTATATTGATTTGGTATTTTGGTGTAATTTTATTTATTTATTTATTTATTTATTTATTACATTTATACCCCGCCTTTTTTCCTACAAGGAACTCAAGGCGGCTTACATAATCCTCCTCCTCCCCCTCTCCATTTTATCCTCACAACAACCCTGTGAGGTAGGTTAGGCTGAGAGGCAATGACTGGCCCAAAGTCACCCAGTGTTATTGGATTTTAAATGATGTTTTGTTACATTTTTTTGGAAACTGCCTTGTAAAACTGTTTGAAATTAAAAGGCAGGATATAAATATTTTAAACACATTCAAAACAAGTAGCCCATGGGACACCCTGCGCATTACACAGACAGCTTTGGCGCTGAAGCCAACCTGGGCTCCCTGGGCTTTATTCTCAGGCGAGCCCTGTCCATTTGGTCCTGGGGAGCTTCTATCCTCACACCAGCTTGACTCTCAAGCTCTCATCTATATTTTAGCTGCTTATAGGCTTGCTGCAACACACTGCTGCAGACCGCAGCCCTCCAGAGACAAAGTGACTGGGTCCTGTTACTGTGAAACTGTATCACAGGTGGTAGCGTGACAGCCAGACTGCAGGGGCACAGGGCACTCTCAAAGCTCATCACTAATGCAGCAGCGATAATGAAGTAATACAATATCTTTCACTCGGCAAATAAAGGCAAACTAGGCTTCCATTTAAAGGCTTGCACAGATCTGCTGAAGAAATAGGAAAAAACAAATCTGCAGTCCTCGTGGTGACACAGAGAAACCTGCAGTACAGGCAAGCCACACATCTGGATGGAGCATCCAATGAGCTGGAGGAGGCGCTTAAGTCTTCCAATGTTTCCACCCCCTGACCGAGGATGCACTTGGATGGGCAGGACAGAAAAGTAATTTTGTTTTTCGGAAGGAGCCCCGAGCTTCCTGCCTTCCCACTCTACGCTGAACAGCTGGGCTTGCTCAAAGAGGAGCCCGATCAATTTTGCAGGGCCTACCAGTCAGTGTGGGGAGAGTCACTCATGGGCAATATCTGGCTAGCCTGAATGATAATTAGGACAACACTTTGCTTATTTTCTGAAATTAGGTCAACTGTGCTTTTTTCTATTACCCGTATTTTTCCGTCTATAAGACGCTCCCATGTATAAGATGCCCCCCACTGGGCAGTTTCGCAACTGCGCAGGTTCTCTCCTTGGCTTACTTCCGTGTATAAGACGACCCTCAATTTTTAGTCTAACAATTTTAGGAAAAAGTATAGTCTTATACATGGAAAAATACTGTATTTACCAAGGGATCCTATTAGGCAGTGTTCTCCAACCTTGGGTCCCCAGATGTTTTTGGCCTACAACTCCCAGCATGCCCCAGCCAGCTCCGCTGGCTGGGGCATGCTGGGAGTTGTAAGCCAAAAACATCTGGGGATCCAAGGTTGGAGAACACTGCTATAAGGGTTCTGACAGGTTAGAAAGATTAAACAAGTAGAAGGATTAGGTGTGGATTCACCACTGCCTCTGAACTCAAGGCTGATGGTTGGACTACACTGCCAGGTACGTGCATCGGGACTGCCGGCTCCTGTGATGCTGTTACCCTCGCTTTTAATTCCTGAACGTCCCAGGCACAATCCTATCCGATACACAGGACAATGACTCATAAGACCAGGCAGCCTGGCGGCAACATCACACGACCAGGATACTTCCACACACACAGAGGTCTGCGAGTAACTGTAGCTCCCACCTGCCTGTCGTAGTCTGCCTGCTCTGCACAGTGCTTCCAAAGCCCCCTGCCAGGGCACAAAACAGATGTCAGACTATGGAGAGAGGCAAGGCAAGCTCACTCACTGAGTTGGTTCCCAGGACTTGCAGCCTGGGCTCTCCAGACTCCAGCAGCTTGGCCACCATGTGAAGGAAGCTCTCCACAAACGGCTTGATGCTTTGGGAATGGCAAGCCATGAGGAGCTGGTCCAGGGCTTCCATGGCAATGAAGACATATCTGAATTGAAAACAGAGAGAGATAAACAGGAAAGCGGTCCCTACACACCTGCCCCACAACGTTCCTTTTGGCTGGTCTGCACACACACACACACACACACACACATCTGAATAGATTTCATAGATTTCATAGATCATAGAGTTGGAAGGATCCTACAAGGCCATCGAGTCCAACCCCCCTGCTCAATGCAGGAAACTAGAGGAGGGGGTCTCCCATCCAAGTCATCACCAGGCTTGACCCTGCTTAGCTTTCCACGCTCAGACAAGCTGAGCCAGCGTAAGCCACGGCCCAAGGGGAGCAAGAGCCCACCCGCTTCCCGTTCACAAATGTTGTCCTGCCTGCTTGTTGGGGGCGATTCTCATCTGCCGCAGGGAAGGAGGCAAATGGCTGCCCACGACAGGTCGAGTACTGAAACCACGAATACTGTCAGGGTAAAAATAAATATCAAAATTAGGAGGGAGGGAAGAATTTGAGTCCTACCCGTCACGGTGCCTGACGACATCCCTGCTCAGCCTCTCTGCTAAATAGGCACCGATGCGATCAAGCTTCTCTGGGGCAGAGACAGCGTAGAAGGTCAGTTTCTCCATATCGGCTTTGACAAGGCCATCCTAAGCAGGGGAGAATCCCAGACATTTAAATGCAACTGCAACTTCGCAAAGCCCTCTGCAGCATCCGTCCCTCAGTTCCTCCTTCCTCTGCTTTTCAGGGACTGCCTCAACTAACGGGGGGGTTTGGCGGGTGGTAAAGAACTGCACACAGCTTGGCAATTCTCAGCTGGAGAGGTGTGTCTTTTATTTCAGTACCCCGACCAAACATGGTCTTTTGCCATCTGACACAAAGAAGACAGAAACAGGAACATACAAGGAGAGAAAAAATAACAAATGTGTTAAATTATGGACTTTTGTTGAAAGCTGTCTAGAACCCCTCAGAGATAAGGTGGAGAATAAATGTTTTAAAATAAATAAAATAAATCTGAGCCCCACCTTTTTAAAAATAAGCAAGTCTTTGCTGCAGGGGAATGGGGTAGACTTTGCCACATATTTTTAAACGGCGACCTGAGGGCTCTTGCACTTAAGTGGAACAGCTGGAGGGGTACTCTGCTTCTGTATAATAAAAATATTAATATTCAAACTTTTTTTAAAAAAGGTAACAAAATTGTACTGGCTTGGCTCGGGATGAGGGTGGAGGACCTGAGTCACTCATCTTTAGTGATGTCACAGGCACTATTCCGTAGGTGTCTATCATACTTGTGCAGCTATATTCCACACACCATTAACAACTGCAATTGAAGCACTAGAAGGAGGGAGAGAAATTGCATTTCCACAGTGAAAAAAACGGAGCTGACTGGATGATGGGAAAATGCAATACACCATAGAAAGCCCACTAAATTCCCTGCAACAAGCGGCCCTACTCTGTGTGCCTCTATTGCCGGAGGCATGGAGAGAGGCAGTAAGATCAAAGGCCTTCTCTACAGTAGCTCCCATCTCTGGAATTCCCTCTCAAGGAAGGTTCACCTGGTTGACTCCTTTCAGTCATTCAGAAGGCCTGTGCGGCCCTTTATGTGCAGAAAGGCTTTTGGAATTCTGGAGGGTTGGCTCTTGCTGGTTTTCACTGACTGCTGCTTGGGCTGTTGATTTTAGGGCTTGGGATGCGGCTTCCAAGTTGTATTTAAATGCAAGAGCCCACTGAGGCTAGCTTAAGCAGAGTAAACATTTAAAAATAAGATTGAAATAAAATTAAACAAATAAGCATCAATAAAAGTGTGAAAGTCAGATGTGTGTAGATACAGCCATGCCTAGTAATAGTGATATTCACAAGTGGGGGATGCTAAGCCAGAATTTCACAATGACAAAGTCACCAGCCAGCCACCCTTGTAAAGACGTATCTAAAGTGTTGCAGATCCTCACTTACTTTGGGGTCTTCGGGGAATATGTTATCCACCAGGCGCTTGTAACGAGGGCGCAAGGCAGCACAGCAGCAAACTCCTGCAAAAACAAACATGCTCTTATGAGATGGAGGGTTTATTTCAAAAAGGAATCTCAATCTGGAATACCACCAAAAGGGTGATATGCAGCTTCTGATGCATATACACTTTTGTGTGTCTCAGATATGGGGTAGGTTCAAGGATATTAACCATGGTTTTAATGGTGGAAAACAAAGCAGCAACTAGATGCACGTAGTGAGGTACAATAGTAAGAAACTGTGGAGACCAGATATCCTCCCAAGCCTTCCTGACTCTATAGATTTCAGATCATAACACCATGGAGAAAAACATGCTGCTTTAAACCAGTTTCACATCACAAGGGATAGCTTATCCTAACTTAGGAACGTCCCTTAACGTGCTTAAGGACATGCTTCCTAATGGAGAACATGATGCAGCTTTATGCCCATGGATATCTAAACACATGCACTGAGTATGTAGTTGCTGCTTTAACAAAATATTTCAGTGTGCGCACACGCACGCGCACACACACACACACACACACACACTCTATTTGAATCTGCACACAGAATCCAATCACTGCAAGAATACCTGCAGGTATGCGAGGTCAGCATACAAGTTGGAAATATCCTTGGAAATCAAGGAAGCAGTTTCGCATGTACCTAAGCACCCAATCCCCAGAGAGGTTCACCTGGGGCTACAGAATCAAGAAAGCATCTATTCTACCAACCAAATAGGCAGCAAGGCCAATGTTAGTATATACATATGCTAACATGCCAGCAATTAGTCCACACAGTAAGAACATAAATATACCTGGAGAGTATGTGTCTGGGGAAACATGCGCAAGGAAAAAAGCAAGACGACACTTGAAATTATATAACTGCAGTAAAATTAACAACACAATTTACTCCATGTGGAAGTTCTGAGCAGGAGATTCATGTGAACATTTATTTACAATGCATATGATTTTCTTCTAGTAGACTCTTTCAAATAAGGAATAATCAAATGGCATTTTTTAAAGTAATATTGAACTATATGAACTGAAGCATTAAGAAGAGAAGTTTGTACACACAGCTATCTTCCAGACTGTCTGGAGAAAGCTGCACTCTATCTCACCAAAACACTGGAACAGGAGGGGAAGGAAGGGAAGTGCTGAAGAATTCACCTACCGAAACACACACAGGGACCAGGCTCCCATGCAGGATTATAGACATAGGATTTTTCTTGCTCGGCTAGTGGAACTGCCACATATGTCTCCATCCTACTCCTTCCCAGCTTCTGCAATTCTTTGGCTATCCCTGGCCAGTTTCCTGCCTCTTTCCAGCCCAAGGTAAGCAATTCAGGCACAGGCAACAAACGCTTATCTAACTACCCCTGCACATGACATCAACACCAAGGAACCCAACACATGAGAACGCCACATATCCAATTCCATTAAAAATGCCAGGTCCTGGAAAGAAAAGAGGCCGTGTGCCCTCCCCTCCCATGGCCTGGGTCATTGTATCTGACGTGCACGTAACTTAGTCTATCCATTTTGTAATGAGACTCACAACTGGAGAAACAACATTGTTCTAAAGAAAAACACATATAGGACAGCGCAGGGAGAAGCACCATCCCTCGGTAACCATAGTTTTCTGCTTTAAATGCTCATTATTTTTACTTATCTTGGGGGATGGGGATCCCTAGGAACATACAAAGCTGTCTTATACTGAGTCAGACCCTGGGTCAATGTAACCCAGTGTTATCAACACTGACTTGGCAGTGGCTCTCCAGGGTTTTAGGCAGGTTTCTTTCCAGCCTTACCTGGAGAAGTTGGGGATTGAACCTGGGACCTTCTGCCTGCAAAGCTGGTGCTCTACCATTGAGCTATGATCCCTGAGCTACAACCCCAGAAGGTTAGCCCTCAGGAAATTATTATTATATACCACCCTTCGTTATCAAATCACAGGGCCGTCTGCATCTGATGAAGTAGACTCTAGTCCAGTGTTCTCCAACCTTGGGTCCCCAGATGTTTTTGGCCTACAACTCCCAGCATGCCCCAGCTAGCTCTGCTGGCTGGGGCATGCTGGGAGTTGTAGGCCAAAAACATCTGGAGACCCAAGGTTGGAGAACACTGCTCTAGTCCATGAAAGCTTATGCCATAAGGTGCCACAAGACTCCTTGTTGGTTTGGGGATAAAATGTTTCTCTTCGGGCCATTTCACATATTAAGGTAGAACTGGGAACATGAAAAATGTAACATACGCCCAGACATGGCCCTTCCATCAGGTAAACTGAGGCAGCCACCTGAGGTGGCAGATGTGGGGCACCGTTGAGGGCAGGAGACTGGGAGATAGACTAATTTGACCCCTGAGGCACAACCCGGCAGGAAGCTCTCCTGGCACAAGCCCTATTCAAACGAATGGGAGCACTGCCACGTTCTTGCACAGCTCCCCATGGCTTTTAACGAAGCTTGTGCGGGAGAACTTCCATGGGGATTGCGCCACCTCCTAGTTAGTGGGGACGGGGAGTTGCCATTTGGTTTGTGGACTCAGCCACCGAAGTATCTTGGACTGGCCCTGAATAAAGTGCGAGAGACTTTTTCCCGTGTAAGGGTGATCTCGTAGGCAGGGTCGTAGTGGAGTTTTTTGAATTCCACTTTCAGAGACTCTTTGATTTTCAGAAAGGAACAACTAGGTTCCAAGATTGGGTTACTACTTTGAATGCTTTAACTGGAGGTTGGCCTTTCAACAAAGGTTCTATGGGCTTTGAAGAAGCCCGAGTGCAAGGTGAAAGGGAGAAACGTGCTAAGCGAAAGGCACGTCAAACGAATCCTTTACAGGACCATCTTCCATCTGGTAACCTGTATCCTCATTGTGGGAAGCTGTGTGGATCTAGAATTGGCCTCCACAGTCACTTACGGACCCATCGATAGAGTCTACACAATTTTATACAATTTCCTCTTTATATTTATCCTGGAAGACAATCTTACTCGGTCACGAGCGATCGCCTACTACAAGGTGGCAGTGACAGGAATGGCACTGGCCCACCCACAGCTGAAGTGCTTAATTTTCTTGCATAAAGCAAAAATAAATCTAACATAATTCTGTGCAGCAATATATGCCATTAAAATGAGATATCCATTCTAATCCAGCCACCAACATTGCTGCAGGAGGATTATGCTGCTGTGAGGACAGGCAGTTCAGCTTGACGGCAAAAGTTCTAACACTGGGCAACCACACACAATAACCAGCAACAGCAGCAGCCAGTTACCCCCCCCCCCCAAAATGAGATTAAAGGCACAATCCTATGCATGTTTAGACAGAAAAAAGTCCTACCACTTGCTGCATTCCCCAGTCAGCCATGCTGGCAAGGGCATGCTGGAAGTTGTAGGCCTTTTTTCTGTCTAAACATGCATAGGATTGTACCCTAAAATACCCTGGCACAGCCGTCCCCAACCTGGCGCTTTCCAAATGTGCCACGCTGACTGAGGCATGCTGGGACTTGCAGCCCAATGTATCTGGATGGCACCAGTTTGGGAATAGGTGCCCTGGCATTTTGAAAAACTGAAATCTTTTAACCAGCAGGGCCTCAGAGGTATTGCAGAGATCTTGAGTTGGGCCCTATACAGTTTTCTCCTTGCAGGGTCCATCATGATTACATCTACCCCTGAAGGACCAGGTCCGCAGCTTGGGGGTCATTCTAGACTCCCAGTTGTCCATGGAGGCTCAGGTGGCAGCTGTGAGCCGGGCAGCGCTGTATCAACTCCATCTGATACGGCAGCTGCGCCCCTACCTTCCTAATCACCTGCTCCCATCAGTGGTTCATGCCTTGGTCTCCTCTCGCCTAGACTACTGTAATGCGCTCTACGTGGGGTTACCCTTGGAGACGGTTCGGAAGCTGCAGCTGGTACAGACCGCGGCGGCTCGCCTGGTTAAAGGCAGCCGCCGGCGGGATCACATCACGCCAGTGCTGAAGGATTTGCACTGGCTACCAGTTGCTTGCCGAGCCGAATTCAAGGTGTTGGTTGTGACCTTTAAAACTCTATACGGCTCTGGTCCAGTTTATCTCAAGGAGCGTCTCCAGCAACACCAAGTGGGCCGCTCAACAAGATCTGCCACGGATGGCCTTCTCCTTGTCCCTTCAGCCAGAGCAGCTAGACTGGTGGGGAAGAGGAAGAGGGCCTTTTCTGTGGCGGCCCCCGTACTGTGGAACTCTCTCCCGAGTGACCTCCGCCATGCCCCCTCTCTGATGAGCTTCCGTCGTTCATTAAAAACCTGGTTGTTCAGGCGGGAATATGGGGTGGGTTAAGATTTTAAAATTTTTATATTGTTTTAATATATTTTATTGTATTTATGTATTTTATTGTGTGTACATCGCCCAGGGTGGCCGGTTGCCGGCCAGATGGGCAATAAATAAATATTAATAATAATAATAATAATAATGATTATTACAATCTGTAGAGACATCTTCCACACAGGAGCCCCAAGAACAGGGAAGGCACAAGAGCAAGCACATCCAGACCAGTAATGCACAAGTATGCATTTAAGCAGGGGATTAGCACTACTCTTGAACTGAGAGACATGGATAGAATATACTTACATTACATGCATGTTTAAATTTTGGTTACAATTTTTGATATGGCAGAAGAGCTCACGGCATTTTATTTTTATTTTTTTATTTATTAATTATATTTTTAATCCATCCAGTAACTAACATTCTCTGGGAGGATTACAAACAGCACTAAAAGACTAAAATATCATACAAATGGTTAAAAAATATAAAATACAATGCAAATATTTAAAAGAATAAAATATAAAACGAAATGAACAGCTCAGGAATAGATAAAAATAGCCATAAAAATCTCTAACATGCTTGGCAGAAAAGAAAGGTCCTTGCCTGATGCTGAAAAGATAACAATGTAGGCGCCAGGCAAACCTCTTTGGGTAGGGCATTCCATAAGCGGGGTGCCACCACTGAGAAGGCCCTCTCTTTTCCTAGCCACCAGCCTAACTTCCTTCAGCGGGGACACCTGGAGAGGGCCTCCAAAGATGGCCTAAGGGTCTGAACAGGTACATACAGGAGGAAACACTCCTTTAGATACATCCATGCAAGCAACCTCCAAATGTCATTCAACTAGTTTAACATTCACTTTAGCAACACTCCAGCCTTGCACATTTCCATATGACAGCCTTCCTCAACAAGGTGTCCCCCAGATATGTTGGACTACAACTCCTGGAATACCCCAGCCAGCATAGGAGTTGTAATCCAACACATCTGGAGGGCACCAGGTTGGGGAAAGCTTGCATATCTTGTATTTGCTATGCATTCAATGTCACATTGGGTTTTTTTTCCACTGAAAGATCTCATTCACTCTCAAGCAGGAGTGACACTGAATAACTACTACCCTCAATAAAAGGAATGCATCATTCACTCGAAAAGTGCACTTGTAATAAGAGATAGTCAAGGACAGGCAAGACACCGTGCCACTACAGAAGCAAAGGCTATGGGACTCACACACACACACACTATATCTGTGATGCTTCAAGTGAGATCGAGGCTTCACACACATAAAGCCGTTCAGGAATGTATGAACAGAAAAGCACTTACAGTATATTTCTAAGTCAGTCTGTCCACTTAGAGAAGGCATTTTAAAAAAGGATGCCACGTAGTTTAAATAATGTCCTCTCTTTCAAAAGAGAGGCAATCTTTTTCTTTTCCTTTTTTTTTGTAGGCCAGAGCTTCTGAATAACTCAGAAATTCAATGTTTTTAAACAAGGGGAAATATTGATTTGGCGGGGGCACACAGATCCTATATTCGACATGTAAGAAATATAGGAAAATATGATCTTGACCAGTAATTATCACAATGGATTTCCAATTTCTGTACGAATTTAATTATCAAAGTCACATATAAAGATTGATTATGATTTTGGATGACAGCACTAATTGCATAGCAGTCCATATCCTTCATCAGGCTTTTGTTTAAATGAGGATATTTATTTCCTGACTTCTCTCATTAGTATGTATTAGCCATCCTTTAACGAAAAGCAATAATTTTATTGTCTAAGTATTATTACATTTTAAAACATTCACATTTTAAGCTTGCATTGGAGCTGCGGTAAAAAAAAAACCCACCCGCCACACGGTTACAAAGCAGCTTACGACTCAACCCCACTCCCCACTAAAAATTTTATAACTGCTGGAAGTCTTTGCAATAGCAGTTAATATCAAAGTCCAATTTTTTGCACATTTCTGGATAAAAAATGAGGGTGACTGCCACAGCGTTGAGGGCTTCATTTTCAAAGATGCACCGCACTGGCCACATTCGGCCCGTTTTTCCAGAAGAGATTTCTTGCCAAGGACTGGATCTTAAATTCAAGATCTTACGTTTCTCACCACACATTACTAACAGGTTGCCATACTTACTGCCAGGCATTGTTAATGTGCAGTTTGACTTCTACTTTCCACCATGTGATAAACTGCAAGGAAAAAAAAGAAAGATGCCACGTCAAAGCCATTTAACTGGGCCTCACAATTAACTCCTGCTGCAGGCTCAATGGAGGGAAAGCAAGATCCCATGGAGGATAACACCACAGAGCTAGCCACTCAGCAGCCCCCTACCCAGGGCTGTGGAGTCGGAGTCGAAGGAAATTTTGGGTACCTGGAGTCGGAGTCGGCAAACAATGCACCGACTCCCGACTCCTACTGAAATTTAGATTGGAGATTTTAAAAAAAGCAGTTTAAATGTCCCAATTCACAAAAGTTATAATTAATTACTTCTCTACTGTAAGAATAAAGACCAATGGCATCAGTGCCTCACGTAACCGCAAAACGAACACGTTAAGTGACCGTGAAGAAGCATGCCTTTCATGTGCTTCACTATATGGCACCAACGCACAATTGGAGCGGCAATACTTATACTTTCCATAGTGTTGTGTTCTGCTGTTACAGGGAATGCAGCGCCCATGGGTAACCTAGCCTCTCACTGATAAGGGATTAAGTAAATATGTTTTCTGCAGGACTAGAGACACTTGTATAAGTGAAGGGAATGGAGGGTCAATAGTTCAAGACTGAAGCTGTAAACCATTGGAAAAACTGCTGTCATTCAGCTAAGTCTATAAAAACTTGTAAACTCCGATTGTTAGCTTAAACTTTAAACATGACTATGGGATTCTACTAGGGAAATCATGTTTTATAATAAATGCCCCTCCTGGATCCTCCCACTGCCCTATCTTCAGCAGCAGATCAGCACACAAAAAGGAGAAGGCAGCAGCTTCTGCCCAACTACCTCGCATATTAATTAATTAATTAGCATATTAATACAGAGGAGTCGGAAGTACAAAAAACTGAGGAGTCGGGAGTCGGAACATTTATCTACCGACTCCACAGCCCTGCCCCTACCCCCAAAATCTATCCAGCCACTGGTCCACAGGCCTGGCGTGGCACTTTTTCACACCCTCACGGCAGATTACTGGCTCCATTGTCTGCCTGCTGCACACTAATGCAGCCACGCTGGCTGGACTGGGACCTTTAAGGGGCATCTTGCCTGATGCCAAAGATCCAGGACCTAACACAGTGTTCTCTAACCTTGGAGAACACTGATCTAACAGATGAGCCATCCTTCTTTTAAAGCCTGGAGAGAACACAGCAGGGGAGCCTGCAGTGAGCAATTTGCACAGAACTTTGAGCTGCTGTTCTCCATCCCTTAGTCCTGCATGCAATACCAGCTTTCTGCTGGTGGCTTTCTTCTCACCAATCTTCAGTGCTTAAAATTACTATTAATTATATAACCATTGTATTCACAAATTGAGGCTGAGAGCAACATGTCCAAGGCTGCACAATGAATACGCAGTGGAGCTGGAACTCAAACCTGCACTCCCTAATCCCAATTTTTTTTCTCTTATGACTACAGAGACAAGTCTGCATCAGAGTCAAAAGGGCAACCAGGAACATTAACAATGAGGAAAACCCAAGGAAACGTTAAAACCACCACAAACTCCTGGTCACTTATGAAAAGATTTGTTAGGATAACAGGAAATGTAGGATAAAGGAATAGATTATAGGTGATGCAATCTCTGTAATGTAATAAAGGGTACTGATGATATAATGCATTTAATGCATTCTCACATTGCTTTATCGTTTATTGATGTGTTATTTGTAAAAAAAAAAAATCAATAAAAACTGCTTTAAAAAGAGAGAGAGAGACAAGTCTGCAAATGTAATGGCTGGTTCTGACAAAATCTCAATAACCAGAAGGGGGCTGAGCAGGGTGGACACCCATGTCCTGCATAGCTCCCTCCTTTCTCCCATTGCTAGCAGGAGCAGAACAAGGTTGCAGAATGAGGCACACTTATCTGGTGACTAAGACCCACTGAGGAATTTCAGTGAAAATTTTGTATCCTGCCCTTCAATCAGAATTAGCAGGGTAATAAAATAAAGAGTCAAACACTGCACCACAATGATACCAGAGTGGGCGCCAGGCAAGCCTCTTTGGGGAGTGCACTCCAAAGTCAGAACATCATTACTGAAAAGGCCCCTTCCCCAGTAACCACCCACTGCACCTTGGAAGGTGGGGGAACCTGGGAGGAGCGTTTCTGATGAAAATCTCATAGGCACGAGGGGAGGGGAGACAGGCAGTGCATCCAGCACTTACTCTGACATTCCACTCTTCCTTGGAGGAGCTCAGACCAGCTTACATTGGGTACCCAGGCAGCCTTCCCTTCCTGGCAGTTTACAGGGCAAACCAGCTTAGCTTCTATGTGCCCTCCAGCCATTCCACATGTGGCAATGCTAGGCACACACATATGACAGCAAGCCCCAACAGATTTAGTAGGACTTATATCCAAGTAAACATGCATGGAACAGGCTACACAAATCTGAACCAGGCCAAAATTATGCATGGTGTGGAGAAAGCGGACCGGGAGACATTTTTCTTCCTCTTCAGAATACTAGAACCCAAGGGGGTCACATCCCATGAAGCTGGTTGGTGGGAGGTTCAGGACAGATTAAAGGAAGTCCTTCTTCACACAGTGCGGAGTTAAACTATGGAATTCACTTCCACAAGATGTAGTGATGGGCACCAATCTGGACAGCTTTAAAAGGGGATTGGACAAATTCACGGAGAAGGCTATCCATGGCTACTAGTCCTGACTGGCTATGTGCTACTTCCAGGATCAGAGGCACTATGCCTATGTGCACCAGTTGCTGGGGAACATGGGTGGGAGGGTGCTGCTTGCACTCATGTCCTGCTTGTGGGTTTCCCGTGGGCAGCTGGTTGGCCATTGTGTGACCAGAATGCTGGACTAGAGGGACCCTTGGTCGCTTCCTATGTTCTTATGCTTCATTCTATTAGAACAGAGAAATTGCACAGATTTAGGGTATCATTGTCCAAGTCCTAGAAATCTGATTTTTTTTAAATGCATTAATTTTAAAAATTAGTAATTTGAAACTTGTCAATATTAAATTTAGTTATTAGTAAGTGTTAGTGTGTTGTTTAAAGAATTTTTGTGGAAAGCCTAGCAGAGAAGACACTTTACCTCACATTCACACACACTGCATGCATGCATGATCTCCGCCCAGGGCTCAAGAGCCCTTTCCAGCAGCACATTTTTACATATTGATGGTCTTCCCCAAAGCACTCTCAATGGGTTGCCAAGCGGAGGAATTGAGGGGGGGGGGTGAGGGAGGAGGTAAAAGTAGAAACCCGGACTCTGCTGGTTGTTGGAAATGGGTGCAGCGAAGCTCAGGCCAGCCCAGACATTCAACCCCCAGGCAGGCTGCCTGGGTACGCTACTGTAAATCCGTTCAATTTGCTAGTTTCTAGACTAGGTTAGGTTCTTTAATGTCAGCTTAGATTAGTTTAGACTCTCTATTGTTTTCTAGTTCAGATTGTGTGTAACAAAAATACACTTTCTTGTCAATTTCACTTCCCTAATCTCTACCCAATGAGAACAAGTTCTTTTCTTGGTGGAACAAGTTGTGAAGAGCCCGTTAAGCAATTTACAATGACTATTTTCCAAAATAGTTAAAAGTCAGATTTACAGATCCTTCCTGCCCTGAACACACTTTCCCCATGAATAAAACCCACATTCTGCTATGAGCTTCCTGTGAAACCATCAGAAATGCTGTCATTCCATAAGGTCATTTTATTTCACACAATCCTAGAACTCCACCATGCACCATACAAGGGCCGCGGGATCTGCACTGTCTCCCAAAGCTCTACCATAGCTCTGGCGGGTACCCTGTGGAGAAGCTGCAGATTCTGGCACGCAGTCTCTGCCCCTCAATGCGGTGTCGCTGCTACAGAAAGACAGACCCACCTTGAGAGGACACAGTCTCGTAGTGCGCCATTCCTCAGTGAAGCGGGAAGACACAGAATTACGCAGTCAAGGACACAGTCCTAGAGGCAGCATCATTCCAAACTCCAAATGCTGCAAAATTGTTGATTGCCTTTGCTGTGATTGCAGTGCCTGCAAGCCCAAGAGCCTTTTCTAATTTAGTTGTGCACCGGTTGGAGGGTGGGGAAAAATCATGACTGAAAACGATTTTCAGTTCCAAAGAGCCACCTTTATTTAGGGCTAAATATTTCTAATCCAGACACCAGAATTTTCCAGCCTTGAATTGGGGCAAATGCCATGTGGTCAGTGAAGACAAAGTACCAACCTCAAATATTTTAGAGTGAAAGCATTATTTCATGAATTACTTTACGAAAGAAAATGCTGGTGTCCATGCAATATGTCCATTTCTCCTTAATAAGCTTGCAAGGATCTATTTATACCATCAGCAACAGGACTTGCCTGGAGATGCACTGATCCTCCAGAGAAGAGCTATCCCTTGGGGATGGTTCATTATTGCACTCTCTAGAGAAACCCTGAGCAATACCCAGATAATACATCATGCTCTGTTAGAACTTCACCAGGATACAGGGCTACTGTGAAGTGTAACAGGCAGGACGGAGGGGGGGGGGGGTTGAGCTCCCAATATTTTTTAAGTGAAAGATTATGATAATCTTTAAGTATAGGTGACAAATGCCTGTTCTTTAGGACTTAAAAGGAACCCACTGGAGGTGAGAAACATTCTATAGAGCTGGAAGCTGTTCCACAAGGCGGTTCTTATCAGTTTTACCTCTCAGCCCTTTTTTCAGCAACAAAAGTTGCAAAAAAAAAAAAAAGAAGAAAGAAAAAAAAAGAAAGTGACAAAAGGATCGTTTTCATTCACCCATTCAATAAATGCATGCTCATGGGCAAGACGGGAATCCTAATCCACATTGTGAGCCCGGAACCAGGGAGTTGTGCCACACTAAGGGACACCCGAGGACGGGGCAAGTTGCTGCACAGCACGAGAGCAGCTCCTGGCGAGCGGCGGCGGCCGCGCTGGGCGGCGGGCAGGCGGGGGTCGGCCTCCTTCCTTGCCCCAACCCCGGGTGGGTTCGCCAGGCAAACAACGGCAGCGCCGTCGGCAGCCCCTCGCCCCCTTAAGAGCACCGGGCCGGCCCTCTAGGGTAGGCGAGGGCTGAGCAGAGGAGCACCCGCTGCAGCTACTGCTGCTGCCGCGGGGAAGGGCAGGCTCAGGCGGCCCCCGAAAGAGGCGGGGCGAGGGGGGGAGGGCGAAGGCCGGGGCGCCCCTCCCGCGAAGGGAAGCCGGGGCTGCAGGCTCGGGAGGGGCGCCTCGACCCGCCCGGGGTTCCTGCTTACTGTAACTCGGCCGGGGCCCCTCCGGACCGTCTGGACTGCAACTCCCATCCGCCTCAGCCGAGCCGGCCATGGGAGTTGTAGTCCAAAGCCGCGAGGGGAAGGCGGCATTCGCGGCAGAGCAGCGAGCCCACGTGGGGGAGAAGCGGCAGCCGCACGTGGGGGGGGGGCGGCTCGGATGAACAGCCCCCCCACACACCCCGGAATCTGAATGAAGCCCCCCCCATGTGGGGTTGCCCCCCCCCGCCCGGCAGGCGAGGAAGGCCGCCTCTCCTTGCCCCGCCACACCCGCTCGGTGCGCCGGGGGGGTCCGGGAGGCACGCCTCCCACCTAAGGGCTCTACCCCACAGTATGGGGGGGGGTCTATGAGGGGCGCTTCTTTCATGGGAGGGGGAGACGCTCCCCTTTCATGGGAGGGGAGGGTTCATTTTCCCTCTTCTCGCCCCCGCCCCTTCCAAATGCTCAGCTTCCTCTTCTCGCCCCCCCCCCAATTTCCCTCGCCCCTCAGCCGCACCGCGGAGCCACACACAGCCCCCCCCCCCCGCGCCAGCTCACCTCCGCCGCCTCAGCGCAACCGCCGCCATCTTGCCCGCCCGCTTCTCGCGCAGCCTTACGAAAGCTCGGCGGTGGGCGCGGTGCATTGTGGGCGTTGTAGTCCTCCCTCGCCCGATGGAGGCTCAGCCGTCCGAACCGAGCCTCCGGCCGGCGCCGCCACGCCTTGCCGGGCGCAAACGGCATCTTCCCGTTCTTTCTATCCCCCTGGCATAGTCTTTCTTCCCAAATCAATGTATGAGCCGCTTTTCAGCCCGAGTAGGACCCCCCCGCCCCAAAGCGGCCACTGAAACTTACACCAACGTAAAAGCCTATAAAAACTTTCAAGAACAATTTGAAAGCGTTAAAACATCACCCACAGCAGAATTAAGATCAGGCGCGGGGAGCGAATACATTTAGGGCTCAAGGCTACCATGTTTAGACAGAAAAAAAGCCCTACAACTCGCAGCAGCTGTCTGGGGCATGCTGAGAGTTGTAGGACTCTTTTCTGTCTAAACATACATGCATAGGACTGCACCCTTCAAAAAAGCCATAAGGAACAAAAAGCTTTAACAGCCTGCCCAATACTGAACAGAGAAGGGGCCAGCCCAGCGTCCTTTGGGAGAGCGTTCTGCAGGTGAGGTGCCACCACAGAAAAGGCCCCGTCCTGCATTCCCACCAAACTAGTTTCTAGGACACCATGAGCAACTGACACTCCTCACAGTGGGGAAGCCTCAGCAAAATCTCTTAACTGTCCTTTGCTAAAGAGAGCCAGGAGAACAGAAGTGGGGGGGGGTGTTTTGCAGGCTTATGGCTGACACAGAACTCTTTGGCAACAGCACAAAAGAGCTAGCTGCTGGTCTGGCTCCAGAGCAGCGGACCGTTGAGGAACCATCATTCCGTGGTAGAGCACCCGCTTTGCACACAAAAGGTTCTGGGTTCAGTTGGACTGAACAAGAGACTCCTGTCTGAAGGGTATAACTTGTTCAAAAGGAACTTGTTCAAAAGGAACAGAAGCAACAGAAAGGGAGGTGGAGTTGCGCTGTATGTTAAAGATACATTTCTCTGCACAGAGATACAGGAAGAGGAGCTTGGCAGCCCCATTGAGAGCATCTGGGTTAAAATAAAGGGGGCAAAGAATAAAACGAACATGGCAGTTGGAGTCTACTACCGACCACCCAATCAAGGAGAAGACGAGGATGAAACTTTTGAAAAGCAAATTGCCATTGTTTCAAGGAGGCATGATGTGGTAGTAATGGGGGACTTCAATTTCCCTGATATCTGTTGGGAGACTTATTCAGCCAAGCATGGCCCCTCCAAGAAATTCCTGAGTTGTGCTGCTGATAACTTCCTCCTACAGAAAGTGGAGGAAGGAACTAGAGGAGCGGCTATCCTTGACCTGATTCTAACCAACAGAGACGAGTTAGTGGATAAAGTGGCAGTTTCGGGAACTCTGGGGGAAAGTGACCATGTTATACTTGAGTTCTTGATTCTAAGGGGAGCAAAAGCTGAGTGTAGCCAAACACGTAGTACCCTGGATTTTAGGAAAGCCAATTTTAACAAACTCAGAACAATGATAAGTGAGGTCCCATGGCAAGCGACTCTAATGAGTAAAGGAGCCCAGGATGGGTGGGAGTTTTTAAAAAAGGAAATTTTAAAGGCACAATTGCAAACAATTCCCACAAGGAGAAAAGGCAGAGGGCAACAGAAGAAGCCAATGTGGCTTCACAATAAACTCAAAGATGACCTGAAAACAAAAAAGGACACGTATAGGAAGTGGAAGGAAGGACAGGCTACAAGGGAAGAGTACAGGCAGGTAGCACAGAACTGCAGGAATAGTGTCAGGAAGACTAAAGCTGAGAATGAGCTAAGGTTAGCGAGGGATGCTAAAAACAACAAGAAAGCTTTCTTCAGATACGTGCATAGTAAAAGACAGAGGAAAGAAATGGTGGTTCAACTACGCGATGAGGATGGCAAATTGATAATAAAAGACAAGGAAAAGGCAGAAGTGTTCAATTCCTACTTTGGCTCAGTCTTCTCCCAAAAGAGGGTCTATGACCCCCCTGGCAAACCTGAAGAGCAGATTGAAGGGGCAGGATTGCAGCTTGAGATTGATAGGCAAATGGTCAAGGAGCACCTGATTACTCTGAATGAGTTTAAATCTCCAGGGCCTGATGAGCTGCATCCTAGAGTAATAAAGGAACTGGCAGAAGAACTCTCAGAACCACTGTCTATTATCTTTGAGAAATCATGGAGGACAGGTGAAGTGCCAGACTACTGGAGGAGGGCAAATGTTGTTCCCATCTTCAAAAAGGGCAAGAAGGAGGAACCTGGGAACTATAGGCCAGTCAGTCTGACATCAATCCCTGGGAAAATTTTGGAGCAGATTATAAAGAAGTCAGTCTGCAAGCACCTTGAAAGCAATGCAGTGATTACTACAAGCCAGCATGGATTTGTCAAGAACAAATCCTGCCAGACTAATCTGATCTCATTTTTTGATCGGGTAACCTCCCTTGTGGACTGTGGGAATGCTGTGGATATAATATACCTGGACTTCAGCAAAGCTTTCGACAAAGTGCCTCATGATATCCTGATTAGCAAGCTAGCTAAAAGTGGGCTAGATGGAACAACTATCAGGTGGATCCACAATTGGCTACAGAACCGGACTCAAAGGGTGCTTATCAATGGTTCCTTCTCAAACTGGGGAGAGGTAACGAGCGGGGTACCACAGGGCTCGGTCCTGGGCCCGGTGATCTTCAACATTTTTATTAATGACTTGGATGAGGAGGTGCAGGGAATGCTTATCAAATTTGCAGATGACACAAAGTTGGGTGGAACAGCTAATACTCTGGAAGAAAGAAACAAAATTCAAGGAGATCTCTCGATAGGCTGGAGCGCTGGGCCGAAAACAACAGAATGAAATTTAATAGGGATAAATGCCAAGTGCTGCACCTAGGGAGAGGAAACCAGATGCAGAGTTACAGAATGGGGGACTGTGGAGCTTTTGGGGTTCCTACATACGCACACAAGACTAAAGACTTGTGCTTCATGAGAAGACTATGCTTCATGAGGAGGATTTCCTTTTGTCTTGAACAGTCATCTGCAGTTTAAAGAATGTCCCCTGTCCCTAATTGCCACCCCTAAACCATCCCAAACCTTTGAATATTTTGAGTATTATTGACTCCCATCCTAAACCTTTTGAGTATTTTAGATGTTCTCTCAGTCAAATAGCAATCAGCCTGACCGGTGCCTTACCCTTCACCCATGACCCCTTCATGCTCATCGGTCAGCGTGTCTCTGCGGAAGGGCAGCACCACCAGTCGCGTGCCATAGATGAGCATCACTGCACAGCGCCCGTCTGGGTCCACCCGCACTTTAGGGATGTGGACGTTCTGCACAAAGCCATCCTGAGCGAGAGACAGAGCAAGCCATGAGCCCCGGAGAGCGCAGCATAGATCGAGCACTGGGCCCTTCCTTCTTCTAGGGTTTCGTGCTCCTTTAAGTCTGGCATACATGCCACTTCTCAACCCATGCAGGTTACCCAATTGTTACAACACAGTCTGGCTAGCCCAGTGTTCTCCAACCTTGGGTCCCCAGATGTTTTTGGCCTACAGCTCCCAGCATGCCCCAGCCAGCATAGCTGAGGCATGCTGGGAGTTGTAGGCCAAAAACATCTGGGCTAGAGCATGGAGTTGCGATGGATTTAAGAAGGAGAGGCCTTGGTTGTGCCCACTGGGAAAAGGTACAGATACCATTCTAAGTGCTAGCAGCGGTGCCCTGTGCCACACTCCATTTTGACCACATAGGTCTGAGTGCCTCTCTGCTTTGGTCGCTTGCAGCTTCTCACCTTTAATGGCGGCTGCTTTGAATGTCATCAAATGACAAGATCAGGGCAGCGCGGGGAAGAATAGGCACAAGGGAATTTCTTAGTGATGCGAGAGGCCTGCCAGCGTCCCTTGACTTTTAGGAGGATGAACAGGGAGCTCCTCCCACAGTGGCTTTTGAAATTGAACTGCAAACCCTCAGGTACATACCCGCAGCTCCGGCTCCTCAAAGTAATGAAGGGAAAGTGTTTTCAGGTCATGGGTGCCAGGATCATACTCCACCACCGAGAGCTAGGAGGCAAGAAAAGGGAATTACAGGGAAGGGCATCTGCTCCGAATTTCCCTTTTCTTCAATGGAAAATTATAAATATGAACATGACCGACACTGAAACCTTGAGAGGGGAAGACTTGAAATCTGAATAATTACCTCCCTCCCTTATTTTTAGATCCTATGGTGGAATGGCTGGCTGAAATAGAATGGAATGACCTGATTCTACTGCTTCTTGGCTTATTGTTACCTTGTTCTATACTGTTTTAATATTGACATGACCTACTTCCCAATGTGCACCGTCTACTCTTCTATTGCCCTCCCCCCCAAAAAATGCAAACTATTTTTAGCTGTGGCAGAAATACACAATGGACTCAGAGTTCCCCGGTACCCTCTCCTCACAATAGTCTGGAAAGCTGGCTGAAAAGGGGCTCAGATTCCACTGAGCCCAAGAACTCATTTTGTTGTGTGTTGTGCCAAGTGAAACTGCCATCAGGAGCTAGTTACAGGTAGAGAAGCCAGAGGTCCCAAGGAAAGGCTCTGTGGGCCACCCATCAAGGCTCCACACCCCCTCCACCTATTCTAAACAAGATCCGCAGCTCTCCCTGAAGGCTGTAGGAAGATTTGGGGCTCAACAAGGTGGGCCACAGCTGCTCCTCCCACCACATCACACATACACACACACCCACGCACATATTACATGGCACAGCTCTTCCAGAAACCTGCCCATCTATTCCTCCTTCCCCATATGGCAACTTACCTTGGCATCCTTAAAGCTAAGCAGGAGGGCATCTCTCTTGGCTCCCGCAAGCTGCACGCTGGCCATGGACATGACATTGCCAAAGAAAGAGAAGGCAGCCAGCAGCTCAAGTTTCTCCTTGTGACCTTTGCCCTCTGTGCAGGATAGCAAATTAGAAAATGACATAAGAGAGCCAAAGTTGGTGCTGAAGTTGGAGACACACAGTGCTGATCTAGCCCCTTCTTCTCAGCCCCCTTCCTACAATGGAGTCTTCTCTGCCCGGAAGAAGCCTCCCAAAACTTTCAGCTTGTGTCTTCCTGTTTGAACTCTATCGACCTGGAGTTCAACTCCAACACCAGCCTGAGATTATGACAGTTGTACTCCAGGTGAAGGCCCTCCCCCTGCAGGGCGTTGGGGGGGGGGAGCTGTTCTGTGGAAGTCTGTACACTGGACCTGCCCCATGTCTGCCTTTGCCCTTCAGTGCTCCAGCCCCAGCCCCTCTCTAACCAATCAATACTGAGAAGGCGGATGCCACATAGAAAACTACTGGTTGGTGCATTTGGAAACCAAAGGCAGTAAAGAATACGGCCTTGCTGTCCCTTTCCACATTCCCTGACTGCAGAGGAAGAAGTGAATGTATGGAACTGCTATTAGCCACTGGTTCATCTATCCCAATACTGTCTTCTCTGAGTGGCTCTCCCAGGGCCTCAGGCAGAGATCTTTCCAAAGCCTACTGCCCAAGTTCCTCTTAATGGAAGATGCCAGGGCCTGAACCTGAGACTGACCTCTGCCTGCAAAGCATGTGCTCCGCCACTGAGCTCCAGCCCCGGAACTGAGCTGCAATTGGTGACAAACATGAGGGCCCGGTACCAAGCCTCCTAAGAGATCTCTTGGTTGCTTAAGAGAGCAGGTGAGCCCAGAGGCAGCTCCTCAGCTTCAGCAGAGAGAGGCCTTGATCCCAGAGAGCTGGCACTGGCAGCAAACAATTGACTACGGTCCCAAGACACCTGGGAGTGCCTGCCAGGCAAGGAAATCTCCGGCCCCGGGGACTGCAGCAGTGGCTCCCTTCACGGGCTCGAGACAGAGCCTGAGCATGGGGCTGCGTTATCGGAGAGCGGCTATCCCTTACCGTAGCCTCCCGACCACACCGCTTCTTTTCCGGGAGTCCAGCATGCACCACCACCCGCAGCCCAGACCAACCGCGTTCCCGTCCACTCACCTGTGATCCTGTCATTTTTGGTTGCGGTCTAGAAGAGAAGCAGAGGAACACCGTCAGTCCTTGCAGTCACACTGCACCAGCTGCACAGACCTGCTCAGATGGCTGCCGTTCCCCCCCCCGCCCCACCCTCTCCACGGCAGAATGCCAAGGCAGCACCAGCATCTGCCTCAAAGTGATACTAACACTTCAGGGGGAAAGGAAGGAGCAGCAAATCTCACTGCAGAAACAGGGGGCTCATCCTGCCTCCAGAACTGCGCACCCCTCATATTCTGCACTAGTATGAATGCATCTTGACACCCATCTCCCCATCTCAGATCATTCCATGGCTCTGAAGCCCATCTCTCAGTCTGTGCCTTTGCAGCTTCAGGTCTCCCCCAGCCTCTGCACTGACCACCTACTGATGCTTCTCAGTTCTAACATTCAGTTGCACTCTCCAGCTTTGGATGGATGAGACACCCCTCCTAGGGAACAGGCTCAGCATGTTTCAGAGCTTCCCCAAAGGATGACACATTCAGTTCCTTCTAAAAACAGTGTGTCAGCAAATCCATCCTACAGTGGCAGAACTGCTCTTTCCTGGAGCCTCTGCAAAAGCAAAATTAATTCTAGAATAGACACCAGGATCACCGTCTGGCACAAAAGCTGGAGGGGTGCAGGGCATGTATGTCTGTGTGTGAAAGAAACTTTATGGGGTGGGGGTGGACAGAGACGAACAGCCACTTCCAGTCCCCACAGACACCCTCTTTGCTAATGCATTTTAGCAATGGCTGGAATACCACAGAAGAATCCATGCTTTGAGTGAACATCAGTCATTAGTGACACCAATAAAGAGCAGCCATTTCTCCCAGTTCCAGGCACATCTGGTTGCACAATCCTGCAGGGCATGCTCCCTTGGGAAGCTGGAATCATGCAAATGACCACTTAACCCAGTGTTCTCCAACCTTGGGTCCCCAGATGTTTTTGGCCTACAACTCCCAGCACAATAATAAAATAGAGGTTAAAAACAAAATCTTAATGGAAACATATAATAAAAGCAGGATCCATAAAAACAAAACAGTAAAAGAAGCAGGCAGCATACAACCAATTAAAAACCCCTTCAGCCGCATCCCAGCTTGCATGCCAAAGGCGTCCTTGAATGGTTGCCTGCCTGCGGAAGGACATCAAAGAGGAAACCAACCCTGCCTCCCTCAGCAGGGAGTTCCACAGCCTGGGAGTGGCCCCGAGGAGGCCCCCTTTCTGGTCACCACCAAACGTGCCTCTGATGGCAGTGGGACTGAGAGAAGGTCCACCCCCAAAGATATTCAAGCCTGGGCACTTAAAACCTGGGCCACTTTACAAGTGAAGGTGGAGCATTTGTACCATTTGGTTAGGGCTGGCCCAAGACATTTTGCTGCCTGAGGTGAAGCACCCACCCACCCCCAATTCCATGTATGGAAGAACCTGAGTGGGCTGGCGGTTGAATCTTACTTCAAAACTGCTGAGGCAACGGTATCCTCCACCACACCTGCGGGGAGCAAGCTAGCTTAGGCGACGCAAGCCTGGATCAGACCATACATCTAGTCCAGCATCCTGTTCACACAGTGGCCAAAAAGCTTCTCACAGGAAACCCACAAACAGGACATGGGTGCAACAGCACCTTCCTGCCCATGTTCCCCAGCAACTGGCGTACATAGGCATACTGCCTCTGATAGTGGAGGAAGCATATAACCAATCAGGACTAGTAGCCATTGATAGCCTTCTCCTCCATGAATTTGTCCAATCCCCCTTTAAAGCTGTCCAAATTGATGGCCATCACTACATCTGGTTAATAAAAGCCTCATCTGGAAGGAGCCCAGGATGCTGCTAGAGTTGCAGAAATAGACTTTATTTGCCTTCATTATACGCCTCGCACTAGCCCCACCAACAGGGGAACAAAGTTATAATCTCGGCTATTTCAGGAGGTGTGTGATATTTAAAAACAAAGAAAGTGCGATGGTCAGTCTGATGGGCTAGTTGAGCACCTGAGCAGAACCCTGGGAGATACACTCTGGCCTCCTTTGTAAATGCCAAGCCACAAGAGTGGGATAAATTGGTGTCATCTGTAAAGGTGTCTTAGCGGGCACCATGCAGCTGTCAAAGGTGCTGTCAACTCCCATGCGGCTGGGGCATGCTGGGAGTTGTAGGCCTTTTCCCCCTGTCTAAACTCGCAGAGGATTGCGCCTTTAGAGAAGTAATGTTCAGTCCACCATATACAGTTCTATTTGGTTGAGCGACCCGTTTGCTTGTACGGTTGCTGAACATAGTAGAAACCTCCGGTACGCAAGTGTGTCAGAATATGTGTAGGGTCTGATTGGATATTTAAGCACTGTGTGGGGGGTGGGTGGGGGGAGTATTAACAGGCAGCAAGTTCCAGCCACCTGGCTGCAGAAAGAACAATTCGACCTGCAGGCCACCTCTTCGCCATAGGAGACTTGAGAACTAGTATAGAAAAATAATGAATTGCATCGAAGAGGACGATGTACAAAATTCTAGTGAGGATACTGGGGACCATTACGTGTGCTCAGAATATTGGCTCCAGTCTTGTATGAATTGGAAGCCTGAGATGCACACTCGTTTATAGTTCACTACAATTGCACAAATTGAGAATGATTGAGAGTTCTGAAGAACTGAATTGAATCATGTTCTAGGTGCAGCCAGGGCACGGCACGGCACACCAGAAGAACTAGAATATTTCAACCTTGAGTGTTCAGTTCGTATCAGAGATACCGGAAATAAAATAGTACACCAGACCAGAAAGTAGACTTAACATTTAATCCCAGTAAGCAGGATTCCTGGTCTGTTTCTGATCGAGAGGCTGCATTGGTATCTGTAACACAGTTCGGGGGGGGGGGGGGGAGAGATGTTTTGGAAGGTCAGTCTTCATTAGAGTGATCAGCTGCAGCTGCACCCCACAACACCAGTAAAGATGCTTGTGAAATAAACATGCCCACTCAAGCTGTAAGGCATTGACGGCTCCTTGTATGATTAGGTTACAAGAGTTTTGCATGTACAGTAATACCTTCGATTGAGAGCATAATTCGTTCTGGAAACGTGCTTGTAATCCAAAACACTCGTATATCAAAGTGAGTCTCTGGCGGGCGTGAGCGGGGCCGATTTCGGCCTGCTCGAGGCGAGTGGTTACATCCCTACACTTGTCTTGCAAGACCTTGCTCGTTTATCAAGTCAAAATTTATTTTTAAAAAATTGCTTGTCTTGCAAAACGCTCTCAGACCAAGTTACTTGCAATCCAAGGTATTACTGTATGACATAAGGGCCCTGCTGGATCAGACCAAAGGCCTTCTGTTCCAGCCTTCTGTTCCCACAGTGGCCAACCACATGCTGATGGGAAGCCCACAAGCAGGACATGAGTGCAACAGCACCCTCCTGCCCATGTTCCCCAGCAACTGATGTGCAGGGGCCTACTACTGCCTCTGAATCTGAAGGTGATACATAGCCATCATGACTAGAAGCTAGCAATAGACTTATCCTCCATGATGAAATTGTCTAATTTAAGTCATCCAAGTTGGTGGCCATCACTGCATCTTGCGGTAGCAAATTCCACAGTTTAACTAACTATGCACTGTGTGAAGAAGTCCTTCCTATTATCTGTCCTGAATGCCCCACTGTTCAGCTTCATTAGATGACCCTGGGTTCTGGTATTATGAGGGGGGGGAATGTCTCCCTCCCCACACCCTGCATAATTGTGTACACCTCTGTCCTGTCTCCCCTCACTCGCCTTTTCTCTAAGCCGAACAATCCCAGCTGTTGTGACCTTTCCTCATAGGGGAGTTGCTCCAGCCCCTGGATCATTTGAGTTGCCCTTTTCCTGCCTCTTTTCCAGCTCTACTGAGTATCCTTTCTGAGGTGCGGTGACCAGAACTGTACGCAGTATTCCCAGTGTGGTCGCACCAGAGATTTGTATAAGGGATATGGGCAGTTTTATTTTCAATTCCTTTTCTAGTTATGCCCTTTTCGCAGCAGCCGCACACTGGGTCGACATTTTCATCATCGAGCCGTCCACCACAACCCCAAGATCTCTTTCCTTGGTCAGTCACTGCCAGCTCAGGCCCCGTCAGCGTGCATGCGAGGCTGGGAGTTTTTGCCCCAACATGCATCACGTCAGCACTTGCTTACACTGAGCTGCATCTGCCGCCATTCTTTGGGAGCTCCAATCTCGATCCCTTTTTGCTTCAACCACCCTAAATAATTTGGTGTCGTCAGCAAACCCAGCCACCTCACTGCTCATCCCTAAGTCTCCAGATCATTTATGAGCAAGTTAGGAAGCACCGGTCCCGATATAAATGGGGGGGGGGAGGGATTTTTTTTACATCACCCCCCCCCCCTGCAAAAACTGATGACAATGACCATCCATCAGGCGATCACTCGTGACCAAGTAAGATTGTCTTCCGGGATAAAAGGAGGAAATTCTAAAGAAGATTGTGTAGACTCTAGTGATGGGTCCGTAAGTGACTGTGGAGGCCAATTCTAGATCCACACAGCTTCCCACAGTGAGGACACAGGTTACCAGATGGAAGATGGTCCTGTAAAGGATTCGTTTGACGTGCTTTTCGCTTAGCACGTTTCTCCCTTTCACCTTGCACTCGGGCTTCTTCAAAGTCCATGGATCCTTTGTGAAAGGCCAACCTCCATTTAGATCGTTCATGGGCCAGAGCTTCCCAGTTTTCGATGTTTATATTGCATTTTTTTAGATTAGCCTTATGAACATCTTTAAACCTCTTATATTGACCACCGATATTCCGCTTTCCATCCTTGAGTTGGGAGTAAAGTAACTGCTTTGGGAGACGGCAGTCAGGCATTCGAACAACATGACCGGTCCACTGAAGTTGGCGTTGAAGGATCATTTTTTCAATGCTAGTAGTCTTTGCTTCTTCCAGTACACTGACATTTGTTCGCATGGCAATGACATGCCTGCTGTGTCTGCGTGCTCACTTTTCTTTAGGGCAGTGTTCTCCAACCTTGGGTCCCCAGGTGTTTTTGGCCTACAACTCCCAGCCAAGGTTGGAGAACACTGCTTTAGGGTTTGGAGTAAGTTGTGTTTCTCCCACGTTATCCTCCAGGTTGCCGCCCCATCCGTCATGAACATCGCCCCCCCTCCCCAGGGGCTTGCTCTACCTCGGATCCCTCCCCAGGTCTTACCGTGATCTAAATAATACATGCAATGCCAGGTATGAAATGCTTGAAATCACTAGAGTTTATTTGCCACTGATAAGACGTGATGCAATAGATCCCACACAAAGGAGACACGGGGCGGGGAGGGGGCGCTTCTTCTGTAGGCATCAGTCTACCCAGACTATGACAGTCACGGTGCCTGACGCAGCGCAGGTGTGTGGAAGAGAGATCTCTGTGTTTGGACAGCAGCTTGCGTTTCCCTGGAGAAGGGAGCTCTGCTGCAGAGGGAGGCAGAGGCTCCCAGATAAAGTATTCGGTGCTTAGGTGGGGCTTCACTGGGCTCAAGGGCCCAGAACCATTAAAAAAAAAAAAAAAAGTACTAATGAAGTAGTATTAGAATGCCATGGGGCATATACAGAGTGCGTTTCCTTTACCATGGAATATCCACAGCCCAGTTCCGGACACCTGGCACTGGCAGGGGGGAAGAGGCCTTTAAATCAAAAGGCGTGGCTTCCAGGTAGATTAGAGATCCAGCAGCACCTCGCTTCAGAAATTGGCCGGGGATTCCGCTGATGAAGCTGCAAAGAGGACGGGGTGCAGCCCTTCCGCAACCAGCACATGGTGGGGCCTATTTCTCAAATGTAACGGAGTGCGTCAGAAAATTGGACATAGGAAGCTGACTAATTCTACCGAATTAACCATTGGTCGGCCCAGCCCAGGACCATCTACTATGAATTGTGGTGGGATGGAACGGGGGGTCTTCCTTTCCCAGTCCTGCTGGCTGGGACCGGAGATGCTCAGGGACGAACATCTCCATGGACAAGGGACGCTCATGCCCTACTTCGGGGACAAGGAGCCTCCGGCCCACTGGGCCTCAGGATCAGGCCTGCGATGCTCTGCCCAAGCCACTCAAGTACCACCACCTTGCTGCCAGCGTTCCTCTCCCCGATTCGCCCACATGGGGCGAGTAGATGCCACAGCTGCGTGGCTCCCAGATGCTTCTCTCACAGCACCTCAAGGCCTTTGGCAAGATCCTCCACGAGAGCCGCCCCTGCCGCCCCTGGAGCGGCCTTCGCCAGCCTGGTGCTCTCCAGCAGCTTTGGTCGGCAACTCCCCCAGTCAGCACGGCCAGTGGCCATGCTGGCTGGGAAAGGATGGCGGTTGTAGTCCAACCCAGGTTGAGGACGGCTGCGCTACGGGAAAGAGTCTGAGCCTCCGCAACAGCTGTTGGCCGTCAGGACCAAGGAACAAACAGAAGCACGTGCGAGTCTTTCGTGAGGCTGCAAGGCCGGTCCGGTCCCTGGGAGCGGGGAGGATGCTTCTCGAGCATGATTCTCTTGGGAAGGCAGCAGGGATGGGGACTCGGACTCCAGGACTCGACTCGTGAGTCGGACTGAGTCCCCCCTGTGACTCGAGTCCCAATATTTTTAAGGGGACTCGAGACTCGAGACCAAGGACTCGTGTTCCAAAATCGTGTTCCTCAAATGCAACATGGATAGGTTTTAGGAAGTACAGCAAGTTTATTTTTTAAAATTCGTTTTCCTAAAATGCAACCATTCAGACATTTTGGGTTTGGCTGCCTCTGCCTGCCTGTTTGGGGTTCCCAGCCTCCTCTGCCTGCCTGGTCTCTTCTTGACCAGTTCCACAGTTTGAATTGTCCAAGACAAAGGCCTCTGCCTGCCTGCTTTGGGGTTCCCTGCCTCCTCTGCCTGCCTGGTTATTTTGGATTTGTCTGTCTGGTCTGTTCTTGCCAAAATCAGTTGCAGAGTTTTGAATAAAAAGGCACACTTGTGCCTAGAATTTATTTAAGCCACACATCTGAAGTAGCCTTATTTTGTTGGGGAAAACCCCCATTGATTTTAATAGGGACTTGTGGAGTCGGCTTTGGGAGTGACTCGTGAGTCACCATTTTGGACCAAGGACTCGGACTTGGACTCGAGACTCGGGTCCAAAGACTCGTGACTCGACTCGTGACTCGAAACCAAGGACTCTTCAACATCCCTGGAAGGCAGGGCCCAGAGGGCGAAGGTAAGAGGCCAGCGCACCTGGAAACCACCAGCTGCCTCCTAGATTCATGGGCGCTGCCGCTTGGCGTGGAGCTGAACCGCACTGGAGCAGGAACGCGAGTGGGTAAGGAAACGGGGCCGGTGAAGTGCATCTGGGAGCAGGTGTCCCGGGGCTGCTGGAGTGGTGATGGGGGGTGGGGGCATGTGTGAAAAGAGCATGATACAATAGATACAATAAATAGAAAAAGGGGGAAGGGGCGGCGAGGACTTCGTTCAAGGGTGTGCCGTGTGCATGTGTGGCCGCTTGCACCCCAGTTCTCTCTGAGCGCCGCTGCCAGCGTCTGCTTCAGAGTCTTAATCCGCCGGTTCCTGGTGCCGCTCCCCTTTTCTCCAGTCTCCAGCACGTCCCAGGCTTTGCCATGCCCACAGGTGGGTCGGTCACAAGAGGCCCCGCTGCCTCCTGGGTCAGCAAGAGGTGCCGGCCGAGGGTGGTCTGCTCAAACAGTGATTTTCTCCTCAAAGAGTGAGAGCAGCAGGAGGATGGCCCAGCCCACCAGCAAGCCAACGTTTTGCAGGCCAAAGAGCAGCCAAGGCCGCTTGTCCTTCGCGTTCATCAATGCCGGGAGCTGCAACAAGGACGGAACGAGAGCAGGCAGCGGTGAGCAGTTGGCCCACCAAGATTACCGGCCCACTAATTTATCTATCTATCTATCTATCTATCTATCTATCTATCTATCTATCTATCACATTTCTATATCATCCATTTCTATACCATCTCTGGGCAGCTCACAAACCAAACTTAAAACCACAATAACATAGTAAAACATATTTTAAAAAAACAAACCATAAGTTTAAAACAAAATAAAACCAGAACCAAGAGTTGCAGTCCAACACATCTGGAGGGTGCCAAGTAAGAACCAAGAGAGCCAGTGTGGCGTAGTGGTGAGAGTGTTGGGACTGGGACTCAGGAGATCTGGGTTCTAGTCCCCACTCCGCCATGAAACTCACTGGGTGACTTTGGGCCAGTCACTGCCTCTCAGCCTAACCTACCTCACAGGGTTGTTGTGAGGATAAAGTGGAGAGGAGGAGAAGGATTATGTAAGCTGCCTTGGGTTCCTTGCAGGAAAAAAGGCGGGGTATAAATCTAATAAATAAATAAATAAATAAAATAAAATAAAAGCCACCAGCAGTGCAAAGATCTAAAAACACACTAAAGGTGCAACCCTATGCAAGTTTAGACAGAAAAAAGGCCTACAACTCTCAGCATGCTGGCTGGGGCATGCTGGGAGTTGTAGGCCTTTTTTCCGTCTAAACTTGCATAGGGTTGTACCCTAACACAATTTTAAAAACCAAAGGACTAAAAAGCCTGGGGAAATAGAAAGGTCTTCACCTGGTGCCAAAAGGACCACAATGTAGGTTCTGCTGAAGCCTCTTTGGGAAGGGCATTCCACAACCAGGGTGCCACCACTGCAAAGGCCCTTTCCTTAGTAGCCAACCACCTCACCTCATTTGGTGGGGGCACCCAGAAAAGACCCTCTGAGGACGATCTGAGGGTCTGGACAGGTGTATGTGGCAGGAGGAGAGGGTCCTTCATACCTCTTGTGTCCCCAATTTGAATCTAATGCTTTCAGCTGCCCCTTTCCTTCATGTCCCCTTCCTGGCTCTGCTCTTCTGAATTTTGCAGTTTGCACAGGCCCGTCTGTGAAGACTGCTTCGTGCACAGAGGCCCGTCTGTGTTCTCGACCAGCTGCAGCCTCCAAACGTATATTGGTTGCAACTCTCAATTGCAACTCTCAATTGCAACTCTCAACTCTCAATTGCAACTCTCAATTGCAACTCTCAATTGCAACTCTCAACTCTCAATTGCAACTCTCATGCTGGCTGGGAATGATGGGAATTGCAGTCCAACGCATCTGGAGGGCACCAGGTTGGGGAAAGCTGCTGTAAAACCAAATTAACTGCCTTCGCTTTAAGAGCCTAGTGGGTTTTTTCCCTCCCTGCAAGGATATCTGTGGTCTTAATAACTGTTGTTGGGGGGCCTGGGGGTGGGGTTTTTGACTCACAGCCCGTTGTGTGACAAGCTGAAATTCAGCAAGTGAACATTTTCCCTGCCTGCAGTGCCCTGAGAGTAAACCCTTCACCTACTGAATTACCTTGTGTCACACAGCTGTTAAAAGCACAGGATCCCTGGGCCCCCCAAAAGTTGGCAGTCTTACATGGCTTTCCCCAAATAATTCTGGGAATTGTAGTTTGGGGAGGGTGCTGATTTCCACTAGAGATCCCTGTTTATTAATTTTAAACATTTATATCCCGCTTTTCCATGAATCATGCCCAAAGCAGCTGATGCCTAGCCCCCAATACAGAACTACAATTCACAAGAGTCCCTGGAATAAGCATTAAAGGAGTTTATGAGGTTGTAGATCTACCCAGTGACTTGCCTCCTATGCTGAGACAGGGGCTGAGGGGGGGGGCGCGCGCATTACTCACCATATCACACAGTGCCACGTAGAGGAAAAGTCCGGTGGCCACAGTAAAGATCCACGCCTCAAACTCCTCCCCGGTGCTCACAGAGAGCGCGATGTAGAGGCCGATGAAGGCGGTGAGGGCGCTGACGAAGTTCAGCAGCAAGGCCCACTTGACGCTCAGCCCCGCATGCAGTAGCGCCGCAAAGTCCCCTGCGAAGGCGAGAAGAGAACCAAAAATAAGGGAGGCGCCTGGTCAGGACTCACGCAACACCCCCGGGTGAGAACGTAAGCAGGGCCCTGCTGGATCGGGCCAAAGAGGCCTCTCTAGGCCAGCCGTCTTCTGTTCTCACAGCGGCTCACCAGATGCCCCACTGGGAAGCCCACAAGTAGGACACGAGCCCAACAGCACCCTCCTGCTCATGTTCCCCAGCAACCGCAACTGAGGGGTACACTGCCTCTGATACTGGAGGCAATATATCGCCATCCTGACTAGGAGCCCTTGATCGCCGTCTCCACCCCGACCTGAGGGACGCACCCGGCCTTGGAATCTGGGACGGGACACGGCGGGACGCCCACTTTGAGACCCCCGCTTCAGGATGATGCTCACTCAGTGGCCAAGCCGAAGCTCCCCCTTTCTAGAAGAGGCATGACCCGGGAAGCCGCCGTGACCCGCTGCGAGCCCTTGCCATGCTGGGCGAATAAGCAGAACCGCTGCAAGTTTACTACTGCCTGTCTTCGATGCCATGTTTTGCTCTTGCTTTTAACTTTTCTAAATTGCTTTTGATGTTTTCAAACAGGAAAGCAATGAAAACCTTCATCATCCTGGCACTGCCCAAGGAGAATTTACTATTATCCTTCCGACAGGGACAAAATATGGCCCCTTTGCGTATGTTAATGCAGGCGCAAAAGCGGTCCATTGACCAGCACACGTCTGAAGTCTCTATAAGCACAGGCTGATGTTTATGCCGAAGGCCAGCTAAACATTGGCCAGGTGCAGAACCTCCCCCACCCTCCACTGCCCGGGATCCACCCACGTGGGGTTTTGGTGATCGTGTGACTCACGTCGAGCTCAACCTCCTGAGACGGGCACCCACCCACCCTGGCCCCGCCAGTCTCCACCAAGCCCACTGCCCGCCACGCCACTGGCATGAAGAGACCCAGCTGCTGCTGACACCCTCGTGCCCCACCTAGCTCATGGGGCAGCTCGTGGCACAAGACCGCCAGCGAGGTGGCCAGCCCCGTCTTCCAGGAGGAGGAGAAGGCGGCGCCGATGGCCAGCCCGTCGGTGAAGTTGTGGATGGCATCTCCGATGGTGATCATGTACGGCAGCATGCGGAGCTCTGCAAGGGGGGGGGGAAAAGACAGGGCAGGATGTCTCTGTGCATGGAATGATGACCTTGGGCTCACTTCATTTTCCCTCGCTGCCGGCTGCCTTCTCTCCCTGCAGCTTGGCAGAGGAGGTGGCATAACTAGGCTGCTTCTGGAGAGCAGAGGCCGATGCCAGATACTTCCTGATCTGTCATTGACCCTCCCAAAGGGCCCCCAGGCTGGGAATTCAATCAGTAATACAATACACCATTTGTTCCATCAACTAAAGGAGTGTGTCAGAAGTGGCCCAGTGGCCTAATGGATAAGGCATCAGCCTCCGGAGCTGGGGATTGTGGGTTCAAGTCCCACCTGGGTCGGTGTGCTTTTTCTTTTTTTCCCTTTTTTTTTTTTAGTATTCCTTATTTTTCCAAAAGGAAGCAAATGTATGGCCAGGAAAGAGCAGAGGACCTCCGATACGGAGAATGGGTGGATCAGAGATCCTTGGCAAAAGAAAGAGGATTCACTCAAGGAGAGGCTTTCTAGCAAAGTCTGGTAGGCTAGGAATTTGGGGAAGTGAATGAGACATCTTGGGTGTGGGAGCAAGCAAGACAATCCCGGGGAAAGAGGTCCCAGCCCAGGCTTAAATTTCTGGGTCATCCTGGGCTTCTGGCCCTAGGGTGTGAGCCTCCTGAATCTAGGACACAACAGAAATTCACTTGAACTGGAGGAGGACAGTTTCTGGCCCTCAAGATTGGACTCATTAAGAAGGCAGAATACAACCACGGGCACAAGTCCCGAGCACAGGGGGAAATAGCATAGATTTCATAGATCATAGAGTTGGAAGGAGCCTACACGGCTATCGAGTCCAACCCCCTGCTCAATGCAGGAAACTAGAGGAGGGGTCTCCCATCCATCAAATCCAGGCTTGATTGACAGAAGGCTCTTGTTTTGCTCCTAGGAGAGCCATTTCATCGAAGCAGCTTTTTGACACTGAAAGCCACAAGGAGGATTAGGAGGTTGGACTCGATGGCCTTATAGGTCCCTTCCTACTCTACTATTCTGTGATTCTATGATTCCAGTACAAGTGCTAGAGGCACAACGTCTCTCCTCACCTCGACTGTGCTGCTTCTTCTGCACCTGGCCGAAATCGACCTCTTCAACCACCATCTGTAGGGAAGGACAGACAGGCAGAAAGAGAGTGTGAGCGGGTCCCAAGAGCAGTTCCACTATAAGGCTGCACAAAAAGGGGCCTGCTTTTTCGAGGCACATCTCTTCCTGTGGTCAGTTTCCCGAACTTTCAGATTAGTGCAAAAGCATCAGGTGAAGCAGGTGGCTGGATGCCCCCTGACATCGAATCATAAGGTTGGAAGGGGCCATTGAGCCCAACCCCCTGCTCAGTGCGGAAATCTAGTTCAAAGTGTCCCGGAGAGGTGGCTGTCCAGTCTATGCTTGAATACCTCCAGGGATGGAGAGCCCACCACCTCCCTAGGCAGTTGGTTCCATTGTCTGGCTGCTCTGACCGTTAGAAAGTTTTCCTGATGCTCAGCTAAAATCTGCCTTCCTGTAACGTCAGCCCATTATCTCATGCCCGACAGTCTTGGATGACAGAGAACAGGTTGAGGCCCTCTTCTGTGTGACAACCCTTTAGGGACTTGAAAAGTCCTGTCATATCCCACCCCCCACAGTCTTCTCTTCTCAAAACTAAACATACCCAGTTCCTTCCATCTTTCCTGGTAGGACTCAGTTTCCAGTCCCCCGATCATCTTTGTTGCCCTTTGGAGCCGAATTCAAGGTGTTGGTTTTGACTTTTAAAACCCTATACGGCTCCGGTCCAGTGTATCTGAAGGAGCATCTCCAGCAACACCAAGTGGGCCGCTCAACAAGATCTGCCACAGACGGTCTTCTCCTTGTCCCTTCAGCCAGAGCAGCTAGACTGGTGGGGACTAGGAAGAGGCCCTTTTCTGTGGTGGCCCCCGTACTGTGGAACTCTCTCCCGAGTGACCTCCGCCATGCCCCCTCTCTGCTGAGCTGCCGCCGCTCACTAAAAACTTGGTTGTTCAGGTGGGAACATGGGGTGGGCTAAGATTTTAAAATTTTATCCTGTTTTTATCTTATGTACATCGCCCAGGGTGGCCGGTTTGCCGGCCAGATGGGCGATAAATAAATGTAAATAATAAATAAATTCTCTGAACTTGTTCCAATTTATCTGCATCCTTCCCAAAGTGTGGTGTCCAGAACTGGACATGGTATTCAAGGTGAGCTCTGACCAGCACGGAGTAGAGTTGGAACTGTTCCGTCCAGTGGTTTTGAAACTATGATTCTACTGACGCAACCTAAGGTTACATTTGCCTCTTTTTGCAGCATGCGCCCGGGAGGTGTCTGGCCACTGCAGACTAGACGGGCCTTTCTGCACCACCAGGTTCTTGCATAATAGACTCACATTTTTATTTGCTTGTGGTACACAGTCTACACATCTTCCCTGGCGGCTCTGCTTCTGCAGGGAGGATGTTGCCCCTTTCTAGTCTTCAGACTGCAATTTTTGTATCTGAGAAAACAGCGTTATTCCTCGGGCGGAATAACTATTGCTATAGTGACTAGGTGGCTTCCCCAAAGTTTGTGATTTATGTCTTTAATGGTTTCATAGATTTCATAGATCTGAATAGAGTTGGAAGGGGCCTGTTAGAGGTACAGGATAGCCCAGCTGGGGCAGTAGTGCCTCTTGCTTTCCCTGCAGTATTGCACCTCTTCAAACATTGGCTGTGCAGTGATTCCAAGCACAGAATGCATGCGCAAGGTCCCAGGTTCAGTCCCCGGCAGTGTCTCCAGGTAGGGTTGGAAAAAACCCTGCCTGAAACCCTGGAGTATCAACAATACTGGGCTAGATGGACCAAGGGTATGACCCAGTCAGTACAAGGCAGCTTCCGATGTTCCTCTTGTGCGTGCAGAACACGCCTCCCCCAAGCTTTGCGCCCCAACCTCCTGCAGCTGCCAACCTCCTGCAGAAGCATACGGAGATCATAGAGGTTAATCATAGATGTTGGAAGGAGCCTACAAGGCCATCGAGTCCAACCCCATGGTCAATGCAGGAAACTAGAGGAGGGGTCTCCCATCCAACTAGGCCTGACCCTGCTTCGCTTGAGCAGCAGAGTTCCACACTCCATCCTGTAAATGAAGATCCCATTTCATAAGATATTCTTAGGGTAGTTTGTTTGTTTCTTACTTCTGTGGTTGCTGATTCCTCTCCTGCCCTGAGCAACTGCTCAGCAGCCGTACCTTTTAAATGATGCAGGGCCACAAAGTGACCCGTTACGGCCGCCCTGCAATGCTGTGGCAAGGTAGTTTTATTTTCTATATTTTTATGTCAATTCTTGGAAGAGTGCGTCCACGTACCTCTCCCTCCCAGACTACACATTTATTCCACTTTTGTTTCAATCAAAGTGGGAGTCAAGCCGCGGCGCAGTCGGGGAGGGACCTTCGCTCAGCGGTGGCGCTCCTGTTTTGTAAGCGGCAGTCCCGGGTTCAGTCCCGACATCTCCAGTTAAGACGATCAAGGAGCAGGGGAGGGAGAAAGGCCTATTTCTGCCTGCAACCCTGGAGAGCTACTGCTAGTCAGTGGAAGCAATACTGGGCCAGGCAGACCCGAGGGTCTGACTCAGTAAAACAGTGTTCTCCAACCTTGGGTCCCCAGATGTTTTTGGCCTACAACTCCCAGCATGCTGGCTGGGGCATGCTGGGAGTTGTAGGCCAAAAACATCTGGGGACCCAAGGCTGGAGAACACTGCAGTAAAAGATAGATTTCTATGCCCGTACATTTCCTCCCACACACATAGCTATTCCTTCTTTACTCCCAACTCAAGGATGGAAAGCGGAATATCGGTGGTCAATATAAGAGGTTTAAAGATGTTCATAAGGCTAATCTAAAAAAATGCAATATAAACATCGAAAACTGGGAAGCTCTGGCCCATGAACGATCTAACTGGAGGTTGGCCTTTCACAAAGGTTCCATGGACTTTGAAGAAGCCCGAGTGCAAGGTGAAAGGGAGAAACGTGCTAAGCGAAAAGCACGTCAAATGAATCCTTTACAGGACCATCTTCTATCTGGTAACCTGTGTCCTCACTGTGGGAAGCTGTGTGGATCTAGAATTGGCCTCCACAGTCACTTACGGACCCATCGCTGGAGTCTACACAATCTTCTTTAGAATTTCCTCCTTTTATCCCGGAAGACAATCTTACTCGGTCACGAGTGATCGCCTGATGATTAGATGGGGCTGTGCACTGCACTGGCCCTAGATCAGAGCTTGTTGTTGCTAAAGCCCTGAGCAAAGGAGAGAATTGCAGGTTCTCCAAGAGGGGTTTGTTCCTTGCCCTCCCATGTGCTTTTCGACTGAGAGGAGTCACAGGTCCTGGAATAGTGGCAGGGACCTCTAAGCTACCTCTCCAGCCACCTCTGGGTACCAGAGTCCAGATCTCCGCCATTGTATAGATGAGGCCTGTCGACCCGGGATGAAAGGAGCAGTCCTCATCTATGCAATAGCACAGTGTTCTCCCACCTTGGGGACCCAAGGTGGGAGAACACTGCAATAGCAGGTGTGGATTTTGCCCTGGGCACTTCCCATAGCCTTTCGAATAACCTCAGCATCTGCGAGGTGTAAACAAACAAGAGATGGCATGTAGTTAAAAATGCAACTGCTGGCTCCGCCAGACAAATCCTGCAGACCAACAAGGAAGTTCTCGGTCGGAATCCACAAAGGAGAACTGCGGTCGGAATCCACAAAGGAGAATTGCGGGCCATCAAGAAGGCAGGGCAGCCACTATGAGCTGTAAAGTACACGCCAGACCAGGATACCTCATCTTTTCCAGGGCAGGCATAAGCCCACCTGCCACACAGGGGTCAGGAATAAGCCCACCTGACAGGCAGGGGGTGGGAGAGCGGGAAAAGGTGGGGTAGAAAACCCCCCTCCAGTCTCTTCGGGGAGTTGTCGGAGCACGGTCAAGACACCAGGCACGTCACCCAGCTGTGGCTGGGGTAAGCTGCTCTCCACCCCGGGTCAGGAAGGACTCGGAGCCAGCGTAGAGTCTCTGAGGTCAGGTAACTGTTTCCGCAATACGCTAGCCTGGGAACCATTTTCATTGATAAAACCCGGAGGTCATGTCAGGGCATGTTGACGTGGTAGTATTCCTAGAAAACTATAAGTTCCGCTCCATCTAACTTGTAGTAAATAAACGCCTTATATGGTCATACAAAGGGCTCTGGAGTTTCCTTTTGCTGCGCAAACCTCCTAGTCAATTTCAATCGCTTGTACGGGCTGTAGCTCAGTGCCGGTTAACCCGTTAAGCGCCGAACTCACGCAGAGGACCCGGGAGCTGGTCCTCCACAGCAACATTAAGCGTTAATATAGCATTAACATGGGCAACTTACCAGGTCAGCATTAGAAGTGCCTTTTTCCTGCTTCCTTCTCCTCATCTCATCCTGGTACAGCTGCAGGGACAGGCCGTGGTCACACTGGTGCCCCTTGCTGGACTCAGATTCCTCCTAGGAAGACATAAGGAAGCATGGCGTCCATCTGGCCTGGAAAGGCACCCGCCCCTTTTTAGGAATTTGCACCAGAGGCGAAGCAAAGGAATCGGCCCCTCTTGGGCAAAGACACGGGGCTTAACTCGAGTTTCAGGCGTGACCCCATCCCCTGTTTTCATTGCCAGGGCTCAGCCTTAGAGCAGCCTTCCCTGGCCTGGTGCCCTCCAGGGGCCGTGGATGACCACTCCCAGGATTCCCGGCCACAGGTCACGCTGGCTGAGGCCGATGGGAGTTGAAGTACAAAACATCTGGAGGGCTCCAGGCTGCGGGAGGCACACCATGTCATAACAAGACAGCTCTTGCGTCCTGCTTCTGGACTTCCCATTCGGGCGCCTGATTGGCCACTATGGCAACAAAACGCTGGACCACAGACAGGAATGGTGCAGGGCTGTTTGGCGCCCTAGGCCAAATTATATTTAGCGCCCCCCCCTCTCGTGCCGGGGGGGGCTCCGGAGCAAAGCAGCCCTGCTCTGCAAAACCCCCCCCTGCGCCGCCGCCGCCACCACCACCGCCACCACCACCACCTACCTTCCCCCTGCCCCCCGCTGCTGCCACCGCCTCCGACGCGACGGGACCCCCGCGCTTTTTTTTTTTGCCGGCGGGGCTCCGGAAACGATGCGAAGGTAGGTGGCTGGTGGGCGCGGGCACGCATGCGCGGGGGGGAAGGTGCAGCGGCGGGTGGCGAGGCGCGGCGGAGGCGGCAGGCGGGGCAGGAGCGCGCCGGCGGCGAGGAAGGAGCGCAGCGTTTCTGCGCCCTCTTCCGCCACGCGCCCTAGGCAGCCGCCTGGGTCTGCCTAGCGGTAGCGCCGGCCCTGACCAGAGAGGCCTTTGTTCTGATTCAGCACGGCTCTTCTTAACATTCTTAATCAAGATAACGGAGCCTCTGAACATGTCCAGAAAGCCTTCTCACCACTGAGTGACCACAGTCAGCTCTCACATACCTGGGACTAGGGGGCAGGAGCGCCACAGAGGTGGCTTCCAAGCCAACGTGAGCCCTGGAGACTGGTGTGTGCGTGCGTGCATGCATGTGTGCGTGTGTGTGTGTGCGTGCACGTGTTCATCGTTAGAGGTACAGGATAGCCCAGCTGGGGCAGTAGTGCCTCTTGCTTTCCCTGCAGTATTGCACCTCTTCAAACATTGGCTGTGCAGTGATTCCAAGCACAGAATGCATACGCAAAGTCCCAGGTTCAATCCCCGGCAGTGTCTGCTGGTAGGGCTGGAAAAAACCCTGCCTGAAACCCTGGAGAGCCTCTGCTGCCAGTCAGTATCAACAATACTGGGCTAGATGGACCAAGGGTATGACCCAGTCAGTACAACGCAGCTTCCGATGTTCCTCTTGAGCGTGCAGAACACGCCCCCCCCAAACTTTGCGCCCCAACCTCCTGCAGCTGCCAACCTCCTGCAGAAGCATACGGAGATCATAGCAGCGATGGCGAACCTATGGCACGCGTTCCACAGCTGGCACGCAGGGTCCTCTCTGTGGGCACTCGAGCCATTGGTCGCCAGATCGCGAAAAGACCGTCCCCTTCTGCATTCAGCGTCGGGTTTCCATAGTAACTCCTCTCCACTCATTCCTCGCTGGCCTCCACAGGCAGGCACACTCCAACATCTCCACCCCCAGAAGCAAGCGGACTGCGCAGGCACCCGGCCCTCCTCCTAACTGAACAGACAGCTCAGAAGCACAGCGCGCGTGCGTGCCTGAATCTTTACGCGCCCGGTGAAGAGCCGTGCCCTGAGACAGAGCGGGGCGCGATTAGCTAGTGCCCCCTCCTCCTCCTTCCTGCCAAATTTAAGGCACTTTGAAATATATAAGTTGGTTTTGTGTTGCAGTTTGGGCACTCGGGCTCAAAAAGGTTCGCCATCTCTGTCATAGAGGTTTCATAGATGTTGGAAGGAGCCTACTACAAGGCCATCGAGTCCAACCCCCTGCTCAGTGCAGGAAACTAGAGGAGGGGGGTCTCCCATCCAAGTCATAACCAGGCCTGACCCTGCTTAGCTTTCCACGCTCAGACAAGCTGAGCCAGCGTGAGCCACAGGCCTGTATCGTCGTGCCCGCCCGCCCCTTGCTCTCTGCAAGGCCGTGGTGACTGCAGACCAAAGATGACCGGCCTCCTCACCTCACAGTCCGAGTGTCCCAGGAGGATGAAGAACTTCTCAAGGAGGAAGAAGAGGTAGAGGCCGCCCAGCACGGCCAGGAGCTTCCACAGCGTGTCGTGGCCCGCGGCTCCGTGTTGGTCATGCGCGTGACCGTCGCCGTGGGAGTGGGAATGCAGGCCCAAGAACTGCAATGGTAACGGGGCATGAAGCCAACAGGGCTGCAACCAGTTTCTGAAGCCCACACCGTTGGGATGAGTTACATCAGCCTTCCCCAACCCAGTGCCACCCAAATCTTTTGGACTCCCAACTGCCAGCATCCCCCCCAACTGGCCCTTTCCCACCAGCCCAAACACACACTGCCAGTCCACACACACACACACACACACACACACATAAGACCACCCCAGTTGGATCACACCAAGGTGTCCCTTCCAGTCTCCACAGAGTCCAACAACGCATCTAGTCTGCAAATGTGCACTCACACCAGCACACCTGTGCAGACTTGTGACTGCCGTCTCCCAAAGCAGTTACTTACTCCCAACTCAAGGATGGAAAGCGGAATATCGGTGGTCAATATAAGAGGTTTAAAGATGTTCATAAGGCTAATCTAAAAAAATGCAATATAAACATCGAAAACTGGGAAGCTCTGGCCCATGAACGATCTCAATGGAGGTTGGCCTCTCACAAAGGTTCCATGGACTTTGAAGAAGCCCGAGTGCAAGGTGAAAGGGAGAAACGTGCTAAGCGAAAAGCACGTCAAATGAATCCTTTACAGGACCATCTTCCATCTGGTAACCTGTGTCCTCACTGTGGGAAGCTGTGTGGATCTAGAATTGGCCTCCACAGTCACTTACGGACCCATCGCTAGAGTCTACACAATCTTCTTTAGAATTTCCCCCTTTTATCCCAGAAGACAATCTTACTCGGTCACGAGTGATCGCCTGATGATGATGAAATAGTCAGTCACACACACACACACACACACACACACACACACAGCACAGCACAGCCTCAAAACCTCCGGTCCATCCGGACACCCCCTTCCCCTTTGCACTGACCATGGGGATGAGGTGCAGCATGGCGTCCCCCGTGAGGGATCCCACGGCCAGGCTGACGAAGAACTGGATCACGTACTGGTAGGCGCTGATGCAAGCCGTGCACAGGAGAACCACGATGCCAAAAAGCGCACACAGGCAGATCACCAGCGTGGCCAGCGAGCCATAGATATACTCTGGAAGGGGAAGGGGCAGAGGTGAACGGCACAGAGAAAGGGGGGAGGGGGCGACAAATAGGCAAACAGGCCACAGATAGAGGGATCCCCTCCCAAGCCAGTGTGGCGTAGTGGTGAGAGTGTTGGACTGGGACTCGGGAGACCTGGGTTCTAATCCCCACTCGGCCATGAAGCTCACTGGGTGGCTTTAGGCCAGTCACTGACCTTCCTCACAGGGTTGTGGTGAGGATAAAATGGAGAGGAGGAGGAGGAGGAAGAGGAGGAGGAGGAGGAGGATTATGTAAGCCGCCTTGGGTTCCTTGCAGGAAAAAAGGGCGGGGTATAAATATAATAAATTAATAAATTAATAATAAGCCTTCTTCCCCCTCAGGGCACTGTGGGTGAGCCCACAGCCCTACTGAGATCCATGCACCCTGACAATTAGTTTATTTAGGGTGCAATCCTATGGACAGAGAAAAGTCCTATAACTCCCAGCATTCCCCAGCCAGCAGCGTGCGGCTGGGGAATGCCGGGAGTTGTAGGACTTGTTGTGTGTCTAAACATGCTGTATGGGACTGTGCCCTTAGTCTGACTAGGCCTAGTGGCCGTGTGGCTGCCCAGGGTCTCAGCCAGAGTGAGTCTTTTCCCGTCATTTCAGACCTGATCCTTTTTCCTGGAGTTGCCAGGGACCGAAGCTGAGACTTTGTGTGCATAAGCCAAGCGTGAGCTGTGCTGCTGAGCTGACCTTTGGTCCCTCCGACCCCAGGTGCTTTAGTACAGTGTTCCCCAACCTTGGGTCCCCAGATGTTTCTGGCCTACAACTCCCAGCATGCCCCAGCCAGCGTAGCTGGGAGTTGTAGGCCAGAAACATCTGGGGACCCAGGGTTGGAGAACACTGCTTTAGTAGACCCTTTTGGTGAGGGTTCCATCCGTGAAGAAAGTCTGCAAGGCGCTGGGACCGACAGAGGCGTTTCCCCGTTGCTGCCCTGCCTCAGTGGCTTGGCAAAGCCTAAGGGCGCAATCCACCAGGAATTTCTCCTGCGCCGGCCCCACTGAAATTAATGAGGCTGGGGCAGGTGGATGGTGCTCCAAGCCTGTAAGGCATGTATTGTTTCAGTTGGCTTCTGAGTGGCCCGGGGAGGGGTCCAAGTCATTTTAGCTTCATAAAACACAGTATTTGTTATATGAGCCAGTGTGGCGTAGCGGTGAGAGTGTTGGACTGGGACTCGGGAGATCCAGGTTCTAGTCCCCGCTCGGCCATGAAACTCATTGGGTGACTTTGGGCCGGTCATGGACTCTCAGCCTGACCTACCTCACAGGGTTGTGGTGAGGATAAAATGGAGAGGAGGAGGAGGATTATGTAAGCCGCCTTGTGTTCCTTTCAGGAAAAAAGGGCGGGGTATAAATATAATAAATAAATGGATGGATGGATGGAGCTTTCAAGTTCTCAGGAAAAAGGTGGGGTATAAATATAATAAATAAATATTTTGTACTGCAGTGGGCATTTGCCTTTATGGGTTTTATTTGGGCTTTGATTTAAGCGTGCATTACTGAATCTGAGCCTTTGAAATGTAATAGATTTTTTTTTAAAAAAAAAATCTAAATAAATGAATTTTTAAAATATCTTTATTCTCACAGCCAGTCTAATCCAATTATCCAGCTTTTGAAGCCAGGGGCTACCTCACAGCCTGTTTTCATATCCCTGGAACATATGGAGTAATTGATAAAGATCTTGGTACCTCTGAGCATATGCAGAGTGTTTCTCTTCTCCCCACCCACCCCACACCACTGATTTACCACAACCAATTTAACAGATTTGATGAGGATTAGGAACAAGTGGGGAGCTTCACTTCCGGTCAGGCTGGAAGCATGTGGTGCTCCTCACTTTAGGGCAGTGTTCTCCAACCGTGGGTCCCCAGATGTTTTTGGCCTACAGCTCCCAGCATGCCCCAGCCAGCTTGTCACCTAGGACTGGCGTCTTTTTGTCCAGCAGGATTGTTCTGACTTCGCAGCTGCATTTGTAAGCAGGAATTTAACAAGCATGGCTCTTTCCCACCGTGCAATGGGGGAAATGTTCCCCGTTGAATGTCTTCCTGATCTGGACTGGGCTCCTGACCAAAAACCAGGGGGAGGGGGACCTACTTCCACCCCTCGGCCACAGAACGGCCAATTTATTTATTGAAAATATTTTATACTGTTTTCCTGTCAAGAGAGGCTTGCCCAGTGCCCATGTCGTGGTCTTCTTATTTTCCCAAGTCACCTTAGTCTGTTTTTGTTGTCTTAAAACTGTTACTATATTTCTAATCTTTGCACTCCTGCTAGGTTTTATTTTGGTTTTTTGTTGTTGTTTTATACTGTAGTCTTAAACTTTTACACTTCTGTATTATATTTTCTCATGTCTTATGTTATGGTTTCAGTTGGTATTAACTGCCCAGAGAGCTTCAGCTATTGGGCAGTTAATAGAAATGTAATAAATAGAATAAAGTATTCAAAGCAGTTCACCACCGAAAATTCAGTACAGCAACAGAAGAATAGCTAACCTATTTTTAAAAACCGGCAGTAGCACTTAAAGCAATCTGAGATCATATAAAGCCAGAGAGAGAAAGGCAATAAAAACAGCAAGCACCAAGCACCCATTAAAAGCCTTGGACTGAGTTCAGATAACATGATAACCCACACCCAACCCAGCCGAGATAACAAACCATGGTGAACAACCCACACTTCACAACCCAACAAGAAACCATAGGTTCTCTTCATGGGTTGTTCACGGTTAGCAAGCCATGGCTTGTTAGCACAGCTGGGTTCAGACAACACAATAACCCACATCTCAACAACAACCCACAGTTCAACAACAACCCACAGTTCAACAACAACCCACACTCAACCCATACTCAACCCTTGAGTGTGGGTTATCGTGTTGTCTGAACCCAATCATTGAGAATGAAAAGTCTGCACAATCGTGTCTGAATGATAAAAGTGCTGGTTGCTGCCTGGGGAAGGCCCTGCATAACTTGGGTGCCACTACTGAAAAGGCCATTTCCTTGGTTGCCAGCCAGCTAACCTCTAAAGCAGTGTTCTCCAACTTTGGGTCCCCAGATGTTTTTGGCCTACAACTCCCAGCATGCCCCAGCCAGCGTAGCGTAGCTGGCTGGGGCATGCTGGGAGTTGGAGAACACTGCTCTAAAGGCAGAAGCACCCAAAGGAGGACCTCCAATCCAGATGCTAAATCCTGGACATGTCCCCGGAGGAATCAATGAGGCCTTTTACTAATCAGCTTAGAGACACGTGGAGGATGGACTCACTCTCTGCTGTGGTGAGCTGCCCGCTGACAGGGTCTTTGTGTGGTACGGAGCAGGCCTTGCTAAGCCGTTGCTGCACCAGGGCTGGACTCAGGCGGGTGAAATCGGGATGGGAGATTCCTACGCCACCATCAACCCCATAAATCTCAAACAGGTCGTTGGAGCTGAGGCAGACCTGCAAAGAAAGAAGTGCCCCCAAAGACAAGTGAGCCACACACAGACCTGAGGGAGAGCGTAGGCTTGCCAACTTTTCAACAGACCCCGTACTCATGCCTTTCACACCAATTTGATCTGTTGTTGTCACCTCCGTGCTGTGAGCGGGGTCAGTTGCCGATTGCTGCAGATCAACCTGCTCTTAAAGGCGCAAGAGCAAGCCAGGCCAGTTTTTCCCTGGTCACATGGCAACCCTGACGGACACCGACACCACCCCAGCTGTTGCCTGACAAAGGCACAGCTAGAACCAGAGCCCGAGTCTCAGTTTCTTTTTTCCAGACACTGACCGGACGCATGGAAGGCAGGGCCAATCAACGGAATCCCTCTCCCCCTCCGTGCGTTCCATCAACATGTGGAAATTTCTTTCATTTTTATTTAAAACTTATTCATTCCAGCCATCATATCTGGTTCCAGGGCGATGTCCAGCATAAACCAATTGCAAAAGTCAAAGACAAAGAAACTGAATGCAGACCGAACTGAATTTTAAAAAAAACAAAACAAAACATTCTCGTTATGTAAAAATGTTGGCACAACGCAAATCTCACTGGGAGGGCACGCCACAACCAGGGCACCACTGCTGAGAAAGCCCCGCTCCCTTGTAGGTGATCTTCGGACCTCTGATGGAAGAGGTATATGGAGAAGGGCCCTGGCAGAAGATCTTAAGGGTGGCCGGGTGACCGGCCAGATGGGTGATTAACAAATGTAATAAAATAAATAAATAAATGGGCAGGTTGATATAGGAGGAGGCACTCCTTCAGGTATTTGGGTCCCAAACCATTTTAGGGCTTTAAAAGTAAGAGCCAGCACCTTGAATTGGGGCTGGAAGTACACAAGCGGCCAATGACGCTCTGTTAAAATTGGTGCGATATGGATGAACTCGGCCAGAGCGGTCAACATCCTTGTTTTCTTCCTGCAGACCATAGTGCTGCTGCCAGCAGCTGGAGTGAACCCCAAAGAGTGGTTTCAAGCCAAATGCTGAAGGAACGCACAGACGTCCGCTTCCAAAAGCGAATCTCATTTCCCTTCATCTTCTCAGCCTACCCTAGCTGACCTCTTAAAAAACGGCTTCCGTTCTGTGCCGCCATCATGGGGCAGCCGTTTGGTTTTCAGCGCTGCGGGGCTGACGTCTCTTGGTCTTTTCACTTCTCAACAGGGTGTCTTGCAGGTGTGGCCTTCACCGCCACACTCTCAGCCAAGAGCACTTCATACACGATACTTTTCCTACACAGAAAGAACCTGAGTGCAGTTTGTCACATGTACCGATCCACACGCGCAGGCCGGCGCAAGACATTGCCCCGCCTGAGCTGCGGCAGACCCTGCTCTTTCCCCACCTCCAGGTTGCCATTTTATTTTTTTATTTTTGCTGCTGCGCTAGTGGCAACAGTGCAGCCAGTCTCGAAGTTTTGGGGGGCCCATCTTGCCCCACAGTGCCACACTCTGCGGAAGGCGTCCTCAGAGTGAAGCATTCTGGGCAAGTTAAATTTAAGTTAAGTTTTAAACCGTCTTTGCTGCTCTTGCAGCAAAGCGACGCGGCACCGGTGCTCTCCGGGGCCATCTTATCCCCAGAGCCTTGCTTTGGGGAAGGAGCCCTTCTGAGGGAGAGGCAGGGGGCGAGGCGTGCTCTGGAGAGCCTGGCCAGGGTGCCGCCAGCCGCTTTCCAGCCCTGGCAAACACTCTTTTAAATTAAACAGTCTTTGTCACCGCCACGCAAGGCTCCATGCGAAACACACGTCATCTCTGCGTGGAATGGACATGTTTTCTGTTAATAGGGAAGAAGCAACGTATGGAAGGGCTTGCTCTTTTCACTTTGACCGCTTTCATTCATGGCTCCTCTCCGGTGGAACCTGAAAAAAAAACATTCCTAGGTTCCAGGTCAAATGGTCCTTTCCCTTGTGCAACGTGGAGGGAAAGGAGCATGGCGTGAAGGAGGCCCGTCAACAGTGATGGGGAACCTATTAGCAACATTAGTACTATTGGTGCCCCATAGATCCTGCCCTGGGCACCAAGGTGTGGAGTCTCTGATAGATTAATTGTGATGTAACAGAAAATGTTCCCTACCGTGTCCCAGACGTTCTGTTCTTCCGGGACAGGTAGACTTCGCCTGTGGCGGACCAGAATGTTTTCAGTTTTGTTTCCATGGTGGTCCATTTCATCATCATGGTGGTGGTGATCTGTTTCGTTGCCATGGTGGAGGTCTGTTTCGTTGCCATGGTGGTGGTCAGAGTGATCCTCGGGGTCACTATGGCTGTGGTCATCTGGGTGATCATGTGCGTGGTCATGGTCATGGTGGTCATCGTGTGCGTGATCACCATGGTTGTGTCCTTCGTGGTCGTGTCCTTCGTGGTCGTGTCCTTCGTGGTCGTGTCCTTCGTGCGATGCTGAAGGACCTATCTCCAGCTGCTCCATTAGACTGTTCAAGCCTGTTGCAAACACAGAGGAGACACTGACCCATCACACATTCTCTGCAAGACCACTTACCATCATTGCGCTCTAGAGGCTTTACTTTATGCCCCTCTCTCAAAGATCGCCTGCCGTCCAACACAACTGCAGCCTCTACCAGGCTTGGCTGCATATCCAAAATAGTTGTAGTTCGGAGCAGACTGAGCCTGGCCTGACTGTTAAGTCTTAGAGAGACCTCAGGGTAGTATCTTCCCCCTCTTCCGCATTTTGCTAATTTAAGGACACAAGACAAACAGACACAAAAACCCTAAGAGAGGACGTTGTAGAGTTGGGGGAAATGCAGAAATGGGCAGCCAAAACAATCACAGGGCTGAAACAACTCCCCTACGAGGAAAGGTTACAACATCTGGGACTGTTTAACTTAGAAAAAAGGCGAGTGAGGGAAGACATGATAGAGGTGTCCAAAATTATGCATGGTGTGGAGGAAATGTATATGGAGACATTTTTCTCCCTCTCTCATAATACTAGAACCCAAAGGGGTCAGCCCATGAGGCTGATTGGTGGGAGATTCAGGACAGATAAAAAGAAGGACTTCTTCCCACAGCGCAGAGTTAAACTGTGGAATTCACTTCCACAGGATGTAGTGATGGGCACCAATTTGGATGGCTTTAAAAGGGAACTGGACAAATTCATGGAGGAGAAGGCGATCAATGGCTACTAGTCCTGATTGGCTATGTGCTTCCTCCAGTATCAGAGGCAGTCTGCCTGTGTACTCCAGTTGCTGGGGAACATGGACGGGAGGGTGCTGTTGCATTCCTGTCCTGCTTGTAGGCTTGCCACAGGCAGCGGGTTGGCCACCGGGGAAACAGAATGCTGGACTGGATGGGCTCTTGGTCTGATCCAGCATCATCAGGGCTCTTCTTATGTTCAACGGTTCATCAACATACAGGCCTGTGGCTCACGCTGGCTCAGCTCGTCTGAGCGTGGAAAGCTAAGCAGGGTCAGGCCTGGTTATGACTTGGATGGGAGACCCCTCCTCAAATTACTTGGGAAGACAGGCGAACAAAGGTCAGTGTACTGGAAGAAGCAAAGACTACTAGCATTGAAAAAATGATCCTTCAACGCCAACTTCAGTGGACCGGTCATGTTGTTCGAATGTTGACTGCCGTCTCCCAAAGCAGTTACTTTACTCCCAACTCAAGGATGGAAAGTGGAATATCGGTGGTCAATATAAGAGGTTTAAAGATGTTCATAAGGCTAATCTAAAAAAATGCAATATAAACATCGAAAACTGGGAAGCTCTGGCCCATGAACGATCTAAATGGAGGTTGGCCTTTCACAAAGGTTCCATGGACTTTGAAGAAGCCCGAGTGCAAGGTGAAAGGGAGAAACGTGCTAAGCGAAAAGCACGTCAAACGAATCCTTTACAGGACCATCTTCTATCTGGTAACCTGTGTCCTCACTGTGGGAAGCTGTGTGGATCTAGAATTGGCCTCCACAGTCACTTACGGACCCATCGCTAGAGTCTACACAATCTTCTTTAGAATTTCCTCCTTTTATCCCGGAAGACAATCTTACTCGGTCACGAGTGATCGCCTGATGATGATGGACTCGATAGCCTTGTGGGCTCCTTCCAACTCTATGATCTATGAAATCAGTTTCCCAACTGTGGCCAAGCAGATGCTTCCTGGAAGCCGCCCAGCAGCAGGGTTTGCAGGCAGTAGCCCTTCATCTGTTGCCCCACAGATATTGCTTCTGAACGTGGAGCCGATCACATGGCTGGACCGATTTTCCTCCATGCATTTTCTCTAATCCCCTTTGAAAGCCATCTAAGCCATCTTGTACGTATTATTATTATTATTATTATTATTATTATTATTATTATTTACATTTATACCCCGCCTTTTTTCCTGCAAGGAACCCAAGGCGGCTCACATAATCCTCCTCCTTCTCCTCTCCGTTTTATCCTCACAACAGCCCTGTGAGGTAGGTCAGGCTGAGAGTCCGTGACTAGCCCAAAGTCACCCAGTGAGTTTCATGGCCGAGCGGGGACTAGAACCCGGATCTCCCGAGTCCCAGCCTAACACTCTCAGCACTACGCCACGTAAGGCTGCTTACGGAGCTGGCGGCAGAGGCGAGAGATCATCCGAACCCGGGGCCCTTTAAACTCACACCTTAATCCAGCCCTCCCCCAACCTGGCACCCTCCAGATGTGCTGGCTGGTGTGATGGGAGTGGTAGTCCAACACATGTGGAGGGCGCCAGATCGGGGAAGGTTGGATGAAGGCATGCATGAGCGTTAGCCTCTGTGTTACAAGCAGCTCTCTCACAGACACCCCAGCCACAGTTCCATTCTTTCTGACCTTTGTACGCCCGATTCGGTGGCTACGCTGCACCCAAGCGTATCTCAGGGAGGCATAATTAACTGATGGAACTCACTGCCGCAGGATGTGGTTGATGGCCACTACCTCAGTGGGCTTCAAAAAAGGGGTTAGACAAATTAATGGTGCAATCCTATGCAAGTTTAGACAGAAAAAAAAAGGCCTACAACTCCCAGCATGCCCCAGCCAGCTCTGCTGGCTGGGGCATGCTGGGAGTTGTAGGCCTTTTTTTCCTGTCTAAACTTGCATAGGATTGCGCCCTAGGAGAAGCCAGTTCTCACAGGCTAGTATCTGCCTTGACATTGAATGGGTCCTGCATGTTCCAAGGCAGTGCACCTCTGAATAACACATGCTGAGGACATCCAGGGGGAAGCCATGACTTCTGTGGCTACCTGTGAGCTTCCGAAGGCCTCTGGGCTGGCTGCTCTTATTTATTTTATTTATTTTATTTATTATATTTATACCCCGCCTTTTTTCCTGCAAGGAACCCAAGGCGGCTTACATAATCCTCCTCCTCCTCTCCACTTTATCCTCACAACAACCCTGTGAGGTAGGTTAGGCTGAGAGTTAGTGACTGGCCCAAAGTCACCCAGGGAGCTTCATGGCCGAGTGGGGACTAGAACCCGGATCTCCCAAGTCCCAGCCCAACACTCTCACCGCTACGCCACGCTGGCTCCTCTCACCACTGAATGCTGCACTAGATGGAACTTGGCTCTGATCCAGCAGGGCTCTTTGTATGTTTTTTTAAAGTATTATTTTGTTCTCATAATGCTGCAGAAAACCTGGGCAAAATACAGTAATATCTTGGATTGCAAGTAACTTGGTTTGAGAGCATTTTGCAAGACAAGCAAATTATTAAATATTTATTTATTTATTTATTTACTTGCTATACAAGCGACGTCTTGCAATACAAGTACTGTAGTATGGCTTAAATTAAAAATCTCTGCACAAATTTTTTTGGGGGGATTTCGTTTTGATATAAGAGTGTTTTGGATTACAAGCACGTTTCCAGAACGAATTATGCTCTCAATCCAAGGCATGACTGTAGCCTCCTTTACAGGCACAAGTGTTCTGAACTGACGTGGAATTAGGTAAGTCCTGTAGTAAACCTTCTCCCTGGCTCAGGAGGACAGAAGACCCACAAGCCGTTGCCTGCCTCACCAAGCGCCAAATTCCCCAACAGGGTGTGGAGGCGGAACGACTTACCTGCCACTGTCAGGTTGTGCGTCTTGTTGCTATAGCGCTGAAAAATGTACTCTACAAAGTAGTGCTCGGGAGGGAGGGCGTGCAAGCAGCCGCCCTTCAGCACATGGTAGGCAATGGCGGCGAGCACCCGCCCAGCTGGATCAGATGCTACTCGGCTGGAGATCAATCCGCTATTCTCCAGGATCTGGACCACTCCTGCACAGGACTGGGAAGTGGAGAAGAGTAGATTAGACAGCAGGCTGAGTTGCTGAGATTTTTCAGTTTAGGGCGCAATCCCATGCAAGTTTAGACAGAGAAAAGGCCTACAACTCCCTTCATGCCCTAGCCAGCATAGCTAATAGAGTAGCTAATAAATGCTGACCTTTAATTAATATTCAGTTATATGTTAAGGAGAAAAAGCAACAGATGGCAGCAGAGGGAGAGCCTGAAGGATGGGACGTTAGCAATAACCATTTTAAAAGCCTGCATGCTTTTATGCTTTTCTTAACCATGAGGACTAGAAAGCTGCTGTACTGTTTTCATATGTGTAGTTAGCCTCTCTGGGTTCCTTGCGAGGAAGGGCAGGGATATGGCAGGGATTTTTCAGGTGGGAATATGGGGTGGGTTAGGGATTGTTTTTTTGTTTTTTTAAAACTTATATTTTTAATTGTGTTTTAATTGTGTTTTAATTATGTTTTAATTGTGTTTTATTGTATTTTATTGTATTTTAATTATTGTACATCGCCCAGGGTGGCCGGGTGGCCGGCCAGATGGGTGATTTAAAAATATAATAAATAAATAAATATAAATACATAAACAATATTTAAAGAGTGGAAGTTGCTTTTCTCATATTTAACAAATGAAAAAGATCATTAGATTTTTCACTGGAAAGGGTTGTGCCATTTGCAGGCATCCTTGAAGATTTATAGTAGGGTTCTTGGTCTGAGAAGGCGTCTGACTCTGTACTTTTCAGAACTGTACTGAGAAGGTTTTGCAGTCACAGTGACGCAGTAACAGGAGCAACCACACTTGGTGGAATTCTCCTCTTTTGTGTAACTCTTAGGGTGTGCATGTGTGCCAGCTCATTTTTGCACGTGACTACTTAAAATAGCACATAGTTTGTTCCGGGCAAGCTTCATTTTTAAGACACATTTTTAGCCACTCCCAGGCTGGGTCTCTCTTCTCCTTCTGTAGAGTTACCACCTTCCTGCTTCCTCCCCCCACACACCGTTAACAGTTGTGTGACAGGCAGAAACTCAACAGACAAAGCTTTCCCCATCGGTGCATCACTATCCAGGGAAAAGCTTAACTGGTAGAATAGCCACACATTAAAGACGCGGGAGCTCTGCTGGGGCAAAAACCGTTCTAGTGCTATGGGAGATATTTTCCAGTGGCCATTGCCATCAGTTATTTGGAAAATCCACATTTCCTGGCTATGTCTGTCAAAAATATGTTCTTTAAAAAAATAATAATCAACATTTCCTGGCTATGTCTGTCAAAAATATGTTCTTAAAAAAAAAAAAAAATCAATACACTTCGAATTCCACAAATTATTTTTCTATATCTTGGGCCTGACCAATGGCAGGGCAGGGGGCGTGGGGAGCCTAGATGTGGTTATTTCCCTGTAAGCCAGTGTTCTCCAACCTAGGGTCCCCAGATGTTTTTGGCCTACAACTCCCAGCATGCCCCAGAGCCACTACTGAAAAGGCCATTTCCTTGGTTGCCAGCCAGAGCTAACCTCTAAAGCAGTGTTCTCCAACTTTGGGTCCCCAGCTGTTTTTGGCCTACAACTCCCAGCATGCCCCAGCCAGCTACGCTGGCTGGGGCATGCTGGGAGTTGTAGGCCAAAAACAGCTGGGGACCCAAGGTTGGAGAACACTGCTGTAAGCCAAATAAATATTGTGTAGAACAGGGCTCCCCAACCTTGGGTCCCCAGATGTTGCTGGACTACAGCTCCCAGAATCCCTTGCCATTAGTCCTGGTGTAGAATATTTCTGTACAAACCCAGCCCGTACCAGGAGCTGGGGTGGGGACGGATGAATACCGGTGGCTCCTCCCACTCCAGCTGCCATCTTCCTTACCTCCTTCTTCTCACTGCCGTTGATGTTTTTCTGGATGGCTGCCATCAGTTCAGCTACTTTGTCCTGCGTGGGTCCTTTGACAGGGTTCCCCTCTGAGAATTTGGCCTGGAAAATACGGGTCTTCTCCACCCAAAGCCCCTCTTTTACTGCCTGGCAGGCTGTCATGGGATCAGTGAGGTAGAACACTAGGCCAGCAGAGAACTGCAGCAGCTCTGAGGAGGTGAGGTTGGCATCACCCGGCGTTTTCTTCCCCGCGAGTTCAAAGATCTCTGGAGCAGAGATGCACTGCAAAAGAGAGAGAGAGAGAGAGAGAGAGTGTCTGATGAAGAGTGCAGTGTAGCTCCAAAACTTGCACACGCTTACATGAAAATAAAAGACATCATCTTCCATATTTTGCATCTCCTATTCTTTGGAAATAAAATGGGAACACCCACTTGATTCCTGGAAAAACAGTCATAGAAATCATAGAAAAGTAGAGTTGGAAGGGGCCTACAAGGCCATCAAGTCCAACCCCCTGCTCAATGCATATTGCTCAGTTCTGATAAGAACATAAGAAGAGCCCTGCTGGATCAGACCAAGGGTCTATCTAGTCCAGCATTCTGTTCACACAGTGGCCAACCAGCTGCCCATGGGAAGCCCACAAGCAGGACAGGAATGCAACAGCACCCTCCCACCCATGTTCCCCAGCAACGGGCGTACATAGGCATACTGCCTCTGACCCTGGAGGAAGCATACAGCCAATCAGGACTAGTGGCCACCAATGGCCTTCTCCTCCATGAATTTGTCGAATCCCCTTTTAAAGCCCTCCAAATTAGTGGCCATCACTACATCTTGTGGATGTGAATTCCGTAGTTTAACTCTGCGCTGTGTGAAGAAGTAAATACATTTCTTGAGAAGCATTTAAACATGACCAACCAGCTCCCACTTATAGTTCCTGTTGCTTTCATAAGTACAGACACTTATATATTTGTTGGAAATTGCATTACTTGGTCACATTAAGAAGTGGTGTGCAATTTCGAGAGCAACTGTTGTCATGGCTAGTGAGCTGAGTGTATTACAGGGAAATGAGACATGTTTCGGTGAGTCCTGCTCTATAGAAGAAAGTTCCAGTGTTCTCCAACCTTGGGTCCCCAGATGTTTTTGGCCTACAACTCCCAGCATGCCCCAGCCAGCTATGCTAAAAACATCTGGGGACCCAAGGTCGGAGAACACTAGTTTAGACATTTGCAGGTATGAGAATACTGTCGGTCAATTGAGCCCAGTTCTGTTGATCCTGACTGGAGCTGGCTTGGCTCTCAGTGGGGCGGGGGTCTCAATCAAGTTATTTTGGCTATCCCTTTTCTCTGGGATCCTCTTCTAACATTATGCAAAAGTGTAACTGAACTCTCTCTGTCTGTGCCGCATTTTGTTTTACGCTCTGTGAGGGCAAAGATGATTGTGGCTCCACTGAGGACAGGAAATGGGTTGTGTGTGTTATGGAAGAACGCTCAAGCCATGTTCTCTACCCACCTTCTCTGCAAATACATAGATCTGTCAATAACTCTGCTGGAGTTCCATTCAAAACTAGAAGCAAGCTAGGTCATTACAGACTTATTTCACTAGCCGATTACTTGGCAATAGTAAAATGTGCAGAACCGAGGCAGGCTCGCTTGTCAAACTGACCAGAAGCTCGAAGCTGAAACCGTGAAAGGTCAAAATTCACTCCAAACCCAACAGATGAAGGCAGCACACTTGGCAAAGGATTGCTTGACGATGAAGGGGGGAGGGAACAGTTTCTGCTGGCGGGGGGGGGGGAGTATGAAAATGATGCTTCTTCGAATGAGAGCCAGTGTGGCGCAGTGATGAGAGTGTTGGACTGGGACTCGGGCGATCCGGGTTCTAGTCCCCGCTCGGCCATGAATCCCCCCCCAAAAAAGTGTACAGAGATGTTTAATTTAAGCCGTACTACAGTACTTGTATTGCAAGACGACGCTTGTATATCAAGTAATATATATATATATATATTAAAAATTTTGCTTGTCTTGCAAAACGCTCTCAAACCAAGTTACTTGTAATCCAAGGTATTACTGTACTGTAGCACAGCTTAAATTAAAAATCTCTGTACATGTTCCTGTGTTGATGGACACAGGCATGCGGCAGAGGGCCTTCTCTGTAACAGCACCCAGGCTGTGGGAAATCCAGCTCGCTCCCTCGCTCCCTCACAGCATTTCAGCACAAAGTTAAGTTCTCCTTATTCCATCAAGGTTTTCTTTTTGGCTTAACTGCAGATTAGGTCTCCTTTTTCTCTGCAGCCTAGGAAATGTTGTAGGGTTTTTCTCTGCCATGTTTACATCTGTGTGATGATTGTTTTCTGTTTAATTCTGAGGTACGAAACATTTTGATCTCTGATGGTGTTAGATTCCCTCTCTGGGCTCCTTTGTCAGATGGAAGGGCGAGGTATACGTTTAAAAAATAAATGAAATCATTAACAAATCAACCCCGTTATCTCATTTGCCCTTCAACATTTGAACCGGCAAGTCTGGAAGTGCTTCTCCAGGGGTGCTGAAAGAGGAATCCTTTTGTGCCAAGTATGTTGCAGCCGGAAGCACACCCCACCGGCTTTTCCAGCACTTCCACTTCAGTCTTCATGCAGGACTGCCCCACCCAACAGGCAGGACCGGTGCAAGGCAGTTTGGTGCCCTAGGCAAGATCAGATATTTAGCGCCCCCCTTCCCACTTGAGAGCGCTGTATTTTTTCCCCAAGTTGTTTCTGGAGCCCCCTTTAGCCCTGCGCCCTAGGCGGCTGCCTAGTTGGCCTAGTGGTAGCACCGGCCCTGCCAACAGGAACTCTGCCTGTCCTGGCGCCTCTCTGGGTTTGGTAGAGTTTGGTGCTTGGCTGTGCCAGAAACCCCTGTGTTTGGATAAACTCCGTTGGATCGGACCAAAGAGCGACCAAACCCAGCATTTTGTTCCCAGTAGCGGCCAGCCCCTTGCCTCTGGGAAGGCCATGCAACAGCCCTGCTCCACTGGGTGTCATCAGCACCTGATAAAAACCCAAATGACCCAAGTGGTAGGACCTGAACCCACAATCCCCAACTCTGGAGGCTGGTGCCTTCTCCATTAGGCCAGCCTAAGGCCTCAGTGAGCCCACATTGGTTGGGATAGCAGCACTGAGACAAACAATGCAGACCTTGGCTCTTGCCCTGCAGGGTGATAAAGGCTTCCTGACCTGTCCCGCACAGTGAAAGCAGTTGCTTCAGGAAGTGGCCCCACGGCTTGCAGCTTGTGTGTCAGGGCAGGTCGGTGGCAGGGTGAGATGCGGGGTGAGATGAGGCAGAGACCTCCTCGCCTTTCGAGATAAGGAAACCACATAAAGTAATAGGAAAGTGTCCGACTCAATCCCTGGCCAAAGCATATCGCCTCACAGATGTCTTTATTCCTTCTGTTTTAGCAGGCATCTAGAAAAAAACATCTTACAAACCTTGCTTATCTTGCCTGCCTGCGTGTAGAATATATATATTATTTTAACGTAGAATGTAATTGATTTTTTTAAACTTTAAAATGAACAAAAATCTAATAGCCACTGCAGTGTCTTAAAAATATTTGCAATCAGCAAAAAAAAAAAAAAATCAATAGAAGAAAAAATTAATTTGGGGCTTTAAAAAAAATCTGCTTGTAATGGGTATACAGCGCTTTGCTAACACAGTTCAAAACTGAGCGGCGTTCATCAAGAGTGTTAAGCTCTGTGCCCCATGTGGCGTGGCAGTGAGAATGTTGGGCTGGGACTTGGGAGATCCAGGTTTTAGTCCCCACTTGGCCATTTTATTTATTTCTTTATTTAGTTATTATATTTATACCCCGCCTTTTTTCCTGCAAGGAACCCAAGGTGGTTTACATTATCTTCCTCCTCCTCCTCTCCATTTTATCCTCACAACAACCCTGTGAGGTAGGTTAGGCTGAGAGTCAGTGACTGGCCCAAAGTCACCCAGTGAGCTTCAGGGCCGAGCGGGGACTAGAACCCGGATCTCCCGAGTCCCAGTCCAACGCTCTCACCACTACACCACACTGGCTCTCATTTGTTGACTTTGGGCCATAAAGCTCATTGGGTGACTTTGGGCCAGTCACTGACTCTCAGCCTAGCTACCTTGCAGGGTTGTTGTATCATCATCATCATCATCATCAGGCGATCACTCGTGACCGAGTAAGATTGTCTTCCGGGATAAAAGGAGGAAATTCTAAAGAAGATTGTGTAGACTCTAGCGATGGGTCCGTAAGTGACTGTGGAGGCCAATTCTAGATCCACACAGCTTCCCACAGTGAGGACACAGGTTACCAGATAGAAGATGGTCCTGTAAAGGATTCATTTGACGTGCTTTTCGCTTAGCACGTTTCTCCCTTTCACCTTGCACTCGGGCTTCTTCAAAGTCCATGGAACCTTTGTGAAAGGCCAACCTCCATTTAGATCGTTCATGGGCCAGAGCTTCCCAGTTTTCGATGTTTATATTGCACTTTTTTAGATTAGCCTTATGAACATCTTTAAACCTCTTATATTGACCACCGATATTCCGCTTTCCATCCTTGAGTTGGGAGTAAAGTAACTGCTTTGGGAGACGGCAGTCAGGCATTCGAACAACATGACCGGTCCACTGAAGTTGGCGTTGAAGGATCATTTTTTCAATGCTAGTAGTCTTTGCTTCTTCCAGTACACTGACATTTGTTCGCCTATCTTCCCAAGTAATTTGCAGGATTTTCCGGAGGCATCGTTGATGAAACCTTTCAAGGAGGTGGAAGTGACGTTTATAGATAGTCCATGTTTCGCAGGCATACAATAAAGTTGGTAATACAATGGCTTCATAAACCAGTGTTTTGGTCTTCTTACAAATATCCCGATCCTCGAACACTCTATGTTTCATTCGAGAAAATGCGGCACTTGCGGAGCTCAGACGATGCTGGATTTCACTGTCGATGTTAGCTGTAACAGAAAGATAGCTGCCAAGATAGAGAAAATGATCGACATTTTCCAGTATTGTCCCACCAAGCTGGATAGATGGCATCACCAAAGGATTGGCTTGCACTTGCTGATGAAGCACTTTGGTTTTTTTGATGTTAAGTGAGAGACCAAGTTTTTCGTATGCTTCTGCAAAAGCATTTAGGATAGTTTGGAGATCATCCTCTGAATGTGCAGAGACCACATTATCATCAGCATACTGAAGTTCCACAACGGAGGTTGTAATTACCTTACTTTTTGCTTTCAGCCTGCTGAGATTAAAAAGCTTTCCATCTGTTCGATATATAATTCCCACACCAGTGGGAAGTTTCCCCTTGACAAGATGTAAAACCATGGCGATGAAAATGGCAAATAATGTTGGGGCGATAACACATCCCTGTTTAACACCTGATCCCACTTTAAATGGAGCACCATGAGAGCCGTTGTTGTCCAAAACTGTTGCCGTCATGTTGTCATGGAGAAGTCGCAAGATATTCACAAATTTATTGGGGCATCCAATTTTCATAAGGATAGTCCAGAGAGCTGTACGATCTACAGTATCAAAGGCCTTAGCCAAATCAATAAATGCCATATAAAGGGGTTGATTTTGCTCCCGGCATTTTTCTTGGAGCTGACGTGCAGTAAAAATCATGTCTACTGTCCCTCTAGAGGGGCGGAAACCATATTGAGTTTCAGGGAGGATCTCTTCTGAAATAGATAGAAGACGGTTTGCGAGAATCCTAGCAAATATTTTACCTGCGGTTGCTAAGAGAGAAATGCCCCGATAGTTTCCACAGTCTGTTCTATCACCCTTCTTAAAGAGGGTGATAATTATGGCATCCCTGAAGTCTTCTGGGATCTCTTCTCTTATCCAGATGTTTTCGATGAGTTTATGAAGATGTTGTACAAGTTCGGGGCCCCCTTCTTTAAAGATTTCAGCAGGAATCCCATCTGGTCCACTAGCTTTGTTGTTCTTCATTTGATTAATGGCTTTTTTTACTTCATCCAAAGTGGGGAGTATTGCAAGTTCCTCTTTAATTTGTTTTTGCGGGATTTGCGAAAAAATCTCATTATCCACCTTAGATTTACGATTTAAAAGGTCATAATAATGCTCTTTCCAACGCAGTGCAATAGACTCTTTGTCTTTTAAGAGTTTGGTGCCATCTTTTGATTGTAAAGGGTTTGTACCATAGGTTTTTGGTCCATAAATGGCCCTTGTGGCCTTAAAAAAGCCCCGTGCATCATGAGATTCTGCAAGTTGTTGAATTTCTTCAGCTTTCTTTTTCCACCAAGCGTTCTTAAGTTCTCTTGTTCTTCTTTGGACCTCAGCCTTTGCGCTAGCGTAGGTTTTTTTCTTGGCAGCGCAGTTAATATCATTTTGCCATATTTGGAAGGCTTTCCTTTTTTGGTCAATTATATATTTAATCTCATTGTCATTTTCATCAAACCAATCCTGATGTTTCTTAGTTTCATATCCAATAGTTTGTTCACAAGCTGCAGTAATGGAGGTTTTCAGCTTAGACCAATGGTCCTCAATGTTGTCAGGAGGTTCCGTAGGTAGATGTTCCTTAAGAAGTGATTGAAGACGAGTTTGCTTAATAGGATCTTGAAGGACTTGGATGTTCATTTTACGCCTTGGTTTCCTTCCTTGAAGCCTACGTTGGGGAGCAATGTTGATAACCATTGTGGAACGGATTAGTCGGTGGTCTGTCCAGCAGTCGTCGGCACTCACCATGGCCCTAGTAAGAAGTACATCGCGGCGATCTCTAACACGGACAATTACATAATCCAGAAGATGCCAGTGCTTTGACCGTGGGTGCTGCCATGATGTTTTAAACTTATTCTTTTGTCGAAAGAGCGTGTTTGTGATAGTGAGATTATGCTCTGCACATATAGACAAAAGTAAGAGTCCGTTCGGGTTGCTATTACCAACTCCGTCTTTTCCAATAGTTTCTGGCCATAAATCAAAGTCACGCCCGACTCTTGCGTTAAAATCGCCCAGGAGGATAATTTTATCCTCCTTAGGTATCTCTGACAGGAGAGTGTCCAACTGGCTATAAAAACTTTCCTTGATGTCATCATCAGCATCTAATGTTGGTGCATAAGCGCTCAAAATAGTTACCTGTTGGTTATTGGCGAGCTTTAATCGAAGAGTTATCAGGCGTTCGTTAATGCCAGTAGGAACTTCTGACAAAGAGTTCACTAGTTCATTTTTGATGGCAAAGCCTACACCATGTATTCGTCGGTCCTGTATACCACTTGCTGTCTCATCACCCACACAGTGTATACAGTGCTGAAGGCCTCCATTGAAGTGACTCAAATGACTTCTGGTAGAAGTGGAAGGTGACCTTTAGCTTTATCTGAGAAGCATCAGTGGAATAGTAGGGTAGTTAGATGATTCATGTCTGGAAAGTCCCATGTTCAAATCCTGATATCTCTAGCTAAAAGAATCAGATAGGAGCTGATGTGAAAGACCTCTGGCTGAGGCTTCGAAACTGCCGCCAGTCATACTAAACAATACTATCTTGACAAATCGTCTGAGCTGCCTTGAGCCAGATTCCTGTGTCAGTAATGCTGTGCGTCACACGTGCAAATCATTCTTATGTCAGCAGAGTCTTTGTGAAAAAACAGGCAAGTCTCAACTTGTCTGGAAGGCTGATTAAAAACACTTGGAGCCAAAGCAGAGGAGATCATGCATCTTTGCTTTTAAGCTGCAGGTTTTTAAGAATGCAAGAGAGTTGGTGGGGAGGAGGTTGCCTTTTCCTTTCCTGGGAAGTCCTGAGGAGGATGGATCCCTCCCTCCGAAAGCACAATTTGCATTAGGGGGAAATTTCCACTGGCACCAGTGTGAGATTCCTCTCACACACCTGCATATGCCAGCTTCACAGGCAGGATTATTCTCAGGACTGCAGCCGGAGAGGAAAGGATTCAGTTCCCCCTCCTGGGCAGCTGTGATGCTGACAGTATCGGCTCCCACAGCTGATGCTATCTGCATGTTTAAAAACCTGCACCTTAAATGTAGTCACATTTAAAGTCACGTCTGGTTCTTCTGCCCTAAGTCTTTTGCCACAGTCTGGTATGCAAAAAATTCATTCAGCTCCTCTGTGATCTTATTTCATTTCATTTATTACATTTATGAATCGCCCTTCTTATCCTCCTTTAACTCCCTTATCAATCAACAATCCAACCACCTTCCTGCTTCTGGTGTATTTAAGCATACAGTCATGCCTTGGATTGAGAGCATAATTCGTTCCGGAAAGGTGCTTGTAATCCAAAACACTCTTATATCAAAACGAAATCCCCCCAAAAGAAATTTGTACAGAGATGTTTAATTTAAGCCGTACTACAGTACTTGTATTGCAAGACATCGCTTGTATATCAAGGGGAAAAAAAATAAATATTTAAAAATTTGCTTGTCTTGCAAAACGCTCTCAAACCAAGTTACTTGCAATCCAAGGTATTACTGTATATGTTTTACTAGCTGTTGCCCGCGGCTTCGCTCGTGTGGATTTTTGGATTTGGTACAATTGTCCACCCGCTGTCAGCTCGCACGAACCACCGTAAGTATGGGGTCGGGACATGTTGTCAAAGTATGCATCAGCACTCGCATAGTTGTTTCCATCACTGTCGTGGGACATTGTAGAGAATTCATCCCAGTTTTCAACGGCATGATCAACTATTTGTTCACGTACCTCCCTACCTAGATTTTGACTGCCATACATAACGAAAGATAGTGCCCCGAATAGGCACGCTCCATCGCCTACAATTGGTACGACGGAGTGTGGTATCATCACACCATTTACATTTAAATTTTCAATTTGCATTTTGATTATTTTTTTTATGGAGAAGAAGAAAAAAAAAACAGGTTTAAAAAATGAAAAGGGTTCCCCCCCGAGCCCCCTCTTTGAAGGCCTGCGAGAGCTGTATGGAAAAGATACAGTGTCTCTGACTGAAAGTGTAACGTTTAGGCTGGGTGCTGGCAGCATAAATCTTTTCTGACAGAAACATCTGATCTTAAAGAAAAATCAGGTTAATCCTGAGAGTCTACAGGTGATGAAGAGTGACCGTGCCAAGTTTGGGGTACAGACTGCGGTGTGTGGGGCATATATATATATATACACCCCACACACAGCAGTCATTCAGTCATTTAAATAGTTTCCCTCCCTTTTCACCCCCTTGGAGAACATTCTAAATGTCCTAGGGGAGATTTGCATACCCACCCCTATTGGCCCCTGCAGGAATTCATACGAACATTCTAAGTGTCGCATGGGCTATTTGCATAACTGCTCCTATTGGCTCCTGCAGCAATTATGAGGTGAGGCCAATTTACATAACTGCTCCCCTGTTGTTTTGCCCATAGGAGATATGAGAGTGGGGTGATTTTGCCCCCTTTTTTCACCCCCTTAGGGACAGAATTTACAAAAATCCTCCCTTAGTGGGTGTCTATGTCATAAAAACAATGTCCCTTCAAAATTTCACGTTCCTAGATTAAACGGTTTGAGCTGGGTGTTGATGAGTCAGTCAGTCAGGACTTCTTCTTTTATATATATAGATTGTTGGCCTTAATGTTATTATGATATGCTCCTCCAAATCCTTATCTGCATTTGCTTGCATTTCTTCTCTGCAAGTTCATGTTTGTTTTTGTTCTCCTCATTTGGGAAAGACCTCCATTTTCTGAAGCCCTTTTTCTTTTCCTTGGCACTGCATATTAACCATGCTGATGACCTTTTAGACCTGGTGGTACCTTTCCTGATCTGTGTGGTATACATTCCAGCTGAGCTACTGTTAGTCTGCTTTTGAGTAACCCCCAAGCATTCTGGAGAGATCAGACTGTTGACTTGCCATTTCAACTTCCTGTTTACAAGTCTCCTAATTTTAGAGAGGTTTCCCCTGCTGAAATCAATGTGACCGGTCTTAGGACTTCTTTGGGAATTTCCCACTTATATATACATTAAATGCACAAGCGTATTGCTAGGGAGGCGATCTTCGCCTCCCTGTCCTCCCGCCCTGCATTTTCGCATGATGGGCTTTTTTGCCCATCTAGCAACAGCGTTTCACTACAGGGGGAGGGAAGGAGACTGGGAGGGGCCTCAGGATAACTTGTATCCTGGCCTCTCCAGTCTCCTCCCCACCCACCGAAATGCCTCCCTCTCCCCTCCGATGTCGCATTTCCGACCTCGGAGAGCAGCCAGCTCAGTGCAAGGGGGAGGGGGGAGGTCGGAGCTCCGTTTCCCAGCTCCTCCGAGGTGGGAGCACTGTCTCCAAGCTTGGATCTGGGGACCTGAAAAAATATCCTATGGCCCCCTCAGACTCTGTCTCGGGGCCCATCGGATTGCTCCCTAGATCTGATCGCACTATGGCCACATAACTCCCGAATGTATGCTCAGGGCCTCTGAGCTAAGCCATATCCATGAGCAAACATTGCAGTCCCTGCAGTCAGCTTAAAATCTGGGGTGCTTTGGCATTTCATAGATCATAAGAGTTGGAAGGAGCCTACAAGGCTATCGAGTCCAACCCCCTGCTCAATGCAGGAAACTAGAGGAGGGGTCTCCCATCCAAGTAATCACCAGGTCTGACCCTGCTTAGCTTTCCACGCTCGGACAAGCTGAGCCAGCGTGAGCCACAGGCCTGTCTAGGAACATCGGAAGCTGCCTTATACTGAGTCAGACCCTTGGTCCATCTAGCTTAGTATTCTCCAAGCTTGGGTCCCCAGATGTTTTTGGCCTACAACTCCCAGCATGCCCCAGCCAGCATAGCTGCCACACCTGCCGAAAACTCCTTCTTCAGCACCATTATTAAAGTGCAGGAATCCTACTATCTTCTTTGCAACCTGGTTGTCACCAGTCTCTCCTCTCTCCCTTTCTCTAATTCTGGCCTGGGACTGAGCCTTGATGGTTCGCGAGTAATCCTTCCTCCCGAACATGAGCATGCCTCTTTTCATGCAAGGAACTTAGGTACCAGCACCCCAGGGAGGCTGGATCGGGCTGCCTGGTGCTGGATGAGGTCTGGTCTGTGTCTCCGGCACAAGCCGAAGAGCCGGAGTCTCTCCTGGGTGCCTGCCTGTCTCCTCATTGCAAAATGGGAGGCGGCAGAGCAGCCTGGGACGCATCGCTCTCCTCTCCCACAGCCGTGGCAATAAGAGTACCAGAAATTAAGGGGGGAACCCTGGAAAAATGCAGGCGCTCTTTGCAGCGGGGTGGGGTAGGAATCCTGGTACTTTGCATGCCTGGGTGCCCCTGCAGGCAGGCAGTCTGTCTGTCCACATGCGCGTTTAGAAACAAGATGCAGCTCTGTGTCTCAACTTCCACGTTTCATTTGGAGGGGTGGCGTACGGAACAGTCACCGACAGAGCGGTCCTCCACGCACAGGTGAAGTTGCCTTTTGCCGGATCAGACCACCGGGCCATGTGGTGCAAGGTGGTCTGCTCTGGCCAGCGGTGGCCCTGTGCGGTTTCGCAGGGAGCAGGATCTTCCGCAGTACCCAGTTACTCAGAAGCCTTGGCTGGGTGTGCCAAGAGACTGCAAAAAATGCAAATGCAAAAAAAAGAAAGAAAGAAAGAAAGAAAGGGGGGGGCAGTGCTGTGCCACTAAGCTATTGGCCTTTCCCCCCTTCTTCTTTTTTTTGCAACCCGTCTACTTGGGCTGAATCTCAGTTTACGGGGGAAGCAGATTTGGGGAAGTGGTAAATCCTGTAAAGTGAAGCTACGCACCGTCGCAAATGGCCAGCGGATGCGCACCAGGGAGTGCCAGGCATGGTCACTCTGAGGAGGCAGCTGCGCATTGTGGAACTTTGGGACGAGGAAACCACATCAGCCTCGTGTAAAAGCTGCGCTCAGAAATAGAGGGGGCAAAGGATCGCTCCAGCGACGCAGGAGGAATTGGATTGACCAGTGTCCCACCACCCTTGGGACAATGCCAGGTGCAGGTTTTGGAGGGCCCTTGGGCCAGGCGCCCTCCGTGGGGCCACTTCTTCCGTGAGTCTACTTTCTCAGCACCATTGTCCTCGGCTGCTCTTCCTCCTCCTCCTCCTCCTCGCTGCCACTTGCTTGCTTCACAGGCAGAGCCAGCCGGCCGGGAGCAAGCCAGCCGGCCGGGGCATGACATCTGCTGCTCCTCCTTCTCACCACCACACCTTGCCTGGGCCAAAGCGAGAGGCAGGTGATCAAGCAGGTTGCCATGGTGAAGAGGAGCCGCCACCCCAAGGGGCTCTTGCCTGCTGGGGGGTGGGCCCTCGGCAGGGGCCCAACCGGGCCTACCCTTGATGCCAGCCCTGCTTTGGAGCAATCCGGAAAAGCAACCCATGGCCCATGCAGGGTCGGGAATGCTGGGAGTTGTAATCCAACACACCTGGAGAGTCCCGGGATGGGGAAGGCTGATTTGTAAGGACATCACCGCTGGTGATCAGAGTAAGGGTGGGTGCTGGATGAAAGCACCACTGTGTTCACTTTGAAAAAACGTTCCCACCCCCACCCCTCACCCCAGGGTGGACTCGAGCGGAGCTTTCTGGACGGTAACTAGGACAACCCACCACATGCAGGCTGCTTTCATCCCTCTTCTGGAAACAAACAGATCAAATGGGAAAGGACTGCGCAGAATATTTGAATGCTTTTGATGTGCAGAAGCAGCAACGGCCTTGCAAATAAATAAATAAATCAATAGTAGCTCCTTGATGCCACCGTCCCCAGGCCATGAATCGTAGCAAAGGGGAGGTCATACAACATCTGGGGGGGGGGGGTTAGTGGGTTTGTGTTTCTCCTTCTAGCAGCTGGGAAAGCTTTCTGAACTGTGAAGGTAAATGGAGGCGAGGGGTGGTGGAAAGTTAGAGGCAGCCCTACAGAGATGGCGGTGGGTTTATTTTGGGGTGGGAGGAGATCCAGTCCACGATGAGCACGATCCAGCGAGGAGTTCTCCTTTGCAAGCCCCATTGAAATGAACGGTAGCTGCGCCAGAAGTGCTCCTGCACGGCCCCTGTTCATTTCAACAGGGCTTGTGCCAGAGAACTTCCCGCTGAGTAAAATGCGTGAGGCTTCATGCGCTCTTTGGACAGACATTCAGTGGCAGTTCTGGAGCGTGAGCACGGAAATCGCACCCTCAGCTTTCACCTGGCTTTGTTTCCCAAGAAAGAACAATTCTAACAATGGGTCATTCAGCCTGTTGAGTTCTAGAAATGCGAGTTGGAACACGGGTATAATTATGCATTGCAGTCAGTGCAGTGGCTGGTGTCACGCTCTCCACTTTCTGTTTGCTGTTGCAACATCTTCATGCGGGCTCAGGGGGGTCACTGTTCCTTCCTCTGCTCTGACTCAGTCACACCACCTCAAACAGTTTCTCTCCCAGGAAACATCATCCCACTGCCCACACCAGCGTTACGCTCGCCCCACTTCGAGTGAGGAGTTCTAGGGGCAGCACTGCTTGGACTGTGCTTCCTTGGCTAGAGGGAGCACTGGAGATTTGTGGCATTTTTGTAACACTGTTTTTATTTACAGAAACACAATTAGAGCATAAAGAGCATTACAACATTTACACTTCTACTGGATCCTCTGCCTCAGAACCCTAGGGAGAGATTCCCTGCATCCCAAAGTGCCTTCAGCCAATACTCTTTCTCTTGGTATTGGTTCACACATAACGACAACTCAGAGCATAGGTTGTTGTGGAATCGTGGGTTGTTGTTGAATCATGGGTTGTGATTATGTGTGAACCCTGCACTATGGTTTAGGTATGGGTTGTTGTTAACTATGAACAACCTAGGAAGAGAACCCATGGTTTGTTGTTGGGTTGGGAACTCTTCAGACATTGGCCATCCCTAAGCCCAGTCTATCTCATCCGTATGCTGGTGATCAGTTTCTTAAAAGGAAAAGATACTGGGGTTCATTTGTGCTCAGAAGCTCCCCCATTTGACAGGAAAGCCTGGTTCCGCTCATCTCCCATGTGGGGACAGGTTGTATGATCATTCATGAAAATCAGCATTGCTTGCACATGGTCAGAGGCACTTCTGTCCAAGGCTGGACCTGGGCCCAAAGTCAAATGAAAATTCTAAGGACAAAACCTGGGTGGGTGATGCAGTTACCAGGGCTGCTGCCAGAGGCAATTGCTGCTTCCTTAACGCCACTTGGAGAGACACTTACATAGGCTGAGCCGGTCCGGAAGTGGGCTTCATTCTGTCCCAGAGAGTGTCCTCTCTATCTGCAGCTTTCAAGGTAAGATTAAGATTACCGTAACAAGCCTCTCTCGGTGTCTAAACATGTGAAGCTAAACTTTTCAACTCAGGCCACTGCAGTGATCATAGCACTCAACTGTCAACTGTCCATTGTTTTTGCAGAATAAACATGGGGCAAAAATTATGACCCCAGCAGAACAAGGGGCAGCACAATTGCACGACTCTCAGCATGGGATGAAAAGTTCAGAAGACATGAGGCCACTTCCCAGTTGGCTGTTTTTTTTTAGAAAAAAAAAAACTTCCTTTTTCACTGCTAGGACTGCAGCTTTTAATTGAGTTTTGTTCAATGGGAATTGAACAGAGAGATGCAACCAGGGCAGGCAGAAATTGAGCAGGCAACATTCTGTGGAGATGAAGTGATGGGAGATGCAGTGGTCGCTTGCCACATTTCAGCCTGTCATCCAGTTGTTAAAAGCACAGAACCCTTCGTCAGCCAAAAAGTTGACAATGTCAGCCCCAGCTGCAATCTTGTTGACAGAGGTTGCATTCCCACTGTGGTTTTCTAAACCGCTTTTAATGACAGTACTTAAAACCTATTGAACACACTTTAGTATAAAAGAAGTCATTGAATTAAAACTGGGAGTATGCTTTGCCCTCTACGCGTTGGAGCAGTCAGAAGTCACCTTCAGGCAATTTCCATTACCCCAAGACACAATTTTTGCTTTTACTTTCCATTCTTTGCTTGGTTGTTTCCCAAAAGACATATCACAATATTTGTAGACATGATTAGCAAAATATTTTTAAAAACTGCCTTTTGACTAAACACTTGCATATATTGTATATATAATCAGATGGGATGGGGGAGAAAAAGGGACTTTGTTTGTGCCAGGGAGGAATGAGGCCAGTTTATGGTCTGGAGGAGCTGTCAATAATTGACTGGATCCCTGGTGAGCTTGAAGCACCATTGTGGGTTCTTACAAATAATACCTAATGAGTTGGAGGGGAGCTCTTCCAGGTGACAAAGAAATGTGCACGTTCCCTTCATAGAATCATAGAAAAGTAGAGTTGGAAGGGGCCTACAAGGCCATCGAGTCCAACCCCCTGCTCAATGCAGGAATCCAGGTCAAAGCATCCCTGACAGATGGCTGTCCAGCTACACCTTGAATGCCTCCAGAGAGGGAGAGCCCACCACCTCCCTAGGAAGTTGGTTCCATTGTCTTATTGCTCTGACAGTCAGGAAATTTTTCCTGATGTTTAGGTGGAATCTGGGTTCCTGTCACTTGAGCCCATTATTCCGTGTCCTGCAAACTGGGATGATCGAGAAGAGATCCTGGCCCTCCTCTGTGTGACATCCCTTCAAGTACTGGAAGCGTGCGATCATATCTCCCCTCAGTCTCCTCTTCTGAAGGCTAAACATGCCCAGTTCTTTCAGTCTCTCCTCATAGGGCCTTGTTTCCAGTCCCTTTATCATCCTTGTTGCCCTCCTCTGAACCCTCTCCAGTTTGTCTACGTCCTTCTTAAAGTGTGGTGCCCAGAACTGCACACAGTACTCAAGATGAGGCCTAACCAGTGCTGAGTAAAGGGGAATTATCACTTCCCGCGATTTGGAAGCTATACTTCTATTAATGCAGCCCAAAATAGCATTTGCCTTCTTTGCAGCCACATCGCATTGCTGGCTCATATTTAGTTTGTGATCTACCTTAGCTTGGCAAGCTGCGAAAGTCAGATATTTGGGCAAGGGCAGCTGGTCTTGCAAACCTGAGGAAACTAGGCACTTGAGATTCCTTCTTCTGCACCATCATTAAAGGCTTAAGAGCCCTCCAGCCCTTATTCCTCCATTTTGAGCACTTTGTCCAGGTTGTAGTGTCCCTAACTTGCTGAGTGATGCCAAAGGTACGTTTTGGGTACAGCTGAGCAAGGCATCTAAGATTTTGCTCAATGCTTCCTCCTTCCTGGCTATACACGCTGGGATGGATCCAGACTTTGTCGTGCTTAGAGTAGGCCCATGAGAGCCAGTGTGGCGTAGTGGTGAGAGCCAGTGTGGCGTTGGACTGGGACTCGGGAGATCCGGGTTCTAGTCCCTGCTCGGCCATGAAACTCACTGGGTGACTTTGGGGCCAGTCCCTGACTCTCAGCCTCACCTACCTCACAGGGTTGTTGTGAGGATAAAATGGAGAGGAGGAGGAGGAGGATTATGTAAGCCGCCTTGGGTTCCTTGCAGGAAAAAAGGCGGGGTATAAATATAATAAATAAATAAATAAATAAATGGGACAAGCTAATCAGGACTAACTCATTGATTTTAATGGGTCTACTCTAAGCATGACTACATCTGGATCCAAGCCACTGTTTTTCTAGATTTGCAACAAAGAAAGCCCCCTCCCCGATATCTGACCCCATGGTATTCCTGGAAGTAAGTAGTAAAATGCAATGTGCCTTTCCTCATACATTCTGTCCCATGCGGAGAGGGATCCCTGGGGGGACAGGCACTTTGGGGAAAGGGGGCTCAGGGACCTGACCAGCCAGATGAGCGATTAACAAATATAATAAAATAAATAGATAAAAACCCAGCCCCCTCCTCTTCTCTTCCAAGGGACCCAAAAAACAGGCACATTTTGGCATCTTTTGAACCAGTCCCGGCCCTGTAGCTGTGCCTGTAACAACCGCTGGATCTACAGCAGTGTTCTCCAACCTTGGGTCCCCAGATGTTTTTGGCCTACAACTCCCAGCATGCCCCAGCCAGCTACGCCAAAAACATCTGGGGACCCGAGGTTGGAGAACACTGATCTACAGGAATGGGCTGGAGTTAGTTACCGTAATTACTGCAGATCAAGCTGCCTTTAAAAGCTCAGCTTCAGAAATTGGCCATCTCAGAAGCAGGGTTCCCTTCAGTTCTTCTGCTGTATGGGGCAGGCTTGTCAATAGGGCCATTTCAATAGGCTCCAGCACCTTTGACAGCTGCATGGTAGGTAGAAATTCAACTGGTGCTGCTTTTGCCTGCTTTGGTGGGGAAATCCCACTGGAGCATTCCTGAAGGATCAGCAGACCTAAAATAATGGGGGTTGGATACCCTGGGGGGGGGGCTTTATTGCAAATCTTTAAAAAACAAGACTTTGCTCAGTGTTTCCTTCTTCTGGGACATACACACTGGGTTGGAGCCAGACTTTGCCCTGATAGTTAGGGCTCTCCAACCTTGGGTCCCCAGATGTTGCTGGACTACAGCTCCCAGAATCCCTTGCCATTAGCCATGCTGGCTGGGTATGCTGGGAGCTGTAGGCCAGCAACATCTGGGGACCCAAGGTTGGAAAGCACTGTGCTAGTATTTGCTTTAGGGGGAAATCACTCACTCACACACACACACACACACACACTGGCACACTTAGCTTCAGAAGAGGGGTCACTAAGTTACATCAGCTCTCCAAAATCAATTTCTTGTCCCTTCTTGTTTATTAATCTGGGATAAATTACCCACCGCTAACCCACCCCGCCCCACCCCATTTCATTTAATTTCATTTATTTCATTTCTATACCGCCCCACAGCCGAAGCTCTCTGGAGCAGGGCTAGGTACTGAAACGATCCGGGACTCAGGCCCACAGGACCAAAAAACAAAACAAAACCCCACACATTTGCATATGCTAATTTATATATGCTCTATAGTCTTTCTGTGTGTGTGTCTTTAAAGGACCCTGTCTCCTAAGGACGCCCCTATTTGTAAAAAGGGATGCATGGACAGGGAGAGGAGGCCATTTGGTTTCAGAAAAAAAAAACCTCAGGCAGAAAGATGGGGGGGCAGGAGGTGAAGCCCACGTGGGCAAAAAGCAGCTAATCCAGGGGGATCCGGTGCAACCTTTATTTGAGCAAGTGCCCATAGACAGCAGGCTGGTGGGGCAGATGGTCTCCCAGAAATGTGGGGGCTCCAAATGAAAGAAGATTCAGGGCTCCAGTCCTAGTGGGCTGCCCCCTAACACCGCCTCTGCCCCCCTCCCCAATTCTGTACTCGCAGTCATTAGCATGGATTAATCTCCACCCCCAACTTTACGCAAGCGGGGAGAGGGCGACCTATACTTTTGCCTCTCTACGTTCAGTGATCTCAGGGCAGGGATGTTGAGCCTTCCCCAGCAGAATGGGATGGGATGGGAATTTCATATCCGCCCGCCCAGCATTACACAGATGAAAACAGTGACCCTAGGATGTTTCAAGACAGAGGGTTCTGAGCGCTGCCAATCAAAAGGCATTGTGTAGCTGTCCTGTCTTTTCCTCCTTAACTGTTTCTATTTTTCTAGTAAGAAAAAAGGAGGAAAATACGGGCAGGTTACAAATGAAAGGCAGCATTATCTCGACCCCACTCTCACCCCATCAAATTCTGTGAATGAGGCAGGGCAATTAGCACAATAAAAGCCCCGTCTGGAAGCACTCCAGTACCAGTACGCATGCCCAGGGATCACTGCCACCTGCCCGCCCCCGCCCGCATTACACACTCCGGAAGGATTTTGTGTGCAGCCTTCCCCCAACCTGGCGCTCTCCAGGTGTGTTGGACTACAACTCCCATCAGCCCCAGCTGGGGCTGATGGGAGTTGTAGTCCAACACACCTGGAGAGCGCCAGGTTGGGGGAAGGCTGCCTTAGTGACGCCACCTGCTTGTGGTGCTGCATGCATTCAGGACCGGTGCAAGGCAGTTTGGTGCCCTAGGCAAGATCAGATATTTAGCGCCCCCCCCTTCCCACTTGAGAGCGCTGTATTTTTTTTCAAGGCATTTCTGGCGCCCCCTTTAGCCCTGCGCCCTAGGCGGCTGCCTAGTTGGCCTAATGGTAGCACCGGCCCTGCATGCATTCATCCATTCTGCACTAGCCCGTTCCCGACCGAATGAAAAAAGCTCCACTGTTCGTTCCGTCCGGTTAAAAAGTTTCTAGTTGCGATTAGCATCGCGGGTCCGACCAACCTGGCTGTCATTAACCGTTCCAAATGAGCCTCGCCGCCGCGCCTGTGGCGGCACCTTAACAGGGCGCTATCTTCCTTGTCTGCGTTGGGAACGAGACGGACACGTGCGAACGTGCGCAGGCAAGGCTCCTCAGAGAATTTCGCTTCTACATGCCCGGGGCAGGAGGCAGAAACCCGAAGCACGGCAATTCCTGCAACCTGCGCTGACTACGACCGTTTTCACCAAGCCTCCCCCCCCCCCCGCTCCCAAAAGGTACACCCCAGTAGAATGATTTACCAGGGAGCGGGAGCAGAGAGCAGGGCCTGTCTCTGGGAATTTGGCTGAACTGGAGCATCTGCCCTTTCCATCCGCAGGAGGCCACCCTCTCGCTGCCTCGGCGGCCTTGTGTGCTTGAACCCCACTCCTCGGCAGGGCCGGTGCAAGGCAGTTTGGTACCCTAGGCAAGATCAGATATTTAGCGCCCCCCTCTTCCCACTTGAGCCCTCCCTCCCTCCAGCCCTATGCTCCTGGCGCCCCCTTTAGCCCGGTGCCCTAGGCAGCCGCCTAGTGGGCCTAATGGTAGCACCGGCCCTGCTCCTCGGTGCCTCCCTGCCTCAGTCAGACCTGCTCCCCGAGGCCAAAGCACGTCCTGCCGGCGCCTCCAGCCCTTTGCCCCCAAGCTGGAGTTTGACCCAAGCACGGCGCCCTGCAACCAGGCCGGGAAGATTGCACCTGGCGGCTTCCACCCACCCCTCGTTACCTTTCCACACGGCACTGCTGGGCACTGCACACGGGCCGCCGCGATATTTAACAGGTCCTCCACGGCGCCACGGGGCAGAGAGCCTTCTTTGCTCGACGACAGGAGAGTCCAGAGCGCCGTCACGGCAGGCTCCAGAGCGGGCAGCCCTGGCATCGCGGGGCCCGCCAGGCAGAAGAGCGCGAGGGGCGCCCAGGTGAGAAGGAGCATGACTGGGCAGGGCTGCCTGGGGAAGACGGTCCTTCTGGGGCTTGGGGAGCAACTGCTGGTGCTGCTGCCACTGGGAAGAGAGGGTTCTCCAGGAATGGATTGGGCAGGAGCCTCCTCGGCGCTCTAGTCTCTTGGCTGCTCTGCCCCGCGGTCTCCTATGATTGGCTCCGGGCGAGATTGCCTCAGGTTAACCATTCCACAGGGCCTGTCCAGCTCCAGATGCCTCGCCTTGATAGAGAGGAAGCTCTTGGCAAGAGGCGGCGGCGGCGGCGGCGGCAAGAGCCCCTGTGGGAGAGACTGCAGCTAGCCGGAGGACCACGAGGAAGAAATAAATGAAATAAATGAAATGAAATGAAGAGGCAAGCAGCCCCCAGCCAGGGAGGAAATGAGTGCGCCCAGGCCTCTTGCCCAACCGTTTGTATGAGCTCACCCACCACACCGCACGTCCTGTCTGGAGTGCAAGGAGATGCTCCACTATCACAGGACCCAGACTGGGAGGAGGAGGAGGAGGAGGAGGAAGGCAGAGGAGGTGGGGCGTTTCACAACAGACGCTCAGGTCCCTTTCCAGCCCAGAATGAGTTACTTGTGCGGCTATGCTAAGGTGCAAACAAACTCACAGAAAAGTTTGCCAAACAGCTAAGGCGTTACTGTCCCAGCCAGAATTCTATGCTCCCGGCCAGGTGCCAGCGCGGAAGGGTAAAGATTGGGGGTGGGGAGTGTGTATTCAGTCCTTTATTGTGATAGCCTGGGTTAAGAGGGAGAGAGAAAGGATATTCATCGGAGGAGGATACTCTGGACATGCGCAAAGGCATTTTGCACTGTAGTTCCTGAAGAAACGCTTGCGTCTCTTGGAGGAAGTGCTTTGCACATGCACAGAGGAGATCAGCTCAAGGTGCCAGAAATTTTGAATACAAAAGTGGGAAGCCTCAGATAGAAAAACAAAAAAGAGCCGCTTACAAACAACAACAAGAACAACATGTACTTTTTAGGCAATGTAGGTTTCTGATGTGAATTATAAATGCAGGGCCCACAAAGGCTGATTTAGGCATTGCCTGTGAAAGCATCATCATCAGGCGATCACTCGTGACCGAGTAAGATTGTCTTCCAGGATAAAAGGAGGAAATTCTAAAGAAGATTGTGTAGACTCTAGCGATGGGTCCGTAAGTGACTGTGGAGGCCAATTCTAGATCCACACAGCTTCCCACAGTGAGGACACAGGTTACCGGTACACTTCTCAGGGAACCAGGATTGGACGCAGCTGCCTGCTGAGTGTACAAAGGATGGCCAACTCAAGTTTCCACATAAAGTATGAATTGACCTTTCAGTACACTATTAAAATAACGACAATACAATACAGTAATACCTTGGATTGCAAGTAACTTGGTTTGAGAGCGTTTTGCAAGACAAGCAAATTTTTACGGTAAATATTTATTTATTTATTTATTTATTACTTGATATAAAAGCGACGTCTTGTAATACAAGTACTGTAGTACGGCTTAAATTAAAAATCTCTTGTACAAATTTTTTTGGGGGGATTTCGTTTTGATATAAGGGTGTTTTGGATTACAAGCACGTTTCCGGAATGAATTATGCTCTCAATCCAAGGCATGACTGTACTTCTTCACTTAACATCTTATTACTAATCCAACATATCTGGAGGGTGCCGGGCTGGGGGAGGCTGCAGTGAAAGCCTTCAAGTCCACGAAAGCTGCTGGAATCTGAGGAGCCATAAGACTCTCCGTTGCTTCTGCTGCATTAGACTAACAAGATCTCCTCACCTACAAGAGAACAAAGAACCTGCAAGGATGGGGGCTTTTTAAATCCCCATCGGCCACTATGTACACCAGTGTTCTCCAACTTTGGGTCCCCAGATGTTTTTGGCCTACAACTCCCAGCATGCTGGGAGTTGTAGGCCAAAAACATCTGGGGACCCAAGGTTGGAGAACACTGATGTACACAATGTATGCAGGCACACCTTGATCATAGAATCATAGAATCATAGAAAAGTAGAGTTGGAAGGGGCCTACAAGGCCATCGAGTCCAACCCCCTGCTCAATGCAGGAATCTAGGTCAAAGCATCTCTGACAGATGTCTGTCCAGCTGCACCTTGAATGCCTCCAGAGTGGGAGAGCCCACCACCTCCCTAGGTAGTTGATTCCATTGTCTTATTGCTCTGACAGTCAGGAAATTTTTCCTGATGTTTAGGTGGAATCTAGGTTCCTGTAACTTGAGCCCATTATTCCGTGTCCTGCAAACTGGGATGAAGGAGAAGAGATCTTTGCCCTCCTCTGTGTGACATCCCTTCAAATACTGGAAGAGTGCGATCATATCTCCCCTCAGTCTCCTCTTCTGAAGGCTAAACATGCCCAGTTCTTTCAGTCTCTCCTCATATGGCCTTGTTTCCAGTCCCTTTATCATCCTTGTTGCCCTCCTCTGAACCCTCTCCAGTTTGTCTATGTCCTTCTTAAAGTGAGGTGCCCAGAACTGGACGCAGTACTCAAGTACGCAGTACATCACGTAAGCCCTCTCCGACAGACAGTACTTCTACGGATTTCCATCTGTATGTTTGAACAAAATCGGGAAGACTTCAAGGCAGGTGACAAAAAGATGGGCCTTTTTCCAGCCAGGCTGCTGTTGCTGTTCTTTCTTTTGCGGTTAAGTTCCTGATCAGGGCCGGTGCTACCATTAGGCCAACTAGGCAGCTGCCTAGGGCGCAGGGCTAAAGGGGGCGCCAGAAACGCCTTGAAAAAAAAATACAGCGCTCTCAAGTGGGAAGGAGGGGGGCGCTAAATATCTGATCTTGCCTAGGGCACCAAACTGCCTTGCACCGGTCCTGTTCCTGATGCTTCATGGGCAGAGCAATGTTGTGGCCAAGACAAACAGCAAACAGAGCAGGACAATTCATTCTGCTCCGGTGGTTCTAATCCTGCCCCACCCTTAAGATAATAACTAGGGGCCCGCTGGGAGCAAGCGCGCCTGCCTCACCCAGGCTTAACCCAATCCCTGGAGATGGGCTGCTCTAAGGGCTAGATCAGCCTTCCCCAACCTGGTGCCCTCCAGATGTGTTATTGAATCATAGAATACTGTAGAGTTGGAAGGGGCCTACAAGGCCACCGAGTCCAACCCGCTGCTCAACGCAGGAGAACAGATGTGGGCAGCCCAGGCAGTCACCCATCCAAGCACTGACCCGGCTCATACCTGCTTAGCTTCAGCGTGGGGCCTGCATTATGTGCTCTCGACGTTGGACTACAACTTCCATCATCACCCTGGCTGTGGATGATGGGAGTCATAGTCCAACACGCCTGAAGGGTGCCAGATTGGGGGAGGCTGGGCTAGGTACTGTCCAAAGCAAGGAAGGTAAGGTTCCATCTCCAGCGGCACAGACCTCCCTCTAGCCTGTTTTGGCAAAAACAAGAGCCATGGAGCCTCTTAAAAACCAACACATTTATCATGGCGGATTGGCAGAAGTTTGGGTGGGCTAGAGCCCACTTTGCCAGAGGGGGAGGGGCGGTGGCACAGAGGAAGAGCATGCAGAAGGCCCCAGGTTCGATCCTGGGCATCTCCAGGTAGGGCTGGAAAACTCCTGCCTGAACATCTGAACAGCCCGATCGCGGAAGCTAAGCGGGGTCGGGCCTTGAATGGGTGACTCTGCCTTGGAATACCAGGTGCTGCAGGGAGGGACCAGAGCTCAGTGTGATAGAACACGTGCTTTGCATGTACAAGGTCCGGGGTTCGATCCCCGGCGTCTCCAGGTAGGGCTTGGAAAGAATCCTGCCTGAAACCCTGGAGAGCCGCTGCTGCCAGTCAGTGTCGACAATACTGGGCGAGATAGACCAAGGCAGCTTCCCATGTTCCTAGATACAGGATTCCTGCACTGAGCAGGGGGTTGGACTCGATGGCCTTTTATACGCCCCTTTCAACTCTTACTATTCTTTGATTCTATGAAGAGTGACCCTCGCTGGCAGATTATCCATACACATGGCTCCAAAGGGGAAAGCATTGCAAACAGTGGGGCCAGAAATGGCATGGCATTTCTGTACAAAGCTCAAATGTTTACCAGATAAGAACCGTCACCATCCACAAGAGCAAAGACCTGTAATAACATAAACCAGGGGTCTTCAAACTAAGGCCCGCGGGCCACATCCGGCCCGCCTTGCCTTTTTATCCGGCCCGCCAGCCGATTGGCAGAAGCAGACTTTTTTTTTAACTCTTTCGCTTCAAGCGCCGATTCTTTTAATTCTTTTCCATAATATGGAAAAATTAGTGGTGGTGTTTTACCTCTTATGTATGAGCTGATGTAGCTAAGTCAGATTTCTAATGTTTCAAAAATGCTACCTTGGATTGAAGCAGAGTATGCTCATTTGTGTGATGGCAAAAACAAAAGTACGGCATATTCGTGTTAGGCATGAAACAATTGTGCAACTATATATGCAAATACCACCAGCCCTGCCAGGAGTATTCATTAATATTCCCCCTTCTTCCCTCCCCATTCCTTTTTCCTTGTGTGTCGTGTCTTTTTAGATTGTGAGCCTGAGGGCAGGGACTGTCTTGTTAATTGCTGTAAACTGCCCAGAGAGCTTCGGCTATTGGGCGGCATAAAAATGAAATAAATAAATAAATAAATAAATAAAATAACTTTCCATTTAAGGGGGAAAAAATGCACCCCCATCAAGTAAAAAAAAAAGAAAGACCCGGGTCCTTTTTTTTACTTGATCCATTTGTTCATATTTTTTTCAAACTATAGTTCCGGCCCCCCAACAGTCTGAGAGACAATGAACTGGCCCCCCTGTTTAAAAAGTTTGAGGACCCCTGACATAAACCATCCCCGCTTTGCTGTGTTAGCTAGCACCGGGAGCAGGGCCGGCGCCACCATTAGGCCAACTAGGCGGTTGCCTAGGGCGCCGAGCTAAAGAGGGCGCCAGAAACGCCTTGAAAAAAAATACTGCGCTAAAATGCATGTTATCTAAAATTGATCCGAAATATCAAGTTATTTTAATGCCACGTAGGGTTTTCGTTTTATCTTCATTTTTTAACGCCACCGCCACGACTCTCGCCGCCCACCCGCCTTCCGCCCCCCTCGCCGGCAGGGGATGCCGCGCGGCTGAGGGATGCGAGCGCAGTGGCTCCTGCTGGGCGCCCTGCTCAGGTGAGTGAGTGCGGGAGACGGACAGGGACCAGCTCCGGAGGCAGCCTATGCCGCGCCTCCCCGGGAAGCCTTTCCAGTCGGGGATGCTCATGGCTCCTCAGAGGGAAGGGGCGCTTTGCACGTGCTCACAGGCACGTGGACGTTTCCCGTGAGCTGGCACGTCCCCGGGGCCCAAGGCTGAGCACGCTGGACGTTGGAAGCAGGTTCCGCGGCTCAAATCAAAGTGTCCCCGCCCCGTTTCCCGTTCGCCCCCAGCCTTCTTTCCCGCAACTGCCTGTCCTCCGCCCCTCTCCATTTTCATCCGCCGAACCGGCCTGGGCGGGCCTTAAGACCCCGAAGGAAATCTGGCAGAGATGCCCCAGTGACCCCCCCCACCCCGCTCGCAGTTCGGTTTGCAGCTCCCCACAGCCGCCCTTTTGCTGTCCCACTGCGCGGCCATTGCTGCCTCGATTTGCCTGGATCTTTTCCATGAACGTGGCAGGCACGCTCCTGCCTTGTGGTTGGGGGTGTTGGGGGAGGCTGGTCCCCAGTCAGGGCATTTCCCGGCTGCTTTGCTCCGGAGCCCCCCCCCCCGGCACGAGAGGGGGGGGCGCTAATTATGACTTTGCCTAGGGCGCCAAACTGCCCTGCACCGGTCCTGACCGGGAGGAGGAGGAGGAGAAACCACAGTCTGGCTTACAACTGCTGTGAGTTGTCACTGCTCTCACCTTGTATCCATTTGAGCTTTACCTAGAAAGATCATAGACCAGTGATGGCGAACCTATGGCACGCGTGCCACAGGTGGCACGTAGGGACCTCCCTGTGGGCACGTGAGCCATAGTCTGGAACACACAACAGGAGGAGCGGCAAGTAACCGCACCGCCACGCTGGACCACTGGGTCCCGTCGCGTCCTTTTTGCGACCAGGAAGTGTCCTAGGCAGGGTAAGGGTAAGGCAGGGCAGGGCAGAGCGGAACACAGCGGCAGCCTCCCTTCATACCGCTCCTTCCTCCCGTGGGGAAGTCGTAGCAAGGCAGGGAAGCTCTCTCTCTCTCTCTCTGCGCCTTCAGGACTGGCCACGGCGAGGCTTGGGGGGAGGGAACGCTGGAGCCGAGGTGGGAAAAGGAGGCTGAGGTGGGGAGGACTCCCAAGCACGCGCGCTCAGGGCCGCTGCTTTCCTGGCACAGGGGATTTAGGGGGGGGGGGGAATCTCCAAAGCAGCAGCAGCAGCCCCCGTGAACAAAGGGAGTGTGCTGGAGCGTCCTGGAAACAGCTGCAGAGAAAAGCTGGGATCCCACAAACAGGTTTGGCAGCGGGTGATCAAAGGGAGGGAAACGTGCTTTTTTAAAAAGAACGCATATAAAAAAAAAAAAAACCCCAACCTTAGTCCTTCTTTACCCTTTCCCTCTTCAGGCTGGAAAGATCATGCCTAGGGAAGAGTAACCCAAGGCACAAAACTTTGCAGATGCTACATATGACTTTGGAGTTGAGCTGCAGAGTCTTGTGCAAACTTAGTTCCTGCTCAGGAATTCTCTGGGTTTGCTGCTGCTGCTGCTGGGTGGAGCCATTTCCCTCCCATCTGTCTCTGCAGCGAGACAGAGATAGGCAGAAGTAGGCAGACAAATCTGTGTGTGTGTGTGTGTGTGTGTGGGAGAGAGAGAGAGAGCCATAGCATTCGTGTCTCCCGCTTCCATAAATTATAATGGGGGGGGGGGAATTACAAGGAGCTTTGCCTCCACATTAGCTACCAGAAAACCTTTCTAAACTGCTTTCCTTGTTCCTGTTGCATTTTTGTGGGAAGTGCTGGGATGGCATGAAGAGGAAAAACCGCAGGTCAGATGGTTGTTCCACTAATTTAGCTTTCATGAGGGTACACTGGGGTGGGGGGGATGCCCGGGGCTCAGGAGGAACTGCCAGGGGCTCCGTCCAGCATCTGCCACCTGAGGTGGTCGTCTCACCCCGCCTGATGGCAGGGCCAGCCCCGGGGCCCTCCGCTGCACCACCGCCTTGTGTATCATTGGGTGTGCTGCTGGAGAACCTAAGGGCATGCAATGGAGAGAAACGGGGAGAGTTTCCTAGTGAGGCAGCCCGGTTCAGCTGGCAGAGCCCAGCAGGGACCTGGAGCAGAGGGGCCTTTGGTCTGATCCCGCTTCAGGACTCCTCTTCTTATGACTCTCAGGCCGGGTTCGCACTTCACTTTAAAGCAGGGTTCTCCAACCTTGGGTCCCCAGATGTTTTTGGCCTACAACTCTCAGTAGCTGGCTGGGGCATGCTGGGAGTTGTAGGCCAAAAACATCTGGGGACCCAAGGTTGGAGAACCCTCCTTTAAAACCACCAAGCTCCTGAAACCTCTGTGAGTTTAAAGTTGCCCCAAGCAGCAGCAGGGGGCGAGGGGTGGTCTGCCACCCACCCCTTCCCGCCCCAACGACAACAGCCTGGCACTCCCCGCAATGGTGGGGGCAACCCGCCGTTGCTAGGGGGTGCCCTGTCTGTCACAGCACGCGGGCATGTCCCCTCACCGCTGCCATTGGAATCAGTCCCCCCCCCCCGCCCTCCAGGACTGGAGGGTGGGGGGACTGATCCCCCCTGTCCGTGCAGCGTGCGCGCACCCACCGTGTAGACAGGGGGAATCGCTCCCTCCTCCTTCCTCCCAACCCGTCCTTTCTGGGTGTGGAAAGTTTTGCTGAGTTCCAGGGATCAGAGAGTACAGGTGGGTAACCAGAAGAAAAAGAGTTCTCACACCAGCTTTGTCTTTCAGACTTGGGTGATTTATTACGAGCCGGGGTTCCTAATTACTGTATATAAAGAGTTTCAGTGTTTCTTTCTCACCTGATGAATCACCTCTGAAGAACTGGCTGGCTGCCCGGAGCTGGTCATGGCTCTTGTGAGGGGAAGAAACGGGCACGCTGCACCGAGGACGGACGAGTGCTTTGTGGCGCCCTCCTTCCTCTTCCAAATATTTTAGCAAGAACAGAGGTGGTTAAAAAGTGTCCTGTTTCCCCACATCCAACCTCAGAGAAGTGGGGAAATGGATTACTCACATGTTTGGGGATTTTGACACCCACTGACTCACGGGACTTGGGGTCTCACTTCCAGAAATCAAAGATCCACTTACTTTCCTGCCTTAACCCAAGAAGTCCACACCCTCTTTCAGTCTAACACATCTGAAGGGCACAAGGTTGGGGAAGTCTGATGTAAGCAATATTTGTATGTATGTATGTATTATTGCGTTTATATCCTGCCTTTTTTCCTCCAAGGAACCCAAGGCGGCTTACATAATCCTCTTCCTCCTCTCCATTTTATCCTCACAACAACCCTGTGAGGTAGGTTAGGCTGAGAGTCAGTGACTGGCCCAAAGTCACCCAGGGAGCTTCACAGCTGAGTGGGGACTCGAACCCGGATCTCCCAAGTCCCAGTCCAACAGTTGCACCACTACACCATGCTGGCTCTCAGTTTGCACAATAATACTATAAAATATTTGGTTCTCTGTTTTCAAGGCACTTCAAGCAGATCACCCTTCCCCAACCCCTGGTGCCCTCCAGGTGTTTTGAACTGCAACTCTCAATTTTCCTGGCCAGTGGCCACGCTGCTTGAGACTGATAGGAGTTGAAGTCCAAACATCTAGAGGGCACCAGGGGTTGGGGAAGGCTGAGGTTGATGACTTCAGTAAATGTATTATCTCTATCTTATTTATGGCCTGGGAGAGGCCTTGGGCTGAGAGATATTTATACCTGAGGCCTGTGACCTGAGATTCTGAGCCAGGAAGGTTTATTTCTTAGCTCAGGAAGGTTTCTTTCTTTGCTCACAGCCCAAGCAAGCCAGATCCCTGTTTTGAATGATGTCATCCTTTGGCAAGGTCCTGAATCCGAGTTTGTCTCTCTCTACAAATGTTCCCTGGATTGAACATAAGCCCCAGAAAGGCTGTGTAGTGTGGGTGTGACCTTTCCCCTTCCCCTGTTTTGTAGTGCACACATAAAAGTATACCTGAACACATAACCCTGGCAGGACTTGATCCCACAACCACCAGCTTCAGAGACTGATGGTGTATCCATTAGGCTACTTGCTAGCTGCCTCTCTGATTCTAAATGTTCCCCAATTCCTCCCAGGCTGGAGGAATTATAAAGCACCGAGAGGCTTCTTGTATCTCAAAGAAATTATTCTCAGCACTCTCACCAGACTTTCCCTCCAGCATTCATGGAAAGCTGAGAGAGGGGGAGGGATTGAGGGTGCTGCAATCCTATGCCTGTTTAGGCAGAAAAAAAGTCCCACATTTCCCAGCATTCCCCAGCCAGCATGGCTGCATGGGGAATGCTGGGAGTTGTTGGAGCATTTTTTTTCTGTCTAAACAGGCATAGGATTGAACCCAAAGTGTGACTTAGATGTAGTCTTATGGAACAGTCACCTTGATCAGTTATTTATTTGCTTGCTTGCTTGCTGCTTGCTTGAATTTAAGTTCTTAGCTTTAATTTTCACAGTGGAACCTTCCTCCAGATCACACCTGGATGCCGGCAGCTGGCGTCCCCACCATTTCCCACCCGTCCGTTAACTCCTTTCTCCAGCCCAACAGGAAAGCCACAGCCCACCTGTTGCTTGGGCATCTTGCATCTTGCGCACCTCCCTGGGCTCAGCTGCCTCTTGCTTGGGTCGGGAGCTCTGCACATACAGAGTTGCACAGTTACATGTTGCACACGCTTGTGAGCGGCGCTAAGACTACGCAGAATTCCACTTTCTCATCTGGGCTCGAGGTCTCCGAACTCCACGCTGAACTTAACGAAATGACGCCCAACTGTGCTGGGAAGCATCCTTGGCTTCTTGTCCCGGCTCTCTGGGGTTCCAGTGCCGGCCTGTCTAGATGCCTTTGGGGTTTTTTGCAGGAGGGACGATGGCGGCGGCTCCTTCTCTTCCTCCCGAGAGGCTTTTGCCCTCACCTGCTCCCTGCATCGTATTGCTTCCTTTTCCCCACCTGGGAGGCCTTTGCCCGCTGCCTCCTCCGTTATCAGCGCTTGACGCCAGACTTCTGCAAGAAGTGCTGATAACGTGCCTCATAAAATGATGCTGGGGCCTGATTCTGGCTCAGAATTTAGCTCCTCGGTGGGTTCAGCTGGCAGTCATCAGTGTCAACTCGGGCCCAGAAAAGATACCAGGGGCACAGAATCAAATCGCGGGAAGTGATAATTCCCCTTTACTCGGCACTGGTTAGGCCTCATCTTGAGTACTGCGTCCAGTTCTGGGCACCTCACTTTAAGAAGGACATAGACAAACTGGAGAGGGTTCAGAGGAGGGCAACAAGGATGATAAAGGGACTGGAAACAAGGCCCTATGAGGAGAGACTGAAAGAACTGGGCATGTTTAGCCTTCAGAAGAGGAGACTGAGGGGAGATATGATCGCACTCTTCCAGTACTTGAAGGGTTGTCACACAGAGGAGGGCCAGGATCTCTTCTCGATCATCCCAGTTTGCAGGACACGGAATAATGGGCTCAAGTGACAGGAACCTAGATTCCACCTAAACATCAGGAAAAATTTCCTGACTGTCAGAGCAATAAGACAATGGAATCAACTACCTAGGGAGGTCGTGGGCTCTCCCACTCTGGAGGCATTCAAGGTGCAGCTGGACAGACATCTGTCAGGGATGCTTTGACCTGGATTCCTGCATTGAGCAGGGGGTTGGACTCGATGGCCTTGTAGGCCCCTTCCAACTCTACTTTTCTATGATTCTATGATTCTATGAAAACTTTGGACCCAGCTAGAGCATGGCAACGGTGAAGTTCAGCCTAGCCAAGGAGATGGTTTCCGGATGTACAGAATTTGTTTTTTTGTTTGTTTTTAAATCATTGTGTGTGTTTAAATCATTGTTAAAATCATGTATTAATTAATTTATTTAAATCATTTATATGCCGCTTTTTCTGTGCCCAAACTGGCTCAAGTAAAATCCTAACAAAACACAGCTATGTAGGAAGCCCGGGTGCTTCCAAATGAGGCTTTTATTGTGCAATTGCCCTACCTCATCCACAGACTATTACAGGGAGTCCAAGGACATTGTCTTCTATCTGTAACCCTCCTGGACTTTTCAGCTCCATCCTTTTTCTTGCTAGACAAAATGTGTACAGGAGGAAAAGACGGAACAGCTCCACTGCATCTTTCCGCTGGTAGTGCCAGGGGCCCTCTGTCCGGAAGCTCCTTTCTGCGCTGGTTTCTCTGGCAGGTGGCCTTGCACAGCATCTGCTACCTGGCTGGCCCTCTTTCTTTGCTGGTGTCACCGGGGATTGAACCTCAGGCCCTTCTGCATTCAAAGCAGTGGCTCTGCCAGTGACTGAGCTACCACTTACAGCAGGACTTTTGTAAGCACGACTGAGTTCAAAACAAGCAAACGCGGACTGGGTTCAGATGACATGATAACCCGCACTCAAGGGTTGAGTGTGGGTTGCCGTTGAACTTGGCTTGTTGCTGAAACATGGGTTATTGTGTTGTCTGAACCCTGCCGAGATAACAGACCACAGTGAACAACCCACGGTTCACAACCCAACAACAGAGCATGGGTTCTCTTCATGGGTTGCTCGTGGTTAACAAGCCATGGCTTGATATCTCGGCTGGGTTCAGACAACATGATAACCCACAGTTCAACAGGAACCCACACTCAACCCATAATCAACCCTTGAATGCGGGTTATCGTGTTGTCTGAACCCAGTCAATGTACAGTATCTGAAGTGCTCAGAAGACTATTAAGCACCTGGGAGTCAGCCCCACTGAACTCAGTGGTGAGAGTGTTGGACTGGGACTCGGGAGATCCGGGTTCTAGTCCCCGCTCGGCCATGAAACTCACTGGGTGACTTTGGGCCAGTCACTGACTCTCAGCCCCTACCTCACAGGGTTGTTGTGAGGATAAAATGGAGAGGAGGAGGATTATTATGTAAGCCGCCTTGGGTTCCTTGCAGGAAAAAAGGCGGGGTATAAACATAATAAATAAATAAATAAATAAATAAATTGCAGCAGCCATGGGCGGAAGACGGGGGAACCCTTTGGAGTCAGACAGGGCAGGAGTTGACTGACTTTGATCTTGTGTGGCCCACTTTATAGATATCCCTGCCTACTGACCGATGTCTCAATAAAAGGCACAACTAATCTGTGTTAAGTGATCCTGAATATTCACACTTCTTTAAGAATGTAAGTGGTAGCTTCCTGAATGAGACCAAGAAGATCCACCTAGTCCAATGTTCTTTGGGAACTCTCTAGCAACCAGCAGATCCTGGGTGGTCGGCAACCCAAATTCTGTCTGCCTCTGAGATAAAGAGCCCCACCAGAAGGGCAACCCCAAAGCATGGAAGGTAGCCACCCTTTGTGCTGACTGCACTTAGCCCCTTTGGAAGGCAAGGCAGACACTGCGATGCTGTGAGCCGAGCAGCTGCGTTTATTCCCAACAAAGCACAGCGGCAGCGGCAAAATATACCCCTCTAGCGATGAACACAAAAGAGAGCCTGTGGAAAGGATTTGACTCTCAGGGCCGGTTCACACGACCCAGGTTGCCGTCGGGGGAGGAATCGCGGGGTCCAGCGGGGCACCGCACACGACCGGCGCCCCGCGCGCGTGGGCGGGCCCCGGTGGAGACGGAACTCCCCGCGCTGCTGCGTGAGCCTCCCAGCGCTAGCGGGCAGGAGCCGCCGGAGGAGCAGCAGCCCCGGCAGCAGCCTGGGAGGGCAGGAGCGCACTTGCTCGCAGGGAGCCAGCGGGCGGGCAGCTGCGGTACCACTGGGCCAGGCAGGTGTGGCTGCCAGGCGCAGAATGGTTCCAGCACGCAGCCCCATGCCCCCCCCCACAGGCACACCGCCATGGAACTGGTGGGGGGAAGGGGAGGGGGCCGCCCCCTACCCACAGCAGCTGGGGCAGAGGGAAGCGGGGCTGAGGGAAGGGGGCAGGGGCGCTCATGGTGCTGGTGGCCCACGGGGGTTGTGGAACCGGGTGAGGCACGACCGGATGGCCCGTGCCTGCGCGCCCGCTCGCAGCCGCCAACCCTGGACGGTGGTGGCAGCTTGCCCTCTCCCCTTTCCCCCCATCCGCCCTGGCCCCCCTTTGGCAGCTCCCCCAGTGCACGTTGCTATCAGGGCTGCTCAGCCCTCGGCCCCCGCCCCACCCCATCTCTGCCTCTCCTGGGTCGGGGGCAGGGTCAGCAGCGCTGCCTGCATCGTATGCTGCTGCCCCTTTAATTTCCTGCCTGCCCTGCCCTGTGGGGGATGGAGCGGCCCCATCGCAGGCCGCTCTGGGCTGCCGTCTCCGTGGGGACCCCGCAGGACGGCCGCCCGCTGTTCTGACGGCACGGTGATGACCGCGCACAGTAGGGGCTTACCCTGCTACCGACCGTGGTCACTTTCCGTGGGTCCCGCCCGCAGCTGTCCTGCGGGGGCACCTCCAGTCGGCGTGCACACGACACGGGAACCGCGGGGAAGCAGTGCTCCCCCGCGGTTCCCGTGTCGTGTGAACCGGCCCTCAGGCATGTATCCAAAAGATAGTCCTGTGGTGGTCAGAATCTCTGTGGGACAACTGATACAGCGTTCCTGGCCAGAGAAATTCTGACTGGGGAATCTACTTCTGATAAGAAGCTAAGATTTGATGTTACCCCCAAAATACCTTGCAGGGTTATAAATCGCTTTATGTTTGTCCTTCGGCGGACAGATTGTGGTTGTAACCTGAGGTGGGGGAAAGTGGCGCCGTATTCAGGAGACCGGCTTGCACCAATCATTAGAGGCGTACGTGTTCACTTCCAAAATGATGGATAATATCTGGACTGGCCGATTTGGAATCTTTCTACAGCACAGTAGGAATTATAATTAACTGTAAGTTGAATGTGGGTATATCTGGGAGGCAAAGAAGATAAGAAGTGCTAATTGGAAGGAGGGCTATAATTCTTTTATGTGCAGTGGAATTTTGGAAGTACAAGGGCAATATGACTTCAGCATTTATGTTGCTTTGGAAAAAGTTGGAAAATAATATCTTAAATAAACTGGAAAGAAGAATCCAAGGTTGGGAGGTAAACTTTGAAGTAGACGTAACAAAAAAAAAGACGGGAATCGGACACTACACAGGAGGAGAAAGAAGTAATTAAGGATGTTGGAGACTTCCCAGAGATTCACAGAGGCGTTGAAGTGTTAATCCAAGGTTGGGATGTAAACTTTGAAGTAGACGTAACAAAAAAAAGACGGGAATCGGACATTACACAGGAGGAGAAAGAAGTAATTAAGGATGTTGGAGACTTTCCAGAGATTCACAGAGGCGTTGAAGTGTTAACTAGACTGAATTTGTTTAAGGAGAAGGTTCGGAGAAAAGTTATGACGCAGTTTTTAAAACCCAAGATGGCGAATGCTGAGATTCACAGAGGCTTTGAAATCTGGATTGGACTGAAGGTTCATAAAGCCGGTGAGCAAGATCCCCAGAGTAGGCTTGCTTTGTTTTTTGTTCAGAATCTGGAATGTAGTTATCATCCTTTTGACAGAGGGAAATATGAGCTTTGTTAAAAAATCTGATTTTGCTTTGACTGGGAAAGGATGAAGGGCTGTTGTTTATTGAATTATTCAGATAAAGGGATTGCCTATACGATATATAAAACCTAAGGACTTTAAATATTTAAAAAGGGATGGCATATATGATTGTCCTGGATTTCAAATATAAATGGTGATGTAAGAGAAAATATTATTATTATTAAGATATAAGCATATTAAGGGGAAGGTTGTGCTTTTTGTTTTTGTTTTTTGGAGGGTTTTTGTTGTGGTTGTTGTTATTGTTGTCTTTTACAAGTAGAATGATGACTTATGTGCTTCTGTTGTTTTGTTAGCTGTTACTTATTTTTTAACTTTTAAATTTTTTCTTTATAAAAAAAAAAGATATCTTTAAAATTATAAGTGAAGTGGTTTATCGATAGATAGAAAGAAACAAGGAGTAAATGTACTATACTAGAGAGGGATTCTTAATATTCTTAATAATGGGATTTTAAATTGGATTAAAATGTTGTTTTGTTTTTGGTTTGCCGTAACTGAATGTGAGGTTTTGTTAACGGAGAATGTTGTAAGAATAACTGTGGTTGCTTAAGCTGTGGAGAAGATTGGAAGTCCTCTTTAATTGTGTATATTGTTTGTTATATATGTGTTTTTGTGTTTGTATGAAATGAAATGAAATTCATAAAACAAGTCCTGTGGTGGTGATGTGCTGCGTTGTGGTGCCCCGATGCAAACATGTGGTACCCACATGGACCCCCACATGTGCATAGGAGCTTCCATGCACCCCCACCCCACCCCACATCACTCACCCCCATTGTTGAAAAGTAGATTGTACATTATTTGGGACAGGAAGCTATCTTTTGTTTATATAGCTTGACAAAACGTTAAGAAAATGACATCATAGTAAACACAGACAACAAAGAGGCTTGTGGCACTTTAAAGTTTAGCACATTTAGATGCCACAAGACGGTTTTGTCTGCAACAGACCGACCCAGCAACCCACCCACCCCCCAAAATCATCAAACCAATATTAATAGCAGACTCCCGCCTCTCTGAAATTTCTCACTGCCCATATGCCAACTGAGATAAAACGGGCTTGCTTGTTCTGGTCCTTTTTGTCCTTTTCATTGGGAAACTATTGTGTGTGAGGAGGGTGGCAATTTGTGTGCAGGGCAATTTGTGTGCAGAAGTTGGCTTCTGTCCAATCATTGTTGTGTAAACAGAGCACCACCAAAGAACTGTAGCAGAGGCCCAGTGGCCTAAGTGGATAAGGCATCAGCCTCTGGAGCTGGGGATTGTGGGTTCAAGTCCCACCTGGGTTGTTGGGGATGTTTTTATTTGCACACCAGAGAGAGAGAGCACCAAAAAAAAAGCCAGATTGCTGCCAAGGCAAGGTCCGTGGTGGGGATGCTCTCTACAGCAGTGTTCTCCAACCTCGGGTCCCCAGATGTTTTTGGCCTACAACTCCCAGCATGCCCCAGCCATGGGAGTTGTAGGCCAAAAACATCTGGGGACCCAAGGTTGGAGAACACTGCTCTACAGTCACCTGGTGAGACAAGTTTTCTCTATTCAACACCTAACCACAGGAAGCATTCCACCTGCAAAGCCCGCCCCCTCATTGTAAACAACAACAATCCAACCATTTGCACAGCAATGGCAAAAACCAACCTGCAGGGCTACTATTAAAAGCATGCACATTAGGGTTCTGAGACCAACTGAAAAGTCACAAAACATGTGCAAGCTTTTGAGATCTCCGGATCTTTTCAGGACTCACGAGGCAGGGTTTTTCTAATAGCAGGTTTGGGGGGGGGGGGCGGAGTGGAGGAATAGGAAGGGAATAAAGGTTTACTTGATGTTGAAGTCATGAGGTCTGCATAGTTAAGAGTCTGAAGATGAAATGCGGGGAGGAGGAAGTTGGAGGCATTCGAATCTACGTGGGGTTACCCTTGAAGACGGTCCGGAAGCTTCAGCTGGTACAGAACGCGGCGGCTCGCCTGATTAAGGGCAGCCGCCGGCGTGATCACATCACGCCAGTGCTTAATGAGTTGCACTGGCTACCAGTTGCTACGAGCCGAATTCAAGGTGTTGGTTTTGACCTTTAAAACCCTACACGGCTCCGGCCCAGCTTATCTCAAGGAGCGCCTCCAGCAACATCAAGTGGGCCACTCAACAAGGTCTGCCACGGACGGCCTTCTCCTTATCCCATCAGCCAGAGCAGCCAGGCTGGTGGGGACTAGGAAGAGGGCCTTCTCTGTGGCGGCCCCCACATTATGGAACTCCCTCCCTAGTGACCTTCGCCATGCCCCCTCCGTGATGAGCTTCCGCCGTGCATTAAAAACATGGCTGTTCAGGCGGGAATATGGGGTGGGTTAGGTTTTTAATAAGAATTGTTTTATTGTTTTAATCATTATATTTTATTGTGTTTTTACTGTATTTTAATTGTACATCGCCCAGGGTGGCCGGGTGACCGGCCAGATGGGCGATTAATAAATATAATAATAATAATAATAATAATAATAATAATAATAATAATAATAATAATCAGGCTATTCAGACCAGGTGATGTGATAGTTTCAGGTTGTTCCTGGGCCTGCCCTTTGGACTTCTGGGAACAAGAAACAGACAAAATAATGGTTGATTCCCCATTTTTGAAAATATAAAATCCAGTTGTTACTGGTAAGACTCTGACCACGCAAGCTTCGTGACTTCAACATCAGGTCAACCTTTTGTTTTCTCCTCCCCGCCTCCTGCGTCCTCGGGATCAAGACAACCACAGTTGCTGCTTATTAAGATCATCTGCAGCCTTCAGCTCCTTCCAGCTTCTCTTCCTTTGTTTGGTTTTCTCCGTGGTCTTGGGATGATCAAACGCTTTCCTTTACTAATCAACAATACTCAGCATTTATATAGCGTGTTATAAATCAAAGCACTGGGGTCTGCTTGGCTGAACACGTTTCACCATCACTTTAAAAAAGTACACCGCCCTGGTGCTCAGTTTGCTTCTGGGCACAATTTAAAGGGCTGCTTTTGACAGTAGGCCCTAAGCAGTTTGAGACCAGGGAGTCTGATGGATTATCTTCTTTTGCACCAACTTGCTGCTTGGAGCTGTTCCCACCATCAAACGCTGAGGGAGCGGCAGCGAGGGCGAATGTCCCAGGGGGCCTAAAGGTTGTCAACCTCCAGAGCGGCGGATTGCGAGTTCAAGTTCCACCTGGGTTGTTGACTGCAGGTTTAGGGAGTGGCTGTAACTCAGTGGTGCCGCATCGGGTTCAATTCTCAGGTTCAGTCTCTGGCATCACGAGTTAAAAGGATCAGGGAGCAAGTGCTAGCAAAGACCTCTCTCCTGCTTGAAGCCCTGAAGCTACTTCCAGGGGAGATAATTTAGGCCTCATGGACAAATAGTCAGACCTGGTATACAAGAGCTCCTCAGGACAGGGCCTTCCCTGGGATGGCACCTGTTATGATCTTTCAGGCACTAGGTGCACGCCATTTTGTTTGGCCAAGTTTAGAATGTTTGGCCAAGTTTTGGTTGGCCAAGTTTAGACAGACCAGCCTTCCCCAACCAGGCCATCCTCCAGATGTGCTGGAGTGCAACTCCCATAATTCCCAGCCAGCATGGCCCACACCTGGCTGGGAATTTTGGGAGTTTCAGACCAACACATCTGGTGAGCGCCAGGTTGGGGAAGGCCAGAGTAGACGATATTGGCTAGCTAGGAAAACTAAGCGTCGGTCTGATCTAGGATAAGTCTGTTAAGAGAGGCCCAATCGTCTCCTTTCTCCCCAGCTGAGTTGGTGGGTCAGAAGAACATGATAGGAAACAGTTCCTTACTGGCTCTGCGCCTGCACCTTTAGCACAAACATTGAGGTAGTGCTTGCCCTGGCATGGTGATCAAGCAGTGGAAAAGCTTCCCTTGCTTAGGGTGCAATCCTAGGCATCTTCACACAAAAGTCCTACAGTTGTAGGACTTTTGCCTGTCTGAACATGACTAGGATTGCACTCTTAATGTCTTTTCATCAGGCCACAGTTAAAGGCACAGGACCATAAAAGCTTACTGTTTGTCTTTAAGGTGCCACAAGCCTCTTTCTTGTTTTCACCATCTCCAGGTGAGCACCTGCACCCGACAATCCCCATCACAAGATCAGGATCTTTGGATTCTACTTTCTACCTTTGGGATAAGGGATCCTTTCCACACTGACTTGTCTGAACAGCTGCCATGGACTCGTGTGTGTGTGTGTTCCTGAGGATTCTGGGGCAGCTGATTTTAGGCCTGCTGAGACAGCAGGCTGCTATATAGCATTGCCCAAACCTCTTAGGGCAGTGATGGCGAACCTATGGCACGGGTGCCATAGCTGGCACGCAGGGACCTCTCTGTGGGCACTCGAGCCATTGGTCACCAGATCGTGAAAAGACTGTCCCCTTCTGCAAAACACTAATGATTTTGTTCTTTCTCACAGTGTGGAACAGAATGATTTTATTCTAGAATTCCTGTTACAGAATTCTTTTCTACATTGTTATCACATTTAAAAGATTTTGAAGAATGATGCACAGAGCATGGCTTGGATGTAAAGCCCTAACAGTTGACCTGAGTGCTGCATGTGTTGCTCTCAAACTAACGGAGTATGAGCCAAGGTTTGACAAATTATCAGCATGCATGCAATAGCAAAAATCACATTAATTGTGCAAAAGCATGCCCAATGCAAACCTTTACCTAATTCAGTGTTTGCAGCCCAAGACATAAAGTGTTTAAAAGGTGTTAAGCACGTTTAGTTTTCTTGTTTATCTTGCCCATCCTAGTACAGGTTGACTTTTACTAATCCGACACCTGTAGAAGCAGGGAAAGGACCCAGGGTAAAGCTTGCCGCATACAATTTCAGTCTGGCATATAATCATATCAAGTTGAGAATCCCTTATCCAAAACATGTGCCTAATTATTTAAAAGTTTGTATAAATTCCCTTCAGGCTATGTGTACAATGTAGTACTATAATAATTTTTTGAGTTGATTTTTTTCCCAACAAAAAACTGTTTGTATCATTGAAAGCTCTGTTATTGTGTTTTTCTTTTAAGACAAAAGATGTTAATTAGTTCGGACAACTGTATGAGTTGTTTTTCTAAAACTAAAACCTCGGTATTCAGGGTTTAATTGCAGTGTTGGCACTTTGAAATAAATAAGTTGGTTTTGTGTTGCAGTTTGGGCACTCGGGCTCAAAAAGGCTCGCCATCACTGTCTTAGGGTGTTTTTGTACAAGTGGCTTTTGCTTCAGTTGGGTTTGCAAGGCCAGTCAGTGCAAAGCCAAGACTGGCCAGAATTCACATTTGCATTACAAATGCCTCCCCTCACCTTAGCCTGGTGGCATGAGAAGCCTGGTGAAGCGTCCATGCCAGGAGAATATCCTGCTGCCAGAAAGCAGAAATGCAGCAAGAGAAGCTTTCCCCCACTATGGAGTCACAGAGCTGCCAAAGCATCAGCTAGAGCTTGACCTATTTGGGAGCAACACCGCCATCTTACGGTCACTATCCGATGTTACAGTTCTCAGGAATTGGCTGAATCAACAAAAACAACTTGTTAAAACTTTTCCTTTCACTCCCTGTTTTTATTGTGCTACATTTCTTGATATGTAAGATAGATTTCCATGTACAGCTTTGGGCCTTACTGGGATAGCTTTGTTAGGGTCTGCAGGCCCAGAAACACGACTGAGGTATATGGAACCAGAACTTCCTAGGGCTCAACTGCATTTTCATGCAAGCTGAGCCAGAAATAATATCTGGATCCTGGCTTTCTAGCTTGGCTTGGTCAACAGCCTTCTCTCTCTTGCTGCTCTTCCCATTGCTTTGTTCATAGACCAGTGTTCTCCAACCTGCAGTGTTCTCCAACCTTGGGTCCCCAGATGTTTTTGGCCTACAACTCCCAGCATGCCCCAGCCAGATGTTTCTGGGGACCCAAGGATGTTTCAGATGTTTCAGCTGACTGGGGCATGCTGGGAGTTGTAGGCCAAAAACATCTGGGGACCCAAGGTTGGAGAACCCTGCTTTAAAGTGAAGTGCGAACCCGGCCTGAGAGTCATAAGAAGAGGAGTCCTGAAGCGGGATCAGACCAAAGGCCCCTCTGCTCCAGCGTTCTGTTTGCAAAGTGGCCAACGTTACCCGATGCCCCCCTGAGAAGCCCACAGCAGCTCCGTCCCGCTGATGATGTGCCCCGGCCACTGGTGTACATTGGCATACTGCCTCCGATGTGGGAGGTGGCTTATTTATTTATTTATTATATTCATACCCCGCCTTTTTTCCTGCAAGGAACCCAAGGCGGTTTACACAATCCTCCTCCTCTCCATTTTATCCTCACAACAACCCTGTGAGGTCAGTCAGTCAGGCGATCACTCGTGACCGAGTAAGATTGTCTCCCAGGATAAAAATTTACAAAAAGGAGATTTTAAAAGGAGGAAAATTCTAAAGAAAATTGTGTAGACTCTAGCGATGGGTCCATAAGTGACTGTGGAGGCCAATTCTAGATCCGCACAGCTTCCCACAGTGAGGACACAGGTTACCAGATGGAAGATGGTCCTGTGAAGGATTCATTTGACGTGCTTTTCGCTTACCTGTGAGGTAGGTTAGGACTCACAGTATTGCAATCAGGACTCATCGCATTCGCATTTTAAAGCCATGCAAGTTGGTGGCCATCGGCGTATATCTTATACAGGAGGAGACTCAGTATAGGGCAGCTTCCTCGTTCCCCAGCTGGAGTGGGGGAAGATTCCCAAGTACAGGCAGTCCCCAGGTTACGAACGAGGCTTACGGACAACTCATACTTAAGAACGGACCGCCATATATGTAAAAATCTGAGTTAAATACAATGGTTCGTACTCACGAAGGCAGACGCTACACTTTGCGATGCTTTGCAACACTTTGAAAACACTGCGCGGCATCTGTTCCGACTTACGTACACATTCGACTTAAAGACAGACTTACGAACGGATCTCGTTCGTAACCCGGGGACTGCCTGTAGTGATACAGTTTAACCCCACACCAAGCTGCTTCTTTCCTTGTTTCTTTCCTTGCTGAATTGGCTTTTGTGAGGAAATCCACTTTCCCCAAGCCGGTACGTTCCAGATGTGCCCTGCTCGCTGCCAATGATTTTATTTATTCTGCGTATCAGGCTCCTGTTAATAGCATAGGAGCAGATCCAGTTCAAAACAGAAAAGTGGCAATCTTATGTGGTTGCCAACTGTACATTGAATGGGCGGGCACCATCTTGTCCTTGACCGTGGGCAGCAAACCGTCTTGGTCGGACCCTAAAATTAGAGTTGCACAAATTAGAGCGGGCAAGGTGTTTAGGGGGACCAGTGACCCAATCTGTGATCCCTTAAGAATGAGAGAGAGAGAGAAAGAGAAAGAGAGAGAGGGGGGGGGCGGTTCACACGACCCAGGCTGCCGGCGGGGGAGGAACCACGGGGACGTCCGCGGGGTCCGGCGGGGCACCGCACACGACCGGCGCCCCGCACGCGTGGGCAGACCCCGTAGTCCCCGCACCGCAGTGCGGGCCTCCCGGCGGTAGGGGGTGAGGCCCGGGATGCCCAGAGGGGCCGTTTGACCCTACAGGCTGGAGCAGCGGCGGCTCCGGCCACTCTGGGCTGCCGTCTCTGTGGGGACCCCGCGGGACGGCCGCCCGCTGTTCCGACGGCACGGTGACGACCCAGGCTGCCGGCGGGGGAGGAACCACGGGGACGTCCGCGGGGTCCGGCGGGGCACCGCACACGCGCGGTAGGGGCTTACCCCTCTACCGACCATGGTCACTTTGCGAGCGTCCCACGCGTGGCTCTCCCGCGGGGGCACCCCCCCGGTCGGCGTGCACACGACACGGGAACCGTGGGGGACTTGCGGTTCCCGTGTCGTGCGAACAAGCCCAGAGAGAGTCCTTTACCTAGGTCCACACCCAAATCTAGGGGGGGGGGGACACAAGACATCCCAACTATGAGGAAATAGCTGGGGTCTGGACTAGCTATGAGGATCTACCCAGAGGGGGGAGGAGACATCCCAGCTATGAGGAAATGGGCAGAAGTGATAGCACCGGGGAAATCCCCGAGGTCTCTCACATTCCAAGAACCCTCCATGTTGAAAGAGTTCAAAATAATCTCCCATGAATGGGAAACACAAAGCAAGTTAAGCAGATGGTTTCCACTTGGCTTGAGAAACACAGACGCTAGCAAAGGTGCACGATGAAGGAGAAAAGAGGAGGAAGGGAAGCCCTGGCAGGACTGTTTGTCCCAGTGCAAATTATTTTCCTTTTCCCCAGGGGCATAATCACGTCTCCCAGAGAGAGAGAGAGAGAGAGAGAGAGAAACAGGAAGGCAGACATGTATTACTTACTCATCCATAAGATTGTAGGTTGCAAGTCTGCATGAAGGAATTGCATAACTCTTCTGCTCTAGCATGACGGAATATGGCTGCGCTCTGATGCTCACTGTGTCATCTCCAAAAGAACCTACGAGAGCAATTACGCTTTGAATGTGTGAAGTCCTCGCACAGTCTTCATCATGCTCACAACACCCCTGTGAGGTGGGTCTGTCATGTGCTCACTTCACAGACTGGGAACCGAGAGAGAGGCTTCTCCAAGGCTTGGTTGGCAGTGGCTTCGTGGGCCAAGGCCGCTTTGATTCCAGGTCCCTGCTGGGCTCTGCCTGCTGAACCGGGCTGCCTCACTAGGAAACTCTCCCCGTTTCTCTCCATTACATGCCCTTAGGTTCTCCAGCAGCACACCCAATGATACACAAGGCGGTGGTGCAGCGGAGGGCCCCGGGGCTGGCCCTGCCATCAGGCGGGGTGAGACGACCACCTCAGGTGGCAGATGCTGGACGGAGCCCCTGGCAGTTCCTCCTGAGCCCCGGGCATCCCCCACCCCCCGTGTTGGAGGACGGAGCTGTGTGCGCCACTCGGCCTGCCCTGGCGCCTCCTAAACTGGCCTGCTGCCCTCAAGGGGGGTGGGCGGCTGGCCTGGGGCATCATTTTGTCTCCACCTTAGCCAGTGAAATGCCCTGGGCCAGCCTCCCCAGTACAGTGCTCTCTCCAGTTGGCCTTCTCCTGGTTCTAGTTTTTAGTTTTACTATTTTATTGGGTGTCCCCCCCCCCAAAAAAACTACAATCCTACACTATCCTCTCACTTTCCCTTCCTCCTCCCTCCCTCCCACCCATTTAGGGTGAAGCCTTTCTGGAAGGAGCCACGCTGGCTGCTTCAGGAAAGAACCCGACTCAGGACTCTGCGATCCGCCCAGCATCGGCAAACTTTAAGAAGCAGGGCACCTCAGCAATTTCCACCTTGTGATGCAAAAATGACTAGCTAGTTTAGGATTAAAGCAGCCTTCCCCAATCTGTCGCCCTCCAGGTGTGTTGGACTACAGCTGCCATCATCCCCAGCCAGCACGCCCATCCTCCCCACCCATTGGCTGTGCTGGGTGGGGATGATGGGAGTTGTTGTAGACCAACACATCTGGAAGGTAACAGGTTGGGGAAGGAAAGCTGGATTAAAGCCACACAGAGGGTTGTTGCTTTAAAGCAAGGGTGCTGAACCTCTTTCAGCCCGAGGGCCAAATTCAGTTTCAGGGAAGTTCTTGGGGGCCTCACTCCAGGGGGGGGGGCAGGGCAAAAGAGGCAGAGCCAAAATACCAGAAATAGCACTTAATCCCCCCCCCAGCATATTTTAGCGTGTTGTTCGTACAGCCAGCATTTCAACATTTTAGAATGAATGGAGTGGGGGGGGGGAACTGTGCAAAAGCTGGGAGACCACCAAATAATCAGCGGTTGGGGGAAAGGGGGTGTGGCCAGGGAAGGGGTGTGGCCATCGGGGGAACGCTGAGGGGCCGGATTTTGCCCGCAGCCCTGAGATTCAGCATCCCTGCTTGAAAGACTAAATTCAAGACCAACGTACAAAGCTGCCTTACACTTTGTCAGAACTTTTGGCCTGCCCAGTCTAGCGACTGCCCAGTCTAGCTAGCAGCAACGGCCCGGGATCTCAGGCAGGGCGCTTTCCTATCATCTGCTACCTGATCCTTTGAGGTGGAGATGCCAAGGTTTGTCCCTGGGGTGCTGGGCTTCTTTGCATGCAGTGTGGCCTGGCACTGAGCTATCTATGGCTTTCCTCGCAAGCATTTATTGTGTCATCAGCTTTTGCGATTTAGACAGACCACTTCCTCAGATGCATAAAGGGCTGTCCTTAGTTGGCAAATATATATATATATATATATATATATACATACATACAGATATATATATACAGATATGGGAGAGTGGAATTGTAAACAGTAGGATGAACAGCAGTGTTTTGGTTGTGGATTCTACGCCCAGGAAAAACAGAGGCCTGGTAGTAGTGACTAAAGCAGTGTTCTCCAACCTTTTTATTTATTTATTTATTATATTTATACCCCGCCTTTTTCCCGAAAGGAACCCAAGGTGGCTTACATAATCCTCCTCCTCCTCTCCATTTTATCCTCACAACAGCCCTGTGAGGTAGGTTAGGCTGAGAGTCAGTGACTGGCCCAAAGTCACCCAGTGAGTTTCATGGCCGAGAGGGGACTAGAACTCGGATCTCCCGAGTCCCAGTCCAACGCTCTCACCACTACACCACACTGGCTCTCCAGTGCCAGTGAATGGTAAAATATCACTGATCTAGATATCTAAAGTCTCTCTTCTCCAGTGTTCTCCAACCTTGGGTCCCCAGATGTTTTTGGCCTACAACAGCGTAGCTGGCTGGGGCATGCTGGGAGTTGTAGGCCAAAAACATCTAGGGACCCAAGGTTGGAGAACACTGGACTAAAGCTTTATTGTGCACATCTGCCAGGCCTGCTGAGGCCGCACAGGCTCCTCCCCTTTTGACCTCTCAACTAGAGGTTAACACCCGGTTCCTTTGCAGGGATGAGCTGCTACCTATCATAACAAAGTAGAATAGGTCTATGATCTTTCTAGGTAAAGCTCAAATGGATACAAGGTGAGAACAGTGACAACTCACAGCAGTTGTAAGCCAGACTGTGGTTTCTCCTCCTCCTCCTCCCGGTGCTAGCTAACACAGCAAAGCGGGGATGGTTTATGTTATTACAGGTCTTTGCTGTTGTGGATGGTGACGGTTCTTATCTGGTAAACATTTGAGCTTTGTACAGAAATGCCATGCCATTTCTGGCCCCACTGTTTGCAATGCTTTCCCCTTTGGAGCCATGTGTATGGATAATCTGCCAGCGAGGGTCACTCTTCATAGAATCAAAGAATAGTAAGAGTTGGAAGGGGCGTATAAAAGGCCATCGAGTCCAACCCCCTGCTCAGTGCAGGAATCCTGTATCTAGGAACATGGGAAGCTGCCTTGGTCTATCTCGCCCAGTATTGTCGACACTGACTGGCAGCAGCGGCTCTCCAGGGTTTCAGGCAGGATTCTTTCCAAGCCCTACCTGGAGACGCCGGGGATCGAACCCAGGACCTTCTGCATGCTCTTCCTCTGTGCCACCGCCCCTCCCCCTCTGGCAAAGTGGGCTCTAGCCCACCCAAACTTCTGCCAATCCGCCATGATAAATGTGTTGGTTTTTAAGAGGCTCCATGGCTCTTGTTTTTGCCAAAACAGGCTAGAGGGAGGTCTGTGCCGCTGGAGATGGAACCTTACCTTCCTTGCTTTGGACAGTACCTAGCCCAGCCTCCCCCAATCTGGCACCCTTCAGGCGTGTTGGACTATGACTCCCATCATCCACAGCCAGGGTGATGATGGAAGTTGTAGTCCAACGTCGAGAGCACATAATGCAGGCCCCACGCTGAAGCTAAGCAGGTATGAGCCGGGTCAGTGCTTGGATGGGTGACTGCCTGGGCTGCCCACATCTGTTCTCCTGCGTTGAGCAGCGGTTTGGACTCGGTGGCCTTGTAGGCCCCTTCCAACTCTACAGTATTCTATGATTCAATAACACATCTGGAGGGCACCAGGTTGGGGAAGGCTGACCTAGCCCTTAGAGCAGCCCATCTCCAGGGATTGGGTTAAGCCTGGGTGAGGCAGGCGCGCTTGCTCCCAGCGGGCCCCTAGTTATTATCTTAAGGGTGGGGCAGGATTAGAACCACCGGAGCAGAATGAATTGTCCTGCTCTGTTTGCTGTTTGTCTTGGCCACAACATTGCTCTGCCCATGAAGCATCAGGAACTTAACCGCAAAAGAAAGAACAGCAACAGCAGCCTGGCTGGAAAAAGGCCCATCTTTTTGTCACCTGCCTTGAAGTCTTCCCGATTTTGTTCAAACATACAGATGGAAATCCGTAGAAGTACTGTCTGTCGGAGAGGGCTTACGTGATCAAGGTGTGCCTGCATACATTGTGTACATCAGTGTTCTCCAACCTTGGGTCCCCAGATGTTTTTGGCCTACAACTCCCAGCATGCTGGGAGTTGTAGGCCAAAAACATCTGGGGACCCAAGGTTGGAGAACACTGGTGTACATAGTGGCCGATGGGGATTTAAAAAGCCCCCATCCTTGCAGGTTCTTTGTTCTCTTGTAGGTGAGGAGATCTTGTTAGTCTAATGCAGCAGAAGCAACGGAGAGTCTTATGGCTCCTCAGATTCCAGCAGCTTTCGTGGACTTGAAGGCTTTCACTGCAGCCTCCCCCAGCCCGGCGCCCTCCAGATATGTTGGATTAGTAATAAGATGTTAAGTGAAGAAGTACAGTCATGCCTTGGATTGAGAGCATAATTCGTTCCGGAAACGTGCTTGTAATCCAAAACACTCTTATATCAAAACGAAATCCCCCCAAAAAAATTTGTACAAGAGATTTTTAATTTAAGCCGTACTACAGTACTTGTATTACAAGACGTCGCTTTTATATCAAGTAAAAAATAAATAAATAAATATTTACCGTAAAAATTTGCTTGTCTTGCAAAACGCTCTCAAACCAAGTTACTTGCAATCCAAGGTATTACTGTATTGTATTGTCGTTATTTTAATAGTGTACTGAAAGGTCAATTCATACTTTATGTGGAAACTTGAGTTGGCCATCCTTTGTACACTCAGCAGGCAGCTGCGTCCAATCCTGGTTCCCTGAGAAGTGTACCGGTCTGATGCAGATGCTTCCAACTACCGTTGTTGTGCCTCCAGTAGGTCAGACAGAGACCAGCCGTGCCGGAGTGTGTTTGGGGTGGGGTCAAGCTAACTGCAGCCTGACCCAGCTGGGCAGCCTTACCAATCAGCGCCTGCTCAAAAGGCAGGTCCCAAACACACTCAGAGGCTGGAAGCAATTGTTTGTTACAGCTACCACCAGACGCTCTTGATATTCCTGACCTCGGACCCCCGTACCTTTGATCTTCGGAACGACCCTGACTACGCTTGTGCCTGACCCCTAACTGGTTTACGTTTGCTCAGTTTTAGACTAATATATCTTGGCTTGGACACGCGGACTGTTATAACGAGAACGGCTTATCTTGACACTGGGCGGATTTACGACAACCGTATGTGTTTGCCTCATTCACGCATTCACAGTCTGGTTGAATGCATTAAAAAAATATATAGGTGTGCCCCTAAAAATGTAGTGTGTAAAACATCCCTGTGCACCTTTAAAAAAAAAAAACCCATTAAAGTGATATCACATTAATTGCTTTTGTGCTGTCTGTCTGGATGCTTCAGCCGGAGGGACAGATGCATGGGTTGGCCAAGGTGATGGATGAAAATGTTTCTGCCATAGAAACTGGCCAAAACAACTCCTGGGTTCTCTTGCTAACTGCAAAAAGGGTGCATCAGAGGAGCAACTGGAGGATTCAAGATGCCTGGGTTTCTTTCCGAGCAGCTGAACGAGGGTTGTGGTCTTTAGTAGACAGAGCAGGAGAAAGCTGGGTGAATCCTTAAGTTCTAGATCCCAGATGAAGAAAAGAACAGAGACCTCTGCCGCCCATCCCTTTAGGAGCTGGATGGGAGAAGCCAAAGGAATGGTGGCAGGTGCATAACCATTCATCATTTCATATTTATAAAGCACCAAAATTACCCTAGTATAGTATAGTATAATGTAGAGTATTTGCAGTAGCAAAGCGGCACTGGCCAAAATCCCCTTGTGCACAGCTCTTCAGAGTCATCCACATTGTGCCTGCTGCTGCTTTGCTTGACCTGGCCACCCTCTTGCTCCTCTTCCCCACAGACGCATCCAGGCTGCTTTCACAGGCTAAACAGCCTAAAATCAGCATTGTGGCCCTGCATATATAATTCACAATCGAAACCTACATTGCCTAAAAGTACAATGTTGTTCTCGTTGTTTTGTTTGTTGGTGTAAATGGCTCTTTTTTGTTTTTCATATGAGGCTTCCCACTTTTGTGTATTTCAAAAAATTCTGGCAACTTGAACCTCCTTTTGTGTCAAGGTGCAAGCTACACTCCTCCAAGAGTGTGCAAGTGTTTCTCAAGTAGTACTACAGGAAAACTGCTTCTTTGCGCTATTGCAGGACCGGTGCAAGGCGTTGGTGCCAGGCAAGATCGTATTAGCGCCCCCTCCAGAGCGTGTATCCTTCTAGCACACCTTGACCTGAAGGGGCTGCTAGTTGGCCTATGGTGCCGGCCTGTTGATTCTACCTCTCCTGAATATCCTTTCGCCTCCCGCTTAACCCAGCTATCCAATAAAGGACTGAATACACACGCGCCCAACCCTATCTTGACCCTTCCGCTGCACCTGGCCGGGAGCATATAATTCTGGCTGGACAGTAACGCCTTACGCTGTTTGGCAAACTTTCTGTGAGTTTGTTTGCACCTTAGCATAGCCGCACAAGTAACTCATTCTGGGCTGGAAAGGGATCTGAGCGTCTGTTGTGAAACGCCCCACCTCCTCTGCCGCCCTCCTCCTCCTCCCAGTCTGGGTCCTGTGATAGTGGAGCATCTCCTTGCACTCCAGACAGGACGTGCGGTGTGGTGGGTGAGCTCATACAAACGGTTGGGCAAGAGGCCTGGGCGCACTCATTTCCTCCCTGGCTGGGGGCTGCTTGCCTCTTCCTCGTGGCCCTCCGGCTAGCTGCAGTCTCTCCCACAGGGGCTCTCGCCGCCGCCGCTGCAGCCTCTTGCCAAGAGCTTCCTCTCTATCAAGGCGAGGCATCTGGAGCTGGACAGGCCCTGTGGAATGGTTAACCCGAGGCAATCTCGCCCGGAGCCAATCATAGGAGACCGCGGGGCAGAGCAGCCAAGAGACTAGAGCGCCGAGGAGGCTCCTGCCCAGTCCTTTCCTGGAGAACCCTCTCTTCCCAGTGGCAGCAGCCCCAGCAGTTGCTCCCCAAGCCCCAGAAGGACCGTCTTCCCCAGGCAGCCCTGCCCAGTCATGCTCCTTCTCACCTGGGCGCCCCTCGCGCTCTTCTGCCTGGCGGGGCCCGCGATGCCAGGGCCGCGATGCCAGGGCTGTCCGCTCTGGAGCCCGCCGTGACGGCGCTCTGGACTCTCCTGTCGTCGAGCAAAGAAGGCTCTCTGCCCCGTGGCGCCGTGGAGGACCTGTTAAATATCGCGGCGGCCCGTGTGCAGTGCCCAGCAGTGCCGTGTGGAAAGGTAACGAGGGGTGGGTGGAAGCCGCCGGGTGCAATCTTCCCGGCCTGGCTGCAGGGCGCCGTGCTTGGGTCAAACTCCAGCTTGGGGGCAAAGGGCTGGAGGCGCCGGCAGGACGTGCTTTGGCCTCGGGGAGCAGGTCTGACTGAGGCAGGGAGGCACCGAGGAGTGGGGGTTCAAGCACACAAGGCCGCCGAGGCAGCGAGAGGGGGGGGGGCCTCCTGGCTGCGGGTGGAAAGGGCAGATGCTCCAGTTCAGCCAAATTCCCAGAGACAGGCCCTGCTCTCTGCTCCCGCTCCCTGGTAAATCATTCTACTGGGGTGTACCTTTTGGGAGCGGGGGGGGGGGGGGAGGCTTGGTGAAAACTGTCGTAGTCAGCGCAGGTTGCAGGGATTGCCGTGCTTCGGGTTTCTGCCTCCTGCCCCGGGCGTGTCGAAGCGAAATTCTCTGAGGAGCCTTGCCTGCGCACGTTCGCACGTGTCCGTCTCGTTCCCAACGCAGACAAGGAAGATAGCGCCCTGTTAAGGTGCCGCCACAGGCGCGGCGGCGAGGCTCATTTGGAACGGTTAATGACAGCCAGGTTGGTCGGACCCGCGATGCTAATCGCAACTAGAAACTTTTTAACCGGACGGAACGAACAGTGGAGCTTTTTTCATTCGGTCGGGAACGGGCTAGTGCAGAATGGATGAATGCATGCAGCTCACAAGCAGGTGGCGTCACTAAGGCAGCCTTCCCCCAACCTGGCGCTCTCCAGGTGTGTTGGACTACAACTCCCATCAGCCCCAGCTGGGGCTGATGGGAGTTGTAGTCCAACACACCTGGAGAGCGCCAGGTTGGGGGAAGGCTGCACACAAAACCCTTCCGGAGTGTGTAATGGGGGGGGGGGCGGGCAGGTGGCAGTGATCCCTGGGCATGCGTACTGGTCTGGATTGCTTCCAGACGGGGCTTTTATTGTGCAAATTGCCCTGCCTCATTCACAGAATTTGATGGGGTGAGAGTGGGGTCGAGATAATGCTGCCTTTCATTTGTAACCTGCCCGTATTTTCCTCCTTTTTTCTTACTAGAAAAATAGAAACGGTTAAGGAGGAAAAGACAGGACAGCTAGCTACACAATGCCTTTTGACTGGCAGCGCTCAGAACCCTCTGTCTTGAAACATCCTAGGGTCACTGTTTTCATCTGTGTAATGCTGGGCGGGCGGATATGAAATTCCCATCCCATCCCATCCTGCTGGGGAAGGCTCAACATCCCCTGAGATCACTGAACGTAGAGAGGCAAAAGTATAGGTCGCCCTCTCCCCGCCTGCATAAAGTTGGGGGTGGAGATTAATCCATGCTACTGACTGCGAGTACAGAATTGGGGGGGGGGGCAGAGGCGGTGTTAGGGGGCAGCCCACTAGGACTGGAGCCCTGAATCTTCTTTCATTTGGAGCCCCCACATTTCTGGGAGACCATCTGCCCCACCAGCCTGCTGTCTATGGGCACTTGCTCAAATAAAGGTTGCATCGGATCCCCCTGGATTAGCTGCTTTTTGCCCACATGGGCTTCACCTCCTGCCCCCCCCATCTTTCTGCCTGAGGTTTTTTTTTCTGAAACCAAATGGCCTCCTCTCCCTGTCCATGCATCCCTTTTTACAAATAGGGGCTGTCCTTAGGAGACAGGGTCCTTTAAAGACACACACACAGAAAGACTATAGAGCATATATAAATTAGCATATGCAAATGTGTGGGGTTTTGTTTTTTTTTTTGGTCCTGTGGGCCTGAGTCCCGGATCGTTTCAGTACCTAGCCCTGCTCCAGAGAGCTTCGGCTGTGGGGCGGTATAGAAATGAAATAAATGAAATTAAATGGGTTGGGTTGGGTTAGCGGTGGGTAATTTATCCCAGATTAATAAACAAGAAGGGACAAGAAATTGATTTTGGAGAGCTGATGTAACTTAGTGACCCCTCTTCTGAAGCTAAGTGTGCCAGTGTGTGTGTGTGTGTGTGTGTGAGTGAGTGATTTCCCCCTAAAGCAAATACTAGCACAGTGCTTTCCAACCTTGGGTCCCCAGATGTTGCTGGCCTACAGTTCCCAGCATACCCAGCCAGCATGGCTAATGGCAAGGGATTCTGGGAGCTGTAGTCCAGCAACATCTGGGGACCCAAGGTTGGAGAGCCCTAACTATCAGGGCAAAGTCTGGCTCCAACCCAGTGTGTATGTCCCAGAAGAAGGAAACACTGAGCAAAGTCTTGTTTTTTAAAGATTTGCAATAAAGCCCCCCCCCCAGGGTATCCAACCCCCATTATTTTAGGTCTGCTGATCCTTCAGGAATGCTCCAGTGGGATTTCCCCACCAAAGCAGGCAAAAGCAGCACCAGTTGAATTTCTACCTACCATGCAGCTGTCAAAGGTGCTGGAGCCTATTGAAATGGCCCTATTGACAAGCCTGCCCCATACAGCAGAAGAACTGAAGGGAACCCTGCTTCTGGGATGGCCAATTTCTGAAGCTGAGCTTTTAAAGGCAGCTTGATCTGCAGTAATTACGGTAACTAACTCCAGCCCATTCCTGTAGATCAGTGTTCTCCAACCTTGGGTCCCCAGATGTTTTTGGCCTACATCTCCCAGCATGCCTCAGCCAGCATAGCTGGCTGGGGCATGCTGGGAGTTGTAGGCCAAAAACATCTGGGGACCCAAGGTTGGAGAACACTGCTGTAGATCCAGCAGTTGTTACAGGCACAGCTACAGGGCCGGGACTGGTTCAAAAGATGCCAAAATGTGCCTGTTTTTTGGGTCCCTTGGAAGAGAAGAGGAGGGGGCTGGGTTTTTATTTATTTATTTTATTATATTTGTTAATCGCCCATCTGGCTGGTCAGGTCCCTGAGCCCCCTTTCCCCAAAGTGCCTGTCCCCCCAGGGATCCCTCTCTGCATGGGACAGAATGTATGAGGAAAGGCACATTGCATTTTACTACTTACTTCCAGGAATACCATGGGGTCAGATATCAGGGAGGGGGGCTTTCTTTGTTGCAAATCTAGAAAAACAGTGGCTTGGATCCAGATGTAGTCATGCTTAGAGTAGACCCATTAAAATCAATGAGTTAGTCCTGATTAGCTTGTCCCATTTATTTATTTATTATTATATTTATACCCCTCCTTTTTTCCTGCAAGGAACCCAAGGCGGCTTACATAATCCTCCTCCTCCTCTCCATTTTATCCTCACAACAACCCTGTGAGGTAGGTGAGGCTGAGAGTCAGTGACTGGCTCAAAGTCACCCAGTGAGTTTCATGGCCGAGCGGGGACTAGAACCCGGATCTCCCGAGTCCCAGTCCAACACTCTCACCACTACGCCACACTGGCTCTCATGGGCCTACTCTAAGCACGACAAAGTCTGGATCCATCCCAGCGTGTATAGCCAGGAAGGAGGAAGCATTGAGCAAAATCTTTCTTAGATGCCTTGCTCAGCTGTACCCAAAACGTACCTTTGGCATCACTCAGCAAGTTAGGGACACTACAACCTGGACAAAGTGCTCAAAATGGAGGAATAAGAGCTGGAGGGCTCTTAAGCCTTTAATGATGGTGCAGGAGAAGGAATCTCAAGTGCCTAGTTTCCTCATGTTTGCAAGACCAGCTGCCCTTGCCCAAATATCTGACTTTCGCAGCTTGCCAAGCTAAGGTAGATCACAAACTAAATATGAGCCAGCAATGCGATGTGGCTGCAAAGAAGGCAAATGCTATTTTGGGCTGCATTAATAGAAGTATAGCTTCCAAATCGCGGGAAGTGATAGTTCCCCTTTACTCAGCACTGGTTAGGCCTCATCTTGAGTACTGCGTCCAGTTCTGGGCACCACACTTTAAGAAGGACGTAGACAAACTGGAGAGGGTTCAGAGGAGGGCAACAAGGATGATAAGGGGAGTGGAAACAAGGCCCTATGAGGAGAGACTGAAAGAACTGGGCATGTTTAGCCTTCAGAAGAGGAGACTGAGGGGAGATATGATCGCACTCTTCCAGTACTTGAAGGGATGTCACACAGAGGAGGGCCAGGATCTCTTCTCGATCATCCCAGTTTGCAGGACACGGAATAATGGGCTCAAGTTACAGGAACCCAGATTCCACCTAAACATCAGGAAAAATTTCCTGACTGTCAGAGCAATAAGACAATGGAACCAACTACCTAGGGAGGTGGTGGGCTCTCCCACTCTGGAGGCATTCAAGGTGCAACTGGACAATCATCTGTCAGGGATGCTTTGACCTGGATTCCTGCATTGAGCAGGGGGTTGGACTCGATGGCCTTGTAGGCCCCTTCCAACTCTACTTTTCTATGATTCTATGAAGGGAACGTGCACATTTCTTTGTCACCTGGAAGAGCTCCCCTCCAACTCATTAGGTATTATTTGTAAGAACCCACAATGGTGCTTCAAGCTCACCAGGGATCCAGTCAATTATTGACAGCTCCTCCAGACCATAAACTGGCCTCATTCCTCCCTGGCACAAACAAAGTCCCTTTTTCTCCCCCATCCCATCTGATTATATATACAATATATGCAAGTGTTTAGTCAAAAGGCAGTTTTTAAAAATATTTTGCTAATCATGTCTACAAATATTGTGATATGTCTTTTGGGAAACAACCAAGCAAAGAATGGAAAGTAAAAGCAAAAATTGTGTCTTGGGGTAATGGAAATTGCCTGGGTGGTGAAGTCACCTGAAGGTGACTTCTGACTGCTCCAACGCGTAGAGGGCAAAGCACACTCCCAGTTTTAATTCAATGACTTCTTTTATACTAAAGTGTGTTCAATAGTTTTTAAGTACTGTCATTAAAAGCGGTTTAGAAAACCACAGTGGGAATGCAACCTCTGTCAACAAGATTGCAGCTGGGGCTGACATTGTCAACTTTTTGGCTGACGAAGGGTTCTGTGCTTTTAACAACTGGATGACAGGCTGAAATGTGGCAAGCGACCACTGCATCTCCCATCACTTCATCTCCACAGAATGTTGCCTGCTCAATTTCTGCCTGTCCTGGTTGCATCTCTCTGTTCAATTCCCATTAAAACTCAATTAAAAGCTGCAGTCCTAGCAGTGAAAAAGGAAGTTTTTTTTTTCTAAAAAAAACAGCCAACTGGGAAGTGGCCTCATGTCTTCTGAACTTTTCATCCCATGCTGAGAGTCGTGCAATTGTGCTGCCCCTTGTTCTGCTGGGGTCATAATTTTTGCCCCATGTTTATTCTGCAAAAACAATGGACAGTTGACAGGCCATGATCACTGCAGTGGCCTGAGTTGAAAAGTTTAGCTTCACATGAGCAAAGCTGTTTAGACACCGAGAGAGGCTTGTTACGGTAATCTTAATCTTACCTTGAAAGCTGCAGATAGAGAGGACACTCTCTGGGACAGAATGAAGCCCACTTCCGGACCGGCTCAGCCTATGTAAGTGTCTCTCCAAGTGGCGTTAAGGAAGCAGCAATTGCCTCTGGCAGCAGCCCTGGTAACTGCATCACCCACCCAGGTTTTGTCCTTAGAACTTTCATTTGACTTTGGGCCCAGGTCCAGCCTTGGACAGAAGTGCCTCTGACCATGTGCAAGCAATGCTGATTTTCATGAATGATCATACAACCTGTCCCCACATGGGAGATGAGCGGAACCAGGCTTTCCTGTCAAATGGGGGAGCTTCTGAGCACAAATGAACCCCAGTATCTTTTCCTTTTAAGAAACTGATCACCAGCATACGGATGAGATAGACTGGGCTTAGGGATGGCCAATGTCTGAAGAGTTCCCAACCCAACAACAAACCATGGGTTCTCTTCCTAGGTTGTTCATAGTTAACAACAACCCATACCTAAACCATAGTGCAGGGTTCACACATAATCACAACCCATGATTCAACAACAACCCACGATTCCACAACAACCTATGCTCTGAGTTGTCGTTATGTGTGAACCAATACCAAGAGAAAGAGTATTGGCTGAAGGCACTTTGGGATGCAGGGAATCTCTCCCTAGGGTTCTGAGGCAGAGGATCCAGTAGAAGTGTAAATGTTCTAATGCTCTTTATGCTCTAATTGTGTTTCTGTAAATAAAAACAGTGTTACAAAAATGCCACAAATCTCCAGTGCTCCCTCTAGCCAAGGAAGCACAGTCCAAGCAGTGCTGCCCCTAGAACTCCTCACTCGAAGTGGGGCGAGCGTAACGCTGGTGTGGGCAGTGGGATGATGTTTCCTGGGAGAGAAACTGTTTGAGGTGGTGTGACTGAGTCAGAGCAGAGGAAGGAACAGTGACCCCCCTGAGCCCGCATGAAGATGTTGCAACAGCAAACAGAAAGTGGAGAGCGTGACACCAGCCACTGCACTGACTGCAATGCATAATTATACCCGTGTTCCAACTCGCATTTCTAGAACTCAACAGGCTGAATGACCCATTGTTAGAATTGTTCTTTCTTGGGAAACAAAGCCAGGTGAAAGCTGAGGGTGCGATTTCCGTGCTCACGCTCCAGAACTGCCACTGAATGTCTGTCCAAAGAGCGCATGAAGCCTCACGCATTTTACTCAGCGGGAAGTTCTCTGGCAACAAGCCCTGTTGAAATGAACAGGGGCCGTGCGGGAGCACTTCTGGCGCAGCTACCGTTCATTTCAATGGGGCTTGCAAAGGAGAACTTCTCGCTGGATCGTGCTCATCGTGGACGGGATCTCCTCCCACCCCAAAATAAACCCACCGCCATCTCTGTAGGGCTGCCTCTAACTTTCCACCACCCCTCGCCTCCATTTACCTTCACAGTTCAGAAAGCTTTCCCAGCTGCTAGAAGGAGAAACACAAACCCACTAACCCCCCCCCCCCAGATGTTGTATGACCTCCCCTTTGCTACGATTCATGGCCTGGGAATGGTGGCATCAAGGAGCTACTATTGATTGATTGATTATTTATTTATTTGCAAGGCCGTTGCTGCTTCTGCACATCAAAAGCATTCAAATATTCTGCGCAGTCCTTTCCCATTTGATCTGTTTGTTTCCAGAAGAGGGATGAAAGCAGCCTGCATGTGGTGGGTTGTCCTAGTTACCGTCCAGAAAGCTCAGCTCGAGTCCACCACCCTGGGGTGAGGGGTGGGGGTGGGAACGTTTTTTCAAAGTGAACACAGTGGTGCTTTCATCCAGCACCCACCCTTACTCTGATCACCCGCGGTGATGTCCTTACAAATCAGCCTTCCCCCCCGCCCCGGGACTCTCCAGGTGTGTTGGATTACAACTCCCAGCATTCCCGACCCTGCATGGGCCATGGGTTGCTTTTCCGGATTGCTCCAAAGCAGGGCTGGCATCAAGGGTAGGCCCGGTTGGGCCCCTGCTGAGGGGTGGGGTGGCTCCTCCTCTTCACCATGGCAACCTGCTTGATCACCTGCCTCTCGCTTTGGCCCAGGCAAGGTGTGGTGGTGAGAAGGAGGAGCAGCAGATGTCATGCCCCGGCCGGCCGGCTGGCTCGCTCCCGGGCTCTCTGCCAGTGAAGCAAGCAAGTGGCAGCGAGGAGGAGGAGGAGGAGGAAGAGCAGCCGAGGACAATGGTGCTGAGAAAGTAGACTCACGGAAGAAGTGGCCCCCACGGAGGGCGCCTGGCCCAAGGGCCCTCCAAAACCTGCACCTGGCATTGTCCCAAGGGTGGTGGGACACTGGTCAATCCAATTCCTCCTGCGTCGCTGGAGCGATCCTTTGCCCCCTCTATTTCTGAGCGCAGCTTTTACACGAGGCTGATGTGGTTTCCTCGTCCCAAAGTTCCACAATGCGCAGCTGCCTCCTCAGAGTGACCATGCCTGGCACTCCCTGGTGCGCATCCGCTGGCCATTTGCGAAGGTGCGTATCTTCACTTTACAGGATTTACCACTTCCCCAAATCTGCTTCCTCCGTAAACTGAGATTCAGCCCAAGTAGACGGGTTGCAAAAAAAAGAAGAAGGGGGGGAGAGGCCAATAGCTTAGTGGCACAGCACTGCCCCCCCTTTCTTTCTTTCTTTCTTTCTTTTTTTTGCATTTGCATTTTTTGCAGTCTCTTGGCACACCCAGCCAAGGCTTCTGAGTAACTGGGTACTGCGGAAGATCCTGCTCCCTGCGAAACCGCACAGGGCCACCGCTGGCCAGAGCAGACCACCTTGCACCACATGGCCCGGTGGTCTGATCCGGCAAAAGGCAACTTCACCTGTGCGTGGAGGACCGCTCTGTCGGTGACTGTTCCGTACACCACCCCTCCAAATGAAACGTGGAAGTTGAGACACAGAGCTGCATCTTGTTTCTAAACGTGCATGTGGACAGACAGACTGCCTGCCTGCAGGGGCACCCAGGCATGCAAAGTACCAGGATTCCTACCCCACCCCTGCTGCAAAGAGCGCCTGCATTTTTCCAGGGTTCCCCCCTTAATTTCTGGGCTGTGGGAGAGGAGAGCGATGCGTCCCAGCCTGCTCTGCCGCCTCCCATTTTGCAATGAGGAGACAGGCAGGCACCCAGGAGAGACTCCGGCTCTTCGGCTTGTGCCGGAGACACAGAGCAGACCTCATCCAGCACCAGGCAGCGCGATCCCAGCCTCCCCTGGGGTGCTGGTACCTAGGTTCCTTGGCATGAAAAGAGGCATGCTCATGTTCGGGAGGAAGGATTACTCACGAACCATCAAGGCATCAGTCCCAAGGCCAGAATTAGAGAAAGGGAGAGAGGAGAGAGACTGGTGACAACCAGGTGCAAAGGAAGATAGTAGGATTCCTGCACCTTTAATAATGGTGCTGAAGAAGGAGTTTCGGCAGGTGTGGCAGCTATGCTGGCTGGGGCATGCTGGGAGTTGTAGGCCAAAAACATCTGGGGACCCAAGCTTGGAGAATACTAAGCTAGATGGACCAAGGGTCTGACTCAGTATAAGGCAGCTTCCGATGTTCCTAGACAGGCCTGTGGCTTACGCTGGCTCAGCTTGTCCGAGCGTGGAAAGCTAAGCATGGTCAGACCTGGTGATTATACTTGGATGGGAGACCCCTCCTCTAGTTTCCTGCATTGAGCAGGGGGCTGGACTCGATAGCCTTGTAGGCTCCTTCTTCCAACTCTTATGATCTATGAAATGCCAAAGCACCCCAGATTTTAAGCTGACTGCAGGGACTGCAATGTTTGCTCATGGATATGGACTTAGCTCAGAGGCCCCGAGCATACCTTCGGGAGTTATGTGGCCATAGTGCGATCAGATCTAGGGAGCAAATCCGATGGGCCCCGAGACAGAGTCTGAGGGGGCCATAGGATATTTTTTCAGGTCCCCAGATCCAAGCTTGGAGACAGTGCTCCCACCTCGGAGGAGCTGGGAAACGGAGCTCCGACCTCCCCCGCTCCCCCTTGCACTGAGCTGGCTGCTCTCCGAGGTCGGAAATGCGACATCGGAGGGGAGAGGGAGGCATTTCGGTGGGTGGGGAGGAGACTGGAGAGGCCAGGATACAAGTTATCCTGAGGCCCCTCCCAGTCTCCTTCCCTCCCCCTGTAGTGAAACGCTGTTGCTAGATGGGCAAAAAAGCCCATCATGCGAAAATGCAGGGCGGGAGGACAGGGAGGCGAAGATCGCCTCCCTTGCAATACGCTTGTGCACTTAATGTATATATAAGTGGGAAATTCCCAAAAGAAGTCCTAAGACCGGTCACATTGATTTCAGCAGGGGAAACCTCTCTAAAATTAGGAGACTTAGTAAACAGGAAGTTGAAATGGCAAGTCAACAGTCTGATCTCTCCAGAATGCTTGGGGGTTACTCAAAAGCAGACTAACAGTAGCTCAGCTGGAATGTATACCACACAGATCAGGAAAGGTACCACCAGGTCTAAAAGGTCATCAGCATGGTTAATATGCAGTGCCAAGGAAAAGAAAAAGGGCTTCAGAAAATGGAGGTCTTTCCCAAATGAGGAGAACAAAAACAAACATGAACTTGCAGAGAAGAAATGCAAGCAAATGCAGATAAGGATTTGGAGGAGCATATCATAATAACATTAGGGCCAACAATCTATATATATAAAAGAAGAAGTCCTGACTGACTGACTGACTCATCAACACCCAGCTCAAACCGTTTAATCTAGGAACGTGAAATTTTGAAGGGACATTGTTTTTATGACATAGACACCCACTAAGGGAGGATTTTTGTAAATTCTGTCCCTAAGGGGGTGAAAAAAGGGGGCAAAATCACCCCACTCTCATATCTCCTATGGGCAAAACAACAGGGGAGCAGTTATGTAAATTGGCCTCACCTCATAATTGCTGCAGGAGCCAATAGGAGCAGTTATGCAAATAGCCCATACGACACTTAGAATGTTCGTATGAATTCCTGCAGGGGCCAATAGGGGTGGGTATGCAAATCTCCCCTAGGCCATTTAGAATGTTCTCCAAGGGGGTGAAAAGGGAGGGAAACTATTTAAATGACTGAATGACTGCTGTGTGTGGGGCGTATATATATATGCCCCACACACTGCAGTCTGTACCCCAAACTTGGCACGGTCACTCTTCATCACCTGTAGACTCTCAGGATTAACCTGATTTTTCTTTAAGATCAGATATTTCTGTCAGAAAAGATTTATGCTGCCAGCACCCAGCCTAAACGTTACACTTTCAGTCAGAGACACGGTATCTTTTCCATACAGCTCTCGCAGGCCTTCAAGGAGGGGGCGCGGAGGGGGAACCCTTTTCATTTTTTAAACCTGTTTTTTTTCTTCTTCTTCTCCATAAAAAAAAAATCAAAATGCAAATTGAAAATTTAAATGTAAATGGTGTGATGATACCACACTCCGTCGTACCAATTGTAGGCGATGGAGCGTGCCTATTCGGGGCACCATCTTTCGTTATGTATGGCAGTCAAAATCTAGGTAGGGAGGTACGTGAACAAATAGTTGATCATGTCGTTGAAAACTGGGATGAATTCTCTACAATGTCCCACGACAGTGATGGAAACAACTATGCGAGTGCTGACGCATACTTTGACAACATGTCCCGACCCCATACTTATGGTGGTTTGTGCGAGTTGACAGCGGGTGGACAATTGTACCAAATCCTAAAATCCACACGAGCGAAGCCGCGGGCAACAGCTAGTAAAACATATACAGTAATACCTTGGATTGCAAGTAACTTGGTTTGAGAGCGTTTTGCAAGACAAGCAAATTTTTAAATATTTAATTTTTTTCCCCTTGATATACAAGCGATGTCTTGCAATACAAGTACTGTAGTACGGCTTAAATTAAACATCTCTGTACAAATTTCTTTTGGGGGGATTTTGTTTTGATATAAGAGTGTTTTGGATTACAAGCACCTTTCCGGAACGAATTATGCTCTCAATCCAAGGCATGACTGTATGCTTAAATACACCAGAAGCAGGAAGGTGGTTGGATTGTTGATTGATAAGGGAGTTAAAGGAGTAGTAAAGGAGGATAAGAAGGGTGATTCATAAATGTAATAAATGAAATGAAATAAGATCACAGAGGAGCTGAATGAATTTTTTGCATACCAGACTGTGGCAAAAGACTTAGGGCAGAAGAACCAGACGTGACTTTAAATGTGACTACATTTAAGGTGCAGGTTTTTAAACATGCAGATAGCATCAGCTGTGGGAGCCGATACTGTCAGCATCACAGCTGCCCAGGAGGGGGAATTGAATCCTTTCCTCTCCGGCTGCAGTCCTGAGAATAATCCTGCCTGTGAAGCTGGCATATGCAGGTGTGTGAGAGGAATCTCACACTGGTGCCAGTGGAAATTTCCCCCTAATGCAAATTGTGCTTTCAGAGGGAGGGATCCATCCTCCTCAGCAGGGCCGGTGCTACCATTAGGCCAACTAGGCAGCCGCCTAGGGCGCAGGGCTAAAGGGGGCGCCAGAAACGCCTTGAAAAAAAAATACAGTGCTCTCAAGTGGGAAGGGGGGCGCTAAATATCTGATCTTGCCTAGGGCACCAAACTGCCTTGCACCGGTCCTGCTCCTCAGGGCTTCCCAGGAAAGGAAAAGGCAACATCCCCCCCACCAACTCTCTTGCATTCTTAAAAACCTGCAGCTTAAAAGCAAAGATGCATGATCTCCTCTCCTTTGGCTCCAAGTGTTTTTAATCAGCCTTCCAGACAAGTTGAGACTTGCCTGTTTTTCACAAAGACTCTGCTGACATAAGAATGATTTGCATGTGTGACGCACAGCATTACTGACACAGGAATCTGGCTCAAGGCAGCTCAGACGATTTGTCAAGATAGTATTGCTTAGTATGACTGGCGGCAGTTTCGAAGCCTCAGCCAGAGGTCTTTCACATCAGCTCCTATCTGATTCTTTTAGCTAGAGACAGGGCCGGTGCTACCATTAGGCCAACTAGGCAGCTGCCTAGGGCGCAGGGCTAAAGAGGGCGCCAGAAACGCCTTGAAAAAAAATACAGCGCTCTCAAGTGGGAAGGGGGGGGCGCTAAATATCTGATCTTGCCTAGGGCACCAAACTGCCTTGCACCGGTCTTGGCTAGAGATATCAGGATTTGAACATGGGACTTTCCAGACATGAATCATCTAACTACCCTACTATTCCACTGATGCTTCTCAGATAAAGCTAAAGGTCACCTTCCACTTCTACCAGAAGTCATTTGAGTCACTTCAATGGAGGCCTTCAGCACTGTATACACTGTGTGGGTGATGAGACAGCAAGTGGTATACAACAACCCTGCAAGGTAGCTAGGCTGAGAGTCAGTGACTGGCCCAAAGTCACCCAATGAGCTTTATGGCCCAAAGTCAACAAATGAGAGCCAGTGTGGTGTAGTGGTGAGAGCGTTGGACTGGGACTCGGGAGATCCGGGTTCTAGTCCCCGCTCGGCCCTGAAGCTCACTGGGTGACTTTGGGCCAGTCACTGACTCTCAGCCTAACCTACCTCACAGGGTTGTTGTGAGGATAAAATGGAGAGGAGGAGGAGGAAGATAATGTAAACCACCTTGGGTTCCTTGCAGGAAAAAAGGCGGGGTATAAATATAATAACTAAATAAAGAAATAAATAAAATGGCCAAGTGGGGACTAAAACCTGGATCTCCCAAGTCCCAGCCCAACATTCTCACTGCCATGCCACATGGGGCACAGAGCTTAACACTCTTGATTAACGCTGCTCAGTTTTGAACTGTGTTAGCAAAGCGCTGTATACCCATTACAAGCAGATTTTTTTTAAAGCCCCAAATTAATATTTTCTTCTATTGATTTTTTTTTTTTGCTGATTGCAAATATTTTTAAGACACTGCAGTGGCTATTAGATTTTTGTTCATTTTAAAGTTTAAAAAAATCAATTACATTCTACGTTAAAATAATATATATATTCTACACGCAGGCAGGCAAGATAAGCACGGTTTGTAAGATGTTTTTTTCTAGATGCCTGCTAAAACAGAAGGAATAAAGACATCTGTGAGGCGATATGCTTTGGCCAGGGATTGAGTCGGACACGTTCCTGTTTAAATGGGCAATCGAGTTAATATTTCATCATGTCCCATCTGCCTACAATGCTCTATGGCAGTGTTCTCCAACCTTGGGTCCCCAGATGTTTTTGGCCTACAACTCCCAGCATGCCCCAGCCAGCGTAGCTGGCTGGGGCATGCTGGGAGTTGTAGGCCAAAAACATCTGGGGACCCAAGGTTGGAGAATACTGCTCTACGGCCTGCAGGCTGTGAGCTAGAACCTAGTACAGTCACGCCTTGGATTGAGAGCATAATTCGTTCCGGAAACGTGCTTGTAATCCAAAACACTCTTATATCAAAACGAAATCCCCCCCCAAAAAAATTTGTACAGATATTTTTAATTTAAGCCGTTCTACAGTACTTGTATTGCAAGACGACGCTTGTATATCAAGTAAATATATATATATATATATATTTAAAAATTTGCTTGTCTTGCAAGCTCTCAAACCAAGTTACTTGCAATCCAAGGTATTACTTTATGTGGTTTCCTTATCTCGAAAGGCGAGGAGGTCTCTGCCTCATCTCACCCCGCATCTCACCCTGCCACCGACCTGCCCTGACACACAAGCTGCAAGCCGTGGGGCCCACTTCCTGAAGCAACTGCTTTCACGGTGCGGGACAGGTCAGGAAGCCTTTATCACCTGGCAGGGCAAGAGCCAAGGTCTGCATTGTTTGTCTCAGTGCTGCTATTGAAGGAAACGAAATAGTTAAAAAGGAAAAACTTAGCCAAGCAGGTAGACAGATTGCCAGGGTGATGACTAATACAAAAAGAATGTAGTCCATGGCTGGTAATGACTCCTATAGCAATGACTGACAATAGCCGACTATGGCAATGTTGATTCACAAAAAGTTGAGGTGCTTTGCTGTCTCACCCTGCCTAGATCAGACAGACCAAGATCAGATAATACCTACCAGCTGCTTGATTGTAAGATCATCCTCCTGTCTCCTTGTAAGGAAATCCCCCTCCCCTAAAGCAAGCCCCCCTTTTGTCTTGACCTTGCTGACCAATGTAAAGAACTGTTGCCAACTGACCAGACTTAGGTATGCTATAAAAGTAGTTGTAAAAGCCCCGCCCGGGGTTCTGCTTTGCGACACAGTCCGCAGGACCTATTGTGCACAATAAACCTTTTCCCAATAACCCGAGTTGGTCCTCGTTGTCCTTGTCTGAGGTAAAGGGTGACCACTTCACTATCCCAACCAATGTGGGCTCACTGAGGCCTTAGGCTGGCCTAATGGAGAAGGCACCAGCCTCCAGAGTTGGGGATTGTGGGTTCAGGTCCTACCACTTGGGTCATTTGGATTTTTATCAGGTGCTGATGACACCCAGTGGAGCAGGGGTGTTGCATGGCCTTCCCAGAGGCAAGGGGCTGGCCGCTACTGGGAACAAAATGCTGGGTTTGGTCGCTCTTTGGTCCGATCCAACGGAGTTTATCCAAACACAGGGGTTTCCGGCACAGCCAAGCACCAAACTCTACCAAACCCACAGAGGCACCAGGACAGGCAGAGTTCCTGTTGGCAGGGCCGGTGCTACCACTAGGCCAACTAGGCAGCCGCCTAGGGCGCAGGGCTAAAGGGGGCTCCAGAAACACCTTGGGAAAAAAATACAGCGCTCTCAAGTGGGAAGGGGGGCGCTAAATATCTGATCTTGCCTAGGGCACCAAACTGCCTTGCACCGGTCCTGCCTGCTGGGTGGGGCAGTCCTGCATGAAGACTGAAGTGGAAGTGCTGGAAAAGCCGGTGGGGTGTGCTTCCTCCATCCTCCGGCTGCAACATACTTGGCACAAAAGGATTCCTCTTTCAGCACCCCTGGAGAAGCACTTCCAGACTTGCCGGTTCAAATGTTGAAGGGCAAATGAGATAACGGGGTTGATTTGTTAATGATTTCATTTATTTTTTAAACGTATACCTCGCCCTTCCATCTGACAAAGGAGCCCAGAGAGGGAATCTAACACCATCAGAGATCAAAATGTTTCGTACCTCAGAATTAAACAGAAAACAACATCACACAGATGTAAACATGGCAGAGAAAAACCCTACAACATTTCCTAGGCTGCAGAGAAAAAGGAGACCTAATCTGCAGTTAAGCCAAAAAGAAAACCTTGATGGAATAAGGAGAACTTAACTTTGTGCTGAAATGCTGTGAGGGAGCGAGGGAGCGAGCTGGATTTCCCACAGCCTGGGTGCTGTTACAGAGAAGGCCCTCTGCCGCATGCCTGTGTCCATCAACACAGGAACATGTACAGAGATTTTTAATTTAAGCTGTACTACAGTACAGTAATACCTTGGATTACAAGTAACTTGGTTTGAGAGCGTTTTGCAAGACAAGCAAAATTTTTAATATTTATTTAATTTTTTTTTTACTTGATATACAAGCGTCGTCTTGCAATACAAGTACTGTAGTACGGCTTAAATTAAACATCTCTGTACAAATTTTTTTGAGGGGATTTTGTTTTGATATAAGAGTGTTTTGGATTACAAGCACCTTTCCGGAACGAATTATGCTCTCAATCCAAGGCATGACTGTACTTGTATTGCAAGACGTTGCTTGTATATCAAGTCAAAAATATTAAATACATATTGATGGGGCACAGAGCTGGGTGCTTTACTGAACTCAATGGGACAGACAGGAAGTGGTTCCTTACGTATGCGGATCCCAAGCCATGGCGGTCCCAAGCCATGGCGGAATCCTCTGAAGCCGTGTTTCTGCTCATTCCTGATCCATTTGACAGATAGCTCTGTGGCACCTCCTTTCCTTTCCACTGGGAACAATCAGTGTCATTTCCCCCCATTTCCTCCTTGCTTGTGTTGATGAGTTTGAATAAGTAACTTCCTTGTACTTTCCCGTGCAAAACGGCACAGGAAAGAGTTCCAATCTTCCCTATGCCCCTTCTGCATTTCCTCTCTTTCAACACCCTTGCTTCAAATTGTGAGTGCTTCTTTATAATCATTATTTATTTATTACACTTATACCCCACCATTTTTCCTACAAGGAACCCAAGGCGGCTTACATAATCCTGCTCCTTCTCTCCATTTTATCCTCACAACAACCCTGTGAGGTAGGTCAGGCTGAGAGTCCGTGACTGGCCCAAAGTCACCCAGTGAGCTTCATGGCCGAGCGGGGACTAGAACCCGGATCGCCCGAGTCCCAGTCCAACACTCTCATCACTGCACCACACTGGCTCTCATTCGAAGAAGCATCATTTTCATACTCCCCCCCCCCCCCGCCAGCAGAAACTGTTCCCTCCCCCCTTCATCGTCAAGCAATCCTTTGCCAAGTGTGCTGCCTTCATCTGTTGGGTTTGGAGTGAATTTTGACCTTTCACAGTTTCAGCTTCGAGCTTCTGGTCAGTTTGACAAGCGAGCCTGCCTCGGTTCGGCACATTTTACTATTGCCAAGTAATCGGCTAGTGAAATAAGTCTGTAATGACCTAGCTTGCTTCTAGTTTTGAATGGAACTCCAGCAGAGTTATTGACAGATCTATGTATTTGCAGAGAAGGTGGGTAGAGAACATGGCTTGAGCGTTCTTCCATAACACACACAACCCATTTCCTGTCCTCAGTGGAGCCACAATCATCTTTGCCCTCACAGAGCGTAAAACAAAATGCGGCACAGACAGAGAGAGTTCAGTTACACTTTTGCATAATGTTAGAAGAGGATCCCAGAGATAAGGGATAGCCAAAATAACTTGATTGAGACCCCCGCCCCACTGAGAGCCAAGCCAGCTCCGGTCAGGATCAACAGAACTGGGCTCAATTGACCGACAGTATTCTCATACCTGAAAGTGTCTAAACTAGTGTTCTCCGACCTTGGGTCCCCAGATGTTTTTAGCATAGCTGGCTGGGGCATGCTGGGAGTTGTAGGCCAAAAACATCTGGGGACCCAAGGTTGGAGAACACTGGAACTTTCTTCTATAGAGCAGGACTCACCGAAACATGTCTCATTTCCCTGTAATACACTCAGCTCACTAGCCATGACAACAGTTGCTCTCGAAATTGGACACCACTTCTTAATGTGACCAAGTAATGCAATTTCCAACAAATATATAAGTGTCTGTACTTATGAAAGCAACAGGAACTATAAGTGGGAGCTGGTTGGTCATGTTTAAATGCTTCTCAAGAAATGTATTTACACAGCGCAGAGTTACACTAGGGAATTCACATCCACAAGATGTAGTGATGGCCACTAATTTGGAGGGCTTCAAAAGGGGATTCGACAAATTCATGGAGGAGAAGGCCATTGGTGGCCACTAGTCCTGATTGGCTGTATGCTTCCTCCAGGGTCAGAGGCAGTATGCCTATGTACGCCCGTTGCTGGGGAACATGGGTGGGAGGGTGCTGTTGCATTCCTGTCCTGCTTGTGGGCTTCCCATGGGCAGCTGGTTGGCCACTGTGTGAACAGAATGCTGGACTAGATAGACCCTTGGTCTGATCCAGCAGGGCTCTTCTTATGTTCTTATCAGAACTGAGCAATATGCATTGAGCAGGGGGTTGGACTCGATGACCTTGTAGGCCCCTTCCAACTCTACTTTTCTATGATTTCTATGACTGTTTTTCCAGGAATCAAGCGGGTGTTCCCATTTTATTTCCAAAGAATAGGAGATGCACAATATGGAAGATGATGTCTTTTATTTTCATGTAAGCGTGTGCAAGTTTTGGAGCTACACTGAACTCTTCATCAGACTCACTCTCTCTCTCTCTCTCTCTCTCTCTTGCAGTGCATCTCTGCTCCAGAGATCTTTGAACTCGCGGGGAAGAAAACGCCGGGTGATGCCAACCTCACCTCCTCAGAGCTGCTGCAGTTCTCTGCTGGCCTAGTGTTCTACCTCACTGATCCCATGACAGCCTGCCAGGCAGTAAAAGAGGGGCTTTGGGTGGAGAAGACCCGTATTTTCCAGGCCAAATTCTCAGAGGGGAACCCTGTGAAAGGACCCACGCAGGACAAAGTAGCTGAACTGATGGCAGCCATCCAGAAAAACATCAACGGCAGTGAGAAGAAGGAGGTAAGGAAGATGGCAGCTGGAGTGGGAGGAGCCACCGGTATTCATCCGTCCCCACCCCAGCTCCTGGTACGGGCTGGGTTTGTACAGAAATATTCTACACCAGGACTAATGGCAAGGGATTCTGGGAGCTGTAGTCCAGCAACATCTGGGGACCCAAGGTTGGGGAGCCCTGTTCTACACAATATTTATTTGGCTTACAGCAGTGTTCTCCAACCTAGGGTCCCCAGATGTTTTTGGCCTACAACTCCCAGCATGCCCCAGCCAGCGTAGCTGGCTGGGGCATGCTGGGAGTTGTAGGCCAAAAACATCTGGGGACCCTAGGTTGGAGAACACTGGCTTACAGGGAAATAACCACATCTAGGCTCCCCACGCCCCCTGCCCTACCATTGGTCAGGCCCAAGATATACAAAAATAATTTGTGGAATTAAAAGTGTATTGATTTTTTTTTTTTTTTAAGAACATATTTTTGACAGACATAGCCAGGAAATGTTGATTATTATTTTTTTAAAGAACATATTTTTGACAGACATAGCCAGGAAATGTGGATTTGCCAAATAACTGATGGCAGTGGCCACTGGAATATATCTCCCATAGCACTAGAACGGTTTTTGCCCCAGCAGAGCTCCCGCGTCTTTAATGTGTGGCTATTCTACCAGTTAAGCTTTTCCCTGGATAGTGATGCACCGATGGGGAAAGCTTTGTCTGTTGAGTTTCTGCCTGTCACACAACTGTTAACGGGGTGTGTGGGGAGGAAGCAGGAAGGTGGTAACTCTACAGAAGGAGAAGAGAGACCCAGCCTGGGAGTGGCTAAAAATGTGTCTTAAAAATGAAGCTTTCCCGGAACAAACTATGTGCTATTTTAAGTAGTCACGTGCAAAAATGAGCTGGCACACCCTAAGAGTTACACAAAAGAGGAGAATTCCACCAAGTGTGGTTGCTCCTGTTACTGCGTCACTGTGACTGCAAAACCTTCTCAGTACAGTTCTGAAAAGTACAGAGTCAGACGCCTTCTCAGACCAAGAACCCTACTATAAATCTTCGAGGATGCCTGCAAATGGCACAACCCTTTCCAGTGAAAAATCTAATGATCTTTTTCATTTGTTAAATATGAGAAAAGCAACTTCCACTCTTTAAATATTGTTTATGTATTTATATTTATTTATTTATTTATTTATTTATTTATTATATTTTTAAATCACCCATCTGGCCGGCCACCCGGCCACCCTGGGTGATGTACAATAATTAAAATACAATAAAATACAATAAAACACAATTAAAACACAATTAAAAATATAAGTTTAAAAAAACAAAAAAACAATCCCTAACCCACCCCATATTCCCGCCTGAAAAATCCCTGCCATATCCCTGCCCTTCCTCGCAAGGAACCCAGAGAGGCTAACTACACATATGAAAACAGTACAGCAGCTTTCTAGTCCTCATGGTTAAGAAAAGCATAAAAGCATGCAGGCTTTTAAAATGGTTATTGCTAACCCCCCCATCCTTCATGCTCTCCCTCTGCTGCCATCTGTTGCTTTTTCTCCTTCTTAACATATAACTGAATATTAATTAAAGGTCAGCATTTATTAGCTACTCTATTAGCTATGCTTGCTAGGGTATGAAGGGAGTTGTAGGCCTTTTCTCTGTCTAAACTTGCATGGGATTGCGCCCTAAACTGAAAAATCTCAGCGACTCAGCCTGCTGTCTAATCTACTCTTCTCCACTTCCCAGTCCTGTGCAGGAGTGGTCCAGATCCTGGAGAATAGCGGATTGATCTCCAGCCGAGTAGCATCTGATCCAGCTGGGCGGGTGCTCGCCGCCATTGCCTACCATGTGCTGAAGGGCGGCTGCTTGCACGCCCTCCCTCCCGAGCACTACTTTGTAGAGTACATTTTTCTGCGCTATAGCAACAAGACGCACAACCTGACAGTGGCAGGTAAGTCGTTGCGCCTCCACACCCTGTTGGGGAATTTGGCGCTTGGTGAGGCAGGCAACGGCTTGTGGGTCTTTTGTCCTCCTGAGCCAGGGAGAAGGTTTACTACAGGACTTACCTAATTCCACGTCAGTTCAGAACACTTGTGCCTGTAAAGGAGGCTACAGTCATGCCTTGGATTGAGAGCATAATTCGTTCCGGAAACGTGCTTGTAATCCAAAACACTCTTATATCAAAACGAAATCCCCCCAAAAAAATTTGTGCAGAGATTTTTAATTTAAGCCATACTACAGTACTTGTATTGCAAGACGTCGCTTGTATAGCAAGTAAATAAATAAATAAATAAATATTTAATAATTTGCTTGTCTTGCAAAATGCTCTCAAACCAAGTTACTTGCAATCCAAGATATTACTGTATTTTGCCCAGGTTTTCTGCAGCATTATGAGAACAAAATAATACTTTAAAAAAACATACAAAGAGCCCTGCTGGATCAGAGCCAAGTTCCATCTAGTGCAGCATTCAGTGGTGAGAGGAGCCAGCGTGGCGTAGCGGTGAGAGTGTTGGGCTGGGACTTGGGAGATCCGGGTTCTAGTCCCCACTCGGCCATGAAGCTCCCTGGGTGACTTTGGGCCAGTCACTAACTCTCAGCCTAACCTACCTCACAGGGTTGTTGTGAGGATAAAGTGGAGAGGAGGAGGAGGATTATGTAAGCCGCCTTGGGTTCCTTGCAGGAAAAAAGGCGGGGTATAAATATAATAAATAAAATAAATAAAATAAATAAGAGCAGCCAGCCCAGAGGCCTTCGGAAGCTCACAGGTAGCCACAGAAGTCATGGCTTCCCCCTGGATGTCCTCAGCATGTGTTATTCAGAGGTCCACTGCCTTGGAACATGCAGGACCCATTCAAGGTCAAGGCAGATACTAGCCTGTGAGAACTGGCTTCTCCTAGGGCGCAATCCTATGCAAGTTTAGACAGGAAAAAAAGGCCTACAACTCCCAGCATGCCCCAGCCAGCAGAGCTGGCTGGGGCATGCTGGGAGTTGTAGGCCTTTTTTTTCTGTCTAAACTTGCATAGGATTGCACCATTAATTTGTCTAACCCCTTTTTTGAAGCCCACTGAGGTAGTGGCCATCAACCACATCCTGCGGCAGTGAGTTCCATCAGTTAATTATGCCTCCCTGAGATACGCTTGGGTGCAGCGTAGCCACCGAATCGGGCGTACAAAGGTCAGAAAGAATGGAACTGTGGCTGGGGTGTCTGTGAGAGAGCTGCTTGTAACACAGAGGCTAACGCTCATGCATGCCTTCATCCAACCTTCCCCGATCTGGCGCCCTCCGCATGTGTTGGACTACCACTCCCATCACACCAGCCAGCCAATAATCTGGAGGGTGCCAGGTTGGGGGAGGGCTGGATTAAGGTGTGAGTTTAAAGGGCCCCGGGTTCGGATGATCTCTCGCCTCTGCCGCCAGCTCCGTAAGCAGCCTTACGTGGCGTAGTGCTGAGAGTGTTAGGCTGGGACTCGGGAGATCCGGGTTCTAGTCCCCGCTCGGCCATGAAACTCACTGGGTGACTTTGGGCCAGTCACGGACTCTCAGCCTGACCTACCTCACAGGGCTGTTGTGAGGATAAAACGGAGAGGAGGAGGAGGAGGAGGATTATGTGAGCCGCCTTGGGTTCCTTGCAGGAAAAAAGGCGGGGTATAAATGTAAATAATAATAATAATAATAATAATAATAATAATACGTACAAGATGGCTTAGATGGCTTTCAAAGGGGATTAGAGAAAATGCATGGAGGAAAATCGGTCCAGCCATGTGATCGGCTCCACGTTCAGAAGCAATATCTGTGGGGCAACAGATGAAGGGCTATTGCCTGCAAGCCCTGCTGCTGGGCGGCTTCCAGGAAGCATCTGGTTGGCCACAGTTGGGAAACTGATTTCATAGATCATAGAGTTGGAAGGAGCCCACAAGGCTATCGAGTCCATCATCATCAGGCGATCACTCGTGACCGAGTAAGATTGTCTTCCGGGATAAAAGGAGGAAATTCTAAAGAAGATTGTGTAGACTCTAGCGATGGGTCCGTAAGTGACTGTGGAGGCCAATTCTAGATCCACACAGCTTCCCACAGTGAGGACACAGGTTACCAGATAGAAGATGGTCCTGTAAAGGATTCATTTGATGTGCTTTTCGCTTGGCACGTTTCTCCCTTTCACCATCGCACTCGGGCTTCTTCAAAGTCCATGGAACCTTTGTGAAAGGCCAACCTCCATTTAGATCGTTCATGGGCCAGAGCTTCCCAGTTTTCGATGTTTATATTACATTTTTTTAGATTAGCCTTATGAACATCTTTAAACCTCTTATATTGACCACCGATATTCCGCTTTCCATCCTTGAGTTGGGAGTAAAGTAACTGCTTTGGGAGACGGCAGTCAGGCATTCGAACAACATGACCGGTCCACTGAAGTTGGCGTTGAAGGATCATTTTTTCAATGCTAGTAGTCTTTGCTTCTTCCAGTACACTGACATTGGTTCGCCTATCTTCCCAAGTAATTTGAGGAGGGGGTCTCCCATCCAAGTCATAACCAGGCCTGACCCTGCTTAGCTTTCCACGCTCAGACGAGCTGAGCCAGCGTGAGCCACAGGCCTGTATGTTGATGAACCGTTGAACATAAGAAGAGCCCTGATGATGCTGGATCAGACCAAGAGCCCATCCAGTCCAGCATTCTGTTTCCCCGGTGGCCAACCCGCTGCCTGTGGCAAGCCTACAAGCAGGACAGGAATGCAACAGCACTCTCCCGTCCATGTTCCCCAGCAACTGGAGTACACAGGCAGACTGCCTCTGATACTGGAGGAAGCATATAGCCAACCAGGACTAGTAGCCACCAATGGCCTTCTCCTCCGTGAATGTGTCCAATCCCCTTTTAAAGCCATCCAAATTGGTGCCCATCACTACATCCTGTGGAAGTGAATTCCACAGTTTAACTCTGCGCTGTGGGAAGAAGTCCTTCTTTTTATCTGTCCTGAATCTCCCACCAATCAGCCTCATGGGCTGACCCCTTTGGGTTCTAGTATTATGAGGGAGAAAAATGTCTCCATATACATTTCCTCCACACCATGCATAATTTTGGACACCTCTATCATGTCTTCCCTCACTCGCCTTTTTTCTAAGTTAAACAGTCCCAGATCATAGAATCATAGAATCATAGAAAAGTAGAGTTGGAAGGGGCCTACAAGGCCATCGAGATGTCGTAACCTTTCCTCGTAGGGGAGTTGTTTCAGCCCTGTGATTGTTTTGGCTGCCCATTTCTGCATTTCCCCCAACTCTACAACGTCCTCTCTTAGGCTTTTTGTGTCTGTTTGTCTTGTGTCCTTAAATTAGCAAAATGCGGAGGAGGGGGAAGATACTACCCTGAGGTCTCTCTAAGACTTAACAGTCAGGCCAGGCTCAGTCTGCTCCGAACTACAACTATTTTGGATATGCAGCCAAGCCTGGTAGAGGCTGCAGTTGTGTTGGACGGCAGGCGATCTTTGAGAGAGGAGCATAAAGTAAAGCCTCTAGAGCGGGATGATGGTAAGTGGTCTTGCAGAGAATGTGTGATGGGTCAGTGTCTCCTCTGTGTTTGCAACAGGCTTGAACAGTCTAATGGAGCAGCTGGAGATAGGTCCTTCAGCATCGCACGAAGGACACGACCACGAAGGACACGACCACGAAGGACACGACCACGAAGGACATGACCATGGCGATCACGCACACGATGACCACCATGACCATGACCACGCACATGATCACCCGGATGACCACAGCCATAGTGACCCCGAGGATCACTCTGACCACCACCATGGCAACGAAACAGACCACCACCATGGCAACGAAACAGACCTCCACCATGGCAACGAAACAGATCACCACCATGATGATGAAATGGACCACCATGGAAACAAAACTGAAAACATTCCGGTCCGCCACAGGCGAAGTCTACCTGTCCCGGAAGAACAGAACGTCTGGGACACGGTAGGGAACATTTTCTGTTACATCACAATTAATCTATCAGAGACTCCACACCTTGGTGCCCAGGGCAGGATCTATGGGGCACCAATAGTACTAATGTTGCTAATAGGTTCCCCATCACTGTTGTCGGGCCTCCTTCATGCCATGCTCCTTTCCCTCCACGTTGCACAAGGGAAAGGACCATTTGACCTGGAACCTAGGAATGGTTTTTTTTCAGGTTCCACCGGAGAGGAGCCATGAATGAAAGCGGTCAAAGTGAAAAGAGCAAGCCCTTCCATACGTTGCTTCTTCCCTATTAACAGAAAACATGTCCATTCCATGCAGAGATGACGTGTGTTTCGCATGGAGCCTTGCGTGGCGGTGACAAAGACTGTTTAATTTAGAAGAGTGTTTGCCAGGGCTCGCCCCCTGCCTCTCCCTCAGAAGGGCTCCTTCCCCAAAGCAAGGCTCTGGGGATAAGATGGCCCCGGAGAGCACCGGCGCCGCGTCGCTTTGCTGCAAGAGCAGCAAAGACGGTTTAAAACTTAACTTAAATTTAACTTGCCCAGAATGCTTCACTCTGAGGACGCCTTCCGCAGAGTGTGGCACTGTGGGGCAAGATGGCCCCCCAAAACTTCGAGACTGGCTGCACTGTTGCCACTAGCGCAGCAGCAAAAATAAAAAAATAAAATGGCAACCTGGAGGTGGGGAAGGAGCAGGGTCTGCCGCAGCTCAGGCGGGGCAATGTCTTGCGCCGGCCTGCGCGTGTGGATCGGTACGTGTGACAAACTGCACTCAGGTTCTTTCTGTGTAGGAAAAGTATCGTGTATGAAGTGCTCTTGGGTGAGAGTGTGGCGGTGAAGGCCACACCTGCAAGACACCCTGTTGAGAAGTGAAAAGACCAAGAGATCTCAGCCCCGCAGCGCTGAAAACCAAACGGCTGCCCCATGATGACGGCACAGAACGGAAGCCGTTTTTTAAGAGGTCAGCTAGGGTAGGCTGAGAAGATGAAGGGAAATGAGATTCGCTTTTGGAAGCGGAAGTCTGTGCGTTCCTTCAGCATTTGGTTTGAAACCACTCTTTGGGGTTCACTCCAGCTGCTGGCAGCAGCACTGTGGTCTGCAGGAAGAAAACAAGGATGTTGACCGCTCTGGCCGAGTTCATCCATATCGCACCAATTTTAACAGAGCTTCATTGGCCGCTTGTGTACTTCCAGCCCCAATTCAAGGTGCTGGCTCTTACTTTTAAAGCCCTAAAATGGTTTGGGACCCAAATACCTGAAGGGGTGCCTCCTCCTATATCAACCTGCCCATTTATTTATTTATTTTATTACGGTCACCCGGCCACCCTTAAGATCTTCTGCCAGGGCCCTTCTCCATATACCTCTTCCATCAGAGGTCCGAAGATCACCTACAAGGGAGCGGGGCTTTCTCAGCAGTGGTGCCCTGGTTGTGGCGTGCCCTCCCAGTGAGATTTGCGTGGTGCCAACATTTTTACATAACGAGAATGTTTTGTTTTGTTTTTTTTAAAATTCAGTTTGGTCTGCATTCAGTTTCTTTGTCTTTGACTTTTGCAATTGGTTTATGCTGGACATCGCCCTGGAACCACATATGATGGCTGGAATGAATAAGTTTTAAATAAAAATGAAAGAAATTTCCACATGTTGATGGAACGCACGGAGGGGGAGAGGGATTCCGTTGATTGGCCCTGCCTTCCATGCGTCCGGTCAGTGTCTGGAAAAAAGAAACTGAGACTCGGGCTCTGGTTCTAGCTGTGCCTTTGTCAGGCAACAGCTGGGGTGGTGTCGGTGTCCATCAGGGTTGCCATGTGACCAGGGAAAAACCGCCCTGGCTTGCTCTTGCGCCTTTAAGAGCAGGTTGATCTGCAGCAATCGGCCACTGACCCTGCTCACAGCACGGAGGTGACAACAACAGATCAAATTGGTGTGAAAGGCATGAGTACGGGGTCTGTTGAAAAGTTGGCAAGCCTACGCTCTCCCTCAGGTCTGTGTGTGGCTCACTTGTCTTTGGGGGCACTTCTTTCTTTGCAGGTCTGCCTCAGCTCCAACGACCTGTTTGAGATTTATGGGGTTGATGCTGGCGTAGGAATCTCCCATCCCGATTTCACCCGCCTGAGTCCAGCCCTGGTGCAGCAACGGCTTAGCAAGGCCTGCTCCGTACCACACAAAGACCCTGGCAGCGGGCAGCTCACCACAGCAGAGAGTGAGTCCATCCTCCACGTGTCTCTAAGCTGATTAGTAAAAGGCCTCATTGATTCCTCCGGGGACATGTCCAGGATTTAGCATCTGGGTTGGAGGTCCTCCTTTGGGTTCTTCTGCCTTTAGAGCAGTGTTCTCCAACCTTGGGTCCCCAGATGTTTCTGGCCTACAACTCCCAGCTACGCTGGCTGGGGCATGCTGGGAGTTGTAGGCCAGAAACATCTGGGGACCCAAGGTTGGGGAACACTGTACTAAAGCATCTGGGGTCGGAGGGACCAAAGGTCAGCAGCAGGACCGGTGCAGGGCAGTTTGGCGCCCTAGGCTAAATTATATTTAGCGCCCCCCCTCTCGTGCCGTGGGGGGGGGGCTCCGGAAAGCAGCTCTGCAACCTGCCGCCGCCACCGCCACCGGACCCCCCCCGCATGCTGCCGCTGCCGCCCCCCACCTACCTTCCCACGCCTCCTCCGAAAAGGGACCCCCGCGCTCTGTTTTTGGCCAGGGAAAACCAGAGCAACAGGGCCTTTTTAAGCCCTGTTGCCCTGGTTCCTCCTGCCAAAGCAGAGCGCGGTTGGGGCTCCGGAAACAGCGCGGAGAAGGTAGGTGTCGGGGGGGGGCGGCGCGGAGGCGAAGCGAGGCGAGGTGGGGGGAGGCGGCGCAGAGGCGAGGCAAGGCAAGGCGAGGTGGGGGGGGAGGCGCCCAGGCTCGGCCCCACCACTACTCCGGGCGCAATCCCCCGCACTGACCTGGCTTTCTCGGTGAGGCGGGCGGGCGGGCAGGGCAGGGCAGGAGCGCGCCGGCACCCGGCAGCGAAGAGGAGCGCAGCGTTTCTGCGCCCTCTTCCGCTACGCGCCCGAGGCAACAGCCTAGTTGGCCTAGCGGTAGCGCCGGCCCTGCTCAGCAGCACAGCTCACGCTTGGCTTATGCACACAAAGTCTCAGCTTCGGTCCCTGGCAACTCCAGGAAGAAGGATCAGGCCTGAAATGACGGGAAAAGACTCACTCTGGCTGAGACCCTGGATAGCCGCGCGGCCACTGGGCCTGGTCAGACTAAGGGCACAGTCCCATACAGCATGTTTAGACACACAACAAGTCCTACAACTCCCGGCATTCCCCAGCCGCACGCTGCTGGCTGGGGAATGCTGGGAGTTTTATAGGACTTTTCTCTGTCCATAGGATTGCACCCTAAATAAACTAATTGTCAGGGTGCATGGATCTCAGTAGGGCTGTGGGCTCACCCACAGTGCCCTGAGGGGGAAGAAGGCTTATTATTAATTTATTAATTTATTATATTTATACCCCGCCCTTTCTTCCTGCAAGGAACCCAAGGCGGCTTACATAATCCTCCTCCTCCTCCTCCTCCTCTCCATTTTATCCTCACCACAACCCTGTGAGGAAGGTCAGTGACTGGCCCAAAGCCACCCAGTGAGCTTCATGGCCGAGTGGGGATTAGAACCCAGGTCTCCTGAGTCCCAGTCCGACACTCCCACCACTACGCCACACTGGCTTGGGAGGGGATCCCTCTATCTGTGGCCTGTTTGCCTATTTGTCGCCCCCTCCCCCCTTTCTCTGTGCCGTTCACCTCTGCCCCTTCCCCTTCCAGAGTATATCTATGGCTCGCTGGCCACGCTGGTGATCTGCCTGTGTGCGCTTTTTGGCATCGTGGTTCTCCTGTGCACGGCTTGCATCAGCGCCTACCAGTACGTGATCCAGTTCTTCGTCAGCCTGGCCGTGGGATCCCTCACGGGGGACGCCATGCTGCACCTCATCCCCACGGTCAGTGCAAAGGGGAAGGGGGTGTCCGGATGGACCGGAGGTTTTGAGGCTGTGCTCTGTGTGTGTGTGTGTGTGTGACTGACTATTTCATCATCATCAGGCGATCACTCGTGACTGAATAAGATTGTCTTCCAGGATAAAAATTGACAAAAAGAAAATTTTAAAAGGAGGAAGTTCTAAAGAAAATTGTGTAGACTGAGCGATGGGTCCGTAAGTGACTGTGGAGGCCAATTCTAGATCCACACAGCTTCCCACATGAGGACACAGGTTACCAGATGGAAGATGGTCCTGTAAAGGATTCATTTGACATGCTTTTCGCTTAGCACGTTTCTCCCTTTCACCTTGCACTCGGGCTTCTTCAAAGTCCATGGAACCTTTGTGAAAGGCCAACCTCCATTTAGATCGTTCATGGGCCAGAGCTTCCCAGTTTTCGATGTTTATATTGCATTTTTTTAGATTAGCCTTATGAACATCTTTAAACCTCTTATATTGACCACCGATATTCCGCTTTCCATCCTTGAGTTGGGAGTAAAGTAACTGCTTTGGGAGACGGCAGTCACAAGTCTGCACAGGTGTGCTGGTGTGAGTGCACATTTGCAGACTAGATGCGTTGTTGGACTCTGTGGAGACTGGAAGGGACACCTTGGTGTGATCCAACTGGGGTGGTCTTGTGTGTGTGTGTGTGTGTGTGTGTGTGTGTGTGTGGACTGGCAGTGTGTGTTTGGGCTGGTGGGAAAGGGCCAGTTGGGGGGATGCTGGCAGTTGGGAGTCCAAAAGATTTGGGTGGCACTGGGTTGGGGAAGGCTGATGTAACTCATCCCAACGGTGTGGGCTTCGGAAACTGGTTGCAGCCCTGTTGGCTTCATGCCCCGTTACCATTGCAGTTCTTGGGCCTGCATTCCCACTCCCACGGCGACGGTCACGCGCATGACCCACACGGAGCCGCGGGCAACGACACGCTGTGGAAGCTCCTGGCCGTGCTGGGCGGGCTCTACCTCTTCTTCCTCCTTGAGAAGTTCTTCATCCTCCTGGGACACTCGGACTGTGAGGTGAGGAGGCTGGTCATCTTTGGTCTGCAGTCACCACGGCCTTGCAGAGAGCAAGGGGCGGGCGGGCACGATGATACAGGCCTGTGGCTCACGCTGGCTCAGCTTGTCTGAGCGTGGAAAGCTAAGCAGGGTCAGGCCTGGTTATGACTTGGATGGGAGACCCCCCTCCTCTAGTTTCCTGCACTGAGCAGGGGGTTGGACTCGATGGCCTTGTAGGCTCCTTCCAACATCTATGAAACCTCTATGACAGTGATGGCGAACCTTTTTGAGCCCGAGTGCCCAAACTGCAACACAAAACCAACTTATATATTTCAAAGTGCCTTAAATTTGGCAGGAAGGAGGAGGGGGCACCAGCTAATCGCGCCCCGCTCTGTCTCAGGGCATGGCTCTTCACCAGGCGCACAAAGATTCGGGCGTGCGCATGCTTCTGAGCTGTCTGTTCAGTTAGAAGGAGGGCTGGGTGCCTGCGCAGTCCGCTTCTGGGGGTTGAGATGTTGGAGTGTGCCTGCCTGTGGAGGCCAGCGAGGAATGAGTGGAGAGGAGTTACTATGGAAACCCGACGCTGAATGCAGAAGGGGACGGTCTTTTCGCGATCTGGCGACCAATGGCTCGAGTGCCCACAGAGAGGACCCTGCGTGCCAGCTGTGGCACGCGTGCCATAGGTTCGCCATCACTGCTCTATGATCTCCATATGCTTCTGCAGGAGGTTGGCAGCTGCAGGAGGTTGGGGCGCAAAGTTTTGGGGGGGGCGTGTTCTGCACGCAGAAGAGGAACATCGGAAGCTGCCTTGTACTGACTGGGTCATACCCTTGGTCCATCTAGCCCAGTATTGTTGATACTGACTGGCAGCAGAGGCTCTCCAGGGTTTCAGGCAGGGTTTTTTCCAGCCCTATCAGGAGACACTGCCGGGGACTGAACCTGGGACTTTGCGCATGCATTCTGTGCTTGGAATCACTGCACAGCCAATGTTTGAAGAGGTGCAATACTGCAGGGAAAGCAAGAGGCACTACTGCCCCAGCTGGGCTATCCTGTACCTCTAACGATGAACACGTGCACGCACACACACACACACATGCACGCACGCACGCACGCACGCACGCACACACCAGTCTCCAGGGCTCACGTTGGCTTGGAAGCCACCTCTGTGGTGCTCCTGCCCCCTAGTCCCAGGTATGTGAGAGCTGACTGTGGTCACTCAGTGGTGAGAAGGCTTTCTGGACATGTTCAGAGGCTCCGTTATCTTGATTAAGAATGTTAAGAAGAGCCGTGCTGAATCAGAACAAAGGCCTCTCTGGTCAGGGCCGGCGCTACCGCTAGGCAGACCCAGGCAGCTGCCTAGGGCGCGTGGCGGAAGAGGGCGCAGAAACGCTGCGCTCCTTCCTCGCCGCCGGCGCGCTCCTGCCCCTCCCGCAGCCTCGTGCCGTCCAGATGTTTTGTACTTCAACTCCCATCGGCCTCAGCCAGCGTGACCTGTGGCCAGGAATCCTGGGAGTGGTCATCCACAGCCCCTGGAGGGCACCAGGCCAGGGCAGGCAGCTCTAAGGCTGAGCCCTGGCAATGAAAACAGGGGATGGGGTCACGCCTGAAACTCGAGTTAAGCCCCGTGTCTTTGCCCAAGAGGGGTCAATTCCTTTGCTTCGCCTCTGGTGCAAATTCCTAAAAAGGGGCGGGTGCCTTTCCAGGCCAGATGGACGCCATGCTTCCTTATGTCTTCCTAGGAGGAATCTGAGTCCAGCAAGGGGCACCAGTGTGACCACGGCCTGTCCCTGCAGCTGTACCAGGATGAGATGAGGAGGAGGAAGCAGGAAAAAGGCACTTCTAATGCTGACCTGGTAAGTTGCCCGTGTTAATGCTATATTAACGCTTAATGTTGCTGTGGAGGACCAGCTCCCGGGTCCTCTGCGTGAGTTCGGCGCTTAACGGGTTAACCGGCACTGAGCTACAGCCCGTACAAGCGATTGAAATTGACTAGGAAGTTTGCGCAGCAAAAGGAAACTCCAGAGCCTTTGTATACCAAATAAGGCGTTTATTTACTACAAGTTAGATGGAGCGGAACTTATAGTTTTCTAGGAATACTATCACGTCAACATGCCCTGATGTGACCTCCGGGTGTTATCAATGAAAATGGTTCCCAGGCTAGCGTATTGCGGAAACAGTTACCTGACCTCAGAGACTCTACGCTGGCTCCGAGTCCTTCCTGACCCGGGATGGAGAGCAGCTTACCCCAGCCACAGCTGGGTGACGTGCCTGGTGTCTTGACCGTGCTCCGACAACTCCCCGAAGAGACTGGAGGGGGGTTTTCTACCCCACCTTTTCCTGCTCTCCCGCCCCCTGCCTGTCAGGTGGGCTTATCCCTGCCCCCTGTGTGGCAGGTGGGCTTATGCCTGCCCTGGAAAAGATGGTCTGGGGTGTGCTTTACAGCTCATAGTGGCTGCCCTGCCTTCTTGATGGCCCGCAATTCTCCTTTGTGGATTCCGACCGAGAACTTCCTTGTTGGTCTGCAGGTTTTGTCTGGTGGAGCCAGCACCTCCAGTTCCCCTCCCACCCCCTGTGGAGAGGTTTATGCAGGCAGAGCTTGGCAGGGAAATGTGTGCGTGCCTTGTGTGTGTTCATGTTCCTTTTACAGTTGGGCTTTCTCCACAGTTGCATTTTTAACTACATGCCATCTCTTGTTTGTTTACACCTCGCAGATGCTGAGGTTATTCGAAAGGCTATGGGAAGTGCCCAGGGCAAAATCCACACCTGCTATTGCAGTGTTCTCCCACCTTGGGTCCCCAAGGTTGGAGAACACTGTGCTATTGCATAGATGAGGACTGCTCCTTTCATCCCGGGTCGACAGGCCTCATGTATACAATGGCGGAGATCTGGACTCTGGTACCCAGAGGTGGCTGGAGAGGTAGCTTAGAGGTCCCTGCCACTATTCCAGGACCTGTGACTTCTCTCAGCCGAAAAGCACATGGGAGGGCAAGGAACAAACCCCTCTTGGAGAACCTGCAATTCTCTCCTTTGCTCAGGGCTTTAGCAACAACAAGCTCTGATCTAGGGCCAGTGCAGTGCACAGCCCCATCTAATGGTGGAGGAAGGCATAGCCATGTGTGTGGGAGGAAATGTACGGGCATAGAAATCTATCTTTTACTGCAGTGTTCTCCAGCCTTGGGTCCCCAGATGTTTTTGGCCTACAACTCCCAGCATGCCCCAGCATGCTGGGAGTTGTAGGCCAAAAACATCTGGGGACCCAAGGTTGGAGAACACTGTTTTACTGAGTCAGACCCTCGGGTCTGTCTGGCCCAGTATTGCCTCCACTGACTAGCAGTAGCTCTCCAGGGTTGCAGGCAGAAATAGGCCTTTCTCCCTCCCCTGCTCCTTGAATCGTCTTAACTGGAGATGTCGGGACTGAACCCGGGACTGCCGCTTACAAAACAGGAGCGCCACCGCTGAGCGAAGGTCCCTCCCCGACTGCGCCGCGGCTTGGCTCCCACTTTGATTGAAACAAAAGTGGAATAAATGTGCAGTCTGGGAGGGAGAGGTACGTGGACGCACTCTTCCAAGAATTGACATAAAAATATAGAAAAGAAAACTACCTTGCCACAGCATTGCAGGGCGGCCGTAACGGGTCACTTTGTGGCCCTGCATCATTTAAAAGGTACGGCTGCTGAGCAGTTGCTCAGGGCAGGAGAGGAATCAGCAACCACAGAAGTAAGAAACAAACAAACTACCCTAAGAATATCTTATGAAATGGGATCTTCATTTACAGGATGGAGCGTGGAACTATGCTGCTCAAGCGAAGCAGGGTCAGGCCTAGTTATGACTTGGATGGGAGACCCCTCCTCTAGTTTCCTGCATTGACCATGGGGTTGGACTCGTCGATGGCCTTGTAGGCTCCTTCCAACATCTATGAAACCTCTATGATCTCCGTATGCTTCTGCAGGAGGTTGGCAGCTGCAGGAGGTTGGGGCGCAAAGCTTGGGGGGCGCGTGTTCTGCACGCTCAAGAGGAACATCGGAAGCTGCCTTGTACTGACTGGGTCATACCCTTGGTCCATCTAGCCCAGTATTGTTGATACTGACTGGCAGCAGAGGCTCTCCAGGGTTTCAGGCAGGGTTTTTTCCAACCCTACCTGGAGACACTGCCGGGGACTGAACCTGGGACCTTGCGCATGCATTCTGTGCTTGGAATCACTGCACAGCCAATGTTTGAAGAGGTGCAATACTGCAGGGAAAGCAAGAGGCACTACTGCCCCAGCTGGGCTATCCTGTACCTCTAACAGGCCCCTTCCAACTCTTATGATCTATGAAATCTATGAAACCATTAAAGACATAAATCACAAACTTTGGGGAAGCCACCTAGTCACTATAGCAATAGTTATTCCGCCTGAGGAATAACGCTGTTTTCTCAGATACAAAAATTGCAGTCTGAAGACTAGAAAGGGGCAACATCCTCCCTGCAGAAGCAGAGCCCCGCCAGGGAAGATGTGTAGACTGTGTACAACAAGCAAATAAAAATGTGAGTCTATTATGCAAGAACCTGGTGGTGCAGAAAGGCCCGTCTAGTCTGCAGTGGCCAGACACCTCCCGGGCGCATGCTGCAAAAAGAGGCAAATGTAACCTTAGGTTGCGTCAGTAGAATCATAGTTTCAAAACCACTGGACGGAACAGTTCCAACTCTACTCCGTGCTGGTCAGAGCTCACCTTGAATACCATGTCCAGTTCTGGACACCACACTTTGGGAAGGATGCAGATAAATTGGAACAAGTTCAGAGAATTTATTTATTATTTACATTTATTTATCGCCCATCTGGCCGGCAAACCGGCCACCCTGGGCGATGTACATAAGATAAAAACAGGATAAAATTTTAAAATCTTAGCCCACCCCATATTCCCACCTGAACAACCCAAGTTTTTAGTGAGCGGCAGAAGCTCAGCAGAGAGGGGGCATGGCAGAGGTCACTCGGGAGAGAGTTCCACAGTACGGGGCCACCATAGAAAAGGCCCTCTTCCTAGTCCCCACCAGTCTAGCTGCTCTGGCTGAAGGGACAAAGAGAAGGCCGTCTGTGGCAGATCTTGTTGAGCGGCCCACTTGGTGTTGCTGGAGATGCTCCTTCAGATAGACCGGACCGGAGCCGTATAGGGTTTTAAAGGTCAAAACCAACACCTTGAATTCGGCTCCAAAGGGCAACAAAGATGATCGGGGGACTGGAAACTGAGTCCTACCAGGAAAGATGGAAGGAACTGGGTATGTTTAGTTTTGAGAAGAGAAGACTGTGGGGGGGTGGGATATGACAGGACTTTTCAAGTCCCTAAAGGGTTGTCACACAGAAGAGGGCCTCAACCTGTTCTCTGTCATCCAAGACTGTCGGGCATGAGATAATGGGCTGACGTTACAGGAAGGCAGATTTTAGCTGAGCATCAGGAAAACTTTCTAACGGTCAGAGCAGCCAGACAATGGAACCAACTGCCTAGGGAGGTGGTGGGCTCTCCATCCCTGGAGGTATTGAAGCATAGACTGGACAGCCACCTCTCCGGGACACTTTGAACTAGATTTCCGCACTGAGCAGGGGGTTGGACTCAATGGCCCCTTCCAGCCTTATGATTCGATGTCAGGGGGCATCCAGCCACCTGCTTCACCTGATGCTTTTGCACTAATCTGAAAGTTCGGGAAACTGACCACAGGAAGAGATGTGCCTCGAAAAAGCAGGCCCCTTTTTGTGCAGCCTTATAGTGGAACTGCTCTTGGGACCCGCTCACACTCTCTTTCTGCCTGTCTGTCCTTCCCTACAGATGATGGTTGAAGAGGTCGATTTCGGCCAGGCGCAGAAGAAGAAGCACAGTCGAGGTGAGGAGAGACGTTGTGCCGCCAGCACTTGTACTGGAATCATAGAATCATAGAATAGTAGAGTAGGAAGGGACCTATAAGGCCATCGAGTCCAACCTCCTAATCCTCCTTGTGGCTTTCAGTGTCAAAAAGCTGCTTCGATGAAATGGCTCTCCTAGGAGCAAAACATGAGCCTTCTGTCAATCAAGCCTGGATTTGATGGATGGGAGACCCCTCCTCTAGTTTCCTGCATTGAGCAGGGGGTTGGACGCGATAGCCGTGTAGGCTCCTTCCAACTCTATGATCTATGAAATCTATGAAATCTATTTCCCCCTGTGCTCGGGACTTGTGCCCGCGGTTGTAGTCTGCCTTCTTAATGAGTCCAATCTTGAGGGCCAGAAACTGTCCTCCTCCAGTTCAAGTGAATTTCTGTTGTGTCCTAGATTCAGGAGGCTCACACCATAGGGCCAGAAGCCCAGGATGACCCAGAAATTTAAGCCTGGGCTGGGACCTCTTTCCCCGGGATTGTCTTGCTTGCTCCCACACCCAAGATGTCTCATTCACTTCCCCAAATTCCTAGCCTACCAGACTTTGCTAGAAAGCCTCTCCTTGAGTGAATCCTCTTTCTTTTGCCAAGGATCTCTGATCCACCCATTCTCCGTATCTGAGGTCCTCTGCTCTTTCCTGGCCATACATTTGCTTCCTTTTGGAAAAATAAGGAATACTAAAAAAAAAAAGGGAAAAAAAGAAAAAGCACACCGACCCAGGTGGGACTTGAACCCACAATCCCCAGCTCCGGAGGCTGATGCCTTATCCATTAGGCCACTGGGCCACTTCTGACACACTCCTTTAGTTGATGGAACAAATGGTGTATTGTATTACTGATTGAATTCCCAGCCTGGGGGCCCTTTGGGAGGGTCAATGACAGATCAGGAAGTATCTGGCATCAGAAGCAGCCTAGTTATGCCACCTCCTCTGCCAAGCTGCAGGGAGAGAAGGCAGCCGGCAGCGAGGGAAAATGAAGTGAGCCCAAGGTCATCATTCCATGCACAGAGACATCCTGCCCTGTCTTTTCCCCCCCTTGCAGAGCTCCGCATGCTGCCGTACATGATCACCATCGGAGATGCCATCCACAACTTCGCCGACGGGCTGGCCATCGGCGCCGCCTTCTCCTCCTCCTGGAAGACGGGGCTGGCCACCTCGCTGGCGGTCTTGTGCCACGAGCTGCCCCATGAGCTAGGTGGGGCACGAGGGTGTCAGCAGCAGCTGGGTCTCTTCATGCCAGTGGCGTGGCGGGCAGTGGGCTTGGTGGAGACTAGCGGGGCCGGGGTGGGTGGGTGCGCGTCTCAGGAGGTTGAGCTCGACGTGAGTCACACGATCACCAAAACCCCACGTGGGTGGATCCCGGGCAGTGGAGGGTGGGGGAGGTTCGGCACCTGGCCAATGTTTAGCTGGCCTTCGGCATAAACATCAGCCTGTGCTTATAGAGACTTCAGACGTGTGCTGGTCAATGGACCGCTTTTGCGCCTGCATTAACATACGCAGAGGGGCCATATTTTGTCCCTGTCGGAAGGATAATAGTAAATTCTCCTTGGGCAGCGCCAGGATGATGAAGGTTTTTATTGCTTTCCTGTTTGAAAACATCAAAAGCAATTTAGAAAAGTTAAAAGCAAGAGCAAAACATGGCATCGAAGGCAGACAGTAGTAAACTTGCAGCGGTTCTGCTTATTCGCCCAGCATGGCAAGGGCTCGCAGCGGGTCACGGCGGCTTCCCGGGTCATGCCTCTTCTAGAAAGGGGGAGCTTCGGCTTGGCCACTGAGTGAGCATCATCCTGAAGCGGGGGTCTCAAAGTGGGCGTCCCGCCGTGTCCCGTCCCAGATTCCAAGGCCGGGTGCGTCCCTCAGGTCGGGGTGGAGACGGCGATCAAGGGCTCCTAGTCAGGATGGCGATATATTGCCTCCAGGATCCGAGGCAGTGTACCCCTCCGTTGCGGTTGCTGGGGAACATGAGCGGGAGGGTGCTGTTGGACTCGTGTCCTACTTGTGGGCTTCCCAGTGGGGCATCTGGTGAGCCACTGTGAGAACAGAAGACGGCTGGCCTAGAGAGGCCTCTTTGGCCCGATCCAGCAGGGCCCTGCTTACGTTCTCACCCGGGGGTGTTAGAATCATAGAAAAGTAGAGTTGGAAGGGGCCTACAAGGCCATCGAGTCCAACCCCCTGCTCAATGCAGGAATCTAGGTCAAAGCATCTCTGACAGATGTCTGTCCAGTCGCACCTTGAATGCCTCCAGACTGGGAGAGCCCACCACCTCCCTAGGTAGTTGATTCCATTGTCTTATTGCTCTGACAGTCAAGAAATTTTTCCTGATGTTTAGGTGGAATCTGGGTTCTTGTCACTTGAGCCCTTTATTCCGTGTCCTGCAAACTGGGATGATGGAGAAGAGATCCTGGCCCTCCTCTGTGTGAGATCCCTTCAAATACTGGAAGAGTGCGATCATATCTCCCCTCAGTCTCCTCTTCTGAAGGCTAAACATGCCCAGTTCTTCCAGTCTCTCCTCATAGGGCCTTGTTTCCAGTCCCTTTATCATCCTTGTTGCCCTCCTCTGAACCCTCTCCAGTTTGTCTACGTCCTTCTGAAAGTGAGGTGCCCAGAACTGGACGCAGTACTCAAGATGAGGCCTAACCAGTGCCGAGTAAAGGGGAATTATCACTTCCCGCGATTTGGAAGCTATACTTCTATTAATACAGCCCAAAATTGCATTTGCCTTCTTTGCAGCCACATCGCATTGCTGGCTCATATTCAGTTTGTGATCTACAAACTGTGTGAGTCCTGACCAGGCGCCTCCCTTATTTTTGGTTCTCTTCTCGCCTTCGCAGGGGACTTTGCGGCGCTACTGCATGCGGGGCTGAGCGTCAAGCGGGCCTTGCTGCTGAACTTCGTCAGCGCCCTCACCGCCTTCATCGGCCTCTACATCGCGCTCTCTGTGAGCACCGGGGAGGAGTTTGAGGCGTGGATCTTTACTGTGGCCACCGGACTTTTCCTCTACGTGGCACTGTGTGATATGGTGAGTAATGCGTGCCCCTCCCTCAGCCCCCGTCTCAGCATCATCATCATCATCATCATCATCAGGCGATCACTCGTGACCGAGTAAGATGTCTTCCGGGATAAAAGGAGGAAATTCTAAAGAAGATTGTGTAGACTCTAGCGATGGGTCCGTAAGTGACTGTGGAGGCCAATTCTAGATCCACACAGCTTCCCACAGTGAGGACACAGGTTACCAGGTGGAAGATGGTCCTGTAAAGGATTCATTTGACGTGCTTTTCGCTTAGCACGTTTCTCCCTTTCACCTTGCATTCGGGCTTCTTCAAAGTCCATGGAACCTTTGTGAAAGGCCAACCTCCATTTAGATTGTTCATGGGGCCAGAGCTCCCCCTGCTCAATGCAGGAAACTAGAGGAGGGGTCTCCCATCCAAGTAATAACCACACAGATCCACAATTCTAGATCCACACAGCTTCTCAGCATAGGAGGCAAGTCACTGGGTAGATCTACAACCTCATAAACTCCTTTAATGCTTATTCCAGGGACTCTTGGGAATTGTAGTTCTGTATTGGGGGCTAGGTATCAGCTGCTTTGGGCACGATTAATGGAAAAGCGGGATATAAATGTTTAAAATTAATAAACAGGGATCTCTAGTGGAAATCGGCACCCTCCCCAAACTACAATTCCCAGAATTATTTGGGGGAAAGCCATGTAAGACTGCCAACTTTTGGGGGCCCCAGGGATCCTGTGCTTTTAACAGCTGTGTGACACAAGGTAATTCAGTAGGTGAAGGGTTTACTCTCAGGGCACTGCAGGCAGGGAAAATGTTCACTTGCTGAATTTCAGCTTGTCACACAACGGGCTGGGAGTCAAAAACCCCACCCCCAGGCCCCCCAACAACAGTTATTAAGACCACAGATATCCTTGCAGGGAGGGGAAAAAACCCACTAGGCTCTTAAAGCGAAGGCAGTTAATTTGGTTTTACAGCAGCTTTCCCCAACCTGGTGCCCTCCAGATGCGTTGGACTGCAATTCCCATCATTCCCAGCCAGCATGAGAGTTGCAATTGAGAGTTGAGAGTTGCAATTGAGAGTTGCAATTGAGAGTTGCAATTGAGAGTTGCAATTGAGAGTTGCAACCAATATACGTTTGGAGGCTGCAGCTGGTCGAGAACATAGACGGGCCTCTGTGCACGAAGCAGTCTTCACAGACGGGCCTGTGCAAACTGTGCAAAATTCAGAAGAGCAGAGCCAGGAAGGGGACATGAAGGAAAGGGGCAGCTGAAAGCATTAGATTCAAATCGGGGACACAAGAGGTATGAAGGACCCTCTCCTCCTGCCACATACACCTGTCCAGACCCTCAGATCGTCCTCAGATGGTCTTTTCTGGGTGCCCCCACCAAATGAGGTGAGGTGGTTGGCTACTAAGGAAAGGGCCTTTGCAGTGGTGGCACCCTGGTTGTGGAATGCCCTTCCCAAAGAGGCTTCAGCAGAACCTACATTGTGGTCCTTTTGGCACCAGGTGAAGACCTTTCTATTTCCCCAGGCTTTTTAGTCCTTTGGTTTTTAAAATTGTGTTAGGGTACAACCCTATGCAAGTTTAGACAGAAAAAAGGCCTACAACTCCCAGCATGCCCCAGCCAGTATGCTGAGAGTTGTAGGCCTTTTTTCTGTCTAAACTTGCATAGGGTTGCACCTTTAGTGTGTTTTTAGATCTTTGCACTGCTGGTGGCTTTTATTTTATTTTATTTATTTATTTATTAGATTTATACCCCACCTTTTTTCCTGCAAGGAACCCAAGGCAGCTTACATAATCCTCCTCCTCCTCTCCACTTTATCCTCACAACAACCCTGTGAGGTAGGTTAGGCTGAGAGGCAGTGACTGGCCCAAAGTCACCCAGTGAGTTTCATGGCCGAGCGGGGACTAGAACCCGGATCTCCCGAGTCCCAGTCCAACACTCTCACCACTACGCCACACTGGCTCTCTTGGTTCTTACTTGGCACCCTCCAGATGTGTTGGACTGCAACTCTTGGTTCTGGTTTTATTTTGTTTTAAACTTATGGTTTGTTTTTTTTAAATATGTTTTACTATGTTATTGTGGTTTTAAGTTTGGTTTGTGAGCTGCCCAGAGATGGTATAGAAATGGATGATATAGAAATGTGATAGATAGATAGATAGATAGATAGATAGATAGATAGATAAATTAGTGGGCCGGTAATCTTGGTGGGCCAACTGCTCACTGCTGCCTGCTCTCGTTCCGTCCTTGTTGCAGCTCCCGGCATTGATGAACGCGAAGGACAAGCGGCCTTGGCTGCTCTTTGGCCTGCAAAACGTTGGCTTGCTGGTGGGCTGGGCCATCCTCCTGCTGCTCTCACTCTTTGAGGAGAAAATCACTGTTTGAGCAGACCACCCTCGGCCGGCCAGGCGTTGGCACCTCTTGCTGACCCAGGAGGCAGCGGGGCCTCTTGTGACCGACCCACCTGTGGGCATGGCAAAGCCTGGGACGTGCTGGAGACTGGAGAAAAGGGGAGCGGCACCAGGAACCGGCGGATTAAGACTCTGAAGCAGACGCCGGCAGCGGCGCTCAGAGAGAACTGGGGTGCAAGCGACCACACATGCACACGGCACGCCCTTGAACGAAGTCCACGCTGCCCCTTCCCCCTTTTTCTATTTATTGTATTTATTGTATCGTGCTCTTTTCACACATGCCCCCACCCCCCATCACCACTCCAGCAGCCCCGGGACACCTGCTCCCAGATGCACTTCACCGGCCCCGTTTCCTTACCCACTCGCGTTCCTGCTCCAGTGCGGTTCAGCTCCCCGCCAAGCGGCAGCGCCCATGAATCTAGGAGGCAGCTGGTGGTTTCCAGGTGCGTTGGCCTCTTACCTTCGCCCTCTGGGCCCTGCCTTCCAGGGATGTTGAAGAGTCCTTGGTTTCGAGTCACGAGTCGAGTCACGAGTCTTTGGACCCGAGTCTCGAGTCCAAGTCCGAGTCCTTGGTCCAAAATGGTGACTCACGAGTCACTCCCAAAGCTGACTCCACAAGTCCCTATTAAAATCAATGGGGGGTTTTCCCAACAAAATAAGGCTACTTCAGATGTGTGGCTTAAGTAAATTCTAGGCACAAGTGTGCCTTTTTATTTCAAAACTCTGCAACTGATTTTGGCAAGAACAGACCAGACAGACAAATCCAAAATAACCAGGCAGGCAGAGGAGGCAGGGAACCCCAAAGCAGGCAGGCAGAGGCCTTTGTCTTGGACAATTCAAACTGTGGAACTGGTCAAGAAGAGACCAGGCAGGCAGAGGAGGTTGGGAACCCCAAACAGGCAGGCAGAGGCAGCCAAACCCAAAATGTCTGAAAGGTTGCATTTTAGGAAAATGATTTTAAAAAATAAACTTGCTGTACTTCCTAAAACCTATCCATGTTGCATTTGAGGAACACGATTTTGGAACACGAGTCCTTGGTCTCGAGTCCCGAGTCGAGTCTCGAGTCCCATTAAAAATATTGGGACTCGAGTCAGAGGGGGGACTCAGTCTGACTCACGAGTCGAGTCCTGGAGTCCGAGTCCCCATCCCTGCTGCCTTCCCAAGAGAATCATGCTCGAGAAGCATCCTCCCCGCTCCCAGGGACCGGACCGGCCTTGCAGCCTCACGAAAGACTCGCACGTGCTTCTGTTTGTTCCTTGGTCCTGACGGCCAACAGCTGTTGCGGAGGCTCAGACTCTTTCCCGTAGCGCAGCCGTCCTCAACCTGGGTTGGACTACAACTGCCATCCTTTCCCAGCCAGCATGGCCACTGGCCGTGCTGGCTTGGGGGAGTTGCCGACCAACGCTGCTGGAGAGCACCAGGCCGGCGAAGGCCGCTCCAGGGGCGGCAGGGGCGGCTCTCGTGGAGGATCTTGCCAAAGGCCTTGAGGTGCTGTGAGAGAAGCATCTGGGAGCCACGCAGCTGTGGCATCTACTCGCCCCATGTGGGCGAATCGGGGAGAGGAACGCTGGCAGCAAGGTGGTGGTACTTGAGTGGCTTGGGCAGAGCATCGCAGGCCTGATCCTGAGGCCCAGTGGGCCGGAGGCTCCTTGTCCCCGAAGTAGGGCATGAGCGTCCCTTGTCCATGGAGATGTTCAGTCCCTTAGCATCTCCAGTCCCAGCCAGCAGGACTGGGAAAGGAAGACCCCCCGTTCCATCCCACCACAATTCATAGTAGATGGTCCTGGGCTGGGCCGACCAATGGTTAATTCGGTAGAATTAGTCAGCTTTGGGAGACGGCAGTCAGGCATTCGAACAACATGACCGGTCCACTGAAGTTGGCGTTGAAGGATCATTTTTTCAATGCTAGTAGTCTTTGCTTCTTCCAGTACACTGACATTTGTTCGCCTATTGGACAGCTTCCTATGTCCAATTTTCTGACGCACTCCGTTACATTTGAGAAATAGGCCCCACCATGTGCTGGTTGCGGAAGGGCTGCACCCCGTCCTCTTTGCAGCTTCATCAGCGGAATCCGCGGCCAATTTCTGAAGCGAGGTGCTGCTGGATCTCTAATCTACCTGGAAGCCACGCCTTTTGATTTAAAGGCCTCTTCCCCCCCACCTGCCAGTGCCAGGTGTCCGGAACTGGGCTGTGCATATTCCATGGTAAAGGAAACGCACTCTATATATGCCCCATGGCATTCTAATACTACTTCATTAGTACTTTTTTTTTTTTTTTAATGGTTCTGGGCCCTTGAGCCCAGTGAAGCCCCACCTAAGCACCGAATACTTTATCTGGGAGCCTCTGCCTCCCTCTGCAGCAGAGCTCCGTTCTCCAGGGAAACACAAGCTGCTGTCCAAACACAGAGATCTCTCTTCCACACACCTGCGTCAGGCACCGTGACTGTCATAGTCTGGGTAGACTGATGCCTACAGAAGAAGTGTGTCCCCCCCCCCCCGTGTCTCCTTTGTGTGGGATCTATTGCATCACGTCCTATCAGTGGTAAATAAACTCTAGTGATTTCAAGCATTTCATACCTGGCATTGCATGTATTATTTAGATCACGGTAAGACCTGGGGAGGGATCCGAGGTAGAGCAAGCCCCTGGGGAGGGGGGCGATGTTCATGACGGATGGGGCGGCAACCTGGAGGATAACGTGGGAGAAACACAACTTACTCCAAACCCTAAAGCAGTGTTCTCCAACCTTGGCTGGGAGTTGTAGGCCAAAAACACCTGGGGACCCAAGGTTGGAGAACACTGCCCTAAAGAAAAGTGAGCACGCAGACACAGCAGGCATGTCATTGTCATCAGTTTTTGCAGGGGGGGGGGGTGATGTAAAAAAAATCCCTCCCCCCCCCCATTTATATCGGGACCGGTGCTTCCTAACTTGCTCATAAATGATCTGGAGACTTAGGGATGAGCAGTGAGGTGGCTGGGTTTGCTGACGACACCAAATTATTTAGGGTGGTTGAAGCAAAAAGGGATCGAGATTGGAGCTCCCAAAGAATGGCGGCAGATGCAGATGCGACTGAGATGTGGGCAAAACCCACCTGCATCCGCTGACGGGGCCGAGCTGCAGTGACGACCAGGAAGAATTGGGGTTTGGGACGGCTCGATATGAATGTCACCGGGTCGCTAGCTGCGAAAGGGCATAACTATAAGGATGAAATAAACGCCCATATCCCTATAAATCCTGGTGGACACCCTGGAATACGCGTACATTTGTCCCGCACTCGAAGGATACTCAGTAGAGCTGGAAAAGAGGCAGGAAAAGTGCAACTCAAATGATCCAGGGGCTGGAGCAACTCCCCTATGAGGAAAGGTCACAACAGCTGGGATTGTTCGGCTTAGAGAAAAGGCGAGTGAGGGGAGACAGGACAGAGGTGTACACAATTATGCAGGGTGTGGGGAGGGAGACATTCCCCCCCCCCTCTCATAACACCAGAACCCAGGGTCATCTAATGAAGCTGAACAGTGGGGCATTCAGGACAGATAATAGGAAGGACTTCTTCACACAGTGCATAGTTAGTTAAACTGTGGAATTTGCTACCGCAAGATGCAGTGATGGCCACCAACTTGGATGACTTAAATTAGACAATTTCATCATGGAGGATAAGTCTATTGCTAGCTTCTAGTCATGATGGCTATGTATCACCTTCAGATTCAGAGGCAGTAGTAGGCCCCTGCACATCAGTTGCTGGGGAACATGGGCGGGAGGGTGCTGTTGCACTCATGTCCTGCTTGTGGGCTTCCCATCAGCATGTGGTTGGCCACTGTGGGAACAGAAGGCTGGAACAGAAGGCCTTTGGTCTGATCCAGCAGGGCCCTTATGTCATACAGTAATACGTTGGATTGCAAGTAACTTGGTCTGAGAGCGTTTTGCAAGACAAGCAATTTTTAAAAAATAAATTTTGACTTGATAAACGAGCAAGGTCTTGCAAGACAAGTCAGTAGGGATGTAACCACTCGCCTCGAGCAGGCCGAAATCGGCCCCGCTCACGCCCGCCAGAGACTCACTTTGATATACGAGTGTTTTGGATTACAAGCACGTTTCCAGAACGAATTATGCTCTCAATCCAAGGTATTACTGTACATGCAAAACTCTTGTAACCTAATCATACAAGGAGCCGTCAATGCCTTACAGCTTGAGTGGGCATGTTTATTTCACAAGCATCTTTACTGGTGTTGTGGGGTGCAGCTGCAGCTGATCAGTCTAATGAAGACTGACCTTCCAAAACATCTCCACCACCACCACCCCGAACTGTGTTACAGATACCAATGCAGCCTCTCAATCAGAAACAGACCAGGAATCCTGCTTACTGGGATTAAATGTTAAGTCTACTTTCTGGTCTGGTGTACTATTTTATTTCCGGTATCTCTGATACGAACTGAACACTCAAGGTTGAAATATTCTAGTTCTTCTGGTGTGCCGTGCCGTGCCCTGGCTGCACCTAGAACATGATTCAATTCAGTTCTTCAGAACTCTCAATCATTCTCAATTTGTGCAATTGTAGTGAACTATAAACGAGTGTGCATCTCAGGCTTCCAATTCATACAAGACTGGAGCCAATATTCTGAGCACATGTAATGGTCCCCAGTATCCTCACTAGAATTTTGTACATCGTCCTCTTCGATGCAATTCATTATTTTATTATACTAGTTCTCAAGTCTCCTATGGCGAAGAGGTGGCCTGCAGGTCGAATTGTTCTTTCTGCAGCCAGGTGGCTGGAACTTGCTGCCTGTTAATACTCCCCCCCCCACCCCACACACAGTGCTTAAATATCCAATCAGACCCTACACATATTCTGACACACTTGCGTACCGGAGGTTTCTACTATGTTCAGCAACCGTACAAGCAAACGGGTCGCTCAACCAAATAGAACTGTATATGGTGGACTGAACATTACTTCTCTAAAGGCGCAATCCTCTGCGAGTTTAGACAGGGGGAAAAGGCCTACAACTCCCAGCATGCCCCAGCCGCATGGGAGTTGACAGCACCTTTGACAGCTGCATGGTGCCCGCTAAGACACCTTTACAGATGACACCAATTTATCCCACTCTTGTGGCTTGGCATTTACAAAGGAGGCCAGAGTGTATCTCCCAGGGTTCTGCTCAGGTGCTCAACTAGCCCGTCAGACTGACCATCGCATTTTCTTTGTTTTTAAATATCACACACCTCCTGAAATAGCCGAGATTATAACTTTGTTCCCCTGTTGGTGGGGCTAGTGCGAGGCGTATAATGAAGGCAAATAAAGTCTATTTGTGCAACTCTAGCAGCATCCTGGGCTCCTTCCAGATGAGGCTTTTATTAACCAGATGTAGTGATGGCCATCAATTTGGACAGCTTTAAAGGGGGATTGGACAAATTCATGGAGGAGAAGGCTATCAATGGCTACTAGTCCTGATTGGTTATATGCTTCCTCCACTATCAGAGGCAGTATGCCTATGTATGCCAGCTGCTGGGGAACATGGGCAGGAAGGTGCTGTTGCACCCATGTCCTGTTTGTGGGTTTCCTGTGAGAAGCTTTTTGGCCACTGTGTGAACAGGATGCTGGACTAGATGTATGGTCTGATCCAGCATGGCTCTTCTCATGTTCTTACGTTAACCCATCGCCCTGCCTGGTGTGCGTGCCCCATGGCCTGGCTTGCGTCGCCTAAGCTAGCTTGCTCCCCGCAGGTGTGGTGGAGGATACCGTTGCCTCAGCAGTTTTGAAGTAAGATTCAACCGCCAGCCCACTCAGGTTCTTCCATACATGGAATTGGGGGTGGGTGGGTGGGTGCTTCACCTCAGGCAGCAAAATGTCTTGGGCCAGCCCTAACCAAATGGTACAAATGCTCCACCTTCACTTGTAAAGTGGCCCAGGTTTTAAGTGCCCAGGCTTGAATATCTTTGGGGGTGGACCTTCTCTCAGTCCCACTGCCATCAGAGGCACGTTTGGTGGTGACCAGAAAGGGGGCCTCCTCGGGGCCACTCCCAGGCTGTGGAACTCCCTGCTGAGGGAGGCAGGGTTGGTTTCCTCTTTGATGTCCTTCCGCAGGCAGGCAACCATTCAAGGACGCCTTTGGCATGCAAGCTGGGATGCGGCTGAAGGGGTTTTTAATTGGTTGTATGCTGCCTGCTTCTTTTACTGTTTTGTTTTTATGGATCCACTTTTATTATATGTTTCCATTAAGATTTTGTTTTTAACCTCTATTTTATTATTGTGCACCATTTTTGGCAGAAAAGTCAGATATAAATAAAATAAAAAAAATAATAGCTCTGGCAAAACTGGCCTGCGTGGCCAGGGCCACATTAACATGTAGGGTTAGAAAAATTAGCTCTCACTATTCTGCATTGTTACCCCATGTTTATATATAGGTGCAACTCACTCTAGTCCACGAAAGCTGGTAATCAACGTGTTAGTCCTTAAGGTGCCACTCTGCTATTTCCGAGTCTATGATTTTATCCTTCCAGACAATCAGGTATTGGTGGACATCAACCCATCACTCATTCCCCTTCTGACCAATCAGCCCCTGACCGTCCAAGGAGCCCCGTTTTCTTCTTCCCCCACCCCCTCCTGCTCCTTGGCCAATCAGGCTCTGCGAGTTCCTCCCGCCCTTTTGCCCCTCCGGCGGACTCACTCCCCGCCCCGCCCTTTTGCTCGAGCCCGCTCTAGCCGCGCTTCTCGCTCGCTCTCGCCTCCGCGGCTGCCTCGATGGTTCCGGCGGGGACCGTTTCCACCCGGACCGATCGCCCTGGTGCTCCCTGCCGGCGGAGGGGCATTTGAGGAGTGGGGCGGGGGAGGTAAGCCCGGTTTCCCGGGAGGGGGGACTATAGCGGGTGGGGGGTGGGGGGTAGGCAGGGAAGCCCTGTGAGGCCGTCCAAAATTGCTCTCTTCCCCCAAACCCCCCCCATTCACAGGCAGCCTTCACTTTGACTCTCAGCCCGCCCTACACCGGAATCTTGAGGCGAGTCACGGCTAAGCAAAGGAAGCTCCCCCCCCATACTCCCCTTATACAAATCTATGGGGCGGCCGCACTTAGAAGACTGTGCACAGTTCTGGTCAGCGCACCTAAAAAAAGACATTGTAGAGTTGGAAAAAGTGCAGAAAAGGGCAACTCAAATGATCCAGGGGGCTGGAGCAGCTCCCCTATGAGGAAAGGTCACAGCAGCTGGGACTGTTTAGCTTAGAGAAAAGGAGAGACATGATAGAGGAGTGCACAATGATGCGCGGTGTGGAGAAAGTGGACAGGGAGGCATTCCCCCCCCCTCATGAACCCAAAGGGCAAACCAGCTCAGCTTCTGTGTGCCCTCCGGCCATTCCACATGTGGCAGTGCTAGGCACACACATATGACAGCCAGGGCTGTGGAGTCGGTAGATAAATGTTCCGACTCCGGCTCCTCAGTTTTTTGTACTTCCGACTCCGACTCCCTGACTCCGACTCCTCTGTATTAATATGCTAATTAATTAATTAATATGCGAGGTAGTTGGGCAGAAAAAGCATGCTTCTTCACGGTCACTTAACGTGTTCGTTTTGCGGTTACGTGAGGCACTGCATGCATTGGTCTTTATTCTTACAGTAGAGAAGTCATTATAACTTTTTGTGAATTGGGACATTTAAACTTGCTTTTTTAAAAATTCCAATCTAAATTCAGTCGGAGTCGGAGTCGGTGCATTGTTTGCCGACTCCGACTCCAACTCCGACTCCAGGTACCCAAAATTTCCTCCGACTCCTCGACTCCGACTCCACAGCCTTGATGACAGCAAGCCCCAACAGATTTAGTAGGACTTCCATCCAAGTAAACATGCATGGAACAGGCTACACAAATCTGAACCAGGCCAAAATGATGCATGGTGTGGAGAAAGCGGACCGGGAGACATTTTTCTCCCTCTCTCATAATACTAGAACCCAAAGGGGTCAGCCCATGAAGCTGATTGGTGGGAGATTCAGGACAGGTAAAAGGAAGTCCTTCTTCACACAGCGCAGAGTTAAACTATGGGATTAACATCCACAAGATGTAGTGATGGGCACCAATCTGGATGGCTTTAAAAGGGGTTTGGACAAATTCATGAAGGAGGAGAAGGCTACCCATGGCTACTAGTCCTATCTCCTACATGCTATCTCCAGTATCAGAGGCAGTATGCCTATGTACTCCAGTTGCTGGGGAACATGGGTGGGTGGGGGTGCTGTTGCACTCATGTCCTGCTTCTCTGATTCCCTGGGCAGCTGGTTGGCCACTGTGTGAACAGAATGCTGGACTAGATTTCATAGATCATAGAGTTGGAAGGGGCCTACAAGGCTATCGAGTCCAACCTCCTGCTCAATGCAGGGAACTAGAGGAGGGGTCTCCCATCCAAGTCATAACCAGGCCTGACCCTGCTTAGCTTTCCACACTCAGACAAGCTGAGCCAGCGTGAGCCACAGGCCTGTATCTAGGTTGACTCTTGGTCTGATCCAGCATCAGGGCTCATCTTATGTTCTTATGTTCACACTATATGCTGTGAAGCATTCTAGTACTATTGCATTGGTATGTTAAAAAAACCCAACCCAGTTCTGGAGTCTCTGCAGGGTTTTTTCATTCATTTTTATGGGGTGTTTGTTTGTTACCTTTATATCCTGCATTTCCTCCAGGGAACCCAAAGTGGCATACATGATCCTCCTCTCCATTTTATCCTCACAACAACCCTGTGAGGTAGGTTAGGCTGAGAGTCAGTGACTGGCCCAAAGTCACCCAGTAAGTTTCATGACTGAGCGGGAACTAGAACCCGGATCTCCCGAGTCCCAGTCCAACACTCTCACTACTATGCCACACTAGGGTGCAAAGAAGCTGTTGGGCCATGAGTATGGCAGATTAATTGGGTCAGCCATCTTGCTTTATGCTTATCTGTCAGTAAAAATAAATATTGTACTATCCACAAGGACAGCTGTCAACACAGGCTGATACTTGGGTTCAAGGATGGAGTTGTCTTACACAGTCTGACTGTGGTGCGGGATCCTTATCTTCATCTCCCATTGTTTGCCTGGCTCCTTTGTTACCAGCAATAGTGTCAAACACTAGAGTGGGGAAAGGAGACCTGACTTCCCCTTCAGGAACGAAGACTGGATATAATATAGATTTATAGATCATAGAGTTGGAAGGGGCCTACAAGGCCATCGAGTCCAACCCCCTGCTCAATGCAGGAAACTAGAGGAGGGGTCTCCCTTCCAAGTAATAACCAGGCCTGACCCTGCTTAGCTTTCCACACTCAGACAAGCTGAGCCAGCATGAGGGATGATCCAAATGCAGAGCACTATCCCAGAACATTTGGACTGCTCACTTCAGAGGGTGAAGAGGGTGGTTGGTCAACGGGAGTTGCACCTGTGACCCTGGCTTTATCTCTGACTTTGACAAGCCTGCGCTGCATTAGTCCAAGCGTATAACCTGTGGTGAAGCAGAACACACTGATGACTGATGCCTTTGTTCGCCTTCAGGAGCTTCCCCTTTAATTTGGCGTGTCCTCCTCTCCCAGCATGGACTGGCTCTCTTGGTCGCTTTAGAATGTCCAGACCAGCGATAAGGGTTGCTGGCTGTCGGGTCCAGTTTCTGTCAAGTTGCAGGGGTGGGCAAGCTGAGGCCGAGGTAAGGCATGGGCGAGGGTAGTCTCTTGCAGGGAACATAGCAGCAGAGTCCCCTTGGAATCCCCTCCTTTGACCAGAGCTGGTTGGTAGATAAGCTGATATCCCTCAAGCCCAGGTCCAGGAGCTACTGTGGGCTTGTGTCCTGACATTCGCCTTTTCACTGGCAGTTTCCCCCCAATTAAATGTGCCTCTTTGCAGGGAGCCTGCCGAGATGTACGCCGTGTACAAACAGGCCCACCCTCCCACAGGGCTGGAGTTCTCCATGTACTGCAACTTCTTCTCCAATGCTGAGCGCAACTTGGTGGTGGCTGGAACCTCTCAGCTGTATGTTTACAGGCTCAACCATGACTCTGAGGTACCCTGAATTACCGGTTTGTGGGCGATACTTGCTGGGCTATAATTGTGCATGTGTGTTGGCGGGATTGAAGAGGGGATCCTTACTTGATTCCTTTGCTTGTAATGTAAGAGGTGGGTGTGCACTTTCTGAAACTAACAGGCTGTGGATTTAACAAAAAAAAACAAACGAGTTCTTTCCCATCCAATGTAAAGTTGTTCTGTGGAACACATGAAGTTGTACAGAGGGCCAGCATATGACCTCGAGTCTCAAAACAAGGAGGTTGGACAAATATCTAGAGACCAGGCCCAGCAGCGGCTGAGAGCTGGTGCAGGATGCAGCCCCGTGAGGGTTTTCCACACCGTCCTTGGATGTGCAGTTCACTCTTCATTTGCTCAGTGACATCCTTGGGTACTGGCAGGAAGCTGGGGCAGATTATGCTGGTCTGGTTAAGTCAGTGTTCTCCGACGTTGGGGTCCCCAGATGTTTTTGGCCTACAACTCCCAGCATGCCCCAGCCAGCGTAGCTGGCTGGGGCATGCTGGGAGTTGTAGGCCAAAAACATCTGGGGACCCCAACGTCGGAGAACACTGGGTTAAGTGGTCATTTGCATGATTCCAGCTTCCCAAGGGAGCATGCCCTGCAGGATTGTGCAACCAGATGTGCCTGGAACTGGGAGAAATGGCTGCTCTTTATTGGTGTCACTAATGACTGATGTTCACTCAAAGCATGGATTCTTCTGTGGTATTCCAGCCATTGCTAAAATGCATTAGCAAAGAGGGTGTCTGTGGGGACTGGAAGTGGCTGTTCGTCTCTGTCCACCCCCACCCCATAAAGTTTCTTTCACACACAGACATACATGCCCTGCACCCCTCCAGCTTTTGTGCCAGACGGTGATCCTGGTGTCTATTCTAGAATTAATTTTGCTTTTGCAGAGGCTCCAGGAAAGAGCAGTTCTGCCACTGTAGGATGGATTTGCTGACACACTGTTTTTAGAAGGAACTGAATATGTCATCCTTTGGGGGAGCTCTGAAACATGCTGAGCCTGTTCCCTAGGAAGGGTGTCTCATCTATCCAAAGCTGGAGAGTGCAACTGAATGTTAGAACTGAGAAGCATCAGTAGGTGGTCAGTGCAGAGGCTGGGGGAGACCTGAAGCTGCAAAGGCACAGACTGAGAGATGGGCTTCAGAGCCATGGAATGATCTGAGATGGGGAGATGGGTGTCAAGATGCATTCATACTAGTGCAGAATATGAGGGGTGCGCAGTTCTGGAGGCAGGATGAGCCCCCTGTTTCTGCAGTGAGATTTGCTGCTCCTTCCTTTCCCCCTGAAGTGTTAGTATCACTTTGAGGCAGATGCTGGTGCTGCCTTGGCACTCTGCCGTGGAGAGGGTGGGGCGGGGGGGGGAACGGCAGCCATCTGAGCAGGTCTGTGCAGCTGGTGCAGTGTGACCGCAAGGACTGACGGTGTTCCTCTGCTTCTCTTCTAGACCGCAACCAAAAATGACAGGATCACAGGTGAGTGGACGGGAACGCGGTTGGTCTGGGCTGCGGGTGGTGGTGCATGCTGGACTCCTGGAAAAGAAGCGGTGTGGTCGGGAGGCTACGGTAAGGGATAGCCGCTCTCCGATAACGCAGCCCCATGCTCAGGCTCTGTCTCGAGCCCGTGAAGGGAGCCACTGCTGCAGTCCCCGGGGCCGGTGATTTCCTTGCCTGGCAGGCACTCCCAGGTGTCTTGGGACCGTAGTCAATTGTTTGCTGCCAGTGCCAGCTCTCTGGGATCAAGGCCTCTCTCTGCTGAAGCTGAGGAGCTGCCTCTGGGATCACCTGCTCTCTTAAGCAACCAAGAGATCTCTTAGGAGGCTTGGTACCGGGCCCTCATGTTTGTCACCAATTGCAGCTCAGTTCCGGGGCTGGAGCTCAGTGGCGGAGCACATGCTTTGCAGGCAGAGGTCAGTCTCAGGTTCAGGCCCTGGCATCTTCCATTAAGAGGAACTTGGGCAGTAGGCTTTGGAAAGATCTCTGCCTGAGACCCTGGGAGAGCCACTCAGAGAAGACAGTATTGGGATAGATGAACCAGTGGCTAATAGCAGTTCCATACATTCACTTCTTCCTCTGCAGTCAGGGAATGTGGAAAGGGACAGCAAGGCCATATTCTTTACTGCCTTTGGTTTCCAAATGCACCACTCAGTAGTTTTCTATGTGGCATCCGCCTTCTCAATATTGATTGGTTAGAGAGGGGCTGGGGCTGGAGCACTGAAGGGCAAAGGCAGACATGGGGCAGGTCCAATGTACAGACTTCCACAGAACAGCTCCCCCCCCCCCCAACGCCCTGCAGGGGGAAGGCCTTCACCTGGAGTATAACTGTCATAATCTCAGGCTGGTGTTGGAGTTGAACTCCAGGTCGATAGAGTTCAAACAGGAAGACACAAGCTGAAAGTTTTGGGAGGCTTCTTCCGGGCAGAGAAGACTCCATTGTAGGAAGGGGGCTGAGAAGAAGGGGCTAGATCAGCACTGTGTGTCTCCAACTTCAGCACCAACTTTGGCTCTCTTATGTCATTTTCTAATTTGCTATCCTGCACAGAGGGCAAAGGTCACAAGGAGAAACTTGAGCTGCTGGCTGCCTTCTCTTTCTTTGGCAATGTCATGTCCATGGCCAGCGTGCAGCTTGCGGGAGCCAAGAGAGATGCCCTCCTGCTTAGCTTTAAGGATGCCAAGGTAAGTTGCCATATGGGGAAGGAGGAATAGATGGGCAGGTTTCTGGAAGAGCTGTGCCATGTAATATGTGCGTGTGTGTGTATGTGTGATGTGGTGGGAGGAGCAGCTGTGGCCCACCTTGTTGAGCCCCAAATCTTCCTACAGCCTTCAGGGAGAGCTGCGGATCTTGTTTAGAATAGGTGGAGGGGGTGTGGAGCCTGGATAGGTGGCCCACAGAGCCTTTCCTTGGGACCTCTGGCTTCTCTACCTGTAACTAGCTCCTGATGGCAGTTTCACTTGGCACAACACACAACAAAATGAGTTCTTGGGCTCAGTGGAATCTGAGCCCCTTTTCAGCCAGCTTTCCAGACTATTGTGAGGAGAGGGTACCGGGGAACTCTGAGTCCATTGTGTATTTCTGCCACAGCTAAAAATAGTTTGCATTTTTGGGATGGGGAAGGCAATAGAAGAGTAGACGGTGCACATTGGGGAGTAGGCCATGTCAATATTAAAACAGTATAGAACAAGGTAACAAGAAGCCAAGAAGCAGTAGAATCAGGTCATTCCATTCTATTTCAGCCAGCCATTCCACCATAGGATCTAAAAATAAGGGAGGGAGGTAATTATTCAGATTTCAAGTCTTCCCCTCTCAAGGTTTCAGTGTCGGTCATGTTCATATTTATAATTTTCCATTGAAGAAAAGGGAAATTCGGAGCAGATGCCCTTCCCTGTCATTCCCTTTTCTTGCCTCCTAGCTCTCGGTGGTGGAGTATGATCCTGGCACCCATGACCTGAAAACACTTTCCCTTCATTACTTTGAGGAGCCGGAGCTGCGGGTATGTACCTGAGGGTTTGCAGTTTTAATTTCAAAAGCCACTGTGGGAGGAGCTCCCTATTCATCCTCCTAAAAGTCAAGGGACACTGGCAGGCCTCTCGCATCACTAAGAAATTCCCTTGTGCCTATTCTTCCCCGCGCTGCCCTGATCTTGTCATTTGATGACATTCAAAGCAGCCGCCATTAAAGGTGAGAAGCTGCAAGCGACCAAAGCAGAGAGGCACGCAGACCTATGTGGTCAAAATGGAGTGTGGCACAGGGCACTGCTGCTAGCACTTAGAATGGTATCTGTAGCTTTTCCCAGTGGGCACAGCCAAGGCCTCTCCTTCTTAAATCCATCGCAACTCCATGCTCTAGCCCAGTGTTCTCCAACCTTGGGTCCCCAGATGTTTTTGGCCTACAGCTCCCAGCATGCCCCAGCCAGCATAGCTGGCTGGGGCATGCTGGGAGTTGTAGGCCAAAAACATCTGGGGACCCTAGGTTGGAGAACACTGCTCTAGCCAGACTGTGTTGTAACAATTGGGTAACCTGCACGGGTTGAGAAGTAGGCATGTATGCCAGACTTAAAGGAGCACGAAACCCTAGAACAGTGATGGCGAACCTATGGCACGCGTGCCACAGGTGGCACGTGTGGACCACTCTGCTGACACGCGAGCCATAGGTCACCAGGAGAGTCACCGCCTGGCGCCAACACTCCCCAGCGGCGGCGTGAGGCAGCGTCATGCTGCGCGCCAGGGCTCAGGCCGTGATGCAGCAGGCGGGGCTGACGGGCCTACCTACTGCCTCCGCGCCGGCCGCACTGGACCCGCCGCCGCCTGTCGCGTCATGTCCTGCGTGCCGGATCCGCCGCGCGTCGCATCATGTCCTGCGCGCTGGATCCCCGCACTCTGTTTTTGGCCGGGGGGGGGGGAACCAGGGCAACAGGGCTGTTTAAGCCCTGTTGTCCTGGTTCCCCCCCGCCAAAAACAGAGCGCGGGGATCCAGCGCGCAGGACATAACGCAACGGGCGGCCACGGCGGGTCCAGAGGCGGAGGCGGCGGCTTCAGCAGCGCGGAGAACGCTCCGCGCCGCTCCGCGCCGCTCCGAAGAGTGACGGGCAGCGGTGGGAGCAGCAGCAGCAGCTTGAGCGGCGCGGAGAATGCTCCGCGCTGCTCAGAAGAGCGATGGGTGGCGGCAGCAGCAGCAGCTTGAGCGGCGCGGAGGACGCTCCGCGCCGCTCAGAAGAGTGAGATCGGGCTGCCCAGGTAAGGCTCGTATTACATCCCTGCCGCGCGCGCGTTCCCATCCAGCCGCCTCATTCTTGCCCCCCGGCTGCTTCATTCCCTCCTAGCCAGCACCTTCTTCTCCTTTCCCCACATTCTCCCTGGCTTCATCACAATCTCCCCCCTCTTTCCCCCAAACACTTGAAGTCTTCTCCTTTCCCCTCCAGATTCCTTCCCTTCCTCCCCTGTTTATTTACATTTATTTATACATGAATTATAAACCACTAATCATTTTTAGCATAAATAAGAACTATAAACTTTCTACAGCCTGAAAAATTGCATGCCCAATGCAAACTTTTACCTAATGCAGTGTTTGTAGTCCCAAGAATAAAGGTTGTTTAAAATGTGTTAAGCACGTTTAGTTTTCTTGTTTATCTTGCTCATCCTAGTACAGGTTGACTTTTAATTTTACTAATCCGACACCTGTAGAAGCAGGGAAAGGACCCAGAGTAAAGCTTGCCCCATACAATTTCAGTCTGGCATATAATCATATTACAAGTTGAAAATCCCTTATCCAAAAATACATGCGCCTAATTATTTAAAAAGTGTATCTAAATTACCTTCAGGCTATGTGTACAATGTAGTACTATTTAAAAAATTTGAGTTGATTTTTTTTCAATAAAAAACTGTTTGTATCATTGAAAGCCCTGTTATTGTGTTTTTCTTTTAAGACAAAAGATGTTAATTAGTTCAGACAACTGTATGAGTTGTTTTTACTAAACCAAACCCCCAGTATTCAGGTTTAATTGCAGTGTTGGACACTTTGAAATAAATAAGTAGGTTTTGTGTTGCAGTTTGGGCACTCGGGCTCAAAGAGGTTTGCCATCACTGCCCTAGAAGAAGGAAGGGCCCAGTGCTCGATCTATGCTGCGCTCTCCGGGGCTCATGGCTTGCTCTGTCTCTCGCTCAGGATGGCTTTGTGCAGAATGTCCACATCCCTAAAGTGCGGGTGGACCCAGACGGGCGCTGTGCAGTGATGCTCATCTATGGCACGCGACTGGTGGTGCTTCCCTTCCGCAGAGACACGCTGACCGATGAGCATGAAGGGGTCATGGGTGAAGGGTAAGGCACTGGTCAGGCTGATTGCTATTTGACTGAGAGAACATCTAAAATACTCAAAGGTTTAGGATGGGAGTCAATAATACTCAAAATATTCAAAGGTTTAGGATGGTTTAGGGGTGGCAATTAGGGACAGGGGACATTCTTTAAACTGCAGATGACTGTTCAAGACAAAAGGAAATCCTCCTTCTCATGAAGCATATGTTAATCTGTGGAACTCCGTGCCATAGGATGTTGTTTTGGGAATGAGTGCGAAGGGCTTCAAAAAAAGGATTAGATGCATCCATGAAAGTCAAACCTTGATGTTTGCAGACTGCATGCCTCTGACCCTCAACTGCTGGGGTGTGGAGGGGGGGGGGCAGCTGAAGAGGAATGTTGCCATCAGGTCTTCCCTGTGGACCTCTGCTCATGGATATTGCTGTTGTGAAGAGATAGGATGCTGAGCTTGATAGTGCAATTCCGATTACTTCTTGGAATTGGTGGTGGTGGAAGCCCAAGGGGAACAGGTTCAAACGGAAGGTGCAGCATTTTAGCTGAGTGTTGTCATGGCTTTTTCATACATGAGGGTAGGTATATGGTCAGTACAGTGCTAGTGGGGGCACTGTCTTCAGAATTTGCGAAGAACAGGTAAGTTGGAAACACAGGTTGTATATTTAGCCAGGTTGTGTTCCCTCCTTCAGGCTGGTGGTTGGCTAGCTGCCCCTTCAGTTAGTCTCTGGATCCTGAAGAGCAGCTTTCCCCTAACCTGGTGCCCTCCAGATGTGTTGGACTTACAACTCCCATGATGGGAGCTGTAGTGCAACACATCTGGAGGGCATCAGGTTGGGGAAGGCTGATTAAGAGTATCAGAGTTAAGAATGGCTGCAGCTGCATAAGAAAGAATAAAACCGTCATAATAGAAAGAGACTAAAGCAGTTATATTGCAACAACCCAAGGCAGTCTGCTAATCCCTTCCCCCAGATACTAAGCACCAAAAGCCTGGCAAAGTGTTCACCCACTTTGGTCAAGTGCTTAACAGCAGGTCTTGTGAGCATCCTGGGGCAGAGTGTTCCAGGCGGAGGGCGCCACCACCGAAAAGGCCCTGCCTGGTGTCCATATCAGCCAAACCTCCAGTGGCGGCAGCAGAACAAGGTCTCTTGGATGATCTGGACATATTGGGGTGGGGCAGTGGGGTGATATTGAAGAAGGCCCAGTTTAGGGCCACTTAGTGATCATGGCAATTAGGTGTTGATAGACCTGCCCTCCACAAATTGGTTTAATCCTTTAAGGGCGCAATCCTGCACATGTCTAGACAGCTGGATGGGGAATGCTGGAAGTTGTAGGACTACAGTTCTGTCTAAACACGCATAGGATTGCGCCCTAAGCCAGCTGAAGGTAGCTCCTCTGGATTTCGCTACAGTGTCCTCTCCAGGGGGATCCCCACATCCTGTTTCCCTTCAGGGCCTCTCTGGCCCCGGTTAACTCCTCCGATCTCTCGTTGCAGCCAGAAGTCGAGTTTTCTGCCCAGCTACATCATCGACGTGCGGGAGCTGGATGAGAAACTGCTCAACATCATTGACATGCAGTTCCTGTATGGCTACTACGAGCCCACCCTGCTCATCCTTTTTGAGCCCAACCAGACCTGGCCTGGGTGCGTCCTCTCTTCCTCCCCCCCCCCCTCAGTTGCCAGTTCTCACACTGGCCCTCTGGGCAGAGGCCAGCCAGCGCGCTCCTGAGCCCAGAGGGGTGGAGCGGCTGCGGCTGCCGCCATCTCCCTTGGCCTGCCTTGTGGGCAGCGGGGAGATGTGTGAGGGCTGAAGCTCGGTCTGCAGGTAGCCAAGTAAGAGCTGCGGGGCTAATGTGGAGGGAGCTCCGCTGTCACCTCGGGGAAGTGAGCACTGTGGCTGCACCGAGTCTGTTTTCCTGACCAGGTATGTGGCGTGACGGCACTCGGAGAAAACCCAAGGCTCCTGCCGAGAAACGTGCCAAAGGGGGCGCCTGGTGTGACCTGAAGTGCAAGCAAGGCTTTAGAGCTGCCTTCTCTAGCCTGGTGCCCTCCAGATGTGTTGGGACTGCAACTCCCAGAATTCCATTGGCCATGCTGGCTGGGAATTCTGGGGGTTGCAGTCCCAGCACTTCTGGAGGGGGCACCAAGTTGGGGAAGACTGCTTTACAGAGTTGAAAGGGTTAAGAGTTGTTGCAGTAGTGCTTATTTCTAAAGCACCTACATTTTACAGGGTGAAGTGTGTGTGGCGTGGAAGCAGGGAGGAAGCGGGGCGGGGGCTTGGCATACATGAAGAAGCGGAGACAAGAGAGGCTGTTTTAGGGTTGAACAAGGAGATCTGTGTTTTATACAAATACTACACTACACAGGATTTGAACGTTTTCAGCAACATCTTATCTTTAGGGCATTTACGGTTCCAAAACACTCTCCATGTATCCCATATCAATCCTCATCACCCGCCTGCATTCGTAGAATCGCAGGTAGTTTTGCCATCATCGTGACATGCAAATTTTTCAGTGCTGCAAGACCCGGTTGCAGCATGACTAGAGTTGATTTGGGCCAGGGCTTAGCCCTGGAATCTGATCTGAATTTCAGAGCCCAGACTTAGAATGCATGAACTCATTACAGAGAGATGACCCTTTGGCGCGTGCAGGGCGTTTCCCCTACTGTTGAGCAATCACGCTATGCTCCAGCACATCTGAGATCAGGGAGCTGGTCGTCCAGGTGGTAGGATGTGTTGGAAGCACTGCAGAATTCCTTACCGTTGGCGTTGGGGAGGCGGCAGAGGGTGATGGGGGCAGCATGGTGCACGTTCAACCCTGTCGTCCCAACCCAGGACCCCATCTGGCACTGCCTTTTCTTTTGGACCTGATACTGCCAAGGACCATTCCTCATTCCCCCCCGCCCCCAAGGTCCAGACTCGTCTTGAGCAACCTCCTCCACCCCCATTTTCATACACCGTGAGGAATGGGGGGGCGTCACGTTGCAGAGCTCTCTTTCCTTCTCTCTCCCCCTTGCAGGCGGGTGGCTGTGCGCCAGGACACCTGCAGCATCGTGGCCATCTCCTTGAACATCATGCAGAAGGTCCACCCGGTCATCTGGTCCCTCAGCAACCTACCCTTTGACTGCACGCAGGCCCTGGCGGTGCCCAAGCCCATCGGTGAGCGGGATAATGGCCTCTCGGCGGTTGCATGGGGAGTGGAATAGCGGGGTGGTGGGGTTGGGGTGTCTATGTGTAGAGCAATGTGGTTGGAAATTGTGAACATCCATAGGGTGGGGCGCTGGTTTCAAATGGTGGCGAAGCTGGTTGGGCAATGTGGGGAAGCCGATAGCTTCATAGGCGCATGCTTTGCACCTGTAAGGTCCCAGGTAATAATGGGCTCAAGTTACAGGAACCTAGATTCCACCTAAACATCAGGAAAAATTTCCTGACTGTCAGAGCAATAAGACAATGGAATCAACTACCTAGGGAGGTGGTGGGACTCTCCCACTCTGGAGGCATTCAAGGTGCAGCTGGACAGACATCTGTCAGAGATGCTTTGACCTGGATTCCTGCATTGAGCAGGGGGTTGGACTCGATGGCCTTGTAGGCCCCTTCCAACTCTACTTTCTATGATTCTATGATTCTATGAGGTTCAACCCCCAGTATCTCCACTTAAAAAGAGATCTAAGGCGGCAGAGTTGGGAAGGACGTCTGTTGCGATGTGTTATCACTACAAACTGCAGACACATTGCTAAAGAACAGCTTGGCTCTGTGAACAGCGCTGTTATGTCTGACGTTCTCATGCTCCAGGCTGGGAAACGAATGTTCTCTGGGAATGAAACAAGCCAGTAGTCACGTGTTTGTTTGTTGTTCTATGACGTACTGACCTGTTTGGGCAGAAGCCATTTTAAGGGGAAGGTTTTGTTCTAGTATTCTTCTTCCTTTGTTCCTGCAACTGCAACAATGTAATGCTTTTGCTTAGGTGGGGTGAAGCTCAACTTCTCTCCACTGGACTAATGCTTGCTAATATGCATTTATACTCTGCACATGGACTGTAACTAGGAAATGTATACTCTCTAGAACTTACTTTGAATAAGTAAATAAACAGGTAGAATAGACCTGTGGTGTCACAGAGTGTTTCCTGAGTGCTGGATTAATCTGCAGCTGGGGAAGCTGGAAGCTAAGTCATAACGAGGGCAGGCCAGGCTGGATCTACACGCTGCGCTGTGGAGGATTTGCTCTGCAAGATCTGTGTGTAGAATACCAGGCTGTGTTTGCACACAGACTGGATTACAAATCTCCTCCAGCGCTGACAACGTCTGCCCGAGGCCTTGGATAGACTCTGCTGCTCAGCGTAGACCAGGGGTGGGCAACTTGCAGCCTTCCAGGTGTTTTGGCCTACAACGCCCATCACCATTGAGAGCCACGAGTTTCCCTCCCTTGATGTAGACAATACTGGGCTAGGTAGACCGATGGCGTGACACACATTTCGTCTGGTGCCTTCACCCAGGAGGTGGCATAGAGAAGCTCGCCTTTCGCCGGCTTCAGACCTGTGGTTCAGGGTAACAACGCCATCTCTGCCTAACCACTCCCCTCCTTCCTTCTAGGTGGTGTTGTGATCTTTGCGGTGAACTCACTGCTGTACCTGAACCAGAGTGTGCCCCCTTACGGCGTGTCCCTCAACAGCCTCACCAATGGCACCACCGTCTTCCCACTAAGTATGCCTGCCTACTTTTCCTCCCCTTCCTTTGTTGGATGCTGCTGAGCTGCCAGTAATCCTGGAGGTGGAACCGTTGCAAAAGGGGTACCTGGTCCCTTATGAGCCTTGAATCAACCAGCTAGCTGTATACAAGCCTTGTCCCTCTTGTTTCACTTTTCTGTATAGATGGGGGGTGGGGGAAGAAGGATGGCCAGCTCCAAATCCCGTGTCCAAATCAGATACGCTGCTACGGATGCTGTTCAGCATACATTATGCTTGGTCATGTGGGTTCATGATTCAGGTTTTCTAATCATTTTATCGATTGTACTAAGTTTAAAACTTTTAATTTTATTCATAAAAAAACAAACAAACAAACACAATAATGGACTTCCAATCTCCACAGCTTAATCAACCACAGTTATTCTTAAAATCTTTTCTGTTAACAAAAAATCACTTCCAGTTATGGCAAAAAAGAACCCTAAAAGGAACAAACACCAGAGGTCTCCACCCTCCCCCAATATACATCAACTATTTAATCTATTAAGTTCAACATTTATGGATACACTAAAAAAGAAAACCTATGGTTTCATTAAATAGTGTTTTCAATTCCAAAATACAGTATATTAAGAATCCCAAAAGTAAAAAGTAACTATAAACTAATTAGCAAGTGACCACATAACAAAAGCATTTTGTATTCCCCCCTCCGCACTCTCTAGTACCTAACCATCTAATCAACACATTTGTATTATTACAATTACTCATTATTTCTTTCTATCTAAACAGAAATTCCTTCACTTTTAATCTCCAAGATATTTTTTTTTAAAAGAAAAGAAAGATAAGTCTAAAAATTAAGAAATAAGTGACATCTGTCAAAACAGCAGAAGCACATAAGCCATCATGCTACTTATAGAACAAAAAACAAAAGACCTTCCCCGTTAATACTTCAAAGCCTCCACAAAACAACACCCCCAACAACAACAACAAAAGAATTATTATTTTTTAAATAAATATTTCCAAACAGACCAAATATAATTATACCTTAATTATAATAATTTCTCTTACATCACCATTAATATTTAAAATTCAAGTAAGTCATTTAAGCAATCCCTTTACCTTTGCCATTAATATTTAAAATCAAAAGATTATTTATATTTCCAACTAGACACGTAATACAGTATACATCAACCCTTTATCCTTTGCCAATAAAAGACCATGAAGATAGTCTCTTTCATTGCTTTCCTCTGTCAAAGGGATAATCATTAAGTTCCAGGTTTTGAACCAAGAATGAAATCAGCTTGTTCTGTTATTTTGTGGGCTCCTGCATACCGGTCTCCGGCTCCGCCATCTTAGATTTTAAAAAGTGCGTCACAACTTCTTGCTGAACTGTCTTCTCGTGCCAATTCAATCCAATTAAAACTTCACAGTCTCTGTGAATTTCTGATAAGTTTCCCAAGTCCTTATTTACTTCTTCTGTCTTCTCTGCCGGTCCTGTAAAGAAATCTGTCTTACGTTGTTCTTCTGATTGATCCACTTTAAGATTTACGTTCAAAGTCTGGATTCTTACTTCCAATCTGTTTAGAATTTCTCTCTCCATTTCGTTCCACAGGTTTAAGAATGCTGCAACTGCAAACATCTTGCCTTGCGTATAGATATTTCCAAGACGCTTCCAAACATATAAGATTTATAGACCTCCTTTCAGGTTTCCTCTTATCTTTTTCGCCTCCCAGATAAACATAGTCTACTTACAGTGAATTATAAATCCCACTCTGCTGCAGAAAGATTCCAAATTAGCCACTCCTGATGTACTCCTTTATTTTGGAAGCGAACATGCATACTTCTGATGATTGGTAAAATCGGTCTCCGAATACAGCGCCGTTTCCCCCCACCTCAGGTCATCCACCGCATTTATCCGTCATAAGACAGACAAAAAGCAATTTATGACCCTATGAGATAATTATTGGGGGTGACCTCAGATCTTCGCTTCTCTAATGAGAAGTAGATCCCCCAGCCTGAGACATTCTCTGGCCAGGAAACGCTGTACCAGCTGCCCCACAGAGTTTCTGTGCGGCTTTCAAAGCTCCATGTTCACCCGGAAGTCTCTAATTTTATCGATTGTACTGTATTAATTTTATGGGCATGGAAGGGGTTGGGATAGGAGACAGATGGCATTTCCCCAAACTTTTCCTTGTAAACGTGAGTGCTAGAAACAGTCTGTCCCTCACACCCATCCATAGATGTGTGGCGTAGTGGTTAGAGTGTTGGACTGGGACTCGGGGGATCCGGGTTCTAGTCCCCGCTCGGCCATGAAGCTCACTGGGTGACTTTGGGCCAGTCACTGACTCTCAGCCTCTCAGGGTTGTTGTGAGGATAAAATGGAGAGGAGGAGGAGGATTATGTAAGCCGCCTTGGGTTCCTTTCAGGAAAAAAGGCGGGGTATAAATATAATAAATAAATGGATGGAGCTTTCAAGTTCTCAGATTCTGCCCCAGTTAGCAAATTGTGAACTTGCTGTGTAAACCTGCAAATGGCTGGGAAATCCACCATCCTGAGCGCTCTTGCATGATGGAATGTACTCCAGCCAGGCCACGTCTGCCAGAGGAGACAGTTCCTGGGTCCCATGCCTGTGCTGTGCTGTGCTGCCCTGGGCTTGACCTGACAGCTCTACTGCTGCTCTTTCCCCTCTGCAGGAGTCCAAGAGGGAGTGAAGATGACCCTGGACTGTGCCCAGGCAGCCTTCATCTCCTATGACAAGATGGTGATATCGCTGAAAGGAGGGGAGATGTAAGGCTTCAGCTTGTCCTCATGTCACCAGATGCAGTCACTTTGGCAAGAGTTCAGCAGGAAGCTGTTCTGTTCGGTCTGGCGATGTTTCTGCTTTTGGCCAGGCTGCCTCAGCAGCTCTTGGAATTCTTCCGCTGGAGGCTGGTCCTTGCTATCCAAGAGCCTTTGGGAAGAGCAGGGTGGGAGGAAGACCTCGTGTCCCCTAAACATCCAGGCCTCGAGAAGCTGTTGACGTGTGTCACAAGCCCTTTGTTCTGCCACTCAAAGGCAGCCTGATTGATGGTTCAGTCAGGACCGTGGGAGGCTGGCCACCAAACCTTCCCAGGCTGTGGTGAGGTAGATAAATGTTTCATGGCTTCTCAGAGAGACCTGACGCCTAAGAGGAGCCTCATGTGGGGTAGGGAAGAGCAGACGTGTCCTCAAGAGAATTAGAGAGAGGCCTGTAAGAGAAAGCGTCTGTGTGCTGTGGAGAGTATTGGACGCCTGGCCAGAATCTTGTGAGGGCTGAGTCTACTTCAGCTCAGGGTGCTTGTTTGCAGCATCGATTACTGAGCCGAGCGGAAATTGGTTGTTTGAAGCACTGCAGCCCCAGACTTCTGCAGTCTTTGGTGGACGACTTGTTGCAAAAATCTGGGGCCTAGACCCTTCTGACCATCTCGTTCTGCTTACTGCAAGTCAGTAGAGGAAGAAAGTGCTCTTCTAAATCCACCTGGCGAGAGTATGTTGGAGCAGCTAAAGTGAGCGGAAGATCAGCCACTGGCGGGGAGAAGCTCCACTGTGTGGTTGATTTTTTCAGCATTTGCCTTGAGTTTGGTCGTCTCCCTCTGTTGCGTTTAGCCAGTACGGGGCCTGGATGGTTCTCCTGCTTCTTATCCTGCCTGTTTGTCTGGGGCCTGACTCCAGCAGACAGGAAGCAACTTGCCAGGCCTCTTGTTCAGACACGCTTTGCCCAGTCCGCTGACCTGACGGTTCCCGTCACCAGCCTTCTTTCCTTCCCTTAGCTACGTGCTGACCCTCATCACTGATGGCATGCGGAGCGTCCGATCCTTCCACTTCGACAAGGCGGCAGCCAGCGTCCTCACCACATGTGTAAGTCCCGTTCAGCTGTGGAGTGGAGTCTGGCAGGGTGCAGCAGAGTCAGGATGGGGTGACAAGCCGTGGCGGGGTGGGGAAAGCATGGCCTGGTCTGCTGGGCAGCTGACAGCTGTGGCAGCTTTACTCTTATCAGTCAGATGGTTGATGACCTGCAGCGAATGGGGGCACCTGGTCCCGTTTGGCCGGGATGACCTGCAGAGAGAGAGGCTAGGCCCGAAGGAGTTTGACCAGAGTTTCAGAGGTGTGGTGGGAGAGCCAACGCACACTGGAGGGAAGTTTTGTGAGGGAAAGAGTGGAAACTTTGTATTGGGAGTGGAGGACTGCTTCTGGCTTCGGGGAGTTTTAATTTAGAAAATTGGGTACCTTAAGGGTGGGAGCTATTTAACAACCCCACTCCCCCAATAATATAAATTTCCAGCCCGCTGCTCTGCAAAAGTGCTTTTGTATCTGCATTGATATACAGTTCGATGTATTATTTTTGAGCTCAAAGATGTACATCAAGATTGGTGTTAACAGTCAAATCAATATGGTAGATATTTCAGGGTTTCCCTTCAGGGTTTTGGGGTGGAAAAACAATCCTAGTAAGAAGTTTGAGTTGGGTTTTTTTAAAAAACACGTATTATTGATTAAAACACTTCGCTCTACCTGTTTTGCTTTTTTAGACAGAATCAGATTTTTCTGGAGATGTGACATCTCTGTTAAGTTCACACGTTTTGCCCACCAGAATTTTGGTATGGGAAACAGGCCTCAGTCTGGAAGGGCTTGGCTGGGTTTAGATGTAGTGTAATGGACAGGATGTTTGGCTTGGCCCAGTGAGGCCTGGGTTCAAAGTTCACTGGGGGCAACCTTGGGCCAGCCTTCCCACCCACCCCCTCCACCCTGTCTCCCCTACCTTGTAGGATTGAGTGGGGTAGCTCTGGTGTACACGCCATGCAGAACGCCCTGGTGTGAAGGCGAGAAGCAGACAGGTAAATGTGGCCTGTCCAGCCCAAAGGGGCTGCTGGTGGCCCTGAAAGGTGACTGAGCCCAGCAGGCAGTGTCCTTGCCCTGCTTCGTCTCTGCCCCCCCCCCATTGTCTTGTGTCACTTCTCTGACCTTGTCTGACACCACCACCCCTTCCCCTCTTTGCCTTTTTAACTTGGCTTTTTAAATCATTTTTATTTGATTATGCTTTGAACTTTTTGTAAACTGCCTTGGTGATCCCAGAAAGGCAGTATAGAAATAGGTTGTTGTTGTTGTTGTTGTTAAACAACAACAACAACAATATGCCTTCTCCTTCTTGGATCCCAGATGATCACCATGGAACCTTTTACCTCTTCCGCTCCAGCATCGAAACTCCCTCTTATGAAATACATTGAGAAGCTCCAGGAGGCTCCTCCCCTCTTTGCGTTTAACTTGCTTTTTAATTAGTGCTTATTATGTTTTATTTGATTATTGCTTTGAACTTTTTGTAAACTGCCTTGGTGATCCCAGAAAGGCAGTATAGAAATAGGTTGTTGTTGTTGTTGTTGTTGTTGTTGTTGTTGTTAAACAACAACAACAATATGCCTTCTCCTTCTTGGATCCCAGATGATCACCATGGAACCTGGTTACCTCTTCCTGGGCTCCCGCCTCGGAAACTCCCTCCTCCTGAAATACACTGAGAAGCTCCAGGAGGCCCCCGTGAGCGTCGCCAAAGACTCCGCAGAGAAGGCGGTGAGTTCAGCGCCTGCCGCCCCCTGGACCAGAAGGGTGATGATGCTTCAGAGAGCTCTCCTCTCCAGTGTATTGCAAGCCCCGGTCCAGCTTCATCTGCAGCATCACCAGCATTGGGCCCCTCCGGCAGAGAACGTTGCTGGGGGTGGGCAGGTGCAGGTGGGAGCGGAGCCCCTGCCCGGGTGCCGGTCGCCGGTCGAGGGAGGGGCCCGTTGGAGTCAACCTGGCTGGGGTTGCTGCTGCATGAACGAATGGAGGCTTGATCTGGAAGCTGGTTGTGGGGGTTGTTGGCTTCCGAGGGCAGCTGGACCTAGTGCAGGTGTGGGCAACCTGCGGCCCTCCACATGTGGTTGGGACTGTAACTCCCATCGGCCCCAACCGACTTGGCCAGTGGTGTCAGGGATTGATTGATTTATTTATTTATTTATTTATTTTATTATATTTATCAATCGCCCATCTGGCCGGTCACCCGGCCACCCTGGGCGATGTACAATTAAAATACAGCAAAACAACACAATAAAACATAATAATTAAAACAATATTAAAAATTCTCATTAAAAACCTAACCCACCCCATACTCCCGCCTGAACAGCCATGTTTTTAATGCACGGTGGAAGCTCATCACGGAGGGGGCATGGCGAAGGTCACTCGGGAGGGAGTTCCATAATGTGGGGGCCGCCACAGAGAAGGCCCTCTTCCTAGTCCCCACCAGCCTGGCTGCTCTGGCTGATGGGATAAGGAGAAGGCCGTCAGTGGCAGACCTTGTTGCTGGGCGTTGGAGTCCAGCAACATCTGCAGGGCCACACGTTGCCCATCTCTGACCTAGTGGGATCAGTGACGGCCGAGGGCTTCGCGTGGGGGGGGGGGACGGACGTATCCGCCTCTTGTCCGCATGTGAGTTTCTTCCCCTTGCAGGAGGAGCCTCCCATCAAGAAGAAACGTTTGGAGCAGCCCGCCAACTGGGCAGGTCGGTGGCTCAGCCCCTCAGAAAAAGGAGGCCTTGGTCCCAGGGAGGCCGCGTCCTCTTTCGGAAATCAGGGCAGTCGGGAACTTGCATTAAGAGAGAGTCGTGTTCTGTGTTAATTCTGCAAATAAATCAGCGCACTTTCCTGCTGGTTTTGCACAATTGATTCTGCTTCCAAGATCCAAGTTTCTAGTGGGTGCTGCCCTCTTCTTGCCCTTCCTCCCGCCCCCGCCACTGCCCATGATGGGGCTCTTGGGCTGCCTGTGGACTGGCACTCGTGGCCTTGGACATGCGGGGAAGGGGCTTCTTCATCACCCTCCCGTTTCCCTGGTGGCTCCCTCTGTCACATTCTCAAATGACACATTCTCAAATACAGGCCTGTGGCTCACGCTGGCTCAGCTTGTCTGAGTGTGGAAAGCTAAGCAGGGTCAAGCCTGGTTGTTACTTGGATGGGAGACCCCTCCTCTAGTTTCCTGCATTCAGCAGGGGGTTGGACTCGATAGCCTTGTAGGCTCCTTCCAACTCTATGATCTATGAAATCTACTGACTCCTAGTTCATGTTGATACCTGGAAGGCTCTTGAGAATGCTCTGCTCTGCTCTGCTCTGCTCTGCTCTGCTCTGCTCTGCTCTGCTCTGCTCTGCCTACTGGTCCATTGCACATCTTGTGTGCAACCCAGAATCCCCTTCCAGACACCTTGCTGACCTGGCCGGCTGGGTCTGGGTCATCTCCAGCACACTCACCATGACTCCTTTCCTCAGGATTTTTTAAAATGGAGGTGGGGGGCAACAACGGGGTGGGGGTGGGGAACAGAAGATGGGGAAGTCCCTGGGAGTTGCTGCTGCGTGGACTCTGGAGTGGGAGGCAGAAGCCACGGGAATGAGGCAAGGAGGAGCGATTCCCCAAGGCTGCTTCTCCTAGACACATCCTAATCCATCCTGTGCAGGGGGGAAGTCGGCTCCGCAGGACGAGGTGGATGAAATCGAGGTGTACGGCAGCGAAGCCCAGTCCGGGACCCAACTTGCCACCTACTCTTTCGAGGTACCGTTCGGCGGTTGCTTCTGAGGCCGACCCCGAGGGCAAGATGGCCGCTTATGGCTGGCTCGTGTCTCCCTATCTCATGGGAGGGAAGGGCAGGAGAAGTGGGCAGCTCAATGCCATGGATTTGCTTCCTTGATGCCCTTCCCTTTCCTCTGCTAGACTGTTCCTCTAAGGTGGGGACAGATCAGAGCTTGTTTCCCTGGGTCAGAAAAGCCTTGCGTCTCCCGCCAAGACCTGTTTCTGGGGCAGCGATGCATCCATGTGTATCTGATGATGTTCCTCTTTTCTCCCCCAATCGTGACAGGTGTGTGATAGTATCCTGAACATTGGTCCCTGTGCCAATGCTGCCATGGGCGAGCCTGCCTTCCTCTCTGAGGAGGTGTGTATTCTGCTTGTCTCACCCAGTCTCCTGGTGGTTCCTCTCCTGGGCCCTGCACATGGGGGAGGCTGCTTTTGGTCCTTGCTGCCTCTGGGAGTGGGGAGGAGGAGGAGGTCTGGGCTTGAAGAAGAGGCCCAAGTGCAGGACCTAAGGCAGTGGTTCTCAACCTTTTTTGCCCCGTGCACCCTTTTCACCCGATGTCAGAATGTCATTCCCCCCTTTCCAAGATTGTCTGACTTAATCTGTGCCATACAATAAGGCAGTGCTTCTCAATTATTTTCTGTCATGCCCCCCCTAGGAAGAAGAAAACATTTCGCGCCCCCCGCGCGACTGTAAATAGTATCATTTGTCTATAAAATTGTTATAAGTACACCTCTGCATAACACTGTATCCTTATTAACGTATAAGAGAATTAAAAAAGAAAGAAATGTGGATCAATTTACAACAAAGAATAGCTTTATTAACTGTAGCAGAAAAGATTTAAAGGAGCACAGTGTTTGCCGAGGTCAAACGAGCCCCCCTTTACGGAGCCTCGCGCCCCCCCTGGGGGGCCCGCCCCACTATTTTAGAAGCACTGCAATAAGGTGTGATGTCCTGTAGATGATGTACAATCTGTAGAATTGTAATTTGTAGAAAGATCAGTATTCCAACAGTTTGAGTCTGTGGTCCCAATTCCCTCCCTGAAACCCTAAACTTCCCCCCCTGGGGGGGAATTTCCCCCTGGTTGAGAACCCCTGACCTAAGGTGTCGGCCGAGGGGGAACTCCGTGGGCTTGAGGCTTCTGCCATTCCAAGGGCTTCTAGAGGCGTGATGGAATTTAAGGGTTTCCAGAGGAAGCGGCAGGCACTTGCGTTGCAGAATCTGTGAGTGGAGGCGGCTTCGCCCCAGGCGAGCTCCACACCGTGGTCGTCCACCTCTCTTTCTTTTCAGTTCCAGAACAGCCCTGAGCCTGACCTGGAAATCGTGGTGTGCTCCGGCTACGGCAAGAATGGGGCCCTCTCGGTCCTGCAGGTGAGTGAGTGAGTGTGCGACTGGGGGGGGGGGGCGCAGGAGCGCACCGTGCGAAGGCCTGCGTCAGGGAGGAGAGTCTGGCGCGTGTCCGGTACCAGTGCCGCAGCAGCAGCAGCGGCGCAGCTTAGGCTTACCAGGGCTGCCCCAGAGATCATTGGAGCAGCCTGTAAACACCTAGGGACAAAAGGGGCGGGGTGGGGCAGCACCCAGGAGGCGGAGGAGGGGGCTGCCAGGAGCTTCTCAGGTAGCTTGTCTCCACGGGGGTCCTGCTCTGCGTCTTTTCAGCACATTTGCTGTGCTCTGTCCCAATCCCAGCCGAACCTTTCTAAATTCCACACCAAACAGATCAAGATTTCTGTGTGCAGAATAAACTTCTCTTCCTGTCTCTACTTGCATGCCGCCGTTCGGCTTCGTTCTTCGCTCACTGTCCACGGTCAGCCTTTGGGGACAGGATTTGAAGGATCTCCTCAGTATCTTTTTTTTTTTTGGAGACGTTTGGATTTTAAAAAATTGTTTTGCAAGGAGCAGTTTGCTGGTGATAGGAGAAGAGGGATGACTATTTATTTATTTATCATTTTTATTTATTTATTATATTTATACCCCCGCCTTTTTTCCTGAAAGGAACGCAAGGTGGCTTACATAGTCCTCCTCCTCCTCCTCTCCATTTTATCCTCACAACAACCCTGTGAGGTAGGTTAGGCTGAGAGTCAGTGACTCGCCCAAAGTCACCCAGTAAGTTTCATGGCCGAGCGGGGACTAGAACCCGGATCTCCCGAGTTCCAGTCCAACACTCTCACCACTACGCCACACTGGCTCTATGTGGCAGGCAATGAGAATAGGTGGCAAGGAACTGGAGATCTTCGGGGGGGGGCTTCTGTCTAGGGTTGTGGAGATCTCTCCCCCCCCCCCCCCAGACTATTACATTTGCCATGAAATTCTGCTTCCTGAGAACTTCTGCCTTCTTGCTTTGAACCAACAAAATCCTACTCCTCTGGCTTTAGTGTTTGAAAGTCCATGGGCAATGCCCACTGCCACCTCAGGCAGTGAAAATGTTCCAGCAATCAGGGAGGAACATTTTAGTGCCCTGCTTAGCTCCTTGCTCATCCTCTGCCACTATTGAAACTGGAATAAATTCTTCTGGACAGTCCATACTGTAGAATAAATGAAACAAAATAAACAAATGTGTCAGTTTATGCTGTCGCATGACTTGTGTCTAGCACAGAATTCAGCTCTTCTTGGTACAGAGTTTGGGTTACCCTGGCAGATATATATATAGATCACAAACTGAATATGAGCCAGCAATGCGATGTGGCTGCAAAGAAGGCAAATGCAATTTTGGGCTGTATTAATAGAAGTATAGCTTCCAAATCGCAGGAAGTGATAATTCCCCTTTACTCGGCACTGGTTAGGCCTCATCTTGAGTACTGCGTCCAGTTCTGGGCACCTCACTTTAAGAAGGACATAGACAAACTGGAGAGGGTTCAGAGGAGGGCAACAAGGATGATAAAGGGACTGGAAACAAGGCCCTATGAGGAGAGACTAAAAGAACTGGGCATGTGTAGCCTTCAGAAGAGGAGACTGAGGGGAGATATGATCGCACTCTTCCAGTGCTTGAAGGGTTGTCACACAGAGGAGGGCAAGGATCTCTTCTCATTCATCCCAGTTTGCAGGACACGGAATAATGGGCTCAAGTTACAGGAACCCAGATTCCACCTAAACATCAGGAAAAATTTCCTGACTGTCAGAGCAATAAGACAATGGAATCAACTACCTAGGGAGGTGGTGGGCTCTCCCACTCTGGAGGCATTCAAGGTGCGGCTGGACAGACATCTGTCAGAGATGCTTTGACCTGGATTCCTGCATTGAGCAGGGGGTTGGACTCGATGGCCTTGTAGGCCCCTTCCAACTCTACTTTTCTATGATTCTATGATTTAAAGCCAAGCAGACACATAGTCCTGGGCTCTCTAACGGCGTGGATGGAATCAGAAGGTCTGTCCTTCCTCACAAGACCATTTCCCCTGATGGCTCTCATTTCCATGCAAGAAACCTTTGTATACCCCATAAAGTGAGACAGAAGAACAGAAGAAGAGCCAGGCTGGATCAGGCCAAGGGTCTCCGTCTAGTCCAGCATTCTGTTCACACAGTGGCCAACCAGCTGCCCACGGGAAACCCACGAGCAGGACAGGAGTGCAACATCACCTTCCTGCCCATGTTCCCCAGCAACTGGAGTACTTAGGCACACTGCCTCTGATACTGGAGGAAGCATATAGCCAATCAGGACTAGTAGCCATTGATAGCCTCCTCCTCCATGAATTTGTCCACTCCTCTCTTAGAGCCATCCAAATTGGTGGCCATCACTACATCTCATGGAAGTGAATTCCATAGTTTAACTTTGTGCTGTGTGAAGTCCTTCCTTTTATCTGTCCTGAATCTCACACCAATCATATGAAAGAGGGAGAAAAATGTCTCCCTGTCCACTTCCTCCACACCATGCATGATTTGGTACACCACGATCATGTCTCCTCCTTACTCACCTTTTTTCTAAGCTAAACAATCCCAGATGTTGTAACCTTTCCTCATAGGGGAGCTGCTCCAACCCCTGGATCATTTTGAGTTGCCCTTTCCTGCACTTTTCCCAACTCTACAGTATCCTTTTTAGCTGTTGTGACCAGAACTATACGCAGTATTCTTAAGCGTGGTTGCCCCATAGATTTGTATAAGGGGAGTGTGATAGGTGCACACATTACAGCCTACATGTGCTTTACCTGCGCAGAAGTGATAATCCGTGCTGAAAGCCCACCTTGAGGGCTGGAACCCTAATTTCCCCCTCTTCCCGACAGAAAAGCATCCGCCCTCAGGTGGTGACAACCTTTGAACTCCCTGGCTGCTACGACATGTGGACGGTGATCTCGCCCCAGAAGAATGAGGAGGTGCCTGTACGTATGCTCTCCGCTCTCGGGGCTTAGAAAGGCGCCATTGCGCTGCTACCTCTTGTGGCGGGGAAGGCTGCCTATCGGCTGAGCCAGCCAGGTGCCCCAGTGGGAAGCCCACACGCGGGGTTTGAGGGCTGTTAGCTTCCCGGCGACTGGCACTCAGAGGCGCCTTGACTCTGAACCCGGGCATCCCATTTTGCAGTCATCCCTGTTGGCTGTTGGTAGACCTCAGAATGTACAGGCCTGTGGCTCACGCTGGCTCAGCTTGTCTGAGCGTGGAAAGCTAAGCAGGGTCAGGCCTGGTGATTACTTGGATGGGAGACCCCTTCTCTAGTTTCCTGCATTGAGCAGCGGGTTGGACTCGATAGCCTTGTAGGCCCCTTCCAACTCTATGATCCATACAGGCCTGTGGCTCACGCTGGCTCAGCTCGTCTGAGCGTGGAAAGCTAAGCAGGGTCAGGCCTGGTGATTACTTGGATGGATGGGAGACCCCTCCTCTAGTTTCCTGCATTGAGCAGGGGGTTGGACTCGATGGCCTTGTAGGCCCCTTCCAACTCTATGATCTATGAATCTCTGGTCTTCCTCTTCCATGCATTTTGGTCTGCAATGAAGGCCATTGTAATCCAGTGGTCCTTGACTCAGTGCCTGCCGGTCCCAGAGGCTGAGCATGCACCCCCCCCCCTCTCTTTCTTTCTTTCTTTCTTTCTGTGCCTGCTGTGGAACCTGAGCACATGCAGCCCTGGGTAGGTTCCAGCCTCAGGCCATGCCAGCACCTGGTTCTCCCGGCAGCCTCCTTTCCACAGAGGCAAGGGATCTGTGTGCTGACGGCATGCCATGCCGCTCTCTCCCCGCAGCCGGAGGAAGATGCTCCAGGGGAGACTGCGGAGAAGGAGCCGGCCCCGCCGGAGCTGGCAGACGACGGGAAGCGGCACGGCTTCCTCATACTGAGCCGCGAGGACTCCACCATGGTGAGTGCCGGGAGCTGCCACGGCAAGCTGAGTCGGCCCGGTGGGCCTTGCGGACAATGTGTGATTGGCAGCTCAGAGATCGACCGAGTGGGTGGAGCCGTGAGGGCTGGAGGGGGGGGGCGCTTTGCCAAAGGAGGCGGAAAGGCCCCTGACCCTGACCCTTCACTGCAGCCACGAGGGACCAAGCTGGGAGTAAGTAAGGGAGGTCTGTCTGTCTGTCAGTGGCCCCCCTGAGCAGCACCTGTGCTTATGTGGAGAAGTTTTGTCCGAACCGGTTATCCACAGGCCGCTTTTTCCAGGAGCAATCCCTCTTTCAGCCTTCCCTAACCTGGTACCCTCCAAATGTGTTGGACTGCAGCTCCCAAATTCTCCGGCCTAGCCCCCCCCAGTATGCCAGTTCCTTGCTGAGCACCTTCCACCATGCTTTTTGCCTCCCCCAGATCCTGCAGACTGGCCAGGAAATCATGGAGCTGGACACGAGCGGCTTCGCCACCCAGGGGCCCACGGTGTACTCTGGCAACATCGGCGAGAACCGCTACATCGTGCAGGTGTCTCCCCTGGGCATCCGCCTGCTGGAAGGAGGTGGGTGCAGCCGACTTCTCCAGCTCAGCTTTAAAGGCAGCACTTCCCGGAGAAAGAGCCCCCCATCCTGGAAACGGATCCAATAGACGGGGTGGAGAGGCAGGAGGAGAGAGAGAGAGAGAGAACTGGGCAGGCTGGGATGGCCCTTTGCAGAGTTCTGATAACACCACAAATTCCGGTGCTGTTGGTGCTGTGGGCATTGCATGCGGGAGGCGGGCAACCCAGGAGAGCGTGACCGGCATCTCTGTGTCTGTGGCTCTGCCTCCCAGTGAACCAGCTGCACTTCATCCCCGTGGATCTCGGCTCGCCTATCGTGCACTGCGCCGTGGCTGACCCCTACGTGGTGATCATGAGCTCTGAGGGGCAGGTCACGATGTTTGTGCTGAAGAGCGACACCTACGGGGGCCGGACGCACCGCCTCACTTTGCAGAAGCCGCAGTTGCACCACGTGAGTAGGGGCTCCGAGCGCGACTGTGGGGTGGCCACAATAATAATAATAATAATAATAATAATAATAATAATAATAATAATAATATTTTATTTATTACCCGCCTCTCCATCTAGATCGAGGCGGGGAACAACAGAAAATATAAAATACCTAAACTAAAACAACACAATATATACTATTAAACATCTTAAAACATCCTAAAAACATCTTAAAACATCTTTAAAACATCTTTAAAACATCTTAAAAACATCCTAAAACAATATCTGGAAAAGGTGGCCCATTTGTCCTAGAGTCCACTCTCTGCAGTGGGAACATTAGCTTTGCATTCACGTTGCATCGTGCAAGCTCAAAATCCACTGTCCAGTGCAGACATTGCTGTCTCATGGAATCGTAGAGTCTCAAGCATCTTTAGAAAGAAATTCATTTTTTAAAAAAAGAAATAAAGTTTCTAGCCCATATGGTTGATTTGCATGCGGTTTGCATCTGTTGATTTGCATCTGTGCTTGGTGAACCAGCAAAGCTTAGCAAGGTGGGGCCTCTCTCTAGGTCATTTTGTTCCCCTCGCCCCAGCTAGCAGAAGCAGAATTGTGCAAAATATATTCACATTGCTTAGTCTGTACTGCTCATTTAGGCCTCCAGATTCTTACATCTTAGCAGAGGGGGGGGACACAGCCTGGTCCGAGCTGAGGAAGACTTAGCCTTGGGTGTAGGAGAGCAGACGCTGGTTAGGAGGGAGGAGGTTTTTGCTGGAAAGGGAGAAGATGGCGGGTCTGCTACTCGATGTGCTTGGGGTGTGCGTGGAGTTGTCTTGCCACGAGGCAATCTGTCGCCGTCCCCTCAGCAATCCAAGGTGATCGCCCTCTGCGTGTACCGGGATGTCAGCGGGATGTTCACCACCGAGAGCCACTCGTCCAGCTCCCGGGAGGAGATTTCCTTCAGAAGCCAGTCAGAAACGGAAGCCCCCATCCAGGACATCAGGTGGGCCTGGGGGCATGTGAAAGACCCCCTTCTCTCTGGAAATGGGGGGCAGCTTGTGCTCGGCGAGGAGGCACAGAGGCGCCTCCTTGCGTTCTTAGATGCCGGATCAGGAGCAAGATCCTGGGGAGCGAGGGAAATCTAACCCTGCTCTGTGCCCACCTCAGGATTCTTCACCCTGCCTCACTTTGAACCGGGGCTCGGGCGCCACCTGCTGTGTGTGGGCCTGGGGGGGTGTGCCGGTTTCTCTTTGTGTGGAAGTGGGTGAGGCTTGGCCAGAGCCATCCAGGCTTCCCGGAAGTAACTGTGTCTCCCTCTGCCCTTCCTTCCTTCCTTGCTCCGGCCGCAGCAACACAGTAGATGACGAGGAGGAAATGCTGTACGGGGACTCTGGCGCCCTGTTTAGCCCCAGCAAAGAGGAGCCCCGGCGCTGCAGCCTGCCCTCGGCCGACAGGGACCCCCACCAGTACAAGGCAGAGCCCACGCACTGGTGCGTGCTGGTCCGGGAGAACGGCGCCATGGAGGTGAGGCCCACTCGGTGCCCTGCGGAGCGAGCAGCCCCGCCGCCGGGTCCCGACCCCACGGCTGGGCCTGCCACCCGCGTCATCTTTTCCCCCTGCAGATCTACCAGCTGCCCGAGTGGCGCCTGGTCTTCCTTGTGAAGAACTTCCCCATGGGGCAGCGGGTGCTGGTGGACAGCTCCTTTGGGCAGCCCGCCAGCCAGGGCGAGGCCAAGAAGGAGGAGGTGATCCGTCAGACCGAGATGCCGCTGGTGAAGGAGGTGCTGCTGGTGGCCCTCGGGAATCGGCAAAGCCGGCCGTACCTGCTGGTGAGCTCTGAGGATAGCCTCCGTACTGAGAACGAGCCTTGTCTCGGCCTAGCTGGCAGAGAATCCAGGTCCCTGGCCAGAATAAGAGGCAGTTCGACGCTGGCCAAGCCTGAAACCCAGCCAGTCAGATATGCCAGCCCTTCCAGGAGTTCAGCCCCCGGCCAACGAGTGGTGCTGTTAACAGAGGCTCTTGAGGAGGTGTTGAGCGGTGCACCTGTCTGCTCCAGGAGAACTGGGGCAGGTTGCTTCTAAACAGCAGATTAGGTAGGTTTGCTTCTGATCTGGCCGAGGAGCTAATCTCTTAAGAGCCTCAGGATTTTTCAAATGGGAGTCACTTTGGCCAACAAAAAAAACCCCAAACCCCACTGTGGGAGCCACAATGGCATACCACTAACATTAATACAGAATAATCAAATGTAAAACCTACTTTAACTGGATATGCCAAAGTGTGGAGAAGGCTGAGTTAATGAATCCCCCCCCCCCCGCTCCCAACACACACACATACCTTCAGAGAGCCCTAATGGGGATTCTTGAAATTTGTTTGTACATCCCATAGTTAAAATACTACTCAAGAAATGGTGCTGGGTTTATTTTTATTTATTTATTTTATTATATTTGTTAATCGCCCATCTGGCTGGTCACTGATCAGACCAAAGGCCTTACTAGTCTGTCCCGTCCAGTCCCCCCGTCCCCCCCCCCCGTGGAGGTGGGTCAGTCACAAATGAGTCACTAGGGCTGCAAACCTATGGACACTTACTTGGGAGCAAGGCTCACTGAACTCTGTGGGATTTACTTATGAGTAGACATAAACTGGTGCTATAATAAGGCTGGATCCAATGTTGAGTGAGCGGACTTCCACTGATGCAAAGGGGCTTCCCCATCCTTGCCACCCCCCTGCACACATCTCAGATCTGCCCCGGAGGTTCCCCCCAACCCTCCTGAGAAGATTTGGGGAAGCACAGGGGGGGCTGCAGGGAGGGAGGAGAGATCTGTTCTGCCAGTGGATGAGCTGCACTGGATCCAGACCGTAGTGTTTTAGTGAAGGGAGGGAAGACTGGGCAGGTGCTAGTCTTGGATTGCTCGCACACACCTCTGGACGTGAAACGGGGTGTGTGTGACACTTGCGACCCAGCGCAGTGGCTTCTGGGTATTGAGAGAGGAGAGGGACATGCGCGCCCCTCTTCACCCTGCAGTGGCTTTCCCTTGGGAGCAGGACAGCCGGCAGCAGTGGAGGCAGCTCAGCAGGGCAGGAGCGGGTGGGTGAAATACAGGGGCAGCAGCCAAGGGCTGGCAATGCTTGGCTGCTGCAATGACCGATGCCTCAGGCACTGTGGCTATTGGGACACGGAGGTGCTCTGTTAATCCTAGCAAGGAGAGAGAGAGGCCGCACTTGGAGTCTTTGGGGGCCACCAGTGGCCCGTGGGCCTTGCAGCAACGGCTGCAGTCTTAGGGAAGTGTGCTCTTTCCGCCCTGTCCTGGAAGCTGCTGTTCAGTCAAGGACACAGGTGACTCATTCCTGGGCTTACAGCAAGGTTAATTTACGGTGCTGCTTTTGACCTTTAAAGCCCTAGACATTCTGGGAGCTGGTTGGGCTGCCTTGGCCCACATGGACCCGTCCAACATTTAAGATTATCGTCTCAGGCTCTGTTCTGTGGCCTCTTTTTAAACTGGACTCATTTGGCGAGTACCAGAGACAGGGTCTTTTCTGCAACGGCACCTCAGCTCTGCAGTCCCAGGGGGCCCCGCCCCCTCTGTCTCTCTGCTTTCAATTAAGTACGCTTTGAAAACACTTTTATTCAGGTTGGCCTCTCATGATTAGTTTTTTAATCTGTGTATGCTGGCTGGTGTTTATAACTCCTTTTAACTGTGCTGTTCTTCTTTGGTGTGTTTCACTGTTGCTCTTATTGCTGTTGGTATTTTTTGCTGCTTTTATTTCTTGTGGAGAGAACTTCCTGGAAGTCTGGTAAGGAAACTATAAAATAGAGTCAGTGGTTATGTGTGCCTGGTGGGAAGAGCTGACGCCAAGGGGGAGATGCTGGCCCCGCGGCTGTGACGGCGGAGCCCTTGTCAAGAGGCTGCGGAGAAGCGGGCAGGAGCTGGAGGGCTTTTGGGCCTCCTGGCTTGGCGGCTGTGTCTCCTCCCCCCCCAGCATGTCCTTCATGGGGGGGGCGGGGCTTGGGTTACCGCTGTTTTGCCCCAGCAGACCAGCTCTGCCACCCGGCCTTCCATCACCAGTGTGTGGACCGGAGAGCCGAGGGGGCGAGCTGAAGCTTAAATTTGTTTCCACGTCTTGCCGGCAGGTCCACGTAGATCAAGAGCTGCTCATCTACGAGGCCTTTAACCACGACTCCCAGCTGGGCCAAACCAACCTCAAAGTGCGGTTCAAGAAGGTATTTGAAGGGATGTCACACAGAGGAGGGCAAAGATCTCTTCTCGTTCATCCCAGTTTGCAGGACACGGAATAATGGGCTCAAGTTACAGGAACCTAGATTCCACCTAAACATCAGGAAAAATTTCCTGACTGTCAGAGCAATAAGACAATGGAATCAACTACCTAGGGAGGTGGTGGGCTCTCCCACTCTGGAGGCATTCAAGGTGCAGCTGGACAGACATCTGTCAGAGATGCTTTGACCTGGATTCCTGCATTGAGCAGGGGGTTGGGACTCGATGGCCTTGTAGGCCCCTTCCAACTCTACTTTTCTATGATTCTATAAGGTAAGAGTCGCCTTGCCTTCTTCCCTGGCCACTGGAGCTCTCTGCAGGCCCCCTTGGAGACCGACCTCCGCTCCGGAGGCAGCATCTTTGCCGATCGACGGCAGCCCTTCGCCTCCTCATTTATTTATTTTATTTAAAAATATTTTTATGCCGCCGGTCATGTAAAAACATACCCAGGTGGTGTACAACAGTAAAAAATGTAATATACGGTAAAAATACACAAATATCCCAACATAAATATACATCAATAATAAAATGCCTGCTGCTGTTCGTTGCCCTTTTCCTCCCAACCAGGTTCCCCACAACATCAACTTCCGGGAGAAGAAGCCCCGGCTGTCCAAGAAGAAGCCGGAGAGCGTGAGCGGAGAGGAATCAGTCGCTCTGCGGGGGCGGGTTGCCCGTTTCCGCTTCTTCGAAGACATCTATGGCTACTCAGGGGTGAGCCTCGATGGGGGTGGCGGAGGGGGACGGCAGCAAGGGCGGGAGCGGCGGGAGAAGACGGTGCCTCCTTGGAGCGCCGCTGGGGCCAGGGGTGGTGCTGGTCCCCGGGCCAGGGGTGGTGGCGGTCCCCGGGCCAGGGGTGGTGCTGGTCCCCGGGCCAGGGGTGGTGCTGGTCCCCGGGCCAGGGGTGGTGCTGGTCCCCGGGCCAGGGGTGGTGCTGGTCCCCGGGCCAGGGGTGGTGCTGGTCCCCGGGCCAGGGGTGGTGGCGGTCCCCGGGCGAGGGGTGGTGGCGGTCCCCGGGCCAGGGGTGGTCCTGGTCCCCGGGCGAGGGGTGGTGGCGGCGGTCCCCGGGCGAGGGGTGATGGCGGCGGTCCCCGGGCGAGGGGTGGTGGCGGTCCCCGGGCGAGGGGTGGTGGCGGTCCCCGGGCCAGGGGTGGTGGCGGTCCCCGGGCGAGGGGTGGTGGCTCAGTGGCCCCGCTTTGCTGCAGAAGGTCCCAGCACCGGCCCCTGGCACCGCCACTTCAAAGGATCCCTGGTAGCAAGGGGGAGGGAAGGCCTTTCTCTGCCCGAGGCTTTGGAATGCTGTTGCTGGTCCGAGCCAGACCATCTGGGGCTAGAGGGACCAACGGTCTGACTCGGGAGAAGGCAGTTCCAGGTGTTTGTCGATGGTCCCGGGTCCCCATGCAGCAGTCATAGAAATGGCGCCCGCTTTTTCTTCCCAGGTGTTCATCTGTGGGCCCTCTCCGCACTGGCTGCTGGTGACATCGCGGGGGGCCCTGCGCCTGCACCCCATGACCATAGACGGCCCCATCGAGTCCTTTGCCCCCTTCCACAACGTCAACTGCCCCAAGGGCTTCCTTTACTTCAACCGCCAGGTAGGCCGGGCCTGGGGCCCTCCCCGCCCTGGCCGGAATGCCTGCCTCATTCCCTCGGCCGGCGGTTGGGGCAGCTCACGAAGTGCCTCGGCTGCGGGGGGGGAGGGGCGGCTCTGTGAGCGGGTGAGAATGAGGCCCGGCCCGTCTTCTGCACTGCAGGGGGAGCTGCGGATCAGCGTCTTGCCTGCCTACCTTTCGTACGACGCGCCGTGGCCCGTCCGGAAGATCCCCCTGCGCTGCACTGCGCACTACGTCGCGTATCACGTCGAGTCCAAGGTAGGGCCGTGTGTGGTGGGGTGATGGTGACAAACGCACGGGGGTGTGGGCTGCATCTGATACCTCCCGACGCCCTTCAAGGTGCTGATGTAAAGAGGAAGGAGGCGAAAAATTCAGCAGGGTGTTCTTGGAGGGGGGGGGGGAGGGTTCCCCCTGGACTCAACCTGGCCCCGGGCCGCTCCTGTTCAGCTCTGCACCCACCACGTGCCTGAACGAATTCACCCTTCTTGGCAGGTCTATGCCGTGGCCACCAGCATCAACAACGCTTGCACTCGGATCCCTCGCATGACAGGAGAGGAGAAGGAATTTGAGACCATCGAGCGAGGTGAGTGTGCTTGTGGCTGGAAAAGCCAGCGCTCTGTGAAGGCGTGTTCCTGAGGGAGACTTTGCCCAGTCTAATTGGTCCTTCCCGCTAAGCTCCCACGAACAGGAGCTGTCTGGCATTTCAGATTCTGGCCCAAGGAGGGTCCCTGTCTTGAGGCGTTCCCTCGTGTGCTGCTGAGATTGCGAGGAGAGGGGGAGGGAGGGGGGGTGAGTCGCTGCACCCCCACTGCCAAAGGAGCCCCCGCTGCCTCCTTGTGTGCACATGGGACTGGAGGGAGCGGTTTCAAGCCATGTTGGACCCTTTGCTCATCCAGCTCAGTGCTGGTCCGCTCCGACGGGCCGCAGGGTCTCTGGCAGGGAAGGTCTTCCCTGTCGCCTGCCGCTGGATCTTTTTGCCGGGGGATGGCGTGGATTGAATCATAGAATCATAGAATCATAGAAAAGTAGAGTTGGAAGGGGCCTACAAGGCCATCGAGTCCAACCCCCTGCTCAATGCAGGAATCCAGGTCAAAGCATCTCTGACAGATGTCTGTCCAGCTGCACCTTGAATGCCTCCAGAGTGGGAGAGCCCACGACCTCCCTAGGTAGTTGATTCCATTGTCTTATTGCTCTGACAGTCAGGAAATTTTTCCTGATGTTTAGGTGGAATCTGGGTTCCTGTCACTTGAGCCCCGGTGCTTCTGCGTGCAAAGCGGCTGCTCTGCCGCTGAGCTGTGGCCTCTCCTCTAGCCGGGCAGCCCTCTCTCTTTTTTATCCCCACCTCCAGATGACCGCTACATGCACCCGCTGCAGGAGGCCTTTTCCATCCAGCTGATCTCGCCGGTCAGCTGGGAGACGATCCCAAACACCAGGTGAGAAGTGGTGGGAGACGATCCCAAATACCAGGCAGAAGGGCAAGGAAACACCTTCACGGGCCTGCGGCCCACCCACCCTAGTAAGGGCAAGAGGGTGGGAGTGGGCTGGCACCTGGCCAGGCTCCTGGTGTGGCGTCTCAGAAGATTCCTTGCAGCTGGATCAAAGCAAGGTCCACCTCGTCCCAACATCCTGCTTCCTCCAGGGGCCAACGAGATATTTCCCGGAAGCCTGCAAACAGAGCTTGAAGGAGGCATCCTCTCGGCAGTGGGAGTGCCCGGTGCTCTGTATGCCCTCAGTGGCAAACGCAGCCAGCTCAGGAGGCGTCACCGACTCTTGCTTCTCTGCCGGAGACTGGCAGGCACGCCTGGGGAGGAGGGGTTTCCTCCCATTGCGGAGCTGCAGAGCTGGAGGGTGGCTTGGCTTGGCTGGGCTGTGAGTGGGAGGGGAGCAGGGACCAGCTTTCTCACTCAATCCTCCCCCCACCGCAGGATTGACCTGGAGGAGTGGGAGCACGTGACCTGCATGAAGACGGTGTCTCTGAAGAGCGAGGAGACGGTCTCGGGCCTGAAGGGCTACATTGCCGTGGGGACCTGCCTCATGCAGGGCGAGGAAGTGACCTGCCGCGGTCGGGTGAGTTGAGCCAGAGGCAAGACTCGCGCCGTTCTGTACAGCTTCCCCCGCCCTCGCCCCAAATCCCTGGGATGTATCGCCCGGCAAGGCTGCCTGTCGTCTTCACCACCCCAGTCGTGCAAAATGCCCCTCCCCCAATTTGGGCACGCGAGACCACGTGGGTGCTCCTGTCTTACTAAATGTGTGTTTTGCCGGCAGTCTTGACCCTGAAGGGTTGTTGTGGTGCTTGGGGGCCAGAGGCAGGTCCGGTGTGAGTGATCCAGCGAAGGTGGCAGAATATTCCAGCCCCCAAACGTTCGAGCTCATCTGGGACACGGATGCTTCTCGCTCTCTTGGGCTTGAGTTGTTGGATGTCTGGCTTTCCCTCACAGGGTTGTTGTGAGGATAAAATGGAGAGGAGGAGGATTATGTAAGCCGCCTTGGGTTCCTTGCAGGAAAAAAGGCGGGGTATAAATAAATAAATAAATAAAATAAATAAATGGACCCCATATTCGTTTAGATCTCCTCGGTGTTGTTCCTTATAGCCGTCCGACAGCCTGTCTTCAGTGAGGGACCCAGAGCGTGACACGGCACGTGGATTGCAGCAGAACCTGCAGTGTCCCAACCGGGGGGGTTTCCACCCCAGCCTCCCTCCCTCTCTGCCGTGCTCCCTTGGCAGCTGGAGGTTGTGTACAACCAATATGAGCCCAGCAATGCAGACTTTTGAAAGGGGGGCTTGGAGGTCCTCCGAGCCCCCCTTTTGCCTCCAGATTTGCAGTGTGCGCTGGAGAGGATCTCGTGAATGCTTTGGGCTTAGATCCTTTTGAACAGAAGCCAGCTCATCTCTTGTATGCAGAAGTGAGGCGAAGGGCTTGAACACCCAAAGAGTTAAGTCACAGCATCCCAGTCTTGAACAGTCAGGGTTCCACTCTGTGCCAACCCCTTAAAAAAAATGAAAAATAAATAAATATTTCCCAGAGTGCCAATACGTGTGATCTAGGGAGTAGCTGGGAAGTTGTAAATCTCCTGGAAACATTCCAGCTGCCTCCTGCAATGCTCGTTGGCCTTATGGCAGTGAATGCTGCTAAACACGGCAGTATTTTGTGGCTCTGCTTTAAAGTTTCCTTCGCGCCAGCGGTCCACACATCATCCCCAACCGCATTCGTGACAGGGCCCCAGCCCAGAGGCCTTTCAGCCTGCAGTGGAGAAGAGGAGGAGGCCGCCGGATTTCTCAATTAGCAGCGCAAAATGCAGTCACCCCGATGGATGGTGCAGGGTGGCGCTCTCTCCTCCTTGCTCACTGTCCCGCCTGCCCTTGCAGATCTTGATCATGGACATCATCGAGGTGGTTCCAGAACCTGGGCAGCCACTCACCAAGAACAAATTCAAGGTGTTGTATGAGAAGGAGCAGAAGGGCCCCGTCACTGCCCTCTGCCACTGCAACGGCTACCTGGTGTCAGCCATTGGCCAGAAGGTGAGCAGCCCCTGCAAGGGATGATGGGATGCAGCTCTCGGGGTGCTTATTCAAGGTCATGGATTTGTTACTCCTGACTAGGCCTAGAAGTCCCCTTGCCCATGTCTGTCTGAGCCACCATGGCGTCTGTACCCGCTGCAGATCTTCTTGTGGAGCCTAAAGGACAACTGACCTGACGGGCATGGCCTTCATCGACACGCAGCTCTACATCCACCAGATGATCAGCGTCAAGAACTTCATTTTGGCGGCCGATGTCATGAAGAGCATCTCGCTGCTCCGCTACCAGGAGGAGAGCAAGACCCTGTCCCTCGTCAGCCGGGTGTGGAGCGTGCAGAGGGCGGATGCTGGTGGTGTCCGTCTGGATGTGGAGGGTGGCCTGGTTGAGCCTGGCCCCACTGCATTGTGACCCCCCCTCTTATCTCTTGCCCCCCAGGATGCCAAGCCTCTGGAAGTTTACAGCGTGGACTTCATGGTGGACAGTGCCCAGCTGGGATTCCTGGGTGTGTAGCCTGAGGGCAGCATCTGGAAAGGGCAGAGCCTTGGCCCGGCCCTTGCACTGAGGTTCAGTCCAGCACCAGGATGTTTTCTTGTGGGGGTGGGGCGGGCGGGCGGTGGTTAGATTGCTGGAGAAGGCTCAAACATTTGTCCAGGCCTTACAGGTTGTGCGGGGAAACCCACCCACGTTTTGCACTGTAAAGACCCCGATCCTGCCCTTGGGGGCGAGGAAAAAAATACAATTTCCACATTGCGCACGTGGCATCCTTCCGTCTGGCGTGTGGTGCTAACCCTCTTACACCCGGCATGGCTGGCTTGGGTCCACTTTGTCCCGTGTAGCTGGCGCGCACGATGTAAAGCAGCCAGCCGTTCTGGTTACAGCCTTCTCAGTAAGAAGGATGAAGAGAGAACTTTTGAGATTGCCGAGGTCACATGTGGGGTCTAATGTTCAGGGTGGCCTCCAATTCAGATCATTTTATTTATTTATTTATTATATTTATCAATCGCCCATCTGGCCGGTCACCCGGCCACCCTGGGCGATGTACAATTAAAATACAGTAAAACACAATAAAATATAATAATTAAAACAATATAAAAAATTCTCATTAAAAACCTAACCCACCCCATATTCCCGCCTGAACAGCCATGTTTTTAATGCACGGCGGAAGCTCATCACGGAGGGGGCATGGCGAAGGTCACTAGGGAGGGAAGTTCCATAATGTGGGGGCCGCCACAGAGAAGGCCCTCTTCCTAGTCCCCACCAGCCTGGCTGCTCTGGCTGATGGGATAAGGAGAAGGCCGTCCGTGGCAGATCTTGTTGAGCGGCCTACTTGATGTTGCTGGAGGCGCTCCTTGAGATAAGCACTGCACTGATCATTGCACTGTTTTGCCTGACAATAGGAAATCTTTTTAGAAGAGACCCAATCGAGGGGATTGTTAAGCATAATTAAGATTGTATTCCCTAAAATCGCCCATTTTGTGGAACACTTGAGTAGCAGGATATTTTGATGGCCAACAACACATTTTCCGGTCTGTTTTAAACTGCAAGTTTAACCTGAGCTGCGTGTACCCCCTAGGCTTAAAAAAAGAAATCAAATCAAAATTTTGCATTAAGCAGACCCAAATGATGCAGTAGGCCTTGAATGAACTATGTAAATTTGCAGGTCACCTTGTTTTTGCATATAGTTTATTCTAATTATAATGGCTTCCAATAAGTCATGGTTTGGAGAACACACAGAGCTTTTGAAATGCCTCCCCCCCCCAAACTAAACTCAGGCTGAATACAGGAGAAGAGGAACCCCTCCCCACTCCAGCTGCTTATAAGGGGTGCAGGGGAGGGGGCAGTGGAATCCTGCCTCATCGGCAGTGTGGATCTGACACTGATGCTGTGTGTGTGTGTCGTTCTCTCCGCCGAGGCTCCTGTGGAGCTGTGGTTCTGCCACGGCCAGGCCACACCAGAGAGCTCTGGCTGACCTGCGCTGCTCTCTTTTGCAGTGTCTGACAGGGACCGGAATCTCCTGGTCTACATGTACCTGCCAGAAGGTGAGAACAAAGCTACAGTTATTGGTTCCATCTTTGTCCCGAGGAGATCTAGATCAGTCCCTCTCCCTGCTTCCCATCACTAATTGCAGTCTGGTTCTACGACCTCCTCCCAGCCTGGGGAATTGTAAAAACAATGCACTGGAAGGTGGGCAGCAGCTTGAGAAGGGGCTTTTCCAGGTTTCCTGCTAACAAGGACCGCCGAGGCTTGGTTTTGTAAGGAGATGTTTGAGCCAGGTGGTGTCTCCCCAGGTCTCAACTCCAAGGTCCCACTTTGGGGCTAGGTGGTGTCTCCCTGGGTCTCAACTCCGAGGTCTTACATTTTCCCATGCTCCAAATGGACTTACACTATCTCCCCCCCCCCCGACCCCTTCTCCCTCGCTCTCCAGCCAAGGAAAGTTTTGGTGGGATGCGCCTCCTCCGCAGAGCCGATTTCCACGTGGGTGCCCATGTCAACGCCTTCTGGAGGACCCCTTGCCGTGGAGCCATGGAAGGGCCCACCAAGAAATCCATTGCTTGGGAGAACAAGCACATCACCTGGTTTGGTATGTGGGGCCGGAGGTGTACACGTACGTGTGTGTGTGTGTGTGTGTGTGGGACAGGCTGGCGGGGAGACCAAGGGAGCCATTTTTGTCAGTGTCGGTGAATTGAACTTTGGACCTGCACTTCAGATTTAGAATGTCAGAATCCGGGAGAAATACTTCTGAAGTTTCCTTCAAAATACAGGATTCCATTTTTGAATGTTGACAACTGAATATAAGGAAGGGAATTTATATTTTGGTGAAGACGGCTCATTTTTCCATCATGGAGATGCATTTCAAACATCTACTTCTGTGACCTAAAAATGTGATTTTCCACGTTACAGAATTTACTAAATTTTGTAATAATGCGAGCGGTACCCTCACATGATGGTACGCTGGGTGGGATGTGAATCCAGCTGGACAAAGATGTGTCTCTTGAGTTTGCACTGCGATGCTGTAGCGAAAGGGGCCGGCCTGAGCCTTGGTTTTGGTGGGAGCAAGAAAACAAGTCTCTGAAGGGGGGCCGCGCTTCTCTCCCCAGCCACTCTCGACGGTGGGATTGGGTTGCTGCTGCCCATGCAAGAGAAGACATACCGGCGCCTGCTGATGTTACAGAATGCCCTGACCACGATGCTGCCTCACCATGCTGGCCTCAACCCTCGTGCCTTCAGGTACCGTCTTGCCCACCTACCCCACCCCACCCCCATTTCCAGGTGTTTTTTGCACTTCTGTTTGAACCGTGCCCAAGCAGTAGCGGCGTCTCCGGGTCTCAAGGGGCAAGGAGGCTGGGTGCCTGTCGCTCTGGCTCGACTGTGCCGAGTTAACCTCCCCCACCCCCACTGTTGTGGCTTGCAGACAAGGGAAGGTATTTCCCTAGGGCAGTGTTCTCCAACCTTGCACAAAGCCATCCCGAGCGAGAGACAGAGCAAGCCATGAGCCCCGGAGAGCGCAGCATAGATCGAGCACTGGGCCCTTCCTTTCTTCGAGGGTTTCGTGCTCCTTTAAGTCTGGCATACCCGTGCAGGTTACCCAGTTGTTACAACACAGTCTGGCTAGAGCAGTGTTCTCCAGCCTTGGGTCCCCAGATGTTTTTGGCCTGCAACTCCCAGCATGCCCCAGCCAGCTACGCTGGCTGGGGCATGCTGGGAGTTGTAGGCCAAAAACATCTGGGGACCCAAGGTTGGAGAACACTGCGGCCTAGGCCATTCTGGTTGCTTTTGATGAGGCAGGGACTCCCGTCCCCGCAAGAACTCCTTTCCGCCTGACGCGCCGCCTCCCCCCTCCCCGCCCGTCCTCACTAGGATGCTGCACATGGACCGGCGCATCTTGCAGAATGCTGTGCGCAACATCCTGGACGGGGAGCTGCTCAACCGCTACCTGTACCTGAGCACCATGGAGCGCAGCGAGTTGGCCAAGAAGATCGGCACCACGCCCGACATTGTGAGTGAGTGGGAGACAGCAGGGTGGCAAAGCTGGGAAGTCTCCTCCCTGCAAAGGTGGCTTCAGAGCTGGCAGCGGCTTCTTTCAGCCCCCCCCTCCAACTCCCACCCCTTGTAGATCTTCCTGCCTGTTGGGCTCGGCTGGCTGCATTGTCTGTGCATGCTGGTTTAGCGATCAGCGCTAAAAACCGGAACCCATTGGAAGCGATTCGGACAAAAGACTCTTTAAATGGGGGGAAGTTCCTTGAAAGCCAATTATGCCAGTTCTTGCTGCCTCCAGGAGGGAGGGGGAGAAAACGTCCTGACCCTTCTTCTCCCATCCTCCCCCCCCCTCACAGGCCATGTAATGCAAGCTCAACCTCTATTGCTGGCATGGCCGTCTCCCCTTCCCAGTTTCTCAACAGCCCTGTTTTTCTCTACTTCCCCTGCAGATCCTGGAAGATTTGCTGGAGATCGATCGTGTCACCGCTCATTTCTAGGGCTTTCTTTTCCATTTGGGGGTGGGGGTGGGGCAGTTCAATGCCCCTCTCACCTCCCCAAGGTGTAAAGTGTTCCTGGCTGGGCTGCTCAGCTCATCTGTTGTTGTATGGCGTTGTTGTTTTTATAGAACTGGAAAGGATTTGTAAAAAAAATTACACAAACTCACAATGATTGTGCCGCCCGTTTGTGGAACTGTGCAGGAGTGGCTTTGAGAGGTGTGTGTGTGTGTTATGGGATTATATCAGGCCCCTGTTGGTAGGTCGTTTGGGCTCTGGAAGAGGGGAGCCTGGAGCAGCTGCAACTAGGGAAGCAGGTGGTCATGGCATTAAGTGAATCAGGGCCGGTGCTACCATTAGGCCAACTAGGCAGCCTGCCTAGGGCGCAGGGCTAAAGGGGGTGCCAGAAACACCTTGAAAAAAAATACAGCGCTCTCAAGTGGGAAGGGGGGGGGGGCGCTAAATATCTGATCTTGCCTAGGGCACCAAACTGCCTTGCACCGGTCCTGAAGTGAATGATGGGTTAGGCCTTTCCCTTGTACTACTGAGGACCCCTCTGAAAGGGGTGGGGGGAGAGATTATTTCTTTGGGACTAGGGTCTTCGTCCCCCTCACTGCCTGGGAGTCTTGCTTTTTTCATAAGGACAGTCCAAAGTTCCAGCATTGTGTTTTGCCAGCCGGAAAGTGATGGACATGAAGCCGGCAACCCTCCGCTAGTGCCACCTTGCAGCCGTTTGGCAGCAGCTCCCTAGATACTTTTAAAAAGGACTGACCGGGTAGTGAACTTCTGAATTCTGTGGTGCAGCTCTGTATGAAGAGGATCCCACTCCTTCACGGAATCACTGAGTGGGCAATACCAGGCCCCAAAGGAACTTGGTACTGAGGCCATTTTATTGCCCCTTGCTGCCCCCTCTGGACCAAATTGCTTGAGGATGTTCCAAGATGGAGAAAGACCCAGAGAGGCAGCAATAGGAGAAAGTGTTATAATAATGGGCAACGTCACCTAGGGGAGTGCATGCTGGGGTTACAACAAAAAACATGCCCAGATACCCTAAATGACTATTCTAGGGTCCGGTAAGTTATGGCACTGAAGAACTGTCCAACTGGGGTGTGAAGAGACACCTTAATCTTTAAGTAACTTGAGTCTGGACCGGAGCTCCTTAAACAACTCAAATGTGGAATTGCTGACCTGACAGGAACATACAGGACGCCTCCGCAACGAGCTTCCTTATCAAGGGAAGTAGAAAGCAGCACATCTTTAAAAAGGGGGCACAGGGAGTGCCCCAGAGCCTGTGGGCTTGCCGGAGGCACCTGCTTGGTCGCTGGGCGGGACAGGCTCCTTGCTCTGATGCCGCTGGCCTTTCTTGCTGTCATTTCTCCTTCGGGGAGGGGGAATCCTGCTGTAAACCTCAGGGCTGGGGCACATTTCAGAAAAGGCGAGGGGAAGGAGCCATTGTCTCCCCCAAAATTCCCACCACTGCCGTGCAGGCAGGCCTGGAATAGCGGGGTGGGGACGAAATTTTCCTCTGACATGGTCCTGGCTGTAGAGCAGTGTTCTCCAACCTTGGGTCCCCAGATGTTTTTGGCCTACAACTCCCAGCATGCCCCAGCCAGCTATGCTATGCTATCCCCAAAAACATCTGGGGACCCAAGGTTGGAGAACACTGCTGTGGAGAGACCAGGAGGAATAAGCCATATCAGGAAACCCTCCTCCCTCTGAGGGAGAAAAACAGCCGCTCTCTAGGAGCAAGAGCACATTCTGTTATTTTTGTTCGTAGTTAATGCTACTTCCATTGAACTATCTTCCCCACCGAGATGGAGTGAGGGGAGGAAGGCCGTTGGCTTTCCCCCTGAGCCCCAGGAAGTATGCTTAGGGGGCTGCAATGATTTCCCTTTTTTCTTTGACTGGATTCTGAGTTACATGTAGGGGGGGCTCTTTGCCAATGTTTTTCCACTAATGAAAAAAAGGCATCCTTTACAGTGGGTGGAGAGTATGTACTCGGCTTCTAAGATGCCTCTTTGGGTAGGCAGGACCGGTGGAGCCCAGCTGCCAGCAGACTTTTCCGTCAATGCTGTAACTGCTAAACTTGTATTTATTAATACAAAAAAAGGAGGTCCCCTCCCAGTTCACGGATGTGAAACAGCACAGTACTCGAGTCAGGCCTGGGCGTGGCTGCAGGTCGCTCCACCGGGACTGGGGCTTATGCCTGCAGGAAATCGTAGATCTGCTTCTGTTCCTCACTGGCTTGTAGGAAGCCAGCATAAACCAGGAAGCGCAGAAAAGAGGTAGTTAGCTTCATGGAAGTGACCTGGAGCCTGGGGTTAGGGTGGAAGACAAGACACACAAACGGAAGAGGGGATGGTCAACAAGAGCCACCCACGCACTGCATCGCCCAGGCTTGATAGGGGTGGGGGGGCTATCACACAAGGCATGTGCCCCTATTCTGCCACCTGGAGACACCCCTAATCCTTACCTGAGCGCAAGCTCAAAGACGAAGCCATCCCAGGCAGCACGGATCCAACGGAAGGGGAAGATGTTGCCGATGCCACCGGATTTCTGGCTAACGGTATGGCTCCAGCATTTCACGGCACTGCAAAGACAAGACAGCTGAGCCCCAGTGCTGGCGGCGGAAGGGGGAAGCCATCCTGCGCAGACCAGTGGCAGGCAGGATCCTCCCACCTAGGGCTCCTTGCCTCTCCCCAAGCAGTAGCCCCAACATTAAAAAAAAAAAAAAAAGTGTTCCGTGCGTTCCTTTTTGATAGGGCTTCGGTGCCAGGCACTACTGCTGTCTGAATGCACCCTCAAGATCACCACGGCACAGCACGCCCCATTCGCCAATGGTTCTTCTCTCCCAGGGTGGTAAAATACCAGTGCCCACTTCTGGAGGCACGTTTGGTGCCAAGACGGATGCCCCCGTCCCAAAAGCAGGCCTGAGCACTGCGGAGACGGGACAGCAATATCCTCGTGCTGGTTGGGAAAGGCGCCACGCTTCGCTAACGGTCCCAGAAGCAGACCGGCGCCGCTGGCCACCTTGTCATGACGCCGCAAGGGAAGCAGGCCTGGGCAAAACCCCCTCTGCTGCAGCACAGTTAAAAAAAACAACGGTCTCTCTCTGCCTTTGCGGCTGGCCCCAGCACAGCCCCCGCCTCCCCCCGCTCTGTGGCTTGTGGGCCGGGCGGCCGCTTGTAATGAAGGTCACTCGTTGCTCTTTCCAATCTAGCAAAGAGCCTCCCTTCCCAGCCATACTAGTTTGCAATTAGAAAGGGAAGGCACAATGATTAGAAAATTCACTTAAGTTTCAAATGCTTTTTTAAAAGTATAATTTTATCTTCTCCCCAATCAGTATTTGCTCTAGAAGTGGGGCGCGGGGGGGGGGGGGAGAGGAGAAATACACACAGCATGGTCTTTGCTATGGCCAGCTGCCTGTTACAAAAAGCCCGGATCCAGAAAGAAGCAGGCAGTTGTCAGCTCCAGCCTCCTCAAAAAGAGCAGGGCTTCCCACCCTTTGCCTGCACGACAGGCCCTACAGCAGTGTTCTCCAACCGTGGGGTCCCCAGATGTTTTTGGCCTACAGCTCCCAGCATGCCTGCACTACAGGCCTTACAGCAGTGTTCTCCAACCGTGGGTCCCCAGATGTTTTTGGCCTACAGCTCCCAGCATGCCTGCACTACAGGCCTTACAGCAGTGTTCTCCAACCGTGGGTCCCCAGATGTTTTTGGCCTACAGCTCCCAGCATGCCTGCACTACAGGCCTTACAGCAGTGTTCTCCAACCGTGGGGTCCCCAGATGTTTTTGGCCTACAGCTCCCAGCATGCCTGCACTACAGGCCTTACAGCAGTGTTCTCCAACCGTGGGGTCCCCAGATGTTTTTGGCCTACAGCTCCCAGCATGCCTGCACTACAGGCCTTACAGCAGTGTTCTCCAACCGTGGGGTCCCCAGATGTTTTTGGCCTACAGCTCCCAGCATGCCTGCACTACAGGCCTTACAGCAGTGTTCTCCAACCGTGGGGTCCCCAGATGTTTTTGGCCTACAGCTCCCAGCATGCCCCAGCCAGCAGAGCTGGCTGGGGCATGCTGGGAGCTGTAGGCCAAAAACATCTGGGGACCCACGGTTGGAGAACACTGCCCTACAGTCTAGGTCACGCAGCGTACTGCAGAGAATGGGTAGCTCAAGTGACTGAGCTAAGCTACATCTTGCAACAGAAGGAGCCACGATGCACACGCCTCCCTAAGCAAGCCTTGGGCTTTTACTGCCACAGGGGGGGAGCTGCTTGGTGGAACGGAACGGCATTCTATTGCCCCAGCATCAGTCAGGGCGAGGCCCCTTTTGGACCTCGTCCCACAGCCGCCTCCAGGGGGGGCCCCGCCCACCTTTTGGCCATGATGTAGTAGCGGTCCACGGGGGTTCCCAAGGCCACGTTGATGCCCCGGACGGTGTTGATGTTGCGGAAGACGAGCAGCATCGAGCGGGGGAGGTCCTTCAGCACTCGCATGATGCGGTCAAAGCGGTGCTTGGCCATGTCTTGCATGTAAACGGTCTCTTCTTGCGTCAGCACGTTGGACAGCGCCAGTTCCGTCATGTTGATGGGCCGTTGCAGCAGGATCTCACAGAACAGGAAGTAATCTCCGGCTGGGGAGAAGGTCAGGTGCTTAGGGACAGGCAGCTGCTGCCACCGGTGGGGCACAATGGTTAAAGAGGCTGGAGTGGGGCCCCAAGCAGGGCCCCAGGCAGGGCCCAGCTCAAATCTTGCCTCTGCTATGAACGCAGCAGGCAGCGTTAGGCCAGACTCAAGTCTACAAGATGGGAAAAATACTGGTGGGGCAAGGCTCGAGTTGGCCTCTCCCAAAAAATGGCGCACAGAAATCTAAAGTGCGTAATCTGCTTTGGTTAAAATTACCATCTTTGGAACCAAAACTGTACAGCAGTTCCCGCCCCCCCCCCCAAGAATTCATCTTTTTTTAGTCTTTTCCAAAATAATTTTTAATACTGGCATATCTTAAGAGCAGACTTCCGCCCCCGCCCCCCCACTCCCGGTGCCCTCTAGATGTGTCGGGACTACAGCTCCCATCATTCCCAGCCAGCATTGCCATTGACTGCCTTGCGGGAGTTCTGCAAGGATTATCAGGAAGATCCATGAAATGCTTTGGACTCCACTACAGGCAGTCCCCGGGTTACGGACGTCCCGACTTGCGGACAACTCATACTTGAGAACGGACCGCCATATCCGAGTTAGATCTTGAGTTAAATACAATGGTTCGTACTTACGAAGGCGCGCACTACACTTTGCGATGCTTTGCAACACTGCGCAGCTTCTGTTCCGACTTACGTACACATTCGACTTAAAAGACAGACTTACGAACGGATCTTGTTCGTAACCCCGGGGGGGACTGCCTGTATTTGTAAGCCGCTCCTCCTCCCCCAGGGCTGCCGCTTGGCCCAGGCGGCGCCACAAACAGCATCAAAGACAGGCCAAGCCCTCAAAAAAATGCTTCAGTTGAGGGAACCGGCCACTGGGAGTCGTGGTGGGTGGCCAGGAAGGGAAGACGCAGGCGGCAGCAGCTCAAAATCGGGACACGAGCAGCGGAACCAACAAGCAAGGCTGTGCACACGACACGCGGAGACAGTCCAGGCTTCTGATCCACTCCTAATCTGCGGGAGGCAGTACTGTGGCGGCCCCCACATTATGGAACCCCCTCCCTAGTGACCTTCGCCATGCCCCCTCCGTGATGAGCTTCCGCCGTGCATTAAAAACATGGCTGTTCAGGCGGGAATATGGGGTGGGTTAGGTTTTTAATAAGGATTTTTTATATTGTTTTAATCATTATATTTTATTGTGTTCTACTGTATTTTAATTGTACATCGCCCAGGGTGGCTGGGTGACCGGCCAGATGGGCGATTAATAAATATAATAAATAAATAAATAAATAAATACTGTCCAGCCCAGAGGAACAGAAGCATCCCCCACAGAGCGTGTCTCTCAGTTGGGGAGGGATTCAGCTTCTCTTGAGGCACAGCCGGAGCGATGCTCAGACGGCACCACTTCATTCCAGGGAGCATCAGCGGAGCTCCAGCCCCCCCCTCCCCCCCCCTCACCTTTCACGCCAAGCTGCTCGGAGCACACCTGCATGGTCGCGTCGTCGCGCAAGATGATCCCTCGCCACAGCTTGCACAGTGCTTCCCGTTCCCTGGGGGGGGGGGGCACAGCAGCCATCAGAGGTTCAGTGGGTGGGCCGTTTGGCCAGGGACTCGGTGCTGGGCCGAGAGGGGGCCCCCTCCCTCCCTCCCTCCCTCCCGCCCGCCCGGAATGCTACTGCCTCAGCCCGGCTCTTACTTCGCATGGAGGAACTCGTACAGGCCGTGATCGAGGAGGATGAGCTGAACTTTCCCACTGGGGCCCTTTTGCACCAGCACTGCAAGAGAGGGGAAGGCGGAGAGAGAGAGTTGAAGAGCCTTGCCGTGCTCCCTTCCTGGTAGAAAGGCCGGGCGCAAAATAAATAACGAGAGAATAATTAGTTGTGGACAATCCTCAGTCCACAAGGCAAAGAGCCTCTGTAGCCTGACCGGCCCGGCCCGCTTCCCAGCTGCAGGGGTGCTGCTTTTTGCTCCATTCTGCAAAAGGGCAGGTCCCCTCAAATGCCTCCCTACTTCCTTTATGGCATGCACAGCACCGAGGGCTGGCAGCCGCCGCAAGCAGCAGGCGTGTGTGCGTGTGTGTGTGTGCGTGTGTGCGTGCGTGCGCGCAGGTAACGGCCCCCAGAGCAGGAAGTCAGAGGCCGGGCTCCACAATTCAGTTCAGCACCCGGCCACAAGTCCAGACAAGTCCAGACCCTCTGCCGCATCTCCAGTCCTGCCCCCCTGTTCTCCCTGTGGCAGCTTTCCGTACCATTTCCCGGGTGCGGGTCGGCATGGATGAATCCTGTGAGGAAGATCTGCTCGGCGAACGTCCGAATTAACTTGTCAGCCGCCTGCAGTTAAGAGAGAAAGTCACGGGAGGAATGGCGAGGGCTCCCGGGCGGCCGCCCGAGCATAGGGCAACGGAAGGCCCGGAGCCTGCATCATTAGAGGAAGTCGGGGGCTTGCCCCATCGTGCGCACCTCGAAGGCGGAACTTTAAAACACGATGAACCCTTCAGGCACTGCAGAAGAGCAAAGGTCACACTGGCCCCGGGGTGGGGCACAGCGGAGGGCGGCTCTGCAGCAGCTCAAAAGCGAGCAGGAAAGGTCTCCGGGGTCCTCCATCACTTCTCCCAGGAAGTCAGCAGCCTCCTCACCCGCCCCTGCCTCAGGCTGCCCGGGCACTCACATCCTTGGGCTGCAGACCTTGCCTCCGGATCCCATCCACGTCGTTGATTTTGCAGCCTTCGTAGAAATCAGCTGTCAGGACCCGCTTGGGGGGGGGAGGCAGAAAGGAGAGTGGGGGTCAAAGAGGACCGGCCCGACTTAGCTACGCACGCATGCGCCGCTGTCTCCCTCCTTTCTCCCGGAAGCGCAAACACATGAGCAGAGAGGATGCTTCCGGGCAGACGCGAGAGGGGAAGACGCCTCGCTGCACCCAGAAGGCATTTCTATTTCCACCAAAATATTGGGACGGATCTGCTCTGGTATGTGTGTGATGAGGCCGCCTGGAATTTCAGAGCTCCTCCCGAAACCCCAGAAGAGGTGTGGGGCTGGTGGTGGTGGGGGAAATCCACAGACAAAAGCCAACCTTGGAAACATACACGAAGTTCATGCACAAATTACAGTGGCCTGAGCTTGAGAGGAGAATGAGCTGCAGGAGGGCAGTAAGAATCCATCCTCCACAAAACAAATCTAACTCATTTGGGGCGGAAGCGGCCACGTTGCCCGCCCGCCCGCCCGCCGCCGCGGCCTGTCCCACCCCACCCCGTCCAGGGCTCTTTACACTCCGCAGAGCCCCTCCGCCCCTCCGCATGCCGCCGCGCTGCCCGGACCTACCTTGCTGCTCTTGCCCCAGTGCACACGAGGAACCACCACAAAGCGGAGGTGCTCCAGCTCTTGGGCGCAGCGCTCAGAATTGCGCCCCTCGTTCTCAAAGTCAAGTTCCTGGGCCAGCGTCCCCTTCAGGTCCTGGAGGAGGAGGAGGAGGAGGGGGAGAGGAGAGGGACTGGAAACAAGGCCCTATGAGGAGAGACTGAAAGAACTGGGCATGTTTAGCCTTCAGAAGAGGAGACTGAGGGGAGATCTGATCGCACTCTTCCAGTATTTGAAGGGATGTCACACAAAGGAGGGCCAGGATCTCCTCTCGATCATCCCAGTTTGCAGGACACGGAATAATGGGCTCAAGTGACAGGAACCTAGATTCCACCTAAACATCAGGAAAAATTTCCTGACTGTCAGAGCAATAAGACAATGGAATCAACTACCTAGGGAGGTGGTGGGCTCTCCCACTCTGGAGGCATTCAAGGTGCAGCTGGACAGACATCTGTCAGAGATGCTTTGACCTAGATTCCTGCATTGAGCAGGGGGTTGGACTCAATGGCCTTGTAGGCCCCTTCCAACTCTACTTTTCTATGATTCTATGATTTCTATGAGAGTGGACGTGGGCGTGCGTGCGTGCGTGGTGGGGGGACAGCCTCAGTCTGGCCGCACAAGCGGCTGCAAGGGGGTGACGGTGCTTCAGAGGTGCCAACGAAACTGCGCGCCACCGGGAAGGTGTGACCCGGGAGACCCTTGCCAAAGTCACAGAGGACACTCGGGTCCCCAGTCGCACGCCAGCATCCCCTGCCACACCAGAACGGATCCTGGGTTGTGCGCCTCGCATGACGCACTCACAGTGAAACGTCTTGGGGCTGCAGGATGCGCCTGTGCCTGTGGAGGGCGGGGGCTGCCACCACGATACTGAGGCACAAGACGTCCAGCAGCGCGCTCCACATCCCCTCCCCGTCCGGATCCACACACCCCCCGGTGTCTAAGACAGACTACGGAGATGCCAAATCTAGCACCTGAAACAGAACATAGTATCCCAAGAATTTCAACTCCCACATGGATTTATTTTAAAAGAGCAAGGTTCTAGCCCTTAAGATTGTGGACGACATTTTGGAAGCATCTGGTCAAGTTCCGTGAATGATCGAACACCCTTCCCAGCCCCACTCTCATTCCTGCCAACCAACCTGGACCTGATACTTCGCAGCCCACCAGAATCAGCCACGTGGGTGGGGGCCCCAGTCGAGCCCAGCAGCTTCACACTGCTCAGGAGACAGGACTCTTGCCCCAAAACAGGCAGCCCCCACGTGGCAGGAAATGCTACAGATCCATGTGAGAAGAGGAAAGTGTGGTTGGGAGTCCCCACCCCAGAGAAACTCCAGGGATGATGATGATGAGGATGATTGATTTGTTTATATTTATATCCACCGTTTTTCCTGCAAGGAATCTAAGGCAGGTTATATATCGAATTTTTCTGTGTATAAGACACCCCCATCTATAAGATGCCCCCCCATTTTTCTAACCCCAAATTCAGAAAATAATATTTTGGGTGGGGTGCTCGTGCCCCGCCGCCGGCTCAGCCGCCCCTCCTCCCCCTGCGGGGCTCTGGGCAGGCGGGCGCTCGCGCACACACGCCTGCTCTCCCGCGGCGGCCGGGCGAATAGGGCGCCTTCTGCCTGCCCGGGTCAAGCTTGTGCCCGCCGCCGGCTCAGCCGCTCCTCCTCCCCTTTCTCCGCCGGCTCAGCCGACCACGGGGCCACCGCAGGGCAGCTCGCAGCCGCCACCGGCTCAGCCGCTCCTTCTTCCGCCAGCTCAGCTGGCCAGAGGACCGCCTCCTCCCCCCCCCCCACTCATACCATACTTCCGTGTATAAGACGACCCTCAATCTTTCAACAATTTAAGTAAAAAGTATCGTCTTATACACGGAAAAATACGGTAATCTGCCTCTCCATTTTATCCTCACAACAATCCTCTGAGCCTAGGTTAGGCTGAGAGTCAGTGACCGGCCCAAAGTCATCCAATGAGCGCCACGGCCGAGTGGGGACTAGAACCCCGGGTCTCTGCCGTCCCAGTCCAACACTCTCACCACGACACCACACTGGCTCTCAATGATCTAAAAGCGCAGGTAGGTTGGTTGGTGCTGGGGGAAGCGATCCTTCAAGGGCTGCTTAGGGCTGTGTGCACTAGCACCAACTCGAGTCTGGCAGGTAAGTGGCCACCTGAGCAGAGCTCCCACAATCGATGTGATACGATCCTGCCTGGATGCCGGGTACAAGACCACCACTTGTGACCACCACGGTTACTTACCTTCAAGACCCAACTGAACCCAAAACTGGGGTGCATGATTTCTACAATCTGCAGCAGCAGCTCCAGCGTACGGATATCGGCATCAAACCGGTCCCTCAAGTCAATGTACTGGACCTGTAAAGTGGGGAAAGGGGCACCGCCTGAGCTGAGCATCTGGGGCTGCCTCGGAGGAGGGGGAATGCAGCACTCCAAGCCCTCCCCCCCACTCACACACCTTCACGGCCACGGCGGTGCCGTCTTGAAGCCGGGCCCGGTGCACCTGGGCCAAGCTGGCAGCAGCAATTGGCTGGTAGTCGAACTCCAGGAAGAGCTGGTCGGCCCGGGCGTTGAAATCTTCCAGGAAGAGATCGTCCACCTAGAGCAAGGAAGGACCCCGGGGAGGGGGGCAGAAGCGGGTCAGTGAGCCTCTGGTGTGGAATGAGGTCAAGAACGGCTGGTTACCAAGAGAAGAGGAGATCAGATGACCGCGGGTGGGGTGGGGGCCACTTCCACAGCTAAAACTTGGCAGGGTAGAAAGAACATCAGGGTAAGGTGAAGTAAGGTGAAGACAAATGAATTAAATTAAATAAAAGCGGAAAGAGGAGGGAATGAGTGGAGGTTGTTTTTTTTTTTCTAAGAGGGCTCTCAAGATCTGCTGAAGCACCGCATTGACTCTTTAAGAAACAAAGCACAACACTAAAAGCATGGCTTTTCAGGCGGGAATATAGGGTGGGTTAGGATTTTTTAAAAACACTGATATTGTTTTAATTGTGTTTTAATTGTTTGTTAATTGTGTTTTAATGGTGTTTTATTGTATTTTACCATGATTGTGCATTGCCCAGGGTGGCCGGGTGGCCGGCCAGATGGGCGATTTAAAAATATAACAAATAAATAAATAAATAAATAAAACAAAACCAAACAGAAACGGAATGATTGGGTTAAATTCAAGCACTCTTGAACAGGCAGAATGGTGGTTCATATTTGCAACCCTGGCCAGACACGGGGAGGGGCACCAAAGGAGTCAAAAAACAAGAGAGACACAAAAGCACAGAGGCGCCTGTTCATTTCTGTGCCAGCCCGCCCGCCCGCTCTTCTGAAGGCAAGCTCCTTCCTCCGGGGCTACCCACTATGCAGAACTACGTATTTTATACACAGACACCCATAGAATCATAGAATCATAGAAAAGTAGAGTTGGAAGGGGCCTACCAGGCCCTCGAGTCCAACCCCCTGCTCAGTGCAGGAATCCAGGTCAAAGCATCCCTGACAGATGTCTGTCCAGCTGCACCTTGAATGCCTCCAGAGTGGGAGAGCCCACCACCTCCCTAGGTAGTTGATTCCATTGTCTTATTGCTCTGACAGTCAGGAAATTTTTCCTGGTGTTTAGGTGGAATCTAGGTTCCTGTAACTTGAGCCCATTATTCCGTGTCCTGCAAACTGGGATGATCGAGAAGAGATCCTGGCCCTCCTCTGTGTGACATCCTTTCAAGTACTGGAAGAGTGCTATCGTATCTCCCCCTCAGTCTGCTCTTCTGAAGGCTAAACATGCCCAGTTCTTTCAGTCTCTCCAAAATATATGCGCCGTGCAAAAAAAAATACCATGGACTAATTGACTGCACCCATTCACAGGTGCATCACACACTTTCAGCACAGGAACATTCACAAACAGAATCCCATAAATAAATGCACTGACCTCAAGCAATTTTGTAACACTTTCGCTTTATGATTACGAGAATGAACATCTTGGCTAAACTCTAATTCAAGAAGAAAGACACAACCATTCGGGAGAGAAACGCTGACACATGTGAATCTATGACGAGCCCTCAAAATGATGTATTTGGGGAGCAATCCAGTGGCAGCTAGACAGTGCCTGAGGGGCCACAGGATTGTTTGGAGCCCAGAGGTTGGAGACAGCGCTCCGGCCTCGGAAGGGGGAGTCTTAGATCTGGGCCCCCTCCCGCTTGCAGCCGGCGAGGAAAGGACTGTGCCGGCTGGCCTCCCTGAGGTCGGACCCTGACCTCCGGGAGGGGGGAAAGGGGGTGTTTCAGTGGGGGCGGGAGAGGAGTCTGGACAGGCCGGGATCTGAGCGGTCCTGAGCCCTCCACCAGCCGCCTTCCCCCTCCCTGCAAAGCGCTCTCGCTAGACGGCCAAAAATCCCGTCTAGCAAAAAGGCAGGGCAGGAGGACGGGGAAGCGAAGATGGCCTCCGCTGCTGCTCCCGCCCTGCGCAGGACGACCGTAAGGCCCCGAGTAGTTCCAGGTGCACGATCATCAAGGGCACCATCAACAGGGCTGTGCCCTTGCATTTGGCGGCAGAAATGTGAGGGTCGAGGGCCGGCTTCCCCAATTGCTGCTCCTAAAGCAGTGTTTCTCAACCTTGGGTCCCCAGATGTTTTTGGCCTACAACTCCCAGCATGCCCCAGCCAGCGTAGCTGGCTGGGGCATGCTGGGAGTTGTAGGCCAAAAACATCTGGGGACCCAAGGTTGAGAAACACTGTCCTAAAGGATCATGCTGCAATGATCAGTTACAAGCTCTTCCCAATGGAGGGTGAAGGCAGACGAAAATCAATGCCAGCTTTGAATATTAGATATCCTAATTAAATAGTGGGTTTTTACAGATACAAAAAGAGACAGAAGCAGGCCTAAGGTAAGATCTATATATAGAAAAAACTATACTAAAAATAAAGCACACACACACACCATCACACACGTGCGCGCACACACAGAATAAATAAAATCTCTGGCATATTCACCAATTGCCTTTGTTTTATAATATCAGAGAATTTTCTGTTGCAAGATTTGCCAGCAATATTTCTGCAAGGGGAAGGGCAAATATGCACAGACCTTCTGAATTTTATATAAGACACGAGAAGTCACGCGCCTAACAAAATAGGAAATGAAATGCCAGATCAGCCTCCGAGCTGGTTCTAGAACCTATAAAAAGGAAACTGATATCCAAACCATGTAGGAAACACTCGATAACAAGGAGGCTACCCAACACTGAACAAAGAACTGGAAAAGTTAGAAAGCGATCCCCCTGGGTAACTCCCCCTGTCATCAAGTGAATCCCATGTGGCTTTAATATGAAGTTCCTTATCTGCAAATACTGGAACCGGCAGTATTTGAAGCGACCTCCGATAAGGTCTTTGCAGGAAGCAAGTCAGAAGTCGGGAGAGCCTCGGAGGGCAGCCAGGCATCGTTCGAATGGAGAGTGCTGGGTGCCAGCGCTACTGCCTCAATCCTCAAAAAACTCCCCCCAAAGGTAGCCACGATCCCACTGCTGACACCACATTCTGAACCATCAACAAAACTCTGACCTCGAGAAGGTCTCTACTGGCAGCCTCTCCCAACCTGGGCCCTTCCAGCTGTGTCGAGCTAAAACTCCCAGAATCCCCCAGCCAGCTCTATGTTAAAGTTGGCGGCGCTGGAACCTGAGCAAACCACAAAGGCCCTCTGCCTCCTTCTGTCCCAGCCTAAACTCCCACCGCCGGAGCAGGTGACGCATCCCCCCCACCAGAGACACCCCACCCCGCCCCTTCACCTCTGCGTATCCGCGCTTCAGTGCCTTATCCTCCAGCACGCGCAGGGTGTTGACGTACTCGGGGGGCAGCAGGTGGTTGAGGGCACACAGTCCTTGGCCCAGCTTGACGTAGAGGCCCCCGTTCTGGATGGCGCCGAGCACGATGCTGTCGGCCGACCGCTGGTGACAGCCTGACAGGACCGCCGTGTACTCCGGGCTGTTCTGACGACAGGGAAAGGAGCGCAAGGAGCAGGCCGTCAGTGCCCGCCCGGCGGGGGCCGATGCTCCGGGGATGGGGAAGCTCTAGCCCGCGTGGGACGGATTCAGCCTGCTGGGCCTCTCCCGAGGCTCTTCCCGCTCCAAGAAGGGAGAGGGGAGATGGCTCTGTTTGGAGTGGCCCCCGCGAAGCACCTTCCAGCAGTGGTTCCCAAGCCTTGACGGAGCTGCGGCCACAAGGCACTACTGGCGCTTGGAGGCTTCGCTCTGAGGCTTCCGTACGGGCACACGGCCCCCCGATCCCCTTCCCTGGCACAAGCGTGGCCCTCGCGCCCAATCAAGTCCCCCACCCCTGCTCCAGTCGGCCCAGCCTACCCCACGGGAAGCAAAAGGCACCTCGACGAGCCTCCCTCCGTTCCCCTCGCTGCAGCTCCTGGCAGACACCTCCGGCCCCACAGAGAAGCGTTCTAGCCCAGCCTATGACTGGACGTGGGCACCGGGCAAACTAGCAATGCTCTCCTGCATTCCTCGGGATCCTAACCTCGCGAGCTGCTTGTAGATTGGCCTCACCGCCCCCCTACCCACCTGCCCTCACCACCAGGACCGGTGCAAGGTAGTTTGGTGCCCTAGGCAAGATCAGATAATTAGAGCCACCCTTTCCATTGAGGTGCAGGTCCTCAAAATGTTTTTTTCAGGTGTTTCTGGTGACCTCTTTAAGCCCTGACGCCAAGGCGCAGCCTAGTTGCGCTAATGGTCGCACGGCCCTGATCACCACGCAGGCGAGAGAGGGAGCCGTGGGGCCGCTGAATCAGCCCCCCCGCCCCAACCTGCCTCGTTCAAAGGCAACACTCGCACCGCCAAGGAATCCCCTCACTGGCTTGGTGGGGCAAGCCAATGCGTCGGACAGAAGCGGCAGGTGCCGTACCTCATCCAGGCCCCTCAGCGAGACGTGGTGTGTCCACCAGTAATCCAGGGAGATCTGTATCCCCAGCCGCAGCGACCTGGAGAAAAGAGGGCAAGGCAGGGGCTGCTGAGGAAGGGGAAAGGCGGCACGTTGCCCTCCCCTCCCCCCGCCACGCAACACGCACGCACACACCCCTCCCCGCTGAGCGGGGCTCGCTTCCCTCCTGGGGTGTCTGCCCAGGTTTGGACCAGGCCCCTCTCTTTCCGGGCAGGACCTCGGGAGTCTTGTGCACCAGTGGCCTCCCAATGCCAGGGCTTGGCCCTGGATCCCTTGCGGAGGAGCACCCCTGCACATAAGCAGAGCGCACTTCCCTTACTACTGAGCGGCCTCCCCATCTCTGGGGTCAGGGGCAGGACCACCGTTCGGCGGCAGAGCGCATGCTTGGCGGGCGGAAGATCCCAGGATCAGGCCCCACCCGCTCCAGCATCTCCAGCGGCAGCGGGGGGCGGGACCCCTCCCTGCCGAAGACCAGCAGCTGCAGCCAGATGTCGTTGGAACTCAACTCCCCATCAGCCCCAGCCAGCAGGGCCCTCCCAGGGAGGATGGGAGTTGTAGGACAAAACCTCTGGAAGGCCCCCACGCCAGGAAAGGTTGAAGCAGGCAGCCTCCAGCGAAAGGGCTCCAGGCCTGACTCTGCATCGGGCCGCTCCCAACGCACCCGCCCAGGCACCCTTCCCCGGGAAGGAGGCAGGAAATGCGGCACTCGTTTAAACGCCTCCTGAAAACACGCTTCCTTCCTTGCGCAGGCTCGCGCTGGCCTGGAGTCAGTCCGAATCCATCACGCCGCTGCTCCGCTTTCCTGGCTTTCTATTGCTTTTGTTGTTGTTGCTGCAGTGGGTGTTGTTTTTAATAGTGCACTTTAAGCTGTGGTTTTAATACTGCTACCTGTCAACCACTAAGTGATTTTATTATACTAAGCGGTATAGAAGCACTAGTAGAATAAAATAAATAAATAAATGAACCTGATGCCCCACAGACTTGCTGGACTGCAACTCCCACCATGCTGGCCGGGTGTGTGTGTGTGTGTGTGTGTGACGGGAGCCCAGCTTATCTTGAGGGCGCCGGGTCACGAGGGGCTACTCTGACCACCCCAGCCTCCTCCACTTCGGGGACACACACACACACACACACACACACACCCCCGGCCGCAGGCGCACTCCACGCCGAGGGGCGCGCAAGCAAGCCGTCACAAGGAAGGGGCGGCGGGGGAGGGGGGTGCAGGGGGGAGGGGGCGCGCAGCCACCTCAGAAAGCGCCCGGCGCCGTCGACCAGCAGCCTCATCCTGCGCCGGTCCTGCTTCTCCGCCAGGCCGTAGGAGACTCCAGCCGCGAGGGGGGCCCCCCAGCATCGCTCCCAGGAACACCTTCTTCAGCAGACCCCGCCGTCCACGAGCGCTGGAGGGGGAGGGGGAGGAGACGTGAACCGGGAGGCGCCGGCGCGACGCCCCCCTCGCTCGCGGCGCGACACCCCCCTCGCCGCCGGCCCCCCCCGCTCGCGGCGCGACACCCCCCCCTCGCCTCGCGCCACCCCCGCTATCGCGCGACACCCACCCCTCCTCGCCCGACACCCCCTCGCGGCTCGACACCCCCCTCGCTCGCCGCTGCGACACCCCCCTCGCTCGCGCGCGACACCCCCTCGCGCGCGACACCCCCCTCGCTCGCCGGCGCGACACCCCCCTCGCTCGCCGGCGCTTCCTGGTCCTCGCCAGACAATAGCCGCAAAAGAAGGCGCGCCAGCCCCCGAGGGGCACAGCACAGAATGGCGGGCAGGCAGGGCTAGTCTGCACCGGGCGGTGGAGAGCGAGCGCGGCGTGGCAGGGAGGCACGCCGGACTGGGACGGGGGAGGCCCAGGTTCACGTCCCCACTCGCCGGGTGACTCTGGGCCAGTCGCAGACTCTCAGCCTAAGCTACCTCACAGGGTTGTTGTGAGGGGGGGGGAATGGAGAGGACGACGGCCACGTACGCCACCTTGGGCTCCTTGAAGGAAAAGGCGGGATATAGATGCAACGAACGAATAAATACGTTTAAAAAACAAATAAAGCACAGGGCCAAAAGCCCAGAGCCCGACCCAGAGTGGAACAACGCAGCAAGCAGCGTGGAGGGGGGCCTCGCTGAAAATCAAGCACATTTAGCCAGTGTGGCGTCAGGGTGAGAGTGCTGGACTGGGACTCGGGAGATCCGGGTTCGAGTCCCCGCTCAGCCATGAAACTCACTGGGTGACGTTGGGCCAGTCACGGACTCTCAGCCTGACCTACCTCACAGGGTTGTTGTGAGGATAAAGTGGAGAGGAGGAGGAAGAGGATTATGTAAGCCGCCTTGGGTTCCTTTCAGGAAAAAAAGGCGGGGTATAAATATAATAAATAAATAAATAAATAAATAAATGATCTGTGGGCCTCTTGTATGTGAACATGGAAGGGCGGCCTGATTAGATGCGTCTGTGGGAAGGGAGGCCAGTGAAAGGCCTCCGAGGCGCCTTATTCCTCAGCCCATGCAGCGGCCCACAGGTGTGTTGGACTACAGCTCCCAGCATCCCCCAGCCAGCTACAAGAACTGGTGTGAGGAAGCTACACCAACCACATCAGTTGCAAAACGGGCAGGGATCCTGTCCTCCAACCTCACCCCAGCTAGTCAAATCACCTGCAGCCCAGACGCCACAGGTAGGGGCTCAGTTGAGGCCAACGGGACTACTCGGGAGTAGATTTGCACAGCTGCAACTTTATAATAAAAGACCAGATCAAATCCCAGATACCTGGATGTCTGCAGAGCGGAGCGCTGCCTGCAGTGTGCGGGAGAGCGCGGCCACGGCTGCCTCTTGTACTGCAGCAGAAGCCAGTGGAAGCGGCAGATCCGGACCTGGGGGGAAGAGACGGCAGGAGGCAGTGAGGGGCCGGCGACCGGAGGAACTCAGGGATGCGGGAGCGGGCTAGCGGAGCAGGGAGATGCGTGGCGACGGGGAGCCAAACTTGCGGAACTCACCGCCACAAGGCGTGGGGCTGCCCGCCACCTCTGATGATTTCAAGAATGGAGAAACGGGGCCCACGGGGGTCCCTCTCGCTCGCCACCCGCATGGCCTAGGTTTGTTCGAATATCACCCTTAAAAGCGGCCTGGAAATCATTCTAGAGAGGTTAGGTATCTTGACACAGGGCACGAGCGTGCAGGAGACCAGCGGCAGCCAAAGCCCACACTTTGGGCCCTTTCTGCCCCCCCATCTTCACGCACTCTAGACCAGGGATGCACAAGTGCTGCCGGCCCGCCTTGGGTGCCTTGACTCGCCCGCCCCGCCCCAGCGACCCCCCATTCAGAGGGGTCTTTCTCCACTGCCGTTACCCGTGAGGAAAGCGCGGATCTGCGGCAGGGCCGCACGCTTGAGCGCGCACAGGCGTGCTTACGTGTGGCCCCCGGAGCCGGCGTCACACGCAGCCCTCGGGGGGCCAAAGAGGTTGCGCACTCCTGCCCCAGACCAGTGTCCTACGCAGATGCCTTTCTCCTCCTTGAAGCAGCTCGGGAGAGAAGGGCATTCAGAGCAGAGGCGCCATGGCGGCGGAAGGGTTAAGCGCCCCGGGTGGCCCCCCCAGCCAGCGGGTGAGCCGAGCGTGTGGTGGTGGGGACAGGGGGTCCTCCCCACGGCCCAGAGGAGACAGCGGTCGGTCGCAGGGAGGGCGCGGGGGTCTCTTGCCCAGCTTTGCGTCTGACTCCAGGGCCCAGCGGGGGCTGCGCTCCGGCCCAGCCACGGGGGGGGGGGAGGCGCAGGCTCTTCTGAGTAGGAGCCCGGACCTCCCAAGTACAGCTGGCGGGAGGGGGCCGAGGGGCCGGGGCTCGGCCTTGATCTCCTGTTCCCGGCGGCACGGAGGAGACTGCCAAGGACGCCGGGCGGTTTATCACAGAGGACATCTGCAGGGCGGCTCGAGGGCCGGGCTGGCCCGGCCTGGCCTGCAAAGAACCGCTTCTCTTCCCGTCGTTCGTACTATTTATTACCCGTGAGGTGCCAAAAAGCAAGCAGAGAGGCTGGGCACGGTACAAGACACAGGCGGGAGGGAGAGCACAGATCGCCTTCCCGGCCTGCAGTCGCTCTCTCTGGCTTTCAAAAGCTGTTCAAAGGTTGGTCTCAATCATGCCGGCAACGGCCTTGAAAGGGAAGCCGCACGTGAGCGCACGGAAGCCAGAACGTCTCTGGGGCTGCCACACACAAGAGGGCGAAGGCTCCGGTCTAACAGGTTTTAGGGTAGTAGGTTTTGGAGGAACCGCAGGAGAGACCTCTAGACGGCAAGGGCACTTTGGCCAAGGAAGCAACTGCCTGGGGTGATCGGGGGTGGCCTCTGCCTGGCTGGAGGCCCCCCAGGCAAAGGCTGGGCAGTCACCTGTTGGGGATGCTCCTGCTCTGGACTTACTGCATCGAGCAGGGGGTTGGCCTAGATGGCCTCCAAGGACAGCAGCTTACTGGAAAAACAGGGCTTAGGCAGCTCGGGGCCACAATGCCTGGCGGAGTGCCTCTCCCAGTATGAGCCGCCTCTCCGCACACCACATCCAAGTTCCTCCTCTGAATGCTCTTCCGAGGGAGGCTCGGAAGATGGTAATGAGGGAGGGGGGCCTTCTCAGTGGTGGCCCGTCCACTGTGGAACGCTCTCCCCAGTGAAGTCCGCCTGGCGCCAACATGGTCAGCCTTTTGGCGCCCGGTTAAGACTTTCCTCTACTCCCAAGGCATTTGACAGCGTATGATAAAGGCTTTTTAACTGGTCCGGGTTTTTTTTTTATTGGCCATCGTTTAAACTGGTTTTTATATTTTCGTATGTTAATGGTGGCATATTATGATTTATCGTCCACCCAGAGAGCATTGGCTATTGGGTGTCGCAGAAACGAAAGGACTTAAATGAAGTGAGAAATGCTGTCTGCCCTGATCTTAGAGCAGGCTTGGCCGGGCTGGTGCCCTCCAGCGGTGTTGGGACTACAACTCCCAAGCATCCCCCAGCCAGCCACGCAGCTTGTCCTTGCGGACGGAAAAAACCCAGTTGTCCCCGGAGAGGGGACCTGACATGACATCTCCCCAAGTCTGGAGTATCTCAAGGTTGGACAAAACCACGGCCAGCAGTCTGTCACTTGTCATGGGCAGATTCCAGCTGGGCTTCTGGAAAACCCGCAAAATATTTCTGTTGTTCGGCCTGGGAACTGGTCAAAGTTCTGCCCAAGTTGATCAATAAGCTGCCTTGTTCTGAACAGGCTAAAACGCTGACGAACATCGCAGTAGTACTATGTTGATCTTCTGATGATGTTATCTGTGGGACTCAAATAACACAAACAGACAGCCTGTTGTTTGCGGGTGGGGCGGAGGAAATGTTAACCTAGGAGATGTGGGCAGGTTATTTACAATATGGCCATGGGTGGGGGGGGGAGGAAACACCGCCACCACACTGTTTTCATGTGCTGCGCATGAGCAGGCAATCACGTTCCAAACAGGGATCTCCAGCCTTGGGTGCCCAGATGTTGCTGGATTACAGCTCCCAGAATCCCTTGCCATTCATTAATTTTATTTATTTTTATTCTATTACATTTGCTAATCGCCCATCTGGCCGGTCACCCGTCAACCATGCTAACTGGGTATGCTGGGAGCTGTAGGCCAGCAACATCTGGGCACCCAAGGTTGGAGAGCCCTGCGTGACTAGGCCATGAAGCTCACTGGGTGAGGATAAGATGGGGAGGAGGAGGAGGATCATGGAAGCTGCCTTGCAAGAGGGGAAAAGGCAGGGTATAATGATGATGATTTCATAGATTTCATAGAGTTGGAAGGAGCCTACAAGGCTATCGAGTCCAACCCCCTGCTCAATGCAGGAAACCAGAGGAAGGGTCTCTCCCATCCAAGTAACAACCAGGCCTGACCCTGCTTAGCTTTCCACACTCAGACAAGCTGAGCCAGCATAAGCCATGATGATGATGATGATATAATAATAATAATAATAATTAATAATAATAAATCACACACCACACCCCCAGATCAACCTTCTGGGCAATGCAGTCCTGACAGTTTTTTTTTTGGGGGGGGTTGTTTGTGTGTCCCCCACCCCACCTCGGCGGGGCCCGTGCAGGGGAAGAGCCGTGCGGGACGGGCCGCTGCAGCGCGCGAGGCGGCAGGAGGCAAGCGCCGCTCCCCACGGCGCCGGGACACGGGGCGGCCCCCCACCCACCCACCCCCGGGCGGCATCATCGGGGCCGCAAGCGGGCCGGGCCCCCCCCCCCGCCTCCTCTTCACTATCGGGGCTGCGTTCCCCCCCCCCTACTTTGAGAGCCGTCCCTTTGGCATCTTTCTCAGCCCTTCCGACGGCGGCTCCTCCTGCCCGAAGAACGCCAAGTTTTTATGGGGCGGGTTAGAAACACGACGGAGAGACGAACCCCCTGCTCAGTGCAGAACTAGAGGAAGGGGTCTCCCATCCAGTAATAGCCAGGGCCTGACCCTGCGTATCTTCCACGCTCAGACAAAGCCTAGCCAGCCCACGGGAGACCACCTGCGACGGGGGGAAAGGGGAGGTGGGACCCCGCCCCTCCGGCGCAAGGTATTGGGGGGGGGGGCATGAGGTGCTCAGAAGAAGCTCCCATGTGGGGAGCTGCTGGAGCGAGCCTTCTCCCAAAGCTGGCGCCCCGCGGATGCGTGGGACAGCAGCGCCCATCATCCCCAGCCAAGCATGGCCTAGCCATGCTGGCTGGGGATGATGGGCGCTGCTGTCCCACGCATTCGCGGGGCGCCAGCTTTGGGGGGGGGGAGTGGAGGAACAAGCCGGCTGGCCCTCCTTCTCTGCAAGAGAGACCCTGGAGGAGGGGGAAGGGGCGCTCCCGTAACGCTCCTAAGAGGCGCGCCGCTGCCGTGCGCGATGCCCTTGCCAGGAGGGCAACCGGGGAGGGGCAGGGGCAGGGGCAGGGGGCAGCTCTCCCCTCACCGTCCGCCGCAGCTCCATCGCTTCGCCGGGCTCCCCGCGGGCCTCCTCCGGCCAGCTCAGCCAGCCCCCGGGCCGCCCGGCCGCCCAACCGTGCCTGGATGGCTCCGCTCCCTGGGAGGGGCCGCGCCTCTGCGTCCCGCGGGGGGAGGGGCCTCGCCCGGGAAAGCTCCGCCCCCGGGCGCGACGTCACCGCCAAGACCCGCGGAGCGCCGGGAGGGGAGGCCGAGTAATGCGCGGCGGGGGGCGGCGGGGGGGGGGCGTCTTCCTCCCAGGACCCTTGCCCCGCGGGGGAGTTGCTGCAGCCCCCGGCTCGGTTTGGTGGCAGCTTTTCTGCACCTGTTCCTTGCATTTCTGCAAAAACAACAACAACAACAACAAAACCCCCAACAAACCATTATTTAAGACATGCTTATGTTTATACATATTTTTAGGTATTCCAAAATACGTTTCATTCAGTTGCGCTTTTGCCAAGGGAGGAAAGTAAAATTCAGACCCGGGAAATCAGAAACGGATCCTCCCGGTTACATATGATTTTCACGAGGAAAAAAAACCCAAACCGCCATCCAGTCGCAGAGCGCATCTGCTTCCATGGTCTGAAGCATAAAAAAAAAACGGATCCGGCACTCCTAGGCACCAGCACGGCGCAAAAACGGGAATCCGAGGCACGGATCCTCAAGATTTTTACAGGGGACCCCCCCCCCCGCGCCTCCACCACCCAGTCACAGAGCAATTCTACCTCCATGGACTGAACCACAAAAATCAGGGATCCGGGACTCGTTGGCACAGCCACGGTGCAAAAATGTGGATCCGAGGCACGGAGCCTCATCAATCCGAGGCACGGATCCTCATTATTTTTACAGGGAAAATCCCCCAACCACCATCCAGTCACAGAGCACATCTGTCTGCATGGACTGAACCAGGAAAATCACGGATCCGCCACTTGGCACTGCCGCGATGCAAAAACATGGATCTGAGGAATTGATCCTCGTAATTTTTACAGTGGATATACCACACAACTAACTATCAAATCACAAATCCTATCTGTGGCCAGGGGCTGCAGTAGAAAAAGCATGTATCTTAGTGATTCATTGTGTCACCACGATGCAAAACATGGATCTGAAGCATGGATTCTCATGAATCCCCTGGATTTTGATGGGGGTACCTCCATATACAGATTTGGTTAAATCTGTCCCATCTGCATGTTGTGGATTGTCAGGCACCTTTCGTTTCATCGTCTGCTCATTGATGGATTATTTTCAATTTCCTGAACTTGCATTCGTGCACACTTGCACAAATTTGCACTTCCAAAAATGCACAGATCTGCAGAAAATGTGCATTTTCATGCTTTAGACTATGGGGTGGTGGTGATAATGCACACTTTCGGTTGGTGGGTTTTAAAATATATATATTTTTCTATGGCTAAATTTGCCTAGAATTCCGGAAAGCAAAAAATAAATAAAAATGGTCCACAAGTCCATGCAATCTGTGCAACTCAGGAAAAGCTGGACCACTGCGGAATCCACAGGTCAGATTCATAGAAATTTTAACTCATTTAAATCCACTGTGCATTTCTCTTAACATCCCTGGCATACAGAGCGGGAGCATCTAAACAACCCGGGGATGTTCTGTCCCCTTGGCACTTGGTTATGACATGCAAACCAGGAACTCTGCTTTGTCTTTTCCCCAACAAGTCAGAGAAATAAGCCATAGTTTGTTTTGGGGTTATTTCTCTGGCTTGGTTCTCTGGCTTGTTCAGGAACAGCCAGACTTCCTTGCTTGCACATCACAACAAGCAACCCAAGGATGAAATATCCCTGAGTTGTTTAGCTGCTCTTACTCACAGGAGAGATCCCTGTAAAAATCATGAGGATCCATGACTTTGCGATGTGGCGGTGCCCATGAGTGCCAGTTCCATGATTTTAATGGTTCAGTCCATGGAGGAAGATGTGCTCTGTGATTGGATGGTGGTTTGTGACTGTGGGGGGATTTTTCCTGTAATAATTATGAGGACCCATGCCTTGGATCCTTATTTTTGTGCTGTGTCGGCACCAAGGAATGGCAGACCTGTGATTTTCTTGGTTCATTCTGTGGAGGCAGAGGTGGGCTGTGATTTGATTGCAGTTTGCAGGATGTCTCCATTAAAAACCCTATGAAATCAGGAGGACCCATGTTTTTGCACCGTGGCAGCACCTACGAGTACCAGATCCATTATTTTCATGGTTTAGTCTGTAGAGGTCAATGTGCTCTGTGTTTTTATTGTGGTTTGGTGAGTGTCCCCTTTAAAAATATGAAATCAGGAAGATCCGTTCTTGATTTTGTGGATCCGACTTTTACCCAGACCCCTTGCCAACTCTAAGTCCTTTTTTAGGTGTGGTGACCAGAACTGTACACAGTATTCCCTGTACAGTGGTTGCGCCATAGATTTGTATAAGGGGAGTATGATCTTGGCAGCTTTATTTTCAATTCCTTTCCTAATTATGCCTAACATGGAATTTGCCTTTTTCACAGCAGCCATACACAGGGTCAACATTTTCATCAAGCTGCCCACCACAACCCAAGATCTCTATCTTGGGCAGTCACCACTAGCTCAGATCCCATCAGATTATACTTGAAGCTGGGACTTTTTGCCCCAGCATGTGTCACTTTACACTTGTTTACATTGTACTGCATCTGCCAATTCAAAGCCCATTCTCCCAGTTTGGAGAGATCCTTTCGGAGCTCCTCACAATCCCTTTTCCTTTTAACCACCCTAAATAATTTGGTGTCGTCAGCAAACTTGGCCACTTCATTGCACACTCCTAATTCCAGATCATTTATGAATTGAAAAGCACTGGTCCCAATACAGATCCCTGTGGGAACCCGCTGTTTCCATCCATTGGGAGAATTTACCATTTCTTCCTACCCTCTGCTTCCTGTTCTTTAACCAGTTACTGATCCATAAGAGGACCTCCCCTCTTATTCCATGACTGCAAGGTTTGCTCTGGATCGTTGGCGAGAGACTTTGTCACAAGCCTTTTGGAAGTTCACTAAATTATTTTGGGGCCTGGTACAGTCACCTAGTGATTGTGTGGAAAAGTCTTGACCCTTTTAAGGTTTCCAGTTTGTTTGACACTGTGCCCTCTTTGATATACAGAGGGACACGATCTCCGGTGCATCCTTCCCTGTTCTTCTGATATTGTATCCAGAGTTGAATGTATCCCACGGTTTTCTCCAGTCCAGTGTGGTGTAACGGTTGGAGTGTTGGACTGGGACCTGGGAGACCCAGGTTCTAGTCCCTGCTTGGCCATGAAGCTCACTTGGTGACTTCGGGCTGGTCACTGACTTTGGGTTGGTCTAACCTACCGCACAGGGTTGTTGTGATGATAAAATGGAGGGTGACCATGGAAGCCACCTCAGGTTCCTTGCAAGAGGAAAAAAAGGTGGAATATAATGTAATAATAAATAAAAATTCCACCAGGCTTCAACATGCCCACTATATCTAGGTTCTCCTTTAAAACCAGGCACTCCAACTCTCCCATCTTGGCTCGGAGGCTTCTAGCATTAGCATAGAAACACCTATACAAGGTGTCCCTCCCCAGATGTCTCTGGCGTGTGCATCTTCTGCTATGGCCCGTAGGCCTCTTTGACTGGCTATCATGTTACACCATATGCTCACGGCTTATTCCTCCTCTGTCCCCATTTGGGCAATCGGAAACTATTTTCATCTTCATCCACTAAGCATGATTCAACTTCAACTGGATGCTTCCCAGCTCCTGTCGGCTTTTCCCCAGGGCTCAGTTCAAAAGAGACTCTGCCACCTTTTTTACGTTAAGTGCCAGCAGTCTGCTTCCATTCTGGTTCAAGTGGAGCCCGTCCCCCTTGTGCAGGCCCTGCTTGTCCCAAAATGTTCCCCAGTGCCTAACCAATCTGAACCCCTCCTCCCTGCACCACTGCCTCATCCCTCGCATTGAAGCTCCTCAGCTTCACCTCTCTAGCTGGCCCTGTGCATGTAACCAACAGGGAGCATCTCAGAGAAAGCCACCTTGGCGGTCCAGGATTTGTAGCAACCTAACTTTGGCTTCCCTGGATTCCTTTTTAAAATTAGTGTCACACTGGCCACTTTCCGGTCGGCAGGCACAGAAGCTGATCCTAGGGACGAGCGACATGCGTTTATTAGAAGTTCAACAATTTTCACATTTCTTAAGGCCTCTTCGGTGGATACCATCCAGACCTGGAGATCTTGCCGAGTTTTAATTTGTCGATGAGGCCTAGATTGTGCTGTGAGTGGCTCTTCCTTAGCGAGAGACGGACACACAGCCAGTCCAATGGTCTCCATCCTTCTGGGCTCAATGGGGCTTCAACGCATGTTCAGGCATGGATCATCCCCCACCCCGAGTCCCTGGACCTTCTTGCCGCTAAGCCGAAGAACATCTCGCTGAAGGACCCCCACATTCTTCCCCCTAGGCCTCCCTTGCCCCCTTCCTTCTGTTGTTTCCCCTGTGCCTATTCTACACTGTAAGTCCCTTGGAGCAGGGACCGGCCGAACCTGTTCTTTGCATGGAGCCAGGTACATAGATAACACTGTATGAACGGAGCGTGACTCATCCACATAACAGCCGTCCAGGGTGCAGCAGAGCCATTGCTGCTCACAGGTTCGAGAGCAGGATCCAAGCGGCCAGTCACCTCGCATTGCAACTCTACCCGTGTCTCCTTGGAAGTAAGGCTCCCTGTACTTATTTCTAAAGTATTATTTATTGCTTCGTTTGATACCCCACCTTTCCACAGGTTCCCAGGGCGGCTTACAGAGCACATGCTTAGCTTGGACCGCGGTGCCTTCCCTCCTCTGAAAAGCTCCTTCATGGCCCTTCCTCAGAGAAAGACATAGACACACACGCCCCTCCTGCAAGGGAGACTGGCAGAGACGGGCTCCTGAGGCAGGCGGTTTAACGGAGGAAGGAAGCGGGCCTGAGAGGGCTCTTCCTCTGCCTGCCCCCCACGACGAGCGGCAGGATCCCGGCGCGCTTCGCCTCCAGGGCCACGGACAGCCTGGGAGGACTCTCTCCTGCCGAGGGCCATCCTGGCCCCGCTCAGGGTATCCTCCCGATGGCGGCTGTCACCGTCTGGCTGGCAATACGTACACGATGGCCGCCAAGGAGAGGCCGAGGAAGACGCCAAAGGCACGGGTGAAGCCCAGCCAGTCCACCAGGCTGCCTGCCAGGGTGCTGAACATCAGCTTGCCCAGCACTTCCAGGGTGGCCAGAAAGCTGTAGTGAGTGGCCTGCAGGAAAGGGAGGCCATGTGAGCGGAGCGGGAGCAGGGACCCTGGGGCTGCCCTCCCTGCTGCCTGCAAGGAGCCCATCCGCAAAAGGGGCAGGGCCCTCAGCAAGCCCCGGAACAAAGCTGCAAGGGTCTGGGGGGGCAGGGGGGGGCCACTTGTGGTCCTCCAGTTGTTCTGCCCTACAACTTCCATCGGCCCTAGCCAGCACAGCCAACAGTGAGGGATGATGGGCGTTGCAGGCAAAACATCTGGAGGGCCGCCACTTGCCTACCCCGGGCCTTGAGGTATGGGCCGTACCTGTACACTCTCCTTGGCCTTTTGTGTGCAGTACATCATCATGGTGAAAGTCAGAGTGGTTATCAACCCTGCGATGAAGTGCTGGACACAGATGCTCAGCACAGCTGCTGCTGCAGAGAGAGAGAGAGAGACAGACATCAGCCAGCCTAGAAGCAGTGAAAGGGGTGGTGGGAAGCATCCAGTTGGTTTGTAGCAGCCTGAGAGTTGTGGCTTCAAGGCTTCGGGAAGAATGGCAATGCCAAGCAGATATCTGGTGTCCCACATTAATTCTTGGGGGACTCCATTTTTGTTGCTTAGCAAAAAGCAAGCTTCTGGCCCTCATGGTCGTAAATGTGCATGTGCAAATTTGCAGGCAGGGCCTGCAAGACTCCTGTAGCAGGCAGTAGAAGCTTCTGAGCATTGAATGGCTCCCACCCACACACTGGCCATCTCCACGCACGTTCGTTATTCTCGTAACGTACCCCCCTGTCCACAACCGCCACGATCACTGGAGGAGGACGTGGCCCCCGTACCTCTAATAGCTTTGCAGAGGAAGGGTGAGAGAAGCGGCCTTTAACCATGTTCTCTCTGCCACACAACCAAGAAAGGAACAGAAGCCCCCTCCTCCTTTGCACTTGGTCATTCTAGCATGAGCCCCCCTCCCTATTGCAAACATTCAGATTCCGGGCACAAAAGAAACCCACGTGTGATTCCACCTGCATCATACTGAGTAGTAGAAGGTGGGATACCTACATCCAGGCTGTCTCCATAATCTTGGCTGCAACCCAAACCGGGACCCCCCAGACAGGGGAAAGGGCTGCTGTGGCAGGCCGGGCTACACTCACCTTCAGAGACAGGCTCTTTGTCTCTATAGACGACCATCAGGAGTGTCTGGAAGAGCAGGCTGCAGATGCGGAGTGTCAACAAGGCCTTCAGCGCAGGCAAGGGGTGTCTGGGGAGAAATAGCCACACAGGAAGGTCAGCAAGGACGGCAGCAAAGTCTGCTCTAGGGAAAGGAAGGAAGGAAGCGGGAGGATGTCTTAGCCAGGCTGATCTGTCACATGGGATTTTAGGAGAACCAGGATGGGTTGAAACTCCAGATTAGGACAGGAAGTGGCAAATGGCACTGGAACATAAAATCATCTGGGGCAAAGGAAGTCAGAGGGGAACAGGCTGTAGGCGGGCATGTTAAGAAGGTTCCTGCAAATCCTTCAAGAATCAGTCATTAGTTTTGTTCTTCTTATTTTATAAAATGCTTCTGACCCTTGTGGCAGTGAAAATGCAGATTCCAGACGGCAAATCAGGAACCCCCAATAATAGTTCCCCCCCAACCCCACACACGTGTGGCAAGATCTGAAGATGGTCTCATAATTCTGAACGGCTGGCTGGGGCAAAGCAGCAAAGAGATGCAGATCAGGTGGAAAAAGCAAGACGTGGATCTCCCATTTAACAGGCGATGGGCTAGAGCAGCCCCAGATGCCTTTGCTGGCCATTTACCTCTTGTTTGATATCAGATGCCCCCCCAGTGAGGAGCCTACAATGGAGAAGATCATAGCCACAATCCCGTTCCAGAAGCCAAGCTTCTGCGCAGCGAAGTCATGCTCCAGAAGGAAGAGGGGGAACATGGAAACAGACCCTTGCTCGCCTGCAAGGAGAATCAAGATTCAGTTCCTGCGGTTTGTACTTGAGTGGGGGGGGGGGGTCTTGAACAGCTGCAAAGCCTGTAGAGCAGCCTTCCCCAACCTGGTGCACTCCAGATGATGACTATATCTCCCAGCATTCCTGACCATTGGCTATGCTGGCTGGGGCTGATGAAGCCCAAGACGTCTGGAGGGCACCGGGTTGGGGAAGGCTGCTGTAGAGTCCTTAATGTCAGGAAAAATACCACGGTTGTAATGGTAGTACGTGCAAGTCACAAGGCTTAGGCCAGCTCAGTGCATCATGTAGAAAGCAGGGGGCCTGAGGAGACAGACAAAAAAATTGTTCAGAAAGTTGGAAGGTGCATTCCTAAAAAATGACATGGAAAGACTGTATCATGAGCCTTTCCTGAACCACACAGATTAGCCCCCAGACCAAGTTAACACCGGGGGGTGGGGGTGGGGGGGAGAGGCTTGCCTGCCCTACTGTCCAGATACCTGTTCCAAGAACAGATTCCAGGGGTCCACTCTGTGCATGTCAATAACTTGGCTCACCAACAAATTCTGCAGCTGCTGCCTCGAGAACGACTCACCCAGCTTATAGATGAGGACAAAGCCCGCAGTCCAAGGCGTATCCGGCACACAGAGCAGCTCTCGGAGGATGCGCCAGGGGTTTACAGGACCTGTCTCTGACACAGCTGTCCTGAGAAGGGTAACTCCGTCTCAACCTCAGGTCAGAATTCCAGGTAACGGCAATAGCCAGGCAGTAGATGACAGCCAGGTACACAAAGAGGCTTCCCCAGCCCAGGTGGTGGAGGAAGGTGAGCAGGCCCCCTCCTGCCAGTACAGAGCCCAGCTTGTAGGCCACCACCTGGAGGGTGTTGCCATACCCAACCTCCTCCCGCCCCAGCAGCTGGATGGCTACCCCGTCGGCCGCAATGTCCTGGATGGAGACAAAGAAGTTCATGAGCAGAAGGACGGCGGCCACAGGGAAGAAGTTTGCCTCGGGGGTCATGAGGGAGCAAGTCAGGCAGGCCAGAACCAAGCCCCCCATGGTGAGCAACAGCCAGGTCTTCTTGGTGAAATATTGGTCCACTAAAGGTGCCCACATCACCTTGAGGATCCAAGGGGCGTAAAGCACCTTAGCCAGGCTGATCTTGGTAAAGGAGAGGCCCACCGTTCGGAAGTAGATGGGCAGGAGTCCGGACTGGAGCCCGTACGGGATTCCTTGGACAAAGTACAGCACGCCCAGCACGACATATTTGAGGTTCATTCTTCAGCAACCAGCCTGCAAGAAAGGCAAATGAAGAGGGGGAGGCGTATCAGGATTGGGTAGATCTGCAGAGCCCCCCCCCCCCCCCGGGAACGAAGGCTTTGGGAGAAGTGTAGGCAGGAGAGAACCTAGGAAAAACGGGCTTGCCCACTGATGATGATGATGACAGAAGGAGTTCAGAGGCTGGGCTTGTTATACAAGACTATCGAAAGAACAAGGCAACAGGTCCGGCTCCCTCTGTGCAGCAGCATCTTTTGCTGCAGTTGTTTCCTGTTTGTGGGCTCCCCACTGGGGCCTACGCTGGGCCGGAGAGGCCCCCTTGGGCCTGATCCAGCTCCAGGGCTCTTCCGGTGCGCTTCGCCCAGGAAGCTGCCTTGTACCGGATCACACGGGCCCACCAGCTTTGGGGCTGTAACTCCCATCATCCCCAGCCACATGATAGGAGCGGCAGTCGCACACATCTGGAGGGCGCCTGGCTGGGCAAAGCTGGACCAGTCCAGCTGGACCCTCCTCAGATGGCCGCCTCCCCCCCCCCCCCCCGCAGGGCGCTCAGGCAGCGGAGGGCCTTCCGCAGCTCCTGCTACGGGGGCGGGGGGCTTCTTCCAGGGCCCGGGCCCTTCTGCAGGCAGGCAGGCAGGCCGGGCCAGGGGCCTCTCCCACTGGGGGGGGGTCATCCGCATCTTGGTAGGAGACCCTCAAGATGGGGGCGCAACCCCGCTGTCATGGCAACCCCACTCACGCGGCCCTTCCGCGCGTCGGCCGCCAGGGGGCGCTGCTGAGGCACCCGCGGGACCCACGCGGACCGCCCGGCTCCGGGTCTCTTCGGCGGAAGCGGAAGCGGAAGGCCGCAGCCGCCGCCGCGACCCTAGGAGTCGCGCACCGCGCACGGTCTATACTTCCGGTTAAGAGCGAGGGCCGCGGCAGCCACCGGAAGTGGTGTCAAGGGCGGGTCGGGATTGCACAGCCCTTCCCCGCGGCGCGTTGCAGAACGGCGATGTTGCTGGCCGGAGCGGCGAGGGGAGCAAGTGCGCAGCCTCCCACTCAGAAGGCCGAAACTTCCGGCTGTGAATTGAAAGTCTGCCATTGGCCACCACCAGCCTCTAGTCTATGGACATGAGAGGCGGCGCTCTAGACCCTACCCTCTCTATGGTGAGGACCTCTATGCTTTGCATTGCCATTAGAAAGGGCAGAAGAGTTCGACTGAGTGCCGGAAGTGTTGTTAAGGACAGCATTGCAATTATTTCTCCTTTGCTTTGGGGGGCATGGAGCTGGGAAAAAGGGCAAGAAGCCGCAAAATCGTCAGCCCTTGTTGTTTCCATTTGAAGCAGTCACATGAAAGGCGGGATAAGGAAGCCGCTCTGCCCCCCCCCACTCTATCTTACGTTTTTATGGACTAAGCCGAAGGGAAGCCGGAAGTGTCTCATAGTTGTCCGAAGCCCCTTGCTTGGAGCGGCCCTTCTAGGCAGCTGCAGGAGCTGCTCTGTGGCAGCTCGGGGGACCAAGCTCTGCCCGGGGGGGGGGGCAGCTTTCCGGCCCTCCTCCTCCTCCTGCCTGGCCCTCCCGTCCAGGTCGCGAGAGCGCGCGTGTCCCGTTAATAAATGTGTTCAAGACACCGCGAAACGCTCTGCATTGTTTTTGCTGCAACAGACTAACCGAACTACCCCTCTGGAAAGGGCACATAGTCAAGACTAGTAGTCAGGATGTCTGAAAAAGGGTAGAGCAGCCTTCCCCGGCCCACTGCAGCCCAGCATCCTCCAGATGGGTTGGACTACAACTCCCATCAGCCCCAGCCAGCAGTAGTCCCAACACATCCGGATGGTGCCGGGTTGGAGATGGCTGTGGCAGAGCTAGCCCTCTTAAGCCAGAAAGCACCGTTTCCGCATCACCCCTTCTTAGGGGCATCAGGACCCAGCCACCCCCTATGGTCAGGTGCTTTGGGTCTCGGGTCTGCCGCAGTGGTCAGCTGTACAGCTGGGGGTGGGCTGTGGACCTTTGCCCTCACCAGCTCGCTCAGAAGTCAGTCCCACCATGTGCTCCATAGGAATCGTTTCCTGCTAAACACAGTCAGGATTGTAGCCCCGGTTTGTCCCCTTTTCGCCAGGGGAAGGTTTTGCTGATGTGTCTTTCCCAGTTTAGAAAGCACATGTGCAAAGAGCAGCATAAAAGTTGCAAGCAAATAATCCCCCCCCCCCATCGCCAGTTGTCATTTGAAGTGAAATTGTGAAAGACCAACAACCGGGTCTTTGGCGCGAGTTCGGCACTTAACGGGTTAACCGGCACTGAGATGTCGCCCTTCAATCACAGGACTCACAAGTGATTTAAACCCGTAACCGTATTTAAACCAAAGAATAGACTTTATTTACAAGGTTAATGGAGCAGAACTAATAGACTTCCAGGAATGTTGCAGTGCTATAAACAAAACCAGGTCGTCGTGGACCTGAATCGCTAGAAAGCTTGAATACACCAGAGACTCCGGACTTACGGACTTTGCGTAGCGGTCTGCATTGCCGACTCCGAGCCTGCCGTGCTCGGGGAAGAGAGCTGCTTGGCCCCAGCTGATGCTAGGGTTGGAAGAGATCAGCGTGTCCCGCGTGACTTAGTCCCTCTGGCAGGGTTTTTTTCTATCCCGCACGCCCCTGCCCCACCTCCTGGCGATCAGGTGGGCTTATTCCTGCCCGGGGGAAGGTGGCGCCTTGGGTTTCCCCGGGGTCTTTTGGGATACTTGGCAGCTCTTTTGAGACTGCCCTTCACCTCTTGATGGTCCATGCTCCTGCTTGTGGATTGATGTAGATGGGCTGAGGTTATGCAGATGTGGGTGAGGTTATGCAGATGTGGTTATCAGGGATGTTGAAGAGTCCTTGGTCTCAAGTCACGAGTCTTTGGACCCGAGTCTCGAGTCCGAGTCCTTGCTCCAAAATGGTGACTCACGAGCCCCGAGTCCCAAGTCACTCCCAAAGCTGACTCCACGAGTCCCTATTAAAATCAATGGGGTTTTTTCCCAACAAAATAAGGCCCTGTGTGGCTTAAATAAATTCTAGGCTCAAGTGTGTCTTTTTATCTCAAAACTCTGCTACTGATTTTGACAAGAACAGACCAGGCAGACAAACCCAAAATAACCAGGCAGGGAACCCCAAAACAGGCAGGCAGAGACCTTTGTCTTGGACAATTCAAACTGTGGAACTGGTTAAGAAGAGACCAGGCAGGCAGAGGAGGCAGGGAACCCCAAACAGGCAGGCAGAGGCAGCCAAACCCAAAATGCCTGAAAGGTTACATTAGTAAAATGATTTAAAAAAATAAACTTGGATTGTTACTGCAACTAGGTCCAGACAGCACCTGCAGGTGGCATCAAGCAGGGATGTTGACGAGTCCTTGGTCTCGAGTCCCGAGTCGAGTCAGAGGGGGGACTCAGTCCGATTCACGAGTCGAGTCCTCGAGTCCGAGTCCCCATCCCTGGTGGTTATGCAGATACTCCTGTCCCATCCCAGATTATGCAGAAAGGGTTGCCCAGGTACAAGGGGAAAACTATGTCAGGGTTCATGTCACTGTGTGTGCGCTCAGGCTTTCTCCACAGAAATGTTTTCAGGGGACACCATTCTACAGAAAGTCCATCCAAACATCATGGAGACATTGCAGGGATGTTGGGTTGGTGGTAGCCATGAATGAGGCGGGGACTTTTCTTGCAACAGAACCAAGGAGTTGAGGCCCAGTCGAGTTGTTCCTGGTACAGGTATTTATTTCCTTAAAAGCCTCTTAAGAAAAGCAATGATACAGCCTCCCTGTCCTGCATTCTCTTGCTAGTGAATTGCCCTCTTATAGTCAGAAATGTGTGCCTAATGTTTAACACTAACTACTTTCCTGGCATTTAGCCTTAGCAGATAGGATCCTGTTGATGGCTACTATGGAGCAAGGGGGAACATTCTTCTGCAGCTTTAATGTCCCAGGTTCCTGGATTTGCATAAGAAACAAAATTTCCTAAGGAACAAATGGTTTCCACAGGGATTAACTAGTTCTTTTTGGGGGGTGGGGGGCAGTGGTCTCCTACTAACTTGCAAAAAGTGGCATGGGAATCAGGAACAAGCATGTTTCCCCAGTTAAATGTCTATATAATTAGACTTGCATGTCTGTGTGCACCTGATGGAGTTTCGGAAGAGTCTTACTATTAGAAGCTTTTCTAAAGATTATGATTTCTGTATGGATTGAATTGGGGACTATGTGCTCTGGGACATGTTAGGGGAGGAAAGGCAGCCCTCAACACCCTCAGCATAAATGGGGATGTTATGGAAACAAAACCCCAGCGAGGAAATGACAGCAAGAAAAAGATGAAGTATAAACACCCTACTCACCATACCAACCGCTGGGAGCAGATTAGGGGATTTGGAGCCAAGAGCCATCATCATCATCATCATCATCATCATCATCATGCGATCACTGTGACCCGAGTAAGATTGTCTTCCAGGATAAAAGGAGGAAATTCTAAAGAAGATTGCAGGAAATTCTAAAGAAGATTGTGTAGACTCTAGCGTAAGTGACTGTGGAGGCCAATTCTAGATCCACACAGCTTCCCACAGTGAGGACACAGGTTACCAGATGGAAGATGGTCCTGTAAAGGATTAGTTTGACGTGCCTTTCGCTTAGCACGTTTCTCCCTTTCACCTTGCACTCGGCCTTCTTCAAAGTCCATGGAACCTTTGTGAAAGGCCAACCTCCATTTAGATCGTTCATGGGCCAGAGCTTCCCAGTTTTCGATGTTTATATTGCATTTTTTAAAATTAGCCTTATGAACATCTTTAAACCTCTTATATTGACCACCGATATTCCGCTTTCCATCCTTGAGTTGGGAATAAAGTAACTGCTTTGGGAGACGGCAGTCAGGCATTCGAACAACATGACCGGTCCACTGAAGTTGGCGTTGAAGGATCATTTTTTCAATGCTAGTAGTCTTTGCTTCTTCCAGTACACTGACATTTGTTCGCCTATCTTCCCAAGTAATTTGCAGGATTTTCCAGAGGCAACGTTGATGAAACCTTACAATAAAGTTGGTAATACAATGGCTTCATAAACCAGTGTTTTGGTCTTCTTACAAATATCTCGATCCCCGAACACTCTATGTTTCATTCGAGAAAACGCGGCACTTGTGGAGCTCAAACGATGCTGGATTTCACTGTCGATGTTAGCTATAACAGAAAGATAGCTGCCAAGAGAGAGAAAATGATTGACATTTTCCAGTATTGTCCCGCCAAGCTGGATAGATGGCATCACCAAAGGGTTAGCTTGCACTTGCTGAAGCACTTTGGTTTTTTTGATGTTAAGTGAGAGACCAAGTTTTCGTATGCTTCTGCAAAAGCATTTAGGATAGTTTGGAGATCATCCTCTGAATGTGCGGAGACCACATTATCATCAGCATACTGAAGTTCCACAACAGAGGTTGTAATTACCTTACTTTTTGCTTTCAGCCTGCTGAGATTAAAAAGCTTTCCATCTGTTCGATATATAATTCCCACACCAGTGGGAAGTTTCCCCTCGACAAGATGTAAAATCATGGCGATGAAAATAGCAAATAATGTTGGGGCGGTAAGAGCCATCAGTACGCTGATGACACACAGCTCTGTATCCCTGTGACAACTGAATCAGGAGATTCCAAGCTATCCCTGCCCAGGAGAGGCCATAGCTGGCGAACCAATCGACTCCAGCGACAATGATGGATCTAGGAGTATGCCCAGACTACGAACGAACCTGATCTTTCAAAGGGAGTGCAACCCCATCCAGAACAGCCAATGAGCCTATCTCCCGGATTCGGGAACCACTCACCCACAGGGCTTCCATCTTGCCAGAATTCAGCCTGTTTATTGGCCCTCATCCAGCCCATCACTGAGTTCAGGCACTGATTCAGGACTTGCTCAGCCTCCATTGGTTTGCCAGCTACGGCCTCTCCTGGACAAGGATAGCTTGGCCACAGTGATACAGGCACGAATAACCTCAAGACTGGATTACTGCAATGCGCTCTATGTGGGGCTGCCCTTAAGGCTGCTCCGGAAGCTGGAATTCGTGCAGAATGCAGCAGCTCGGCTCTTGTCGGGAGCTGCCCCTTTTCAGCATGCAACTCCTTTGCTGAAGGAACTGCACTGGCTACCTATTCGCTACCGGGTCAGCTTTAAGGTTCTGGTACTTGTGTACAAAACCGGAAACAACTTGGAACCGGGTTACCTGAGAGAGCGCCTCCTCCCATATCAACCTGCCTGGTCGCTGAGATCATCGGAGGACATGCTCCTGGTAGTTCTTCAGGGACCTTTGGCCTGATTGGAGTCCACCAGGAAAAGGGCCTTCAGTGTGGCGGCTCCATTTCTGTGGAACTCCCTGCCTCTGGAGGTCAGGCAGCCTCCAACATTGTGCTGCTTTCGGCGCCTGCTGAAGACCTCCTTGTTCCGGGAAGCCTTCTCTGCTCTCCAACCACCACTGTAATTGTTACTTTGTTTTCAATGTGTTGTTTTTGTTTCTTTTATCTGTTTTTGTCTTTTTACTGTTCATCGCTCCGGAATCTACTTAGATTTGGAGTAGCATACAAGTACTGTAAATAATAAGAATAATCCCGCCCAGCAACTCTCCTCACATGGAGGTTAAGTCTTGCAAAAATTTCCACCCATTCATTTTCTGCTCAAATGGCTGGGAAAGGCAAATATCATTTTAGAATATATATAACTATATATATATTTATTAACACATATATACAGAAAAGAAGTGAGGGATCAAGTGAAATATCAGCACAAGGTTCAGACTGGCAGTCATTTTAGGATAAATTTTATAACACAGTACAGGCATTCATCAGCTTATTTAGAGATACAGACTCAAAAGCCCCCGCAGATGCTGTCTGAAGTAGATAGAAGATTCCACCTTTGATCTAGGCAGCTGGCAAACGTTTAAACCAGTGTTCTCCAACCTTGGGTCCCCAGATGTTTTTGGCCTACAACTCCCAGCATGCCCCAGCCAGCTGTAGCTGGCTGGGGCATGCTGGGAGTTGTAGGCCAAAAACATCTGGGGACCCAAGGTTGGAGAACACTGGTTTAAACGTTTCTAACAGCAATGCATAAACCAATGCTCACAATTCCCTTATGGAACAGAATCTGCCTGTCAGTTCTTCAACACTATGCTTAGAAACATCAGTCAATGCTAATCTCCCTCCCCTGATTGGCCAAACCCTCCTCCCTCCCACCAACGCCAACATCCTGGAAGAGAAAGGGAAGTCATTCAGGAACACTGAAAATTTTTGCAAAACTCCAGATTGTAAATAAAAATCCCTAAGAAAAGGGGCTAGAAAAATAGTTCCTGGCGCCCTTCCTCAAGTCAATTAGGCCAGATTTTAAAAATACCGAACATAAAAAAGAAGCTTTGTATACAATGAATGAAAAGCCTAGAGATAAAAAACAAACTATTGCCCTTCAAGCCTTGCTTATTCCAGGGCAATGGAGAACTTGCAACTGACGAGACTGACTCCGCGTCACTTGCAGAAAACCTCGGGGGAAGCCACAGCCTGCCTTACGGCCCGCGAGAGCCCTTTCCAGCACCTGAGGGCTGGCACGTGGTCCATTCCCTCCTGCACTTAGAGCAACTGCACGGGGCTTCAGGGAACCCTGTCGCTTTGCTGTAGGAGTTCATCTCCCGAGATGTCTGTGCAGGCTCAACTCAACTTCCAGTGGATGATCTCCTCCGTAGCCAAGCGCATGATCTTGTTGAAGTCAAAGCGGATGTACTTCCTCCAGAAACGTCGGTCTCTGCCAAAAACTTGGGCAGGGTAGCGTGGACTCCCTATCCAGACAGAGAAACCTCAATCAAGTTCCCAATGAAAATAAAGAACAAAAATGTTACCAACGAGCTTCTAACTGTGTCTGCTTGCACCAAAGCTGCAACTTTGGTTTAAGCAGTGAAGGGACCACGTTTCTCTGCTTCAGTCAGGACGATGTCTGTGACCACTATCCCAAAGGACATCATAGGAACATAAGAACCTAGGAAGCTGCTTTATACTGAGTCAGACCCTTGGTCCATCCCAGCCCAGTATTGTCGACACTGACTGGCAGCAATGGCTCTCCAGGGTTTCAAGCAGGTGTTTTTTCCAGCCCTACCTGAAGATGCTGGTGATTGAACCTGGGTCCTTCCGCATGCAAAGTACTGAGCTATGGCCCTTCCCTCCCCCATAACTAGGAGTTGCTGCAAGTGTATCTAAAATTGGTCTAGATCACTGGGAGTCTCTCCCCCCCCCCCCCCCACTGAACAAGGAAATCAGTCTTCGGTCAGCTGCTTTCCTTTCTCACATCCAATGAGAGAACAGCATAAGGAGAGGAGGCAGCAGCTAAAATAAGATGGCTGAAGTAGCCCAGTCCGGAGAGCAGGAAAGGCGAAATGCTGGGGCCTCAGGTTGTCCTGGTGCGACCAGCCAGCCTCTCCCGGGGCCCTAGGGCACTCAGCCTGATGATTATGATTATGATGATGATATTTATTATATTTATTTATAACTCGCCTTCCACAGGATCCCCGGCTTCTCTTCCTATAGTACCTAGGGAAATTGGAGCTGTAACATTCCTGTTTTGTAAATACAGACAGCTCTCACTCCATGAGAGGTTCATGGCCAGTCAACCCTTCTTCAGCCAGCCCCTTCCTAAAACCCACCCCCACGGCTCTCATATCCACTAGCGTTGTGTTTCATGGTTCTTTAGGAACTGGATGTCTCTCAGTTCGAGTCATGTCATTGCTCATTGTCCCTCGTTTAGGGCTTGTACAGAGGAGCACATTTCTGGAGCAAGAGGAGTGAGTTTCCTGTTAGCACTATGCTTGCATCAGGCCTGATCCTGCAGAAGGAATGAGATCTCTCTACAAGAATCATTGTTGGGGATAGACCTGCTGCAGTACAAAACAAAATGGTTTGCAAGAAACACAGACAACAGCTGTGCAGGAAAAATAATTATTTCTCCCTGATGTAGTTTTGTTTTCTACACAGCTGCTTTCTTGGTGTGTGTGTGTGTGTGTGTTTTTTAATATACTGACAACTGTTACTTTGAAAAGGCTGTTTGCTCCCTTTAAGGAAGAGAACACAACAGCGCTACAACTGGAGATATCTATATCGTCCATAAACAAAAAACTTACAAGCACTTTGAAATTTCTCAGAACAATGAAAGAAAGGAATACAGGCCATTAGAACAGGGGTGGGCAACTTCGGGGGGGGTCCAGGGGCCATTTTCACCCACCGGACCACCCCATCCACGGGCTGCCCTCCACAAGGTGCCACAAGGTCTGAAGCAGGGTGGGGGCAATTCAGCAGCAACCACAATGGAACACTAAAAAGGTCACATTTGGTTTGTTCTCATTAGTGCTGAAATGGCTGGTTTTTGGCCAATTATTTTTGCCGCCAAATTCAGCGACGTGGCAGGGGCTGTCACATGCTACCCCCCCCCATCATTGGAGGGTCCAAGCTGAGCCACCTACTCGCCCATCACTGTTGACATACTTAAGGATTACCAGCTTTGCTTGTTGGCCCTACAGCAGTCATGTCCAATTACCTTTGTCTTCCCCAGTCTAAGAGATCAGGTCATGACTGAGCAAAAGTTCCTTCTAAGCATTTTGTGGACTTCGGTATAATGCCAACGTGGTGCTAAGTTCTGTGTGCTGTTGCTCAGTGCTGTAAAAGTAGCCTAGACCACAGAATCACCAGAGACCTTGCACCCTTACCAATGCCGTGGAATATCCTGGCCACAGCTCTTCCAGAGAACTTCTCATCTTGGCGGATGGACAGGAAGTTGCGGATGTCAGCTCGGATTTGCTCTTCCCAATCCCGAAGCTGCAATGAGGAAGCAGAACCCACAGAAAGCGAGATGAGTGGGATCAAGGTGGTGATACTGGCAGTGCAAGCAAGTGCCAGCTCTTCCACCTGAATGCAACTGCTGTCGAGACTCTTATTGATGAAATGTACACCTCTCTGGCAATGAATTGTTTCCTACCGATTTCAGCTTTAAACCGATCCAATCCTTTGGGTTTTACTAGCTGCTCAATATCAACGCCACGTAATAGATAATTTTACTGTCTATACATGAAAATCAATTTGAACGTATCAAGCTGCTTTACACTATGTCAGGCGGCTGGCCTGCCTTTGTCCAGTACTGTTGACTCTGACTGGGGTTTGGCTCTCCCAAGGTCTCAGGAAGGGATTTCCTCCCAGCTCTGGCTTGAAGGGGAAGTATTGGGGGGGGGGGGGGAGAGAAGAGGAGAGAACTAGCTTCCCCTCCACATGTAGAGGAGGGTCCCTTTCTACTTGGGGTGGGTGGGTAAAGGTTTATTGCCTCCCCCTAGAGTAGTGTTCTCCAACCTTGGGTCCCCAGATGTTTTTGGCCTACAACTCCCAGCATGCCCCAGCCAGCGTAGCTGGCTGGGGCATGCTGGGAGTTGTAGGCCAAAAACATCTGGGACCCAAGGTTGGACAACACTGATGTGGAGGATAGAGGTAGGGTTTTTCCCCTTTCCCTCTCTCATACTACTAGAATTTGGGGCATCCTGGGAGTTGTAGGCCAAAAACATCTGGGGACCCAAGGTTGGAGAACACTGATGTGGAGGATAGAGGTAGGGTTTTTCCCCTTTCCCTCTCTCATACTACTAGAATTTGGGGCATCCTGGGAGTTGTAGGCCAAAAACATCTGGGACCCAAGGTTGGAGAACACTGATGTGGAGGATAGAGGTAGGGTTTTTCCCCTTTCCCTCTCTCATACTACTAGAATTTGGGGCATGCTTGGAGTTGTAGGCCAAAAACATCTGGGACCCAAGGTTGGAGAACACTGATGTGGAGGATAGAGGTAGGGTTTTTCCCCTTTCCCTCTCTCATACTACTAGAATTTGGGGCATCCTGGGAGTTGTAGGCCAAAAACATCTGGGGACCCAAGGTTGGAGAACACTGATGTGGAGGATAGAGGTAGGGTTTTTCCCCTTTCCCTCTCTCATACTACTAGAATTTGGGGCATCCTGGGAGTTGTAGGCCAAAAACATCTGGGGACCCAAGGTTGGAGAACCCTGCCCTAGAGGATTCATTGGACCTTATTTAGCTCTCCAATGCCTCAGGCCGAAAAGGGCTTTTCCTATTGCTAGTTACCTGATCATTCTTGCCAGAGGTGCTACCCGGGATCGAACCTGGGACCGTCTCCAGGTAAAACATTCATTTATTTTATTTAAGTTCTATTCATATCTCACCCTTCATGAAAATCCCAGTATTAATCCCAATATTAAAACCAACCAATGATAAAACACAAGAAATAAGCCTCTAATAAAGCTAATAGATAATTGATAGCCAGAGAGCACAATCAGTAGTAGATCCAGTCTTCGTCATTGCAGTGGTAACTAATGGCTCATAAATACCTGGGTAAACAAAGGGGTCTTAGTCTGGTGCAAAAATGTTAGCAAAGTTGGGGCCAGGTATACCGGTCTTGGGAGAGGGCATTCCAAAGTCAGGGTGCCACCATGGAGAACCTACACCTGTGCCGATGTGCCCTACCACTGAGCAATAGCAATAGAACTCAAACCTCCTCTCAGGAGATATTTGGCAAACCCTGGTCAGACTTGAAAGGATTATTAATGAAGTCATGGAGCAGATTGTGCCTATGAAGACCTGTGACTAATTCTTGGGTAGTGTGCAGTAGACAGTGGTGAATTTCCACAAATAGCGACTGACAAGAGGTGTGGAACATGGTTTCTCCAGATAAATGCCTGTGCAGTTCTATGGTTTGGGGCCATGAGAGAAGTGCGGTAATCAGTGGTCTTTCTCACTTTAATGTCCTGGAGGTCCTCAGCCCTCTGCTCTTCATCCAGAACTGTATCCTTCTCAAAATAATCCATCAGCAGCGACTTCAGCTGGGCACTCCTCTCCTCGCCCACATGGTCACAGCACAAGGCACAGGTTGGGAAAGCCACACTGCTCAAAAATGCAACAGACACACGAGAGATATTTATTTATTTTATTTCTTATATTTATTAATCGGAGATATGGAGGACAAACGACTGCACAGCAGTACCCCAGAGGAAGCTTTAGGGATAAACTGAACATGAGTCAGCAGAGGATGAGATACCTTGCAAAAAGCGAATGCTATTTTTAAAGAACCTTCATTTCCATGACTTGGGGGATGCATTGCCCTGGCACTGTCCTATTCTCATTCTCTCTCTCTCTCTCTTTATTTATTTATTTATTATATTTATACCCCGCCTTTTTTCCTGCAAGGAACCCAAGGCAGCTTACATAATCCTCCTCCTCCTCTCCATTTTATCCTCACAACAGACAGCATTTTAATACCACTCATTAACAATGCATTCTCTGGGTAGAGTGCAAAAAACAAAATATAAATATTTATTTATTTATTAGATTTCTGAATCACCCATCTGGCTGGTGACCCGGCCACTCTGGGCGATGTACAATATATATAAAAAGTACAATAAAACAAAATATAAAATACCATTACGGCTTTAAAATCCTAACCCACCCCATATTCCCGCCTGAAAACAACATGTTTTTAATGCACGGCGGAAGCTCATCACAGAGGGGGCATGGCGGAGGTCACTGGGGAGAGAGTTCCATAACTTGGGGGGCTGCCACAGAAAAGGCTCCCTATGGAGGGGACAGACTCTCCTTTCTTGGAGGCCTTCAAGAAAAGAAAGGGCAGATCCTACTCAGGTATGTTTTTGGCGTAGGGCAAGTCCTATCGTAGAGCAAATGGGTTGTGCACATCATTCTTTAGCTTCACTGACATGCTAAGCAGGTGGAAGGACTTATTGGGAAGGGGAACGCCACGCAGGGGTGACGGGAACAGTGTGTGTGTGGTGGTGGCGGCAATCGGGCTCTGCATGGAACAGCCCAGCTGTCTCACTCGACCTGCTTCCAGTTCAGAACTGTAGAAGTAAAATTTGTCCAGGCTTTAGTTTAAACAGAAAGGCCTGGAAGTCAGACCTTTTCCTTGACCTTCTGTAGATTACAACCATGAGGGCAAATCACCCACCTATTGATTTGCCTAAGCCTCTCTTTCCTTCTTATGCTAAAAGTACTGTGAGCCATTATCACCTTGGGAAAGACTACTGATTAGCATGATGGCTGGAAGATGGGCAATACCTGATCTTTTGTTTTTGTTTAAATGTCTCCTTTTGAACTGTCTCTCAGTTTCCTGTACTGACTCAATGGTCACCTGACCTCTACATGATATTATTCAGTATAAATGGAAGTGTCTCCCTTGTGTTATTGTTGGCATTCCTGACTGTGCTCAGATGCCATCCGTGAATTCACTAATAAACTTTCCTCTCTAAGAACCTCTTAAAAACACAACGCAGTAGATCAATTTTTCCACAGCAGAACTATGCAGCTAGGACTCCGGCATCCCCAAAGGACCCCATTTCTTCACCTCTGCTTTGTCCCATCTGCCTCAAACTTCTTTTCCTTTCAGTACAGGGATGATACCAAGGTCCAAATGTAAAAAACAAAGGAACGAACGTGGATCTAAATCCACGCAATATGCTCCAAGCTCAATTGGGAGTTCCCAAGAGCACACTTTGCAAATGGATCGCTGGTACAGAGAACGAAAGAGCAGAAGGGAAGGAGCATGACATGGAAGGGCACCCCCTCCCTGCCCCTCCCCTCAAGCTGCTAGAACAGGAACTCTTCTCACCCATCCCCACTGAACACGTAACCCTTTAAAGCCCAGCAACTTAGATGCAGCAAAGACACTTTTGAAAGGGAAAGGCTGGCGCAAGGCCTTCATCAAATATCCACCTGCCCTCTAGTCCCCCCGCCTCCCCCCCCGACCAACAGTTCTTAAGCAGTGTGGGTTTGCAGCTACCAACCTCTGGAAGGCCTGGAAGCACACTTGGAGCTGGCGGAGGGCTGCCTTTTCACGGCCCATCACTCGCTGGTGCAGGAAGTCACACACCGAGTCCAACTCCTCATCGGTGAGATCGCCGTAGGAGCGCAGGTGGAAGGAGAGCTCGCTAAACTCCACAAGGATCCCGCTCTTCCTAGACACGTGGGAACCTGATCCATAAGAGGAGAAAGAGAATGATGAGTGTGGGATCTCCGTGGATCGCCAGCGGGTCCTTAATGACTGTTGCCCAGAGGGCCAAGGAAACCTCCATATTATGGATATTATTGCTAGGAAGGATCTCATGTGGTGGGAAATAGAAGCATATGGATTGGGAAATAGGGTGGAGAATTTTTTATTTGCAAAGCAAGGGTATAATATGATAAAAAGATTAGAAAACCCCTATTTAAAAAATATGTTAGAAATTTGGAATAGAAACAAGAAAATATTTATACCAGGTATATGACCGCTTACTCCAGTGGTGATAATGGAGGACTTTCCAGAGAACATTAGGCATTTGGAACAAATTTATAGAGAGAAAAAGGTAATTAGATTAATGGACTGGCAATGGAAAAAATGGAGACAAGGCAACAAATAATTGAAAGGGTTGGACCAGGAAGAATTTCGTGGTTAAATTTAATCCAATTAGTTCAATGGGGAAAGAAATGGAAGAGGAGACAGGAGCATGAAAGAGAATTCACCACATTTGAGCAATTGGTTATGTCTAGAGAACTTATAGAAGGGAATGTATCAGCTAGAGGTATTACAAAGATGATATATAAAATGATTCAGAAATCAGAAGAGCAAGCGGAAAATCTTAAGATAGTTTGGGATACAGAGTTTGAAGAGGAAATAGCAAAAGAAGAGTGGAATAAGATATGGGATAGGTGAATATTGAAAAATATGTCAATAAGGATAAAAGAGAATTTCTATAAGTTAATTTGGAGATGGTACCTGACTCCGGCGAGAATAAACAAAATAGATAATAAATGTTCTTCAATGTGTTGGAGAGGTTGTCAGGAGCTGGGTACGTATGCTCATATGTGGTGGAGTTGTAAAAATGTATTGGATTTTTGGAAAATGATTTTTGAAGAAATATCAGAAGTTGTTGGTATTGATTTAGAAGTTTGTCCTAAATTAGCATTGTTATCAATAACCGAAAAGGTGGCTGGTCCTCAAAATGTTAAAGAATTAATTGTAAATTTGTTAACGGCGGGTAGATTAATGATAGCAAGAAAATGGAAAGTTTAGCAAGGTCTATCACTGACTGGTATAAAGAAGTGTGGGATATGGCTTTCATCTTGTAATATCAATGCTTTAAATGGCTTTAAATGATATGTTAACTTGTAATATCAAATGTAAAAGGGGACAATTAAAGAAAAACAATTTTAAGGATTTGGCTTTTGTGTTAAATAAGGGGAAAGGGAGTATGCCGTGTCAAGATATGTTGTATTTTTGGAATAATGAATAACAATAGATTATAGAGATAGAATGTATTCTTTGGTCCCGTGGTGATGGGAGCACTATATACCGTAAGTTGTATGTGTGTTATTTAGTTGTTTTATATATATATATATATATATTATTTATATATATATCGCCTGATATATATCATCGCCTGATGATGATGATATACCGTAAGTTGTATGTGTGTTATTTAGTTGTTTTATATATTGTTTGAAAAATTTTAAATAAAAATTAAAAAAAAAAAAAGGAAACCTCCAAAGTGCAGCAGACTGCAAGAGAACCAGGAGACAACCCCCGCCCCACCCCCACCTGTGATTAGAGAAGGCAGGGGCCCCAATCCGGTTCCCCACAGGCCCTCGCCTCCACTTTCTGGCCCCACCCCCTTCTTCCCAAGCACTGATCTTTTGCTGGGTCCCTGGCTTTTGCGTATCCCGCCCCCCCCCCCCATTCTAAAAGACTGAAATGCCTGTAAGGCTTAGTCACTAAGGGAACAATCCTATGCAGGTTTAGACAGGAAAAAACCCTATAACTCCCAGCATGCTGGGAGTTGTAGGCCTTTTTTTCCTGTCTAAACCTGCATAGGATTGCACCTTAAGAGCTTTAAGCTAAAGTATACTGGTATTTTGGGCCCGCCCACCACTGGGACGCGGCCCCCGAGAGCGTCTCCAAAATGGAATCCGGCCCTTGGTCTGAAAGGCTCAACACCCCTGAGGTAAGGGATGAGTGGTGAACGGGATGTGGCTCCCCTCCCTCCTTCCTGAATCGTAACTGACCAGCGGTCCAGCCAGAAGGCCTCCCCGGGGATGGCCGTTTCCATGCTATCCCACCCAGCTGGGATGCCTGCTTGGTTACCCTTCTGCAGCTCTGTGTTCCACTGCAGCTGACGGAGAGCTCGTTTCACAGGCAGCGCCTCCCAGCCCATGGAGTCCGCCAGCTCGATGACGTCAAAGTCCACAGAGCTGGCATGAGTGTGGCCGATCCCTTTCAGGCGCTGCTGGGCCAGGCAGACTGCAAGAGGAGGGCACCTGGGGAGACAGGAGGAGGAGGGGGGTGGTGGCAAGTGAGACGCCCCAAGTGGTGCAACTGTACCCCGGAGGGAGAGAGACTAGGTTTACACAGCAAAACTGAAGCAGGAATGCAAGGAGCACCGGGCTCCTTGGATATAAATCGAGGCTGTGTGTGTCTTCTAAATGATCACACTGAGCAAGCACGGCATTTGGCACAGAACACAGGATTTTTAAGGAGAAGGTTTCTAGCCCTCATGGCTAGAGAACTCAGCTGGAAAACAAATGTGCCATGCCTGTGGAAATCTCAGAAGCTTGTGGGCGGTGGGGTGGGGGAAGAGGGGTGTACAGAATGGCCAGTGGTTTGCAAAGCTCTTGATTCTCCCCCCCCCCCCCCCCCCCGGGCCCTGGCTACCAGAGACAGAAGCAATTCTCATTGGGATCATCGGTTCAATTTGTATCCTGCTTTCCTATGCGGAACTATATTCAAAGCAGCTAATGCAAAAAACAACTCCAAAACAATAATTAGAATGGTTAAAACATACCCCCCCCACAACTGCAAAATCTACAATTACAATGATAATTTATTGCATGGTTAAAAATCTGGAAACATGAAAATGTGCTTTGCCTGCATCGTTTAACCAGGTAGCAAGCTCCTGAGATCGGTTTTCAAGCAGAAGGTGCAGTGCAGCTTTGCATACATCAATGTTTGCAGCCCAAACTCCGGACTCGTTCGATGACTGGGAAACGGCCTTGTCCCTGGCGCCCTGAGCTGCCCGGCCAGCTGTCACGATTTGCTGCTGCTCCATTCCCGACAGATCCCTGCTCAGAACGATGTCAGAGAACTCCCTCCCTCACCTTTGAGCCACTGCCCGCAGCTGCTGAGGACCACCGTAGCACAGCACCCGGCAGGACGAGAAGGTGGGGTGCAGGAGCTCCACCCACTGGTGGGGGTGCAATTCCAGGTAACACAACAGCGTCTCGATACCTGTATGAGGAAAGAAGGCATCTACTCAGTGGGGGGGGCAGGGGGCACTAGAGCAGTGTTCCTCAACCTTGGGTCCCCAGATGTTTTTGGCCTACAACTCCCAGCATGCCCCAGCCAGCTATGCTGGCTGGGGCATGCTGGGAGTTGTAGGCCAAAAACATCTGGGGACCCAAGGTTGAGGAACACTGCACGAGAGGATGCATTTGCTGCTGCTGTACAGCCATCTTTTATAAACATCTCCCTCCGCACAAAAAAAGGTCCAGCTTTTCAGGGTTTTATGCCATCTGTTTACAAAAGGAACTGAAGCCTTTCAGTCTGCCTCTAACAGAGTAAAAAGAAAAACAAGCAGGGATCAGAACTGGGAAATCTCCCACATCCCCCCCCCCGCCCCGCCAACCTCTGTGCTTGACTATGTTGCAGAGGAATGGTGGACTAAATTTGAGATGAGCTCCCTCTGGACGAGGGCGGCTGGCAGACACCAGCAAGTACACAGGACAACAAGTGCATGGGGCAGCAGGCACTGAGCCTGCCCCACAGATTGTGGGGCGGGGGGGGGGTGGGAACCGATGAAAGGGCAGGGAGGCTGCCTGCTCCATCACCCGTAACAAACAAAGACATTTGGAGAGAGAAGAAGGCTTTAGCCCCTGTCAACCGCCATGCAAGTAGAGGTGATATTTAGGGGGAGGTGAGAGGCACTTGCGTTCCTGGGAATGCAACAGGCAGCTGAGGGAGTTATTCCTGCAGCCGGTGGCCCGGGTGCAAAGGCTGCCCTTGAAATGTCCAGTGGGAAGAAGGTCCTACGACTGCAGCCCTCTCATCGAAAGCAGAGCAACGGTGGCAGCCAGGAGAGGGCCAATGGGATGCTCTGCCCCGTTCCCCGTGGTTCAAGCCCAGGTCATCCCCAGGACCTCCTCGCCTGCCTCTGGGTGGGGATGGCTCTCCTGTGTCTGTAAGATGTGCATCCTGCAGCAGCCCCCACCAGAGAGAGTGGAGGCCAGAATATATTATGCAAATTAGGCACATGCAAATTAAATTATGTATCTGAACAGCCCAATCTCAGAAGTTAAGCAGGCCTGGTTAGTATCTGGATGGGTGACCGCCTTGGAGTACCAGGTGCTGTAGGGAGGGGCCAGGGCTCAGTGTGAGAGAGCCCCCGCTTGGCATGCAGAAGGTCCCGGGTTCCATCCCCGGCTTCTCCAGGTAGGGCGAGGAAAGAATCCTGCCTGAAACCCCGGAGAGCCGCTGCTGCCCGTCAGTGTCGACAATACTGGGCTAGATGGACCCAGGGTCTGACTCAGTATAAGGCAGCTTCCTATGTTCCTAAGTCTGTGTCTGCACCTTCATTCGATCTTGCAGAATTTATTCTGCTATGGAGTTTCAAGGATTTTCTTCTTTTTTTGATAAGAAAGAGGTTGACGAGGGAAGGTTGGCGAAGGAAGGGCACGTCAATCTACTCAAGCAATCCCATGTTCTGCACCAGCAAGCCCACCGGCATGCAAAATACCGCCCCCCCACCAAACTTATAGGCTTGTCTCACATTCAGGACTCTGGGAAGACCACCCACCCCCGATTCTTAATGTCAGGCCTCTCACCTTCCTCTCGGAAGTCCAGGGCTTCCACGGTCTGCTGGATTGGGATGGCTCTCTCGTGTCTGAAACATACCCTTCGTTGTCCATTGCCTGGGTCAAGTTGTTCCTCCTGGCTTCCTTCCAAGGCCGCCAGCATCTCTGCATCCTCCACTTCACCACCCTGGGCGTGAAAGGTGTCTGTGTCACATACAGCAAAGGGGGGCAAGCAGGGGAGGGAGGGGGGACACACGCTCTCGAAGGCAACATCTTTCAGCCGTGACCTTCAGCAGAGGTGTTGCGGGCTGGCAGGGGAGTCAGCTCTGCGCGATTGACCATGACACTATGTACCTGCTCTGCGGGCCGGAGTTTTATGCTGATGTGAAAACTGGCTTCTTCATGCCCAAGGGAACCCCCCCGCCACATCTTCAAAGGAGATGGGCTATAACTCTCGGGAGGATTTGATGGACCAGGAGGAGAAGCAACAGAAGAGACCAGAGCCTTGCTGACCAGGACTGGCAGCTGTCAATGAACCTCAGGGACACGAGTCTTTCTGGCCTTGGGAGTAGCCAATTCTCCCCTGTTCTGAACAGGTCGTCTTGAGATTAGCACGAGGTCATTCCTATGAAGTCCGCAACCACAAGATGTAGTGATGGCCACCAACTTGGTAGGGGACTAGACAAAATCATGGAGGATAAGGTTATCAATGGCTACTAGTCCTGATGGCTATATATTATCTCCAGGATCAGAGATATTATATCTCCATACACCACTTGCTGGGGAACACAGGCAGGAGGGTGCTGTTGCACTCCTGTCCTGCTTGTGAGTTTCCCGTGGGCAGCTGGTCGGCCACTGTGTGAACAGAATGCTGGACTAGAGGGACCCTCGGTCTGATCCAGCATCAGGGCTCTTCTTATGTTCTTAAGCTGGCTGAAACACTGGCTGCGTTTGGGGGTCACAGACAAGCAGTTGCCATGAAAAGAATTCAGGATTCAGCCATGCAGGAAAGCTAGATGGTACTTTACCACACACCCAGAGCCAGCTCATAGACCCACAAAGCCACGCCCAGCCATGCTGGCTCGCCAAAAGAAAAACGCAGCTCCCCGAGGGGATCTCTGGCAAGCTGTCCTTTGCCCCCCTCCCACTCCTCCTTCCTGACCTTGCTGAGCTCCTGCTGCTTCCGGTGAAGCTCTCGGCACTTGCAGCCGGGGAAAACCTTCTGCACGAGCGTCTTCACCGGGAAGAAGTCCACCGTGTCTGTGTAGATGTGGCGCCTCAACTCATGCAAATCTTCACCCTGGGAAGGGAGAAAGCCAACCATGCGAACTGGGGGACAGGGAGGCAGATCTGGCGAGAAGCTTCTGATCAAGGCCGAGTGGCCATCATTTGTGCAGAGCCTACCTCACAGGATAGTAGTGGTATTAATTTAGAGGTCTGTCCTAAACTTGCATTGTTATCAATGACCGATAAAGTCACTTGTGCCATTAATGACAGCAAGCCGGGTGACCGGCCAGATGGGCGATTAATAAATATAAGAAATAAATAAATAAGAAAATGGAAAGTTCATCAAGTTTTCTCTATTACTGACTGGTATAAGGAAGTGTGGGATATGGCTTTAAATGATATGTTAACTTGTAATATCAAATGTAAAAGGGGACAATTAAAGAAAAACAATTTTAAGGATATATGGGGATTATTTTTAGATTATGTTTTAATTGAGGGAAAGGGGGCTACACCATGTCAAGATCTGATGTATTTTTGGAATGTAGGATTAATGGTATAGATAAGTAGTAGTTGTTTATCATATTGGTCCCAAGGTGTTGGGAGCACGTGTTTCATTGTATTTGATTTGTTTATGTTTATAAATAAAAAAATTTTTTTTATAAGAAAGTCACTTGTGCCCAAAATATGAAGGAACTAATTGTAAACTTGTTAACTGCGGCTAGGTTAATGATAGCGAGGAAATGGAAAGTGCAACATGTTTTTCTAATAACTGATTGGTATAAGGAGGTTTGGGATATAGCCCTAAATGATAAACTAACTTGTAGTATCAAATGCAAAAAGGGACAGTTAAAGAAGAATAATTTTGTGGATATATGGAATCAATTATTAGACTATGTATTAATAAAGGGGAGGGGGAGTATGCCTTGTCAGGACATGTTATATTTTTGGAATGTGGAATTCAATTGATTAAGAGGATGGAAGTATACATTAGTTGGCCCCTAGGCGGGTGGGGTGTGTGTGCACCCTATGATTTACTGTAGTTGTATGTTTTTGTTTTACAGTCTTGTATGTAGTTTATAATAACTAAATAAAAAATTTTTAAAAACCAACCTCGCAGGCCTTACCTCTGGGTGCAGGAAGAGGTGGCACTCGGCCGGCTTGCCATCTCTTCCCGCCCGCCCAATCTCCTGCACGTAGCTCTCGAAGTTCTTAGGCATGTTGTAGTGCACCACGCCACGCACGTCAGACTTGTCCAGCCCCATGCCGAACGCCACCGTTGCCACCACCACTCGCAGCTGGCCGGACATGAAGTTGTTCTGCACCCGGCGGCGTTCAGCAGCTGACATGCCTGCGTGGTAGGCCTCGGCGATCCATTTCAGAGGGCGGCGGATGCTCTTTTTGGCTACGCGGGAATGGAAAGAGAGCGGAAACGAGGCTCACTCCACAGCCCTGAACAAACACCCTCTCGGTGGAACCTAAATTTATTTATTTATTTATTTATTTATTATATTTATCAATCGCCCATCTGGCCGGTCACCCGGCCACCCTGGGCGATGTACAATTAAAATACAACAAAACAACACAATAAAATATAATAATTAAAACAATATAAAAAATTCTCATTAAAAACCTAACCCACCCCATATTCCTGCCTGAACAGCCATGTTTTTAATGCACGGCGGAAGCTCATCACGGAGGGGGCATGGCGAAGGTCACTAGGGAGGGAGTTCCATAATGTGGGGGCCGCCACAGAGAAGGCCCTCTTCCTAGTCCCCACCAGCCTGGCTGCTCTGGCTGAAGGGACAAGGAGAAGGCCGTCTGTGGCAGATCTTGTTCAGCGGCCCACTTGATGTTGCTGGAGGCGCTCCTTGAGATAAGCTGGGCCGGAGCCGTGTAGGGTTTTAAAGGTCAAAACCAACACCTTGAATTCGGCTCGGCAAGCAACTGGTAGCCAGTGCAACTCATTAAGCACTGGCGTGATGTGATCACGCCGGTGGCTGCCCTTAATCAGGCGAAGCCGCCGCGTTCTGTACCAGCTGAAGCTTCTGGACCGTCATCAAGGGTAACCCCACGTAGAGCGCATTACAGTAGTCTAAACCCAACCCAGGGATTCAAAGGGGCTGCTAAGAAGCCGGTTGCGGACCTTTGTGCCGGGAACAAGGACAATTTGCATGGCTGTTTGGCCCCCAATTAATGCAATGGTGGCGCCCCAACTTTGGAATCATCTCCCTTCCTAGGGAGGCTCATCTGGCACCTGCTCGGATGTCATTTCAGCAGCAGGCAAAGATCCTTTTATTCTCGCAGGCTTTTAAAATGGTTTAATCTAACCTGTTTTATCTCTGCTCATAGTTTTACACTGCGCTTTTGGAATGTTGTGGCTTTTAGTATATTGTTTGTACGTTTGAACTGTTTTGATATATTTTCTTAATAAGCTACCCTGGGAATTTGCTTGAAGGGCCTGAGCAGAAGTTTCTGTAATAAAAGGTAGATCAGCATGAGCTCACACTTTCTAGGAACCTGGTCCCAAGTCTTGTGAATAGCGAAATATGTTCCCAGATGTCTTGTCTATATCCCCTTTCTTGAGAGATTTTGTGTACTGCACATGCATTAAAGCCCTCCACGAGTTTGAATGGCCCATGATTCAACTTGCAGCGATACACTGGTGCCGGTCAGGAAGCTGGGCCTTGCTTGAACAGCAGTTTATAGGCCTGCTTTCTCACCCTGGCTGTAGCTTGTCAGCCCAGCCTCCTGCATCTCCTACGTTCAGGTCCAGACATTCACCCTCTAACCAGCCTCGACAGAGGCATGCATGCCTCTGGCTTCTAGTCATTTGAGTTGCATTTTAACGAGATAGTTTAGCGTTCTCAAAATCTATTGTGACCCACCCCAGGCCTTTGGGATTGGGTAGGTTACAAATAAATACATTTTCAAATTAACATAGGGACCAGAACGACAAAATGCTGAATTTCTGCCAGTGTTCATGTTTCCTGGCAACTCCCATTTTCCATTTTCCAGCCTGGATTCCCCAATAATCCTCAGGCGACTGCCACCTTTTGCTTTCTTCCTCTTCGCGGTGAGGCTCTCGTTCCCCTCCTGCTCCTCAGCACTGGGGGGTTCTTTGAGCTTCACACCCTGGAGACACGTGCGGATGAGCGCTGCGATCCGGGCCGTCTCCTCCCGGCGTGTGCAATAAACAATGATCGAGTCCAGGCTCCCAAACCTCTCCCCTTTCAGCAAGCTCACAAGGGCCTGTAATTAGTTGGAGAGAATCAAGTTGCCAGCCTAGAGATGCAGTACTGCTTCCCTGGATACTCTAGGGAAAGTTGCACTTCTTGCTTGATATGAAAGAAGGGAGTGCCAAAGACAATTCTTATTTGAGAGATAGGGGCTTTTTATTGCATTGATATCCTTCCCTTCCCCTAAGAATTGCAAATCAGCATTTTTTTCCCCTCACTACAATCCTGAAAAATAGAGACTCCTACAAGGTCTCCCAGAGGAGCAGAGATTTGAACCAGGACGTTTTCTGTCTCCAAACCCAACACTGGCACCCTCCAGATATGTTGGGACTACAACCCCCATCATCCCTCACCACTGACCATGCTGGCAGGGGCTGATGGGAAGTTGTAGTCTGACACATCTGGAGGGCTACAGGTTGGAGAAGGCAGCTCTAGCTACTAATATACCAAATGCAAGCTGACCCACCGTTCCTTACAAAACCTTTCTGGAATTTCCATCTAAAAGAGCCAGCGTGGTGTCGTGGTGAGAGTGTTGGGCTGGGACTCGGGAGATCCGGGTTCTAGTCCCCACTCGGCCACGAAACTCACTGGGTGACTTTGGGCCAGTCACTGACTCTCAGCCTAACCTACCTCACAGGGTTGTTGTGAGGATAAAATGGAGAGGAGGAGGATTATGTAAGCCACCTTGGGTTCCTTGCAGGAAAAAAGGCAGGGGTATAAATATAATAAATAAATATAATAAATATATATAATAAACAAACAAACAAACAAAAAGTTTAGCTGCTTCTTCACAGGAACTGATTAAGTTTAGAAGTGTGGCATATCTTTCTAGGTCAGAAAAGGAAAACTGGCCCTGTCGAGTCTGCCTGGGTGTGGGAGAAGTGGGGCCATGTGTATTCTGTGCTAAAGGAAAATCCATACTCTGCAGCAAGAAACGCAGACGTCTACAACCTGTGTATATAATTTTTATTTTATTTATTTATTTATTTATTATATTTATCAATCGCCCATCTGGCCGGTCACCCGGCCACCCTGGGCGATGTACAATTAAAATAATGCAAATAGGCCAATTTACATATAGTTGGCATAATTTATTATTGCTCCGATACTCTCATGACGTGACACGGCTGGGATATAGCACGCAAAGAAAGCAAGCTTGCAAAGGAACTCCTACGCACGAGCAGTTGCTTGCCCACAAGGGCGCCACACGAACGGGATGCTTGTGCAACCAGATGTCCTGATCACACGGAGCCCATATGCGTAAGTAAGCAGCTGTTCACAAGCAGGGGTTCCTTTGCTGACAACTGCGCTCAACAAGTGGACTGCGCTCAACACACACACACACACACACACACACACACAGGTTCGGCCCCAGACTTACTTGGTCCTTGTCTCTGTCTGTAGAGACCGAGAGATGCAGGTTTGGAGGGACGGCAGCAGAACGCACAGCAATGCCCTCGCCCTCCGGGATGCCCAAGTGATGGGCCACATCCTGTGCTGTAGAGAGGGTGGCAGTGGCTGTCAGGCCCAAGAAGCAGCACACACCCAACCGATCCCGAAGAACCTGCCAGGGAGACGTGGTTACAGTCAGGCCTCCTCCTACTCCGGAGAGCTTGCGAGCCACAGGTACGGGCAGTGCTGGAGAAACCGAACGCGCCATCTCCGTCTCAGGCGCGCTTGCCCCCCCGTGTGCGCATGCATGCGGAAGGCTTCACGTCATATAAGATAGAATGGAAAGGGAAGCTAATTTCTGGTGCGAGAGAGAGAGAGCGAGAGAGAGCAAAGGGTGCTACTCGTGCCTTCCTGACTTGGTGCCTTCCAGATGTACTGGACTGCAACTCCCAGCCAACATATCTGAAACACTGAGCCACAGGTCTAGGAACACAAGATCTCCACTGACCCTCCCCACTTTTTTTTTTACAAGGTTAGGCATATTTAATTCCCAAGCAGGACTTTGAGAGATCGTTGTCCAGCTTTTCCTTGAATACGGGTGCTCACATTTCTCAAGCAGCGGCTCTTATACCTAGAAGTCTTGAGAACTTAGGCATTTCTTCATTGGGTCAGCCTGCTCAGTGACGAGACATCAAGCCTGGGTTCGCAATCGTATGTAATCCTTTTAAAAATATTTGGGGCTTCCCCCCCCCCCCATTGGGCTATAGAAAAGCCCAATGCAGGGCTTTAACCAGAATTTAATTTCTGCACAGAGACAGAGAAGTATTGTGGGCTCAGCTTTGCCTGGAACATACATCGCTGCACCTGCAACCTTGGCCCTTGGCCCCTGGCCCCAGATGTGTGGGAGTGGCTGTAGATACCTTGTGGTGAGGGAAAGGCACTCTGCCCATGCTCAGAGTCCTACTTGGGCCTCATATACTCCTGGGCACTACTTCTGACCTCTTCTATGTTTCATTTTTTAGGGTAAGTCCAGCATCATCCCCACTGTCTCTTCCAGGCCAACACCTTGCTGAAGAAGGTGTTCCTGGGAGCATCCTCTCCCAGAAGACTGAGTCTCCCAGGAGACTGAGGAGAGATATGATCGCACTCTTCCAGTACTTGAAGGGATGTCACACAGAGGAGGGCCAGGATCTCTTCTCGATCATCCCAGTTTGCAGGACACGGAATAATGGGCTCAAGTTACAGGAACCCAGATTCCACCTAAACATCAGGAAAAATTTCCTGACTGTCAGAGCAAAAAGACAATGGAATCAACTACCTAGGGAGGTGGTGGGCTCTCCCACTCTGGAGGCATTCAAGGTGCAGCTGGACGGCCATCTGTCAGAGATGCTTTGACCTGGATTCCTGCATTGAGCAGGGGGTTGGACTCGATGGCCTGGTAGGCCCCTCCCAACTCTACTTTTCTATGATTCTATGATTCTATGATTCTAAGACTGAGACAGCAACCAGACACAAGCAGTCTGGTCTTGCCGCTTCCAGCATCTGCTCGGAAGGGGGGCACCTCAAGCAACGCAGAGTCAGGTCCTGTCGTTTTTGCATCTATTAGCATGTGCCATGGTCGCATGAAGGCGGCAGTAGCTTTGCCAGTCCTTAAGGCTAAAGCTGGGACTTTCTCAAACTTCGGGGGGGCCACCTCAGCACGCTCGATCCTCCAGTCCGTAAGCTGGCCCCCCGATTCCTCCCCAAAACATTTCTGGCTCCCCGGGAGGCGCCTGGTGGCTCTGCTCACTTTGTAAACTCCCAGAGAGACAGCTGCACAGGGCTCAGCAAGCACCTCGATGCTGCGGGGCACTTGTTCTAATCTCCCAGCATTCACAGCTGAAAGCCCGCACAAGCCTCTCCTTGGTTACAAGCCCCCCCCACCCCTTCCATACCTTACAGAGCCGCAGGTAACAAGGGCGGAAATTGTGGGACCACTCTGAGACGCAGTGTGCTTCGTCGATGCAGGCAAAAGCCACCGGAGGGAGCTGATCAGCAGGCGGGAGGCAGCTGGACCCGGAGAAGCCTCCCCCAACCAAGGCCTCGGGGGAGAGCAGAAGCACGTGAACCGTCCCAGCTTTCACCTGGAAACATCCAAGCCCAGACAGTCAGGAACAGTCATTTCCATCGTAGTCCAGCTTTACAAGTTCAGCCTCAGCTTTGTTTGGAGCCTGAATCTCTGGACCCCCAATGGGCGCGACTGTTGTGCCTCCAAGTAGGTCAGACAGAGACCAGCCGGGCCGGAGTGTGTTTGGGGCGGGGCCAGGCTAAGCGCAGCCTGACCCAGCTGGGCAGCCTTACCAATCAGCGCCTGCTCAAAAGGCAGGTCCCAAACACACTCAGAGGCTGGAAGCAATGGTTTGCTAATACAGCTACAGCCGGATGCTCCTGACATTCCTGACCTCAGACTCCTGTACCTTTGATCTTTGGAACGATGATTTTGCCCTGATTCCAAACTGGTTTATGTTTGCTCTGTTTTGGACTGATATATTTTGGCTTCGACACTCGGGACTGTGATAACGACTACGGCTTATCTTGAAACTGGACGGATTACGACAGCGACTGATTCCCATTTCCCACTGTTTCCAGGAAAATACATCTCCCCTGCTGGCCATTACTCCTCTTCCGAGCAACAGACAAGAGAACTGTTCCCCTGTTTTTATTTTATTTCATTTCTATACCGCCCAATAGCCAGTGTGGCATAGTGGTGAGAGTGTTGGACTGGGACTCGGGAGATCCAGGTTCTAGTCCCCGCTCAGCCATGAAACTCACTGGGTGACTTTGGGCCAGTCACTGACTCTCAGCCTCACCTACCTCACAGGGTTGTTGTGAGGATAAAATGGAGAGGAGGAGGGGGATTATGTAATCCGCCTTGGGTTCCTTGCAGGAAAAAAGGCAGGGTATAGATATAATAAATAAATAAATAGCTGATGCTCTCTGGGCGGTCCACAGCAATTAATAACACAGGTACAACAACAGAATAGATAATAATAAAATACAAATACGATTTGTTTTTGTCAGCCTCCTGCCTACTTTCTCACCCTTCTTTCTGTCCAGCTTTTGATAACCTTGGTTTCATCTGTGCTCTGTCCCATTCTGGATCTCCCTTTAAATTGTCTTAAGATTCAGACAATCCCCTACATGAGAGTTCCTGCGGGGTAGTTGTTAAGAGATCGAGCTACAAATCAGGAAGTTCCCAGCCTGAATTTTCATCTCTTTGCCATGAACTCGCTAGGTGGCCTTAGGCAAGCTGCTCCCTGCCAGCCTCAGTCTCCCTATTTGCAATAGGAGGAAGATAACAACACTTATTATGTGATGTTATATTAATAACACTTACAGTGTTGTTGAAAGGAAGCATTCTGAGAACCCTTGAAAGCACTATAGAAATGTTAAGTATTATTATATTTATTATTTACAAGCTCCCAATTGGAGGCTGGAGGGAGGGCAGGGTCCAGGACAGTTTGCAGTTACGGCAAGGAGGTCGTGGCCCCTGCATCAGTTGGCTCACCTTGTCCACAGCAGCTTCTCTCTGGGTCTTGGACATGTTGGAGTGTATGCAGACTGCTTTCAGGCGCGGAGGAAGGCCAGAGAGCTGCGAGAGAAGCATAGAAGGTGCATCACTCGACTCAGGGGCTGGACAGAGATGGACGCGGCACAGTTTAGAGATGGGCACCCCCTCAATCAGCATCAATGGAAGCCGCCACCTTGCCAGCTTCCGTTGAGAGAAAAAAACATGCTGAATGGACTCAAAAACCAGGGGAGCCGAGCCTCTTTCAGCCTGAGGGCCAAATACGATTCCGGAGAAGCTCTCAGGGGGCGCACTCTGCTGCTGGGCGGACTGAAGTCAAAACAGAGTTGGGCCACAACAGCAAAAATACCAGCATGTTGTCGCTTAAAGCTCTTCCTGCCGGTCACCAAGGCTTAGGAGAGGCATTTCAACCTCTCCCTAGAATGGGGGGAAAACTGCACAAAAGCTGGTAAAACACCAAATGATCGGCAGGCGGGAGAAAGGGGGTGGGGCCAGGGGAAGGGGTGGGGCCTTCTGGGGAACACTAGAGGGCCGGATCGGGACCTCAAGTGGGCCGGATTTGGCCTGCAGGCCTGAGGTTCAACAGCCCTGCTCTAAGTTCCCACCTGCTGCTATGCTCTGGTCACCACTCTCTGCACTGCTCTCCTGTCATTCTCTCCTTCAGCCTTCAATTCATCTCTCTTTCCCATCTTTCCCTGCTCTCTTAGCTTCTTCCCCTGCCACTTATGTGTCTTCTGGAACAGCCACACCATCCGTCAAGCCACTTTCCTTTTTCCCACCTCCTCTCCCTCCTCTCCAAGTGCCTCCCCAAGGCCAGCCACTGCCTCGGCAAAGCTTTTCCTGGTTACCTGCCCACCTGCCAGGCTCCAGTTCTTCAGTTACTTAAGAATGTTAAGGAATAGCATCCTGCCTGTGAAAAGCATTAGTGAGGAGAGACATGGCTCTAATTTTTAGTTTAACGACAAGACTTGATCTAGATTGGAGCTGAAATATGTCAGGAAACAAAGATTCGAGCAAATCCTCTCCACTGGAGTCTGCTTGCAAAAATAGCAGTTTATATTCTTGTAATCTGAACTTCTTAAGCAGCATTCCTTATTCCTGGATACGGCTGCATACAGATGAGGCCTGCCGGCTTGTACCAAGTCAAGCGGCAAGCACGGGTCCCACCTGGCCCAGTATTGTCCAACCCCACTAGCAGTGATTCAGACAGAAGTCTTCCCTAGCCCTGCTACCTAACATCACAACTGAAATCTTAACAAGATTTTTTAAAATTAAAGTGCCCTTCAAAATCAACTTTTGAAAACCAGATTTCAAATTTGTACCAAAATGTTCCCTCCTTTAGTTGATATCAGTTTGTCTTTGAACCCAGGCAGAAGCTATGGTTGTGGCCCCTCCACTTGGAAAGGGCCATATTGCAAGAAGCTAGCAGTTCCCTGGAAGAACTGAAGTCACTGCCATCGTAAGGCCTGTGGATACCAAAAAGGGATATCTGGAGCCAGAGTGCTTCCTTCTCCCCTTTTCCCGGGATCGGAAGCAATTAAATCACAACAAGCTCCAAATCCAAAGGCACCTGCAAACTTACTTGGTCATCCATCAGTGACACCAACGGCGAGATCACCAGCGTGATGCATTTGGACCGCTTGCTGTACAGGTATGCCGGGAGCTGGTAGCAGAGAGATTTCCCCATTCCTGTCGACAAGACCACCAGCGTAGAGAGCCCTGTTGGAGGCGGGGAGAGCGAGGAAGGGCAGCAGCAGGATTAGAGGCTGGCGCTTCCTCTGCACCGGCCACCCACATGCAGGCTCTCTCTGCTTTTACCCGCCCTGCAAACAAGGAGGCTTTAGCATTTGCTACGCTGCATTTACGACGTTTTCATCCTGAACCATTCTCCAAGCAGCTCAGGGAGTTGGTGCACAGTCTCGCCCAGTCCCAATTTTATCTTCACAGCCCTGTGAAGCCAGTTAGGTCAAGAAAGGGCAACTTGCCCAAAGTCACTCACTTTGGCACTAACGGCCCCTCACCTGATGAAACACACTGTGCTGGGTGAAAGGGAGACCCACCTCCCGCAAATGGGACTCATATGAGCATCTGGTATCGAGCAGCCAAATATGGGCTCCCAACGGGGAGGCAGGAGGAAGCCAGAACTCCAAAGGCTAGTAGCAACTGTTATGCGGTCAAGTCGAGCAGCACATCAGGGGCCCAGAGGCACCCTACCAATACACGAAGGTGAAAGGGTTCCACCAACAAACGGCAAGAAGCCACCATCGAGAGAAGTCTCAGCTTCTGGCGGGTACAGGAAGCCTGTCTATCAGACCGGCCAAAGCCCCTGTGTCAGCACTTGAGGGCAGGGAGCCGTCCACAGAGATCTGCCACATGGGGTGGTGCTGAATCCAGCCTGCAGAGCAGGACCGGTGTAGGGCAGTTTGGCGCCCCAGGCGAAAAAATATTTAGCGCCCCCCCCTCTCCAAAGCAGAAAAAAAAAAACCCTGCGCCGCCACCACCAACCTACCTTCCCCCCCGCCCTGGCTGCGGCTGCGGCTGCTGCTGCTGCTGCTGCCGCCGCCTCCTCCTCCTCCTGAAGCGACGCGACGGGACCCCGCGCTGTTTTTTGCCGGGGGAAACCATGGCAACAGGGCTGTTTAAGCCCTTCTGCCCTGGTTCCTCCCGCCAAAACAACGCGGGCGGGGCTCCGGAAGCGACGCGACGAGGTAGGTGACGGGGGGGTGGGAGGGGTGACGGGGGGGTGGCGATGGCGGTGGGAGGCGCAGCGGCAGCGAGCGGGTGGGCGGGGGGAGGCGCAGCGGCGAGCGAGCGAGCGAGCAGGCGGGGGAGGCGCGGCGGCGGCGGCGGGAGGGAGGGTGGGGAGGCGGAGGCCTGGCGGGGGCGGCGCAGCGGCGGCGGAGGCCTGGCGGGGGCGGCGCAATGGCAGCGAAGAGGAGCGCAGCGTTTCCGCGCCCTCTTCAGCCGTGCGCCCTAGGCAACCGCCTAGTTGGCCTAGCGGTAGCGCCGGCCCTGCTGCAGAGCTCGTGAGGATGCACCGTGGCCTCTTGCCCAGAAGAGCGGACGCAGGGGAAAGCTGGAGCTTCGACCAGGTCCTGACTCAAAGGCCCAGCTATGAAGCTCTTGGAGACCCCATTATACATCTGATTGGGGAATCTGGGCCATCCATTGCCCAAAGAGACAGGAGGAGAAATAGGCATTGTACCCAGCCACCTTTCTGCCCCACTTGCTACCCGGATAAAAAGCCAAACATGCATTTTAATTGGGCCATCTGAGAGGCCTGAGACATATCAGCCACATATCTAGAGCATTCAAAAGGACTTTGCAGTTCAGGAAGAAAGCTGAGAAAGGCTGGGGTTCATGCGGCCACTGAAACTCACCCTGAAGCAGCGTTGTCCTTTCCCAAGTGCAGTGTCAGAAGCATCCCAGAAGAAGGCAGACAACTTTCCCACTAGGAATTCATCTGCGATGCCACAGCACTGGTCCCTGCCTGACCTTTATACTGGTCGGAGGCCAGCATAGACTGAAGCACCCTACACGTTTGGGCAGTGGGGGCTGAAATCAAATGCAGCTGTCTTTGCTTTTTATGTGCCTTGGAGAATTACCGTATTTGGCTTTTGGGGGCAGAATCTACCACTAGAGGAGGAGGATTTTCTACCACCTGAAGAGGGACTTTGCATTCTGAGGGTTCCATTCCCTACAGCCGCTTGGTAATACTACACAATTTGGCTTTTTTATCTATTGCACCACCTAAAATTGATCTCCAGCTTTGCCAATAGAAAGACCATCACATTTCTCTTTACTTCTGCTCTCTGCCTCCTCAGGAACCCATGTATTTCGCCCAAGGCAAGAGAGAGATCTAGGTAACCGCTGGTCTTTACATTTTCAGAAACAGGAGTCAGCCGTTGCTTCTTTGCCCCAGAATTCAAGGCATAACCCAATACCTGCAGCACCCAGGAGTCACTGACTAATTCAGTCTCCAGTCTCCATCTTGTCCTCATGGCCACAACATTTGGCCTAAATTTTGGGACTTTTTGTCCCTGCTCTTTGTACTTTGTAGCTCAGCCTTCCCCAACCTTGTCCCCTCCAGATGTTTGGGGCTATAGCTCCCAGGGTTCCCAACCATGATGGGAATTGCAGTCCAACACATCTGGGGTCACCAGGTTGGGAAAGGATGATCTAGCCCAGTGTTCTCCAACCTTGGGTCCCCAGATGTTTTTGGCCTACAACTCCCAGCATGCCCCAGCCAGTGTGGACTGGCTGGGGCATGCTGGGAGTTGTAGGCCAAAAACATCTGGGGACCCAAGGTTGGAGAACACTGAAACCTGATTAAGAGTTCTGGAGAACTCAAAACCTTGCACACAATTTTGTGATATTTTGGTTGCATCTAATAAAGGTATTTTATTCAAAACTGTGGATTTTGAATACTTTTTCGTCATGGACAAACATGGCTATCCTTGCATTTTAGGTATGTAAACTTTTTGTTCACGTTGTGTCCAGTGAGATGAGCAAGTCTTTTGTCCTGGCTTAATGCAAGCAAACTGCCTTACCCGAGAGGATCCTCATCACGGCTGCTTCCTGTCCTGGCCGGAAGGAGGTGTAACCCAGCTCAGCCAGCGCTCGGAACACTTCAGGAGGGGTCTCTGCACAAGACACGGGACACACACACACACACCCAGTCAGGCAAGGACGATGCTTGGCCCGAGCAAGGATTCAAAGCTGCAGGCAGCAGGAGAGAATTAAGGCATGATATGCACAGCTTCAGCTGCCAACGAGGGGACTTTGATCCGAGGCTTCTGGATCCTCCCCCACCCCAAGTTCTGAGAGAAGTGCAAGCTATGGCCAGGCTCTCCCAACCTGGTGCCCTCCAGATGTGCTGGGCTGGCTGGGGATGATGGGAATTGTAGCCCAACACATCTGGAGGGCACCAGGTTGGGAGAGGGTAGTTAGTGGATTACAACAGAAGGCCCGATGGCCCCAGCAGCTCAGTTTTATTTTAGGTTTTAAATCAGAGCTGGGACAATGAGGAGCATGGTCTGGGAGCCAGGGCGACTAGGGTTTACCTACAACATGTGCGACAGGCGCTTCCACACAAGGCCTCTTTATCTGGGGATCCAATGCACGCAGTCAACACTGCCAGTCCTCGCAAGCCACGTGCCTCCTGAGCCGAGCCTTTTCTGGGCCACCGGCGCAGCCGAAAGGACCATGACACAAGACCGGATGCAAATTGGGAAGGCCAGGCCAGTGGAGGACGGCTTGTGCCACACAATGTCTCCCTACAGGTTCTGCAGGGAGTTCTCCCTCCCCGCTGCACGGTGGCCAGCAATAGCTGGACTTCTTTCTGAGCCTTACCTCTCACCTTCCCATCCTGCCCCAGTTTGTAGAGAGGTTCTACTGGTGCAGGTGGAGGGAGGACTTCATACGCAGACCTCTGCACATGCAGGCAAACCTCTTGCTCCTGAGCAAGCTGCTGCGGGGATCCTTGGCTGCTCTCGCTCTTTACTGGGGAAGGAGGAGGAAGAAGTTATGAATACCTGCTGGCTAGGGATATTATTTATTCATTCTATTTCTAATCCGCCCAGTAACTAATGTTCTCTGGGCAGATATTAAATGTTCTGTAGCTCATTTACAACTTTAATGTTGGAAAAAAGACTGAAGAGACACCATTTTCGTTTTCTCTATACCACCCAGCAGAAGCAATGTCAAATTTTGATTCTAGATTCCATGCTTACATGGCTTACACATAGCCCAGTGAACACCTGGAAGTGCTGCTGCAAATTCCTATCAGTGACAGTGTTGTTGCTCCCACGAGCATCCTCCAAGTAGTGCTGAAGAGCCCTTCTGGAAGCCCCTCCTGTTAGACCAGGGATCTCCAACCTTGGGTCCCCAGACATTGCTGGACTACAGCTCCCAGAATCCCTTGCCATTAGCCATGCTGGCTGGGGCATGCTGGGAGTTGTAGGCCAAAAACATCTGGGGACCCAAAGTTGGAGAACACGGCTTTACATGAACAAAATAAATAAAAATTACATTAAAAGGGGGGAATGGGGCAATGAAACCAGAAACCACAGCCAGGGATAGGCCAGTGGAAGAATGGACCCATTACAAACTATTCTTCCTGATTTGAACCAACATGGCATCAAACTGGACCAGGTTCTCTGCCACTTTAGCCTTTGCCTCCTACCGGAAATCTTGCTGTAGGCTGTGTTAGTCATCTGAGCCACTTCCTCCAGAGTTAGCAATGGCACTTCTTCTTCGGTAGCACAGCCATTTTGCTTTAGTTGGGGGCCAGTAGTGGAGAGTTGTTCTGACACTGTGGTAAGAGAAGGGATGTTGCTTCAGAGTATTCAAAATAATTAAAGAAAGGGCTTCCCCCTTTTCGGGAAGGGCCAGAGCTCAGTGGTAAAGCACATTGCCTTCAAAGGTTCAATCCCTGGCATCTCCTGTCTGAAACCCTGGAGAGCTATTGCCAGTCAAGTGAAGGGTCCGTAGACCATAATGAACTACGGTAGATGGAACTGCAAAGAAGGCAAATGCTATTTTGGGCTGCATTAATAGAAGTATAGCTTCCAAATCGCGCGAAGTCATAATTCCCCTTTACTCAGCACTGGTTAGGCCTCATTTTGAGTATTGTGTCCAGTTCTGGGCACCACACTTTAAGAAGGATGTAGACAAACTGGAGAGGGTTCAGAGGAGGGCAACAAGGATGATAAAGGGACTGGAAACAAGGCCCTACGAGGAGAGACTGAAAGAACTGGGCAGGTTTAGCCTTCAGAAGAGGAGACTGAGGGGAGATATGATCGCACTCTTCCAGTATTTGATGGGATGTCACACAGAGGAGGGCCAGGATCTCTTCTCGGTCATCCCAGTTTGCAGGGCACGGAATAATGGGCTCAAGTTACAGGAACCCAGATTCCACCTAAACATCAGGAAAAATTTCCTGACTGTCCGAGCAATAAGACAATGGAATCAACTACCTAGGGAGGTGGTGGGCTCTCCCACTCTGGAGGCATTCAAGGTGCAGCTGGACGGCCATCTGTCAGGGATGCTTTGACCTGGATTCCTGCATTGAGCAGGGGGTTGGACTCGATGGCCTTGTAGGCCCCTTCCAACTCTACTTTTCTATGATTCTATGAACAATAGTCTAAGGCAGCTTCCTATTCTCCTCCTCCTTCTGCAAACATGGAAAGCAACATTTGGCCTGCCTTGCATGTAACACTAAACCACAGGTTCATTAACCATAGTTTACTGTTACCTGCATGAATCTCAGGCTTGTCTGCTCCCCTCTCCTTCAGCGCAGCCACAAGGAGATAAGACGCTTTTGCTTCCGTTTTCAACTAACTGCAGTTAGTTATGATGATCAAACCCAGACAAACAGTGATTAGTGCTAATACTATGGTTTAGTGAAACAAGCCAGGATCATTAACCATGTTTCACTAAACCACAGTTAACACTAACCACTGTTTGACGGGACAGAACAAGTAACTGCAGTTAGTTGAAAATGGAAGTGAACGTTTCCAATCTCCTCACTGTTGCACCACAGTAGGAAAGGGGATGGTGTGAACATTCAAAGGCAGCCGTTACCTGCAAGATATACTAATCCTATGGCAAGAAAAAGGGATTTTCTTAGAATACGTTCCATGAAGACACAGAATGTAGGTGGTCTTCATGACCTTATTTTCTTTCTTGATTTATTTTTATGTTGCTCCTCAGCCAAAAATGCTCATGGAGCCGCTTCTAAATAATCAGTAAAAGAAGACAGTCCCTGCCTGCAGGTTTACAATCGAAAAAGACACGACACACAAGGAAAAGGGGATGAGGAGGGAAGAGGGGCCAGTGGAATGGCTCTGTTTCCCCCTCTCATCTCCCTCAGCGCAGCCTGCAGTAATGGCTGCTGGTGGTGACGGTTGAGGGAGGAGGGTCCTTATGCAAAGGTGGGAGAGGAAGCAGCATTTTCTAAGTAAGTTCATTCTGATTAATGAACCCACTATCCAGAAGGAAACACTCTCCATTCTGTTTAGCAGAGAAATTTCAGGGGTAGAGGTGCTGTTAAACAGAACATCTCCTCTGTCTCCCCTTTCAGTGGAACGTTGCTCTGGCTGCTCTCATTATCATTTTATAGCACATCAATACTTATTCAAGCTATTTTGCTCTGTAATGGTTCTAACGTTCTGTAAATTCTGTAAGAATCAGGGGAAAAAGACCACATTCAAATTATTTAATGCGGTCAACTGAGTTATGAACGTTGTCAGGGTACTGAACCCTGACAAGACCGAGGTACTTCTGGTGGGACACAAGGGGAGGTTAGGGGATGTTGACCTGGTGCTGAATGGGGTACATCTCCCCCTGAAGGACCAGGTCCGCAGCTTGGGGGTCATTCTAGACTCCCAGCTGTCCATGGAGGCTCAGGTGTCAGCTGTGAGCCGGGCAGCGCTGTATCAACCCCATCTGATATGGCAGCTGCGCCCCTACCTTCCTAATTATCTGCTCCCATCAATGGTTCATGCCTTGGTCTCCTCTCGCCTAGACTACTGTAATACGCTCTACGTGGGGTTACCCTGGAAGACGGTTCGGAAGCTTCAGCTGGTACAGAACGTGGCGGCTCGCCTGATTAAGGGCAGCCGCCGGCGGGATCACATCACACCAGTGCTTAAGGAGTTGCACTGGCTACCAGTTGCTTGCCGAGCCGAATTCAAGGTGTTGGTTTTGACCTTTAAAACCCTACACGGCTCCGGCCCAGCTTATCTCAAGGAGCGCCTCCAGCAACATCAAGTAGGCCGCTCAACAAGGTCTGCCACGGACGGCCTTCTCCTTATCCCATCAGCCAGAGCAGCCAGGCTGGTGGGGACTAGGAAGAGGGCCTTCTCTGTGGCGGCCCCCACATTATGGAACTCCCTCCCTAGTGACCTTCGCCATGCCCCCTCCGTGATGAGCTTCTGCCGTGCATTAAAAACATGGTTGTTCAGGCGGGAATATGGGGTGGGTTAGGATTTTAAAAGAATTTTTATACTGTTTTAATTATCATATTTTATTGTATTGTTTTATTGTATTATTTTAATTGTACATCGCCCAGGGTGGCCGGGTAACCGGCCAGATGGGCGATTAATAAATATAAGAAATAAAATAAAATAAATAAATAAATGAAGACTTACTATGTACTGGAGCCTCGCCCTAATGACATTCTTCCTAACAGAAGGATATGGGGGGGGGGGGCATAGAGGTTTCTTATAAAATACCTTTTCACGAGCCAATGTGTGCAAGTCCTGCACATGTGGCTCCTCCTGTCCCTTCTTCTGTGCTTCCCTCTACAGCCATCCAAAACGTACAAGACTGGCCTTGTGCCTCTTTGCAGATTTGAATGAATGCAACCCGTGCGAATACCTGGCCTGGATTCTACGACCTGGCCTTGGGGTTTGACCATGACAGCCGGACTTACCTCTCCCCTTGCACTGTGACGCCCAGTGACCGAGTCCCCCACATCTGAAGCAAGTGTCAGAGCCTCGGTCCATGGGCCTGCCGCCTCCACCAAACTGTTCTCCCTTTTTCTGCCACTTCTGCTTCCACACCTGTGAAGACATCAAGATGCAGGCTCAGCCAACACATGCCTGCCCTGCCCCTTCCTGTATGGCTTGACTTCAGGGAACCAGGCAGAAGGGAGATTGGGACCAGCCTGAACTTGCTCTTCCTACCTCCACGTGGGCCCCAGCACACTAAATCTCCTAAGGCAAGGGTAGGCAACCTTTTTGGTCACATTCAGCAACTTGAGAAACTGTCCTGGGCACCACCACAAGATGGCTGCCATGGGAGGTGTGGCAAAAGACAAGTCACCTGCCCAAAAGGCTGAGTACAAGGCAGAGGTGGGGTCCGAGACCCAACACACTAAACAATTACTTTGAACCCACAGTTTCCAGCATCAACAGAAACCTATTTCACAGGAATCCCAGCTGTCGGAAAGAAAATGTATTAATGTAAAAAAAAGAAGGTGGGAGAGGTGGGGCACCCTGGTGGGTGCCAGGAAAGATGTCTGGGGGCACAACGGTGCCCTTGGACACCATGTTGCCTACCCTTGCTCTAAGGCTTATTCATATTTATTTATTATTATATTTATTTATACCCCGCCTTTTTCCCTGGAAGGAACCCAAGGCGGCTTACATAATCCTCCTCCTCCTCTCCATTTTATCCTCACAACAACCCTCTGAGGTAGGTTAGGCTGAGAGTCAGCGACTGGCCCAAAGTCACCCAGTGAGCTTCGTGGCCAAATGTGGACTTGAACCTGGATCTCCTGAGTCCCAGGCCAACACTCTCACCACTATGCCACACTTGCTCTCAGATCAGCTAGAGCTGTTCAGGGCTCATTTCCTCAAACACGAGCAAGAAAGGTACACGCAGTTCTCACCAGTGAGGACAGCCTCTGATTTACAAGAAGCCTGTGTTTTCCTCCTGAGTTAAATCCTTAAGCCAACAATTTTGTCCCATCATCCAATTAGGTAAATATATTCAACTGCGGTTATTAGATGAAGGCAGCACTGAAGTGCACCCACTGAAGTCATGATGCAAGACTGTGGAAGGGCAGCCCTTAATTAAAAACCTGTTTATTAATAATAACTACAATATAACTTTGTTTTATTACTGTATTTTTGTTTGATGATTGATTGTACACGGCCCTGGATTGTATAAAAATGTTTGAAAGCTGTAGTGTTCTAACAGAGACACCTATGCTGACCTCAGTACCTAGAGGAGCCAAGCGATTCTCACTTGCAGGCTCTTACGAGCCTGCCTGCACTTTGAGATCCTCAGGGGAGGCCCTTCTCTCGGTTCCACCACCACCACAGGCGCGTCTGGTGGGAACACGGGAGAGGGCCTTCTCAGTGGCTGCCCCAGTGCTCTGGAATTCCCTCCCCAGGGAGGCTAGAGTGGCGCCTTCCCTGGTAAGCTTCTGGAGGCAGGCAAAGACCTTCCTGTTCCAGCAGGCATTTGGGATTAGCCTATGATCCGATGGAATGCTATGTTTTAACTATATATATATATATATATATATAGTTATGCATATTGTACTGTTTTTAATGCTCTCTCTCTCTCTCTCTCTCTCTATATATATATATATATATATATTGTTATGTTTATTGTACTGTTTTTAATATATATTTAAAAAAATATTATTGATGATTTAATTCTATTTTTAACTTTTGTATTTTTCTATTTCTGTTTTAATTGTATGCGTTTTAAAGGTTGTGAGTCGCCTTGGGTCCCAGTGTTGGGGAAAAGGCGGGATACAAATAAATATAACAACAACAACAACAATAATAATAATCATGCAGGTGAAAGAGGTAGTTCACAAAGAGCAAAATTACGGTAGTTATGGAAATCCCTTACTCAATGGATTTATATGTGTTTGAAGTGAAAATAAGTCATCTTCATGAAGTGATTAAAATACTGGGAAATGCAGTACCTACTTTGCTCTAACGGAAGGCTACAAATGCTTTGTTCGTAGGTTTCCTCCAGGTGTTTTCTGGAACTAGGAATTTGTTACCACTGAGAGGTGTGCCTAAATTAAGGGACCACACCCAGATTTATGCATTTAAACATCCACTCACTGCCTAACTGGACAATGAAGGGACAGGAGAAATGAAGCAGCAGCAAAGCCAATGGGTATGAGACTCGTTTGTTACTTCCCAAAACGTTTCAAACGTAAATATTCTCTCTTGGGAAACTATCTAAATCTGCATAGAATTCGTTCCGGAACCGTGCTTGTAATCCAAAACACTCTTATATCAAAGTGAGTCTCTGGCGGGCGTGAGCGGGGCCGATTTCGGCCCGCTCCGCCCGCTCGAGGGGAGCAGTTACATCCCTACGACTACTTGTATTGCAAGACCTTGCTCGTTTATCAAGTCAAAATTTATTTTTAAAAAATTGCTTGTCTTGCAAAACGCTCTCAGACCAAGTTACTTGCAATCCAAGGAATTACTGTATAGTAATCCTATATTCTAGTGTAAATTCCATTCAGGTCTTGTGAGCATGGGAGCCAAGGTGCCCTTATTCTAAAATGCCCAGAGAAATTTATGAGGCATTTAATAAATAAATAAGCCAATAAAACCTTGTCTATGGTCATTCCAACGCTACCTCACCCCACAGGCCTGTAAGTAACGCCCTCTGGGTCAAGGGGCAACTCACCTGCTTGCGAAGCTGCTTCCCCTTCAAGGCATACCCTTTCACATACGATTTCTTCTTGAGATTGAGGCGCACAAAGTTGCCCTCCTTCTTTGGTGGTGCCCTGGAAAGAGACAAGCTCCCTCTATTGTAAAGGTTCTTCAGCAAACCTCCTTTACAATGCAATCCTATTATGTCTACTCAGAAGTCACATTAAATTCAATGGGACTTACTCCCTGGTAAGTGAGAAAAGGACTGCCGCCCAAGTTAGCTTATGCAAAGATCCAAGCCACTATGCTTTGTGCTGAAGGATTTGCACTGGCTACCAGTTGCTTGCCGAGCCGAATTCAAGGTGTTGGTTTTGACCTTTAAAACCCTATACGGCTCTGGTCCAGTTTATCTCAAGGAGCGTCTCCAGCAACACCAAGTGGGCCGCTCAACAAGATCTGCCACGGATGGCCTTCTCCTTGTCCCTTCAGCCAGAGCAGCTAGACTGGTGGGGACGAGGAAGAGGGCCTTTTCTGTGGCAGCCCCCGTACTGTGGAACTCTCTCCCGAGTGACCTCCGCCATGCCCCCTCTCTGATGAGCTTCCGTCGCTCATTAAAAACCTGGTTGTTCAGGCGGGAATATGGGGTGGGTTAAGATTTTAAAATTTTTATATTGTTTAAATGTATTTTATTGCATTTATGTATTTTATTGTGTGTACATCGCCCAGGGTGGCCGGTTGCCGGCCAGATGGGCGATAAATAAATATTAATAATAACTTAGCACCCTGTAACTTGGCCTACACTTTGCAGCACACACAGACTGGGTTCGCAAAGACAGGCGAAGCCTCAGTAGGTTAATCCCTACTGAGATTTAGCGTGTCGTTTGACCCCCCGCAGGGTGCTTTAGAAGCCGGCCTGGAGCAGCACCAAACTCCCATCTCACCCAGCGACGCCCAAGCTGCAGCTGGGAGGGGGAGGCGATCCTCTCTGGCCGCACCACACACACACGCACTGCACTGTCAAGATAGGATCACTGCCCGCCCACCCGGGGACTACCGAGACCATCTTGGTAGTCCCTGGGTGGGTGGGCACTGATTCCACGTGAGCCCACTGACAGGGGGAATCCGTCCCCCACCAGCATACCGAGATGGTTTTGGTAGGCTATGGGGGGACGGGACTGACTCTCGCGGCAGCATGGTAGTGCTGCGGCTGTGACGCCGCAAAAGTCAGTGCCCCCGCCCTGCAGGAGCAGCGGATCTCGCTGCTCCAGCAGGCCAGGGGCACTGACTCTCATAGCAGCGGTGGTCGGTGAGTGGGGGAGGAGGAAGTGGGGGGGGCGAGCCAGGGAGGGGAAGCAAGTTTTCTTGTCATGGCTGTTGCTCAGCGACGGCCACGCCGAGAAAGGCCCAGCTGTAGGGCTCCTTGCCCTTGCTTGGAGGGGTGCAACTGAGCTGAGTAGTGCCCCACGAAGCAGGGGCAAGGAGCCTCTGACAGCTGAGGAAAAGTGCCGCTGGGCACTTCTCGCCAGCTAGCATCCCAACTCCTCTCCCCTCAGTGTCCCCGCGGTGTCCCCTGGGATAGCGACCAGAGGACTGAGGGAAGAGGTGGTACCTCCAGATGGTCGGGCACAGCCATAGACTGGGTTGGCGTGACACAATAAGCCACTATTAAGCCATGGTGCCTTAGTGTGTTGTCTGAACCCAGGATTGCTTGCTATGGTTTAGTTAGCCATGGCTATGAAGCCACCCTTCGTGGCTATGGCTTATTCTAGGGCTTATTTAAGCCACCATGGCTTAGAGTGTTGTTCAAACCTGGACGACACACCAAGCCGTGGTCAATCCCCAAAATGAAAGAGGCCCTTGGTAAGAGCAACAGAATGGATCCCCTCGCTGGATCGTCACCTTGAAGTGGTGAGTGGGCTTGCGTGTTCCGATGAATCCTGTGAGCAATGCCGTCGGGAGCTATGTACTCCCAGTAGGGTCACCCATGGCGGTAAGGTCCGGGGAGAGGAACCAGACAAAGAACGATCCAAAACATAAAGTCCTCAACGGCAGAACAGGCGGAAGATAATTAAACCTAAATTACAACGGCTGTGAAGGCGGATGAAGGCTGCAGCAGAGAATGGTTTTCCAATCGTCAGGGTAACCGTGCCATTGGATCTCTGCCGTACTCTGTCAAGTTTGTGTGGTGATTCGTTGTGCACCGATCTCCCCACATAAAACAGTTTCACGCACAGGCGTCTTCCAACCCAACCCATCCAACCCAACCCAACCCAACCCAACCAACGAAACAAAAAAAAAGTCCCATGGCGACTGGCGAATGGCAACGGGGGCAGGACTGTGAATCTGGAAGCCCCTAGTCATGGACCAGCACATGGGCGGTGGATGCAGACTCAGTCGCCCTGTTCAAGGAACGAGGTAGTCGAGCAGCTCGGCAGCTGTATCCATGACTGAGCAGCCCTATTTAGGATCCACTCTGCTCACCCCGTATGGGGAGGGGGCTAGAAAAGGTGCCCTAAACATAGTCTACCTCTCTCTCCCCTGACTGGATTACCGCGTCCAGTGGGGTCACCATTTTAGCGGTCGAAAAAGACATTTGAATTTTGGAACATGGAATATACGGACATTGCTGGATAACATAGATAGTGAACGCCCTGAGCGTAGGACTGCTATTATTGCAAGGGAGCTGAGACGGTTTAAAATTGACATAGCAGCACTTCAAGAAACTCGAAGGGCAGGAGAGGGACAGCTGAAAGAAGAAAAAGGAGGTTATACCTTCTTCTGGAAAGGACTACCTGAGCAGGACCGACGAATACATGGAGTAGGCTTTGCCATCAAAAATGAACTAGTGAACTCTTTGTCAGAAGTTCCTACTGGCATTAACGAACGCCTGATAACTCTTCGATTAAAGCTCGCCAATAACCAACAGGTAACTATTTTGAGTGCTTATGCACCAACATTAGATGCTGATGATGACATCAAGGAAAGTTTTTACAGCCAGTTGGACACTCTCCTGTCAGAGATACCTAAGGAGGATAAAATTATCCTCCTGGGCGATTTTAACGCAAGAGTCGGGCGTGACTTTGATTTATGGCCAGAAACTATTGGAAAAGACGGAGTTGGTAATAGCAACCCGAACGGACTCTTACTTTTGTCTATATGTGCAGAGCATAATCTCACTATCACAAACACGCTCTTTCGACAAAAGAATAAGTTTAAAACATCATGGCAGCACCCACGGTCAAAGCACTGGCATCTTCTGGATTATGTAATTGTCCGTGTTAGAGATCGCCGCGATGTACTTCTTACTAGGGCCATGGTGAGTGCCGACGACTGCTGGACAGACCACCGACTAATCCGGTCCAAAATGGTTATCAACATTGCTCCCCAACGTAGGCTTCAAGGAAGGAAACCAAGGCGTAAAATGAACATCCAAGTCCTTCAAGATCCTATTAAGCAAACTCGTCTTCAATCACTTCTTAAGGAACATCTACCTACGGAACCTCCTGACAACGTTGAGGACCATTGGTCTAAGCTGAAAACCTCCATTACTGCAGCTTGTGAACAAACTATTGGATATGAAACTAAGAAACATCAGGATTGGTTTGATGAAAATGACAATGAGATTAAATATATAATTGACCAAAAAGGAAAGCCTTCCAAATATGGCAAAATGATATTAACTGCGCTGCCAAGAAAAAAACCTACGCTAGCGCAAAGGCTGAGGTCCAAAGAAGAACAAGAGAACTTAAGAACGCTTGGTGGAAAAAGAAAGCTGAAGAAATTCAACAACTTGCAGAATCTCATGATGCACGGGGCTTTTTTAAGGCCACAAGGGCCATTTATGGACCAAAAACCTATGGTACAAACCCTTTACAATCAAAAGATGGCACCAAACTCTTAAAAGACAAAGAGTCTATTGCACTGCGTTGGAAAGAGCATTATTATGACCTTTTAAATCGTAAATCTAAGGTGGATAATGAGATTTTTTCGCAAATCCCGCAAAAACAAATTAAAGAGGAACTTGCAATACTCCCCACTTTGGATGAAGTAAAAAAAGCCATTAATCAAATGAAGAACAACAAAGCTAGTGGACCAGATGGGATTCCTGCTGAAATCTTTAAAGAAGGGGGCCCCGAACTTGTACAACATCTTCATAAACTCATCGAAAAAATCTGGATAAGAGAAGAGATCCCAGAAGACTTCAGGGATGCCATAATTATCACCCTCTTTAAGAAGGGTGATAGAACAGACTGTGGAAACTATCGGGGCATTTCTCTCTTAGCAACCGCAGGTAAAATATTTGCTAGGATTCTTGCAAACCGTCTTCTATCTATTTCAGAAGAGATCCTCCCTGAAACTCAATATGGTTTCCGCCCCTCTAGAGGGACAGTAGACATGATTTTTACTGCACGTCAGCTCCAAGAAAAATGCCGGGAGCAAAATCAACCCCTTTATATGGCATTTATCGATTTGGCTAAGGCCTTTGATACTGTAGACCGTACGGCTCTCTGGACTATCCTTATGAAAATTGGATGCCCCAATAAATTTGTGAATATCTTGCGACTTCTCCATGACAACATGACGGCAACGGTTTTGGACAACAACGGCTCTCATGGTGCTCCATTTAAAGTGGGATCAGGTGTTAAACAGGGATGTGTTATCGCCCCAACATTATTTGCCATTTTCATCGCCATGGTTTTACATCTTGTCGAGGGGAAACTTCCCACCGGTGTGGGAATTATATATCGAACAGATGGAAAGCTTTTTAATCTCAGCAGGCTGAAAGCAAAAAGTAAGGTAATTACAACCTCCGTCGTGGAACTTCAGTACGCTGATGATAATGTGGTCTCCGCACATTCAGAGGATGATCTCCAAACTATCCTAAATGCTTTTGCAGAAGCATACGAAAAACTTGGTCTCTCACTTAACATCAAAAAAACCAAAGTGCTTCATCAGCAAGTGCAAGCCAATCCTTTGGTGATGCCATCTATCCAGCTTGGCGGGACAATACTGGAAAACGTCGATCATTTCCTCTATCTTGGCAGCTATCTTTCTGTTACAGCTAACATCGACAGTGAAATCCAGCATCGTCTGAGCTCCGCAAGTGCCGCATTTTCTCGAATGAAACATAGAGTGTTCGAGGATCGGGATATTTGTAAGAAGACCAAAACACTGGTTTATGAAGCCATTGTATTACCAACTTTATTGTATGCCTGCGAAACATGGACTATCTATAAACGTCACTTCCACCTCCTTGAAAGGTTTCATCAACGTTGCCTCCGGAAAATCCTGCAAATTACTTGGGAAGATAGGCGAACAAATGTCAGTGTACTGGAAGAAGCAAAGACTACTAGCATTGAAAAAATGATCCTTCAACGCCAACTTCAGTGGACCGGTCATGTTGTTCGAATGCCTGACTGCCGTCTCCCAAAGCAGTTACTTTACTCCCAACTCAAGGATGGAAAGCGGAATATCGGTGGTCAATATAAGAGGTTTAAAGATGTTCATAAGGCTAATCTAAAAAAATGCAATATAAACATCGAAAACTGGGAAGCTCTGGCCCATGAACGATCTAAATGGAGGTTGGCCTTTCACAAAGGTTCCATGGACTTTGAAGAAGCCCGAGTGCAAGGTGAAAGGGAGAAACGTGCTAAGCGAAAAGCACGTCAAATGAATCCTTTACAGGACCATCTTCTATCTGGTAACCTGTGTCCTCACTGTGGGAAGCTGTGTGGATCTAGAATTGGCCTCCACAGTCACTTACGGACTCATCGCTAGAGTCTACACAATCTTCTTTAGAATTTCCTCCTTTTATCCCAGAAGACAATCTTACTCGGTCACGAGTGATCGCCTGATGATGATGGTGTGCCACTCTAGCCATGCGGCTAGCAGACGACTGCAGTGGTCAGCCACCCTCAAAGTGCTGTCAAAGGCTTCCCCCCCCTCCCTGCAGCCGCCGCAAGCTGTTTCGGGCTTGCCATGCCTTGTCGGGCACAGGGGAATTTAAGCCACAGTGTGTGGCTTAAATCCCCAAGGGTTTTCCCGTGTTGTGTGAACCTGCCCATAATCTTTCTTCAGCCATAACGGCTGGGCTATTTTTGGAGTTTGGGAGTGGCCTTTGCTTTAAATTTATAAATCATGATAAATTTTGCACATATGGTAATCCTTTTCATGTGGGTGAATTTATTAGGCTATGCAAAAGTGACTCTTGAAGTAAGAACATAAGAAGAGCCAGGCTGGACCAGACCAGGAGTCCATCTAGTCCAGCATTCTGTTCACACAGTGGCCAACCAGCTGCCCACGGGAAACCCCCAAGTTGGACCTGAGTGCAACAGCATCCACCCGCCCATATTCCCCAACAACGGGTGTACATAGGCATACTGCCTCTGATACTGGAGGAAGCACATAGCCAATCAGGACTAGTAGCCACCAATGGCCTTCTCCTCCATGAATTTGTCCAATCCCCCTTTAAAGCTATCCAAATTGGTTGTCATCACAACATCTTGTGGAAGTGAATTCCATAGTTTAACTATGCGCTGTGTGAAGATGTCCTTCCTTTTATCTGTCCTGTTTCTCCCACCAATCAGCTTCATGGGCTGACCCCTTTGGGTTCTAGTATTATGAGAGAGGGAGAAAAATGTCTCCGTCCACTTTCTCCACACTATGCACAATTTTATTCACCTCTATCATGTCTCCCCTCACTCACTCACCCTTTTTCTCTCGGCTAAACTGTCCCAGCTGCTGTAACCTTTCCTCGTAGGGGAGTTGCTCCAGCCCCTTGATCATTTGAGTTGCCCTTTTCTGCCCTTTTTCCAAATCTACAATGTCCTTTTTAGGTACGGTGACCAGAACTGTACACAGTATTCTAAGTGCGGTCACCCCACAGATTTGTATAATGGTAATATGATCTTGGCAGTTTTATTTTCAATTCCTTTCTTAACTATGCCTAACATGGAGTTTGCCTTTTTCACAACAGATGCACACTGGGTTGACATATTCTTCGAGCTGTCCAGCACAACCCCAAGATCTGTTTCACTACAAGATTGCAATATCCCTGCGTGTAATTTCAAAGGGAAATTAGAAGGGTCGAAAAGAAACATCTCTATGGGAACACCTTCTCCCAATTGGATCAGGGTTTGGAGGAGGCTTGAATAACACACGACATTACGGCCACTGTGAGCATGAAGAAACATTGCAATTAGGTATTGCATGAAATAACTATTTGAGGATAGTAATTCGTGGGGTGAGGATCAGGACAGGGCATATCATCCGACATGGACTGCACAAGCTCATCTTTTCTAGTACAAGTCTATGTGAACATAACCCAACAGAGGAGAGAATGTTACACGAGGTCATAACTGAGTGGGGGAGTTTTGCTCTTGGACAGTGTTCTCCAACCTTGGGTCCCCAGATGTTTTTGGCCTACAACTCCCAGCATGCCCCAGCCAGTGTAGCTGGCTGGGGCATGCTGGGAGTTATAGGCCAAAAACATCTGGGGACCCAAGGTTGGAGAACACTGCTCTAGGATGCTTGACTCAGCAAGGAGCAGCAGTGTTCAGTGGATGCCACCCTGTGTCCTAAAACGAAGGCCACACTTAGCAACTCCCTAGGCTGTTTCTAGGCCACACAACAAAAATAAAACAGTTCCCAGCTCCACTAAGGGACGTACCTGCAGGCTGAGAAGCTGGATCGCTTGGGACACTCCTCTCCATTGACTTCCCCAAGCAGGTTCTCAGAGGGAAAGGGGGAAACTATTTCCCTTTGCTCTTGCACCTCTGCCGTGTCCTGACCATCGAAGTCATATTCACCGAGTCCTGACTTTTGACTGACACCACGTTGCTTTTTGATGCACTTTCTGTCCCGCTCTAATCCTTTAGTCCTCTTGCGCTTTACGCCAGATGTACCACCTTTGGAACAGTCCATGCCGCCATCTTCATGAGCTTCACCTTCCTGTAGTCTCTTCTTGCAAGAGGCTTTTCTTCTCTTGGGAGGATGAGACTGCCTAATCTCCACCTCACAGAAGGCACTTCTCAACCTTGGTGATGGTTCTTCCAGAAGATCCTCGTCCGTTTTCTGAGCGGCATCCTTTGCGCGAGTTTCCAGTTTATGGATATACCTGATGGTGGAAAGCTCAGCTTTGGCTTCAGTGAACGCTCCATTTATCCCTTCTTCGCTTGGGGTCTTACTGGCAGTCTGGTTATCCTGCAAACTCGGCCTGCAGATGTTTCCACCAGTTTGGCCCAGGGGCTGGTTCTCCAGCACGTCTCCCTGGCAGCTTCTCCTGGGAGAATTGCTATGTGTCCTCCATTTCTTCTCTCCAGCGTGGGGAAGAGGACCCCATTTTTCCAGGGAATTGAGTTCTGGTGATCCCTGGCATGGCTCTGTCCTGCCAACTTGGACAGAAGAGCAGTCTCCTAGGAGGCCCTCTCCAGCCTGCAGTTTTTCACCTTGGCACCTGTCCAGCCATCCAGGATCAAGGCTGCTCAGTCGTCTGGTCACTGTCTGTTTCAGCTGCTGAAACTTATCCAGTGGCAATGGCTTCGGCTCAGATGAGGGAAGCTCAGCAGGAGTCAGCCCTGGACATGGAAAAGGGAGGAGAGCTGCACATTCCTTGAGCTCGGGGCTGGACAGCTGATCTAGACTATTTTCTAATGAAGGACCCTCTGGCTTGGAAGAAGCAGTCTTGCTAGTTTGATGCGTGTCCTTCTGCACTAGTGAGATTGTCTTCCTCCTGGGAGTGAGGGATTTCCTTAACGTTACAGGACACGCCTGAGATCAAGAGTAAAAACCAGTTAGTTTGCAGCATGTGTATCTATCTGTACCCCCAAAACAATTTCTCCTCTTATTTTATGTCAGAAGCCCACCATCCCTCTACACAGAAAACTTTTGAAACCAAGCATGAGAAGCAAGGATCCCGTCACAACTGAGGTCTTCTTGGATACACTTTTCTAAGTGATTGACTCCTGCCCAGTAAGCTTCAACCACAAGCCACGCAAGGAGATGGGCTGTGACTCAATGATGGAGGATTTGCTTTGCATGTAATGGGCCTCACGCTGGCTCCCCAATCTCTCCAGTTAAAGCAGTGTTCTCCAACCTGGGGTCCCCAGATGTTTTTGGCCTACAACTCCCAGCATGCCCCAGCCAGCGCTGGCTGGGGCATGCTGGGAGTTGTAGGCCAAAAACATCTGGGGACCCCAGGTTGGAGAACACTGAGTTAAAGGATATCAGGTAAGAGGGCTGAGAAAAACCTCTGCCTGAAAGCTCCTAGGCAGCCACCACCAGTCCGAGAAGAAAGCCCTGACCCAGTACAAAGAAATGCATCTCCATATCTACTCAAGTTCACATAACAGAGATGAGTAATCATTTAGCATATTGACCATGCTTTTATCTAAGGAGGATTAAATGCAACTATTGTTCTTCAGGCATTCCGTTGATGCTTACCGGCTGGAGCTCAGGGCAATTACGAATGAATATGAATAGGGTAAGAATGTTGGATTCATTCCAGAATGAGCTTTAGGGCACAAAATAGTATATTTTTGTATCACAGGGTTAAGCTGGGGATCACACTGGACCTGAGCTGTTCTGGCCTTAAAGCCTCCCCCCCCCCCAAAGGTTCCCTCATTTTAGGTGACAAAAACAAGGCCCAAACTTTGCAAATGACCATGTCATTTCATCTGGCTCAAGGTGCAAAGAGCACGCTCATCAGGCTGGCAGGCAACACCAAAACAGGAGGAAGTGCAAAGACCAGATAGGATTTAAGTTTTGAGAAGCAGGATATTCTGTGCTAATACAGTAGGATAAACAATGGGATAAAGGAATTGGGTTTGGGGAATGGATGCGAGTGTATAGAACGAGGTGTTATAAAAATGTATCTGTAATATAAAAACGGTGTCCCAATGATTAAGGAGTGATTTCCTGAAGACATTTCTCAGATTCACATAGAAATGATCCCTTAACACATTCCACAGTCATGTAGTCACAATCTTGATGGTGAAGGAGTGGGTCTCGCCCCTTTGCTCTTAATGAATGCTTATTGGTGTGCAATTCTGAACTGTTAATGTTAGTGACCATGAGACATGGAGTGGTAGCCATTCAGGACTAATTAATCCAGAGTATGAAAGTGTAACCTTGTGTGTTTGGCGACAGAAGGGCCATCTCGTGGTTGTTGTGTGTGTGTGTGTGTTGTTTTTTTTTAATGGAGTTCATCCCTTTGGTTCTTAAAGGATCTTCAGCCTCTGGAAGCCAAGCTACCTCTGCATGCAGCCAGTGCTCAAGGCTACAATTAGTCACCCACCAAACAAACCTTGATAGCTGCTCCCAAGTTGCATTTCAGCTTCATCCCAAAATACTGTGCGGAAGCCTGCAGCATGTGCTGATCCCTTGGGGTCGGTTTAGGAACCACCGGGCCTCGATTCAGGTGCGCTCCCCAGCAATCTGAGCCAGGTACCTTAGGATATATATATATAGAGAGAGAGAGAGAGAAAGAGAGGGAGAGAGAGAGAGAGAGAGAGAGAGAGGCAGGAAGAAAACACTACTGTTGGGATACAACAACTGATCTATAAAGTTTCTATTTAGAAAAAAGAAATGGAGCCATTGCAGAAAAGAGTGACAATAAAGCTTCTAGCTACCGGAAAGTATTCTAACAATGCTGCAGCAGTCACACTGTTTACAACACACGTACTCTGTTACTTAACAAAGGCTGGGATGGCTTGGAGGTCTTCATTTCTAACAATGAAAACTACTACAGTCATGCATATTTTGGTTCCTTCTGCAGCCTTCACTGCTGGTATTTCTAGCCATCCTCCAGTACAGCGGTCCCCAACCTTTTTGGGACCAGGGACCGGAACCCATGGAATAAATTTTTCCACGGACCGGGGTGGGGTGGGGGGGTGTCGCCCACTGCTCACCTGCTGTGCGGCCCGGGCGGCAGCGCTGGAGTACCAGGAAGTGACGTGACGGGAGACCCGTCGCGTCACTTATGGCTTTACGAAAATGCTCATTGGAGAGGCAAGCAGAGGGACGAGCGGCGCGCGGGGGAGTGCTCGTCTGAGCTCGCGAGCACCCCGAGAGCCAGGACGGGGTGCTTGTCGTGTGGCGTAGCGGCCGGGCGCGGTGTGCACCGCCCGCCGGGACACACCGTGAGCACCCTGCCTGGCTCTCAGGGTGCTCGCAAGCTCCTGCGGGCACCCCCCCCCGCTCGTCCCTCTGCTCGCCTCCCCGATGAGCATTTTTGTAAAACCGGGCGGCGCGACAGCTGGGCGCTGCACGGCCCAGTTCTTAACAGGCCATGGACCGGTACTGGTCCGTGGTCCGGGGGTTGGGGACATTATTTGCTCCAGTAAATAATGTGCTTTAGGTGCTGTAAGCAAGAAGAATGGAGAAGGGGGTATTAACCAGTCACAGGAGTTTCAGGAAAGGTGAGACTAAGGGTGCAATTCTATGCATGTTTAGACAGAAAAAAGTCCTACAACTCCCAGCATTCCCCAGCCAGCAAACTTTTTTCTGTCTAAACATGCGTAGGATTGTGCCCTAAGAGGCATTGTAGAAGCAGGAGATTTTGATTAGAGAAGGGGGGAAAGTATTGTATTAAACCTTTTCCCTGCAAGGTCAGGGCTTACAGAAAAAAGGTATTTGCAAAGCATGAATGACCCTTTCTTACCTGTTTAGCTACTGGAGGTTTCTGAGTTCCTTGCTGGCAAATTGTCTCAGAGTCAGGGATGCCTTGATGCCCCTTGGTTTCCTTCAGTGCCTTGTACTCTCTGTACAGTTCTGTGTACAAACAGTTAAGAATGGATTCTGAGCGCAATGGGAATCACCAACCCAAATCAACTCCAGGGTCCATCAGATCCAGCATCCCCTCTCAAGTAGTAGTAAAATCCAATTGCGCAGAGACAGTTGTGAGGGTTTTACAAAAGGTAAATTACTTAAGAATACAAAGTTGGGTGGAATAGCTAATACTTTGTGTGGAGAAAGCCTGCACACTCACAGTGACATGAACCCCAACACAGTTTTCCCCTAACGACCCCACTGAGTTTCCCTGGCTGGCAACCCCGGCTGCATAATCCTCACCAGAGGGAAAACCGGAGATACCAGTCTTGGCCAGACAGGCACACAATAGGGACCATCAACTGAATCCACAAGAAGATAATATATTATTGTTGTTAAGCAAGTGTTGTTTTACTACATGCAGCAGAAGCAAAAGCTCTGTATTGACTCAAAAAGAAAAAGATTTGAAAGGGTTGATCAAGAGAGAAAAGGTAAAAGAAGCCATCTGTCAGGGATGCTTTGACCTGGATTCCTGCATTGAGCAGGGGGTTGGACTCGATGGCCTTGTAGGCCCCTTCCAACTCCACTTTTCTATGACTCTATGATGAACCAGCCTGTAGGAAGGTCTTGTTCTAACAGTTAATGGTTAAGAATTCACTGACTGAGGGTGCAATGCTATGCATATTTACAGAGAACAAAATACTACAATTCCCAGCATGCCCCAGCCATGCTGGCTTTCTGGAGGGATGCTGGGAATTGTAGGACATCTTTCTGTATAAATATGCATAGGATTGCACCTTGAGTTAGGTATTGAGATGTGCAGCTTCAACTAAGTGAAACTACAGTAAACGATACAAGAGGTGGGGAAAGAGACCTGGTTGTAGCACATCTTGTGCATATATAAAGCCTCAAGTTCAACCCATAAAGTATACTTTAGGATTCTCCAGATTATAGGCACTACAGAGCCGCTGCCAGTCAGGAATAACAACACTCTACAGATGGACTGTTGGCCCAACTCTACTTAAGGTAGACTTAGTACTTTTTGTAAACATGTTATATGTTGCGAAACCACACAGCTGCGGAAAAAGCATGGTAAATGATAAATAAACCGGAAAGCACTTTGTACATTGAAAACCACTATTAAAGTAAAATATATTAATGAAAGTGCACCCAGTGTCTGTCAAACTATTGCCAAAGCAACAAACATTTGTCCTATTGATTAGCCTAAATCTGACATTCCATCCATCCCAATACACAGAAAAGTTACATGCTGTAGAGAAGAATCATGCTTACTTTTGATCTCTTCAGGAGCCTCTACAACATCAGCCTAGAAAGCAAATACAAACTTGTCAAGTTTGGAAACCTGCATGGCTGCAGTGCCGCTGTGTGACCCCCAAACTCAAATCTTACCCACTGTGTTCCCCATACCTTGCTGGGTCTCCTCTGGTGCTCCTGAAAAAATGAAGTCTCCCATTTTTTCAGTAGGAGTTTAATTTCGTTGGATCTGTCCATAACTTCCTCAGGCAGGTTTCCAAAAACTGTACGAGAAGCAGGAGTTTCAGGTTAACTTGTTCCAACCCGCCCCGCCCCCCCACAACCTTCAGAAGCTTGGGCAGCAGACAGCAGGCAGGGGTCCACACTGGCCAATATGAACAGGGCTATATGCATCCAGGTATCCATCATCACACACTAGGCAAGTCCTGAATTTGGTACCAGGCAGGCAGTTCAGTGCCCTGAAAACTTAGCTTTCAAATATGTTATTATTTATACAGTGTTAACAGTGTAGATTATAGATTTTTAAAACTTGATTTTTATATCATCACAGAAAGTATAGCCATTTTTTTTTGGACCCAGTATATTTTGCTGCAACTTGTAATCTTTTAGTGGGCACACACTAACTTAGTTAAAAGAAGTTATGTGAAACTCAGTTTTGTGATTTTTAGCCAGTCCTACTAAAAGAATTGGCTGTGTTCATGCATAATGCTAACTCATGGTTTATGTTAACTATGGTTTGTTGCTTTAGCCATGAATTGTCTTTCAGATGAGCAAACAAATTGCAGCTTGTTTTCCCTATTTCTGGTTTGTTCCTCTCTCATCCATTTTGCCAGCCTTCAGAGTGGTTTTGCCAGCCTTCAGAGTGGTTTCAGGGCAGACAGCAGTGCAAACAAGCAAGGGAAAAGCCATGTTCTGGGTTCAGAAATCACAACAAGCCATAGTTTAGACATACCAGGCTTTGTAAGCCAACAACAAACCATGGCTTCTATTTGTTGTTTGCAGCTGGTTAACAGACCAGGATTTGTTTGTGGGGATGGGTTCAGACACAACAACTAGCCAGATTTCAACAAACCATACCATGGCTTAGCGTTATGCGCAAACCAGACCATTCTAATACAATTACCATTTTGATTCCCCCCCCCAACATACCCACACCATTGCCTTCATTCTTTAATCAGAGCAACACAATTAGGAACAAGAGCAGTAATCAACTCATAGTCACTCAAAAATCCAAGCCAAATAAAATTATCTTCACCGCTCACTGAAAGGCAAGTAGTGAGGGAGTCAGTATAATTTCCCAGGGAAGGAAGCTCCACAGATGGGCTGCTACCACAGAAAAGGCCCTGTGCCATGTCCCCACCAATCTGGCATCGTTCTATTGTAGAACATAAAGCAGTGCTTCAGATGATGATTGTAAGGTACGGGCAGGCTCATATGGCATGTGGACTTTGAGGAGATGGAAAGAAGAGAGATGGCACCATGTATGTAGCTGAATGGGCTGGAAGAGTGCATCTTCTGGACACAAGCAAGCTTCTTATTGCAGCTATGCCTCAAACATGTAGGCACACTGCTTAGTGCAGTGTTCTCCAACCTTGGGTCCCCAGATGTTTTTGGCCTACAACTCCCAGCATGCCCCAGCCAGCTGGCTCTGGGGACCCAAGGTTGGAGAATACTGGGTTAGTGAGACCCAGAAGCTTGGGAAGGACTTGTGGGGACCATGTTGTTGTGGGTCATTAGCCCGCTAAACACAGGAGTGACTAAATTATGCAAAAGAACAAAATATATACATGTTTATATGATTCAAGGGGCTGGAACAACTCCCCTATAAGGAAAGGTTACAACATCTGGGATTGTTTAGCTTAGAAAGAAGGTAAGGAGGAGACATGATACAAGGTGTACAGAATTATGCATGGTGTGGGGGAAATGGACAGGGAGGCATTTTTCTCCCCCTCTCATAACACGAGAACCCAGCAGGGTCATCCCATGAAGCTGAGTGGTGGGATGAAAGGAAGTCCTTCACAGCTTGTCTGAGCGTGGAAAGCTAAGCAGGGTCAGGCCTGGTCATTACTTGGATGGGAGACCCCTCCTCTAGTTTCCTGCATTGAGCAGGGGGTTGGACTCGATAGCCTTGTAGGCTCCTTCCAACTCTATAATCTATTAAATCTATACAGCACATAGTTAAGCTATTGAATTCGCTACCACAAGTGATGGCCACCAACTTGGATGGCTTTAAAAAGGGGTTGGACAAATTTATGGAGGATAAGGCTATCGGTGGCTACTAGTCCTGATGGCTACATGCTACCTCCAGTATCAGAGGCAGTACACCTATGTTCCCCAGTTGCTGGGGAACATGGGCGGGAATGTGCTGTTGCACTCATATCCTGCTCGTGGGATCCCATGGGCAGCTGGTTGGCCACTGTGGGAAAAGAATGCTGGAGTAGATGGACCCTCGGCCTGATCCAGCACGGCTCTTCTTATGTTCTCATGTTCCTATGCTTTTTTCAGATTCCAAAGGTTGGTTTTCCAGAGCGCAGAACTTGGGATTTGGGGGCTGATGATACGGCACGTGCGTGCATGGGCAAGGGAGTCGAGCAAGGGAGGGGCATAAAGCAGGGAGCACCCCTCCTCCAGGGACAAGGGACCCAGGCGTCCGAGTTCCCCGCCGAGGCTAAAAGGGACCCAGGCGTCTGAGCACCCTTTTTTCCTAGGCCGAAAGGAACCCAGGTGTCCGTGCCCCCATCCTCCCTGAGGGGCGTCTGAGCTCCCTCCGCTTCCTCCCAGGCTGAAAGGGACCCAGGCGTCCGAGCCCCCTCGCTTACCTCCGCCTTTTTCCTAACGCGCTCTACCTTCCAGACTGACAGGATTTTCCGCTCCCGCGCGCCCATCGCGCCAGCCAATCGGCAAGCCGCTGTCGCTGGAGGGGGCGGCCCTGCCCTGCCAATCAGCAACCTCCTCCGCGGGAACCTTTCCCCGTTGCCTTGGTCACGCGGAGGGGGAGGAGCAAAGCGGGAGGCGGTGGAGCTGGGGAGGACGACGACGTCCGCGCCTGCGCACAATGGGTAGTACGGCGGCCGTCTGGGGGACACCGGTGCGGCCTCGGGATGGGCTGAGGAAGGAGAAGGCGTAGGGCCGCAGGAGGCAGGTGCCTGAGAGAGCGCGGGGACGGCGAGGGTAAGGGCAGGCGAGCGGGCCTCATCTCCCGGGCCAGGCCTCGTTGCCATGGAGACCGGGGGGCCTGCGCTCCCCTTGGGAGGGGGAAAAGTGGGAGGGGGAGCCCAGTGGGGCAGGAAGGCGCTGATTAGGAGGCCGGGCGGGGTGCGGGTAGTGACTAGAGGGGGCGAGGGGCCCGATGGGATCTTCCCGCGGGGGAGGGATACGATGGGATGGGGAGCGGGGAAACAAAGGCAGGCCCTGCCCTGCCCTTCCCGGCAGGCGGGTTGGGGGGGGGGCGTGGTGCCCGTGGCGCCCGCATTGGTTACGTGTGAGTGCAAAGACGCGAAGGACACACGTGCTGCCACACCGCGTATGAAACCTTCCAGTCCGCCCCTGATTTGCTGGCCGCGCCAGGCAGTGGGATCTTTTGTTTTCTCGGGGGCGGCGGCGAAGGGGCAGTAGTTGCGAGGCTCCGGGGCCTTCCTCGGCTGCCTCTCCTCAGGCTGTTGCCGTATTTCACTCGCATTTCACGGTCCTTTGGACCTGCTCTTTACCAAATATTGCTCCCCGCTCTGCAACCATCTATGCGTATCTCTACCAAAACTGAGGGTAGCCCTTTCATGCCTCTGGCGAAGTGGGCTCTGGGCCACGAAAGCGTCAGGCACGGGGATGCAGAGCCCCGGCCTTGGGGTCCCAATCTGACCATCCCCAAGTGGTCACACCCCTTCTCTCCCCCCTCCCCCCCAGCCACCAATCGTTTGGTGGCTTCCTGGTTTTTCTGCAGGGCACCACCCCCTATTCTGAGCCAATTCTAAACGGTTGGAATTCGGCCCCCCCCCCCGGGCTGAAGCAGGTTCAACAGCCCTGCTTTGGCACAATGAGGCTTTAACATGCCACAATCTGCTGGAGCATTGGCTGTTTTCCCTGTGGGGATTTAAGTGAAGACTCAAGGTAGGCTCTTTGCAATGAAAGGAATTATGGTGGCAGAATCCTAGGGTAGCAGAACAGACTTGAGGTTGCCAGGGGTAGGAGGCGGTGTCACATTTTCAAAATCTTCCATGTAAAGAATTATTTGCATGTAGAAAACAAGCACGCTTGTGAGTGGACAGTGCTAGAACCTTTCTCCCTCATGTACTGGTCTTTGTAGTTGCAGGGATATTTCCCCCCCCCCTTTTTAACATGAGCATGCAAAAATAGCATCCCCTTACTTCCCTGGTAGATGTAACTGGATGATACAGGTGCTTGCAAATATCTATTGGTCACATTCACATGTTCCATTTGTTGGTGTCCACTCTTAAACAATCTTGGGTAAACACCTAAAAAAGAACATCTGGGAGGAATGGAGGGAACAGGCAGGAAATCTTGTTGTGAAGGATTTCCTGGGTGAAGGTGATGGTGAGACAATTTCCTCCCAAACCACTGATTTAGCATTATTACCTTAAAAACAACAACAAAAAGTGAATTCTATGGCAAGACAGATCCTATTGTGGTTTCTGTCCTCTGAATTAAGCCTGTTATTCCTGAGACCAACACTGGAGAGTGTTAACTTACCCAAAGCCTCTTTCAGAGTGGTGTTGCGTGGCCATGGCATATTTTCTCTTATGGGTTAACCTAAGATCATAAATCAGAGCCTCCTTGCTGGGTCAAATCAAGTGCCCATCCTTCCAGGAAACTTCCAGGCAAAGCTTGGAGGCCGGAAAAAAAGATGCATTGCACAAATGGAAGTTTGGTGTAGGCATCCCCATACTGGAACAACTAATACATAACTGTCTCCTGGTGGGCTGGGAGACTGTTTGGGAATGCAGAACTCTTCAAGCAGCCTGAATTGGGATCTCCTACTTATGTACCTTTGCAGCAAATAAGGAAAAGAGAACTAATTTCAGCCTTCTGATCTGTATCCTCTTGCACAGGCTTTGATGAATCCACACTCAGGGTAATTTGATTATTGTGGCACCTTCAAGAAAAATAAATTTATTCTGTCAGAAGTGTTTGTGCACAGTGTCCACTTCATGAGATGCATGAAGCGTTAACTTCAAATTCGCAGATGTATATGCACATACTGGGAGTGAGGGAGCCATGTAAACTGTGTTGTCTGAGGGAACTGAAATGCAAAAAAGTACAGACAGTGATGATAAACGTAACAGTTGTGGTTCGCAAAACATGTTCACGTAATAGTACAGACTTAATTGAAATGGTGATCTGATTATTAATATATGTGGTGAGATTTTTTTTAAAGAAAAAAACACCTTTGTCCTTATCCAAACCACAGGAAATAAGAGTTGAATCTCTGCATGAATTGTACTTCAGCAATTTGAAGTTGGTTTCTCTCTTTGAAATTCCTTTGTTCGAGAATGGCCGCCTTGTCCTGGGAGGTTGAAGTGTTCCCCCACTGGTTTCTGAACATGGCCATTCCTTATGTCAGATTTGTGTCCATTTATTCTTTTGCTTAGACTGGCCTCTTTGTCCTATGTAGAATGCAGCAGGGCATTGCAGGCAAATGATGGTATAGATCACATTGGAATATGAGCAGAGGTATGAACCTCTGATGTGGATGGCAGACTAACACAGCTACCCCTCTGGAAATTATTGCAATGATGTCTGTGTTATCACCCAGCAACAATTTGTGAATGACCACCATTAAGGAAATAAGCACTGCCAGTACTTTTTTGCATTTCCTTTCCCTTGACAAAAGTTTACATTCCCCTCCATCCCCATATGTGTGTGTATATAAACCTGCTAATCTGAGGTTGACGCTTCATGCATCTGATGAAATGGACAGTATCCACAAAAGTTTATGCCAGAATAAATTTGTTAGTCCTTAAATTGCTGCAAGACCCTTTGTTGTTTTTGCTGCAACAGACTAACATGGCTACCCCCTGGGACATTTGGTTATTGTTTGTGACAGATTAGCTCAAATTCTAAAGATGTGGAGAGAGAGAAGAAGCCAAGACTGGTGTTCTGCATGAGAATGCTTGTTAGTTACCTTAACAATACAGTAATACCTTGGATTGCAAGTAACTTGGTCTGAGAGTGTTTTTGCAAGACAAGCAAATTTTTAAAATAAATTTTGACTTGATAAACAAGCGACGTCTTGCATACGTAGGGATGTAACTGCTCGCCTTGAGCGGGCGTAGCTGGCTGAAATCAGCCTCGCTCATGCCCGCCAGAGACTCACTTTGATATAAGAGTGTTTTGGATTACAAGCACGGTTCCAGAACGAATTATGCTTGCCATCCAAGGTATTACTAATCAATCAGAGCTAGCAGGGATTCCAGCTAAAAACAGTCTTTTTCCTAACTGTTTTAAATCCTTTAATGTGTTTTAAATCTTTGTACTGCTGCTGGGTTTTATGTTGGATTTTACTTCTATTTTATACTGTAGTTTTAAACTTTTATAGTGTATTTTATGTCGTATTTTATGGTTTTAACTGTTGTTAACCGCCCAGAGTGCTTCGGCTATTATAAATAAATAAATAACTGCTAGTGGCTAAATACTAATAAAGAAACAGAAATTAAAGATGTCCATGAAAGCCTGTGCCAGAATAAATATGTTAGTCTTCAATATTCAATATTGAATATTGAGTATTCAATATTTTCTTAATGGATTAGAAGAGATGGAAGAAAAGGTGGTAAACATTGGAGGGTTTACCTCCCCCCCATAAAATTAGGTGAATGAGATAGGGCTGAGCAATGGCACCAAAAAGCCTTATCTAGAAGCACCCTGCTTGTTTAAAGTAATTGGGTTGGATCCAGAGTTAGTCATACTTGGAGAAGACCCATTAAAATCAATGGGAAATTAGTTAAGGGAGATCCAAAGCTTTGATCAGGGGTGGGCAGAAGGTAGATCTCCAGATGTTTGGGACTTTAATAACCAGCTTTCGTGATCATTGGCCATGCTGGCAGTGGCTTATGGGAGTTGAAGTCCAAAGGCACTTGGAGATCTACTTTCTTCCCACCTCTGGCTTAGATGACGTGGCAACTGAGGTGGCCTTTTCTTGCATTCCTAGAGAGATGTGACTTAGCAGCACTTACACATCTCTAAAAAATGTGTAACTTAAGCCTGTGGCCCATCAGTGAACTATAGCCCTGAGGAAGGGAAGTGTGGTGACACAATGTCTAATACACTCTTTGTTTTAGAGCCAGTGTGGCATAGTAGTGAGAGTGTTGGACTGGGACACTGGCTCTTTGTAGTAGAGCCAGTGTGGCGTAGCAGTGAGAGTGTTGGACTGGGACTCGGGAGATCCGGGTTCTAGTCCCTGCTCGGCCATGAAACTCACCGGGTGACTTTGGGCCAGTCACTGACTCTCAGCCTAACTTACCTCACAGGGTTGTTGTGAGGATAAAATGGAGAGGAGGAGGAGGATTCTGTAAGCCGCCTTGGGTTCCTTGCAGGAAAAAAGGCGGGGTATAAATATAATAAATAAATAAATAAATAAATTTAAAGTGCCACAAGACTCTTTGTTAGAAATGAAAGAAGGTGTGAGGAGAAGAATCCAGCAAGAGACCTTTTCTTTGGTGGGGTTCCTACTTCAGACTAGCAGTTTAAATGTTAGTACACCTTTGTAAGATTATTTGCATTTCCAATTAAAAGCTAGCTGTTGGGTTTCAGCTGGCTGAAGAGCCCTTTTTAAGCAAATGCACAATGTGTTTGCTAATTACTTGCCTGGGCGCAGCTCAGCTTGTCATGTCACCTGAACCCGGGTGGCATAGCTTGCTTGAGGGAGGAACAACCCTCAAATAACCCAACAACAACCCATGGTGATCGTGCGAACCAGCCCACTGTTTGTTTGAGTGTTCTGCTTTGGGTGGGAGAGAAGTCTAAGTAAAATTATTCTTTCCACAGTTACGTGGTGCTGTGGCTCCGGCTTGCCGCTTGCCCTGTTGCACCATGCATTCCCTGGTATTCCTCTGCGCACAGAAGGTTGTCTCCCACTATGCTACCCTACAAGATGCCTTGGGATTCCTCCCGAAAGAGCTCTATCCTGTCTTGTTCAAGGCAGCCTTCATGGACAAGAGGACTCCATCACTGCAACAGTTAGTGCAGACCTGGCCGTTCCCAGTCCTCAGTTTTCAGAAGCTCTTGCGGAAGTGTCAGCATTGCGAACGTGCCCTGATCCGGGAGAAACCAAACAAGTTGTGCATCCAGGCGGTTATTTTGGGGGTGGTGACATACCTGATTAAGATGCTAGAGGATCGACGCTGCATTAAGAGGTATCTAACAGTTCACATGCCCTGGCTTTCTCATAAAGAGTGTGTGTGTGTGTGTGTGTGTGTGTGCGTGCGTGCGTGCGTGTGTGTGATATATGTTGGCTAGTGGGAGTACTATATTCTCTCTCTGTCTTTCTCACACACACACACACACACGATTTCCAATGCATTCCACTGCACCTATCGTCAGTGTTGAGTTTAAATGTTTGTTATCTTTAGCCGTGTATGGTATAGTTCTAATGCCCCTAATGTGTCATTTTAAATTCTTCTTTAATAAAACAAGAGTTGCTTTCAAGGACCTTGTTACTGTCTTTGACTCTTTCAGCCCTTGGGGGTATCAGGTTTTCCTAAGCACCCAGAGTTCAACATCAAAAGATCCCTCGTGTATGAGTTTGGTTTACATGTCTGTAAAATACACATCCATGTAAATTAAAGCGTTCTTCGTAACAGCGCCATCCGTGTGCGTGGCACTTTGTATGGGACAAAAGCACACGTTTCTACCTGGAGCAGCCTATAATCTAAAATGCAACACAGGAGAAAGGAGAAGGAAGGGGAGCAGGGGAGCTGTGTGCTGCTGTTTCAGTTGCACATGCTTGGGCTGAGTGCCATGAAACTAGAGGGTAGACCTTCGATTTCCTTATGATGGTGCACATGCACAGTAGCTGAAGGAAATGTGGTGACTGATGGGCTGTGACAGGACAGGGGGCAGTCTCAGGGAAGGGAGGGCCGTTAGTAGGGCAGGCTGGCCCAGGAGCAGGAGGAGGAAGTGCTGCTGCTGCTGCTCTAATGACTTTGTTTGTCTTCTCTGACAGCAAGGGGCAGCGGCTGCAGATTCTAGATATGACTGGCCTTCAGGATGAAGGGCAGGGCCCCGAAAGCATGAGCCTCTGGTCCAGAACAGTCACGCTGGCGAAGGCTTGCCTTGACATCTCCAAGCAACAGAGCAAGTGCGTGAAACGGGCATCCAAGAGGCGGAAAGGCCCCTACAACAACTCCGTGGCCCTGCCGTCCCCTCAGCCTGTGTCCGTGGACGTTTGGGTGGACCTTTTTGTGAACAGCACCTCCTACGGAGTCCTGAAGGATGCTCTGCAGACCAACAGCGGCAATGCGCTGCGGCTGAGGTGCCGGGACTTCCGGGCAGAGGAGCTCTCCATTGCCAGTACCGTGGGGCTCTTGGAGTTCCTGGACCCGGCTGGGGTCCGCCAGGTGGATCTGCGGTTCAACAACCTTGGGCTCTCTGGCTTGAGAGTGATCCTCCCGCACTTGGCCAAGTTCACGAATCTGGCGAGCCTGAAGCTTCCCTACAGCAACATCGATGTGAGGCGTCTCACGGTGGGCATGGAAGGGAGCCTGCAGTACTTTGCCGCCCAGCTCAGCCGTCTAACCTGCCTCAAGGAGCTGAACCTGGGCTCCTCCAGGCTTTCGGGCAAGCTAAGGCAGCTACTAGGGTAAGCTATTCAAGAAGGTGTTGGTGCAAGAAAGGAGGAGAGGGAGACAGGGAGGGGCAGTCCAGACATCAAAACAGCTCGTGGGTTGGTATGATATCTGAATGCTGAGAGAGAGAGGGAACAAACAAACACAGATATACTCAGATGGCTCAGCATGCACCTGTGTGTATTTCATTTATTCATTCCATTTCTGTACTGCCAAATAGCCAAAGCTCTCGGGGGGGTTCACAAAAATTACAAAACAAAAACATAATATAAAAAACTTTCTCATACAAAATAGTTTCAAACAGTTACAGGATACTGTACATTAGCCAGTTTAAAAATGGGGTTTGATTTCCTGCTCCCAACTGCACTAGCTTCCAGTCTGTTTCCAGGCACAATTCAAGGTGCTGGTGCTTACCTATAAAGCCCTAAATGGTTTGGGGCCAGGATCTCTGAAGGACCACCTCCTTCTATAGATGCCCACCCATAGTTTATGATCTGTTTTGGAGGGCCCTGTTATGTGTCTTTAACACCAACAGAGGTTAGGTTGGTGGGACCATGGGACAGGGTCTTCTCTGGCAGCACCCTGATTGTGGAACTCCCTCCCTGGTAAAACTCCTTCCTTGTTTAGTTTCAGGGAGCACAGTAAAAACTTTTTAATTCACTTTTTTGTTGTGCCTTCGGTATTTCATTTTTCAGGATCTCCCATCCCTCTTGAACTCTTTTTCCTTCAGAATTTCTAGCCATGATATCCTACCCAACTTTTCTGAGCTTTTTGAAATTTGCTTTCCTAAAGTCCAAGCTACATAAAGTCCAAGGTAAGTTCAGTTCTCACAGTCCTTACTGTCACAAATTCCAAGATGAAATGGTCACGTCCCTGTAGGTTCCTGACACATTCACCATCAACCAATTATTCCCTGTTGGTTAAGATTAAGTCCAGATTAGCTTCAGTCCCCGATTACTATAACGGCTCACCTCTGCGAAAATGTTTGTCATCTGTTCCAGAAAAGTATCATCCATGTCTTCTGGCTGGCTATGTGATGTGTAGTGAACTGCCACAACAATATCATTATTGTTTTTCACTCCTGTCCTTACCCAAATGGTTTGAACTGGGCTTCCATTCCCACATTCATGAATTTCTGTGTAGGTGTATACATTCTTGACATATCATGCTACTTCCCCTCTCTTTCTGTTGGGTCTGTTCTTTTGAACAAGGTTGCTGTATTCCACTTACGAGTCTCATCTCACCCAAGTTTTAGTGATACCTATCCAGTCATACTTACCATCCTGCATTAGGATTTCAAGTTCACTCTGTTTGTTTCCCATACTTTATGCATTCGTATATATAGACGTTGGAGACCATGGGCGCTGCACCTTCCCAGGTTCCCTGCTGTTCTCACCTGCAAATTACTGGGCTCCACTTCCACTGCCTTACTTCCTCCTTTGTCACTTGTGCTCTTGTCCCTAATATATAGCTCAGTAGTTAGCACTGGGCTCTTGCCACCCCCAGGAGTTAATTTAAAGCCCTCTTGATCATGGTTTGCGAGGCTCCTGTCAACACATTCTTCCTGGTTCCAGTGAGGCGCACCCGAGTCTCTGCATGGAGTCCTTCGTAATGGAAGGCCATGGTCCCCAAAGCAAGCCTTTCCCTGCAACTCCCATCTGCGTAGCCAGCTGTTCACTTCCAGTATCTTATTTTCCCTACCTACACCAGGGAATGATGAAAAGACCACTTGTGCCCCCAATTCCTTTCCTACCCAGAGCCTCGTAGTCTTTGGAGATCCATTCAACATTTCCTCTGGCTGTTTTGTTTGTTCCCACATAGCTCGGTAGAAGAGGATGGTAGTCTGTTGGCTTGAGTCTTGGTAGCCTCTCTTTCGCATCTTGAATATGTGCTGCAGGGAGGCCGCACACCTGCCAAGGCGACATGTGCAGTCTTCATGTGGCTGCCTCTGTCCCTCTCAGTAGGGAGTCTCCCATCGCCGCCGCCGCCACCACCACGCTTCTCTCTCACTTTAGCTCTCAAGCTAGACCAGTGCTTCTCAATTATTTTCTGTCATGCCCCCCCTAGGAAGAAGAAAACATTTCGCGCCCCCCGCGCGACTGTAAATAGTATCATTTGTCTATAAAATTGTTATAAGTACACCTCTGCATAACACTGTATCCTTATTAACGTATAAGAGAATAAAAAAAGAAAGAAATGTGGATCAATTTACAACAAAGAATAGCTTTATTAACTGTAGCAGAAAAGATTTAAAGGAGCACAGGATTTAAAGGAACACAGTATTAAAAAAAACTTTTAACTGAGGTCAAACGAGCCCCCCTTTACGGAGCCTCGCGCCCCCCCTGGGGGGCCCGCCCCACTATTTGAGAAGCACTGAGCTAGACAAACCCATCGTTTTCCCAATGTGCGTTGGTTCTTACAGTTCATGAGCGAGAAACGAGTTCAGCTAGGCCATATACAGGCCTGTGGCTTACGCTGGCTCATCTTGTCTGAGCATGGAAAGCTAAGCAGTGTCAAGCCGGGTTATTACTTGGATGGGAGACGCCTCCTCTAGTTTCCTGCATTGAGTAGGGGGTTGGACTCGATAGCCTTGTAGGCTCCTTCCAACTCTATGATCTATGAAATCTGAAAGTGCTTGACTGCTGTCTCTACAGCTAATACTTGTGTATGCAGGGGGTCCAGTGAGTGTCAGCTGCAGAATTTGTCATGTAGTGGGCCCATTCAGACAACCCACTGCCTTTCGATTTCCACCATGTGGCAACTGCAACAATTGGTGCAAGGAAGGAACTGGTGGTGTTGAGTCCCCTCCAGTAAAAATGGGGGTCAAAGCACACTTTCATTTTTATGTGTAAAGCATTTCTATACCACTTGTTTGCTCTAAGAGGAGTCCCATTAAACTGTGGGAGCAGGTAAGGACTGTAGCAAGGTGTGTCGCGGGTCTGTAACGATCTCCTTTCCTGTATCTGCAGAGATTTGCAAAGCCCCTTAGAGAGCCTGGAGCTGGCCTTTTGTTACCTTCTGCCCAATGACTTCGCCTACCTTTCTCAAAGTCTCCACACACCTGCCCTGAAGAAACTGGACCTCAGTGGGAACAACCTCTCCGACGGCCTGCTCCAGCCTTTCCAAGGCCTGCTGACCGAGGCCGCTTCCACTCTGCTCCACCTGGACATAATGGAGTGCCGCCTGATGGACACCCACCTGAACTTGCTCCTCCCAGCCCTCTGCCGCTGCTCCCGGCTCCGTTACCTGGGAGTCTTTGGCAATCCCATCTCGGCCAAGGGACTGAAGAACTTGCTGTACCGGGCAGTGGGCCTGTTGGACCTGAAGCTCGTCATCTACCCCTACCCGGTGGACTGCTATGGAGAAGACTTGCCGTGGCCGCCCACCTCCTCCAACCTGCTCAATGGCTCTGTGGACGAGGTGAAGTTTGCTCGGGTCAGCAACGAACTGCAGCAGATGCTGCTGAGTGCAAACAGGGCAGATGCCGTCTGGACCACAAACCTTTGCCGCCACAATAGCCTGGACTATTTCAGTTTATAGCCCTGCGGGCATTACTTCACTCTTGCCAATAGACATAGAATGTGTCCCCTCCCCCCTCCCCCGCCTCTCTCCCCCCCTACTGCCACTTATCTGTCCACACTCCCTGTGTCTCTCCATAGTGCTGTAGTGAGACTCTCCTGGGGCTTCTAAACCCAAAGAAGTGCCTGGGATGGTGTTGAAAGCAGCCTGGCTGGCTGTGCTCTTTTCTGGCATTTTAAAGAACCGGGTGAGAGACCATGCAAAGCCGTCGTAACCCTACTCTGTTCTTTCTCCTGCCTAGGAGTATCACAGAGCTATCCCTTAGCCTTAAGGGACAGGTTGACAGGGCAGTCCTGTATTCCAGTCAGCAGAAACAGCACTGTTTGCTGGCAGAATGGGCAGGCAAGTGGCAGTAGAGGGAGGAGCACATGGTGTATTTGCATCGTTGTTAAAGACCAATGCCAGAACTGAATGCCAGGTCAAAACATCCCCCCCCCCCCCTTTGAACTAAAGCCCTTTCTAGTGCATGCAGCAGTATTTGGGATTAGTGTTTTTTGTTTTGGGAGGGTTGTTTTTTTTTTTACATTTATTTTGTAACATCTTATTTAGAACTTAACTAAGTGGGTATCATCTTTCCTGTGTGTTGCTGTGAGCGTCTGAGATGGAGGCCAGTTGGCTGCTTTAAAAGCTGTAGTATTTGATCGCTTTCCTGAATGGACTGGGTGGGAGCAGGCAGTCTGATTTTCCAGAATCTGGGAGACCTGATCCTAGTCAGGGCAAAAGGAAGGGAGGTGAGATTATAGAGATAACTTTGGAGCTGAAATAAAAGATGATTCATCTGAGGCTGACTCTGGTGTCTAGTGTCTGCTTATGAAGAGGAGCTTTCTTCCAGAAGCAGTGAAAAGAGTTCCAGTCAGTGCATCATGAAGTGCTGCTGAGAGCACCATAGGATCTGGATTATGGTTGGGAGGAGAAGGGGATGTTGAATTAGGGGAACTGTACCTTGCGGGATGGTTTTTTCATCACTCCGAGGAGCTTAATTGCTGGTCAAGCTGAACACAGTTAGGTAGCCTCTCCTACATAGTTAGATATCAGAGTGGGTCTAGGAGTTTAGCTCCAATTCTGGTGTACTTCTCATCCATTCCATAACAGAATGGGGGGAAAAATGTGCACAATTCATTGAAAATCACATGTATGTATTTGACATTACTCATGTGCTCATGCTGCAGTTTCCATGCGTATTAGCAGAGCAAAATACATCTGCAATTATGATACATGATGGTGTAATGGCGACTTTCTCTTTGTAGGAAAATCCTCTTGTACTTGGTCTTGGGCAAATGAAAACCTAACACCGGATTACAGTGAGGATGAACTCAGTTAAAGGTAGCCCTCCCTCGCCTTTGGAGCAGGGTGGGAAAAAATCTAAAGAATGGAGAATGTCAGGCAATGGTCCCACTCACCTACATCAATATGCTTTGCAATATTTTTGTTTTCCTCACAGCATCCCCGTGTGATAGGTCGTTATACAGTAATACCTTGGATTGCAAGCATAATTCGTTCCGGAACCGTGCTTGTAATCCAAAACACTCTTATATCAAAGCGAGTCTCTGGCGGGCATGAGCGGGGCCGATTTCGGGGCGTATTGCAAGACGTCACTTGTTTATCAAGTCAAAATTTATTTTAAAAATTTGCTTTGTCTTGCAAAACGCTCTCAGACCAAGTTACTTGCAATCCAAGGTATTGCTGTACAGTCATGCCTTGGATTGAGAGTATAATTGGTTCTGGAAATGTGCTTGTAATCCAAAACACTCTTATATCAAAACGAAATCCCCCCAAAAAAATTTGTACAGAGATTTTTAATTTAAGCCGTACTACAGTACTTGTACTGCAAGACGTTGCTTGTATATCAAGTCAAAAAAATTTAAATAAATATTTAAAGATTTGCTTGTCTTGCAAAACACTCTCAAACCAAGTTACTTGTAATCCAAGGTATTACTGTACTTTCCTTGACAGCTGCAGAACTGAAAGTTGAGGACCAAACTAGATGAGACGCCTCCCATTGGCATGGATGGGAACTTTTCTTTCATGTAAATAGATGTGGGGAGCTGGACCTGATCCCGGCCCCCACACCTGCTGTTTACTTTTTACAAGCCATTCACAAAGTTGCTAATTACATGAATGGTCCAGTTTGGCTCTCAGAGTAAATAGCCAGAGGCCAAACTGTGTTTTCCTGGCTAAGAAGAGATTTGAATTGTTCTGTAAGTGGGAAGAAGAAAGAGGAGCTAACTGCTAAATCCAGCTTCTCCCAAGTTATATTTTTCTCTTCTAGAGATTCCGGAGTTTAAAGCTTCTCCAAACGTCTTTATATAATTCCAGGGGTCTCTGCTGCTTGTTCTAGATTTATTTTTGTCGAGGGTTATCCTGCTCAAACCGGGTTACAAAAAGAACCAACCAACCATGACTGAAGGGCAACTAAAATGATCAAGGAATTGGAGCAACTTCCCTATGAGGAAAGGTTACAACATCTGGGACAGTTTAGCCGAGAGAAAAAGGGTGAGTGAGGGGAGACATGATAGAGGTGTACAAAACTATGCATGGTGTGGAGAAAGTTGATAGGGAGACATTTTTCTCCCTCTCCCATAATACTAGAACCGAGGGTCATCCCAGGAAGCTGATTGTGGGATATTCAGGACAGATAAAAGGAAGTTCTTCACACAGCACATAGTTATAAACTATGGAATTCACTTTCACAAGATATAGTGATCGCCAATTAGGAAGGCTTTAAAAGGGGATCACACAAATTCCTGGAGGAGAAGGCTATCAATGACTGCTAGTCCTGATGGCTGCATGCCCCCTCCCGTCTCAGAGGCAGTATGCCTATGTACACCAGTTGCTGGGGAACATGGGTGGGAGGGTGCTGTTGTACTCATGTCCTGCTTGTGGGTTTCCCCATGGGCAGCTGGTTGGCCACTGTGAACGGAATGCTAGACAAGATGGACCTTGGTCTGAGTCAGCATGGCTCTTACATTCTTACGGTCCAGGCCAGTTCATCCTAACAGCAATGCACTATTTATTTAAGCTAACCTATACCCTGCCTTTTTAACATGATGGCCATGGTGTGTAACAGTTTTAAAAGCAATCAAAATAAAGTTTATATACAAGCACATCCCCCTTACCTACCCTTCATCCAAACTAGCAATAGATCCACCACCAAGCCCAGGGCACAACCTCTGCACCATCCACCCTTTGTCCCTTCACCTAAGGCAGCTTCACCACACAAATCATCCCCTGCCATAATCCCCTTCCTCTCACGGAGGGGAATCCTTGCCTACTCCCCTCATCAACTCAATTTTAGTCCTCAGTGAGGTACTGTTGCAAGGAAATTTCCCTTTCTGGCATTAGAATTCTGTAGTGCGGCAACCTAGCTAGACCCAAGAAGTCCATCCAAAAGCTGCTGAGGGAAAGGACCATAATTCAGTGGCAGAACACATGGTTTGCATGCAGAAGGTCCCAGCATCACGGGATGGGAAGACTTCCACTCTGCTTGAGAGAGCCATCACCAGTCAGAGACGACAAGACTGGACTAGATGGACCAAGAATATGGAGAGACATTCTCGGCAGCTGTTCCACATTTGTGCAACTCCTTTTTTTTAGAGGTTCACTAAACATGCACATTAGTTTCTCATGGTGGAAAACTCATGAATGTGAGCAAAAAATGGGCTAGTGCTCACTTGAGAGTTTGTTTTGTAGCAGTGAAGAAGGCCTACTCTACTCCTGTTACATCGTCACAGTGTAGTCCAGTGGAGCTGTTCCAAGTGGCTAGGGGCGGGTTATATCTGGGCCACAAAGATGATTGAACCAACAAGGGCCCGCTATTATCAGTTGAACGCTTTTGTGGGCCATTCTGCTGTAGATGCCACAGTAATACTGAGAGGCATCAAGGTGCACCGGTGGCTTCTGTCTGCCCAGTTTTGATGGGTCTCTTTCAACATCTCCAAACAGAGGGTGTGGACAAGCAGCAACCAGCTCCTTTGATCCTGGTCCCTACAACGGCCTGAGGGGAGCTCTGAGGGAAAGAACAGCCTCCTCATGTGATCTGCCTTTTCACATTAGGCCAGAAGGCCAATCAAGATCTAAAATGCGTTACTATATAATACTTGTGATTTGCTGGCAATTGAGACTGAACCATCCCTGGTGTTCAAGACCAGCAGGAGTAGCCGAAAGGGCCAATAACGGCTGCTTCCATGTGCAATCTATTTTTGTCATGGGCGTATAGACCATACCTGTGAAGAACCCAGTAAGTATACCCACTTCCAACATAGGCTGCTAAAGCACATTCGCTCGCTCGCTCTCTGCCTGCCTGAGTGCCTGTGCCTGTGGTTGGCTGCACACAAACCATGATGCCACAATTGCAGTGACATCAGCAGGTGATGTCACGCTCCCCCAGAATTCTTGGCCCAAGCAAGAACTTGGTTGAAAGGTCCTCCAGAAGGGAGAGAACAGGTCGTGTGCAGGTACCGCCATTGCTGTGCAGGTATGGCATAAATAGGCTTCCGATCAGGACAGAAACACAAAACATATTTGGGGGAGTTCCATTGTCTGCCAGGATGGCCACCCACCCGACCCGCCAACTTTTCCCCAGGTCACACAGACCAACACACAGCAGCACAGCCTGGCTTTCCAGAGATCTACCTCGGGTATACTGCCAGCCAGCCAAATCCTCCATTTTAGCTGCTCCACCATCAACCACAAGGCGGCTTGTCTTTGTGGTCCTCAACTGGCTCTATCAAAGAAGAACGGCAGTCCTAGGCAGACGAAGGTCATTGCCTCATCTAGGCCAGTGCTGCCTTCTCCAATCCAAGGCCTTCTGCAGGCAGTAAAGTTCCAGGTTAGGAACAGAAGAAGCTGCCCTTGGTCCATCTAGCACAGTATTGTCAACATTGACTGGCAGCGGCTCTCCAGGGTTCAGACGGGATTCCTTCCTAGCCCTACCAGGAGATGCTGCCAGGCTTTGAACCCGGGATGCAAAGCAGGTGCTCTGTTGCTGAGCTACGACCCCTCCCATGACCGAGTCCCCGAACTGGGTTGGGGCAGCAAGGATGGCACAAACTTAACTCTCCAGCCCCAGTTAGGGATGGATGGAGCAGTCTATTTCTAGTCGATTATGCGAAGTAGGTGCTGTACCAGGAGCCTCGGCCCTTCTTCCCATGGTTTGGTCCCCCACAGACGTCAAAGGAGCTCCTTTCCCACCATCCAGTGCTGCGTCGCAGGTTAATGTAGACTGCTGTGAGATTCCTAACCCCACCTCACCTGCTGCTGGTGGGGACCTCTTCTCCTGTCCCTGCCAGATACTCTTAAAGGAGCGAGACAGACAATAAATATAGCTTTATTTGGGCCAGTGAGTGCTTAAAAGTTTTGAGGAGTACAAAGCCCTTTGTATTTTTTATCTTCTGGCACAGACTTTAGTCTTATCAGCAAGGTCTGTTTGTAACCTAATTAATGCCAGCATCTGTCTTAATGAGATGAAATTCCTCCTCCTTGTGTCCAGAAAGTTAGCAACTCTGCTCAGTAAAGCATTAGTCTTGACTATGCAATATAGGTGTCCCGTCCTCCACCTTTCTTGAGAAAGTAAAGGAACAGTTCTGCTACCAGGGAGGTAAGCCCCATTTTATGCGCCAGTTGAGCTGGATAAGGGTAATGTCTCACCTGCTCCATGCTTCTTGTTCTGTAGGACTTCTCATGTGACATGTATTTTTACACCAGTGTAGTGTAATAGCTGGGATTGTAGGAGATCCCAGCTTCAAGTGTCCGCCACCAGTTGATTCCATGGCCTTAGGTAAGCCACTCTCTGCCATCCTCAGCTCCCCACGTTTTACAAGAGGGCCTGTGTCTCACGCTGGCTCAGCTTGTCTGAGCGTGGAAAGCTAAGCAGGGTCAGGCCTGGTTATTACTTGGATGGGAGACCCCTACTCTAGTTTCCTGCATTGAGCAGGGGGTTGGACTCGATAGCCTTGTAGGCTCCTCCCAACTCTATGATCTATGAATCTATGAATCACAATAATGGCTGACCTCACAGGCTTGTTGTAAATATATAAGATAATGCATCTGGAGCGGTTAGGAAAGTGCTATTTAAATGCTCGCTGTTACAATGTTCAATTCACTGAAGACTTCCCTTTGTTCCAGAACATATTTTGGAGCACTCCAATTCTGTAAAATGCTCATGTTTTTAAAAAGTTTGATAGGGCAACCCAATTTCTTTTATTTCTATTTTGGCTGAGGGACTGTATTTATTTATTTATTTATGAATCGCCCATCTGCCCAGATGTCCGGCCACTCTCAGCGATGTACAGTCCAATAAAATACAAGGGGAGGGGGAACACACACACACAGTATAAAACACAATTAAAAACAGTACAAAACTTAAAAACCCTAACCCACCCCATATTCCCGCCTGAAAAGACACGTTTTTAATGCCCGGCAGAAGCTAATCAAGGAAGGTGCATGGCGGAGGTCACTGGGGAGAGAGTTCCATAAATTGGGGGCTGCCACAGAAAAGGCCCTCCTCCTAGTCCCCACCAGCCTGGTTTCTCTGGCTGATGGGACAGGGAGAAGGCCGTCCGTGGCAGATCTTGTTGAGCGGCCCACTTGGTGTTGCTGGAGACGCTCCTTGAGATATGGCTTTCTTTGAATATTTATTACTTGTTGTTTCTGTGGTTTCCTTATAGCCTCACGGAGTATAAGGCTATCAATGGTTACTACTCATGATGGCTACACATTACCTCCAGATTCAGGGGCCGTCTGCCTCTCGATCCCAGGTGCTGCGGAACACAAGCAGGAGGGTGCTATTGCGTTCAAGTCCTGCTTGTGGGCAGGGCCGGATTAAGAGCATTGTGGGCCTGGTGCTGAGGATTTTGGTGGGCCTTTTTATGGAAATAAATAAAATGAAGACGCAATTTTATATTAAAACAAATTAAATATTTTAATTACCATTAAAGTGCCAAAACTCAAAAACTCCTGCAGCTCATCAGTAAGGGTCTTCCCAATTTCCCCCAAATTTATTTATTAAAAAAGAAAAAGCCACAACAAAAAGCCAGGAAGCTTTGCTTGACCAAGAATAATTGTGTTGTTCTTGTTGCTTTGTTTCGTTTTTGTTTTTTTGTTAAACTAGCATTTGAACAATTGAGCTGCGAATCAGAAAGATCTTTTGCTCGAGGCTGGAGAGAGAGGTCCCTTCTAAATCTGAATATTACAGACCCTAGCAAGCCCCCCATGTGCTTCAAAGAAATGTAGTAACAGTGATTGAAATGCAAAAACCTACCGAAATGCTAATTTGAGAACAACAGTTCTTGCTAGGTCTTGCCTCAAGCCTGTAATGCAGATGTGCTTAGAACACCTTTCTAATCTTGAAAAAATCATTAATTATGCTGAATGATAACGATCAGAGCTAACTCAAATCGTGCTGCTTGTCCCTATATTGTGGGCCTATTGTCTGCTTTGGGCCTGGAGCGGCCCCTCCAATCGCCCCTATGTTAATCCGGCCCTGCTTGTGGGCTTGCTGTGGGCATTAGCTGGCTACTGTGAGAACGGATTGCTGGACTACATAGGCCTTTGGTCTGATCCAACAGGGTTCTTATGAGAAAGCAGGTTTCCCTTCTCACTTGTTTGATTGTTTCTGCAGCACTTGGATGCTAATAGGTGTGCAAATATACACCCACATTTGGAGCACAGCAGTCAGTTTTGTGCACTATGACAATTTAATACAGCCATACCTTGGATGGCAAGTAACTTGGTTTGAGAGCATTTTGCAAGACAAGCAATTTTTTAAATATTTATTTTTTAAAAAATTGACTTGATATACAAGCGACGTCTTGCAATACAAGTACTGTAGTACGGCTTAAATTAAAAATCTCTACAAATTTTTTTGGGGGGGATTTCGTTTTGATATAAGAGTGTTTTGGATTACAAGCATGTTTCTGGAACGAATTATGCATGACTGTATGTGAACAGAGAATAAAAAGGATCGTTGCAAAGGTTTTGTTTTTTTAAGGGCTTTGAGAGAAAATGTGCAAGGGAAGGTGGAGGAAACTGGGTGTGTTGAGGCCAGAAAAAAAGAAGATTAAACAGTCCAGTCCTAAAGCAGTGCACTCGAAAGTAAATCCCGCTGCTTTCATTGGCACTTAAACCCTGATAAGCATGCTTAGCAATGGAGTCCTACATCCTGATCCAAGAATTGCTTTGCCAGAAGTGGGCAAGTCTTCACCTCTCTGGCTAACCTACCTCACAGGGTTGTTGTGTGGGTTAAAAAAAGATCTGCTGAGCTTCTTGAAGGAAGAATTGGAGATAAGGTTGACAAATGCAGAACCTACACATATGTAAAAAGTTATCAGATGGAGGAAGAAAAGAATGTTCTTTTTATCCTACTTGTGGAAAGCGGCACTTGGAGCAATGGGTTTATATTGCAGGGATGTAGCTTCAAGTGAAATATTTGGGGAACGCTTTTACCAAAAGACATAAAGCAAAAGGCAGGTGCTATGTAAACAGAATGACAAAAGTGAGCCGGACAGAGATACCTGAGTATTAAGTGGGCCTGGCAACCAAGGGAAAAGCTGGCTGAAAAAATCAAGGTATGGGACAGAACAGAGAGGTATAAAGATATATGGGCAAATGTGCGAAAAATGCAGAACCTAAAACAAAGCATTAGGGGGCGAAATTGCTTTATTGGGGGACATATCCTCTCTCATCAGAACTTTTTTGACTTCTTAGATTGTGTATGTGAAGGTCTGAATTATGGTTGGGTGTGAAAAAGTCACTTGGAAAAAACACACAAACCCATCATTTTTAGCTGGGAGGAATTTTGAAACTGCCAGTAGTTGTGTTGAAGGGGAGGAGGAAGGTTGGGGATTCAGTGGGAGTGGAAAATCCACATGTGCAAAGTTGATTAAGGGCGCAATCCCATGCATGTTTAGTGGGGGGGGGAGTCCTATAACTCCCAGCATGCCCCAGCCAGCATTGCTGTCTGCGGGATGCTGGGAGTTGTAGGAGGTTTTTTTTTTCCTGTTTAGACATGCGTAGGATTGCACCCTAAAACTATTTTTATTAGTTGATGAGTATGTACTAACATTTACAAAAGGAAAAGGAAGGTAACTGTACGGCAGCAGAAAAGGCTGACCAGGGTGGTTGCGGGACCCACCTTTCTTGGAGGACTTCATCATGAAATTAGACAAGTTTCCATCCGTGATGCTTTCTCGGGTTTGTGCCTTTTCCCAGGACGGGTGGGATGGCATCTCCCTTGGTGAAGGTGATGCTGGTCTAGCTAGGGTCCCCAGATGTTTTTGGCCTACAACTCCCAGCATGCCCCAGCCGGCTATGCTGGCTAGGGCATGCTGGGAGTTGTAGGCCAAAAACATCTGGGGACCCAAGGTTGGAGAACCCTGAGCTAGACCTTCGGGTGATCCAGCAGGGCCCTTCTTACGGTCACTGTTTGCTTCTCCTCCTCTTCCTTCTATGGTGTGAACAGCTTCTCTTCCTATAGGGAATTCCCAGCCTCATGCCTCAGCCCTGAGGCAGTTGCAAAAAAAACGGTGTGATCAAGCAGACGGAACTGATATGGTTGCATGAGGAAGGTAAGGATATCGTGCAGCGTGCACCCTCCGCTGTTAACCCAGGTCCTGCCCAAGCTAGGCCTTAAAGCAGGGGTGGGGAACCAAATCCAGCTGACCTGGGATTCCAGTCTGGCCCTCCGAGATTCAGATCCAGATGGGCCTGCCCCCTTCCACCAGCCACCAGTCATTTGGTGGTTTTCTGGCTTTTGTGCAATTTCCCCCGCGTTCTAAAAGGTTGAAAGGCCTCTCTGAAGGCTTAGTGACTGGCAGGAAGAGCTTTAGGGTGCCATCCTAAGCATGTTTAAACAGAAAAATGTTCTACAAGTTCCTAGAGTGGCAGAGGGCTGGCTATCCACCCAGAGAAGATTAGTTATGGGGCAGATTATAAATGTAATTAATTAATTAATTAATTAATTAATTAATATTACTGGGGCTGGCACCACTTCTGCTGATCTTAATTGCCTCCTTTCCATGAATTAATCTGGGGGTGCAATCCACCAGGAGTTCTCCTGCGCAGGCAAGCCCCATTGAAATGAATGGGTGGGAGCACCACTTGGACCTTCAATCTCAGACACCAGTCCGGGAGTGACTGGGGGGTGAGGTGTAAAAGGTTGTGGTTTTTTTTGCTAAAGAAGCGACGCTTGAACACCAACGGGGAACAGCCTGGGAAACTTGTGCGCACAGGCATATCGGGGCAGGATGGGTTGTTTGTAACAAATCCAAGAATCGGCACGCAGGGCAGAAGGCACGAAGACAGGAGCGGGAGAAGGAGGAAGAGGAGGGAAGGCATGCATGGACTAGGGGGCAGAGGAACAGGAGTTGCGGGAGATGATTGTGTAGAGCAGTGTTCTCCAACCTTGGGTCCCCAGATGTTTTTGGCCTACAACTCCCAGCATGCCCCAGCCAGCTCTGCTGGCTGGGGCATGCTGGGAGTTGTAGGCCAAAAACATCTGGGGACCCAAGGTTGGAGAACACTGGTGTAGAGTAAAGTGGCGGAGGCCTTTAAAACCGAGGACAAGAACCTTGAAGCAAAGGTAGAATGGGAGGGAATGGAAGGAAGTGTAGGTATCTGTGGCGTGGTCATAATGACAGGCGAGAGAGATGACTGGTCATTTGAGCAGAGAGAAAAGAAAATAGCAGAAATGTAGGCGACTGTGAGGGGAAAGAGTCCATGTGAAGTCGGAAGAGGGAGGGGTAAGCCCCTCAAACGCAGGGGCTCTGTCGGGAGCGCCGAGAACGAAGGCCGCGTCATTTGCTCCCTCCCACCCAAACCTCAAAATGGGACAGGGATTTCTCGGCCGACACACTAATGCCTGCCATTTCCCCCTTTCCAGGATGGAAACCTACGAGGATCATTCTTGGTGCCCCTACAGTAATCCGACTGGGGAGGATGAGGAAGACGAGGAGGAGGAGGAGCACCGCCATGACCCCCACCTGGCCAGGGTCCGGACCCGGGCCCGGAGCAACAGTCGCTCCCGCCGGCGATCCTCGTTCCTGGTGGACGAGCTAGACATGCTCGTGGACAAGGCAGCCACGACCATCCAGGCCTCCTGGCGGGGCTTCCTGGTGCGGAAGCAGCTTGCGACCGACAATGCCGCCGCCTCCACCATCCAGGCAGCCTGGAGGCGGTACAACACCCGGGAGTACATGACCATGAGGCAGGACCAGGTGCCCTCGTGGCAAGTGTGCGGACGGCGGAGGAGAACACCCTCGCCTGCCTCCTCGGAGGATAGGAGGCGGTACAGGAACCGCTCCCGGATGGACAAAGAGAAAGCTGCCGAGGTCATCCAGGCTCACTACCGAGGGTACGTGACCCGGCGAACCCTCTACGAATGTAACCAGGCGGCCACCACCATCCAAGCACACTGGCGGGGCTACCGCACCAGGCAGGACCTGGAACAAAGGCCACGCCACCCCTACCCTCGAGGCGGGCCACCTGGAACCTACTACGGCTACCCCAGCTACATGCCCGGAAGTTCTGCCTGGGTGGGCCCCTACCCCAGGAAGCATTGGCGCAAGTGCCTCGCGGGGGACCCCGAGGAGTGGGCGGGCAAAGTGCCGCGGGCCCAGCCGCCCCCGAGACGGAGAGAGCACGTGGAGTCCCCCAAGGCGAAGACGTGCGTGTGCCCCCAGTGTGGGCGGTGCACCAGCGTGCGCGTGCTCGTGGGAGTCGGCAAGCGCCCGCCGCACTCTGAATCAGAAATGGACGACAGCGACTGTGGGGGGCACCCTGCTGCCAGGCGGAAGAGCCCGGCCTCCAGGACGCAGCGACCGGCACCCACTAGACCCCACCCTTCTGGGCCCCACGTGTCCTACCAGATGGGCCCCACAACCTATTATCCTGATGCCAACCGTACGGCGGCAGACCCCCACCCCCGGAGACAAGGCCGGGACCCAGGAGGGTTAAGCCAGCGCTACGCCACCACGCACACGGCGCAGCGGCCCACGCGGGAGCGGAGCGCGCCCCGGAGCCTCTCGTCCACCAGCCTCCAGCAGCAGGTGGCGGCGTCTGCAGGGACCTCGGAGTGGCTGTATGAAAATTACTGCGCCCGCCGGATCGGCGAAGGCCAGAGGCGGGTGTTCAAGACCAGGAAACACGTGTGGCAAGTTGCCCGGGCGGCCACCCTCATCCAGTCCTTCTGGAGGGGCTGGAAGGTGCGGAAGGCCTTGCGCCTGCAGCAAGAAGCTGCCACCAGGATCCAGTCGGCCTACCGGGGGTACAGGACCAGGGTCTACCTCATAGAGGCGGGAGTGCTGAGTGAAGGAGAGACAGAGTAGAGACTGCTTTAAGAGTACTACAGTGCCCTGAGAGAGCCAGTGGGAGGAACAGCAGGTGGTTGTCGTCACCGGATGTCTGTTCACACCCCATTCCCCACCTCGCACAACCAACAAGGGTACATCCCAATAAATTGATCCGAATTACAAATGCTTCCGAGTGTCACCATTGAAAGCACTACTTCCGAGTTTGATGTTTTTAGGGTGGGCTGCTTCCACACTAACCCTTTCCCTCTAGGAGTTTGGGCAGAAAACTCTTGAGGTTCAAAAGAGCAGTTTTGTCTTTTGGAATGCAGACTCCCTCTTCTGCCTTGAATGTAGGTTTCCGGGCAAGTTACTTTTCTTTTACCCTCACCAGTTTACCTTCTGGGAAATGGATGCCTTGTGGCTGGCCATGCCCCCCGTGGCAGCCATTTTGTGAGGGTGCCCATGACATGCTCCCAAAATTTCAAGTGTGCTCATCAGCCCCAAAAGTTTGGGCATCCCTGTTATGCGGAATATAGAATTCTATATCAAGTACCATGTGTAATTCCAGCAGACTGCACAAGAGCAAGGCCTCAACGGCGCTGACGGGTCCTTCTGTGGCAGCAAAGCTAGTCTTTTAACGTGCTTCATAGCCCTTCACTTTTATGTCCTGACATCAAAACCAAGGAGGCGGCCACGGTTATTCACAGACAATGCAGAGCTGCAAATACAGCAACAGTCACCAAACAGTTCAACCGCTTTTGCTCTCAAGTGAGGAAGGGGAGCTGGTCAGCACCAAGCCCACATCTGGTCTCAACCTCACTGGTGACTCGAGCAGGGACAGGCTGGGGTTTGGCCTGTGCCCACTCCCTGACAGTGGCCAAAAGAGGGATCTGTAGGGAGACCCGCCAAGGAAGACCCCCTTGAGCCAAATAGGCCAGAGTGGGTCAAGAATCATAGAATAGTAGAGTTGGAAGGGGCCTCTAAGGCCATCGAGTCCAACCCCCTGTGCAACGCAGGAGTCCCAAGTCAAAGCATCCCTGACAGATGGCCGTCCAGCTGCGCCTCGAATGCCTCCCGTGTGGGAGAGCCCACCACCTCCCTAGGTCGTTGCTTCCATTGTCGTATTGCTCTGACAGTAGTTCCTTCCCCGATTCCCATCAAAGCTTCTGAGTGAGGTTTGCAACGAGATCTGTTTTTGCCAGCTGCAGGATTTGTCCGTGTCGAATGCCTCCGGAGTGAGCTCACTCCGCCCTTTTCCTGGAAGTTCTGGACCACCAGAGAGAGAAGGCAGAGGTGGCCCCACACCCTGCGCCAAGAGGAGGGGACGGCCTCAGGGGCCAGATTTTAAGAGCCATTCAGGGTGGTAGAGTGGGAGATGGGCAGATCTGAGCCGTGTGTGTTTATGGGGGCACCGTCCAGTGGGAAGCTCTCCTGAGTAAGCCCTGCTTGTGGGGCTTGCGTGGGAGGAGGCCTCCTTCCCTTGTGCCCTGTGCCACATTTGAACTTAGCGTGGCTGCGTGGCGTGGCCAAAAAGCGATGTCATGATGGAGGAGGGGGCGTGTGACGGAGGGGCTGATGAGGAAGGAGAACCGCGGGCAGCGGGGGCAGAAGGTGCAGCAGGACAACCTACGGGAGGGAGAAGGCGGAAGATTTCTACGATCTGAAGAAAAACCAGGGAGGAGGAGTGAGGCGGCAAGACCAGGGGTGTCAAACGTCTCTCAGTCGGAGGGCCACATTCCCTTCCGGAGAAACTCTCCGGGCCGCATTCCAGTGGTGGGCGGGGCCAGAGACAAAAGGGGCGAGCCCAAAATATCAGCATATTGCATTTTACGGCTCCTGCTGCCGGGAACGAAGACCTTTCAGAATGCAGAAAAAACAGGGAAAAGCCAGGAAGCCACCCAGCGACTGGCGCTTGGGGGAAAGAGGGTGAGGCCGGGGGGGGAGGAGGAGGAGACATGGCCAGTGGGGGAAACCGGGGGGCGGGGGTGGCATTGGGAGCCCAATTTGGGTGGGACAGATTTGGGCCAGGGGCCTGCAGTTCAACACCCCTGCACCAGACTGACACTTCAAGGTGGAAATGGGCGAGAAGCCAGCCTTTCTAAACAGTAGGAGGCACCCCTTCAATGGGGCCATTAAATCCTCCCACCCTGGCGTGGAGTCTGCGGGCACGGCAACTACCCTTGGTTCTCTCTGCCCTGGACTGCATGGTGGGGGGAGGGCAGCAAGGCCTGCTCAATGGTAGCCCCCCTGTTGGGAAAGTGTTGGGCCTTTCTCCCTTTCCAGCTCTATGATCTACGCAGAAATAGTCAGCAAATGAGACTACACACACTGCAAGGATCAGTTGTCTAGTTTGCAGTGCCATCTGAGGTAGCACCTCTTCTCTGTGTGTGTGTGTGTGGGAGGAACTGTGAACTGGCCACGGTGGCCCATGTTCCTGTAACACCCAGGGTCAGGCCACTGGAACGAGCAAGACACGAGGCTGCCTTGGAAAAGTGTTCAGAAACTTCAGCTGCTCAAGGACATTGCAGTGAGGTCGCTTGCAGGAATCTCCTGCAACGGTCACATTTTACTGGTATCAGAAGAGCCACAGCAGTTACTCGCACGTTTCTGGACACAATTCAAAATGCTGGTTTTAACCTTAAGCCCTAAATGGTTGGTAACCGGGTACCTCAGTGTTTCTCAACCTTGGGTCCCCAGCAGGACTGGTGCAAGGCAGTTTGGTGCCCTAGGCAAGATCAGATATTTAGCGCCCCCCTTCCCACTTGAGAGCGCTGTATTTTTTTTTCAAGCCGTTTCTGGCGTCCCCTTTAGCCCTGCGCCCTAGGCGGCTGCCTAGTTGGCCTAATGGTAGCACCGGCCCTGGTCCCCAGATGTTTTTGGCCTACAACTCCCAGCATGCCCCAGCCAGCTATGCTGGCTGGGGCATGCTGGGAGTTGTAGGCCAAAAACATCTGGGGACCCAAGGTTGAGAAACACTGGGGTACCTGAAGGAGCGCCTCCTTCAGTATGAACCTGCCCTCTCCTTGGAACCCAACTCCTGCGCGCCGCCCCCCCCCCCCCGCCTACAGGGATTAGGCAGGTGAATACTGAGGATCCAGCCGCTTTGGCGGTGGTGCCCAGTCGCTGGAGCGTGCCCCCCCATCCCCACCAGAGAAATTCAATCAGCACCTTTTCTTCTTTCATTCAAACGCCAACTTTGTATGTTTTCACGGGCATTTGGTTAAATTGGTTTTGTTCTCTTCCTGGGAGTCTGGTTGAATTAGTGCACTGTGGACGGTTGCAGGTGGTGTTTTGCTACTGGATTTTAATATTGTTGTATTAATTTTATTTTTTTTTGTTTTTATGTGAAACATCTTGAGCACAGACATGGAAAGGTGGTCTAAAAACATTTCTAGTAAGCAAATAATACACGTTCTAGACACACACACACACAGAACCCCACTGTCTGTCCACGTTCCCCTTTTGCTTCGCGCAACAAACGTAAAACAGCCAAGCCAGCTTTTGTGTCGCTCCGGTCTGTCGACTTTGGGTGGCGGTCTGAAGGGCTGCAGCCCCTGTGGCCGATCCCCCCCTTGCAGTTGCAGCTGTTGAGACGGAGTCCTTCAGCCTCCAACTATGCAGGTTACAGAACGCTCCCCCAACCCAAAACTGGGGCACTTTCCCTAGTAATGGGTATCACTTGACACAGGATCTTAAGAGGAGGAGCAACGGAGGCCTGTTTGGCCAATGCAACCTTTGGCCGATGGGCATCCTTTCCCTCAAATGACACATGGGGTGAAAGACCCCTGGCCCCACGCCTCCCACAATATATGTCAGACCGACCCCCTTGGCAGTCCCCGGCACCAGCTACATTTTATTGGCTCCTTCACTTGAACAACGCTGCCCTTCCCTGCCCTGGTGCTGCCCTGTTTACAGTGGCTTTCAGGCACCCGTGAAAACCACATTGCGCAGCGCCGGAAGAGGCGGCGTGTGTGTGTGTGTGTGTGTGTGTGTGTTGTGACTGTGAGGGGTGGTGGTGGCGGCTCTTCTTGTGGGACCTACAAACGCAACAGTGCTGTTCAGTTCCTTGTGACTGTGACATCTTTATCCTTTAAAAACCCCAAATAGATAAAACTGAAAAAACAAAAATTCCCATTTCTCCTTCAGCAAGGGGGGGGGAGGGGCGTTCTCGTCTTCGGAAAGAACACTGGTGTCTCCACAGTGTCCCTTGAAGGTCAAGGGACGGAGAAATGGGCTGGCCAGGCTTGCACAGTGTATTGACTTTTCCAGCCTCCTATTCTGACTCCAGTTGCTTCTTTTCTGCCTGTCTTGGGAGAGGTTTTCTTTGTGTTCACCGAGTAGCAAGGTCCTACTCTCCAACCCCGCAGAGCATGGTGGAAGGCAAACAGCCGATTATTGGGATGCATTTGGGGGCGCAGCAGTGGGCCATCAACTCGGTATCCCATAATGCCTTCTGCCACCAGAGCAGAGCTTTCGTGGGGGGGCCTTTGTGAATTGCTCCCCAGTCTCTTGTGGAGAGCATCTGGAAAGCTCCAAAGGGAGTAAGTGCTTACCCCGAGGCATGGCAATAAAGGTGCTGAGAGGGCAGGATATGCTCCAGTAGCAGCCAGCTGGGGCGAGATTCCTCTTGGCGTGCCAGGGTGAGGCTTAGAAATAAACCCTCCCTTGCCCTGCGGGCACCAACGGTCACCAAAACATCACGGATCCCTCCCCGATCACCTTAAATGAGAGAGAAGGCAGACCGATCAGAAAGGCCGGGACAGAGGTGAGAGGTCTAGGAGGCTACAGCTGCTCCCCGTGAGGGGGCACGTCCACCCTAAGGCTTCCCGTGGCGCTTGCCCGTGGTTCTCCCCCCCCAATCATTCAGCAGTGGATTTCGTAAGCAATTTGAGGCTGGAACATCAGTCCCTGATTGACAAAGAGCTCGCTGGCTTCCGGAGGGCAGTCCTCTTCCCCTTCCAGGGTCTGGGTAGCTTGGTCTTGCAGCTGTTCAGGGAAGACTCCCGCCAGCCCTTGGGGGTCCTTGTAGGTGGCAAAGAGGGGCTTGTTGCGATCGATGACAAACATCTCGTGGCCCCTCTCGTCGCGGTACTCCTCCAGCTGGGCGAAGGTGGTGGGCCCGTCTGAGTAGTCGTTGACGTACAGGATGTTCTCCTCTTTCTTGGCCTTTTTCCGCTTCCGGTGCTTCCGGTAGATCATGATCACCAGAAGGAGGGCCACCAAGGCCAAGAGGGAGATGGCCACGGCAATGGCAGTCTGCGTGGCCATGCTGAGGGCATTGAAGTCCATGCTCTCCATGTCGTAGAGGGGCTCCTGGCTGATGTCCACCGAGGCCGGGTAGCCCCGGGCCGTCTGCTGCTGCTGCTGCTGCGAGAGGTTGACCATGAGATGGAAGAGGACCCGAGCCGTGCCACCGGGGTTGGAGGCCTCGCACTCGTACTTGCCGGCGTGGGCTGCCGTCACGTTGTTGAGGAAGAGCATCCCGCTGCCGGTGTCGGACTGCTCGAAGCGCTCCCCTACACTGCGCTCGCTCAGCTCAAAGGTTCCCCCCGGCAGGCGGGCGCCGCTGGCCTTGGAGGCCCCTGACCGCCAGTGCGCCAGCTTACGCCAGGTCACCAGAGGCTGTGGGTAGCCAGAGGCCTGGCAGGAGACGCGCAAGTCGTCCCCCAGCCGCGCCGTCTTCTCGAGCGGATCCACTTGCACTACGGGCGGGATGCAGACCAAGCTGTTGCCGGAGACATCCATCAGGCTCTGGTAGGCCAGGCGGGGCGGCTCCGAGCACACGATCTTCTTGCCCAGGGGGCTCAAGAGCCGCTGCCCTTCGTCTTTGATCCAGGTACTCAGCCAGTGCAGAGAGCAGTCGCATCGCCAGGGGTTCTCTGCCGGGAGGAAAGAGAGTGGCTGGGTCAGTAGGGACGGTATCAGCCCTCAGGTGGCCACAAGCCAACCTCGTTCCCCGTTCGTTCTACCGCTCACCCACCAGTCTCCATTCCATGTCCCAAGCGCGCGACCCAACACACGAGACCTCATTTCCATCACCCAAATCCTCACTGGGGGGCTATAGCAGTGATGGCGAACCTATGGCACGGGTGCCACAGCTGGCACGCAGGGACCTCTCTGTGGGCACTCGAGCCATTGGTCACCAGATCGCAAAAAGACTGTCCCCTTCTGCAAAACACTAATGATTTTGTTCTTTCTCACAGTGTGGAACAGAATGATTTTATTCTAGAATTCCTGTTACAGAATTCTTTTCTACATTGCTATGACACATTTAAAAGATTTTGAAGAATGATGCACAGAGCATGGCTTGGATGTAAAGCCCTAACAGTTGACCTGAGTGCTGCATGTGTTGCTCTCAAACTAACGGAGTATGAGCCAAGGTTTGACAAATTATCAGCATGCAGGCAATAGCAAAAATCACATTAATTGTGCAAAAGCATGCCCAATGCAAACTTTTACCTAATGCAGTGTTTGCAGTCCAAGATATAAAGTGTTTAAAATGTGTTAAGCACGTTTAGTTTTCTTGTTTATCTTGCTCATCCTAGTACAGGTTGACTTTACTTTTACTAATCCGGCACCTGTAGAAGCAGGGAAAGGACCCGGGGTAAAGCTTGCCCCATACAATTTCAGTCTGGCATATAATCATATTACAAGTTGAGAATCCCTTATCCAAAAATACATGTGCCTAATTATTTTAAAAGTTTGTATAAATTCACTTCAGGCTATGTGTACAATGTAGTACTATAATAATTTTTTGAGTTGATTTTTTCCCCAACAAAAACCTGTTTGTATCATTGAAAGCTCTGTTATTGTGTTTTTCTTTTAAGACAAAAGATGTTAATCAGTTCGGACAACTGTATGAGTTGTTTTTCTAAAACTAAAACCTCGGTATTCAGGTTTAATTGCAGTGTTGGCACTTTGAAATAAATAAGTTGGTTTTGTGTTGCAGTTTGGGCACTCGGGCTCAAAAAGGTTCGCCATCACTGGGCTAGACGGACACACCAGCCACTGGCCGACCGGACCTAGCACAGTGTTTCTCAACCTTGGGTCCCCAGATGTTTTTGGCCTACAACTCCCAGCATGCCCCAGCCAGCATAGCTGGCTGGGGCATGCTGGGAGTTGTAGGCCAAAAACATCTGGGGACCCAAGGTTGAGAAACACTGACCTAGCAGGACCTTCTTCCCCATCTCGCTGCACCCAGTCTCCCAGGTGCGGCTGCCCCATCAGCCTCCTGTTCTTGCCACTCAGATCTCCCAGAGTCCCAGCTTGACTAATGTCTTCTCTCTCTCCTCCCGACCCCAACGCTTCCAACCGGGGAGCCCAGAAGAAGACCGAGTGCTGGAGGCCACGGGAGGCGTGCTCTCCTGGCCTGCAGGTGGTGCTAAGGAGCCGCCAGTGGCCCTCCCTCACCTGTCAGCCGCAGCACCTGCAGGCTGATGAGGGGCCGCAGGGCCGCCCGGGTGACGGTGCGCAGGTTGTTCTTGCCGAGGTCAAGCAGCGCCAGGGAGGACAGTCCGGCCAGGGCCTGGTCCTCTAGCGTCTCTATGCTGTTCTCCTGTAAGTGGAGTTCCTGCAGCCTCTGCAGAGGGAGAATCAGACCACACCTCCGTCAGAAAAGAGACCTCCCCGTGCCATTTCAGCTCCTCCTCGCTCCTTATTTCCCCCACTGCTGCTGTGTGGTCTCTTCGCCTCATTCGTTTGCCTCACTCACACAGTCCAATACAAATAGCTCGTTCTTGGCCAGTGTGTGTGTGTGTGTGTGTGTGTGTGAGAGAGAGAGAGAGGAAGAGAGAGAGCAGACTTCCACAAGGGTAGATGTGTTCAGTGTACTGCAGAAACCACTGCAGTACATGTTGTTCGAATGCCTGACTGCCGTCTCCCAAAGCAGTTACTTTACTCCCAACTCAAGGATGGAAAGCGGAACATCGGTGGTCAATATAAGAGGTTTAAAGATGTTCATAAGGCTAATCTAAAAAAAATGCAATATAAACATCGAAAACTGGGAAGCTCTGGCCCATGAACGATCTAAATGGAGGTTGGCCTTTCACAAAGGTTCCATGGACTTTGAAGAAGCCCGAGTGCAAGGTGAAAGGGAGAAACGTGCTAAGCGAAAAGCACGTCAAATGAATCCTTTACAGGACCATCTTCTATCTGGTAACCTGTGTCCTCACTGTGGGAAGCTGTGTGGATCTAGAATTGGCCTCCACAGTCACTTACGGACCCATCGCTAGAGTCTACACAATCTTCTTTAGAATTTCCTCCTTTTATCCCGGAAGACAATCTTACTCGGTCACGAGTGATCGCCTGATGATGATGACATCTGGTGACCAGCCAGATGGGCGATTAACAAATATAATAAATAAAATAAATAAAATAAAACCAGCCACACCGTAAAAGTGAGCGCAAACATTCGTCTGCATAATTCAGACTTGCCTCCTTGGTTGTGCAGGCTGGCATTGCCTCGGAGGTCAAAGAGAGAACCAGGCAGCAGTGGAGGTGCAGGTAAGCCCAGCCTGTGAGGGGTGCAGGAAAGGTTTAGTGTGGGGCAGAGGTAATGTTAGGGGGCGGCCCACTAGGGCTGGAGCCCCAAAGCTTTCATTTGGAGTCCCGAATCTCTGGGAGGCCCTCTGCCCCACCACCCCGCTGCCCAGGGGCACTTGCTGGAAGAAAGGTACAGGGGTCCTGATGATCTCTGCTGCATCGGATCCCACTGGGTGAGCTGGCTTTTTGCCCACATGGGCTTCACCTCCTGCTGCCCCCCCCCCAATCTTTCTGCCTGAGGTTTTTTTCTGAAACCAAATGCCCTCCTCTCCCTGTCCATGCATCCCTTTTTACAAATAGGGGTGTCCTTAGGACACAGGTCCCTAAAGACATACAGAGAGAGAGAGAGACTATAGAGCATATGTCAATTAGTATATGCAAATGTGTGCTGTTTTTTGGCCCTGTGGGCCTCGGGCCCCAGATCTTTTCAGTACCTACCTAGCACCGCACCTGGTGGGGAGAACCTTTGGAAAAGCTGTGAAGGAAACGGGGGAGCTGGCTTGAGGAAGAGAAAGGCGGGGTGGGAGTGGGAGGCTGTTGCAGATAAATGAACAGCTCGGCTTGGAAATGGGGAAGCAGACAGCTGAAGGTGCCAAGCCGAGAAACTAACTTCCAGCTTCCGTGTCCTGGAGAATGTGAACAAAGAGCTGGCAGGGCCAGGATGGGGTGGTGCTCTTCGAAAGCCAATTAACGCCAGAACTCACCGGTGTGCCGCCTTCATGACGTTAAAAAGGCATCACCGCTAAATATACAGTCGACCCCTTTGTCAAGGTTAACTGCTGTGGGATTGCTGTATGCAAAACACTGGGAAAGCCAGATCAAAACCCAGGCAAACAGCGGCACAGGGAAGTCTGGGAGCACTGCCGGCTCGTTAAAATTAAGAGCGTGCCCACGTTACTCTGCACGGCATCAATCGGCACTTCAGCAACAGACCGCTTGGGTTCACCCTGTGTTGAATGCTCTTAATATGGAGGCTTATCTCAAGGAGCGCCTCCAGCAACATCAAGTAGGCCGCTCAACAAGGTCTGCCACAGACGGCCTTCTCCTTATCCCATCAGCCAGAGCAGCCAGGCTGGTGGGGACTAGGAAGAGGGCCTTCTCTGTGGCGGCCCCCACATTATGGAACTCCCTCCCTAGTGACCTTCGCCATGCCCCCTCCGTGATGAGCTTCCGCCGTGCATTAAAAACATGGCTGTTCAGGCGGGAATATGGGGTGGGTTAGGTTTTTAATGAGAATTTTTTATATTGTTTTAATCATTATGTTTTATTGTGTTTTATTGTATTTTAATTGTACATCGCCCAGGGTGGCCGGGTGACCGGCCAGATGGGCGATTGATAAATATAATAAATAATAAATAAATAAATAAATATTAACCGCGAGTACTCAGAACAAGACTTTGGGTGCAATCCTATGCAAGTTTAGACAGGAAAAAAAAGGCCTACAACTCCCAGCATGCCCCAGCCAGCATGGCCGGCGTGTCGAGGGGCCGCCTGCACACACACACACACACACACACACACACCCGTGCCCCTGCTGGCCTCACCTCCAGGTCGCAGAAGGTGAAGGCCGGCAGCCGCGTGATCTGGTTGCCAGCCAGGTAGAGGACGCGCAGATGCTCCAGGCCCTTGAAGATGCTGCTGTTGATGAGGTGGATGCGGTTCCCGTTGAGCGCCAGCTCCAGCAGCCGGTTCTGGTTGCGGAAGGCCCCCGGCTCCAGCGCCGAGATGGTGTTGTTCTGCATGTAGAGGTATTGCAGGCCCGAGAGGGAAGCCAGATCTTGCTGGTGGATCTGTGTGACGCCGTTGTCCTGCAGGAAAACCGTCTGCAGGCACAGGGAGGGAAGGAAGGAAGGAAGGAAGAGCAGGACAGAGTCAGTTGGGCGACAGACGCCGGAGCTTAACTCAGTGGGGCCACAAGGCTGGGAGAGTGAAATCTCTTTCGCGTGGACTGGCACGTGTCGGGAGCCCAAAGGCGTCGCGTCAATGTGCATGTGCACACCCACACACCAAAGCCACACTAGGACAGGCTTCTCATTTTATTGGCCTGGGCTGGTTGCAGCGGTTTAAAGCAAACCCATGCCAGGTAAATTGAAACAGACGCACGCCTCATTTGCAGCCTGCTGAAAGTAACTTGGAAAGCAACACTTTCCACGACAGCACCTCAAGAAAGCATTTGCACTGAATAGAAGAAGGTGAAAGAGGCACTGAGGAAAAGGATTTGCAGTTTGGTTCCCTACTTCTGGAAGCCCACGTCAGCCAGGCACTTTCCCTTTGCCTCCGCCCCCCCACCCCCTGTACAGGAAACCCTGGGGCAGAGGACCTCCAGAGGGCTTCGGATCTGCACAGGAGGCTGCAAAGCATTTGAGAATCCATTTATAGGCAAAGGTCGTATGTAAAGGCTCCACAGTACATTTTGATTTCTTTCTTACATTTTCACCTCACCCTTCCTCCAAGAAGATCAGGGCAGTACACACAGGAATCTCTCCTCTGCTCCCATTTCATCCCAACGACAACCCTGTGAGGTAGGTTAGGCTGAGGGGGAGTGACTGGCCGAGGAACACTCAGTGCGCTTCCAGGCCGAGTGGAGATATGAACTTGGATCTCTCCAATCCTAGCCCGGCAGGGTGACCACTACATCACAGTGGCTCTCCGACACGCGCTGCGCCCTAAAGATGTAAATACACGCCACTTTCTGTGCCTGGCCCCCGCCTGTGCCTCTCTCTCTCTCTCTGTTTTCCTTGTGGGCAAAAGGAACCTAAGGGACACCATGCAGGATCAGACCAAAGGCCTCTGTCTGTCGTCCGGCATTCTGTTCACACGGCAGCAGCCAGCCAGCCAGCTGTGGGAACCCACAAGTAGGACATGCGTGCAAAAGCACCCTCCCGCTCATGTGCCCCAGCCACTGGTGCCGAGAGGTATCCCAGTGGAGACAAGAATCATCTTCTTGTGTACAGCCTGGGCCTTTGGATGCAATGCTATCTGACAGTAATTAGATGTTTGCACAGCAAGCAGGAGGACTGGACTGTTCAATTCCTGTAAAAGAAACAACAAACCACGACTATTTATTTATTACAGAAAACATCGTACCCTGATCTTTCGCCCACGGCTCTCAGAGCAGTCGACGGGAGAGAAAAATAACTAATCAACAATAAAACCGCATAGCAAAACAGCAGAGCAGCAAAAACAGATTAAAAAGAACCCACGGACTTAAAAAAAAACAGGAGATGCTCCCAAAGACCAGAGCAAATGAAAAGGTGCAGAGAACGCAGGAAAGGTCGGCACGAGGCGAGCCACCCTGATGGAGAGGTGGGGGTGTTGCCGCCGAGATGGCAGGCACTATCTCGGGTTGCCCTCTGCCTCGCCTCAGATCTGGACATCCGGGCGGCTCAGTGTACGTGAACCGGGAAGCCCCAGCCGTGGGAGCTGGCTGGTCTCCTTCAGCCTAAGCCTTACCTGGGTGGAAGGGTGGATGCTGACGGGGATCTCTTTGAGGCCCAAAGAGCCACACTCCACAGTCATGCTGTAGCAGCGACAGGTGGCAGGACACGCGTGGGCCTGGAGTGCCACGAGCCCCAGCAGCAAGAGGGAGCCAAGTGGGGCCTCCACCAGGGCCATCCTAGACCAGCTGCTGCGAGAGAAATAAAATCCAGCCATTAGGGTAGATGCTCAGCAAACCACAGGAACCGGGGTCACCGAATTCCCTGAGCGAAGGATAATCTTTTTGCCTTCCCACTGTTATTACTTTTTTTTTTTATCCCACCGTTCCTTCAAGGAGCCCAGGGGGGGCATACATGGCGCCCCACTACCATTTTATTATCACCACAACCCTGCAAGGTAGGTCAAGCCCACCAGGCTGTGTGATCTGCTGTGGTTCCATAGCCACGCTTTGAAAACCTGCGCCTGCTTGCGCAGTAGGAGGACATGTGCCAGTTTTGAACCAGCAACTTTCACCGCTAGGCTGAGAAACGAAAGGCGTGGGCCCCGGCCTGCAAAGCTGTGATGCACCTGGCCAAAAAGGCCCTTCTCCACCTCCGCGGGCTGCAGACAACGGTCTTGCTTTTGTGTGCTAAGGCCGGGGTGGGCAACACGTGGCTCACAAGCTGTGTGCATGCCCCCTCCCCTCGGCTGTGCCACCAAAATGTGCGGCGGCGGCGGCAGCAGCAAAAGAAATCGGCGGTTCGCTGCCAGATTTTAGCAGCAAGCCGTTATGGAAGGTTACATAAAACGGGCACGTTTTGCTTGAAAACAAGCTACCGTACATCTGGCCGTTTCACACCTCCGTGGTGGTTTGCTGCACCACCAATTTTTATGCTGCCACTGCCAAACTTGGCGACACAGCGGTAGGAGTGCGGCCTGGGCCCCCCCCTAAGTCCCCTCTGCTAAGGGAACCAGAGGTGGTCTGGGCCGGGGCCTTCACCAGCACCAGCACCAGCACCAGCAGGCCCGGGGCTCCCCCAGGTCCGCCTTGCCACCAGCCTGAAGCAATTCCAGAACTCATTCAGAGGCTGGCGGTATGGCATATCTCACTGCTTGCCGAGTGTTTGCTGTTTCACGTCTTTCATATTCAGGCCTTGCAGGAACAGCACTGGAGAAGCTGGGTATCAACAAACTGCTGACCATCACCACTAATTATCATTTATTATTATTATTATTATTATTATTATTATTATTATTATTATAAATTTATTACTACATTTACATCCCATGTTACATAATCCTCCTCCTCCCCATTTTACCCTCACAACAACCCTGTGAGGTAGGTTAGGCTGAGAGCCAGTGACTGGCCCAAAGTCACCCAGTGAGCTTCATGGCCGAGCGGGGACTAGAACCCGGATCTCCCAAGTCCCAGTCCAATATTTTAACCCCTATGCCACACCGGCTCTCAAGTTCTTAAAATTACTTCTAAAGTTCTTTAAAAGGACTCCGCGTTCTTAAAATGCAAAGTCTGCAATCTTGCCCACACTTACTTGGAAGGAAGCCCCATTCAACACAGGTCTTACTTCTGAGTAAACATGCATAGGATTGATTGTGCGGCATGGGCTTTGTATTTACCACACTATAAGGGGCAAACCAAGCAGGACATGGATGTGATGTCGTGTGTGTGTTTTGGATTAGGACCACGGTGCTGTGTTGGGGGAATTGACCCTTTTCTCCATGCCACCCCCCCAATTAAAACTGCCCCCCCCCAAGCTATGGTTTGCCCCAAGGAGCCAAATTCATAGCATATAACTACTCCATGAGAGGCAAACAGCAGGTGTGGGTGACAGAGAGGGCGGGGCAGAGAAAACAGATTTTAATAAGGTGAACTGGCATGGGGGAAGGAGTAACCAGTGCTGTGGTCCCAATCCAAAGTATCCCTCCACTGCTATATAACACTTTAAAAACTGCACAAGTTCTTATTTGCAGATTTAGCACATCGTGTCTCGCGTGGCCCTAAATTGGATCCGTAGATTTACACTTTGGACTCTGTTTGCAAATTGTCAGCGAATGTTCTTCTGCCCATGTTGCAAAGCCGCAGAACCAATGGTCAATGAAGCTGCCAGATACCACAATTCCAGCACAACACAAGGCAGTTTTCTTTAAAACTCCCGTGGCTTTAAAAAAGCAATTAAAAAAGAATTCTCCACTTCCATATAGAGCAAAGAACAATTTTGCAACCCTCATGGCTTGAAGGAAGTAGAGTCTGAAAACAAAACAATATATTTGCAATCTGAGGTGAGAGAAATCGAAGGAGAGATCAAGAGAAATGCAGGAATTTTATCCCAAACTCTCTTCGTGATTAAGCCAGTACCAAGGACGATTTGATACGTGATGACTGGGTATTTGGGGTTGGTTTCTAGATTATAGATGCCCCCTTAAACAAGGGATGCCTACTATTTTTGAAACCCAAATCCACTGCACTGAAAGCCAAATGCCTGCAGAAACCCAGGGCTTCGTTTTTAAAGCGAGACATACAAAGGCTCAAGCCATTCCTCCAGATGTGTGGAGGTAGGTTGTGCTTGTGTTTCCTTATTAATGTGTTTATATAGTACGATGTCTGTGCATAGCGCTTTTACAGAGGAACAACAAAAACCCAGGTCCCTGCCCCAAGGAGCTTACAATACAACATTCAACACATGGAAGGGTGGTTAAATAGAGAAAGAATCTGCGTTCAGCTCAACCACACATACTCACGCTTGGTTTCAGGAGGATGAGTTTTGAGAAGGGATTTGAAGGGAAAGCAGTTAAGGGAACTGTGCTCTGCATACACTCAGTAACACTCTTCCTTATAGCTACAGTAATACCTTCGATTGCAAGTAACTTGGTTTGAGAGCGTTTTGCAAGACAAGCAAATTTTTAAATATTTATTTAATTATTATTTTTTTAAACTTGATATACAAGCGACGTCTTGCAATACAAGTACTGTAGTATGGCTTAAATTAAAAATCTCTGTACAAATTTTTTTGGGGGGATTTGATATAAGAGTGTTTTGGATTACAAGCACGTTTCCGGAACGAATTATGCTCTCAATCCAAGGCATGACTGTACTTCAAATATTCTGGGCTGAGAATCTTTTCTTTAAAAGGCTTCAGTGCGATACCCTGGTGAGCTCTGTATGAGATTAAATTCTGCAAGCCACCTTCTTTTGCAAAGAATATATCCAAATGGAGGTTGGGGAACCTCTTATCTTGGACACGGCACATTTCTCCGGGATGCACAGCTTGTCTTGCAGGGTGCTGGAGTATGGGGTGTGTGTGTACAGTGCCAGACACATGGTTGCTTTGATCTCTAGAATTCACAGAATCATAGTAGAGTTGGAAGGGGCCTATAAGGCCATCGAGTCCAACCCCCTGCTCAATGCAGGAATCCAAGTCAAAGCATCCCCGACAGATGGCTGTCCAGCCGCACCTTGAATGCCTCCAGAGTGGGAGAGCCCACCACCTCCCTAGGTAGTTGATTCCATTGTCTTATTGCTCTAACTGTCAGGAAATTTTTCCTGATGTCCAGGCAGAATCTGGCTTCCTGTAACTTGAGCTCATTATTTCATGTCCTGCAAACTAGGATGATGGAGAAGAGATCCTGGGCCTGGCCCTCCTCTGTGTGACAACCTTTCAAGTACTTGAAGAGCGCTATCAGATCTCCCCTCAGTCTCCTCTTCTGAAGGCTAAACATGCCCAGTTCTTTCAGTCTCTCCTCATAGGGCCTTGTTTCCAGTCCCTTTATCATCCTTGTTACCCTCCTCTGAACCCTCTCCAGTTTGTCTGCATCCTCCTTAAAGTGTGTAGCCTAGAACTGGATACAGCACTCAAGATGAGGCCTAACCATTGCTGAGTAGAGGGGAACTGGTACTTCATGTGATTTGGAAGCTATACTTCTATTAATGCAGCCCAAGATAGCATTTGCCTTTTTTGCAGCCACATCATATTGTTGGCTCATATTCTTTGTGGCTGCTTTGACAGCTAGTCTGAGAGTGTGGGGACACAAATGTCAACACAACAGGCATGCTCATGCGCAGATGGACACACACACACACACACACACACACACACACACACACTTCTTGGCCACTCTCTGGAGAAAAACCTCTCCACTGTCTCCTCCCCAGGATGAGCTGCTGTATCTCTCAAACACTAAGCTAGTTCCCCCTGGGATAAGGGCCCAGAGGAACCTCTGGATCCAGCCACTGGCTGTTACCAAGGTACTGAATCCATGGCAACAGGCATCTAAAAATACAGGTACCTGTGGGCGCTGCCCTGGAACATTGTCTCCTGGGGAAAACACTTGTAGGGTTGGATTGGGGTGAAACCTGCAAAGAACGGCACACTCACCTTCTACACCCAGCATCAGAGATCTAGACTTGGCACGGGACTGTCTCTCTTTCCCTACTGCCCCTGAATAGGGGAGGGAGAGTATGGAAGCTCCTAAACCCATTAGAGGCTTTGCCCAGTGTCACCAGCAATCAGGGCAAAGCCCCATAATGGTATACGCATCCTGATGAGAGATTAGGGTAGGGCAGTCCACACGCTTGTGTCCGGTGATGGTCTTAAAGTCACCCCTGCCCTGATTCCAGAGGAGGATTGTTGGCCAAGTGTTCCCTATTAATTTCTCAATCTATCTCGGGGGTTCCCACCCTTTCACATCCACCTCTCTCTGCCTTGCCATCCCAAACTACGGCCATGCAGCTTTGCACTCACGCAAATCTCACGCAACGAAAGCGATGATCCCTCCTTTGGTGTTCTAGCAATTGCTTGGTATTCATGCACCGAATGCTCCAGCAAATACATATTATGTTTTTGATGGTGTATTATTGTCTTAACGTGCCACACTCCAGTGCTGCATTCACCGCATTTCTGTCGCCTTTAGGTCTCATTTTGTCGACCTTGTTTTTTTTCCTCAGCTCATCTGTGCCAGCCGCTTTTGTGCTCTTGTTTCATGCATCTCCTGGAGTAGCTTTTTGCCTATGTACCGCAGAGCTCCAGCCACAGTAAATGAGTCGGTCTCCAAGCTGCCACAGAACCTTGTGTCTTGTTGATGTCGGGCTAGCGCAGCTGCTCCACATATGCTGAGAAGTCCACTTCGGAATGGTTTATTCATGGCATGTTTCCAGGAGAACGGCACCAGCAACATCCAATGGGGATGTGTGTCTTTGCAGTGCAGTGCAGGGGCAAAGGGCTGGTTCACACATCTAGAGGACTGCGACAGCTGCACGTGTGAACGGGCCGCCACACCACAGATCACACATTACAGACAGAACCGTCAGAAGATCCCCTCATTTGCAAGGCTTTTCAAGGCAGGCAGTCCAAACACATATTAACACACGGAGGGGACTTCTGCTGGGCCGTGCCCCCTGGTCCAGCTCGCCTCGCTTTGTCCATTCACACCCGGGATCTTCTACGTGCAAAACCTGTGAGCCATCACTACGGCCGCTCACTGGCTCAACCACCAGCCGCAGAGAGACTCCAGGGCAGATCTGTTGGGAGTCAGCCTTCAGAGCGGCCTTCCCCAAACGGGTGCCCCCGAGATGTGCTGGACTACAACCCGCCCTCAATGGCCGTGGTTTGCTGGGGATGATGGGGGTTGTAAGTCCAACGCATCTGCAGGGCGTCGGGGATCCTCCAGTTTTGCGTGTGGAGCCCGGGGATCCTCCCGTTCAAGTCTCCTCTCCGCCACACGCTTACTTCAGGAAGCGTCGATTTTTCCAGCCTCGATGCCCACGACAAGAATGACCGTCATCATCGTTCGGAAAACGTCATGCAGATCACCGTTAACACCACAAATCTGTATACATATATTTGTGAGTGTGTTAAGTGGGCAATTTACACAGAGCCAGCCTGTCGAGGGGAGGCATAGTTGGGCAGCTGCCAAGGGCCCATACTCTGACCAGAGCCCCCCGGAGTGGCTCCTCCTCTTCGGGTGCCGCTGCCTGCTCGCTCCCTGGCTCTCTGCCAGTCGAAGCAAGCAAGCGGTAGCAATGATGAGAAAGTGGCGGAGGAGCAGGAGCAGGTGGTGAGGGCCCTCCAAAACCTGGAGCCGGCACTGCACCTTCTTATGGAATTTCATTTCATTTTTCATTTTTGTTCAGCTGCATAGCCTCTGCTTATTATACCGGGGACAGCCTTTTCCTCTGTTTATAAAAAGGCTTCTCTCCCCTCCTCTGGTGAATGAGCCAATCTAATCTTTTGGGGAAGAGAGTTCCACAGGCAATGTGCCACCACAGAAAAGGCCCTGTCCCATGCTCCCACCAACCTAGCCTTGTTTGATGGTGGGACAAGGAACAGGGCCTCGGATGATTAACATAAAGTCCAGGCAGGCTCACATGGAAGCAGGTGGCCCTTGAAGTATCCTCGCCCCCATCCATTCAGAGATCTATAGGCGAGAACCAGCACCTTGAACTGAGCCCAGAAACAAATGGGCAGCCAGCGCAACTGTCGTAAGACTGGTATAATATGGTCCATATAAAGGCACTGTAGACACCAGTCTGGCTGCCATATTTTGCACCAGTTGTATTTTACAAACACTCTTCAAGGGCAGCCCCATGTAGACAGTGTTGCAGTAGTCTAATTGGGAAGCAACTAAGGCACGTGTCACCATGGCCAGACACTTCTCCAAGAAATGGCGCGGCTGATGCACCAGCCAAAACCGGGCAAAGGGACTCCTGGCTGTCTCCACCACCTGGGCATCCGGGAGCAGCGCTGGAACCAGGAGCAGCTCACCTGCTCTTCACGGGGAGCGCAACCCCATCTAGAATACCCCAATCAGGGAGGGGCAATGGAGTAATAAAAGAGCAAGGGCTGTAGCTCAGCGGTAGCGGTAGCGCCCCCGCTTTGCATGCAGAGGGTCCAGAGTTCAATCCTTGGCTTCTCCCGGTAGGGTTGGAAAAAAATCCTGCCTGAAACCCCGGAAAGCTGCTGCCGCCAGTCAGTGTTGACAATACTGGGCTGGATGGACCCAGGGTCTGACTCTGTATAGGGCAGCTTCCGATGTTCCTATCCTCGGTCAGATTGTCTACTGACCAGCGGGGCATCTGTCCACTCTCTGTCATTTGGGGACATATCATCCCAGTTTGCAGGACACGGAATAATGGGCTCAAGTTACGGGAACCTAGATTCCACCTAAACATCAGGAAAGATTTCCTGACTGTCAGAGCAATAAGACAATGGAACCAACTACCTAGGGAGGTGGTGGGCTCTCCCAGTCTGGAGGCATTCAAGGTGCGGCTGGACGGCCATCTGTCAGGGATGCTTTGACCTGGATTCCTGCATTGAGCAGGGGGTTGGACTCGATGGCCTTGTAGGCCCCTTCCAACTCTACTTTTCTATGATTCTATGATATTGTCCAACTCGTAAGAGAAGCCATGCTGGACCAGTCCAACGGCCTCTCTAGTGATCCCACAGTGCCCGACCAAAAGCCCCAACAGGAAGCCCTCAAGCAGGACATGACAGCAGTCCCACGGATGCTCCCCAAGAACTGGTGTCGAGAGGCTTGCTGCCTCGGATCCCGCAGGGAGCGCACAGCCATCCTGCCTGGCAGCGGCTGGCTTCCCTTCCCTGCCCTGCCCTGCCCAGGCACTTGTCCAGCCGAGGACACGTCGCTTGTATCGCCCGCCCAAAGGGTTCCTCCCTGCAGCGTTCCGGCGCTCAGCCTCTTGCTCGCTTAATTGCCTCCCGGTCTCTTTAATGCATAATAAATAACAAGCAAGCGAGGCCTTATTAAACTTTCATCGCGAGCCTGCCACCGCCGGAGACCAGGGCGAAGGGGGGGGGCGGGGAGCTGCCGGCGTCCATCTGCTCACTCAAGGAGGCAGCGCAGCCACTGAGCAGACAAATTAGAGCCACAGCGGAATGGCACTCATTTTAGGCTATATTAATCAGCCGTCGCCCAGCGAGAACCCTTCGTCAAGACCTCCCCAGGATGCTGGCGAAAGGGATGGAGAAAAAGGCGGCAAATCTCCACCTCATGCTACTCTATAGCCTCGCCCAGCATGGCGCCCTCCGGAGGTCATAGAATCATAGAAACATAGAATAGTAGAGTTGGAAGGGGCCTATAAGGCCATCAAGTCCAACCCCTGCTCAATACAGGAATCCAGCTCAAAGCATCCCTGACAGATGGCCGTCCAGCTGCACCTTGAATCCCTCCAGAGTGGGAGAGCCCACCACCTCCCTAGGTAGTTGGTTCCATTGTCCTATTGCTCCAACAGTCAGGAAGTATTTTCTGATGTCCAGGCGGAATCTTGCTTCCTGTCACTTGAGCCCATTATTTTGTGTCCTGCAAACTGGGATGATCGAGAAGAGATCCTGGCCCTCCTCTGTGTGACATTCCTTCCAAGTACTGGAAGAGTGCGATCCTATCTCCCCTCAGTCTCCTCTTCTGAAGGCTAAACATGCCCAGTTCTTTCAGTCTCTCCTCATAGGGCCTTCTTTCCAGTCCCTTTATCATCCTTGTCGCCCTCCTCTGAACCCTCTCCAGTTTGTCTACATCCTTCCTAAAGTGTGGTGCCCAGAACTGGACGCAGTACTCAAGATGAGGCCTAACCAGTGCTGAGTAAAGGGGAATTATCACTTCCCGCGATTTGGAAGCTATACTTCTATTAATGCAGCCCAAAATAGCATTTGCCTTCTTTGCAGCCACATCACATTGCTGGCTCATATTCAGCTTGTGATCTACAACAATTCCAAGATCCTTCTCACTTGTAGTATTGTTGAGCCAAGTGTCCCCCATTCTGTTGGACTACAACTCTGGAGGGCGCCATGCTGGGCAAGGCTGACCTATAGATCCACACTGTGAAGTTGTGGCCGCCTTCACTGGCGAATTGCTAATCAAAGAAGCCAAAGTCTCTGGCCAAAGCCTGGAAGCCAAAGTCTATGGCTCGTTTGCAGTGCCCACGGCTCAGCTCTAGGAAAGAAAGGATGCACCTCTGAGCACCTGCAGAGTGCCTTTCCCACCCCCGTTCAGCGGGACTAGCCTTCACAAATCTGTGTGGGTCACTCCCAGCGTTGCTTTCCTACTCACAGGTCTGGAGATGCACGTTTGACGCTCACACACACACACACACACACCCCGCTTAAAATGAATCAATGCAGGCATCAATGCTTCAGTGGCGCGATACCCTTTCAAGCCGTTTTCAAGCACTTGGGCTGCAGGCATCCCGAGCGGTGTTTTTCTGTTCCAGTGTCCTAAATATGAGCAAGGGCTGCAAGGCAGCGCCTTCTTCACGGATCGTGCCCGGTGTGCCATCAAAAAAAATAAAAATAAAAAAATGACATGGAGAAACCCTGCTCAGTTCTGGAATGGAACCAGCTGACGGCAAAGGGGCAAATTCGTGGGCCTGAGCAAGGACGTGCAGCGACAGCGTTGAACCGCAGGCATAAACCCCGGCCACGTAATCTGGGGCGATCCCCGATGCTGGCAGCAGTGGTGCCAAGAAAGGGCTGAAAAATAAATGCCAAGAAAGGGCTGAAAAATAAATGGGCCAATATTGCAACGCCCCTTATGTATCAGCCTGGGGCAGTGGAAAAGGAGCACGAAATAGTCAAAAGAGGTCGGAAAGACCTTTCCTATGAGGAAAGACTAAAAACTTTTCAGTTCAGAGAAAAGGCAACAGGTGGTATATAAAATGATACATGATGTGGAGCAGTGTTCTCCAACCTTGGGTCCCCAGATGTTTTTGGCCTACAACTCCCAGCATGCCCCAGCCAGCGTAGCTGGCTGGGGCATGCTGGGAGTTGTAGGCCAAAAACATCTGGGGACCCAAGGTTGGAGAACACTGATGTGGAGGATAGAGGTAGGGCTTCCCCCCCCTCCCTCTCTCATACTACTAGAATTTGGGATCATCCAATGAAACTGATGAGCAGTGGCCCGGCCCAGCCTTCCTTCCACAAGGAATAAATTTACAGAATTCGCTAGCCGCATTTGCACGACACCGTAAGCCGTGAATTACAGCGTAACAGAACAGAATGCAAATGAGTAGCACATTTGGCCCTGCTTCTCCCCTCCCTTTGCACATGCGGATAAACTGACCAGTAAAGGGAGAGCTTCCCATGGCACCTGAGCCTTATATCTTGGTATGTGGCTCCCAAACAAGCCAGGATCGTAAGCCAGAAATGAACCAGTTGATGGCTTCTGATCCTGGCTTGTTTGGGAGCAACAAACCATGATCCCAGGTTCAGCCACTACAACAGGAAGCCTTCCTTTCCTCATTAGTTTATTAAGCTATAATTTATGGCTTAAAGTGCTATGCAAACACGGCTACTAGATACAGGCCTGTGGCTCACGCTGGCTCAGCTTGTCTGAGTGTGGAAAGCTAAGCAGGGTCAGGCCTGGTTATTCCTTAGATGGGAGACCCCTCCTCTAGTTTCCTGCATTGAGCAGCGGGTTGGACTCGATAGCCTTGTAGGCTCCTTCCAGGGATGTTGAAGAGTCCTTGGTCTCGAGTCACGAGTCGAGTCAAGTCTTTGGACCCGAGTCTCGAGTCCGAGTCCTTGGTCCAAAATGGTGACTCACGAGTCACGAGTCCCTCCCAAAGCTGACTCCACGAGTCCCTATTAAAATCAATGCATTTTCCCCCCAACAAAATAAGGCTATTTCAGGTGTGTGGCTTAAATAAATTCTAGGCACAAGTGTGCCTTTTTATTTCAAAACTCTGCAACTGATTTTGGCAAGAACAGACCAGGCAGACAAACCCAAAATGTCTGAAAGGTTGCATTTTAGGAAAATGATTTTAAAAAATAAACTTGCTGAACTTCCTAAAACCTATCCATGTTGCATTTGAGGAACACGATTTTGGAACACGAGTCCTTGGTCTCGAGTCCCGAGTCGAGTCTCGAGTCCCATTGAAAATATTGGGACTCAAGTCCGAGTCGAGTCAGAGGGGGGACTCAGTCCGACTCACGAGTCGAGTCCTCGAGTCCGAGTCCCCATCCCTGGCTCCTTCCAACTCAATGAATCTATGAATCCCAAACGGAGTGATGGCCACTAGTTTAGATGGCCAAAAAAGGGGGGATTAGACAGATTTGTGGAGGTGGAGGACTCTAGATGGCCAAGAGAGCTAGAATGAAACATCCATGTCGGAGGGCTGTTGGCGTTCTGCACGGCTTGCGGGCTTCCCTAGGCATATCTTGCTGGCCACTGCTAGAAATGGCATGGACCCCCAGGATGGTTTGATCCTGCCGGCCTCTTCTCATCTTCCATTTCCTGGTATATATTCCTTTAAGGTTTCACACTTCTCAGAACCTTTGGCAACACTTCGCTGCGTTTTCATGCCAACAAAGGAGCTCTGCATTTAATTAAAACTCAAAACCCTGAGCGCGCAATCCAGGAAAAGTTACCTAATTGTGTATTTATGGTCTACACTCCATCGAAAACACTGGAACTGGACCTTGTATTTGCAGCTAACTTTTGCTGGATTGGACCCTTTTGTGTCTACACCCACAGCAGAGCAAACAATCCAAAATTTATTTTTTGTGTGGGGAGGGACGGGGAAGGAATCTCCACTTTTTATAGCAACAACAAAAAGGCCAAGGTATAAATTATGGGATGGCTGGGAGAACCAACAACAGATTACAGCTTGAAATTCAAGACTCTATTAGGATTGTCAGATTTGAAATTTGTGAGGCACTGGTGGAGTTGTGGGGATTACGTATCTCTCCCGTCTTTGTTTCAGCGCTGGCGAGTACCTGAGGATTTAACAAATCATGCTCATCGCCAAATTGGACAACATGAGAAATGTGTGTGAACTGATTTCATGTATCTTTACACAAATATTAAATAGCGGTGCCACAGGCCGGATCCAGAACAGGACCACGGCATGCAGAGATGGGGTGTGGGGGGGTTAACCCCCTTCCCCGCTGCACCTCGGTGCCAGTGAAAAGCACCCCACCCATCCCTGAAGCTGCTTTTCCCTCTGGGAGAGAAGCTCTCATGGGCACCAATATCCCCCCCACCCCACTTCGGGGATGCCCAAGGCTGGGGCATCCACAACAGCAGTCCCTGTGGGCTGGATCCAGGCCACAACACAATCTTATCTTACTGCCCAGCACTGGTGGATCTACCAAATTGTAATCAAGTAGAATCATAGAATCACAGAAAAGTAGAGTTGGAAGGGGCCCACAAGGCCATCGAGTCCAACCCCCTGCTCAATGCAGGAATCCAGGTCAAAGCATCTCTGACAGATGTCTGTCCAGCCGCACCTTGAATGCCTCCAGACTGGGAGAGCCCACCACCTCCCTAGGTAGTTGATTCCATTGTCTTATTGCTCTGACAGTCAGGAAATTTTTCCTGATGTTTAGGTGGAATCTAGGTTCCTGTAACTTGAGCCCATTATTCCGTGTCCTGCAAACTGGGATGAACGAGAAGAGATCTTTGCCCTCCTCTGTGTGACATCCCTTCAAATACTGGAAGAGTGCAATCATATCTCCCCTCAGTCTCCTCTTCTGAAGGCTAAACATGCCCAGTTCTTTCAGTCTCTCCTCATAGGGCCTTGTTTCCAGTCCCTTTATCATCCTTGTTGCCCTCCTCTGAACCCTCTCCAGTTTGTCTATGTCCTTGTTAAAGTGAGGTGCCCAGAACTGGACGCAGTACTCAAGATGAGGCCTAACCAGTGCTGAGTAAAGGGGAATTATCACTTCCCGCGATTTGGAAGCTATACTTCTATTAATACAGCCCAAAATTGCATTTGCCTTCTTTGCAGCCACGTCGCATTGCTGGCTCATATTCAGTTTGTGATCTACCACAATTCCAAGATCCTTCTCACTTGTAGTATTGTTGAGCCAAGTGTCCCCCATTCTGTAACTCTGCATTTGGTTTCCTCTCCCTAGGTGCAGCACTTGGCATTTATCCCTGTTAAATTTCATTCTGTTGTTTTCGGCCCAGCGCTCCAGTCTATCGAGGTCACTTTGAATTTTGTTTCTGTCTTCCAGAGTATTAGCTGTTCCACCCAACTTTGTGTCATCTGCAAATCTGATAAGCATTCTCTGTACCTCCTGATCCAAGTCATTAATAAAAATGTTGAAGAGCACCGGGCCCAGGACTGAGCCCTGTGGTACCCCGCTCGTTACCTCTCGCCAGTTTGAGAAGGAACCATTGATAAGCACTCACAACAAGTGACGTTGTGAGAAGTAAAACCACTTCTCACAACGTCACTTGTAAGGAAAAGGAAATGGTTTTCAACAGTTGTGTTCAAGAGACAGACAGACAGACAGCATGTTATTAACTTTCTCCGAGTTTGGAATATAATGGCCTTACTGCCAAGCAGTGCCTCACTGCCAAGCCTCAGTACCCGTTATTCTCTGGAGGACGGAATGTCAAAAGTGGAGATGAAATGCTTTAACAAGCATTTGAGAACAAGCTGGTTTACGGCCCAAACCTCTGTGCTGCTAGGGTTAGCCCTTAAGGATTGCGGTAGGCGAGTAGGAGGCAACTCGCCTGTGTCGGCCCCTGGGATGGCCTGTGGATTATTGAGTACCGCCGCTCTTTTCGGAAGTGCTCCTCTGCCTTGCCCAGTTGCAAAGCTTCGCTTCAGTGGCAGGCGCCTTCCTCGGCATCAGCTCCAGGGCTCTTGTGCCGGACTTACCCTCCCATGGTTGAAAGAGGCACTGTTGGAATGTCGGCCGCGGCGGCATCCTTGCCTTCCAAAGCCAACCGGGTAATAAGCCTTAACAACAGGTAACAGAGAAATCCAAGGCTGGGCACCTCCACAATCGCACAGGCACGCCGGCACCTCCCAACAGGTGACCAACTGACCGCGCATCCACGTAGCGATACGCTCATCAGAGAGAGGCCCCCCTTCTCCTCCGGGGTGGCAGTCTGCACGTGGCTCAGGGGCTATCGCAGCGAGAGCCAACATGTGAGCTGGGCGCGCCTCAAGTCATGGCGGAAAGGTAGACGCGCATGCGCGGTAATGTGAACGTGACACCGTGTGTTCAGAAATGTAGGGAAAATGCAGAACTTGGCATTCTGGCTGCAACGCTAGGGGTGCTGCCTGGCCCCACGGAAGCGGCTTGTTCGTTTCCATCACCCCAAACGCACCACCATGTTCTCTTCATGCTGTAGTTTTCAGACTGCGTTCCAGGGGACACTGGAGTCCCTCAGAAGTTACTCATCATCATCAGGCGATCACTCGTGACCGAGTAAGATTGTCTTCCGGGATAAAAGGAGGAAATTCTAAAGAAGATTGTGTAGACTCTAGCGATGGGTCCGTAAGTGACTGTGGAGGCCAATTCTAGATCCACACAGCTTCCCACAGTGAGGACACAGGTTACCAGATGGAAGAGGGTCCTGTAAAGGATTCGTTTGACGTGCTTTTCGCTTGGCACGTTTCTCCCTTTCACCTTGCACTCGGGCTTCTTCAAAGTCCATGGAACCTTTGTGAGAGGCCAACCTCCATTTAGATCGTTCATGGGCCAGAGCTTCCCAGTTTTCGATGTTTATATTGCATTTTTTTAGATTAGCCTTATGAACATCTTTAAACCTCTTATATTGACCACCGATATTCCGCTTTCCATCCTTGAGTTGGGAGTAAAGTAACTGCTTTGGGAGACGGCAGTCAGGCATTCGAACAACATGACCGGTCCACTGAAGTTGGCGTTGAAGGGTCATTTTTTCAATGCTAGTAGTCTTTGCTTCTTCCAGTACAACAAATAGACATTTGTTCGTCTATCTTCCCAAGTAATTCGCAGGATTTTCCGGAGGCAACGTTGATGAAACCTTTCAAGGAGGTGGAAGTGACGTTTATAGATAGTCCATGTTTCGCAGGCATACAAGGGGATGATCGGTAACGGGGACAAGCTTCCCCGTAGGATGACCCACCACTGTGGATCTTTCTCCGCCGTATGCAGCCGCAGGCGAAGCATCGGGCGTGCTCTCGGTCACCCCCTCAGTTCATGCAGGGCAATGTGGAGGCCAGTGGTCCATGTGAACCGCGTGTGTGCCCTGAAATATGCCCCAGAACCCTTTGCAGTTAAGAGTGTGTTCAGCTAGTTTGCAACCATAGTTAAAAGCAGATCTCAAGGACTGGCTTGAAGCTACACCGTTCAACTTAGTGAAGCAGGCATATTTAGCACTGAAAAAGGGGAGGAGGAGGAGGAACGCCTGAGGGATGCTGATGAAGGCACCTCCTTAATGGCGGTTAAGAGACTGGGAAACTATGTTACATGAAAGATCTGGCAGCCTTTTTAGAGTGGCAGCAAAAAGCTGCTCCCCGCAGAAGTCCCTCTGCTAACATCTCCTCACCCGGGACACGAGTTCAAATCCCTACTTGCTATACATCTCCTACAGTGTCCCCGGGGCAAGTAAACCTCTCCCTCTCCGCACCTCAGTTTCTCCAACTTTATTTACCTCAAGAAGTTGTTGTGAGGGGCAAATGCCATACAGGCTGAAAGGCACTCGGCGGGGTTGAAACCGCTTATAAACGAGACTTGGATATAATGTGTTTTTTAAATATCGTAATCCGCGCTGATGCTCAAAGGGTAGGAAGGGGATTAAATATAAAATTATCAGCCTCTTAATAATGAGGGATTATAAAAGACCCTCCTTTGAGATTACAGTGGATCAAGCATGACGTCCCATCATAAAGCTCAAACACGGAAACAAACAGACTTGACCTTGACGTCTGATGTCATGCAGTGGGATCACATGGGGGCACCCATGGGCTGGCATACATAACGGGCAGAGGGGATTGTGGGTAGGGAGTCCATCAGGGTGCAGGAGAGGAAAGGGGGATGCCGTTGCCATGATGAGCATCCGTGGCGGTGGCGGTGGCGGGTCGCCTGCACTTTTGCCATTCTGCCATCATTCAGTTGGTATTTTGGGGCGGTGAATTCTTCCCAAAGCAAACCAAAGGCCGTGGGCAGCTGCTCCATTTTCCCAGAGGAAGACCGCCATGGAAGGATGCTGGGACGACTAGGATGCTCTTTGCTGGGTCTCCCAGTGTATTTAGAGAGCTGCAAATAATTCTAAAGCAGCTTATGGGCACAGGGAGGATTTGAAGGCTGGCTAGCCAAGGAGCCGGCTCAGCCGCCCGCAAGAAACAACAGACCCGGCCGCTCAGGCAGGGCTGCGGCGCAACAGAGCCCATGTGTCCGCCTCAGGCAGGGAGGCCCGGGGTGCGAACACGACGGGCGGCAGCAAGATGTACTTCAGGGCTATGGCCCCAAATCTCTGGAATAAGGGGGCCGGCTGCAGTCCTTCCCTGCAATTTGGGGGAGGGGGAGGCAGGAGAGATGTCAACACTTTGTATTTACCCCCACAGTTTTATCTAAAGTTAATTGAGAAAGTATTTCTCATTTAGAATCTGCCGTTCTCATTTTATTTAGGAACACAGGAAGCTGCCTTCTGCTGACTCAGACCCTCCTGGGTCGATCCAGCCCGGTAGTGTCAACATTGACCAGCAGCCGCTCTCCAGGGCTTCAGGCAGGATCCTTTCCTCGCCGTACCTGGAGATGCCAGAAATTGAAACCTGGTACCTTCTGCATGCAAAGCACGGGTTCTCTCACAATGAGCTACTACGGCCTTTGCTTTTTTATTACTCCACTGAATTTTCTGTTATCCGATTTTATTGTTGTTATACTGCCTTAGTGGTTAGGTTTTACAGCACAATCCTATAACATGTTCACTCAGGTGTACAACCACCACCATGCTCAGTGAGGCTGTCTCCCTGGTAGGCGTGCAAAGGAGTGTAACTTCCCTCCCTCCCTCCCTCTCGCCGTGAGTATATGCTACTTCAGGTGTTGTGGCACCTGGATGGTATATAAATTAAATTTGTACAACCCGACACAGGGGAGACAACCGAGGAAGGGGGAAAGTAGTAACTGGGAGAGTGCCTCTGAGCATACACAGAATACATTTCTTGCACTTCCAAGTAACCACACTACTGCCTACACTACAGTTTGACAGTTGGGAAGGAGAAGGCAGGGTTCCAACCACCAGCAAAAGAAAGTGGCCGACACAGACCATAGTGTGCTTAAGCCTGTTGAGGTCAACTCTGAATTCTGCTTTGGATTTTGTGTGTGTGTGTGTGTGTGTGTGTGTGAGAGAGAGAGAGAGAGAGAGAGGAGGAACTGGAACTGTGCACACATCAACTTGTAGTGTGAAGGAAGAGCTGCACGACCAAAGTGCACAGGTGAGTAGGGCGGGCAGACCATGTGCACGCCGACCTGACGAGGGCTCAGCAGCATTGCTGCACAAATTGGCTGCATCCAAGGGAAAGCAAGCCTGCTTCGGGCACTGCAGTATCTGGCGTTTGTGGGGTTGAACCGGCTACAGGGGTGGAGGCGTGGGAAGGCGCACGGGACATTTGTGCACGGCCACAGTTCCCTGCTTGGTGCCAGTTCTTCATCCACACCAGAGAGCGGAATCCGGGGGCCCTTCCCGCCACCTCACATATCCCCCCACCCCCCACCCCCCACCCCTAGCCTGCTGCCTGCTTCTGCGGGACTCCTGGCCTTGAGCTCTGGACAGGGTTAGCCCAAGCTCTCTGGCTGCCCAAGTGGCTGCACTGCATGGCTAGAGAGGGGGGCATCACCCCAATAGCCGTTCGAACAATAAACGAGGTTGTGGGTGTGCACCTCTCTGATCACACCCGGCCGCTCTGTCGGTGCCCCTAAACATGCTGGGCGGATTCACAAGACTCTTCAAGCCCAGGATGGCTATGTAAGGGTCAGGCACAGTGGGGGTCCCGAGGCACCTCCTCCCCCCTCAGTTCTCCCAGGGAAGGGGACACCGCGGGAGCACAGAGGGGGAGCTGAGGCGGGGAGGACAGCTGCTGAAAAGTGCCCAAGCAGCACTTCTGGGCGGCTGCCAGAGGCGGCGGCGGTGAGGATCAGCTGTGCTGTGCTGTGCTGTGCTTGGCCTCCTCTTGAGGAAGCCGAGTAGTACAACGCGGCTCGTCCTTGCTCAGAGTGCTGAGCAGAAAGAGCACATTCTCCTGGCCTCCTCTGGGAGAGGCCCAGGAGAACGAGCCTCCTCCCCCTGCCTGCCCACCTCTGCGACTGTGGCGGCAGGTGCCTGCACCTCCTCGAGCCCCATGTCACGTGGGGCTTGGGAAGGCAGTGCATGGCGGGCACCAGAGGCAGGCGGGGACGAGATCGCTCCAGCAAGCCGGCTGGAGCGATCTCCTCTTCCCCGCAGGCCTGCGGTCACCGGCTTCCTCTCAAGGAGCCCAAGGACAGCGCCCCGCCCCCACCCCAGCCGCTTGGCCAGAGTGGCAAGACTTTCTGCCACTCTGGCTGAGGGGCTCTGTTGTTTTTTGGCTTGACCATGGCTTAGCATGTTGTCCGGGTTCGGATGGCATGCAAAGTCACAGAGGGTTGGGGAAACCCAACAACAAGCCATGGCTCCATGGGGTGGTGGTGCTTTTGGACAGCACACTAAGTCACGGTGGCTTTGAAGCCACGGTGGTTTAGCGTGTCGTGTGAACCCAGTCATTGTCATGCAATATATATATATCTATATCTGTGATAAACACTGTACATTAGTGGCCGTGGCAAGCCCTGTGGTTGGTCTCTCAAGATGCTGGGTCCTTCGAGCGGGCTTGGTTGGTCCTGGCTGATGGGCAAACCCAAGCAGATGCTAAATGTAGAGGCTTGCTTTCCTCCTGGCTGAGGAACGCCACAGAGGCTGTGTGTGTGTCCTGGCTACAGAGAGAACCCAAGAGTCCTTGCTTCCATTGTATACCCAACTCACACGCAAAAGCACATTTTCTGGCACCTCTTTAGGAATCGAATCCTACTGTTCTTCCACCCGCACAAAAAACCTCTTTACCCGCTGGTTTCAGTCACTCACTGGGCCCTGTTTGTCTTACGATGCAGAAGGGTTCTTGTCAGGGTTTGATACTATAACAGTCTATTAAAGCCCTAATGCTGTAGATAAGAACAGGGACTCCATTCCTCTGGAGAATGACCAAAGGCCAAGTTTTGAGCATCTTTTAGAAATACGTCATTTACAGCACAATCCTATGCATGTCTGCTCAGACGTAAGATGTACTGTGTTCAAGGGGGCCTACTCCCAGTTAAGTGTGCATAGGATTGAACCACACAGATAAAAGCAGCAGCTCAAAATCATTAAAAGAACCTTACATACCATGATTAAAAGCATGAGTAAACAGCACGGATTTTGCCTGGTGCCCAAAAGGTAACAAGGGAAGTAGTAGGCGAACATGTCTAGGAAGGGAATTCCACAGTCTGCATGCCACCACTGAAAAGGCCCCGTCTCTGGTAGCTAGTACCCACCAACGCCATGAGCATGGGCACGTGTAGCATGGGCTCTCTGGAGAAGAATTCAATTGATGAGCAAGTCATGTGGGCAAAGGCAGTCCTTTAGATACCCTGGGCCCAGGCCAACTGGGGCTTTAAAAGCCAAAACCAGCACTTCAGACTGAGTCTATCAACATACTGGCAGCCAGCGAGGATCTTTTTACACTGGAGTCACATTTCCACAGTGGTCAATCCCAATTTGTCGTACCCGTGCATTCTGCACTAGTTGGGAGTTTCTGGATGCTTTTCAGAGGCAGCCCCATGCACAACACATTACGGCAGTCTAGCCTAGATGTCACTAGAGCGTAACTAACTGTGGTCGGACTGTCTCACACCAAGAATGAGTGCAGATAGTGCGCCAAGCAAACTTAGAAGAAAGTTAATGACTTATTAAGAGGGTGGGATGAAGATTAAGAAGCATGAAAAAGCTTTTCTATGGGATATCATGGCTGGCATACTTCATTTAAAACAATTTACATTTCACTACTAGGGATATATGAGAAAATAGTTTCAGTTCATTTTTGACCAGAATTTACTCAGCGTGCACCTCCCAGAACTGAACGCAGACCCAAAGGAAACCTGCGGTTGAATTCCAAGCTTCGAACGCAGTTTGTGAATCAGCAACAAAGAAGTGAAAATACTTTTCAAAACTGCACAAATCCTTTTTAACAGCAGGAGAAAAATGCACACATTTCAAAAATGTGCACAACGAGCGGGGGGGGGGGGGGGGCTGCACTGATGCCATAATAAGTGGGACCCCCCCCCAGGGCACAATTTCCTCATTTTACTGTCATGGTGGCTGGCCCTTGTCAGGCTGATTTAGGGCGCTTCACAATGAAGGCTGAAGAGCACAGTTTTATTCTCTGGAAGGCTCCACTTGTGATTGTGGTGGTGAATATGCAAAAGCAGAAGGGAATTTTTTTCTCTCCATCCAATGTGCCGGCTTATACACCCATATTATAGCCCAATAACCCAACCTGGTTTGGACTACAGCTCCCATCATTCCCCATCCAGCATGGCTATCGGGGTGATGGGCATTATAGTCCAACACATCTGGAGGACACCAGGTTGGGGGAAGCTGCTCTGGGTTTTCTGGTTCCTGCCTCTGGTAAAACACTATCCCGATGTCGCTGCTAGATCCAGTTTCACAGAAGCGTTTCACTTCCTCAATGGGAGTTTGTTCGGACTCCGGGCCAGCCTCCCAGGGCAAGCAATCCAAGCAGTTGCTTGGAGAGGTTTTTTTTTTGGGGGGGCAGTGTGGAATGAAGTGGCTGTGCTCCCCAGGATTCCTTGCAATGAGGCAGAGGCTGCTGGGATGGGGGGGGGGTCGCTTTAACATGCCTTTAACAGTTGCATGAGAGGTAGAAATTAAACGGGTGAAGCTTCACAACTAACCCAATGAGTAAGATTAATTGCACAGAGGCTACAGTTATGGGGAGCTGCACCTGTTGAATCTCTGCTTGCCGCACAGCTCTTAAAGGCACGTCCTGCCAGGGAGAAGCCTGCTGTGACCTTAGAGAGAAGCTCTGCACTACAAGCGGCCACCCTTGGTGGGGGAGTGGTGGAACGGCTCCGTAAGAGCTCAAGGAAGCCCCCCCCCGCCTCTGTTGTATACACTAGAAAGCAGGACACCCCTTTTCCTTACTACTGTTTCATATCCTGGCAGTATTTGCAGTAAGTAGCCATGGCAACCTGGGTGAACCAGGGGATGGAGCTGGAGGCCATTCACAAGATCGTCATCCTAGTCCAAATCAGGCCATGTTTGCGCAGACAGGGCTTGCAAATAATTAAGATTCATAAACCCTTCGCTGAACTCAGCTTACAGAGGATCTGACAGGAGGAGGGGGCACGACAAACACACTTTTTTTGAAAGGAGTATCACACACCCGGCTCCTAAAGGATCAGCTCATGTGAAGGTTACCAGAGTATTGGGCCCGCTTCACCCCCTCCCAGGATGGACGCCTCTGTTCCCCCAGAGAGAAGAACAAGAGAGCACGGGATACCCATCCCATGAATTCACTGAGCAGGATCATCTGGCTGGGATGGGGCGGGGAAGGTTCTCAAGCGGGGGCAAAGGGATCTCCCTTCCCTTGAAAAACTTTGCCTTTACATACATGATGTTTGATCTGTCTTACCCTAATAATTAGAGCAAGGGCCTAATTCCATCTCCTCTCCCATCATCATCAAGTTACACTCAGGAACCTAGATTCCACCTAAACATCAGGAAAAATTTCCTGACTGTTAGAGCAATAAGACAATGGAACCAACTACCTAGGGAGGTGGTGGGCTCTCCCAGTCTGGAGGCATTCAAGGTGCAGCTGGACAGCCATCTGTCAGGGATGCTTTGACCTGGATTCCTGCATTGGGCAGGGGGTTGGACTCGGTGGCCTTGTAGGCCCCTTCCAACTCTACTTTTCTATGATTCTATGCATCATCATCATCAATTTCAGCCTCTAATGCACACACATAGCCGAGGGCTGAGGGACAGGCAACTGCACTCAAACAAACACCCAGAAACTCCCAGTGAAATCAGCAAAACAGCTTTGCAAATAAGTCCCAGAAGTTACTAGTCCACAACAGTTTGGACAACAATGCGTGGGTAAATCTATTCACACACACCTGCACTGGTCATCTGTTGTGGATCAACAGCCTGAAGAGCCAATTATCTTCTGGTTTACAAACACTTCCATCCTTTTGGTTGGCGATCTAGCATTGTTGTGCCAATTTTTAAGAAAGGTGACCCAACAGATCCTTGTAATTACAGACCCATTAGCCTTCTAGACGTGGCCTCCAAGCTCTATGCGCGCGCACACACACACACACACACAAACACACACACGAAGTTGAAATCCACCTTCTCATTGCAAATTTTAAACTATTGAAGTGTCACATTTTGAAAACCGTATACATTTTCCCACAAGCTGTCTCAACTTGCAGGAGCAACCCAAGCTGTCACCCCGGGACGGTAATAAATGGGAGCACCAGCATGCAACCTGGGAGGTGCACTGCACAGGACTCTGAGCAAGAGAACCCGGAGTGGGCCACGCACATGCTTTCTCATCATGGAGCAGGATTCTTGCTTAGGTAGGGTACGAGGTCCTGGGTATAACTCTCAGCCTCTCGACCCTCTTCAAGGATCGTCACCTGGCTTGAAGTGGTGAGTGGGCTTGTGTGTTCCGGTGAACCCTGTGACCAATGCCATCGGGAGCTACATACTCCCAGTAGGGCCACCCATGGCGGTAAGGTCTGGGGAGAGGAACCAGACAAGGAATGATCCAAAACGTAAGTCCTCAAGGGCAGAACAGGTGGAAGATAATTACAGACCCATCGCTAGAGTCTACACAATTTTATACAATGTCCTGTTTATATAATTTTATTTTGTAATTTTACCCTGGAAGACCATTTTACTCGGTCACGAGTGATCGCCTACTACTATAACTCTCAGCCAGACCCTGCCCAGAGGGAGAGCTGGCAGGACTTTTTTGCTGCTCTCTGGCGGAGCACCCGCTTTGAACGCAGAAAGCCCCAGGTGGATCCCAGCCCGGGCATCTCCAAAGGGTGCGCCGGGATCAGGCTCAAGCTGTGCCTGAAAACCCTGGAGAGCTGCTGCCTGCCAGAGTAGCCAATACGGGGCTAGCTCGATCAACGGTGCTAAGACGGGCCCAGCCTGATCACACCGAAGCGCCGATGTTTTGGACCTCAATCCCTGACCATGGGTTATGCGAAGTGTGGGGATGACGGGAGTTGTAATCCGAAACTTCTGCAGGGCGCCCGGTTGAGGAAGGCTGAGAGAGCGGCACGTTCTTCTGCTGCGGCCCTGCAGAAGCAGGATCATGGCCCAAGAGTGAGAAGCAGGATCACGGGCCAAGAGATGCCCACTACCCAGGGAGCCCCCCTCCCCCGCGGGGGGGGACGTGAAGGCGAGCTGCGCGCCGCTGGGCACGGCCAAGGCTGGAGGGCAGCACCCCGGCCCGACACGGCGAGTCATCAGCGGGACGGCTCCTCCCCCCCCCCCCCGCCCCGGTTCTGGCGGCAGGGCGGGCGGACGGGCGGTCTCCAGTGGCGGGCTGTCCCAGAGGCCGACCCGGGTCCGGGAGGGAGCCCACTTGCGCGCCGCCCACCCCGCTCGGGGTCTGACGGTCCCCGCGGAGTTGCCTGCGACGGCGAGCTCGGCGCGCGTGTCCCGGGAAGGGGCGAGTTGTTGGGCGCTCGTGCTCCGCGGTGGTGGGCGGGCGCCCCGGTAGGGCCGCCCGGGGGCGTCTCAGGCTGCAGCCCCGCGGCGGGGGCCCCTCCGGGACGCACGACGACGACGACGCCCCCGCCCCGCAGGAGCCAGGCGCCCGGGCTCTCGCCCCGGCGAAGGTCACCCGCCCTTGCCCGGAGAGCCCCGCCCGCCCGCCCTCTCACTCACCTGGCGCGCCGGGCTCCCCGGACGGGTCTCCATGGCATCTGCCGGCCTGGCTCCGCAGGGGAGGGCGACGACGGCGCGGGCAGCGGAGCGCGGCGCCCGCCCGCCCGGCCGGCCAGCCACTCGGCACGGCTTTCGAGCCCGCCGGCGCCCAGCCCAGCGAGCGAGCGAGCGAGCGAGCGCGCCGCCCCACCTCCTGCCCGTGCGGAGCGCCTCCGCCGCCCGCGCCCGCCGCGCCCGCCTTTTAAGCCGGTGGGCGCCGCCGCCGCCGCCCGCGTCACGCCGCCGCGGCCAACCACGCCGCTCCGATGTGACGTCAGCGCCGCTTCGCCCCGCGGCCCGCGCCGAGGCAGGGAAGGGAGCCGGGCCGGCAGCCAGCCGCCCGGCACGTGCCCGCCGCCCGCCTCCCTCTCTTCTCCGGCGCTCCTTCTGGCCCGCTCGCTCGTCCTCCCCTTCTCCCTTCTCCCTCCCCCCGCGCCCAGTCTTTCCCTTCTTTTCCTTTCCTTTCCTTTCCTTTCCTTCCTTCCTTCCTTCCCCGGCTTGCTCGGCACCAGCAGAGCCCGAAGCCAAGGAGGGAGCCAGACGCAGCGCGCCGCCTTGTTGGGTTAGCGCAAACTCGCCCCGAGAGGCGTCCGGCAGCACTACCGGGAGGCGGGAGCTCCTTGCCCCGGAGGCGGCCCGCCAGGGCGCTTCGCCCCGCTGACCGTGTCACATTTGGCCAAGCCGGTCCCAGACCAGACGCGACGGGAGAGCCTGTTTTCCCTCGGGGCCCAGGCGGGCCGGGCCTGCGCAACACCCTTTCCAAGGGCCTCGGGCTAGCGCCGCTCTCGTCTCTCCCGCCGACGTTCACGGAGCGGGGGGAGACGCTTCTCGTCTTGGCTCCGTGCCTGTGTCGGAGCAGCCGGGCAGCCCGGGATCCTCTGCAACGCTGCGAAGGGCCCTGCTGGCTGGGAGTGCGCCCGGCCAGGGTTGTGCAATCCCCACATGCTCCATCCACTCCACGTGCAGCGCTAAGATTTGCTATGCATCAGGAGGGCTCAGTGGGCTTAGCCCGAGAGCCTGTTTTCATTGCCAGGGTTAAGGACAGAAGAAGAGCCCTGCTGGATCAGAACAAGGGTCCAGCTCGTCCAGCATTCTGTTCACACGGAATGGCCAACTGGCTGCCCACTGGGATCCCACAGGCAGGACAGGAGTGCAACAACAGCTTTTTGATTCCTGCATTGAGCAGGGGGTTGGACTCGATGGCCTTGTAGGCCCCTTCCAACTCTACTTTTCTATGATTCTATGATAAAGCCATTCAAGTTGGTGGCCATCACTACATCTAGTGGTAGTGAATTCCATAGTTTAACTACACACTGCCAACTAGTTGAACTTAGTTACGGTAACTGACTGAGTTTGCCTTTTACATTTTAATTATAATTTTGCTTTATATCTTTATGTTTTGTTGTCGTTAGCCGCCTTGAGCACTAGTTGTAGTGGAAAGGCAGGGTGGAAATTTAATAAATAAAACATAAATAAACTTTGTTCCCATGGCAATGAACCGGACTTAATGTCAAATGTGCCTCGTTGATATCAACAGGATAGAAGTTCAAATAATTTAGGCTGGATCCAACCCTAAGAAAAGACAGAAGGGCAGCAACAAAGTAACTAATTTAAGAGCCCAGCTAAACCCCACCTCCCATAGTACCAGATTGCCTTTGCCAAACCAAGGAGAGCAAACTTTTAAGGGGGTCGCACAGCTTCCTCTGTATTGCTCATCTTCTCATGTACACACACATAGGAACATCATCGGAAGCTGCCTTATACTGAGTCAGACCATTGGTCCATCTCGCCCGGTATTGTCGACGCTGACTGGCAACGACTCTCCAAGCAGGATTCTTTCCTCACCCTACCTGGAGACGCCGGGGATCGAACCCAGGACCTTCTGCGTGCCAAGGAGCTGCTCTCTCACACTGAGCTCTGGCCCCTCCTTACAGCGCCTGGCATTCCGAGGCGGTCACCCATCCAAGTACTAACCAGGCCCGACCCTGCTTAGCTTCCGAGATCAGACGAGATCGGGCTGTTCAGCTGTTCACCCACATGTGTGGCTTACGCCGGCTCAGCTTGTCTGAGTGTGGAAAGCTAAGCAAGGTCAAGCCTGGTTATTACTTGGATGGGAGACCCCTCCTCTAGTTTCGTGCATTGAGCAGGGGGTTGGACTCGATAGCCTTGTAGGCCCCTTCCAACTCTATGATCCATACAGGCCTGTGGCTCACGCTGGCTCAGCTTGTCTGAGTGTGGAAAGCTAAGCAGGGTCAAGCCTGGTTATTACTTGGATGGGAGACCCCTCCTCTAGTTTCGTGCATTGAGCAGGGGGTTGGACTCGATAGCCTTGTAGGCTCCTTCCAACTCTATGATCTATGAAATCTATGCATGTGTGTACCCATGCCTCCATCTAGAAGGGAAGAGATGAATCGCCTTTGGCTATCTTTCTCGAACACCTTTGGATGGAAGCAACTCAGAACGGTCCACTCATACATCAGCCCCACCACGCCCACCCTCCATGGGGGAACCCGGTCCACCGCACCTTCCCTTTCACGGCACCCGGGGTCGGCGTGACTGCTACCTGTGCACGCCACTCCTCGGGTCCCCCCCAGGAATGGCTTGGAGCCGGCAGCAACTGCTTTATGGGATCAATAACTAACTGCAGCCGTGATTTAAGATGCTGGGTGGGGTGGGGGCAGCTGACAGCTTCACATGAGCGAGAGAAATGACCCAGGCCACGGAACGCAGCAGCGGCAGTGGGGAGCGAGACGTCAGCTACGACGAGGCCCCGAGCGGAGAGCTGGGGAAATGGGGTGCCCCGGAAAGGATGTGATGGGTGTCTTCAGTGGGAAGGAATGCAGATATATGGGGACACCGATACAAGGAGAGGCAGAGCAATGGAAAGGTAGCGAGTGTCATCATCAGGCGATCACTCGTGACCGAGTAAGATTGTCTTCTGGGATAAAAGGAGGAAATTCTAAAGAAGATTGTGTAGACTCTAGCGATGGGTCCGTAAGTGACCGTGGAGGCCAATTCTAGATCCACACAGCTTCCCACAGTGAGGACACAGGTTACCAGATAGAAGATGGTCCTGTAAAGGATTCATTTGACGTGCTTTTCACTTAGCACGTTTCTCCCTTTCACCTTGCACTCGGGCTTCTTCAAAGTCCATGGAACCAATGCCAGGTGATGGATGGGAGAGCCCCGGGGTAAGGAAATAGCAGACAAAGAAAGGAAGATGGCGAGTTCATGGGCAATAAGACCATTGGTGATTGACAGCTAAGTGGAACCTCCACGTTGAGAGGGAGGGCATCTCTGCATGCCAGATGTTAGCAGCACACACAGCTGGGGAATGCCAACATCCGCCAGGAACAGGAAGACCCTGGCCAGTGTGCTGTAGTGGTAAGAGAGTTGGACTGGGCCTCGGGAGACCCGGGTTCTAGTGCCCACTCAGCCACGAAGCTCACTGGGTGACTTTGGCCCAGTCACGGACTCTCAGCCTAACCTACCTCACAGGGTTGTTGTAGGGATAAAATGGAGAGGAGAAGGAGGATTATGTAAGCCGCCTTGGGTTCCTTGCAGGAAAAAAGGTGGGATATAAATATAATAAATAAAATAAAAATAAATATCGGGTCAGACCACCAGCTCTCCAGTGGCTCAGCAGAAATAGATTTTTCCCCACAGCCTGTGGGCCTGCTCCTCTTACCTGGAGATGCTGCCGGGAATCGAACCTGGGGCCTTCTGCATGCAAGGCAGGGGCTCCACCACTGAGCTACGGTTCCTCCCCCAAAAGGAGCTCTCTTTGTGGGCCTTTTTGGAAGTATCTCAGTGGGCACTGCTGAAATCAAATGCCAGCGTAGACCTTTGGACCGATCCAGCAAGCCCATTCCTAAAGAAAAAAAAGGCTGTGCGCACGATGATGGATGGGTGGATAGAAAGCATCTCCAGGGAACAGATGGATGCAGGCAGAACGGAGGAAGGAAAGAAATGAAAGACTTCTCATGCCAGCAGAATTTTTATTATTTACTAACTATATTAATATAGGCTGCCCAATAACATATCTTCTCTGGGCAGTTCATAATTCAATATTTAAAAATAATAATATCAAAGATAAATACGCTGCAGCATAAAAATATTTTCACCGGAAGAGAAAAAGCAAAAACCAATATAGTAGCACACAGTAATACCTTGGATTGCAAGCATAATTTGTTCTGGAACCATGCTTTTTTAATCCAAAACACTTGTATATCAAAGCGAAATTCCTCATAAGAAATTTGTACACATTTTTAATTTAAGCTGCAGTAAAGAATGATAGTGTAAAGTCTTCATTTTTCTTGACCGTACTACAGTACTTGTATTGCAAGACGTCGCTTGTTTATCAAGTCAAAATTTATTTTAAAAATTTGCTTGTCTTGCAAAACACTTGCAGACCAAGTTACTTGCAATCCAAGGTTTTACTGTATACCGGTATATACACACACAATAATTTACCAATCTGACATTGGTTTTTATCCAATGTTAGTCTAACTCAGTGTTTCTCAACCTTGGGTCCCCAGATGTTTTTGGCCTACAACTCCCAGCATGCCCCAGCCAGCTATGCTGGCTGGGGCATGCTGGGAGTTGTAGGCCAAAAACATCTGGGGACCCAAGGTTGAGAAACACTGGTCTAACTTAAGTCCCACTCATTTCAATGGGTCTACTCTAAGTAGAACTAACTTTGGATACAATCCATTGAAAGCCCACATTTTAAGATCACAGTTTAAAAGAAAACTGGGTGAAGAAATAAGTTTTCACCTGGCACCGAAAAGACCAGGTGAGCCTGTCTGTGGAGGCTGTTCCACCGCTGGGCTGACGTTGCCGCTGCCTGGCAAGGGAACACAGCCCAGGGCCTCTGAAGAGGACCATAAGGTGCAGGAGCAGGAAATCTTTCACGAAACCTTGTCCCAAGCTGTTGCGGGCTATAAAGGTTAAGACCACCAACCAGGACTTTGAATTGGGCCCAGAAATGAACCAGGAGTCAGTGCAGCTGATCAAAAGCCCAGAATGATTTCAAATTATTGTTATGGGATTGTGGTTGATTCCATGATTGTGTAAAGAGGACGGTTAAAAAGCAATTTGCTCATATCTCCTTTGATAGGGAGATTCACTGGTTGTTCCTGGCAAACACACCTTTTGTTAGGGAGGCTGACTGGCAGCTATCAATCGCTGGCCTTAAAAATGGCTAAAGAAATATCTGAAAGAGGAGGAGGCTGCTTGTCCCAGCTTCCGGCCGGGGAGGATTTATTTATGTCTGTCTGTCTGTCTATCTCTATCTCTCGCCTTTTTTCCTGCAAGGAACCCAAGGCAGCTTACATAATCCTCCTCTCCATTTTATCCTCACAACAACAACCCTGTGAGGTAGGTCAGGCTGAGAGTCCGTGGCTGGCCCAAAGTCACCCAGTGAGCTTCATGGCCGAGCGGGGACTAGAACCCGGATCTCCCGAGTCCCAGTCCAACACTCTGGCCACGACGCCACACTGGCTGTCAGTGTGTAAGTAATGCAGCCTTCCCCAAACTGGCGCCCTCCAGATGTGTTTGACGGTGACTTCCCTAATTCCCAACCAGCCTTGGCCAAGGCCACGCTAGCTGGGAATTATGGGAATTGCAGTCCAGCACATTTGGAAGGAGTCAGGGCAGGCCAAAGTCAGGAGTCTGTGTAGCTGAATTCGCCGGCCCTCTGGACAGAGACTGGAGCTCTCTGGAAGGTCCCCCTCCCATGGGGCTGTGCCTCCTGGCCCCTCCCCCTCCATCACATCCTCATGGCCCAATCCACACACCCCTCACCTGTTGTAAGGGTAACGTCTACACTGGTAAGCCTGTAGGTTCCCTGGCCCAACAGGTGACATATGCAGAGGAAGTCCGCTTACACGTGCAGGTCTCAGCTGGATTGGGGCCACACAACGTACGTACGTTGAAAAAAAATTTCAAAAATTTTGATATTTGTGAAAGATTGACATTTGCTTCAAAGCAAATGTCAATCACAAATATAAAAAATGTATACGGTTTTCAAAATGTGACACTTCAATAGTTTAAAATTTGCAATGAGAAGGTGGATTTCAACGTGTGTGTGTACGCGCGCATGCGCGCGCATGCGCATAGAGCTTGGAGGCCACGTCTAGAAGGCTAATGGGTCTATAATTACAAGGATCTGTTGGGTCACCTTTCTTAAAAATTGGCACAACAATGCTAGATCGCCAACCAAAAGGGAAATTACCGGTTGAGTTAATATAGGTAAATAAATTTGCAAGAATTGGCGCCCACCAGCTGACATCCATGGTAAAAACCTCTGGGGGAATCATATCTTCCCTCGGAGCCTTACCAGGCTCTTAGATACGAAATCAAAATCTCTATATCATCAGGGGAAACAGGTGATGGGGAGCTTGGTGGAATTTCTAATTGAGACTGGATGTGTGGCCACACACAGTGTGTGTGTGTGTGTGTGTGTGTAAGTTCGCCACCTGGAAAGTGGAAATGAGAGTGACCTAACTCCTGGGGTTGTTGCTGAGGTGGAACACAGTAAAGATTGTAAAGCACTTTGCATATTAAAAGTGTGATATAAATGTGTAGCAACCGCCTGGTAATCATGTGGGTGTTGTGTGCAAGCATTTAATGCGGTGCAGTATCCAGTTCTCAGAGATCCCAGCTAAGAACAAGGCAACAAGATCAAAGGATGAGGGAGAAACTCTTGTTTAAGAGCTGAAGGTACCTTTATGGTGACTTCACTGTGCCCATCTTATTTCATACCTATTAAGGAAGAATGACTGCAACCCGGCACTCATTATCTTGCCAGTTGTACATGCTGGATTTGCGACCCGGGATCCCGATGCTTCAAAAGCATCCCCCCATTTGCCTAGGCCAGTGTTCTCCAACCTTGGGTCCCCAGATGTTTTTGGCCTACAACTCCATGCTGGGAGTTGTAGGCCAAAAACATCTGGGACCCAAGGTTGGAGAACACTGATGTGGAGGATAGAGGTAGGGTTTTTCCCCTTTCCCTCTCTCATACTACTAGAATTTGGGATCATCCAATGAAACCATCCAGTTCTGGGCACCACACTTTAAGAAGGACGTAGACAAACTGGAGAGGGTTCAGAGGCGGGCAACAAGGATGATAAAGGGACTGGAAACAAGGCCCTATGAGGAGAGACTGAAAGAACTGGGCATGTTTAGCCTTCAGAAGAGGAGACTGAGGGGAGATATGATCGCACTCTTCCAGTACTTGAAGGGATGTCACACAGAGGAGGGCAAGGATCTCTTCTCGATCATCCCAGTTTGCAGGACACGGAATAATGGGCTCAAGTGACAGGAACCCAGATTCCACCTAAACATCAGGAAAAATTTCCTGACTGTCAGAGCAATAAGACAATGGAACCAGCTACCTAGGGAGGTGGTGGGCTCTCCCAGTCTGGAGGCATTCAAGGTGCAGCTGGACGGCCATCTGTCAGGGATGCTTTGACCTGGATTCCTGCATTGAGCAGGGGGTTGGACTCGATGGCCTTGTAGGCCCCTTCCAACTCTACTTTTCTATGATTCTATGATCTGGGGACCCAAGGTTGGAGAACACTGGCCTAGATGCAAACACAACTGATTACCAATGAGCTGAGTGTGGCCCCTGCCCTTGCAAAGTGGGAAATGGAGGCCAAGTCGCACAAAATGCCTTGCCTTCGATACATTTATTATTCCTCCCCCCCCCTCGCCCCCGTGCATCGCTCCTTTGCCCTCGCCACTGCTCCTTTGCGCCATCCTTCAGACATCGGCTGTGGCACTGTGCTCAGTTGGAGCTCCCCCCGCCCCGACTCCTGAATACAGATGCAGTCAGTGCCTCAGAGGAGACCAGACGAGGATATAAAAGAGCTTCAGAAGCGAGGCCCCTGAGAAAAGCCAAGAAGATAGGAGCGTGTTTAAGCTCCAGAGAAACCGTCCACCGGGGACAGGATTGGACAGGAAGAATACGGGCGGGAGGGGTTGTTTCTCAAAAAGAAGTGCACACGTTGTTTCTAAAAAAAGGAAAACAGATCAATTGTTCTCTGTGTCCACCGAGAAAACGGGATCGGGTGACAGAAAGAAAGGTTTGTGAAAGCAGGACCGGTTCCCAAAGGAGGGGAGAAGGAGTGCCCGTCGCTAGAACGTTCCACCAAAAGCAAGTTGAGGAAGCAGAGCACGAAGAAGCGGATTCTCTCGTGACCCGGCCTCTGGACCCTTCTGAATGTGACCTTGAATCGGAGCAACCCACTCAGAAGCAGGGCCGGTGCTACCATTAGGCCAACTAGGCAGCCGCCTAGGGCGCAGGGCTAAAGGGGGTGCCAGAAACGCCTTGAAAACAAAATACAGCGCTCTCAAGTGGGAAGGGGGGTGCTAAATATCTGATCTTGCCTAGGGCACCAAACTGCCTTGCACCGGTCCTGCTCAGAAGTCACACCGCACTCGGGAAGAAAGACTGCCGCTGAGGAGGACAGACAGAGCCCTTCAGACAGAGGCCCGGAGCCTCAGGTTCAGGGGACGCATCCAGCCCTGTGGCCACGCCCCCAAATGGCCACACCCCCGTCTCCCAGGCCCACCTCCTTTCCCTTCACCTCGGATGGTTGGGTGGTTTCCCAACTCGGGTGCGTAGTTCTTCCCCACCCTAAAAGGCTGTAGGTCCCCCCCTGAGGCTGAGAGATACTGGCAGCAAGAGCTTGAAGCTGGAACAGGCTGGTATTGTTCGGCTCCTCCCCATTTGCCTCTGGCCCCGCCCACCACAGGAATGCAGCCCCTGCGATCTTCTCCCAAGGGACCTCTCTGAAGTTACCCGTCACTGTCCCTGGGACCTGTGCCGCTGGTGGGCACCTCCATGGCCCTTTGGCTCTTCCTTCTGAGGGCTCTTTATACGAGACTTGGCCGGGACAGCCCTTCCAATAGAGCAGGGCTCTCCAACCTTGGGTCCCCAGATGTTGCTGGCCTACAGCTCCCAGCATACCTAGCCAGCATGGCTAATGGCAAGGGATTCTGGGAGCTGTAGTCCAGCAACATCTAGGTACCTCACCTCCTTCAGCCGAGGTGTCTGGAAGCCCTCCTGCATCCGCCCACCAAACTCCCAAGGCTGTCCACTTCCCTGAGAAGTTATGGTAACTGGCCCAGCAGAGGAGGCACACTGCCCTGCTCCTGCACCGGGTCAGTTGGAAGGGCCTGGCAGGAGAACTTCCCAGTGGATTACGCCCCATAGTTTCTCCCCTTAAAGACCCCCCAGTGCTTGATCCCCCTCTGCCAGCCCTCAATATAACATATATAATGGCAGCAAAGAAGACAATACATAACATAAGAACGTAAGAAGAGCCATGTTGGACCAGACCCAGGGTCCATCTAGTCCAGCATTCTGTTCACACAGTGGCCAACCAGCTGCCCACGGGAAAACCCCAAGCAGGACAGGAATGCAACAGCATCCACCCGCCCATGTTCCCCAGCAACTGGAGTACATAGGCACACTGCCTCTGAGACTGGAGGAAGCATTTAGCCAACCAGAACTAGTAGCCACTGATAGCCTTCTCCTCCAGGAATGTGAACAAACCCCTTTTAAAGATGTCCAAAGTGGTGGCCATCACTACATCTTGTGGAAGTAAATCCCACAGTTTAACTATGCACTGTGTAAAGAAGTATTTCCTTTTATCTGTCCTGAATCTCCCACCAATCAGCTTCATGGGATGACCCCATTGGGTTTTAGTATTATGAGAGGAGAAAAATGTCTCCCTGTCCACTTTCTCCACACCAGGCATGATTGTGTACTCCTCTATGACATGTCTCTGCTTACTCGCCTTTTCTCTAAGTTAAACAGTCCCAGCTGCTGTGACCTTTCCTCATAGGGGAGCTGCTCCAGCCCCCTGGATCATTTTAGTTGCTCTTTTCTGCACTTTTTCCAACTTTACAATGTCCTTTTTAAGGTGCGGTTACCAGAACTGTGCACAGTATTCTAAGTGCGATCGCACTATAGATTTGTATAAGGGGAGTATGAATTCCTTTCAATTTGTCAATAAGGTTGAGAACTTCATCTTTTGTCACCACTAATTTATTTATTTATTTATTATATTTATGAATCGCCCATCTGGTCAGACATCCGGCCACTCTGAGCGATGTACAATCCAATAAAATACAAGAGGGGACACACACACACACACACACACACAGAGTATAAAACACAATTAAAAACAGTACAAAACTTTAAAATCCTAACCCACCCCATATTCCCACCTGAAAAGCCACGTTTTTAATGCCCGGCGGAAGCTAATTGAGGAAGGGGCATGGCGGAGGTCACTGGGGAGAGAGTTCCATAAATTGGGGGCTGCCACAGAAAAGGCCCTCTTCCTAGTCCCCACCAGCCTGGTTTCTCTGGCTGATGGGACAGGGAGAAGGCCGTCTGTGGCAGATCTTGTTGAGCGGCCTACTTGATGTTCCTTGAGATAAACTGGACTGGAGCCGTAGAGGGTTTTAAAGGTCAACGCCAACACCAGTGCAGTGAAGACAGATGAAAAGAATTCATTCAGCTTCTCCGCGATCTCCTTTTCCTCCTTTAGTACGCCTTTAACTCCATTATCGTTCAGTGGTCCAACTGCCTCCCTAGCTGGTTTCCTGCTTTTGATATATTTAAAGGATTCTTTATTGTTGGCCTTGATGTTGTCAGCAATAGGCTCCTCAAAATGCATCTACTTATTGTCTGCTTGCCTCTCTTCACTGCTTTCAATGAAGTAATGAAACACCCTAAGTAATAAGGCACTCAAGATAAATACAACTTGGCATTAAAAAGAGGAAGGAAAAACACAGTACAATGGCAATCCTAACAAAGACAAGAAAGCCAGCGAAGGTATCTTAATGTGTGTCGATCAACGCTAGTCTAATAATAAAAGCATTGCAGTGTGAGCGCCCTGCCCATTTTGGAGGCTGAACGGTGGATTTCCATCTCTGTGATTCTGCTTCTGATCTGCACATACATTCTAATCTGCTCATTATTTTATATTTTGGGGGGAGAGTTTATGCCCGGCCTTTCCAAAAAATCTCATAAGTCCCATGGATTTCAATGGGACTTAAAAGTGCTTAACTTTGCCTGGATCACGCTGAGGGTTTCTTAAGGTCCCCACACATGCTACCAGACTCCCTATTACGGTAAATCATGCTGCGTTCATTGTGTCCTCTGATGGGAAGTTCTCAAGTCTCTGCTGGGGTCCTATGAAGATCACGCCTGCACAGTTTTTGACCTGTCAAGCAGAATGTAGCCCGTGGCCAGACACATCTTATTGTCTTTGACAACTGGCCTCTTTTCACAGCCCCCACAGGATGCAAAACTAGGTTTACTGACACGCCGGCTCGGGGCTGCATGCAGCTCAGTGGGTCAGAATCAGCTGAGGCTGTGCAGCCCCTAAAGCAGAGCCACAAATGCTGTTCCTCCATACCTCGGGTCTCCGACAGACAGGAGACACCTCTCTTGGAGTCCACCAGGATCCCTGCGCTTCCTAGTCTGCATTTTATCATTTTAGATTTTTTTTTTTTTTAAATTTTAAAAATCTAACTGGAAGGCTGCTACATTGCAAGGCAAAGGACTGGCCTCCAGCGCCATCTTTATTTCCAAGAATGCCTCTGGGCTCCACACTGGCCACAGCTTAGAAAAGCTGAAGCCCAGCGGAAAAAGAAAATAGGTAAGCTAAGAGGGGGGTTGGGGCTATGGGGGGGGGAGTGAGGATTTGAGTGAGAGTTTTGCCTGTGTGTGTTTGCCTATTTGGTTTTTGGGTCTCTCCCCCCCCACCCCTCTGTGTGTGTCTCTGAGCATCACCAGTTTGCCTTCAGTGAAATGAGTATTTGAAATGGGGACAGAGATGGTATCTCAGTTTGTTGCAGGGTCGGTCCCTGAGTGAGAAGGATCATAGGATCATAGCATTGGTAGGGGCCTACAAGGCCATCGAGTCCAACCCCCTGCTCAATGCAGGAAACTAGAGGAGGGGTCTCCCATCCAAGTAATCGCCAGGCCTGACCCTGCTTAGCTTTCCACGCTCAGACAAGCTGAGCCGGCATGAGCCACATAGGGTGGATCACCACTTGTGGATCACCAGAAAGAAGAGAGGAGCCCAGTTCGTATAGTATTTGCATATGCCAATTTAGAAACAATTATTATAATTTAAATAGAAATACAGTACGTCATACCATGGTGCGGAAGACCATGACCAGGTGACCTGGGTGTGCCCTGCTCAACCTGCTGTCCAGGTGCTGCTGGTGGGCACCTCCATGGCCCTTTGGCTCTTCCTTCTGAGGGCTCTTTATACGGGACTTGGCCTGGACAGCCCTTCCAATAGAGCAGGGCTCTCCAACCTTGGGTCCCCAGATGTTGCTGGCCTACAGCTCCCAGCGTACCTAGCCAGCATGGCTAATGGCAAGGGATTCTGGGAGCTGTAGTCCAGCAACATCTAGGGACCCAAGGTTGGACAGCCCTTCCAACAGAGGATGCCTTCAAAATAGAGGACAGTCCTCTGGCAGCCCTTCAAACAGAGGACTGTCCTCAGTAAAAGAGGACACGTGGCCACCCTATGGGTCAGTATTCTTTTTCGCTTGGGCAGCTGCCTGTAAGAGGGACATGCCATCATCCAGGATGGGGCTGCAGATCTCTGAGGCCATGTTTGGGTGGGGTTAGCTCGGAGCTGTAGCGGGACAACAGGTGGTGTTCTGTCATTTTCTCTTCTACGTCTGCCCCGTAGTAAATTATTCCTACGTCACGGTCTGGCCTTGCTGATCTGTTGTTGTTTTCTCTCTGTGTGGGGGGGTTAGGCACTGCAGTTGGGGAAATGTCGGATGAACATCCTTAAGTTGGGAGTCTCTCTGAAGAGATTGAATTGATGTGTATGTGTATCGTATGTGGCTTGGCTGTAGAAAATGGATTTTGTGGTGCGTCCTGGGTGGAAGCTGGGAATGCGTAACCGCGTGTGTAGCCGTCTGTAAGGTTTCCGATGTGAGGCGGTGCTTACATGTCCATTATGTCGTTGCACGGTAGTCTCCAGGAAGTAAACCCGTTGTAATCGGCTGGTCTAGGCTCAGGTAATGGGCAGACAAGGGCGCTGCAGTGCCATCTGGGATGATATTCTTTGTGTGGGATGTAAAGCAGCGGTGGGGAACTTCTTCTGGGTGAGGGGCCGGCCAAATGACCCAGCCCTCTGCAGGCTGGATGACATCAAGGGGACGTGGCTGCACCCCTGATGTCATCCAGTCCCAAGGCAAAGGACTGGCCTCCAGCGCCATCTTTATTTCCAAGAATGCCTCTGGGCCCCACACTGGCTACAGCTTAGAAAAGCTGAAGCCCAGCGGAAAAAGAAAATACCGTAGGTAAACTAAGAGGGGGGTTGGGGCTATGGGGGGGGGGAGTGAGGATTTGAGTGAGAGTTTTGCCTGTGTGTGTTTGCCTATTTGGTTTTTGGGTCTCTCTCCCCCCACCCCTCTGTGTGTGTCTCTGAGCATCACCAGTTTGCCTTCAGTGAAAGGAGTATTTGAAATGGGGACAGAGATGGTATCTCAGTTTGTTGCAGGGTCGGTCCCTATGTTTGTATCTTTGTTATGTGGCCTGTTGTTGCTAGTGAGTAGGATCATAGGATCATAGCATTGGAAGGGGCCTACAAGGCCATCGAGTCCAACCCCCTGCTCAATGCAGGAAACTAGAGGCAAAGCCTGGCAGCAAAGCCATGCAGACCGAGGCAGCTGCCGGAGAATGCCGCACCCACAACCTCAGTTGGGGCTGGTTCATCTGCCCTGCCCCCCCCCCCCCAGTATGTACGTTGGTGCCTATGGGAATCCTTGGAGATAACAGGGATGGAGCTCCCCTCCACCTTGGCAAGCCTCCAGTAGCCTTTGGGGTCTAGGACCTGGGGAGGGGAGGGGCCCATGGGGGGGAGGTATAGCCTCCATGGGCCAAACAGGGAAGCACCACGGGAACGGGAAGCTAGGATAGTATTCTCTGGGAAATTGTCAAGGGACAAAGTGAGACTGGAACAAGAAACAGCTGAGTTGACATTAATCAGGAGGTTCAATTGGAATAACAGGTTTGTTTTATCACAGTGCATGTGCTAATTAACATGCTCAATGCCGGGATGTTTTTGCTATCAGCAACTTTTTTTTGGTGAATAGCCACTGGAGAGAGAGCACCTTTCCCCTTACCAACCTGCCCAGTCACTGAGGTAATCAGACGACCTGCCCCTGGTGGTGCCACATGGCCCTGCGGCCCGATTGGAGTCCACCTGGAGAAGAGCCTTCAGTGTGGTGGCTCCCTTTCTGTGCAACTTCCTGCCTCTGGAGGTCAGGCAGGCTCCAACACTGTGTTGCTTTCGGCTTTTATTTCAGGAAGCCTTCTTGGGGTGAGTAGCCACAGTTTTTATTGGTATTGTTTTAATATTTTAATCTTTTTTGTGGAGAGAAAGCCAGAGCATACATTGAACCCTGACACCTTGAACCCTGACACACTGATCCCTGACTTGTTTTTCTTGTTCCATTCGCCATCCGGCTGCATAATCCCCACCCAGGGTATAGGAGACACAGTTCTGGGCAGACGGAGGCACAATCCACATCTGCACAATAGGGCACATAACATTCCGGAGAGGGTGGGGGCGCAGTCTCAAAGAGCTTCAAAGTACCCCAAAGTGCTCCAAAACACCCAGGAGGAGTCAACATCAGGAGATGACGACGCCCCGCGGGGGCGGACCCAGCCCACCTGGTCAGCAGGGGCGGGGAGGGGGACCAGAGGTTGTTGGGAACACGGTGCAGGCTTGCACAGGTCAGGTCGCTAGCTCCGGCTAGGGCCAAGCAACTTCCAACCCCGGGTGGGATGCCCGGCGATCGGCAAAGCAAACTGCTACGTTAGAACCTAGAGTCAGAGTCTCTGGTGTCAGGTAATATTCTGCATTGAGCAAAGCCTCCTAGAAAGCAAATTGAATACTTCCGTTTCAGATCTGAATTGACTGTTCTGTTTATACTGTGAAATTCCTGTAGTCTATTAGTTCAGCTCCATTAAACTTTGCTGAAACTGACTAGATTGTTGCTTCCCTGTGTTCTGGAGGGGATTCTCTGTCAATTTCACACGCTGCTGGGAGAAAAGGTTTTGACAGCCGCCTACCAGGCACGACTTCAGTGCCAGTTGACCCCTAAGGTACCGAACCCGCGCAACGGACCAGGTTCGGCCTGCCACATTTTTATTGTTCACCACTCCGGAATCTGTCTAGATGGGGAGTGGTATATAAATGTTGTAAATAAGTATGTGGAGAGAAAGCCTGACGAAGACACACTTTGCCCCCATTCCACCTGCACAATCCCTGCCCAGGGCAGGAGAGCTCAGTCCAAGACACACATCTGCATTCTGATGGGTTTCACCAAACCCCCTCAATGAGTTGCCAAGTCAGGGACACAGGCATTTACATTTGGATGGTTTCCCCCAGGCACCCTCAATGGGTTGCCAAGTACCCACAATCACCCTCCCCCCCAAGCACCCTTGAGGGGCCATGGAAAAAGTGGCGCCAAACCTCAGCACCCTTCCCGCCTGGCCGAACTGGTTCGTCCTGTCAGGAGAGGGAGGGGTCAGGGGATCGAGAGGGGGGGGCGAGCGAGGGGTAAGAGAAGCAGCCAAGGCTTCTGAACATTGTTGGGAACAAGGTGCAAGGGAGCACGGAGCAGGTCGTCAGCTCAGGCCAGCCCGGACACTCAACCCCCAAGCAGACCGCCTGGGTACTTTGCCGTAAGTCTGTCATAGTTGCTAGTCTTAGACTAGAGTAGATTCTTCAATGTTAGATGAGAATAGCGTAGGTTCTTTTTTGTTTGATAGTTCTGCCTGTGCCTAGTAAGCTTCAATTTCCCCTTTGTCAGTTTCACTCCCTTATCTCCCTGACCTAATTTGTATGTTTACCCCTGCCAATAAACTTGTTTCGCTTTTGCCTGAAATAGTAGTTTCGTTTTGACTTGGTGCCTCAATACAGTGTAAGTGACCTGATTTGACCCGGGGGAGCAAGATCGGGAGCTCTGAGCTGTCAAAATAGCCGCATAGCTCCCGATCTCACAGGAAAGGACTGGCGGCGGCGGCCCTTCACAAAATAAAGAAATAATAGCATAATTATCACTGTCCATACTTCCAGTATCAGAGGCAGTGTGCCTATGTACTCAGATTGCTGGGGAACATGGGCGGGAGGGTGCTGTTGCACTCATGTTCTGCCTGTGGGTTTTCCATGGGCAGCTGGTCGGCCGCTGTGTGAACAGAATGTTGGACTAGATCCGTGTTCTCCAACCTTGGGTCCCCAGATGTTTTTGGCCTACAACTCCCAGCATGCACTCTTCCAGCTATGCTGGCTGGGGCATGCTGGGAGTTGTAGGCCAAAAACATCTGGGGACCCAAGGTTGGAGAACACTGGACTAGATGGACCCTGGGTCTGATCCAGCATCAGGGCTCTTCTGATGTTCTTATTATTTCATTGCCCCCTGACCTCACTGTATACACCCCCCCCACCAACCACGAGCATGGGTACCTGCACCTCAGGAAAACACTTCGTCTGTTGAAGTGGACTCTCGTCCACAAATGCTTATGCCATAATAGATTTATTAATCTTTAAGACGCTGCAGGACTCATTGCTGTTTCTGACGCAGCCTTCCCCAACTTGATGCCACCCAGGTGTGTGGGACGTCAACTCCCATCCACTCCAGCCCATAAAGCCAGTGGTCAGGAATCCTGGGAGTAGCAGTCCAAAACATCTGGAAGGCACCAGATTGGGGAAGCTGATACAGACCAATGGCTACCCCTACGGACGTCGCTGCCCTAGAGAGCCTCCCCTGAGCAGGTGCCCTTCAGAGGTGTTGGACTGCATCTCCCATCATCCCCAGCCAGCGTGGCCAGTAGCAGCCCAACACATCTGGAAGGCGCCAGGGCCAGGGTGGGGAAGGCTGCTCCCGAGGAAGCTCTCCTGATATGCTTGTATTCATTGTCAAGATTTCCAAGCGTTGAGCTGCCTGGCACTGCTCATCCACAGGTCGCGGTGTATGTATCTCCTCGGAACTCTGCAGGACTCTTCCAGCCAGAGCAGCTAGACTGGTGGGGACGAGGAAGAGGGCCTTTTCTGTGGCGGCCCCCGTACTGTGGAACTCTCTCCCGAGTGACCTCCGCCATGCCCCCTCTCTGCTGAGCTTCCCCCGCTCACTAAAAACGTGGCTGTTCAGGCGGGAATATGGGGTGGGCTAAGAGATTTTAAAATTTTATACTGTTTTAAATGTATTTTATCCTGTTTTTATCTTATGTACATCACCCATAAGGGTGGCCGGTTTACCGGCCAGATGGGCGATAAATAAATGTAAATAATAAAAAATAATAAATAAATGTGTGGAATGCAAATAAGTCAGTCATGTCTCGTCCCCCCAACTCAGAGAGGTGGGGTAGGTATCTGTGCAAACTGGGAAGCCCTTCCTCCCCTGATTATCTTCGATGATGATGATGATGATGATGATGATGATGATGAATCACCCTCTGAGCCAGAAATGACTCCCTCAGTCCTGGATATTTGCACAACTGATTCTGAATGTGATTACTCAGTTGCAAGGTAATACCACTTTGCATATGTCCAGAAGCATGGACTCCTTTAACCTTACTTCTCAGGCAAGTGCTTCATTAAAAGTAGATTCTGGGGTTGACCCCTGGTCTTGCTGAATGGGTCAAAAAATCTGAGTGAGTCTGTGGGTCTGCCCTTGTCAGTCATTGTCCATCTTTGCTTCGGAGGACTGGTAGCTGTGGAAGGTCAGTTGTACAGATTAGACATTGGAATAGGGAACAGGATGCGGCCTACATCAGGCGGGGGGGATCAGCTTACTTGGCTACTAGCCCTTTAAAACATCCATTTAACATGAAATGCCCTCATAACTTTCCTCACCTGTGAAATATGCATATTAATTGGTTGCCTTTGAACATCCGTTGAGCATAAAGTACATGGCAACACCTACACCAGGTTTTGGCTGGAGCGATGCATATCCTGCGTGCATGCAGTTGTCTCTCCATCTTGGCCAGTTGTTAGGAGGCTGGCTAGGCCAATGTGTTTGTGTGTGGGGATCATCCACGCATTTGCCCCATGGGCCAATAACTGCCTACACCAGCCTTCCCTATTCTGGGATGCGCCAGACGTGTTGGGTTATACAACTCAACCTGCAGCAGAACTGAGGGCTAGTTCTGGCGATGCGGTGGGCCCTTGATTTGCAGCAGCTTCCTCTCTCCAAAAGGCAAATGTCATTTCTCACCTCAGGAGCCCCCATCCCAGAGAGCAGTGGTCTGCCACTGCAATGAACCCATGAAACTGTCCACCACCAGCGGCAACAGGGGCATCCCGACCACAAAGCAAAGCAGAGGGCTTGGGACAGCCGAGCAGCGCCCATTCATGTCAAAGTGGCTTCCGCTGCACAACGTCCCGTTTGGATTTTCTGCCTCAGGCCCCCAAATGTCTTGGGCAGGCCCTGGTAATAAGCACAGAGAATCCAGGGCCCCGTGCAGAGGGAATTGCGCCTTTGAAGTTAGGAGCAAAAATATTGCTTCATTAGTGTTGCCACGGCAATGTGCTTTCTCTTCTCTCTCAACCCCCCCCCCATTCCTGCTGCCTTCTGCAGCCCATAGAATTGATTTCCTTCTTGTGCTGCTGATGCTGAAGGCGGCGGGGGGGGGCGGCGGCGGCGGGGGAAGAAACAGATGGAGAAAGATATAACCGAGAAAAAAAAGAGATGCATCTTGTTCGTGGCCAACTTGCACGTTCCTTCCGGCCATGCTCCAGCGCAGCATGTGTGTACTCGTGCGTGCAATGGAACACGGCCAGTCCCCGAGTGTTTTCTGCACTGCTGTATCGATCACGAGTACATGGCAGGGATAAAAGGGCACTGTTATGTTGCAATTAGTGCTGAAAGCAGCACCAGTGCATTGATCAATTTGTTAATTAAAGATTTTGTTAAGTGGGGTGTTATTTTTACTGGAACGTGCCCTGGCAGGAGGGTGCTCAGTTTGGTTGTACATTTGGTGCATCTGATGTGTTCTTCTTTTCATTAAACACTACCATTAATTTCTACAATATAATTCCTACACAAAGAAGGGAAGCTATTTAACAGATACAAGAAACCACAGAAGTAAAACCAAACACCCACACATCTCTGTTAAGACAGAAGTCGATGTGTCCGTCTCCAAAGATAGGCGATTACAAAATAGTTACAGATTACTGGATAATCTGGAACAATTTATTCATTTAGACCAGAGGTTGGGAATCTTTTTCCTGTTAAGGGCCCACATTACCTCGGTTGAGACGTGGCAGGGCGTGGCCAGAGTGATAGATTCTGACTCTCTCCTTTGTTCAGTACACTAGATCAGCGGTGGGCAGACTTCAGGGCTGTGAGATCTACCTTGAGGTCCACCAGCCAGAAACAGAAACAAAATAGTGTCAGGGGCGGAGCCTGATGCTAATGGTAGATTCTTGTGGGCAGAGCCAGTTACCTCTTGCACCCTGTACGTCATAGACTAGGATGATATACATGTCCAAAATCTACATCTGCGTGACTACAGCTCGGGGATTTTAAATACAAACTCTGTAACCAGCTAGCAGAGCTGCACAAAGACCTCTGCTCAAAGGCAACCAATTAATATGCATATTTCAGGTGAGGAACATTGAGGCTGGGATATAAACCATTAGCGCAAGGGCAGCCATGGAAGATTATTTTGGCTATAGTTCACCAGGTGGGAGCCAGAAACCCCTGCCAATACACTGGAGGTCACTTAGAAAACTACCCCATAGTAGGCCCCAATCCACCTTTTGTCCTTCTCCACACTGGATTGTACACTGTAGATACATACACACACAGTGTGATTCATTTACACAGTATTTAATAGTTGGATTTGACAGGACATGCTGCTAGTCCTCTTAGTTTTTCTCTTCTTGGCAGATTTCCATCACAATTCTACCAACTTTAGAATACGCATGCTTGTGTTACAGGACTGCTTAGCACAGGGGTGGGCAACTTGTAGGTCAAAACATCTGGAGGGCCACAACTCCCATAATACCTCACCATTGGCTATGCTGGCTAGGGCTGATGGAAGTTGTAGGCCAACATATCTGGAGGACCATAAGTAGTCACCTGCTCTAGCAGTTGTGAGATGCAAAACAGTTTGTATTGCTAGGCACAGCAATCTCTCCTGCCTCCTTTCCTAGAGAAGCCTGCTAGGGTCCTTCTGTAGCAGGGCTCTCCAACCTTGGGTCCCCAGATGTTGCTGGCCTACAGCTCCCAGCATGCCCAGCCAGCATGGCTAATGGCAAGGGATTCTGGGAGCAGTAGTCCAGCAACATCTGGGGACCCAAGGTTAGAGAGCCCTCCTCTGTAGGAACCTTCAGAAATTTAGTAAAAACACGACTTCTTGCTGCCCTTTGGGATTATTCATTTATTTATTGTGTTTCTATACCACCTTTCTGGGACCAACCGAAGTGATTTACAAAAAGTTCAGAACATAGTCGACTAAAAACATCACAAAATGTTAAACACAACACTAAAAACCATCATAGGTGAAAAAGTCAAAGTAAAAAAGATGTGTCTTGACCTTCCTGAATGCAGAGAGACTGAAGACCACTCATAACTCCACAGGGAGTGTGCTCCAGAGTTTGGGAGCAGTGCAGGGGAAAGCTCTTTCCTGCATGCCCAACAAGTGGGCCTCTGCAAGTGAGGGGGTCTTCAAAAGGCCCCCTCCTGCCGAACTTAGTAACTGAGCAGGTTCATACTGAGATAGGAGGACCCTCAAATATAGCCAGGCCTTAAGCTGTTTAAGGCGCAATCCTATGCAAGTTTAGACAGAAAACAAGGCCTACAACTCCCAGCATGCTTGTCGCCCTGCAATCATTTCATTTTGGTGGCGGAGTTTGTTTTTCTGCTTATTCTTTTTATGAAGATTGTGACAGCTGATTTTACTTTGTAAATTGCCCTCTAGGCTTTTGAAATGAATTACAGGGTATTACACGGCTTGGCCTTTTCTACGGTAATGGAACTGAAATGACCCAACGTTCTCCTTCTGCCTGGAGCTTCAACTACTTTTTAAAAAACATATTCCTTCCGGTGGCACATGCAAACAAGTGTTGCTGCACTTTTGAGGCTTAGGGCCAAACCAGATGTGACAGTATTCTCGCCACGAGCAATTGTGTCGATAGTTTTTAAGTGTAAATAGCAGGTGTGGGACCCCAATCCAGATTAGGACCACAGGGGACGGCGAGTGGGCAAAGGGTTAAAGCCCCCCCACCCTACCAGGGCCCTGATCCAGATTGGCCCAAACACCTGTTACAGTTAAAACAACCATTCACACAAATGCTAATTGTGCACATGGTGTCCTCTCTAGTCTGGACTTCAGGCTTCTGAGTTGGAGTGGCCGCCTCTATTCCCTTTTGCAGATATGCATATCTGCTGCTCTTCTGATGGCAAGATTGACGGGAACTATAGGCTTTCCTTTTTTTTTCTCTCTTGTTTTTTGATTCTGTCTTTTGCCATTTTTAATGCTGCTTTTATTGCACGATGCTTTGTGCAGCACTGATGGGAAACAGTTTATAAATGCTAAAAATGTAACGAATGAACGAACAGTGCCAAGCTGCCCTACAGAAGGAGAAGAAAATGTTCCGAGCCCCAAACATGTTCCAGCCCCCCCGAGAATAAACAAGGCCCACCCACCAAATCTCCCTAAAGGAGATGTAATTGCCTGCATTGGGAAAGGCTCTCTCTCCTCTCTGGGCCAACTTCTGACTCAGTTTCACCACTAAGAGTTTAGATTCCCGCTCCAGTGGCCCCTCTAGGGAGGGGTGCACGAAGATCAAATGGTTGCTGGGTACTTTGAAGATGAAAAGCGCAAAGTGGGCTGACTTTTCTTCCACAGCGCAACTCGGGGCTCCCAAAAGGTTTCGGTGTGATGCTGCTGGAAGGCAGCAGCGCACTCCGCAGCTTCTCTGTGGCAAATTGCAGCATGCAATTAAACTCCTCCTCGCTGCTTTGCAACTGGGAATATCAAGGAAGCTGCCTGAGACAAGGCCTCCCCTGCCTGCACATGGGCCAGGATGGGGAGAGACTTGAGAACTTCGTCCTGCCAATGAATCATGATTATCGATGCTAAATGAGCCCTGTCCAGCAGGAGATGCTGAAGGCCAACACCGTCCCCACCCAATAACCTTCAAGGGAGTTTGGCCAGGATCACCCACCCCCTAGTTGATTACTATTTATCAACTATTTATTTAACATAACTATTTAAGCCTCAGGCATGATGCACGGGGCTTTTTTAAGGCCACAAGGGCCATTTATGGACCAAAAACCTATGGTACAAACCCTTTACAATCAAAAGATGGCACCAAACTCTTAAAAGACAAAGAGTCTATTGCACTGCGTTGGAAAGAGCATTATTATGACCTTTTAAATCGTAAATCTAAGGTGGATAATGAGATTTTTTCGCAAATCCCACAAAAACAAATTAAAGAGGAACTTGCAATACTCCCCACTTTGGATGAAGTTATAAAAGCCATTAATCAAATGAAGAATAACAAAGCTAGTGGACCAGATGGGATTCCTGCTGAAATCTTTAAAGAAGGGGGCCCCGAACTTGTACAACATCTTCATAAACTCATTGAAAAAATCTGGATAAGAGAAGAGATCCCAGAAGACTTCAGGGATGCCATAATTATCACCCTCTTTAAGAAGGGTGATAGAACAGACTGTGGAAACTATCGGGGCATTTCTCTCTTAGCAACCGCAGGTAAAATATTTGCTAGGATTCTCGCAAACCGTCTTCTATCTATTTCAGAAGAGATCCTCCCTGAAACTCAATATGGTTTCCGCCCCTCTAGAGGGACAGTAGACATGATTTTTACTGCACGTCAGCTCCAAGAAAAATGCCGGGAGCAAAATCAACCCCTTTATATGGCATTTATCGATTTGGCTAAGGCCTTTGATACTGTAGACCGTACAGCTCTCTGGACTATCCTTATGAAAATTGGATGCCCCAATAAATTTGTGAATATCTTGCGACTTCTCCATGACAACATGACGGCAACGGTTTTGGACAACAACGGCTCTCATGGTGCTCCATTTAAAGTGGGATCAGGTGTTAAACAGGGATGTGTTATCGCCCCAACATTATTTGCCATTTTCATCGCCATGGTTTTACATCTTGTCAAGGGGAAACTTCCCACTGGTGTGGGAATTATATATCGAACAGATGGAAAGCTTTTTAATCTCAGCAGGCTGAAAGCAAAAAGTAAGGTAATTACAACCTCCGTTGTGGAACTTCAGTATGCTGATGATAATGTGGTCTCCGCACATTCAGAGGATGATCTCCAAACTATCCTAAATGCTTTTGCAGAAGCATACGAAAAACTTGGTCTCTCACTTAACATCAAAAAGACCAAAGTGCTTCATCAGCAAGTGCAAGCTAACCCTTTGGTGATGCCATCTATCCAGCTTGGTGGGACAATACTGGAAAATGTCGATCATTTTCTCTATCTTGGCAGCTATCTTTCTGTTACAGCTAACATCGACAGTGAAATCCAGCATCGTTTGAGCTCCGCAAGTGCCGCATTTTCTCGAATGAAACATAGAGTGTTCGAGGATCGGGATATTTGTAAGAAGACCAAAACACTGGTTTATGAAGCCATTGTATTACCAACTTTATTGTATGCCTGCGAAACATGGACTATCTATAAACGTCACTTCCACCTCCTTGAAAGGTTTCATCAACGTTGCCTCCGGAAAATCCTGCGAATTACTTGGGAAGATAGACGAACAAATGTCAGTGTACTGGAAGAAGCAAAGACTACTAGCATTGAAAAAATGATCCTTCAACGCCAACTTCAGTGGACCGGTCATGTTGTTCGAATGCCTGACTGCCGTCTCCCAAAGCAGTTACTTTACTCCCAACTCAAGAATGGAAAGCGGAATATCGGTGGTCAATATAAGAGGTTTAAAGATGTTCATAAGGCTAATCTAAAAAAATGCAATATAAACATCGAAAACTGGGAAGCTCTGGCCCATGAACGATCTAAATGGAGGTTGGCCTTTCACAAAGGTTCCATGGACTTTGAAGAAGCCCGAGTGCAAGGTGAAAGGGAGAAACGTGCTAAGCGAAAAGCACGTCAAATGAATCCTTTACAGGACCATCTTCTATCTGGTAACCTGTGTCCTCACTGTGGGAAGCTGTGTGGATCTAGAATTGGCCTCCACAGTCACTTACGGACCCATCGCTAGAGTCTACACAATCTTCTTTAGAATTTCCTCCTTTTATCCCGGAAGACAATCTTACTCGGTCACGAGTGATCGCCTGATGATGATGACAACAGCCTGTTTTGTACTTTAACTTTCTGACAATGGCTTGTTTGGGACACTGTCCTGTCTCGCTCTGCTCACATTTTCCAAGTGGGGGGGACTGGCAGCGATGTGAAGCAGTTATACTTACTAGAAGAGCAGGGCAGAGTCATGTCCAATGAAGCAGAGTCAAGTCTGGTTATGGAGAATGGCAAGGCAAGGTCAGAACAGGCATGGTGTCTCAGGACCCTGGCCAGCTCTATGCTGGCTAGAACTCACTCAGGAAGAGCCGTTGTCTCAGCAACATGCAGAGGTCTTCTGAGGCTTTGTGAAGGCTGGCTGATTGGGGCTTGTTGTTAACCCCACCCACTCTGAGGAGCTGTGTCTCTTAAAGGGTCATTGCTTGATTCTGCAGCCCCTAGCCCAGTGTTCTCCAACTTCGGGTCCCCAGATGTTTTTGGCCTACAACTCCCAGCATGCCCCAGCCAGCGTAGCGTAGGCCAAAAACATCTGGGGACCCGAGGTTGGAGAACATTGCCCTAGCTTCTCTGGCACGGGGATGGTGAGGATTGCAGTGTGTGTGTGTGTGTGTGTGTGTGTGTGCACCCTCCGAGTCTGAGAAAGCCATGTCCTCTGCCCTGGAAGGTCCCAGGGTGACAGATGATGGCTCACTTGACAATGCCTCCTCCACCTTGGAGTCTTCCTCCGAGCCAAAGGGGGGGGGGATCAAGTCCAGAGAACATGACAGATGCACACTGGGAGGCAGTTCAGCAATGGCAGGAGTTGTCTGGCAAAGCTCAACCTTTCTGTTGAAATGGAGGCTTTCAATAAAGGCCCAGGATAAAAAAAAATAAGTTTGGGATACTTGAGGTACAGGTCTCTTGACTTGGGGAAGTGGACTGAACTAACAGCTCTGCTGGATCCCTTTCCACCTCCATCATACTACGTAGAGTATACAGCCAATGGGGTGATGGGAGTTGTGGGCCAACACGTCTGGAGGGCACCGGGTTGGGGAAGGCTGAGTTAAGATACTGCCGAGAAAAGGTTATGTAACTTTGGATGCAATCCTATGCATGCTTCGGCAGAAAAAAGTCCTACAATTCCCAGCATGTCCCAGCCAGCCATGCTTGCTGGGTCATGCTGGGAGTTGTAGGACTTTTTCTAAACATGCCTAGAATTGCACCCTTAGACCCTTAAGAGTTCATTTAAGGCAGACCTGCACAACCATTGGTTCACCAAGCCAAATGCAGCCTATGGCCAGCCACGTCGTGTTCTTTGCCAGGTCTTTGGGGCGTGTCCCGTTTCACAGTCCCACCCAGGCTGACAATCAAACCACGAGGCTTACTGAGCACCCAGTGGGTGCTGATGAGCCATGCATGGCTTAGCAAGTCACAAATTCTGCCAGCTTGCTCTAAGATATTGTTTCAAAATATAGAATCCACAAAACCAGGGTGACATCAATTTGGGGAGCATTCCCAGAGCTCCCTAGTGGCCAGGCTGGTTCTACCAGTTATCACAAAGCTCCAGCAACTCCCAAGTCAGCAAGTCAGCATGGCCCAATCCAGAAGTGAGCATTTTCTCTGCAGAGTATTGAACCCCCACCCCACAAATGCAACCAATTAACCCCCCAAATTAGCTCTCAGGAAGACAAATTCACTCTGAAAGCCATAGCTCTGGAATTGAACAGCAAAGCTTTTAAATGTTGCAGTTTGGTTTTGCTGCGGTGGCCCATCGAGGCTTCCCTCTTCACACTCCACACCATATTCTGGAAGCATTAAATAAAATAAAAAGAGCAAGAACTCTATTTTGGAGAGCCCAGATATAATCCCAAGAGAGCCTGCTGACAATTCCCATTCCCAGCTATCAGCAGGAAGGATCCAGCTGAAACTTGGCAAAGGTCAGGCTTTGGATTGAAAGCTGTCAAGAAGGATCACACCCACTATTTAAAAAAGGATACTTAAAACATTCTGGAGGAAGAAAGGATGGAAAGTGATGTTTCCTTAGGAACAAGGAGATGGTTTTATTTGGAAACCGGCCAATTTTGCTGAGAAACACCACCTGCCTTTGGCATCAGAGATGTCCCACTCCAGGGTATGCATGGTGGGAAATGACCTCAATGAAGCTCTGCCTTAAAAGTTCCCCATTTGTGGGGCAATCAGTATATAGAGCTGGCACCTCCCCGCCCGCCGAGTCTGTGGGCCTCCAAAGGTGAACAGAGAGCTAACCCCATACTAACATTGTCCTCCGTGGGAGAATGGCTGTAATGGTTCTCTGGGAAGTGTTATGGTGGAGATGGCCCTTGCCCAGGTATTCCATCAGGGTTATTTTTTTAAAAAATGGTTTCTGCAGAGTTTGATGTTGTTGTAGCTGCTATTTATTGGGATGTTATACTGAGTTTTATTGTATAAAAATGGTTTTAGTGTGTACATCGCCCTGGGGGTTTCATGCCAAAGAGTAGCGTATCAATTTACTAAATAAATACATCAACAAATAACATTTCCCAACCCTTGTCTTCAAGGGCTCTTCATCAGAAGGGGCTGGGAAAAGCATCCAATCCTTTAAAGTAGATTAGTGGCAGGAAGGATACAGCCCCACCCCGCAGATCTGCACCATCTGCTTGACAATACCTTCTTCTCTGCGCTGGGAATGAGAACCCAGGCATCCCGATTCCCTCACCTGCCATCTGTTCTAATCATCATATACCCCTCTTCCAGGGAGCAGGAAGCGTGCCAAGTGTTACTAGTGTGAGTGAGAGGGCCCAGCCCAGCAGGGTACATGACAAGTAGCAACAAATGAGGTTGGAGGGAGGTGCGTGGACTGAAGAACAGGTATGGGTCCTTGAGGTGATGCTCTGGATGTCCCAAGGCTGAAAGCTGGCATCGAGGAGGTAGCAGACATCCACGCACCTGGGCAAAAGGCATGCCGCAAGCCTGGCGTACTACCTGTCACCCTGGCTCTTTGTTTCGAAGACTCCAGCCATCCCAGGTTAGTAAGGGAAAAGAGCCATTCCGGGCTGGGCAGTGTCAAATGAACAGCTGAAGGATGCTCATCTCATCTGCTTCTTGCTCCTGTGTCTGGAAAGGGCGCCTGCAAGCGGCTCACGTGAAGGGAAGTGCTGTGCATTGCAGGCTCCCCGCCAGACATAAATCACAGGTCTACCTGCTGCGGAACCTGTTTGCCGTTCAAACAGGAATGACGCGGCGTGCATTATTCCAGGTGGGCGCGGGGGGGAGTACGTCCCAGTATTGATCCCAACCCACCAGAGAGCTGGACTGGGCGGTGTTTGGGAACTACATGAGCTAAGAGGCAAAAATAAGAGCCTGCCTGTGGAACAATGAGATGCCACAGAAAAACATCCCCGTAGAGCAGACCTCATTTCTCATCCTTGTTCTGCCTGGAGCTGCCAGCAATATCCTCACCTCTCTTCTCTTTCCTTCCTGCTGCGAATCAGGCAGCAGTAGGTGTGCCTGTCAATGGCCCCCGAAGTACAGAAGTACAGTAGCTGAAAGAACCCCTTTACACCAAATACTCAAGCAGATCCTTTGAAGTCTGGCGTAATCTTGCATAACCCTCGGGGAACAGGCTGGTTGCACGTTCGTTGCCTTTGGGAAGAAGCTCCATTACAGAAAGCAGGAGAGTGTTTTTTTTTTTTTTTTAAAGAAGAAACAGGCATTAAGGCTGCTTTAAACCATCCGGGGCTCTTTGACTAATTCCAATCCACGTTGAGAGAGCTCTGGGGATGAATCACTTCAAGATGGCAACATCAGGAGCTTTTAGCCAGGGCAGGCATGGGAAGGGAGAGCATTCAGGCTACAAGGCATGCAAGGCAGAGTATGTATTTGGGTGCCAAGTCTGCCTCATTATGTGGCTTAGTAACAGCCACACCAGGCCTGCACTGAACCCCTGGGCTGGTCCTGTCCGGCAAGTATGCAGGGTGCGGCGCCAGCCTCCTCGATGACATGCATGCCAACCCACCCCTTTCTCTGGATTAGCCGGGACTGGACAAGTATGCTGAAGCTGAACCCCGACAAGGCCGAGGTACTTCTGGTGGGGGACAAGGGGAGGTTAGGGGATGTTGACCTGGTGCTGAATGGGGCACATCTACCCCTGAAGGACCAGGTCCGCAGCTTAGGGGTCATTCTAGACTCCCAGCTGTCCATGGAGGCTCAGGTGGCAGCTGTGAGCCGGGCGGCGCTGTATCAACTCCATCTGATGCGGCAGCTGCGCCCCTACCTTCCTAATCACCTGCTCCCATCAGTGGTTCATGCCTTGGTCCCCTCTCGCCTAGACTACTGTGATGCGCTCTACCTGGGGTTACCCTTGAAGACGGTCCGGAAGCTGCAGCTGGTACAGAACGCGGCGGCTCGCCTGGTTAAAGGCAGCCGCCGGCGGGATCACATCACGCCAGTGCTCAAGGAGCTGCACTGGCTACCAGTTGCTTGCTGAGCCGAATTCAAGGTGTTGGTTTTGACCTTTAAAACCCTATACGGCTCCGGTCCAGTCTATCTCAAGGAGCGTCTCCAGCAACACCAAGTGGGCCGCTCAACAAGATCTGCCACGGATGGCCTTCTCCTTGTCCCTTCAGCCAGAGCAGCTAGACTGGTGGGGACGAGGAAGAGGGCCTTTTCTGTGGCGGCCCCCGTACTGTGGAACTCTCTCCCGAGTGACCTCCGCCATGCCCCCTCTCTGATGAGCTTCCGTCGCTCATTAAAAACCTGGTTGTTCAGGCGGGAATATGGGGTGGGTTAAGATTTTAAAATTTTTATATTGTTTAAATGTATTTTATTGCTTTTATTCTGTGTACATCGCCCAGGGTGGCCGGTTGCCGGCCAGATGGGCGATAAATAAATATTAATAATAAATAAATAAATAAAAAGTAGACGGAAACAGAGGCGGTCTCAATGTGAACAGCAGTGCGCAAACTGATGCTTGGCTGGGGAGTTTATGGGCTCTGACAGCACATTAGGGTGGTAAGGACAAGACTGCAGTGCCAAAGGCCCCAGGGAGAAGGCCTAGCCCAAGAGAGACGTACAGTAATACCTGAGTTTCCATTATTTCTTATGAGGAAACTCGCTTTGATATACGAGTGTTTTGGATTACGAGCATGGTTCTGGAACGAATTATGAGCGTAATCCTAGGTGTTTCTGTACTATAACATGAATCAGCAGAGACTCCACTCTGTGGCTCCCTAAACCCGGGGTGGGCAACTTTTTTGAGTTGGCAACTTGAGAAACTGTCCTGGGTACAACCACAAGATGGCAGCCACGGGAGGCATGGCAAAGGGCACGTAACGTGCCGAGAAGAACGAATACAAGGCAGAGGTGGGGGGTCTGAGCCCCAATGCACAAAACGACTCCTTTGAACCCAGTTTCCAGCACGCTTTTCCATAGAAGGCAAACTCCTGTTCTTTCCCGGCTCTCAGCCAGCCAACGCGTAACTCCCCATCTCTTTTTCTCTCCCACTCTGGATCACCACCCACAGACGCGACACAGACACACCACATTATTGTGAGACAGGGTTGGAGTGACCAAGACGAAGAGGGACGTCCACCCTGCCATGGTGATCAACTGTTGTGAACCGCCCAGAGAGCTTCGGCTGTGGGGTGGTATAGAAATGAAATAAATCATCATCATCATCATCACCACCACCACAATCACTCATGACCACACCCATTGCAGATTGAGGAGCTGGGCTTCTACTACTGAAAAGGTGGGAAAGCATCTGGTTCCTTCTAGAACCATCAGCTAAAAGGCCACAGCTACACCGCCTCGCTGAGTCTCTAAGGCCACAGAACTCCGTGGAGCTCAGCCACGAGAGATGAAAGCCCCTGAAGCTCATCCCCTCAACTGCCTGAACACACAGCAGGCCTCCGGCACAAAAGAGAGAACCATTTTATTCCCCAGAGACTCTCTTCATGATAATTCCCAGGAAGACAGCTGGCCTTGGATGCAAGCTTTCCGCTGGCTTCATCAGATTTGAGTGCCTGGCACGACGAGCACAGCATTCCCCTCACAGAGACTGGCTCCAGGGGGTCCCATATCATTCAGTAGGAAGGTCAGGGTTCACAGGTCAGGGTTCACAGGTCAGCAAATGGAACGCCTCCAAGCTGTGATGCTAAGCCTCCTCCTCCTCCTCTTCGTCTCTGATAAATGGCAGCAATTCGTTCGTGAGGGCGTGGCGTTCGTCCTGCCAGTGGAAATGGGTGGGTGGTCGGCTGGGTCCCTGCTCGTACTCAAAGCAGGGGCTCAGCTCAAAGGCCAGGGCCGACTTCACCAGCCCCACGCCGCCGGCTTTTTCCGGGCCTGGGTGGTAGAGGCGCCCATTCTTGGGCAACATCGCCAGCTTCTCAGGCTGGAAGGGCACCGCCAGTCTGTCCGCCCCGCCACAGAAAGACAGCAGCTGCTCGCCGGAGGCTCCCCGCAGGAGGTGGGTGAAGACGATGGGCCGGTCGTCGCAGCGGACGTAGTTGTGCTCCCGACCGCAGGGCGACAGGTAGGGGAAGGAGTCTTCGTAGCGCCCGCTCTGGTTCAGCTTGAGTTGCTTGAAGAAGAAGATGAGGAACTGCTTATCTGGAGGAGGGAGACAAAGCGAAGGTTGGCCACTGCATTCCCAGCCTCCCAGCAACGCACAGGTTTCCATTTGAGCCAAGAGGGGGTGGGGTGGGGCAAAGAGGAGAACCGCGGGCGGGGGGGGGGGGAGGCAGTGATGTCTGCTAAGTGACTGGGAGGGTCTTGGATACAAGCAGCTGCCTTACCTGGAGCCAACCCATTGGCCCACTGAACCCCAGTCCGGTCTACTCCAGCCTTCCCCAGCCTGGCACCCTCCAGATGTGTTGGACAACTCCCAGCATCCCCCAGCCAGCCCCACACATCTGGAGACTGCCAGGTTGGGGAAGGAGGTCTACATCATCTCTCCAAGTAAAGACGCCAACTAGACAGAAAACAACCCTGCCGGGCTCATTCCTGTGTCTTTTACAAAGGTCCGATGTGCAGAGATCAGCACAAGTGCAGCTCCTCATGGAGGGAGACATGACCACGCAGATTGCTCCTAGAGATCAACCTGCCATTAAAGTGACAGCCGCCCGATCTCCCCGGGGTTCACTGCCCAGTCTCCAAGACCTTGGGGGCAGCAGGAGGTCTTGCTGAGCTCTGCTGCTGGAGAGCCTAGAACCAGAGCCTGGCTTCTCCCTTCGTGCAAAGCCTGGGTTCAGCCCACTTTTGGGCAGGGGATGGATGCAGTAGACGGTCTCCCCACTTCTATCATTCTATAGGAGGCAAATGTTTCAGCTTCCTGTTTGGAACCATCCACATGACAATTATAGAGGCCTCGATCACAAAGAGAAAGGAAGGCCAAGTGCCTTCAGCATCTTCTCAGTTGCCCCTCAGGGAGGCCGGCAGTCACTTTTGGCAAAAATAAGTTACTCCTGGCACCTCAGTGTCCCTCCTCCCCCATGCCATAGGCCTCCTTTCCCCCCCCCCTTTTTTTTTTCTGTTGGCTAATTTTGTTCCACAGCTTTCCCCTTGCCTTTAAGGTGCTCAATGGTCTTCTTTTCAGGAAAGGAAGTGAGAACAGAGGTGTTCATTCTCTTGAAATACGGCAGAAGGAAGAACCGCACACTGCACTGCCAGCTCCAGGCTCCTTGAAGAAGAGAAGGCAGAGAGGGGCCGGGAAGGCCAGTGGCCCAGCGCAAGGCCATCAGGACCGGTCTGACTTTCGTCCACCTACTGGCCAAACCGCACAGCACTCTGGGTAGAACGGAGCTAAAGCAGCCATTCTGTATGCCCCTTATTGACATGGTTAAGGCTGTGCTTTGCTTTTTAAATATAGCTCTTTTTGATCAAGGTTTCATGTGTTTTGTCTTAGGGGATTTGAGAGACTGAATGTGCCCACCTTCCTAAAGAGATTAGTGCATGTTTTGTGTCTGGAAGAAGCAGCTTCACGCCCAGTTAAGAAGGCTGGGAACCCACAGAAATTAGGTTAAAAAGGACTGGGCCTTGGCCTTCAACTGAGGGCTTGGGCGCGGACACACCACTAATCTAGTGGCCCCACCAATCACTTGCCTTTTTTGCTTAGGTTTCTGAAGAAAGGTGGGGGAGCAGGATGGGTTGTAAAAGAAGAGAGAAATCCAGATCACAATTCAGGATCATAGAATCATAGAAAAGTAGAGTTGGAAGGGGCCCACAAGGCCATCGAGTCCAACCCCCTGCTCAATGCAGGAATCTAGGTCAAAGCATCTCTGACAGATGTCTGTCCAGCTGCACCTTGAATGCCTCCAGAGTGGGAGAGCCCACCACCTCCCTAGGTAGTTGATTCCATTGTCTTATTGCTCTGACAGTCAGGAAATTTTTCCTGATGTTTAGGTGGAATCTAGGTTCCTGTAACTTGAGCCCATTATTCCGTGTCCTGCAAACTGGGATGACCGAGAAGAGATCTTTGCCCTCCTCTGTGTGACATCCCTTCAAATACTGGAAGAGTGCGATCCTATCTCCCCTCAGTCTCCTCTTCTGAAGGCTAAACATGCCCAGTTCTTTCAGTCTCTCCTCATAGGGCCTTGTTTCCAGTCCCTTTATCATCCTTGTTGCCCTCCTCTGAACCCTCTCCAGTTTGTCTATGTCCTTGTTAAAGTGAGGTGCCCAGAACTGGACGCAGTACTCAAGATGAGGCCTAACCAGTGCCGAGTAAAGGGGAATTATCACTTCCCGCGATTTGGAAGCTATACTTCTATTAATACAGCCCAAAATTGCATTGCCTTCTTTGCAGCCACGTCGCATTGCTGGCTCATATTCAGTTTGTGATCTACCACAATTCCAAGATCCTTCTCACTTGTAGTATTGTTGAGCCAAGTGTCCCCCATTCTGTAACTCTGCATTTGGTTTCCTCTCCCTAGGTGCAGCACTTGGCATTTATCCCTATTAAATTTCATTCTGTTGTTTTCGGCCCAGCGCTCCAGCCTATCGAGGTCACTTTGAATTTTGTTTCTGTCTTCCAGAGTATTAGCTGTTCCACCCAACTTTGTGTCATCTGCAAATTTGATAAGCATTCCCTGTACCTCCTGATCCAAGTCATTAATAAAAATGTTGAAGAGCACCGGGCCCAGGACCGAGCCCTGTGGTACCCCGCTCGTTACCTCTCCCCAGTTTGAGAAGGAACCATTGATAAGCATTCTTTGAGTCCGATTCTTTAGCCAATTGTGGATCCACCTGATAGTTGTTCCATCTAGCCCACTCTTAGCTAGCTTACTAATCAGGATATCATGAGGCACTTTGTCGAAAGCTTTGCTGAAGTCCAGGTATATAATGTCCACAGCATTCCCACAGTCCACAAGGGAGGTTACCCGATCAAAAAATGAGATCAGATTAGTCTGGCAGGATTTGTTCTTGACAAATCCATGCTGGCTTCTAGTAATCACTGCATTGTTTTCAAGGTGCTTGCAGACTGACTTCTTTATAATCTGCTCAAAAATCTTCCCGGGGATTGATGTCAGACTGACTGGCCTATAGTTCCCAGGTTCCTCCTTCTTGCCCTTTTTGAAGATGGGAACAACATTTGCCCTCCTCCAGTCGTCTGGCACTTCACCTGTCCTCCATGATTTCTCAAAGATAATAGACAGTGGTTCTGAGAGTTCTTCTGCCAGTTCCTTTATTACTCTAGGATGCAGCTCATCAGGCCCTGGAGATTTAAACTCGTTCAGAGTAATCAGGTGCTCCTTGACCATTTGCCTATCAATCTCAAGCTGCAATTCTGCCCCTTCAGTCTGCACTTCAGGTTTGCCAGGGGGGTCATAGACCCTCTTTTGGGAGAAGACCGAGCCGAAGTAGGAATTGAACACTTCTGCCTTTTCTTTGTCTTCTGTTATCAATTTGCCATCCTCATCGCGTAGTTGAACCACCAGTTCTTTCTTCTGTCTTTTACTGTGCATGTATCTGAAGAAAGCTTTTTTGTTGCTTTTAGCATTCCTCGCTAACCTTAGCTCATTCTCAGCTTTAGCCTTCCTGACACTATTCCTGCAGTTCTGTGCTACCTGCCTGTACTCTTCCCCTGTAGCCTGTCCTTCCTTCCACTTCCTATACGTGTCCTTTTTTGTTTTCAGGTCATCTTTGAGTTTATTGTGAAGCCACATTGGCTTCTTCTGTTGCCCTCTGCCTTTTCTCCTTGTGGGAATTGTTTGCAATTGTGCCTTTAAAATTTCCTTTTTTAAAAACTCCCACCCCTCCTGGGCTCCCTTTCTCGTGAGAGTCACTTGCCATGGGATCTTACTAATCATTGTTCTGAGTTTGTTAAAATTGGCTTTCCTAAAATCCAGGGTACGTGTTTGGCTACACTCAGCTTTTGCTTCTGTTAGAATCAAGAACTCAAGTATAACATGGTCACTTTCCCCCAGAGTTCCCGAAACTGCCACTTTATCCACTAACTCGTCTCTGTTGGTTAGAATCAGGTCAAGGATAGCCGATCCTCTAGTTCCTTCCTCCACTTTCTGTAGGAGGAAGTTATCAGCAGCACAGCTCAGGAATTTCTTGGAGGGGCCATGTTTGGCTGAATAAGTCTCCCAACAGATATCAGGGAAATTGAAGTCCCCCATTACTACCACATCGTGCCTCCTTGAAACAATGGCAATTTGCTTTTCAAAAGTTCCATCCTCGTCTTCTCCTTGATTGGGTGGTCGGTAGTAGACTCCAACCGCCATGTTCGCTTTATTCTTTGCCCCCTTTATTTTAACCCAGATGCTCTCAATGGGGCTGCCAAGCTCCTCTTCCTGTATCTCTGTGCAGAGATACGTATTTTTAACATACAGTGCAACTCCACCTCCCTTTCTGTTGCTTCTGTTCCTTTTGAACAAGTTATACCCTTCAATTGCTGTATTCCAGTCATGGGAGTCATCCCACCAGGTTTCAGTTATCCCTATCAAGTCGTACTTGCCCTCATGTATCAAGAGTTCAAGTTCGTCTTGTTTATTGCCCATACTCCTGGCATTAGTATAGAGACATTGAAGATTATGTGCTTTATAGTCCGACTTTCCCCCTACATTTTGTGGTAGACTATCAATGGGCACCGCTGGAGCTGTTCTCTCCATTGTGGCATAGAGGCCTTCTTCCATTGGTACCCCCGAGTTTATGTCTCCCTCCCCTGTTGGATTCAGTTTAAAGCCCTCCTGATTAAGTTCCTCATGCTGTGGCCAAACACATTCTTCCCAGTCCTTGTGAGGTGCAACCCATCCTTTGCCAGCAGTCCATCTTCCAGGAAGTGTAGCCCGTGGTCCCAGAATCCAAATCCCTCACGTCGGCTCCACCTTCGTAGCCAGTCATTCACTCGGAGTATTTTTCTTTCCCTTTCTATGCCTCTTCCAAGTACTGGAAGGATGGATGAGAAAACTATCTGGGCCCCGAAGTTCTTGAGTTCCCTTCCCAGCTCTTCAAAGTCTGCCGTGATTTCTTTGTAACTCCGCTTGGCAGTATCATTTGTACCCACGTGGAAGAGAAGAAAGGGGTATGTGTCGGTGGGCTGCATGAGCCTCGGCAGCTGCTCTGTCACATCCTTAATCCGTGCCCCAGGGAGACAGCACACCTGGCGAGTCCATGGGTCTTCGCGACATACTTTGGCTTCGATCCCCCGCAGGAGGGAGTCTCCCACTACGAGTACTCTTCTCTTCCTCTTGCTGTAGGCCTTGGTTTGATTGCCTCCACTTGACTGACCCTCAGCCTCTTGCTCGCTGTCACGTTGGGTGCCCGATAATCCGTCCGATAAGGATGATACAAATTGGGGCGTGTGGGCAGCGGGGTGAAGACAGACCAATGAGATGCACCACGGAAAAGATGCTGGCAGAGCAAGTAGCTCCCAATGATTCAGGCAAAAATTCCCAGGCTCTCTAGAAATCTGACTTGGGTGGAAACTGATCTAACTGGAGGCTCCAAAGATTATACCAAGACAAGGATCACGGAAGGTTCCTGTGACTGGCCACCTTCGGCCTTCTGTGGTTCCCTGCCCCTCCTCTGAGGCCTCCACTCACTCTTCCCCGCATCACCACAACAGACACCCCCCCCAACGCTCCTCTCATACCCCAAACCTCTCCTGCCACTACGCCATCTTTCAACAAGGCATTCCAAGTTGAGACAAAACTCGGAGGCAGCTTTGCACACGTTTCTGACAAAAGTGTAGAGGAAGACCCAGCATACGACGACATGTGTGCAGTTCACACATGCATCTGCTTTTACCGCATGTGCATTTTTGGGGACCCACTGCCAAGCACAGCTTCCCAGTGAGCAAATGCCCCAAGGCAGCAGACGCGGGCAGCCTTCACAAAGGACAGCGCCTGTTCTCCTCCTCTTACACCTGCGTGCATGTGTGGAGCAGCCCTCAAGCAGCAAGTCCTGATGGAGGAAGGCAAATGGTGGAGCAACTGCACTAAAACAGGCATGTAAGCCAGACATCTTGTTGATCAGCATCATTTATTTTGTGCACAGAAGGATGTTTTCTTGCTGTGCATTTTCCATTTCCTTGGCATACAATCTGGATGTTCTTCTTTTCTTTGGCACCAGGCCCAAAAAACTGTGGCCCCAGAGGCACCCGCCCAGCGGTATTTACAAGCACAAGCCACAGCGCAAGCAGCCATACGAGTCGTAAATTCGAGTTATTAATAGCGCAGCTGCAGCCACGTAATTGGGGAAAGGAAAATTAAGATGCAAAAGGCACCGTGTTTGCTTTTGCTGGGAGCTGCTCTGGAGCGGCAAACAAGGCACGGGCGGGGGGGGGGGGAGTCAAGCTGGAGAGGGAAGGACGCTGCTGGCAAAAGGCCGATCCCAAGTTCATAATGTTACGTGACAATGCAAAACCCACATGGATTTGGCAGGAAGGTTTGGCAAGCAAGAAACAAGATTTCTGCCCACAGATGTTCAAATCGGAAGGTGGCAGAGAAGCCCACAGCTGGCTCTTCAAGCCAGGCAACGGTGTGCTAGCTAAATGCATGGCCTGGCATCCCCCTTTTTAATTTTAATAATAAGGGGAAGATGGCGGTTGAGACTGTTTAAAAGAGATGGGCGGCGGGGGGGGGGGAGGAAGACTCACCAATGGCACATCTTAACTGGAAGCTCTTCAAAACATTTTTAGCTGCAATAGCTTAGCCCACAGCAGTGCCCACACTCCTCCTCGGGCTGTGCCAGGGTTGTCTTTTAGGATGCATTGGTTTAAAGAGGAATGATGCGGCCCAAGGCAACCCACTGCTCCCGGTGAAGCAGAGCCATGGTGCAGCGAGAGCATCCCTCTGCAGTGCATTTACTCTGTGTGTGTGTGTGTGTGTGCAAGCGCATGCAGGGTGTTGTACATCAGACCTGCGACTGACCCCCCCGGCACGATGCAAATCACAAGAGTAGTTCCACATCAGCATGCAGGTGCTTTTGTTCTCTCTCCCCACCCACCCCCTTTAAGGTGAATGAAACTCTTGATTGCTTAAAAGTACTACAAGGGGCGCTTTGGAAAATAAAATTGAAAAAGGTGGACAGCCCACCCAAAGCAGGAGGTGAAGTCTGAGCTCATTCCATAGGAGGAAACACTATAGCGGTTGCTTTTTTAAAAACACACACACACACACACACACACACACACACACCACCACCACCAACATCTGTACATGCCTCCAAGGGCACTCAGTGAAAGGGAAGGCCACAGACCAAACACCTCCATGTTTGCACACATTTTACCAAACCTTCCAAAGTTCTGATATAAATTCCATCCTAAGCATGAGCAAAAATCTATTCATTATGTCTCTCCAAAGAAAGCTTTATTCTGGCATGAGCCCACGTCACCCAACCCTGGCACTAGCAGTATCTGATACCCCAAAGGAAGTAGGAAAACATCCTAAAACCTTAGGCTGGGCCTACAAACCATTTCCTGGCACCTCAGTGGGCCGCAGGAAAAAACACACACCTTATAACAGTGTTCTCCAACCTTGGGTCCCCAGATGTTTTTGGCCTACAACTCCCAGCATGCCCCAGCCAGCTCTGCTGGCTGGGGCATGCTGGGAGTTGTAGGCCAAAAACACCTGGGGACCCAAGGTTGGAGAACACTGCCTTATAACTTACGTACCATTATCCAAAGCCAGACTACCCTTCTCTTCTCTGTTTCAAAACTTTCAGTGGTTTTTGTAATGCTATTTTTTTTTGTAAAGCAAAAGGTTTCAATAGATTTTTAAAAAAAGTTTCAACAGAAATAATTTAAAAAAGATGTCCCTCAAATATTTATCCAATTAGGTTTTTTAATGGGTAAGGGAGAAATTCTATGCATGCTTAGACAGAAAGAAGGCCTACAACTCTCAGCATGCCCCAGCCAGCCATGCTGGGAGTTGTAGGCCTTTTTTCCTGCCTAAACATGCATAGAACTGCCCCTTAAGGGTTCTTTCCCCCCATGACAGATGCAGGATACAATAACCAGGGGAGGGGGGGAGGGAGGGAGGGAGAGCAACGGTGACTCATGGGACTGGAATCACACAAAACCGCAGGCTGTGGACCGATAGGCTCAACCACCGCTCAATGGGTTTTAGCCCCAAGTTGAAGAATGTGCAAGGAAAAGGGGTTTACGAGCTTAAATCCTATTGCCTGCAGAGGGGGGAAATACCACTGGACCTTAAAGCCCCGCAAGGCCTGGTTTAGCCAGTGGTTTGCTATGGCACTTGTTGACTATTGTGTATGACTATGGAGGGGCGATGGATTAGCAAAAGCCTAACTCAGGGGTCGGGGGGTGCTGCTGGTAGAAACATCTGGAAGTGGCTGAGGAACATCTGGTGCTCAACCCTGGCTCAGCTAAGAACAGGGGAAATAAAGAGGGCTACCATCCTGGCTTGCCTGTTACAGCTCTGAGTTTCCCCCCAAACTCTCCACTAAACCCGGGCATGGAGCAATCTCAATGAACCCTGCCTTGGCCCCCAGAGGGGCGGCTGCTTCCGTGGCCTGACAGGGGCCTTGCTGTGCCCGGCGGTGAGCCGGCCTGGATTTTAATGCCCTGATTAAGGATTATGCCGACAGGTCTTAACGCTGGAACACTGGAGGGGATGAGTGCAGTTCCGGAGGAAGATAAAAGTGTCAACGCGGGGATTTTCAGGATCATGCGACAGCTTAGCAAAGCATCCTCAAATTCTCACCGGGAGATCTCACTTACACAACTGTGAATGTTCAGAGAGACTTCCATCTGCTCAAGAGCGCCTGCCAAACCTTGCATAACCTGTGAGGGAAAGTTATTTTCCAGGAACAAAAGCCATAGGGCGGAATTGCTCTTTGACTCACCTAAGCCCCTGATTTGCGGACAAGAACTGAAGGTTAAAATGGAAGTCAAACTTCAGGCCAGCCCAAGACACTTGATGCCTGAAGCAGAAAATCCAAACGGCGCTCCCAGGTAGGATGGGACACGAACCACCAGGAAGCTGTCCTGGGCAAGCCCCACCGTCATGAATGGGAGCTGCACAAGAGCAACAGCTTAAGGCAAAAGCAGCGCATGCGGAGCCATCTTTGCACTGGCTGCTCTTCGGTCCCACTGGCACTAAAGCAGTGTTCTCCAACCTTGGGTCCCCAGATGTTTTTGGCCTACAACTCCCAGCATGCCCCAGCCAGCGTAGCTGGAAGAGTGCATCTTCTGGACACAAGCAAGCTTCTTACTGCAGCTATGCCTCAAACATGTAGGCACACCGCTTAGTGCAGTGTTCTCCAACCTTGGGTCCACAGATGTTTTTGGCCTACAACTCCCAGCATGCTCCAGCCAGCATTGCTGGCTGGGGCATGCTGGGAATTGTAGGGCAAAAACATCTGGGGAACCAAGGTTGGAGAACACTGATTTAGGGCCTTCAGCTGAAGTCACCACCTCAAGCCTCAGGCAACCACTCCAGCAGAAACATGTTCTTCCTGACCTAGTGTCAGGATCCGCTCCTCCAGGGTAGCGCCACAGCGCCACCTGGTGGCAACGCTACCTCCTTGCAGGAGCGTGCCCAGAGTTTGTAGGCACTCGCAGGGTGTAGCCTCCTGCTCCTGGCTGCTCTCAGGCCAGCTAATGCAGCCCAGCTGGAAGCAGCCAGAAAGACCTATATAAGGGCTGCAGTTTGCCTTCAATTGTGCATGAGCTGAGCAGGGTCGTCATCATGGGAATGGACCCGGTACATTGCGAATGGCGAGCTGGCCTCTTCAAGTTGTCGTCGATGCTACTCTAGGGCAGGGGTGACCAACTGGGAGCTCCCGGGCAGAATGCAGCCCTCCAGTGGGTCCCCGCCCTCGGGGCATATCTCCCTTTAATGCAGTGTTCTCCAACCGTGGGTCCCCAGATGTTTTTGGCCTACAACTCCCAGCAGGCGTGCAAGCACAGGGGCATGTGGTCTGGTATGCAGCGAAGAGACATTACCTTTGAAACACGTGATGAAGTTCTTGACTTTGGCATCATCCAGGAAAAGCTGCGTGATATTGCCAGGGAGGAGAAGGGGAGAACAGAAAAAGAGAATGAGTAGGCAGGTCCCTCTTCAGTCCAGCAAAACATGCTTATGAAATGGGGGCCGGGAGAGGGGTGCTGCCCCAAAGGGTCACGCGGATGCAGCTGCAGGAGCCGGGCACGCCATCGCTCAACAGCAGGCAAGGACCGTAAACCTAGCTCACGCGCCCAAGTGGCTGTCCGTGTGCCGAGCAGACCGGTGCAGCATCCCACCACAAGGGTGCCAGGGAATGTTCCTGTTCTCATTGGCAGCATGCTACAGGCCAGGCCCTCAGCCAGACGGAGGGCCCTGCTGGAAGCTTGCCAAGTCAAAAGTCTCTCCATCTTGCTTCTAGCAGTGAGCTCCTCCAAAAGCCTCTGCTGTGGCTGCTGTCTCCTTAGCACCAGACGGGGGAATGGTGGATGCCAGGCACCCAGTCGCAAGTGGGGCTTGAAGACTGGGCATCGGCCTCCACAATTAGCAGAATACTCTCCATAATGCAATGGATTTCAAGAACAAGAAAACACGGAGTAGACAAGATTGTGGGAAGCTGTGAATGGAGGGAGCGGCCTTTTCAGTGGCTGCTCCCAGGCTTTGGAATTCCCTGTTCTGGGAGGCGAGGTTAGCTCCCTTTTTTGGCCAGCAGGCAAATACATTTTTATTCAAGCAGGCCTTTGGCATGGAAGCTGGTCTGTTGGGTTGGGTGCCGTTTTTATTCTTTTATTGTTGTGTTTTTTAACTACGTATGTTTTTAATGCATTGGTTTTATGATTGTTTTAATGAAGTTTCTATTTTAAAATTTGGTTCTTCTTATCATTAGCCGCCTTGAACACTATTTCCTTGGTGGAAAGGCGGGGCATAAAGCACATAAATCAATAAACGGGCCTGCCTGTGCCCGCCTTCTGAATGTAATGCTGGCATATGACACGGTGTGCCCGCAGCTTCAACGACACAGGACCCCAAAATAGTCCAGCCCGGCCTAACCCCACCCAATGGCCTCTCCGCCTGGGTAATGCAACATAAATGCTGAGCAAAGGGGAAGGGTGAGCTAGGAGAATGTATTGTACTAGGTGCGCCTGGGAGTCTGTTTCGGGGCAGGAAGCTTCTAAAAAGGCTGCTGCTGCTGCTGCTGACCGTCTGACAAATACCAGGAGAGGAGCTGCCTGCCTGCCTGCAACTGAGACTTTCTGCATTCTTCAGAATTGTTAATTTCCAGAGCACCAGGCCAGCCACAAACTCTTCTTTTAACACTAATTACAATGCCTAATCTCTCCCATAATGATTAATTCAGCACTAATTCGATACACCATTAATGCAGTGGAGGCGAGTGTGTGAATCGGCAGTTAACAGTAATGGATTAAAAAGAGGCCCAAACAGCCCCAAGGCTTGGAACAGAGCCAACCGGGCACTTCCCAGCGCTCCATGGATCTGCCACTTAGCTGGTTTTAGAGCTACCCCAGAGGGGGCTATTAACATTTTGCTCCAAAGCCAACATTGCCAAGTGATCCTATTACTAGGATAGTCTCTCCCCACGGAAAGTTGAGTTTGGCTTTCTTTCATACCTAGGAGGTAGAACACTGGGGAAGCAGAAACGTGCGTTAGTATTCAGAGAAGAATACACCATCTGTATTGTTAAGCTGATTGTCCACAAGGACAGACAGAATCTAGTGGTGCCGGCACAAGATACTTTGCTGCTTGCAGTGGAGCCTACATGCACCCACCGGAACCAATTCCTGCCTTCATCCATCCCGCCTCCCACCGGTACCACCTGAAGCAGGTAACTTCTCCCAGCTGCATGGGAGGCCCAGCCCTGCAGCCAGGATGGCCACTTATGAATTGCCCACAGAGGGGAAATGCATCACCAAAAAAAAAAAGGGGGACAATTTGCATAAAATTTGCACACGCTAATTTGTATGTAAAGACGGAAATTTAGAAACAGGTATTATAACTGAAAAATACAGTACATCCCACCGTTGTGCGAAGAGTGTGACCAGGTGACCTGTGTGCCTGCCTGTCCGGGTTGTTGTCCACGTGCTCACTGGGAAAGGGCAACAATTCTTAGGGTTCTTTATCTTTAAACTGGAACCCAACAGGACAGTCCTTCAAACAGAGGATACCTTCAAATAGAGGAATCTCCTCAGTAAAGGAGGACAATTGGCCACCCTACTTGCAGCCCAGGATGCTTTCTGCCCCTCCCTCAAGGTGCCGGAATCTGCGGCAACAGGTGCCCAACCATGAGGCAAGATGAGGTGGCAGATTTGGGGTATTATGAAGGATGCAAGAGCAGGAGACAGACCAGTCTGACTATGGGGCACAAAACACTGCAGCGTTCCACTGCACATGCCTTGTCGAAATGAAAACCGCATGGACCTTTGGCCCAATTGTGGAGTCCACCAGGAGACGGGCCTTCAGTGTGGTGGCTCCATTTTTGTGGAACTCTCTGCCTCTGGAGGTCAGGCAGACTCCGACATTGTGCTGCTTTTGGCGCCTGCTGAAGACCTCCTTGTTCCAGGGAAGTCTTCTCTGCTCTTCAACCACCAATGTCATTTTAGTTTGTTTTCAATGTACTGTTTTTGTTTCTTTTATCTGTTTTTGCCTTTTTATTGTTCACCACTCTGGAATCTGCTTGCTGTGGAGCGGTATACAAATACTGGAAATAATAATAATAATAATAATAATAATAATAATAATAGGGTCTGCATCAGCATACAAGAGTGCTCTTGCACAGCTCTTGTTCCTTTTAACTGGAGTTGTGCAAGAGAACTTGCCTGCGGACTGTGCTTTACGTCAGGCGGTGGAAGAAGGGTGGGGTGAGGATCTTGTTCCTCCAGCATCAAAACAAGAACACATGAGCCTGACTCATATCGAGATAAACCACTGGTCCCCTGTCTGCTCTGACTGGCAGCAACTCTCCAGGGCTAAGGGATCTTTTCCAGCCATGGTACCTAAGCGTCATTTAGCTGGAGATGCCAGGGACTGACTCTGGGGCTTCCTGGGAGATTCCTATCAAAAGGTATGGTTACTTCCTTGCAAGGACCACAGCAGAACTTGGTGATGCCCTCGCTGGCCTTCATTAGACACAACTTTCCCAGGTGGGGATAATGTGGAGAGCGTATACTTCCATACACTGCGGAAGTAAAATGTGGAATCCCAAATAACTCCTGAGTCAGACATTCTTGGCCTTTGAACATGAATGTGCAGCCCTAGGATGACATGGTTCAGAGGAGATTCGCAATCCAGTTACGTTAGACAAGCGCGAGAACAATATTCTGGGTGTTCCAGAGAGTGACTGACAAGTAGGCAGCCTCCCTCCCCCTTGTTTCACTTCAGGATGCAGTTCTGCAGACATTGTGGCTAGGCATCATGGGAACTTTCAGAGGTGTCCCATCTTGATATGCCTGGGGACTATATTTAACTCCTGAAATGAGTGAAATAACACCGAGGGGCACAGGAGGGGGAATGAGTCCAGCTGAGAGCTCCAAGAAACCATCTTGCATGCATCAAAACACTCCTAACTCTACATGCACAGGATCAACACCCTGGGGTAGTGAAAATTAACTTTATTGATTATATCTGAGTTGAGTGGCAATGAATGAAGAGCCCTGTGTTACTTTAAAGACTGACTAATTTGACTGTGTTACTTTAAAGACTGACTAAAGACTGAGCAGCTGTAATATTGTGCACATTCACTGTCTGTGCATCTGAGGAAGCAAGCTCTTGCTTACAGAAGGAAGTGCTGAAATCAATCAGTAAGTCTTTCATGTGCTGCTGGACCCTTTGTCTTTTTTGCTGCAACAGAGTAACGGCACTAACATCCTCTGGGGTTCTTTGCACTCGGAAATAAATACATGCTATAAACCACGTTTGTGAAGGATGTCCTTCTATCCTAAACAATGTAACTGAACCTGACAGGCTTCATCTCCCTGTCACTCAGTGATGCCATTGACCCCTTGCTCAATGACACATCAGCTCTGCCTGCGGATGGCATTCTGGCCGGCACCTCTCCTCCCATGTTAGCTGGAAGCTCTTACTTTGAAAACTGCTCATCACTTTGACTGCTGGAGCCACATATTTTCAACTAAAGGAATGGCAAGGCAATAAATTACATTTACCACAGGTTTTCAGCTCTACCTAGGGACAAGACAAGAGTGCTGCCCCTTTAAAATTAAAATGGTAGGAACCATGCTGGATAAGACCCATCAAAGGGACAAGCCAAAGGGATAATAATGTGTAGCAGAGCAGTCAGTTTAATAGCTAGCATCTGTTCCCTTAGGTATGGGATGCAATCCAGAATTTAATCCTCTCTAGGATAAGACAGCCCTAGAGGACAATTTCATTAGTGATTTAGTGTTACATTCAGAACAAGGGAGGGCAGACTACAAGCTTATGTGATCTACTTTGTGTTTTATTAGATCCCGAGATCCACCACCTGGGAAGACAGTGCAAAAGGCATAGAACAGGGTGCCTTTGAAGAGCTGCTGAGCACAGGAATTTGTTTTGAATACCAGAACTGAGCTGAGCTCACAGCCCTTCCACACAAAACCCCACTCTTGGTTACCCCAAGCTTTCTTTATTTAGCACTCTAATTTAGGGGTGTGTGTGTGTCAGGGAGTCATTTTGTTGGGAGTGAGTGGTCTGGGATTCTAACGCTAAGGGAGAGGGAAAAAATATCTCTCTATCCACATTCTTCACATTATGCTTTAAAAAAAAAACAAAAAACCCCCCTCTATCTTGTCTTCCCATAATCATCTATTTTCTAAACTCACTGGGTGACTTTGGGCCAGTCACTGCCTCTCAGCCTAACCTACCTCACAGGGTTGTTGTGAGGATAAAATGGAGAGGAGGATGAGGATTATGTAAGCCGCCTTGAGTTCCTTGTAGGAAAAAAGGCAGGGTATAAATGTAATAAATAAATAAATAAATAAACGTTATCCTTTCTTCGTAGGGAAGGTGCTCCATCTCCCATCTCACCGAATAATTTTGGCTGAGCTCTTCTGAATGTTCTCCAGCTCTACAGTATCCTTTTTGAGATGGAGTGACCGAAATGGTACAAATAATCCAAATGCACCCACGTTATAGATTTCTGTGAAATATTTACAATACTGGCAGTTTCATTTTTTAAATCTCTTTCCCTGACATGGTATCTGCCTTTTTCACAGCTGCCATACGGGTTCGATGTCTGCATCAAGCTATTCACCATAACCCCTAGATTTCTTTCCTGTTCATTCTCTGCCACTCCAGACCCCATCAGTGTATTTATGAATCTGGGATTTTTCCGACCCCCTCATGTGCATCACTTTACACTTATTTGTATTGAACCCCATTTCCTATTTTGCTGCCCGTTCATCCAGTTTGGAGATCCTTCTGGAGCACTTTGCCGACCTTGTAGGTTTCCACCATCCTGAATAACTTGGTGCCATCTGCTGACTTGGCTACCTCTAACTCTAGAAGATCATTGATGAGTGAGTCAAATAGCACCAACCCCAATACAGAGCCAGTGTGGCCCAGTGGTTTGAGTGCTGGCCTGGGACTGGAGAGACCCGGGTTCTAGTCACCACTCGCCCATGAAGCTCACTTGGTGACTCTGGGCCAACCACGGACTCTCGGCCTGATCTACCTCACAGGGTTGCTGTGAGGATAAAATGGAGAGGAGGAAGATTGGGTAAGCCGCCTTGGGTTCCTCACAGGAAAAAAGGGTGGGATATGAATATAGTAAGTAAATAAAGAAATACAGATCCTCGGGGGACCCCATTTCTTACCACCCTCCGTTGCGAGGACTGTACACGAAGAGACGAGGTAACCCACCCCCCCGCCCCGGCAAATTGGACTAGCCCAGACACCCCGGAGCGCCCCCCACCGAGGCAGCCCCCCCAACAGCCCCTTCTTGCCCTCCCCCCCGCGGGTACCTGCCCCTGGTGGTCGACGTAGTAGAAGTACTCGCGGGCGCGGGGCGAGGGGCTCTGGCCCTGCTGGTAGAGGGGCCGGCCGGGCCCGCGGAGGATGCCCGGCCGCAGCAGGAGGCGGAGCCCGCCCCTCAGCAGCCGCATCCCGGCTTCGGGGCTGGGCGACAGCCGCGAGCAGAACCCGGCGGGGGAATCCGGTCCGGACCGACCCAACCGGAAGAGCCCTGGGGGGGCGGTGCGGGGACGGACCTTCCTCCCCCGGGCTCCAGATGCGCGCAGAAAGGTTCCGCCCGGCAGCACCGACCGCGGCAAGCGGTTCCTGAGAGAGAAGGAGGAGCCTCTCTTCGGATCGGAGCGGCCCGGCTGCTCCATCCGCCGCCCCTCTCTGGCCCGGGCGGCCTTGTCCCCAGCAGCCCTATGGGGTTTTCATTAACGCCCCTGCTCGAATTCTTTCCTCCACGGCAGCTTTCCGCAACCTGGTGCCCTCCAGATGTGTTGGACTGCAACTCCCAGCATCCCCCAGCCAGTCCCACCAGGTTGGGGAAAGCTGCTCTGCAGGCCAGGCTCTGCATCCTTTCAGCATTTGGATCATATCCAGCATTTGTCTAACTTAAGTCCCATTTATTTCGATGCCTTTGTCCAGGGATGGGGACTCGGACTCGACTCGTGAGTCGGACTGAGTCCCCCCTCTGACTCGACTCGGACTCGAGTCCCAATATTTTTTAATGGAACTCGAGACTCGACTCGGGACTCGAGACCAAGGACTCTTCAACATCCCTGGGCTGTGCCAGAAGGAGTGGAGAGGAGCGTGATTGCCGGCGAAGAGCGCATGGAAGTGAGGTGTGCCGCTGCTCGGCCACTATGGACCAGGAGTGCAGCCCCAACAGTGTGTCAAGATTTATTTTGATTGATGTGTTGCGTACTTGGGAGGCAGAGGAAGGACCTGAGATTACTCTGTGTGGCTGCTCTGAGTGTGAAGTAGCCTTATTTTGTTGGGAAAAACCCCCATTGATTTTAATAGGGACACGTGCACTCAGCTTTGGGAGTGACTCATGACTCGTGACTCGTGAGTCACCATTTTGGACCAAGGACTTGGACTCGGACTCGAGTCCAAAGACTCGTGACTCGACTCGTGACTCGAGACCAAGGACTCTTCAACATCCCTGTTTGTTACAGATTTTTTTTGACAAGGTATTTAATTTGCTCACATTCTACCCAATCAGGACTCTCCAACCTTGGGTCCCCAGATGTTGCTGGACTACAGCTCCCAGAATCCCTTGCCATTAGCCATGCTGGCTGGGTATGCTGGGAGCTGTAGGCCAGCAACATCTGGGGACCCAAGGTTGGAGAGCCCTACGCTACACTAACCACAGTGTACAGTTACAATGACTCATTTTTAATGTGTCTTTAACAGCAGTTGGACGTGCACAATTTTAGCAGGTGAGCTTTCCCCATCTCTTTATTTCCATGCCCGGAAGAGCATCTTCAGCTGCTGAACAGGCCTGTGGCTTACGCTGGCTCAGCTTGTCTGAGTGTGGAAAGCTAAGCAGGGTCAGGCCTGGTTATTACTTGGATGGGAGACCCCCTCCTAGGGGCTTGGACTCGATAGCCTTGTAGGCTCTTTCCAACTCTATGATCTATGAAAAATCTATGAATTTGTGTAAACCAAGAAGACATTCTGGGAGCCCCAGCTAGTGAGGTTAACAGCAAAGGCAAATAAAGCAACATCTCCACCTGCTGACAGTTAAAGAAACAATCACATTTTGCTTCCGCGAGGCAGTTGAGAGCTGCTATTAAATGAAATGTTTGCTGCTCTGAAGGAGCTAGAAATAGCAAACCTTCAGTGCAGAGATCAACAGAAAAAACACACACACATAGTGGGTACATGCTTGATCAGATGGGTTTAGCACAACAGTTGGCAGAAAATGAACGTCACTGTGTGGCACATGATCTGAAGCAGGGGACAAGACAGCTGTACTAAAAGATACCTGGTGTGGAGATAGTGGGTGGCGAGACATTTTTCTCCCTCTCTCACAGTACTAGAATCCAATGGGGTCATTCCATGAAGCTGTTTGGTGGGAGATTCAGGACACACAAAAGGAAGGACTTCTTCACACAGTGCATAATTAAACTCTGGAATTCTCTGCCACTTGACATGCCTTCCCCTGCCTCTGTGGTCTCAGAGGAAGAATCAGATTCAGAGACAGAAGAATCCGATTTAGGTTCTAGTCAAGGGATGAAGGGGCAGGGTGCTAGGAATTCGTCTCTGTCTGGTTTCTCAGAAGATTGCAGTCACAGGGAGGCAGCTACTCCTTCCCAATTGCAGCCAGAGCTAGCCTGGGGAACATTCTTTGATAACTGGTCAACAGGCGGACTCAGCTGAGGAAAGGTCATGCCCAAGGCTGTCTCCCAGGCAATGACGGTGGCTGAAAAGGAGAACTCCACCTAAACTCCAGTTAGGTGGAGTTTTCAACTCCAGGCTGGGTTTTCCCTCACTGACCAGTGAGGAGCTCTAGTCGCCAGCACCCCTGCATAAAAGCTGGCATGCAGGCAACAGAGGTTTGTGGGCACAACATCGCTGATCCCGGACACTCCTTTTCTGGACTACTCTTGAACCCTGAACTATTGCATGACTTGAATCCTGTGCCTTTGGATCCTGCCTTGGATTATACTGCTGGATTATAAAACGCTGTCTCTGGCTCCTGTTTGGATTATCAGAGTTTATTTGAACTTGGGCTCACTAAGGACTCTTGATCTGTGGACTCTGCTGATGTGCCTGTGTTTTTGTCCTGCTTTAATAAAGGAGTTCGCTATTTCTTTAACATAGGGCGCCGGGACTGGCACCACAAGTAGTGACGACCACCAATTTGGACAGCTTTAAAAGAGGATTAGGCAAATTCACAGAGATTAAGACTATCCATGGCTACTAGTCCTTATGATTACCTATATGCTACCTCCAGAATCAGAGGCAGGTTGCTTCTGCATGCCAGCTGCTTGCAACTCAAGCGGGAGGGGTGCTGTTTTGCTTATGGGCTTCCCATTGGAGCATCTGGCTGGCCACTGTGGGAACAGAAGGCCGGACTAGAGAGGCCTTTGGTCTGATCCAGCTTCAAGGCTCATCTTTGTTTATGGACCCAGAGCACTTTGGTCCGAGGTTGTTTTCAGCAACAAAGATACACCAATGTACCATACATGGTGTGAGTTGGCAGAAGGATGGCAGATATAGTGAAACTGGAGTTCTGCCATAGTTCCTTCTTCTTCCAGTTCATCTTTTCTTCTATAGTTCATCTTTTCTTCATGGAGCTCAAGGCACCATACACGGTTCTTCCCTCCTTTTATCTTCACAACAACCCTTTGGGTAGGTTAGGCTGAGAGATAATGACTGGTCCAAGGTCACCCAGGGAGCTGCATGGCTGAGTAGAGATTTGAACACATAGAGATGTACCCCCAAAACAGCCAATTCTTCATGGAGGCATTTGCAGATTCTACAAGCAAGCCTTACGGTTATCTGGTAGTGGATTTAAATGCAACCACCCCAGAATCTTACAGGCTAAGAACCTGACTTTTTCCTCCAGATTGGCCCACAGTGTACACACTGAAAAAAGCACCAGCTGGGCACAAAAGGCTACGCCTCTAGCACCAGACCAGCTATTGCTCCGCAGCTCCTCTGTAAGGCAACATGTCTACCCGCGTTAAAAGAAACCTGGCCCTCTTAAAACTTATTAAGGCCCCACCACGCCAGAGAAAAGCCATCTTATGCGCAGCTTCAGATGACCTGATCACAGCCATCTCAGAAATAGTACTCAATACTTTAAAAGGCAACATTCTTCTATCTCCCCAACCAGCTCATGGGGCTTTTAACCAATCAGTAATGGGAGAATGCTGAAAAGATGTATTTGGTCCCCAGCCACCAGCTGGAGCAATTAAAGGGACCACCACCTAAGGAGGAAAACATCAGAAGTGTAGCAATAAGTTGCCTAGATACTGCGATGCAGGGTATTCTCCACAGGACAGACTTAACAGAATATGAAAAAGCTAAACAATATGATTCTTTGCTTCAGAAATAGTGAGGAGTTAATAGCTCCCCTTTCTGGAGCAGCTGGAGACTCTGGGAGGTGTTCAAAAGGTGGAGGACACTGACAGCTATCGGTTCAAGAGAGCCAGTGTGGCGTAGTGGTGAGAGTGTTGGACTGGGACTCGGGAGATCCGGGTTCTAGTCCCCGCTTGGCCATAAAACCCACTGGGTGACTTTGGGCCAGTCACTGACTCTCAGCCCAACCTACCTCACAGGGTTGTTGTGAGGATAAAATGGAGAGGAGGATTATGTAAGCCGCCTTGGGTTCCTTGCAGGAAAAAAGGCGGGGTATAAATATAATAAATAAATAAAAGGTACAGCAGACCTCCCCAGAAGAGGGCTCTACGTCCTCGGGTGGGTGGGGTGGGGGAGATATACCTTTCCCCAAGAACTGGTGACCAGTCTTCTGTCTAGATCAGTGTTCTCCAACCGTGGGTCCCCAGATGTTTTTGGCTACGCTGGCTGGGGCATGCTGGAAGTTGTAGGCCAAAAACATCTGGGGACCCAAGGTTGGAGAACACTGATCTAGATATAAGGCACACGCGTGGTTTCTGTTAAACAAAAGGAAGCAGAACCAGGATGTTTCTTCATGGGATGAGAGGGGGCCTTTGTGTACAGGGGAGAAGCTATACCCGGTTCCAATATGCTGGATTTGGTTAAGGGCATCAACGTATCCCTAAAGGTTGGGATGTTTTTATAAAGGCTCTGGCTGAATTAAATGTTCCAACCTCCGTAGTGGGTAACCTGTCAAATAAAGAAGCTTTGGACTACCTAAAGACCCACAAAGATGCTACACCGATGAAGTTTCACACGCCCACCCTTTCTCGCAGGTCTGCTAAAAAGCAAAGGCAGGCTAGCAATCCTACCTGGCTCACTTTGTGAACTAACCATTGTGTTTTCTGTTTTTCAGACCTAAAAATATTTTTTTGAAAAACTTATTTACACCAGGCTGAATGGTGGCGTTCTACTTTGAGGGGAAAAATAGACAGCAAATTCTTTTTTAAATGACCACCATCAGGGGGGTGCTTTATTGGGATATACTGGTATGAAAATCACTACATGATACACAGCCTTGGGCAGTGTGATGTGTTCACCAAGGCAGTGACGAATAAAATTGGAGCAGTGAAGAAATATCTTGCGAAGAAGCCTGTGACATCAAATGGCTTATGAAGGAAGAGGATGTTGCACGAGAATTCAAGAGGAGAATCAGCACAGGACATAGGATGAGCAGGACAGCTGAGGGCTACTGCACTTAACATATTGATGCCATCGACCAGATCTTTGTAAACCACAACTGAGATGGTGGGTCTTGACCCTGGTCAGAAATTGTTTGGGTATGAGGTTCATAGGATGGACGCCCTCTGTGCCAAATATTGATCAGAAAATAGGATCAGTTTTTAACATTTTTGATGTCGTGATGATTGTAGCTTGGGAGGAAAACATAGCTGTACTGTGAGTTGACAGACCGAATACCTGTCGTAGATTTTATATGCCATTTGGCAGGGATGCAAGAGGGCCTTCTTGGTGGCCACTCCCAGGCTCTGGAACTCCCTGCCTAGGGAGGTGCGGTTGGCTCCCTCTGTGTTGTCCTGCTGGCAGGCAAAGACAGTTTTATTCAGGGAGGTCTTTGGCATATAAGCTGGTCTGCTGGTGAAGGGGGTTGGTTTTTTTTTTTTTACATTTCTGTGTGTTTTAATTGTGTTTTTAATTTATTTTTATGCTATGTTTTAATTAAGATTTTGCTTTAATTTGGTTTTTGTTAGCTACCTTGACTGCCATAATTTGGCAGAAAGGTAGGATATAAATTAAGTGAATGAATGATTTACTCCCAAGCAGGTATTAATTGGATTGTAGCCGTATTACCGCCCAATTCTATGCAGAGCACATGCCACATGCAAAACCAGTGATATCATTTTATTTATTTATTTATATTTATTTATTATATTTATACCCCGCCTTTTTTCCTGCAAGGAACCCAAGGCGGCGTACACAATCCTCCTCCTCTCCATTTTATCCTCACAACAACCCTGTGAGGTAGGTTCGGGTTCCGGCTAGATAGGCGATCTAGAAATACAATGAATGAATAAAAAATAATTATCAGCAGTCTTAGGTGCGTGTCTAACTGCATAGGAACAGGCTGTTCATTGCTCAGAACGACTCAATGGTGCAAAACCATTCTGAGGAGTAAACGGTGAACGGCTTAGCCGGGAACAGCCAACCCGCCAGCGCCGATCACCTGCCCTCCCTTTTTCATTAAGGAGGTTTTGCAAGCCTGGCCGGGCCAGGGATGGGTTCCAACTAAAGGTGTTGCGGAGTGTGTGTGTGTGGAGATTCAGACACGTAAGTTAGACCAGTGTGTAGCAGTGTTCTCCAAGCTTGGGTCCCCAGATGTTTTTGGCCTACAACTCCCAGCATGCCCCAGCCAGCTCTGGCTGGGGCATGCTGGGAGTTGTAGGCCAAAAACATCTGGGGACCCAAGCTTGGAGAACACTAACACATGATATCTAAAAAGATTGGGGGTGAGATGTGCAATCAGGAATCTTCGGTCACGAGCGGGGAAGCGGGGCCATTCCGCCAGCCCTGCGTCGGGAAGACTTTAATTGCTCCCCCCTCTTCCCTCCCCTCCCCTCCCCCAATTCATTTTCCTTGCGTGTCGCGTCGCTTCAGCTGGCAAACCTGCGGGCCGGGGCCGCCTCGTCTTACCGGGCGCCTTTTTGGGGGGGGGGGCGCGAGGAGCCGCATTAACGACACTTCCAAGCAAATAAAATGGACAAAGAGGCCGGCCTCCCCCGACCCGGCGCCCTCCAGACAGGCTGGACCGCACCTCCCATCATGCTGGCTGGGAATGATGGGGGTTGCAGTCCAACCCACCCGGAAAGCCCGCCCCCCGCGATCCTGGCCTTGCTTCCCCAATGTGCCGGTCTCTCTCTACCCCGCAGACACAGGGCAGGAAATGGCGTCAGAGGTAAGCAGGAAGCCCCGCCTACAGGCAGGGGCACGGCCGGTCTCTCTTCCCTCTCGATGGTAAGCGGCTTCCGGTTCCTCCTCCGCCGGCTTCCGGGTCTGGTCTGGAGAGGAGGGCGCGCGGGCTGCTGCTGCTGCTGTTGCGTCCTGGTGAGGGGCGGGGCGGCCCCCTTTGCGCGTCCCCGGAGGGGTCTCCAGGGGGCAGGGTGGGGGGAGAAGAGGGTTGGGAGCAGCTGCAGGAGGAGGCAAATGTATTCACAACATCTCTATACCGCTCCATATTCCAGGGTGGAGATTCCGGAGCAGTGGACAATAAAAAGATAAAACAGGCAAAAGGGCCCAATTTAAATTATTGGTTCTTGCCTTCAAGGCTTTGCGCTCTAATGCCCCTCATTACTTATCATCTAGGCTTTCCTGGTATGTTCCTGGTAGGAATTTAAGATCAGTGGGCCAGGAATTATTAGCGGTCCCACCGACACGCTCTGTCTTGTCAAGGCTGCGAACCTTTCAGGACCTGGTTCCACTTTTGTGGAACAGGCTTCCCGTGGACCTCCGATTGGAGGAGGATCTTTCCCGCTTTTGAACGGGATTAAAGACTTATCTTTTTAGTCAGCCAGAATGAGTGGTTGGGCTAATGTGGTGGTTGCGGGGATTTGATACTGCATAGTAAGTGGTTGGTGTTGGTTATTTTATTGTATTGTTATGTTTACTGTATATGTTATTTGTCCCGCCCTTTGGTATAAGGGGCGTTATAAATAAATGTTTATTATTATTATTATTATAAAACAATATGTAAAAACAGAACCAGTCGAAACCGTGGCTGGTCATTCAGGGCAGGCTTCCTGAAATAAAGATGTTTTCAGGAGGTGCCGAAAGCAATACAATGTTGGCGCCTGCCTGACCTCCAGAGGCAGGGAGTCCCACAGAAGGGGGGCCCACCACACTGAAGGCCCTTCTCTGGGTGGACTCCAATCGGGCCATGTGAAGCCACCAGGAGCATGACCTCAGTGACTGGGCAGGTTGGTAATCTGGAAAGGGTGAGGTGGCTTGCTCCTAGCTAAACTCAGGAGGACTGCCTTGCAGTGGCAGGATCATACCCCAACTGTGTTTGTTGCAATTACAATCTGTACCTGTGGCCCAAAGCTTCCAGGGTGGTATACGGACAGGTCAGGTGTAAAAATTGAAATACAGTGAATGACAGCCTCAAGCTCTGCGTTCTGCCCTTTCAGAGTGGCCAGCTTGACAGCCCTGGGAAAACTGGGGAGACTACCTCCCCTGCTCATTTGTTCCCCACGTCTGGTCTACTTGTCTCTCTGTGGGAGGCTCTCCCTGTCCTTAGAATCATAGAATCATAGAAAAGTAGAGTTGGAAGGGGCCTACAAGGCCATCGAGTCCAACCCCCTGCTCAGTGCAGGAATCCAGGTCAAAGCATCCCTGACAGATGTCTGTCCAGCCGCACCTTGAATGCCTCCAGAGTGGGAGAGCCCACCACCTCCCTAGTAGTTGGTTCCATTGTCTTATTGCTCTGACAGTCAGGAAATTTTTCCTGATGTTTAGGTGGAATCTGGGTTCCTGTCACTTGAGCCCATTATTCCGTGTCCTGCAAACTGGGATGAACGAGAAGAGATCTTTGCCCTCCTCTGTGTGACATCCCTTCAAGTACTGGAAGAGTGCGATCCTATCTCCCCTTAGTCTCCTCTTCTGGAGGCTAAACATGCCCAGTTCTTTCAGTCTCTCCTCATAGAGGGCCTTGTTTCCGGTCCCTTGATCATCCGTGTTGCCCTCCTCTGAACCCTCCCCTTGTGGCCTCTCCTTGTGGCTGTACGGCAGGCTTTCCCAACCTGGCATCCTCCAGAGGTGTTGGGCTGTGACTCCCAGCAGCCCTAGCCAGCATAGATGATTAAGCAGTCCCGTTAGACCTTGAACGCTCATGTTTGTGCCAGGGCTGTGGAGTCGGTAGATAAATGTTCCGACTCCGACTCCGACTCCTCAGTTTTTTGTACTTCCGACTCTGACTCCGACTCCCCGACTCCGACTCCTCTGTATTAATATGCTAATTAATTAATTAATATGCGAGGTAGTTGGGCAGAAGCTGCTGCCTTCTCCTTTTTGTGTGCTGATCTGCTGCTGAAGATAGGGCAGTGGGAGGATCCAGGAGGGGCATTTATTATAAAACAGAAGTCATTAATTATAACTGTTTGTGAATTGGGACATTTAAACTTGCTTTTTTTAAAATTCCAATCTAAATTCAGTAGGAGTCGGAGTCAGAGTCGGTGCATTGTTTGCCGACTCCGACTCCAGGTACCCAAAATTTCCTCCGACTCCGACTCCACAGCCTTGGTTTGTGCATGATCACCCTACATACAAGTATGCTCCGTGGTGGGTGGCTAATGCATTGTTGGAAGTCTTATCGGCCGGAGTGTGTCTCCCATACCGGGAAAAATCAAAGGTGATCAGCCTGTTAGGCAGCCCCTGAACCAATGGGCCAGTGCACAGTGTCCCTTGTTACGTTAACATTTAAATAATCTTTCAAATTGTGTTTAGGTAAGTAAAGAACTGCTCACTTGCTGCTGACTTCAGAGGTTGAAGATGTCTGAAGATGAGGAAAAGGTTAATCTGCGTCGCCTTGAGCCAGCAATCCAGAAGTTTATTAAAGTCGCAGTTCCAACAGATCTGGAGAGGTTAAGAAAGCATCAGATAAATATTGAAAAGGTTTATTTCTCCCCCCCCCCCCAATCTTAAGAAGACATTGTACATGTGTGCGGGAAAATGTTGTGCTGATGTTATGCCAAACTTAAGCAAAGCTGAATTGAGGGTATATATGATAGTGTGATTTAGAATAAGCCTGTTACCATGTTTGCAGGACAGTAAGTCCCGTTGATTTCCGTGGTGGGTGTGTGCATCTGAAAAGTGTGGCACATCTTTCACAATCTTCGTCCGTAGAGCATTCATAAAGCGAAAGTGATAATTGCATTTATGCAACAAGTTTTGCTTTGAGTGCTGGGCAAATGCAGTTTCTTTACAACGACACTGGGAGTCCTTAGATCCTCCTTCGGTGGGTATGCTAACCTTGAGAATGTCATCGGATCCTGCACTTAACTCTACATTAGCACAACATGCCGCTAGTGGGGCAGAACCCAGTTGAACGTATAATTCAGTCAGTTCTTGGAGCAGCCTGGTTAACAATGCTGCTGATAACAGAGATAAGTAGATACTTAAGCTGTAGCCTGTTTGGACTTGCATTATTTACTTTTTAATTGATGATGGATGTACTTATATAAGTCCACAGTGTGCAAAAGTGTTCGTTGGTTTATTTATTTATTTTTAATCCCTCTGTCCTGCCAAGGAGCTTAGGATGGCAAATGTGCCCCCCCTTTTTTATCCCCACAACAGCCCTGCGAGGTGGGTTAGGTCAAGGGATAATGGCTGGCCCAAGCTCTGTAAGCTTCGTGGCAGAGTGGGGGTTTGATCCTGGATCTCCCCAGTCCAAGCCCAGCACTACACCTCACTGTCTCTCACTGTTTAAGCTTGGATTGCTGAGAGAGCGAGTGCCTTGTGTCCAGCCAGGGCGTTCCCTTTGGAAGGACTTGGGCACACAGAGATCTGTGGTGCCTGTATACTCTTGGCCATCCTCTCTGCCTAAGGCCCTGCAAAGTCTTGCAGATGAGGAACATTTCTAAACAGAGGAACTAATTCTTTGCACATTCTGATACAAACCGACCTGATACACGCATCCAAGGGTAATGTGTGGACCAGAATGTAGTTATCCTCCGGATTTTGCACTTCTTTGAATTTTCTGATGCAGTTCTTAGCTCAAAAATGAAAATTAATTGAGCAAGTTATTTTTCCTACCTTAGTTGCCAACCTATAACAGGGGTGCAAAACCTCAGGCCCAGGGGCCGAATCCAGCCCTCCTGTGGTCCCCAGATGGCCACGTCCCTTTCCCCAGGACCAATCAAGCGTTTGGTGGTTTCCCGGCTTTTGTTCATTTCCCCCTGTTCTAAAGGCTGTAGTGCCTGTCTCTCTTAAGGCTCAGCTGCTGGTAGCAAGGGCTTTTGGCTAAAATATGCAGATACTTTTGGTATTTCAGCCTCGCCCCTTTTGCCTTTTGTCCTGCCCACCGGTGGAATGTGGCCCCTGAGAGCTTCTCCAAAATTGAATTTGGCTCTTTAGCTTAAAGAGGTTCAACAACACTGACTTAAAATAATAATTAGACTGATTTTTTCCCTTGTGTTTTTAGTATCAGAGGTCCAGACTGTGGGACAGATTACACGAAGAGCATATCAATGCAGGCCGTACTGTTCAGGTAAGTGTAGAATTTTAGATTGGATACTCCTGGGGCAGAGACCTGCTCATTTTCACTTTGTAAACCATAATTGGATTCTTTCAGCTCATAAAAAGCCAAGCAGGTGAAGGAAAGGTTTTAAAATGCAACATTCTAAGTTCATTTTGACATGGAGAGAAAAAATGTTAAAACTGGCCACTGTTTAAGACAGGGATGGAGAACTTGTGACCTGCCGGATATATTGGCCTGCAACTCCCATCATCCCTCTCCATTGGCCATCCTGTTTGGGGCTGATGGGAGTTGTAGGCCAAAACATCTGGAGGGCCACACGTTGCCTACCTCTGCTTTAAGGACAGCTCCTTTTGTATTTATGTCATTTGCATTTGTTATGAATTGTCTAGCTTTGAAAGAAATACTTAAGGTGTGAAAATGGTCCTCTGTTGGGATGTGTTTCTGAAGCAGTTTCCCCCACAATATTACAAAGAGCCTTTCTGAATTATGAACAGCAATTGCGAGCGAATGTTAGAGAGATGGAGAAACTTTGTGTACGGATCCGGAAGGAAGACATCCAGGCTTTGCAGAGGATGATCGACCCGGTGAAAGTGCAGGCTTCGATCGCCATAAAAGAATTTCTACAACTCCATTCGGAGTCTGCAGAAGAACTTAAAAAACAGTTCAATGAGCGAGAGGCATCGTTGCAGACTCCATTAACCAGATCTACAACTGTAGGAGCAGGTATTTCATGTCCATAGGCACCTTTTAAATAAGTGTATTGGTATAAGAAATGAGTTGGGCTTTCTAGATAGTGCAGAACCAAAGAGTGGAGACCTCATTTTACTGTAAGGTGATCCATATATGACATGTAAATGTTGGGAACTATGGGAACAATCTGACCAAAATTATGCAGATTTGATTTCTGGCCAAAATTATGCACATTTGATCAGTGGAACTTGGAAAGCAAGTTCCATTGATTTCCAGGGGAAAGTTAAACGTGTTTCAGTTTCTGCCGTTGAAACCAATGGGACTTTAATGGTGCCCTTTGCTTGTTAACTTGGGTTTACTATGACAAAAAAGAACAACAGCCTTGCAACTATTCTAATATAAAAATCAGTGGAAGCATTTCAATCAAATGTTTAAATAGCAAAAATACATTGGTTAAAATTTCCCTAATGGCTGTACAGTTCAGGGTTTTTTCCCCTATGAAAACTTTTTCTATGAAACTCCCTCCCCTTTTCAATTTGTATAGCCTTCCCCGAGCTGGTGGCCTCCCAACGTGTGGGAATGCACCTCATTCCCAGGCATGATGGGAGTTGCATTTAAGAGAGGTTTGTTTTTTAAGAGCAGTTTGTCTGTAGAAGGCGGCCTGTATTTCAGATTTTATTGAAACATTTAATTTTTACTGTGTTGGCTGCATCAAATGTTTATTATTGAATTCATTCTTAGAACAGACTTTATTTGCCAAAGCATTTTGTGGCTGGAAATATTAGTAAATTGTGTGTATCATATATTTAATATTTTTCTCTTTAAACTTGTTGTAACCAATCCGCAGCATATAAGGCATGGAATACATTTAACAAAGCCTACTGTTCTAGGAATAATTACTGGGAACAAGTTTCTGCTGAAATCGATGAGGTTGACTTCCTTGGGAGGTATTTAGGTTTGGGGAGGTACACAACTTTACCAGGAATGCAAACATGTTGTAGTTCTTGGGAGCTAGCTACATGTTGTGGGTGCCAGGTTTTGAGATGCACTTGGAGAGTCAATTTTCCTCCTCTAGCCCTCCCATTTTAACAGGAGTGGATGGGAGAGTATATATTCTGTGCCTGCTCAGAGATGTGATTTCAGTCCCATTTGTTGTGTTTTGATGCCCCAATCCCATGTGCATTCATCCAGCTAGGTCCATACTGTTCATACTTCAAATTCCCCGCAGGGCCTTGGCAGACCCAAATGGTAGCAGTAGAAAGAATGGGCACATACAGGTGACCCTCCTGGAACGCTGTTAGTTGTAGCCCCTTTTGCTTCACCAAGATGTTGATGGGGAAACCCTTAAATGCCCTGCTGTGTCCACAGTATGGGGGCTACAGTCTCCCTCAGTGGAGTGAGAGAGAGAGGTGGGGAGGCCCTCTTGCCTGGACATGGAGTTCTTGCAGGGCATACCTTGAAGGAGCCCTGGGTTCAAGACACCCTGACCTAGAAGCCTCCCTTTCTAATCCCGTTTGTGCTGGGGCGTACTATAATCTCCGTTTTAAAATTTAACGTGTGTGTCAAAGCTAGCATTCGGAACGAACTTCCCAGCCTGAACCCTTTCCATAAATACTGCCTGGTTGCCCCTTCGCAGCCTTTTACCCGAGCTGAGAATGGCCCCGATCCTGTAAAAGTCGATTGTGATTAAGTCCCGTTGAAACAAGTTAGTCACACTGAACTGAAGTTCCACTGGAAGCAATGAGGCGTAGTCGTGAGTAACTCTAGCTGGATTGGGGCCCCTGGGGCATGTTGCCCTTCTTTCAGCTGTTGGACTGTTACCTGGCGCTGGACCTGAGGTGTATGTATGGTCAATTTATATTTAGATTGTAAGTGCCTTGAGGCAGGGACCTATCCTCCTGAGCTTTCTAAAGGGCTGTGCATGTGGATGGTGTTGTACTAACAATAATGTGCCAATGGCAATTGATATAGGTGAGCCTTCCGCAATCTGGTGCCCTCCGGATGTGTTGGACTGCAGCTTCCAGAATTCTCAGCCAGCATGGCCAAGGGGACCAGGTTAGGGAATGCTGATGGTGTGTGTGTGTGTGTGTGTGTGTGTGAGAGAGGGTGGTGGTGGTGGTGGTGGTTTGTCTTCATTTGTTAATGTTGCACCTTTCTAAGAACTTAAAATGTTTTCACTCAGAAACCTTCTATAACCATGAAGATGGAGAAACCCCTCGGAGTTATAGCCAGATGTTTCTCCCACTCCCAGAAATCCCCCAGGATCAAAATGCGGCAGAATCATGGGAAATACTGGAAGAGGTACACTGGGCTTCCCTTATCGTTGGCAGTTCTTCCATTGTTATGGTCCCCATAGCCCCTCTGTAAGGAGAGGGTAACAACAGTTTTTTGTTTTGTTTTGTGGCAGGACTTGATCGAACTCAGCAACCTGGTGACGGACTTCTCTCTGCTAGTTAATGTATGTATAGCAAGACTCATCTCTTTAACCCAGTGTTCTCCAACCTTGGGTCCCCAGAGGCCTACAACTCCCAGCATACCCCAGCCAGCTATGCTGGCTGGGGCATGCTGGGAGTTGTAGGCCAAAAACCTCTGGGGACCCAAGGTTGGAGAACACTGCTTTAACCTTTCTTCTGAATTCTTCCACTACTGATTTGAAATTGACTTTGAGTTAAAAAGGATGAACATCAAATGCATCCATTTTCAAATAGGCAGGGCCCCAATGGCTTCTATCAAATTCATCTCACTGGGTCTACTTTAAGTAGAACTAGCATTGGAGGCAGCCCTGTATTGCGCACACAGTGGTGTGAAGACGTGTTTTGAATGGAGGGCACTTTGAGCTTGGGGAGCACTTTTGAAGATGCCACACCGGCATAAAGCATAACATTCCTTCCCGCCCCTTTCCACTTTGTACAGTTAAGGTATTCCCATTGCGTTCCCTGAGCCAGTGGCCTCCTGCTGTGTGGGAATGCATCTCCCATCATCCCCGGGCATTGCATTCTAACACGTTGGGGGGGGCACCAGGTTGGTCCAGGGCTGCATTAAGAGCTTGGACAAAACACATCAGTTTCTCTACAGAATGGAATTTTGAATGATGTTGATTCCTCCTAAAGCAGGACCTGACCCTTGAAAGCCCAGAATAACACGCAAGCATTTGTCAGGCTTGTGCCCCGGTGGGAACACCCCAACTATACAGCTATCAGTAAATTAAGTATACAGTACAAAGGAAACAATATAATGCCGTAATATCACACGGTAAATTATAATGGAAACGGTACAAAGGCCCTGAGTACAAAAATAAAGGAAATATTTATTATATAATTATTTCAAGAAAATGATAAGGTTTTCTATTTTTGAAAAACAAACAACAATTTATGTGACTTACTATAAACATAAGTACCACATAACAAAGTAAAAAGTGTCCAGAATACGTGGTCCAAAATAAACCAAAGTGCCCAAGGTCACTGAATGTTGTAACCAAAGTATGAAAATAGTATGTAAAACTTTGACTGTTGACTGAAGAAGATTACGAAACGACGCAACATATCTAGAAACGTCGTCTTATCTTCCCTATTTTCATACTTTGGTTACAACATTCAGTGACCTTGGACACTTTGGTTTATTTTGGACCACGTATTCTGGACACGTTTTACTTTGTTATGTGGTACTTATGTTTATAATAAGTCACATAAATTGTTGTTTGTTTTTCAAAAATTGAAAACCTTATCATTTTCTTGAAATAATCAGTAAATTAAGGGCACAGTCCTGTGCAAGTTCAGACGGAGAAAAGGCCATGGCTCCCAGCATGCCCCAGCCAGCCAGGGTGTGCTCGCCTTTCCCATGTGGAAGCCTCACTAGCAATTCCTTTGCATCCAGGCGCAGCAGGAGAAGGTCAGCCGGATTGAAGACAATGTCAGCACTGCCGCTATAAATGTCGAAGAGGGAACCAAGAATTTGTCTAAGGTGGGGCTCTTCTGCTGATGAACCAGTGGCTCTCTGCTTCTCAGCATCCTTCTGTCTCTGTCCCATTGACCAGAGAGGCCTGTCGAGGAATCTGCAGTTGAGGAAATAAGGAAGAAATGATACACGAGTGTAGTGGGAAGGAAGAGACCTGTATATATCTTGCAGAATTTAGTCACATTATTTTACATGATACATTCATTCACCGTTACACTTTTATAAAACAAAGCACTTAGCACTTACAGTATGCAAATTATTTCCCATCAAGCTTTCTGGACTTCCTTTCCTACTTATTAGATGCCATTGCATGGCAAACATATTCGAAGTAAAATTGTCACCATTAAAAAAAAAAAGACTTTGGTTTCTCCCTTCATGCCTCAGGTTACTCAGTTTGGGAGAAGTGTTGGCAAGCGTTACAGGTTTTCTTGCCTGTGGAATAGCGATATGGACAGAACTCACTAATGTTACAAGGCTTATTTGTGCACTGATACTTGCGTGTGTGTGTCTCGAATGAGGCGAAAGGCACATTGCTGCAGGCCTCTGCTCTTAAAGATGATTCTCCTCCTCTCTTTTACAGGCTGCAAAATACAAGCTGGCAGTTCTTCCTGTAGCCGGTGCCCTCATTGGGGGAGTCGTGGGGGGCCCCATTGGACTCCTGGCAGGCTTCAAAGTGGCTGGAATTGCAGCAGCGCTTGGCGGGGGCGTGTTGGGCTTCACGGGTGGAAAACTGATCCAGAGAAAGAAGCAGAAGATGATTGAGGGTCTCTCCTCCAGCTGCCCAGACCTTCCTAGGCAAAGTGACGGAGAATGCAGCTGAAGACTCCTCAGCACCCCTTGCCCAACCAGGGTGGCAAGACAGCTGCCCTCGCTTTGGATTTAACCCGGGTCTGTTTGGAGCTAGCCCGGGCCTTTTTCCTGTTAGGGATGTGGAAAGGGTGACGCAGGAAAACTTTCTCCAACTGCATCGGAGAAAGCCAGTCGCTTTATTTCTGAATACGGGGAATGACACACAGTTCAGCGTACGAGGAAACCAAAGACAAGTCTGCAGGCGTGTGCCAAGCAAACGCCTGCATCTGTTTCTTTCTTGTGCAAGAGCCGAGGGTGTTGCAATGTTCACACAATGCCTTTTCTTGGTAAAACAGAAGGGAGGCGAAGGTGGTATTTTAAGATGTAAAAGGGTTGGGGGCCTGGACAGCTCCTCCTCCTCCTCCCTCAAACCTTTTACCCTGCTCAAAGGCACAAGTATCACCTCGCAATACAGTTGTGCTTCAAGCTTCTCTGTGGTTGGATACTGAGGTTAATTTTGAAGTTTACACGCTTGACTCAGCCTAGGACAGCCTTCTCCCTTCTTATCAAGCACCATATCCGCTTCCCCCAACCTAGTGCCACCTGGCTGTGTTGGACTGCAATTCCCATAATTGATCATGGGAGTTGCAGTCCCAACACAGTCCGAGGACCTCAGGTTGGGGGAGGCTGCACTGCTTTCTTAAGAGTTCTATTTTTAAAAGCAGGGCTCCCCGAATCTTAATTTTACGGGTTTTAAGTCAGGAGTCCAGCTCTTTTTTTTTTTTTTTTTTTAAAGCGTTACTTTGAGGGAAATCAGAACAGGGCCTTGTGGGTGAATTCTCACAATTTTCAGCCCGTCTTCAAAAGCGCCTTTTTCAACTTAACCTGGTTTTGAAGGACTTGTATAGGCCAAGCCTCCCGTTTGGGATATATTTGACGGGATGCTGTGTGTCTCCCCCCCCCCCCCCACGCCCCTTCCTCCCATCGCCGTGCCAGCTGAACAGTGATGGGGGAGAATTAAATGATCAGCCAAAGATGAGGCCGTGCTGGGCTCGGCCAAAGCTCTTTGCTTTGCTGAATGTTTAAAAAATTATGTGTCAATTTTGCTGGGTGTAAGGATTTCTGAATAAGAAGCCGAGGTGTTGTGTTTTTAAAAAAGCTCCCAACATTGATCAGCAAAGTGTTATATACGTGTTTAGAAGTAGTCCCATTTCCCTCTCATACAAAGTACTAACACACTACAGCAGTGTTCTCCAACCTTGGGTCCCCAGATGTTTTTGGCCTACAACTCCCAGCATGCCCCAGCCAGCTATTTAAAACAGTTTTTATTTTCCAGATCCAGCTACGCTGGCTGGGGCATGCTGGGAGTTGTAGGCCAAAAACATCTGGGGACCCAAGGTTGGAGAACACTGCACTACAGTCAGAGACATTTTCAGCATCCCCTGATCCTGCCAGATAATCGTGCTGAGCTGCAGTATTGGTCTGCCGGAAATCGCAGGGCTGACTCTTAGAAAAGGTCTCATCCTGCCTGAATGCAAAGTCCTGCTGCTTTTTTTCTTCCTCTGATACGGACTTGGGAAATCATCATTTTTTAAATCTGGCCTGTACAGAACAGTATACAAACGAGAGTGGCCTGAGTGGAATTTTTATGTTCCACTTGTAGTGGTCCTTGTATTGGTTGTGCAAAGAGGGAATCCTCCCCAGGAAAAGATCAGCTAGAGATTTTGGACCAGTCTGCCAAGCCCTAAAAAGCAGGGGTGGAGGGTGTTGGAAGAGCTTCTGGGGCTGTGCCTTGTAGGCAGTCCTCTTAGGTGTAGCACAAAACTGTTTTACTGGGTAATTTTTTATCAGTGCAAGATTTTGAAATGATCTGGAAATAAAAACTGTTTTAAATATAGTTGTGTGTGTTTTTAAAAACTGGGTTTAAGAAAGCAAAATGTATTACAAAAGGGCTTAATGTTTTTGTTCATTTTGCAGTTAAGCATGAATATTAGTTATGGCACTATTATATTTTAACCCACCTTTCAGTTATGCATTGCCCTGACAAGGCAGCTTTTACAGTATCACAGACACATGAACATACAAAAACATCAAAGAGTCGTGTGTGGCACCTTAAAAACCAACACATTTTATTCTGGGGTAGTAGTAGGCGATCACTCGTGACCAAGTAAGATTGTCTTCCAGGATAAAATTACAAAAAGAAAATTATAAAAACAGAAAATTCTAAAAAAATTGTGTAGACTCTAGCGATGGGTCCGTAAGTGACTGTGGAGGCCAATTCTAGATCCACACAGCTTCCCACAGTGAGGACACAGGTTACCAGATGGAAGATGGTCCTGTAAAGGATTCGTTTGACGTGCTTTTCGCTTAGCACGTTTCTCCCTTTCACCTTGCACTTGGGCTTCTTCAAAGTCCATGGAACCTTTGTGACAGGCCAACCTCCAGTTAGATCGTTCATGGGCCAGAGCTTCCCAGTTTTCGATGTTTATATTGCATTTTTTTAGATTAGCCTTAAGAAAATCTTTAAACCTCTTATACTGGCCACCGATATTCCGCTTTCCATCCTTGAGTTGGGAGTAAAGTAACTGCTTTGGGAGACGGCAGTCAGACATTCGAACAACATGACCGGTCCATTGAAGTTGGCGTTGAAGGATCATTTTTTCAACGCTAGTAGTCTTTGCTTCTTCCAGTACACTGACATTTATTCGCCTATCTTCCCAAGTAATTTGCAGGATTTTCCGGAGGCAACGTTGATGAAATCTTTCAAGGAGGTGGAAGTGACGTTTATAGATAGTCCATGTTTCGCAGGCATACAATAAAGTTGGTAATACAATGGCTTTATAAACCAGCGTTTCGGTCTTACAGATATCCCGATCCTCGAACACTCTGTTTCATTCGAGAAAATGCGGCACTTGCGGAGCTCAAACGATGCTGGATTTCAGTGTCGATGTTAGCTGTAACAGAAAGATAGCTGCCAAGATAGAGAAAACGATCGACATTTTCCAGTATTGCCCCGCCAAGCTGGATAGATGGCATCACCAAAGGGTTAACTTGCACTTGCTGATGAAGCACTTTGGTTTTTTTGATGTTAAGTGAGAGACCAAGTTTTCCGTATGCTTCTGCAAAAGCATTTAGGATAGTGTGGAGATCATCCTCTGAATGTGATGCATGGAGTGTGCATGCAACAATAAAAGAAATGAACCCATTAAAACCCCCTTCCGCAGTAGACCAGCTTACATGCCAAAGTCCTGCCTGAATAAAAACATTTGCCAGACAGTGGGAGGACAGCAGAGAGGGAGCCAACCTAACCTTGCTCTGCAGGGTGTTTCAGAGCCTGGGAGCGGCCACCAAGAAGGCCCCCTCCTGCATCCCTGCCCAATGTGCCTCCGATGGTGGTGGGGCCAAGAGAAGGACCTCCCCAGAAGATCTTCAGTCTCAGGCAGGTTCATATGGGATAAGGGGTTCTTTCAGATAACCTGGTCCCAAGCCATATAGGGTTCTATAGGCCATAACCAGCACTTTGAATTGTGTCTGGAAGCACCGTTAACCAGTGAAGCTGTTGTAACGAGGGAGTCATGTGCTCCCTGTAACCAGCCCAGGTCAACCGTTTGGCCACAGCATTCTGGACCAGCTGAAGTTTCCAAACACTTTTCAAAGGCAGCCCCACGTAGAGCGTGTTACAGTAGTCCAAACAGCATGTATCGTCGTGGTCAGATCAGGCATTTCCAGGAATGGGCATCAGCAAACCCACTCCTTGCTACTGCCAAAAACCTGAGCATCAGGTTCAGGAGTACACCCGAATTGCAAACCTGAGTTCAGGGGTGTGTAACACCATCTAGCACAGGTTGAACCCCTGTTCCCTAAACCACCCTTCGAGTAGCAAGAAGCACCACTGTGTTGTCTGGATTACGCTTCAGTTTGTTTGCCCTTATCCAGGTTTTTCATCGGCCCCGAGCTATGACATTAAAACGCGGCGGCCAGCTTCCACCAAGGCTCTTGTAAAATAGCGAGGGCGGGGATGTCTCGCCGTTTCCTTAACGTCCTGTGTATGTGGACTTCCTGCAGCCACTGTGTTCTGGATTCGACGCAGCCCCACTGTGTTCTGGCCCAGTGGAGCTCATCTCACATCCTTAATATAACTAGGAAATCAACAGGATTTATTCCTTAATTTTTTAAAATGTATTTCTCTATCCCAGTCACCCCTCCTCCAAGGAGCGCTGGGCATGGCAAGATGGTTTCCCCACTTCTCATTTTACCCTCTCAACAAACCCTATGAGGTAGGGTTAGACCAGGGGTTAGGCAACCTTTTTGGGCTTGTGTTGTGGGCACACTCAGGAATTTGAGGAATTGTCTCGGGCAAAACATATAAAAAAAAGGGGGAATATGTTAAAAATCCTGACTAAAACATAAACCTGAAACTTAAAAGTCAAGAGAGATATATGTAAAATTAAATTAAATTTATAATATCAAGATATATAGAAATATATTTAAAAGAATTATATATATAAAAATATAAAACATGTAAAAGCCAGAAACATTATAGACATGTAAATAATAGCTCCTCATAGGCTGAAGACGATCTTGAATGTTTTTTTCAAAATAGAGGGCTTTTCTCTCTGGGTGCGGTATTGTTAGTGCCAATGTTTTTGAAAAAAACATTCAAGATCGTCTTCAGCGTATGAGGAGCTATTATTTACATGTCTATATGTTTCTGGCTTTTACATGTTTTATATTTTTATATATATAATTCTTTTAAATATATTTCTATATACCGTATCTTGATATTATAAATTTAATTTAATTTTACATATATATCTCTTGACTTTTAAGTTTCAGGAATTGTCTTGGGCACCACCACAAAATGGCTGCCACGGGAGGCGTGGCTAAGGACAAGTAAGCTCCCTCAAAGCTGAGTGCAAGGCCGAGGTGGGGCCTGAGCCCCAACACACTAAACAACTCCTTTGAACCCTCACTTTTCAGCACAAAGATAATTAATTTAAGGCACAATCCTATGCAAGTTTAGACAGAGAAAAGGCCTACAGCTCTCAGCATGCCCCAGCCACCTTTTTTTTCTGTCTTAACTTGCATAGGCCTTAATTTGTTAATATTTTTTTTAAAAGCGGGAGGGGTAGAGCCACCCTAGTGGGTGCCACGAAAGGTGCCTGATGCCACGTCGTTGTCCACGGGCACCACGTTGCCTCCCTCTGGGTTAGTCTGTGACTGGCTGGTGACTCAGCGAACGTCACGGGTGAGTGGGAATGGTAACCCAGCTCTCCCGGGTCCCAGTGAGTCAGCAACTCTTAACTTGTGCAGCACTCTTGAATCTCTGAAGCGGCCCTGAGAGCACGGGGGAACGCCTTCTGGGTGCGCCCTCAACGGAGCCACCCCTGTGCCGGAGCAGTCAAAGATGGGCTCGGTTTGAAGTGGGAAAAAGATGGGAAGAAAACTAAGGCAGAAAAAGATCCCCCCCCCTCCTGGGAACAGACCGCTTGAAGATAGACCCCCCCCTTCTTTTAACAGACTGCTTACATGGCAATAAATTACAGTCGCGCCGTACGTATATAGGGAAGTAGATAAGACTGCCCGCGCAGCAGAATGTAAGAATAACACAAGTACAGGAAACACCCGGTAAACAACATGCCAGGGAGCAAGCGACAAGTAATTGATGACGTATAATATGCTTTGATATAAGGAACTGATTGCTTATGTATTCGGCGTTCAGTATGGCGATGTAATCCCCTGAACCGGTTGCTAGCAAATAAAGCTGTTTTCCAAGCCTGAGGTGGTACAAATCCCTCTATTCTCTGGAGAAGGGTGATTTTTCTGCAACAGGTTTTAAGGGGCAGGTTAGAGTATGACCTCTGCCAGTGGGGCTACTCACGAGCAGGCACCCCAGGCTGTCGCTTCACATGGCAGGCTGGGCCACTTTCCCATGAAACATCGTGTCCAGGTTATGGGAAGTCATAGTTTTGCTCTATTCTGCATTAGTCAGGCCGCCTTTGGAGTCCTGGGTCCCGTTCCAGGCGGCACATCGAGAAGTTGGAGCATGTCCAAAGAAGAGCAACTGGGATGCTGAGAGGGGTGTGGAAACCAAGTCCCATTTTTATTTTATTTATTATTATATTCATATCCTACGTTTTTTCCTGCAAGGAACCTAAGGCGGCTTACATAATCCTTCTCTTCCTCTCCATTTTATCCCCACAACAACCATGTGAGATAGGCTAGGCTGAGAGTCAGTGACTGGCCCAAAATTTCATAGATTTCATAGATCATAGAGTTGGAAGAAGCCTACAAGGCTATCGAGTCCATCCATCATCATCCATCAGGCGATCACTCGTGACCGAGTAAGATTGTCTTCCGGGATAAAAGGAGGAAATTCTAAAGAAGATTGTGTAGACTCTAGCGATGGGTCCGTAAGTGACTGTGGAGGCCAATTCTAGATCCACACAGCTTCCCACAGTGAGGACACAGGTTACCAGATAGAAGATGGTCCTGTAAAGGATTCATTTGACGTGCTTTTCGCTTAGCACGTTTCTCCCTTTCACCTTGCACTCGGGCTTCTTCAAAGTCCATGGAACCTTTGTGAAAGGCCAACCTCCATTTAGATCGTTCATGGGCCAGAGCTTCCCAGTTTTCGATGTTTATATTGCATTTTTTTAGATTAGCCTTATGAACATCTTTAAACCTCTTATATTGACCACAACCCCCTGCTCAATGCAGGAAACTAGAGGAGGGGTCTCCCATCCAAGTAATAACCAGGCCTGACCCTGCTTAGCTTTCCATGCTCAGACAAGCTGAGCCAGCGTAAGCCACAGGCCTGGTAACCGAATGAGTTTTCATGGCCAAGTCACCCAGTGAGTTTCATGGCCGAGCGGGGAATAGAACCTGGGCCTCCTGGGTCCCAGTCCAACACTCTCAGAGCTGGGTAGGTTTGGCCTGGAGAAGATTAAGGGGAGACATGACAGCCGCCTTCAAATATTTGCCATTTAGGAGATGGCGCAGAAAGGTTCTCTGCTGCTCACGAAGGCAGGACGAGAACTAGTGGGCGGGATTTTCAGGAAAGCAGATTTCAGCTAAAGATTAGGAGAAACATCTAGACAGCAAGGGCCGTTCGGCAGTGGAGTAGATGGCTTCAGGAGGTGATGGGTTCCCCTTCGCTGGAGGCATTTAAGCATGGGCTTAACAGCTGTCTCTCAGGGAAGCTGCAGCTGCACCCTGCAGTGCAGAGCCTGCATTGAGCAGGGGGTTGGGCTAGATGATCTCCGAGGTCCCTTCCAACTCCTGCATTCTTTGAGCAGATCCCAAGCCCTTTGCGACGTCCCTTTTGGAACAGCCCACGAAAGTAAGCTCCTCTTTTAATGAGGGGCTGTCCGGAAGCAGAGCACTAACTGATGACTTCGCTCAGTCAGGGTCCAGCGTGAGAACTACGCCACCAGGAAGAAAAAGCTGGTGGAGGGATTCCCTCAGAGGGAAAGAAGAAGAGGCGAGGGCCTTCTTGATCTCCTCCCAGGAGCTCCGGAAATTCATCCAAGTCTCTGGCTGAAGCTGCAGTTCTTCGTTAGGGCAGAGAGGGGGCGGCAGGACACTGTCCAACGTCAAGCAGGAGATGGCAATAATAGTAACAAAGCGTGTTGTGGCACCTTAAAGCAGTGTTCTCCAACCTTGGGTCCCCAGATGTTTTTGGCCTACTGGCTGGGGCTGGCGTAGCTGGCTGGGGCATGCTGGGAGTTGTAGGCCAAAAACATCTGGGGACCCAAGGTTGGAGAACACTGCCTTAAAGGCTAGCAAATTTATTACAGCAGAAGCTTTCACGAAGCAGAGCCCATTTCACCCCTAAGGGTTTTCCTCAGTTGGCCAGTAGATGCGGGCGGGAATGCAAAAGGTAGGGTAGACTTTGTGCCAATTCAGTTGGAGTGGTCTTCTCCAACTTAGCAGGCTCCAGATGTGTACTAGGACGGCAACTCCCATAATTCCCAGCCACTGCCAAGCATGGGGAATTATGGGAGTTGCCATCCTACACTTCTGGAGGGTGCCCCAAGTTGAAGTCTGAATTGGAGCTTAAAACGTTTGGAAAATAAGCAGAGTGACCAATCAGGGCAGCAGTAAATTGATGATGTCACAGTAATCCTTACGTTTATACTTGCCGCGGTGGGACAGAAAACCACTGTCTCTATTCAAGCCAGAACAAATAGAATCAAACTTGGCTGGACATTCCAATTCCAATTCAGCCATGTCACGCTGACGTCTCTCTCTGAAATTCCTCCGGCGGAGCACGGCAACGTTTTTTTTTTTCCAGGTCAGCCGCAGAGTGTATCCAGGGAGGCCGACAGGTTCGGTTTCTCACTGTTGCCGGCCCTGGTGTCAGACTTGTGTCCATTTATTCTTTTGTGTAGAGCAGTGTTCTTCAACCTTGGGTCCCCAGATGTTTTTGGCCTACAACTCCCAGCATGCCCCAGCCATGCTCTACTCACTAGATCACTCTCACTTTTGGGGTGCATTCATGCCAGCTTGTTTCCTGGCATCTAACTTGGGGATGAGCTGGGAGTTGTAGGCCAAAAACATCAGGGGACCCAAGGTTGGAGAACACTGGTGTCGAGCTTGCTGGGCAAAGGACTTGGAGCGACGAACGAATGCACGAGCCGTTATTGGACCAGTTCAGGACAGAAGAACTGACTTGCTGAACTAGAGCAGGGGTGGGTGACGTGTCCGGGGGTCAGGGGGGCTGCATCCCCCCCCTGAACCCACCAGGTGTCCTGCTCACTGCGCACCTTGTTTGCCTGCAAAATTGTGAGATTTTGTCGCTGCGGCAAATATTTTGATTTCCCGCATCATTAATGTAAATAAATGTAAACCTCACGCCCACCAGCAAGGACGTTCAAGCTGAAAGTGGCTCTCGCCGTCTCCCTTTCCCGCGTGGTCTTCACATATCCATATAAATCGCCTGCAAGACAAGAGGCTCAGACGCACTTTTGCTGTCACATGTGAAAACAGTGCTTTTTTTTGAGTCCAACGTGAAAGGATTTTTGTGTGGGGTGGGGTGGGGGTAGGTGGGCAGGGTTCAAGCTCTTATTTCATTTACAGTGCAAGCCTACGTACGGCTGTTTATTCAGAAGAAGCAAGCCCCGCTACATTCCGTGGAACATACTCCTTGGGAAGTCAAGTCAAGCGGCCTTGAAAGGATTTCAGCCTTTAATCAAGGAGCGCGTCGCGAAACCGCAGCTGGAGGGCAGCACAGCCCTGTTCAGCGCAGGGCCCTCGAATCTGCGCCGCGGCGCAGGAAGGGTTAACGATGCTCGACTCTGCTTTCCACATGTGCCCCGTCATCAGTTTTCGAACTGCTACTGGGGGGGGGGGGGGGGAGCAATCCGGCTTCTCTTTGCTTGCAGCTGTGTAAATTGTGTGCAAGCGTGTGTGTGTGTGTGTTGGGATTTAAGTCTCTTGCCTTCTAGAGTACTGGAGTCACTTCACTGAATATGGGCACAATCGTAGTTCTTAGGCCTCTTAGGTGGGAGAATCGCAGGGAGTGTAGCTTCTCCCAGCATCATGCCGCAGCAGTGAGAGAAGCTGCATTGGACAAAACTCTGGCGCATCTTACAAGCGCAGAAGCCCTGCACCACAATCCTGTGCACGTTTAAACAGAAATAAGTCCTACGACTCCCAGCGTGCCCCAGCCAGCCTACAACTCCCAGCATGCCCCAGCTGGCTGGGGCATGCTGAGAGTTGCAGGACTTATTTCTGTCTAAACATGCATGGGATGTTACCTTACTCTAGCAACTCTGCCTGAAGGGTTAGTTGTGTTGCTACCGACAGGCTGCCCCTTGGCTCACAGTTGTTTAAGGAGCATTGAACTCAGTGGGATTTGCATCCACAATCCGCAGTCGGGCAGCGCCTTTACTAGGGCCAGCCAAAACATCACGAAGGACTGTGCGGAACTCTTCATCCCACGAGGTGGTACGAAAAGCAGGAGATGAGGGAAGAAATGGAAATGTTCCAGGGCCCAGGCTGATGCCAGATTTTGTGGCCGACTGGCCGTGAGGGCATGAGGGCGGCAGTCAGGGCCGGTGCTACCATTAGGCCAACTAGGCAGGTAGCTGCCTAGGGCGCAAGGCTAAAGGGAGTGCCAGAAACGCCTTGAAAAAAAATACAGCACTCTCAAGTGGAAGGCCCCCCCCCCCGCTAAACATCTGATCTTGCCTAGGGCACCAAACTGCCTTGCACCGGTCCTGGCGGCAGTTTAGACTCAGTGGGATTTAAGCAGCCCCCCATGTGCACGATTCTTACACCCACTGGTTCCCACGGGGCCTGCGTCTGTATCAAAGGCGGGGTTCTTGTGTGGGTGAGTGTTCGCATATTTCTGTGCAGGGAGAGACACGCCTGTATGTGTAGATGTGGAAGTGTGCTTGTACAACGTGTGAGCGGTCTCCCTTTGTGTGTGTGTGGTTGTACGTTACGATGTAATTTCCGTAAAACATGCAACATGTAGCTCTCCCCCTATGTATTTTTTTGGCCTACAACTCCCATCAGCCCAAGTCAGCGTGGCCGGTGGACAGGAATGATGGGAGTTGTAGGCCAAAACATCTGGAGGGTGCTCACTTTATTGCATTAACCAGGGTTCTGACTGCTGCAGAAGTTGTACCGCCTGAAATTGTTTTAATGATTAAACAGGGCACTTAAAATGCTGCCATTGGGAGGATGTTTACTGGGGCTCGGTTCCTCTGGACACGGAGAGCCCTCCCAGTACCTCAAAAGGAGTCCCATAGTCAGCTGAACTCAGGGGATCATTCCAGAGGACGGCCCCTCCTTAAATGAAGGCCAGCCTCAGAGCATGCCCGGCAGAGAAGCTTCTCGCTTTGGGAGCTTGCGGCATCAGACACTCCATGGAGAGGCCTGTTGCAGGGGTGCGGGGGCGCCACGGGGGCGCCAGGGGGGCTCACCAGGATGTAGCACCCACACTTTTTTTTATGAGCAGGGCTGCTGGCGACCTCTGCCTCCCCCTCAGACCTCCCAGTTCCCCCCTGAGCTTATCTGCAATCCTCCCAGAAGCTGGGCAGGAAATGAATTTTCCAAGTAACAATGTATTGTTTCCTGTTTGGGGTGGCTGGTCTTGAAAAGGCAATTAAGACCCACCAGCTTTACCAGAGACCTGCTCCTGGTGGAGACGGAAACTGCTAGAACTGGTTTGTTGATATGGATCAATGCAGCAGCCTGCATTTTTGGGCCCTCCTTGGGGGGGCGGGATAATGGGTGCCTGCGCCTCAAAATCTACTCCTGCATCACTACGCCAACTTCAGTGGACTGGTCATGTTGTTCGAATGTCTGACTGCCGTCTCCCAAAGCAGTTACTCTATTCCCAACTCAAGGATGGAAAGCGGAATATCGGTGGTCAATATAAGAGGTTTAAAGATGTTCATAAGGCTAATCTAAAAAAATGCAATATAAACATCGAGAACTGGGAAGCTCTGGCCCATGAACGATCTAACTGGAGATTGGCCTTTCACAAAGGTTCCATGGACTTTGAAGAAGCCCGAGTGCAAGGTGAAAGGGAGAAACGTGCTAAGCGAAAAGCACGTCAAATGAATCCTTTACAGGACCATCTTCTATCCGGTAACCTGTGTCCTCACTGTGGGAAGCTGTGTGGATCTAGAATTGGCCTCCACAGTCACTTACGGACCCATCGCTAGAGTCTACACAATCTTCTTTAGAATCTCCTCCTTTTATCCTGGAAGACAATCTTACTCTGTCACGAGTGATCGCCTGATGATGATGACCTGTGTTTGGGGTGGGGTGGGGTGAGCCTCTACGGCCACCTTCCCCAACCTTGTGCCTTCCAGATGTGTTGGACTACAACACCCATCACTCCCAGCCAGCGTGGAAGTTGTAGTCCAGTACATCCACAGGGCACCAGGCTGGGAAAGGCTGTTCCAAGGAGAAGAGAACGTGGCATGACGCATGAGAGAAGCGCTGCGAACACCGTTCCTTACCCTAACCTCGGAAACACCCTTGTCTGTACGACGGGCGGTCGTGTCTGCCCAGTCCAAGACTGGATTCACGTGAGAAGCCATAAAAACTAAGGATTCAAGCTGACAACAGCGGTTTGCCCATCTAGCACGGTGACAGGAAGAGAAATATAGAGTGGGGAAATTGGTCTCCAAAGCTTGTTATTATGTGTTTCATTTTTTTTAAAAACTGGGCCTGCTTCTTCTTTTTCTTTTACTTTGGGATGCTGCAGCCAGGCGCCCCTCGAGCTGCACGGGCCACCAAAAAGGGGTATAAAATAGAAGCCCGCACTTCTCATGCCACTGCTCCTCATTTCCCTACTTTGCCATGTTTAGTTTCCAGAGTAGGCATCTCTTAAAGAAGTTGAGATTTGTTGTTTCCAAAAGCCTTTTGGGGGGTTGTTTGTTTTCAAAGACTTGTTTTTGAAATTTATTTATTTAATTGTTACATTTATACCCCGCCTTTCTTCCTCCAGGGAACCCGAGGCCGGGTACACGATCCTCCTCCCCTCCATTTTATCCTCACAACAACCCTGTGAGGTAGGTTAGGCTGAGAGTCGGTGACTGGCCCAAAGTCACCCAGGGAGCTTCATGGCCGAGCGGGGACTTGAACCCGGGTCTCCCGAGTCCCAGTCCAACCCTTGAACGGCTATACACCACACACTGGCGCTCAGCGGAAGGCAAGTTGGGTCACAGAATCCCACCAAGTTCTGACAAACTCTGCCCACAATATGTTTTCTCAGTTATGGAGAGCATTCCTGAAATGATGGACAGGTGGCAGCCCCACCCCCCAAGGTGCTGGCTGCACAGTCCGACGTGCCCTCCCCTGCGAAGCAGCCTGGCCAGACACTGCCGGAAATCAGGCTCCTGCCTTTGGGAGGGGGAGCCCAGTTTCGCAGAAGAGGGCCTGCTTGCCTGCAGAAGGTCCCGGGCTTGATTCCGGCCGGGCTAGCCCAAACCGGGCCGCCACCTCAGGCAGGCGAGTGAAGGCCGCCTGCCCAGCTGGGCACCCCGCCTGTCCCCCCTTGCTAGTCCTGCCTGTGTGCCCGCCGCCGCCACCCTCCGCTCCGCGAGCACAGCTTCCCCGGCCCTAGCCGCCGAATCTTGGAAGTAGGAGCCAAGCAGGGGATGGATGTGGCCGATGGACCTGAGGTTCAAGAATCCTAGTTTAGGGTTACCGGCAAACCCTCCCCTCTTGCAACCCAGCTGTGTCATCCTCCTCCAAGGCAGAGTTTAGAAAAGGCTTCGGTGGCATGCTCCCAGTCTTGATTGGGGCCAGCAGTGGCTGGTCTAGAAAGTTTAGGATATATACATCTTCAACAACGCGTTTGGTGTCATGTGTTGTTTGGCCCTAAACCAGTGTTCTCCAACCTGGGGTCCCCAGATGTTTTTGGCCTACAACTCCCAGCATGCCCCAGCCAGCTACGCTGGGAGTTGTAGGCCAAAAACATCTGGGGACCCCAGGTTGGAGAACATTGCCCTAAACCTACTTTTCCATACTGCTTCCAGCCTCAGAAAGAATGAACGAGCCATCATGAACTTGGGGGAAAGTTGAGGAGGCAGCTGCGGCGTTTGTCTTTCAGAGCTCCCCTTGAACGGCCGCCCTTTGTTTCAGCAGAAAATGCAAGAGAGCTGGCAGGCAGCGCAGAGCAGCATCTGGATCTGGGGAACTTAACCCTTCCAATCCTGGACTCTCACGCCTCCCTCTCTTTGCTGCGGTGTGTCCTCCTCTGTAAGACAAACTACGGTACTCTTGCAGCCCTGAGAATATATTTTCTTCTGTTGCTCCTGTCTTTTCTGGTACAGTTCCGTACTATTTGTTTATTTTGCTGAATATTTGTTATATCTGTACTGCTTTTGTGTGTGTGCATAGGGCCCTTTTGGGTGGGAAAGTGGTAATATAAATACTGTAATACTGTAATATAAATATACATAAATATATATTTATTTTATTTATTTTATTATGTTTATACCCCGCCTTTTTTCCTGAAAGGAACCCAAGGCGGCTTACATAATCCTCCTCCTCCTCCTCCTCTCCATTTTATCCTCATAACAACCCTGTGAGGTAGGTCAGTGACTGGCCCAAAGTCACCCAGTGAGCTTCATGGCCGAGCGGGGACTAGAACTCGGATCTCCCGGATGCATATAATATATAATACATATAATACATATATGTATTATATGTATTACATATATACATATGTATATGTATATATGTATATGTATATGTGTATATGTATATGTATCTGTATATCTATTATATATATATAATACATATAACATGTATATTAATCAAATGTCAGGCTGTTGAAAATGTTTCTGTCACCATTCTTTTTCTTTTCCATCACAAGAGAACTTTCATGTTTTAAAAAAAGATACTGATTTTTAAAAATTGGATGCAAAAGAGAGAGAACAAGAGAGAATGTAACAAGTGAAATGACCCTGGGACTCCTGGCAGATGGAGAAAGCTGGCATCGCTGGTGCTTCGAAATGGTCCCTTGTGGCTTTGCTGCAGGGGCTGACCCCTGCCCACGGCAACTGATGCTTTGTTCCATACTTCTAACATTAAAAAAAAAACCCAGCAGCGCCATATGCCAGTCTAGCAATCCTGCCTGATCACTGTGGTGGAGCAAATATCTCCAGTGCTTCTAGCCAGGGCAGGGAAAATAAAAGGTCAGATTTTTAGGAATAAACTTTGCAGAGAAATGGAGAAATATTTTAAATCCCCAGAAGCCACAATCAAATTTTGAGCCTTCTGGGGGAATTCCTTCAGCTTGTTTCAGCTCTAAGCAGTACTGTTTGTATTGGACTGTGTAGTTATCTTTATCCCTAAAGGCAGCTGCCGGCGTGATCACATCACTCCAGTGCTTAAGGAGCTGCACTGGTTACCAGTTGCTTGCCGAGTCGAATTCAAGGTGTTGGTGTTGACCTTTAAAACCCTATATGGCTCCGGTCCAGTTTATCTCAATCAGTGCCTCCAGCAACATAAAAGTAGGACGCTCAACAAGATCTGCCACGGACGGCCTTTTCCTTGTCCCATCAGCCAGAGCAGCCAGGCTGGTGGGGACTAGGAAGGGGGCCTTTTCTGTGGCGGCCCCCAAGTTATGGGACTCCCTCCCCAGTGACCTCCGCCATGCCCCCTCCTTGATGAGCTTCCACCGTGCATTAAAAACATGGTTTCTCAGGCGGGAATATGGGGTGGGTTAGGATTTTAAAGCTGTGTGATGGCATTTTATATTTTGTTTTATTGTATTTTTTATATATATTGGACATTGCCCAGAGTGGCCGGGTCACCGGCCGGCTGGGCGATTCAGAAATATAATAAATAAATAAATAAATAGCGTGCCTTCAGTGTGGCAGCTCCGTTTCTGTGGAACTCCCCGCCTCTGGAGTTCAGGCAGGTACCAACATTGTGTTGTTTCTGGCGCCTCCTGAAAACATCTTTATTTCAGGGAATCCTTCCTTGGCTTGACCACCCACGGTTTTTTTTAAACTGATACTCTGTTTTTATTGATGTTCTATTTTTAATATTGTGTTTCGTTCTTTTTATTTTATTTTATTTATTTATTTATTATATTTATTAATCGCCCATCTGGCCGGTCACCCAGCCACCCTGGGCGATGTCTTTTTTGTCTTTTTCTTGTCCACTGCTCCAGAATCTGTGTAGATGGGGAGCAGTATATAAATGTTGTAAATAAATAAAATAAGATAAATAAAAATAAATTCCTAGCTCCTTGGCAGGGCAGGGATGCAAAACTCTTTCCGCATTTTACCAGAGAGAAAACCTTCTCCCAGTCCCAGTAGTTACTGAGTCTGCAGTTCAGCATCCTTTGTTTCTGATTCAGTTTGGTTTTGCCCCTGTGAATCTGCTCTTTGGGCTTCTCTGATAGCAGCAGCTGCGCAAAGCGCTCCATGCGCCTGGCAGGCGTCCCCTGTCTGTGGGTGACGGGAGAAGTTATGTTTGTCCAGGTTAGTCTTTGCGAAGGGGGCAGAAAAGTTTCTGAACTCTTTGGCTTCTGCCAGGGGAAGGTCTCAAACTAATCCAGCACTGTGAAGGCCCAGAACCTTTGCTTCCTGTTGATGTCATCCGTGGAAAGAAATTCCAGACAACCGGTGAATGTGTGGAGCAGGATTGTGCCACGATCCCAGCTCCTGAATTCCATGTGTTCGGTGGTTGTCCGGAAAGGGCATAAAGAGTGCAGGCTGATGCTCATTGCACCGCTTAGCTGCACCTGATTCCCACAGGAGCACAAGTTAGGGCTCACCAGGTGTCAGCTGTGAGCCGGGCGGCGCTGTATCAACTCCATCTGATACGGCAACTTCGCCCCTACCTTCCTAATCCTAATCACCTGCTCCCATCAGTGGTTCATGCCTTGGTCTCCTCTTGCCTAGACTACTGTAATGTGCTCTACGTGGGGTACGTGTAATGCGCTCAACAAGATCTGCCACAGACGGCCTTCTCCTTATCCCATCAGCCAGAGCAGCCAGGCTGGTGGGGACTAGGAAGAGGGCCTTCTCTGTGGCGGCCCCCAAGTTATGGAACTCCCTCCCTAGTGACCTTCGCCATGCCCCCTCTGTGATGAGCTTCCGCCGCGCATTAAAAAGATGGTATTTCAGGCGGGAATATGGGGTGGGTTAAGATTTTAAAATAATTTTTTATACTGTTTTAATTATCATGTTTTATTGTATTGTTTTAATTGAACAGGATACTGGGACTTTACTCTTTGATTGGGGCACTCCAGCCCTGTTCTGATGTTTGTTACTCTGTCCCCAAATGACCCTTCCTTCCTTTCCCATGCAGCCCGCAGCATTCCGCTTGTTCATCTTTTGCTTCCAGCTGACTCAAACACCAGGCCCCGAATTAGCAGCCATGACACCTCAAGGAGACAGCAGGGGGCTTGACAGACCCTGTGGCTAAACATGGAGAAGGACAAGAGCTCTGCGGCTGGTTTGCACCATCCTTCAGGCTGGTGGATCCATGGCGACAGGTGGAAGGCAGGTCAGCAGAGAAAGGAAGAAGACAGACCAGGGAAGGGAACTTCTCTCTGTCTCATCCACCCTGGTGGCCCATTGGGCCATTTCCAAACAGACCAGAGCAGGTATTTGGGGGCAGGTGTGTGCAGAGGTGCAGAGATGTTTGGTGAGCATATGGAAAGGGTTGGGGTGTGGGGCAGCGGCGAGGGAGCAGTTCCCTGGGACCTGATTCGAGTGACTCCTGGGCCCGGTGCTCTTCAACATTTTTATTAATGACTTGGATCAGGAGGTACAGGGAATGCTTATCAAATTTGCAGATGACACAACGTTGGGTGGAACAGCTAATACTCTGGAAGACAGAAACAAAATTCAAAGTGACCTCGATAGGCTGGAGCGCTGGGCCGAAAACAACAGAATGAAATTTAATAGGGATAAATGCCAAGTGCTGCACCTAGGGAGAGGAAACCAAATGCAGAGTTACAGAATGGGGGACACTTGGCTCAACAATACTACAAGTGAGAAGGATCTTGGAATTGTGGTAGATCACAAACTGAATATGAGCCAGCAATGCGATGTGGCTGCAAAGAAGGCAAATGCAATTTTGGGCTGCATTAATAGAAGTATAGCTTCCAAATCGCGGGAAGTGATAATTCCCCTTTACTCGGCACTGGTTAGGCCTCATCTTGAGTACTGCGTCCAGTTCTGGGCACCTCACTTTAACAAGGACATAGACAAACTGGAGAGGGTTCAGAGGAGGGCAACAAGGATGATAAAGGGACTGGAAACAAGGCCCTATGAGGAGAGACTGAAAGAACTGGGCATGTTTAGCCTTCAGAAGAGGAGACTGAGGGGAGATATGATCGCACTCTTCCAGTATTTGAAGGGATGTCACACAGAGGAGGGCAAAGATCTCTTCTCGTTCATCCCAGTTTGCAGGACACGGAATAATGGGCTCAAGTTACAGGAACCTAGATTCCACCTAAACATCAGGAAAAATTTCCTGACTGTCAGAGCAATAAGACAATGGAATCAACTACCTAGGGAGGTGGTGGGCTCTCCCACTCTGGAGGCATTCAAGGTGCGGCTGGACAGACATCTGTCAGAGATGCTTTGACCTGGATTCCTGCATTGAGCAGGGGGTTGGACTCGATGGCCTTGTAGGCCCCTTCCAACTCTACTTTTCTATGATTCTATGATTCTATGACTCCTGTGGGTCTGGTTTTCCACATACTGCAATGGTTAAGAACAGGATATCCCTGGACGCATGCAGAGCATCTGTCACCGCATCCACACACACAACTGGGGTTGGGAGAAGCACTTCCAGGTCAGAGGGAATGACATATGAAGCTGCCTTATACTGCCAAACCATTGGTCCATCTTGCACAGTATTGTTGACTTGGATCGGCAGTGGCTCTCCATAATCTCAGAGAGCGAGAGCGAGCGAGAGAGAGCAGGGTAGTGGTGGTGGAGGGGCAGGGATGGGGACTCGGACTCGAGGACTCGACTCGTGAGTCGGACTGAGTCCCCCCACTGACTCGAGTCAGACTCGAGTCCCAATATTTTTAATGGGACTCGAGACTCGACTCGAGACTCGAGACCAAGGACTCGTGTTCCTCAAATGCAACATGGATAGGTTTTAGGAAGTACAGCAAGTTTATTTTTTTAAAATCATTTCCCTAAAATGCAACCTTTCAGACATTTTGGGTTTGGCTGCCTCTGCCTGCCTGTTTGGGGTTCCCAGCCTCCTCTGCCTGCCTGGTCTCTTCTTGACCAGTTCCACAGTTTGAATTGTCCAAGACAAAGGCCTCTGCCTGCCTGCTTTGGGGTTCCCCGCCTCCTCTGCCTGCCTGGTTATTTTGGGTTTTTCTGCCTGGTCTGTTCTTGCCAAAATCAGTTGCAGAGTTTTGAAATAAAAAGGCACACTTGTGCCTAGAATTTATTTAAGCCACACATCTGAAGTAGCCTTATTTTGTTGGGGGGAAATCCCCATTGATTTTAATAGGGACTCGTGGAGTCAGCTTTGGGAGTGACTCGGGACTCGTGAGTCACCATTTTGGACCCAAGGACTCAGACTCGGACTCGAGACCAAGGACTCTTCAACATCCCTGTGGAGGGGAGGTATTTTTGGCAGTCCTGCTAGCCCTGATTCTTTTATTCTGGAGATGCTGGGGATTGTGGACATGAGGAGAGCCTTGCAGGGTCAGAGCAAAGGTCATAGAATCATAGAAAAGTAGAGTTGGAAGGGGCCTACAACAAGGCCATCGAGTCCAGCCCGCTGCTCAATGCAGGAATCCAGGTCAAAGCATCCCTGACAGATGGTCTGTCTAGTCCAGGGGTCCCCAGCCTTTACGGACCCATAGGCACATTTGGGAATTTGAGAAACTGCTGTGGGCCCCACCACAAAATGCCTTTAATCAGTGGGTCGCAAACTGGACAGGCATCTACCTGTCGCATCTATGGAACTTAGGCTGCATCTTATTCAGCAAAAAAGTTTATTTCGCGTCTATTGGACACCGCAACATCTCTTTAATAAAGGATTGTCTAATTCAGCTAATGGCTGACAGTGCAATGCAGCTAATGTTTCTTTTAAACATATGTTTTTGGCAATGTCCAGTAGTTGCTTCTTTTTGGGAGGCGGTTATTGGAAAGATAATTTTTGTACTGGGACAGCATTTAATATTCACTGATGTACACACACTCTTTAAAATTATTTACCGGCTTCATGGAAATGAACCAGTGGCCTCTCAGATGGTGCACTACGTTCTTGGCGCCCTTAAAAATACTGTTGCTTGTGGAGTTGGGCCCTCCTTATCTACAGGACCGTGTCCTCCTCTTCGCCCTCGCAGCCTGCTTGTTCACCTGCCTCTCGCTCTGGCCCAGGCAACGGTGGCGGCGCGGAGGAGGGTGTCTTGCCCAAGGGCCCTCAAAAACCCGGAGCTGCTGGCAGCCAATGGTGGCCATGTGGCCTCTTTTACAGAGGGCAGTCCTCCATTTGAGGGGGCCCTATGAGGAGAGACTGAAAGAACTGGGCATGTTTAGCCTTCAGAAGAGGAGGCTGAGGGGAGATAGGATCGCACTCTTCCAGTATTTGAAGGGATGTCACACAGAGGAGGGCAAGAGGATCTCTTCTCGGTCATCCCAGTTTGCAGGACACGGAATAATGGGCTCAAGTTACAGGAACCTAGATTCCACCTAAACATCAGGAAAAATTTCCTGACTGTCAGAGCAATAAGACAATGGAACCAACTACCTAGGGAGGTGGTGGGCTCTCCCACTCTGGAGGCATTCAAGGTGCAGCTGGACAGCCATCTGTCAGGGATGCTTTGACCTGGATTCCTGCATTGAGCAGGGGGTTGGACTCGATGGCCTTGTAGGCCCCTTCCAACTCTACTTTTCTATGATTCTATGATTCTATGACCGTCCTCTATTTTGAAGGCGTCCCCTGTCGGAGGGGTTGTCCAGTCCAGGTCCAGTTTAAAGGTAAGGAGCGCTCAGAAGGAAGGGCCAACGGGGCCTTGGATAGGTGCCCACCAGCTCACCCGGCCACGGGCTTCCCCACCACGGAATGACGTACCGCATTTCTAGTCACGTTATAATAATTATTTCTAAATTTGCACCTGTACATATAAAAGTAGGATGTGCACATATTGTGCACGCAGATCGGTGCCCCCTTTTGTCCTCTTCTTCGGTGGCGCACGCGTGGCCCGCTTTTTGGGGCGATTCGTGGGTGGCCACCCTGCGTGCTCCTCGCCAATCCCCTCCCCTCTTCCAACAGAGATGGGCCGCCTCCCCCCCCAAGCAAAGCAGCCCCCCCCCCCGCCGTTCTTTCCCACAGTCATTAAGGTACCTTCCTCACTGGAGCCTGGCCTTTAATGGAAGGGACAGAGCGGCAAGCGAGCCAGTCGGAAATGGCTCCTGAATCTTTAATAAAGAAAACATTGGCGGGGCCATAAACATGGCCTGACAGCGGCAGCAGAAGCTCTCAGTCTTATTACCTCTTCTTCCCCCCCGCCCCGGTTCTTTACTTAACTCTGCCATAATGGGTTTAATAGCCCGAGAGGGAGCTGAGGTGAAAGTCGTATTAAAAAAATGTATTTCCGAATTTAATTGAGGCTCCATCTGTGGGGAGAGATGGAGGAGAGGCGAGGTCAGCCCACGGGAGAGTCGTGAACAGCCCGGCTCGCTCTTCCTCCGGCGAAAGGGGAAGGGGCGAGGGCGCTCAGGCCTGGCCCGCCAGCGGGTTACGGGAGAAGAAGAGGATACTTACCCCCACCCCGCAGCCAGCCCCCCCCTTCCTTCCTTCCTTCCTTCCTTCCTTGCACCTTGGGCCCTCCTATGAATGAGGCCTGTTCTCATGCAGAGGAAAAAGCACATGGGGAAAGCGCCATGCTTTGCAGCATCCGCTGCCACGGGGGTTTGGCTTTTTGCACGCCACGACAAGTGCCACTTTTTGCGCTTGGCACACACGGGAGTCCGTTTCCTGGCCCGCCTCTGTGGTCATGTGTTAGAAGACGGTGTTACAGGTTTGGGGTGGGTCTGAACGACGTTTCAGGGGTGCAGTGTTCCCCAACCTGGGGTCCTCCAGCTCTGTTGGACCACAACTCCCAGAATTCCCCAGCCAGCGTAGTCTCGAGTCCGAGTCCAAGTCCTTGGTCCAAAATGGTGAGTCACGAGTCACGAGTCCCTCCCAAAACTGACTCCACGAGTCCCTATTAAAATCAATGGGGTTTTTCCCCAACAAAATAAGGCTACTTCAGATGTGTGGCTTAAACAAGTGCGCCTTTTTATTTCAAAACTCTGCAACTGATTTTGGCATGAACAGACCAGGCAGACAAACCCAAAATAACCAGGCAGGGAACCCCAAAACAGGCAGGCAGAGGCCTTTGTCTTGGACAATTCAACTGTTGAACTGGTCAAGAAGAGACCAGGCAGGCAGAGGAGGCTGGGAACCCCAGACAGGCAGGCAGAGGCAGCCAAACCCAAAATGTCTGAAAGGTTGCATTTTAGGAAAATGATTTTAAAAAATAAACTTGCTGTACTTCCTAAAACCTATCTATGTTGCATTTGAGGAACACGGTTTTGGAACACGAGTCCTTGGTCTCGAGTCTGGAGTCGAGTCTCGAGTCCCATTAAAAATACTGGGACTCGAGTCTGACTCGAGTCAGAGGGGGGACTCAGTCCGACTCACGAGTCGAGTCCTGGAGTCCGAGTCCCCATCCCTGTAAACCCTTAACCCGCTCGTCTTGTGCTCAGCCTATATATACGTGTGTAAATGAACCTTGCATCACAGAAACACCACCAGCCTCCAGTGACCTTCTTCTAAGTCGGGGTGGGGCACGTGACCCCTCCGTGGGACAGGCAACATCAGGGGGCGTGGCCACGCTTGCTGACTTCATTTGGGCTCTGGCTGGAGCACCGGATGGAGCTCCCGCTTGGGCCGGGGACCCAGCTCTGGCACATGCTGGCACATCAGTGCCTAATGTTAGTCATGCTTGCTTATTTATTTAATATATCTATTCACCGCCCATCAGCCACAAGGCTCCCTGGGCGGTTTCCAAAACATAACACAAAAATAACAACAAAATAGTATAAAAACACAAACATATTAACATATTTATTTAATATATTTATTTACCGCCCATCAGCCAAAAAGCTCCCTGGGTGGTTTACAAGAGAAACAGGATAAAAACAATAATCTTAAAACCAAAATTATCATTAAAATAGAAATACAAATACAATATAATACAATACAACAAAACAAAAGCAGCCAGATAAATCAGACCAGAGGTACAGTAGTGATAATAAAAAAGGGAATAAAAATCTAACCATTAAAATATTGGGTGAATAAAAAGGTCTTCACCTGGCACCGGAAGGAATAAAGGGTAGGCACCACCAGGCGTACCTCCTTGGTGAGTTGATTCCAGAGATGGGGTGCCACAACTGAGAAGGCCCTTCCCCTAGTAGCCACCTTCCTAGCCTCTTTTGTCATATAGTGATGGCGAACCTATGGCACGCGTGCCACAGCTGGCACGCAGGGACCTCTCTGTGGGCACTCAAGCCATTGGTCGCCAGATCGCTAAAAGACCATCCCCTTCTGCATTCAGCATCAGGCTTCCATAGTAACTCCTCTCCACTCATTCCTCGCTGGCCTCCACAGGCAGGCACACTCCAACATCTCCACCCCCAGAAGCGGACTGCACAGGCACCCAGCCCTCCTTCTAACTGAACAGACAGCTCAGAAGCACAGCACGTGCGCGCCCGAATCTTTGTGCGCCCGGTGAAGAGCCATGCCCCGAGACAGAGCGGGGCGCGATTAGCTAGTGCCCCCTCCTCCTTCCTGCCAAATTTAAGGCACTTTGAAATAAATAAGTTGGTTTTGTGCTGCAGTTTGGGCACTCGGGCTCAAAAAGGTTCGCCATCACTGTTTTAATATAACATGACAAAAACAAGCAGCCAAATAAATAAATGCTTGTCCCATTGCAGTCCATGGGAGAAGTTGGTTTGGAGCTTGGGGCAAAAGCAGGCCCCATTGATTTCAGCTAACCATGCTTGGAGTGGGGCGTCTGCGGTTCTGCATATATTGTCACTTACCCCCGGGGTTTTCTTCCTGAAGAGAAAAGTGGATTGAAACACACCGCTGGCTGTTTGGGTGTCTGTGCCGCCTTATGAATCTGGTGCCAGACAGAAATGAACAGAAACAAATTAAAAAATCTTCATGAAGGAAATGACTTGGATGAATGGCGGGTTCTGCAAATGAATCAACAGGTGGCCAGAGTTGTACAGATGGTACGTATGAAACATGAAAATATGTCACACTTGAATTCTGAAGCCCAAAGCTGGAATCTGTAAACCATGGCATGTACTTTATTTGGGTGGTTGATTTGTCTGAGAAAATTTATATCTTCTTGTCCTTGCGCTGCAGAGGCTATGTGGCTTGCAACAATGTGAAAATCATGAAACAAACAAACAAATAAAAAATAGCGACACAACAAAACAGTGAAAAGAAGGGGTGAAAAACAGCAACCCGCCTCTCCAAAACTCCTCACCTCCCCAATAGACCTTCGGTCAGGGGTGGGGAACCTCTTCCAGCCCGAGGGCCAAATTCCATTCTGGAGAAGCTGGGGGGGGGGAAGTGCATTGCAATGGCGGGAGGGGCTGAAGGCAAAGGGGGTGTGGCCAATGGCAAAGGGGGTGGGGCCAAAATACAAAACATACCAGGATACTGTAACTTAAATCTCTTAGTGCCAGGAACTAGGCCTCAGGAGAGGCATTTCAACCTTTGAGGTGGGGGTGGGTGGGTGGGAGACTGCCCCAAAGGTGGGGCACTGCCAAACCCATCTTATCCCACCCACCACCAGCCTGTCCGGCTTCCAAGATTTCTCCACACATTGACGCTTCCCAGGCTGCCTTCCGCGTTAAATGAGCCTCAGGCCCTGGAAGGTGGGCTTTGGCCTGAGGCCTGCTGTGGTTCTGCACCGCTGGGTTGGAAGAACGGAGGTGATGGGCAGGGATGCCTTGGGGAAGGGGGCCAAGAGGCAGAGCCGGGCAAGGCCCCAGAGGGCTCTGAGGGCTGGGACGAGGGACTCGTGCTGGGCAGGGAGGAGGCCAGGCAGCCGGTGAAGGGACTGAAGGAGGGGCGTCAGCGGTCAGTGTGACAGGACAAACGGTGCGTGTGAGTGATTTTGGCAGTGAGTGTTGGGAGAACGGAGGTGTGGCAAGGAAAGGCCAGTGAGCAGAAAGGGATGACAACACGAGCACACGGGCCGGTCTCTTCATGAGCATCCGTTGTCATTAGCAAATGGGTGTTTTACACAGAGAGCGTTTCTACATGAGGCATTTGTTGTGCACTTGTCACTCCCTACTCACGGTTGTTTACAGGTTCTTTAGACAATGTGGTGACCCCTTAGTTCCAATTCTGTTTGTAAGCAGCGCTTTCCAGATTTTTTTAATTTTTTTTTTACAGTAGGGAAAATGGGGTACTATTTCTGATGGTGAAAGAAATCCTCTTGTGTATTTGCACTAGCCCACTATACCACAGTGCCACCTAGAGGTTAGGTAGCAGAAAAGCAGGAAAGGAAACACGCCTAGTGTCGTGCTCGGATCTCGATTCTGCAACGGAACCAAAAGCAGATGCAGCAGATTAACAGCGTTGTGTAGAAAAGCACTGAGAGATGTATTACAAATAATATAATATCCTTCCTTCCGTTTTGGATCCAGGCAATGTATTTAAGGTGGGGTGATGCCGAAGCGAAACTGTTCTGTTGGTGAAATATTATCAGCGTTAAGATGCAGTAATGCGTATTTTAATTGGCTGAATAATTGATCTATTGATTGGCTATCAAGGCACATCAGCTTTTTGAAAAGCCTGGAAAGATTTGGCAGCGGTTAGCACTCAAAAGTTTCTTTTCCAAATGAGAGCAAGTGACCCCACACAAATCTAATCTAGTTCCCAGGAATGAATCCTTCTGCCAGAAGTTGTGTGGGGGGGTTCCGATGCACATAAGAAGCTCTGGGCACGCAGGAGCGCCCCCTCGGGACTGAGTCTTGGGGAAGGCTCTTGGTGTCGCAGTTCTGTTTACAGAGCGTTCCTCCAAGACACTGGCGTGAACAGGGCTGCTCCTGTTTGCACAGAGCTTGTCTGGGCACTGGAGCCCCGAACACAGCCTACCCCGGCCGGGCACCCTCCAGATGTGTTGGGCTGCAGCTCCCACTGGGCACGCTGGCTGGGGATAATGGGAATTGTAGCTCAACGCATGTAGAGGGCACCCGGTTGGAGAAGGCTGCCCTCATGTGCCCACGCTGGAGCAAGTGAAATGCAGCTCATCCCTTCAAAGGAGCCTTCCACCAAATCACACACTTGAAATTAATAGAAGTACAGCTTCCAAATCGCGGGAAGTGATAATTCCCCTTTACTCGGCACTGGTTAGGCCTCATCTTGAGTACTGCGTCCAGTTCTGGGCACCACACTTTCAGAAGGACGTAGACAAACTGGAGAGGGTTCAGAGGCAGGCAACAAGGATGATAAAGGGACTGGAAACAAGGCCCTATGAGGAGAAACTGAAAGAACTGGGCATGTTTAGTTTTCAGAAGAGGAGACTGAGGGGAGATATGGTCACACTCTTCCAGTACTTAAAGGGTTGTCACACAGAGGAGGGCCAGGATCTCTTCTTGACCACCCCAGAGTGCAGGACACGGAATAATGTGCTCAAGTGACAGGAACCCAGATTCCGCCTGGACATCAGGAAAAATTTCCTGACTGTCAGAGCAATAAGACAATGGAACCAACTACCTAGGGAGGTGGTGGGCTCTCCCAATCTGGAGGCATTCAAGGTGCAGCTGGACAGCCATCTGTCGGGGATGCTTTGACCTGGATTCCTGCATTAAGCGGGGGGTTGGACTCGATGGCCTTGTAGGCCCCTTCCAACTCTACTTTTCTATGATTCTATGAAATTAAGAGTGATACCTGATCGCTGTGTTTTTGGGTGAGGAACACATTTCTCCAATTCCTACTGACTGATGATAGTGCCTCCTTCTCTGCTCGTCCCCTATCCCCGAGCCACTTTTCTACTTGCCCTGACCCACACAATTTCTGGAAAGCCTCATGAAAGCCTTCCTTGCCACACAAACCCCATTTCCTGCTAAAATAATTCTACTTCTGGGTGCAAGAAGAACCCACGCCAGATTTCAAGTATAGTAGACAGACATGGGGAGATTGATGCAAAAGCATGCCAATGTGCTGGGTTTGCATTTTTTTTTTCTTGAATCACAGAAATGTTTCTGTTGGCCCCCTATCAGTGCCAAAAATCAAGGCACCCCCACTCCCCACAGTTGGATCTGTCAGAAGGACTTACAACTATGGAACTCACTTCCACAAGATGTAGTGATGGCCACCGATTTGGAGGGCTTTAAAAGGAGATTAAACAAATTCATGGAGGCGATCCATGGCTACTAGTCCTGATGTCTCTATGCCTCCTCCAGTATCAGAGGCAGTATGCCCATATGCAACAGTTGCTGGGGAACATGGGCAGGAGGGTGATGTTGCACTCCTGTCCTGCATGTGGGTTTTCTGTGGGCAGCTGGTCGGCCACTGTGTGAACTTATCTCAAGGAGCGCCTCCAGCAACATCAAGTAGGCCACTCAACAAGGTCTGCCACGGACGGCCTTCTCCTTATCCCATCAGCCAGAGCAGCCAGGCTGGTGGGGACTAGGAAGAGGGCCTTCTCTGTGGCGGCCCCCACATTATGGAACTCCCTCCCTAGTGACCTTTGCCATGCCCCCGCCGTGATGAGCTTCCGCCGTGCATTAAAAACATGGCTGTTCAGGCAGGAATATGGGGTGGGTTAGGTTTTTAATGAGAATTTTTTATATTGTTTTAATTATTATATTTTATTGTGTTGTTTTGCTGTATTTTAATTGTACATCGCCCAGGGTGGCTGGGTGACCGGCCAGATGGGCGATTGATAAATATAATAAATAAATAAATAAAATAACTGAATGCTGGCCGAGATCATGGACCCCCCTTGGTCTGACCCAGCATCAGCGCTCCTCTTATGTTCTTATGACTTGTTGCAGCTGTTTGTAAACATTTGTTTTAATGAGCAGCAAAAAGAGAGAGGTGACGGTGGTGGAGGGAGATGGGAATGATGGAAATCTCCTCCCCCCTCCACTCCAGCTTCCCCTTTGCATGAGTCCCTCCCCATGGGCACATTTTACTCTGAGTCAGCCAATCTGCAGGGATCATGGCACCAGTTTTTATTAATTTGATTAATAACAACGTATGTCACGCAGGTCATTACTCGCTAATCGGCAATGACAGGGTTGTCAGAGTGTGTCCCTCGGAGGGACAATTTCCCGTCCCCTCCTCCCTCCTCGCCCAACACACTCAGCTTTCAATTGCATTAATTAAAAATCAGAGAAAACGACTCTGGCTCTGCTGGGACCTTTTGAATATTACCAGCCGGGCTGAAGTATTTCACCTCTCCAGAGAGAATCCCCGAGCATGAGGCCAAAAGGGGTGCTTTCAGATGCCCCATGCTCCGAGGTTGGCAGGCCGCTGTCCGTTGCTCTTGTCAACATGTCTTACTGGGGTGCTTTGTGCATACTCAGTGGCAAAGCCCTCCTCCATTACGGTCAGAGTAAATGCATCAGGCGAAGCTGAGGGTTTTTTTTTTTGTTTTTTTTAAAGAAACACCCTGAAGCATGGATGGATGCAGCTTGAGCAGGTCTCCCACGCAGCCCGCACCGCACACTAAACTCGGTGTGTTGCAACAGGAGGTTGTAAAAGGAATTTTGAAGAACTCGAATCAGAGGTGTGTGCATAAACCTCCCCTCTGCCACAGATTGAAGCTGCGGATTATGTTAGGCACAATGTTTCCAGAGTGATTGTGTACCTACATCTAACAAGATCACCCGAGAATTTCTACCTTTTCCAGTGAATCAAAACACTGGTTTATGAAGCCATTGTATTACCAACTTTATTGTATGCCTGCGAAACATGGACTATCTATAAACGTCACTTCCACCTCCTTGAAAGGTTTCATCAACGTTGCCTCCGGAAAATCCTGCAAATTACTTGGGAAGATAGGCGAACAAATGTCAGTGTACTGGAAGAAGCAAAGACTACTAGCGTTGAAAAAATGATCCTTCAACGCCAACTTCAGTGGACCGGTCATGTTGTTCGAATGCCTGACTGCCGTCTCCCAAAGCAGTTACTTTACTCCCAACTCAAGGATGGAAAGCGGAATATGGGTGGTCAATATAAGAGGTTTAAAGATGTTCATAAGGCTAATCTAAAAAAATGCAATATAAACATCGAAAACTGGGAAGCTCTGGCCCATGAACGACCTAACTGGAGGTTGGCCTTTCACAAAGGTTCCATGGACTTTGAAGAAGCCCGAGTGCAAGGTGAAAGGGAGAAACGTGCTAAGCGAAAAGCACGTCAAATGAATCCTTTACAGGACCATCTTCCACCTGGTAGCCTGTGTCCTCACTGTGGGAAGCTGTGTGGATCTAGAATTGGCCTCCACAGTCACTTACGGACCCATCGCTAGAGTCTACACAATCTTCTTTAGAATCTCCTCCTTTTATCCCGGAAGACAATCTTACTCGGTCACGAGTGATCGCCTGATGGATGATGACCAAGAGAACTGGAAGGATTATTGTCTGGCCACGAACCCAAGAGAGGTCACTTCTGTCAGAGGGCCAGGGGGGGTGCCAAGAAAAACGCCGAGGCAAAGCTACAATCCCCAGAAATGTTTTGGGGAGCCTGTTTTTGTTTGCTTCTTTGTTTGCTTTGTTTTTGGGTGAGCCCTAACATGCTAAACAACTCCTTTGAACCCTCAGTTTTCAGCACCGACAGAAAGAGACATCTTTCACAGCAATCCCAGCTGCCAGAAAGGGAGTGTATTAATTTTAAAAAAAAATGGTGGGAGGGTTAGGAAGGACACCTTGGTGGGTAGCCAGAAAGGTACCAGGGGGCACGCTGGCACCTGCTGCAGTCACCCTGCCATAGAGTGACCAGGGTCTTGACGGGAGCACCAGTCATACCAACTTGGAAAGCCCCCAGAACCTTTTGGAAACCGCTAGGCTCCATTAGTCTCTGGGGAGGGGGGAGGCTGTTATAATAGGTGCCCCACCCTTGCAGAGGGCAAAAGCTGGGGAAAGTCTAAACCTCAGCAGGTAGTGGGGGGGGGGGGACATGTCATGCGGTGTGACTCCAGATTCCTTGGGTACCAGGCCCAGCTGTGTACCTCACAGATTAGGCTCACCTACTTAGATCTGACTTCAGGCCCACTGAGTCACCACCCCTGGGTACGTTCCTGCCTGACAGTCAAGCTCTGATGGGAGTGTGTGTGTAACCATTCTGTGCTTGGTGTGACATCTGCGGATTGATTTTTATTTATTTTTTTTGTTAGCTGGCAACATATATGTGAGACTTGGGGATGGGGTTGAAATGTCGTCCTGCATTATGATGCCAGAGAGAGAGAGAGAGAGAGAGAGAGAGAGAGGATTCGAACTGGCAGCATCCACAGCTGGAAAGAGGTTGAAACGGAACTCGCTTGGCCGTTTGGAAAGGGTTGCTCATTGCACTGGAAAAATGCTGCCTCAGCAGAACGTCCTTCATGCAACAAAGACGCCGGAGGAAAAGCAGGCAGGGAATGGCACCACACTAGAGGAGAATGGAGCTTATGGGTGTGTGTGTGTGTGTGTGTGTGTGTGTGTGTGTGCGCTTTGCATGTTATCTGGGTGTTCTCATGACTTGAGCTATTATGCTTCTCCCCTGACCCAGCTTCCAGGGTAATGTGAAAAAGGAAGTTGTTCACATCCCCCTGTGGGGAGGCATGCTTGAGAGTATACAGAAACTCAATCTGGGAAAAGTTTGTTTATGTATGAAAAGTATTGATAGATCACCTTTCTGCCCCACCAGGGTCCTCAAGGCAATGTACAATTAAAAAGCAACAACACATATCCAATTAAAAGCAAAACAGAGACAAAAACTGTCATCAGGGGACAGTCAGGCAGAGCCTGGATATAGCAACTGAAAAAGCAAGAACCAGAAGCAGGAGCAAAGCTGATCTGAGACAGGTCCTTCAGTACCCTGGACAGGTCCCATGGAAAAGATTTGTTCCGAAGCAGTGATGATGAGAACTTACCCTAATCGTAATGTCCTCATCGAGTTGTAAATTCCTCTGTCCAATCTCAGTTGAAAGTTCTCCATTCGTTCAAGATCTTGTTGTGTATATACAAATTGTTGTGGGTGCACATCAACTAAGTGCATCCTGGGAACTGTAGTATGGCATCATGCCACTGTACCATTTCAGCCCATTGGTCCTGCCAATGCCCTCAGTTGTGATAAGGGCTTCACAGTGCTTAATAGTGCTGCTGCAGTTTGGGTTGCAAAATTCTACTGTGGGAACACTGCTGATCTTTAGCAGGGGTCTGAGAAAGTCAGGTTTCACAGGGAAGCCAGATGGGACTAGATCAGCACCACAGAGAGATCTGACCTCGATAGGCTGGAGCGCTGGGCCGAAAACAACAGAATGAAATTTAATAGGGATAAATGCCAAGTGCTGCACCTAGGGAAAGGAAACCAAATGCAGAGTTACAGAATGGGGGACACTTGGCTCAACAATACTACAAGTGAGAAGGATCTTGGAATTGTGGTAGATCACAAACTGAATATGAGCCAGCAATGCGATGTGGCTGCAAAGAAGGCAAATGCAATTTTGGGCTGTATTAATAGAAGTATAGCTTCCAAATTGCGGGAAGTGATAATTCCCCTTTACTCGGCACTGGTTAGGCCTCATCTTGAGTACTGCGTCCAGTTCTGGGCACCACACTTTAAGAAGGACGTAGACAAACTGGAGAGGGTTCAGAGGAGGGCAACAAGGATGATAAAGGGACTGGAAACAAGGCCCTATGAGGAGAGACTGAAAGAACTGGGCATGTTTAGCCTTCAGAAGAGGAGACTGAGGGGAGATAGGATCGCACTCTTCCAGTATTTGAAGGGATGTCACACAGAGGAGGGCAAAGATCTCTTCTCGGTCATCCCAGTTTGCAGGACACGGAATAATGGGCTCAAGTTACAGGAACCTAGATTCCACCTAAACATCAGGAAAAATTTCCTGACTGTCAGAGCAATAAGACAATGGAATCAACTACCTAGGGAGGTGGTGGGCTCTCCCACTCTGGAGGCATTCAAGGTGCAGCTGGACAGACATCTGTCAGAGATGCTTTGACCTAGATTCCTGCATTGAGCAGGGGGTTGGACTCGATGGCCTTGTAGGCTCCTTCCAACTCTACTTTTCTATGATTCTATGATTCTATGAGTGGGGCTGAAAGCCAGACAGGGTCATCTGTACATTGCTCCAACAAGGAGCAGTCCAAGATTGAGCCTTAAATAAGAGTTTGGCTTCCTTCAGGCTGGTTGGCCCGAACTCCACCCTAACTGAGGTGTTGTCTCTTAAAGGGGCCTGGCTTGTTTTGGTAGCCTCAAGCTGTGATGACATGGGAAGTTGTTATGGAATGTGAGTGTCCTCATGGCTGGAGTCCTCAGAGTCTGAAGATGGCAAAGCAACCTCCTCTGGACACAGGGGAGCTGACTGCTGGGATCTTTCTGGGGGATCTGGGTCATGTGTAGTTGGAAGCCCCGCGATGCCTTTCCATGACTGAATCCCCTCCCTGAAGTGTTAACTCCAGAGCCTCTTCTTCAGAGGACAAGGGCCTGGGCACCGCTGAGGACACGAGTTCTGTCTGACACGAGAGAGAAATGGCCTCAGTTGACCAGCTGGATGCAGGGAGGAAACCAAGCCACGAGTGAGAAAGACATGTAGAACAAGGGGCAGATACTAACCTCTGTGGCTGTTTCTTCAAATGTGATTAGTTTTTGGTTGAAGGATTTCAGATCCAAACGTTTACACCAATTGGTTCGGAAAACAGTAACTAAAGGGTCGACGTGAGAACACTCCACGAGCGTGAGCACTGTAAACGGGACCTTTTAATTTCCTTCAGAACGGAAAGGGTTAAACCAACGAATGTCAGGAGGCCATTTATAGACGTGGCGGAGTTTAGATGCTTGGTCATGCGGACTGTGCAGGCGCAGGAGTCCACAGACATCAATCTTGTAATTAATCTCGGCTTGACTAATGAAAATAGTAAAGTTCATTAGGGCCCCCACCAGGCTTGGCAGACCTACGGCCGGGCATTATGAACTGGTGCCAAGGGTAGGCCTGGTCGGGCACCTGCCAAGGGCCCACACCCCAGCAGGGGTCCACGGACAAGAGCGCCCTGGAGTCGCTCCTCCTCTTCCCCGTTGGCCACTTGCCTCTCGCGAGAGCAGCTGGCGACCATGGCGGTGGTGAGAAGGAAGGTGGGCTCGCGGAGGGAGAGGCGCCTTGCCCGAGGGCCTGCACAAACCTGGGGCTGGCAGTGATTGTGGGCGTAACAGATTATATCAACAAACCACCAGCTTTTGAGTTTCATTCAGCAGCATCCCTTGTTCCAACAAGTGCTGAGTGTGAAACGAACCCTCCCATACAGCTCCTGGGCCCGACTATCTCTACCAGACTCCATCTCTGGAAAACGGTGATCCTCACGAGGGCAGCAGCAGCAGCAGCGCCCCGGCACTCTGACGCCTCTCCGCAATCTCCCACTCTGCCACCAGTTCCTCCTAGGAAGGCAGCCTCCTGCTTGGCTGCCTCCTCTTGGGAAGAACCATTTCTGCTCCCTCCCAGGCTCCCGCCCTGCTGAGCTCTGCACGAGGAGCGTGGCCTTTATCGTTTTTCCTTCGAGGGGGGAAAATCACAGCACTCTCTTTTGCCGGGATGGCTTAGCTGGACGCCTGCCCCTTTTTTTTTTGATAATTCATAACTGGTGCATCCCACGAGAGTCCGGGGGGGACTCAAGGGAGAAGTAATGGACTCGCTGATCCTCCGGGGGGGCCACATCCAAGGGCAGCCTGACGCAGGAATGCATTCCAGTGTCCGACAGCGACGCACCCCTTGGCAGAGCGAAATGTTTAGAGAAATGAACAGAGTGTGAGGGCCGACGCACCTGCTAGCAGTTTCTCCAACAGAAATCACTGATGCGGAGGGCTTGTGCACATCAGGTGCAGGGACATGCAGTGTGTGCAAGAATTCAGCTGCTAGCTAGGCTATGAAATGGGACCATTTGCTGGGAGCCTCTCATGCTAGTTCTTGAAGTACTTGCTAGTCACGGCTGCCAGGACTTTTTCTTGAGCACGATTCAAAAATGTCAGTTTTACCTTTATTATTTCCTTATTTATTTTATTCATTATTAACATTTATATCCCAGCTTGCTTGCTAAAAAGCCATCAAGGCAGTATACAGTAATTTAAAACAATCAAGCCTTAACATAATAAAAACAAGAGCATTAAAAGCAGTAAAACATTAACGCTTCCAGACAGTCTTCAGGGTAGCCCCATGTAGAGCACATTGCAGTAGCCTACATGTGATGTAACCAAGGCATGGATAATGGTTGTCGAGTCAGGCTGGCCTTACGTGGTTTGGGACTCAGCCCAGGTTGCAGATGACACAAAGTTGGGTGGAACAGCTAATACTCTGGAAGACAGAAACAAAATTCAAAGTGACCTCGATAGGCTGGAGCGCTGGGCCGAAAACAACAGAATGAAATTTAATAGGGATAAATGCCAAGTGCTGCACCTAGGGAGAGGAAACCAAATGCAGAGTTACAGAATGGGGGACACTTGGCTCAACAATACTACAAGTGAGAAGGATCTTGGAATTGTGGTAGATCACAAACTGAATATGAGCCAGCAATGCGATGTGGCTGCAAAGAAGGCAAATGCAATTTTGGGCTGCATTAATAGAAGTATAGCTTCCAAATCGCGGGAAGTGATAATTCCCCTTTACTCGGCACTGGTTAGGCCTCATCTTGAGTACTGCGTCCAGTTCTGGGCACCTCACTTTAAGAAGGACATAGACAAACTGGAGAGGGTTCAGAGGAGGGCAACAAGGATGATAAAGGGACTGGAAACAAGGCCCTATGAGGAGAGACTGAAAGAACTGGGCATGTTTAGCCTTCAGAAGAGGAGACTGAGGGGAGATATGATCGCACTCTTCCAGTATTTGAAGGGATGTCACACAGAGGAGGGCAAGGATCTCTTCTTGATCATCCCAGTTTGCAGGACACGGAATAATGGGCTCAAGTTACAGGAACCCAGATTCCACCTAAACATCAGGAAAAATTTCCTGACTGTCAGAGCAATAAGACAATGGAACCAACTACCTAGGGAGGTGGTGGGCTCTCCCAGTCTGGAGGCATTCAAGGTGCGGCTGGACAGACATCTGTCAGAGATGCTTTGACCTGGATTCCTGCATTGAGCAGGGGGTTGGACTCGATGGCCTTGTAGGCCCCTTCCAACTCTACTTTTCTATGATTCTATGATTCCTGCAGGAGAGCCTGCTCTCACGTCTACTTGCCTTCAGAAGCTCCTCTGGGTGCCCTCAACACCCGAGGCAAGGCAGGGGACAACTTGGTGTTGGCCCCTGTTCCCTCCCTAGGGAAGCTCCCTCGGCTGGCACCCGCACCGTTATCTTTTTTGGGTGCTGGGCGAAGATAATTTTACCCTCCCAGGCTTTTACAGTTTTAAGGTGCAATCCTACGCATGTTTCGACAGAAACAACAAGCCCTACAATTCCAGGGCTTGTTTCTGTCGAAACATGCGTAGGATTGCACCCTTAATCGCTTTTATCCACTGCTGTGATTTTGATTACAATTCTGGCTTTGTATTTTGCATTTTTTATTCTGTTTTATGTTGATGGAAACCACCCTGGAAGCATGGCTGAAGGGCAGCATATACATTTCCAAAATGAAGAGAGAGACTGCTGTGTAGGGTTTGTGGCACAAACCAGCCTAGCTTACGCATGGATATTTTTCCATTTCCCAGTTCTGTGAATAGCACAAGGGGAGGCCGGTGACTCCTATTCCACTGGGGCTCCTTTTCCATTACAGGTTTTGCAGGCTTCATTTGGAGCTTCATAGCTGTCCATGGGGCTCCATGGTGGTGAACCTATTTTGGGGGGCGGCGTTCAGCATCACGGAAAGCAGGAGTGGCTTCCTCCATCCTGGGACGACAAGCAGTGCCTGCTGTTGTTTCCTTTCATTTTATTTCTCTAAAAACATTTCTATCCTCCTGCCTTCCAGTTCAAACAATTTTAAGCCAAACGATAAGAGACAATGAAACGACGACAACAAGAAACCCAATAAAAGCCAGTGTGGCGTAGTGCTTAAGAGTGTTGGGCTGGGACTCGGGAGATCCGGGTTCTAGTCCCCGCTCGGCCGTGAAACTCACTGGGTGACTCTGGGCCAGTCACTGACTCTCAGCCCAACCTACCTCACAGGGTTGTTGTGCGGATCAAATGGAGAGGAGGATTATGTTAGCCGCCTTGGGTTCCTTGCAGGAAGAAAAGGCGGGGAATAAATATAATAAATAAAGCAAAACAAAGCAAACAAACAAACCTCCAAAATCCAAAGTTGGGCAATGCATTTATCAGGACCAACTGCCAGAACTGACCTTCAGGTTCTCTAGAACTATTCATCAGGCTGGATGGTACAAAAATCAGGTGTTAGGGTGGAGGGGTGGAATTTGTTGTCCCCCCCCCCCCCGGGAAGAAAAAAGACTGAAGAAGCAACGGGAATCCTGGGTTCAGGGTTGCCCTCTCCTGCTTCTCAGGGTCCCCAGGTGGGAGGACTAAAATCTCCAGGTAAGTGGCTCTGCCTTGGGGAGACTCCTGCAGGAGGCGTTCTCCTGGGTGCGTGCTCCTAGGTGGCTGCACTTTTCCCACCTGGGCATTTGTAACGGCCAGGACTGAATCTGCTGCGGTTGGGAGAAGGGTTGTGTGTAACTTGCTCTACCCTAGAAGTGATTTCCCGCCAAACTGATCAGGGCTTAGCCCTGGGCCATGCGACTCAATAAAATGAGTGAATTAACCTGGTGAGAGCATCTTTGAGCATGCGCAGAGAGCCTTCCCGACACCAATGCCCCCTTCTCTGAATGTGAGCACTGGTCGCGGGCGCTGCCCCGTCCCAGGGACCTATTTTGAAATGGAAAACAACCAATGGCTGATCCGCACCTGCTGCAGGAAAAGTGGGGTGTTCTTTGGTCGACTTGGGGGTAAGCGACATTCAGCCACGTCATCGCAGTCTGTTGCAGCCTGCAGAATAAAAAGCAAGACCTTTCCCTCCCTCTCCAGAGCTTTGTAAATCCCCCTCACTGCCTATATTACAGGGTACATTTAATTGCATCAACAGTAATTAAGAATGCTACACGCATCTAGGGTGGCCAGGGTTAATGTTGCCGTGGGGACTTCGACTTATTAATTTCCCAATTTCTGTATATGTGTGTGTGTGTATGAGAGAGAGGGAGAGGGGGAGAGATGCTCTCTCAACATTAACTAACAGAAGGGCTGAACTTAAAGGGATACCAACACATTCATGTCACACCTCTGGACCAGACTGGACTAATCCAAGGTGCTCTTTGTGGGGCTGGCCCTGAAGACTGTTTAGAGAAGCATCAGTCAGCACAGCGGGTGACCTTCTGCGTTTCTGGGGCTGGACAGAAGGCACATTTTCACACCAGTGCTTCCTGTAGGCCAGGGCTCTCCAAGCTTGGGTCCCCCAGATGTTGCTGGCCTACAGCTCCCAGCATACCCAGCCAGCATGGCTAATGGCAAGGGATTCTGGGAGCTGTAGTCCAGCAACATCTGGGGACCCAAGCTTGGAGAGCCCTGCTGTAGGGCAACCTGGGCCTTAAACAGCAGCTGGGGTGGCCCCTTAGGAAGCACCAAAAACAAGGAAATGCCGCGCCAAAAAAAAAAAAAAAAAAGAGGACAAAAGAGGACACCGATCTGCATAATATGTGCATATCCTACTTTATAAGTATAGATGCACATTTAGAAATCATTATTATGATCTGAATAGAAATACAGTACGTCATTCCATAGTGGGGAAGCCTGTGGCCAGGTACTGCTGATGGGCACCTTCTTCAAGGCCCCTTTGCCCTTCCTTCTGAGCACTCCTTATCTTTAAACTGGACCTGGACTGGACAACCCATCCGACAGAGGACGCCTTGAAAATAGAGGACTGTCCTCTGTAAAAGAGGCCACTTGGCCACCTTAAGGTGAAGGTTTCCTTGGGCGGTGTGACGTTAAAGTGGAGGAGAAGGCAAGGCCTTGATCCTTGGGCCCTCTGTTCCTCGGGGACAGCCTCCTTTCTTACTTCCCATTGTAATCTCTACGGTCAAGTGAGGATAGTCTTTGGTGTCGTCGTCGTCCCCCCGGGGGTCAAAGGCCGACTTTTAGGGCATGGAGAGAGGTAATCCATGCCCACCTTGGGAATTATCTTGGTAATCACTGCCCACCTTGGGAATTATCTTCCCACCCTATGTATAAGAGAGTGGTGGTGTGGTGTAGTGGTTAGAGCAGCCTTTCCCAACCTGGTGCCATCCAGAAGTGTTTTGGACTCAGCAGACGGAAAGCAGAAGCAGACAAGCAGCTCCAAGCTATGGCTAGGAGCACAAAGCACGGCTTGCCGTGATGCCTGAAGCTAATGACTCCCCGGCTCGCCGCTCCCTTTGTCCCTCCCCTAAAGAGCTGCAGGGCCCCCCCCCTTGGGGACTGGTCTCCGGGGAACGTGGCTTTCTGCCACTGTCCAAGGAGGGTCGCTCCGCTTTGACTTTGAGGAGGATGCCGTGGTGTCCTTGGCAGACATGTGATCCTCCTTGCGGTGCAGGTGCAGTTTTCGATCTGCCTTTCAGAAATGCCGACCTCTGCAAGCCCAGGGCCAACTCTGGAGGTAGGTATATTGAGCGGGGCAGGATGAGACCTCTCCTTTCCTCCCACGCACTTTCTACTCTGCCGCCGTCTCCTTTCTGGTGGTGCCGGAACTTGCTGACCTCCTCGGTTCCTCCTGCCAGCCGGGACTGCTTGCTGTTTCTCCCTTTGGACATCTTGGGGGACCCGCTATATCAATGTCCTCCAACCTGGGGTCCCCAGATGTTTTTGGCCTACAACTCCCAGCATGCCCCAGCCAGCGTAGCTGGCTGGGGCATGCTGGGAGTTGTAGGCCAAGAACATCTGGGGACCCCAGGTTGGAGAACACTGCGCTATATGGTCAAGAAGGGCTTTCCCTGCCCAAGATGGTCATCTGTCCTCCTTCCTGCCTCTAACTAAGGCGTCAAATGAACACCGGCAGGCAAGCAATAGGAGCGGGCCCGTATTAAGACTGCTCTGTGCTGCGGATGGATGCTCTCTCATGCTCAGGTTGTAAAATGCTGGGGAAAGAGGGATCTCCAAAGGATCGGTGCAGCTATCCCATCTCTGCCACTAGGAAGGGGAGGTTTTTTAAACCTCTCCATCCCTGCATGCTGAGATGTGTGTGTGTGTGTGTGTGTGTGTGTGTGTGTAAGAGGGGTTTCTGTGTGTGCACACACACACACACATGTGCAAATGACATCAGACCGAAAAGAGCCTCATGCTCCACTGAAGATTTTCAAAGTCCTGGAAATTCTAGAAAACAGATGATTATTTTTGTGTGTTTATATTCTCGAAGACAGATAACAGTTTCCAAGCCAGTTCGCCGAACGGAGCTGAACTCCTCTAAAAATGCTCAGTACTGAAGATGCATTGGAGCTCATTCAAGAATGGTTTGGTTCACTGAATGCATTGTGAAATTATTTCTTCAGTGGCCAACAGGTGGTGCTATTGCTTCACTTTACCGCTTGCAAGAAGAGATGCGTTCATTCATCAGCTGGACGTTTCCAGCCTGGCTTCAAGTCTGTGTATAGCATTACCGTCGGGAGACACTGCAGCGAAAGATTTGGCCGATTAGTTCAAATCCCGTAAAGGAAGGTTTAGTTCGTCCACCGTTGGCCTGGCTGCTCCCCTTCCTTTCCCCCTTGGCTGCCAGGCTCACAGTTCCCTGAACTCAAAGGCGGCTCCTCAAAGGCTCAAAAGGTCTGCCCGCTCTCTCTTTCTGCCAAAAGCACTTAACCCTTCCAGCCCCTAGACTGATTCTGTTTCTCTCATCCAATCAACCCCGCCTCCCCGCTGTTTGTCAACATTCTATTACTGACCCTTCCCCACTTAAAAGGCAGGATGTCGGTATAATGTCGGTAAATATTCTTCTAGGATGTGACTGAAGCTCAGCTAATTACTGGGCGCCGTGGAGCACCAGCCAGTTTCTTCTAGCCATTATATAAAGGCAGTTAGTTTATCGTCTTCTCTCCTCACTGACACTTAGGGCGCAATGCCTATGCATGTTTAGACAGAAAGAAGTCCTACTACAACTCCCAGCATGCCGGCTGGGGCATGCTGGGAGTTGTAGGACTTTCCCCCCCAGTCTAAACATGCATAGGATTGCGCCCTTCATCTCGGAACAGACGGCGTTAGACTGAAAGACTGTGAACTGTTGGGGATTGCTAAAAGAGCTGGGAGAGGATATTAGGAGATATTATCTCTCCCCTCTTGTGTTTGCAAGCACAGCAGAGCAGATCCCAACTATGGTGGGAAAACGTGAGCGTGCGGAGCTGCTGGTTAGAGCAGGTTCAGTGATTAGTGGGTCCAGGCTGCCCTTTTGGCAGGCTGGACCTTTACCTGGCTTCTTCCCCCTTATATATTCAAACAGTCTTTTGGAGGTTAAAGACAGAGTTTACTCACTCAGGTTCTTGCAGATTGGATACAGGCAGGCTTAGGAATGTATTTACAGTTGTGCAGGAATAATTTGGTAGTCGACGTGTGCTGAACTTGGGAAAAGTTCAGACATGCTACTCTCGGCTACATCTTTAGACATGCTGCAGTTACAAGTTCATGGCTCAGACTGAATTCCCGGGCAGGACGAGAAGGCACTGGCTACGCCCACATCCTGCCCTGGAGTAACTTCCTCAGAGTGGCTACTCCAGGAGGCACAACTCTGTGGTCCCAATTACGTCATGCACCTACACATGGCGTGTGAGGTTTTTTTTTTTTTTTTTTGGCCGCACATCCCCTACATGAACCTCAGAGGGCCATCCCATCGTCCTCTTGCTGGGGCAGGTTTTTGAAGTTGGGTGTGGAGCGAAGGGAAAATAGAGCGAAATCTGAGTGACACTTGGGCCTTGGGAGAATCAGGTTCCATGATAACAGCTGTGTTTGGGGAGGTGGGTGATAAAAGACTGGAAGAACTCTGTGGAAGGGAGAAGCCCGCAAAGTCTTAGGGCTTGATTGTCAGGGCCAAAGTTTTAGTTGCCTGCTCTGGATCTCTCGGTGTACGATCAGGATCTCTGGTTGAGGAGCCAGAGCCAAAGCGGGGTGGGCTATTTTCTGCTGAACTTGGTCTGGCTCTTAGTTTCACCCTTCTTCCCCCCAGGCTCTGTCTCTTGTCTCACCCAGGTGCCACTAGGCGCTGCCCTATCTCCACCACGCTCCACCCCTGATCTGGCAGACTCGAGTCCTCCCCTTGTGGTTCCTGGATCTCTAGATCCAGAGTCTCTGGTAACCTCAGCCAAAGAAGAGATGGGTTTTCTTCCTTGTGTGGGAAAGAGGAAAGCTTGTGAGCAACGCTCAGGGACCCAGTGGCGCAGTTTGGTATCATAGGATCATAGGGTTGGAAGGGGCCTACCAGGCTATCGAGTCCAAACCCCTGCTCAATGCAGGGGACTAGAGGAGGGGTCTCCCATCCAAGTAATCACCAGGCCTGACCCTGCTTAGCTTCCCACGCTCAGACGAGCTGAGCCGGTGTGAGCCACACGCACAGGCCTGTATAATTTTTGAGTCTGGCTGAACTGGTCTTATTGGGGGTGGGGCCTTCTTCAGATGGTTATGTGCATTACTTCAGCAGTTGGGGTGAATGTCTGCACTGCAGGCTTTGCACCCATGTGGCTGTTTACAACAGGTGTGTGCGCGTACATGCATGCACCCATCTGCCAGTGTGGGAAGATGCATCTGGTATCCACTTAGGCGCAGTGATGGCGAACCTTTTTGAGCCCGAGTGCCCAAACTGCAACACAAAACCAACTTACTTATTTCAAAGTGCCAACACTGCAATTAAACACTGCAATTAAACTTAGTTTTAGAAAAACAACTCATACAGTTGTCCGAACTAATTAACATCTTTTGTCTTAAAAGAAAAACACAATAACAGAGCTTTCAATGATACAAAGTTTTTTGTTGAAAAAAAAATCAACTCAAAAAATTATTATAGTACTACATTGTACACATAGCCTGAAGGGAATTTATACAAACTTTTTAAATAATTAGGCACATGTATTTTTGGATAAGGGATTCTCAACTTGTAATATGATTATATGCCAGACTGAAATTGTATGGGGCAAGCTTTACTCCGGGTCCTTTCCCTGCTTCTACAGGTGTCGGATTAGTAAAAGTAAAAGTCAACCTGTACTAGGATGAGCAAGATAAACAAGAAAACTAAACGTGCTTAACACATTTTAAACACTTTGTGTCTTGGACTGCAAACACTGCATTAGGTAAAAGTTTGCATTGGGCATGCTTTTGCACAATTAATGTGATTTTTGCTATTGCATGCATGCTGATAATTTGTCAAACCTTGGCTCATACTCAGTTTGAGAGCAACACATGCAGCACTCAGGTCAACTGTTAGGGCTTTACATCCAAGCCATGCTCTGTGCATCATTCTTCAAAATCTTTTAAATGTGTCATAGCAATGTAGAAAAGAATTCTGTAACAGGAATTCTAGAATAAAATCATTCTGTTCCACACTGTGAGAAAGAAAAAGATCATTAGTGTTTTGCAGAAGGGGACAGTCTTTTTGCGATCTGGTGACCAATGGCTCGAGTGCCCGCAGAGAGGTCCCTGCGTGCCAGCTGTGGCACCCATGCCATAGGCTTGCCATCACTGACTTAGGGTCTGTGTGCTACCAGCCTTTAGTGTTCATGTGTGCCTGGAGATGCTGCAGACGGATGCATCATGTGCCCCTTTAAGAGCAGAGAAACATCACCTTTTGCTGAGTTTGCACTCAGGTCGCAGCGTGTAATGCTCTGGCTGCAGTGGGAATTGCTCTCTGATATTGAATAGGTAAACAAAGCGTGGCTCAGACAAAGCTTGTGCAAGTGGGCTGCCAGAGGGTGTGTGTGTGTGGGGAGGTGGGTCCACGCACTGCTGCTCTGACCCCCTCCCCCAGGACAGGGAGGGCTTGGGGTACCTTCCTCTCAACCACAAGAGGTGGCTGGACGTGATCTCAAGTCACACCATTTCCTGCAGGGAAAATACATTTCCAAATGCCTGCGGTTTAAAAATGGTGTATCGCTTTGTTCTGGGATGAAGCTGCACATACTAGGGAAGTGGAAGGGGAGGGGGGCACCCAAAACACCCCAGTGCATTTTCAAAGCTGGTCAGATAGAAACTGTATACCATTCGAGCCCATCCTGGAGTGGACATTTCTTCTTGTGGGTTCCTTGGATGAGACCTCACCCTGTACATCTTTCTCCTCACTGAGGGCCCAGTGGACACCACTCCCTTCTCTCTCCAGGGGCGGGCAACTTTTGGCCCTCCAGGTATTTTGGCCTACAGTTCCCATCAGCAGTAGCCAGGATAGCCAATGGTTGAGGGATCATGGGAGTTGTAGGCCAAAACATCTGCGGAGCCACAAGTTGCTCTCGTTTCCCATACGAGAAGAAAGCCCCCCCCCCTCCACGTATTTATTTATTTCTAGCCTTTTTTCCTGTGAGGAACCCAAGGTGGTTTTCATAATCCTCCTCCTCCTCCTCTCCACTTTATCCTCACAACAACCCTGTGAGGTAGGTCAGGCTGAGAGTCAGTGACTGGCCCAAAGTCACCCAGTGAGCTTCATGGCCGAGTGGGGACTAGAACCCAGATCTCCCGTGTCCTAGCCCAACACTCACCACTACACCATGCTGGCTCTGAGATACAGGATATGATGATGATGATGATGATGATGATGATGATGATGATGATGATGATGATGATGATGATTCATTCATTCATTCATTTTCTATACCACCCAATAGCCGAAGCTCTCTGGGCGGTGTGTACAACAATAAATTAAAAACAAACAAACAATAAAATACAGTTAAAAATATAAACAATAAAACATTATGACATTTTAAAAACCAATTTAAAAAATATCCCTAAAACAAGTTAATAAAACACGGCTGCTAAAAACAATTTACCACCCAACCATATACCATTTAATTATTAAAAGCCTCAACGTAGAGGGCAGTCTTAACCTGGCGCCAAAAAGATAATAGAGTTGGCGCCAGGCGGACCTCAGGGGGGAGCTTGTTCCACAGTTGGGGGGGCTACCACAGAAAAGGCCCTCTCCCTTGTCGTCGCTGCCCTCTGAGCCTCATGTGGAGGTGGCAGTCGGAGGAAGGCCCCAGATGTTGAACGTAGTGTACGGGTAGATTGTGGTTGGGAGAGGCGTTCCATCAGGTATTGTGGTCCCAAGCCGTGTGGGTCTTTATAGGTCAAAACCAGCACCATGATGATGATGTTATTGTTGTTTGGTTTTATGATTGTAAACCATCCTGAAGGCATTTGCCAGTTGGGTATTTTACAAATAAACTAATAAAATAAATAAGGCAAAAACAAAACAAAACACTCAACCCTGCAAAAGAAGGTAAAGTGTACCCTGCAAAAGCAAACAAAACCCAACCCACCACATGGTCACTGGCCAATCTGACCTGGAGGGAAAATCCTTCCTGATTCCAGACCAGAGGAGCATGGGGCCAGACAGATGTGTTGTGTTCACATCACATGTGCCCAGATGCGTCTGGCCCACTTCTGGGCCTTCTCTGACTAAGGAGACTCAGTGGTGGAATTCAGCAAATGTCCAAAACCAGCTTTCAGAATGCTTGTCCCTGGCCTGCAATTTCAGTGGATGCCAGGCACTTCGCGTGGCCCACGGTCATCCAGACTCCCTTACGCTTTGCTCACCTCTGCAACAACAGGGCTCCGTTCCCCGGCAGTGCCGCTTAAGAGAAGAAGGCTTCTGAGCATCTCCTCTGGGCCTTCACTCAGTGGGGGAAAGTATCCTCGCGCCCCGGCATCTTCCGTTGTTCTCTCCCTGTACCAGGCCCGGCCCTTTGTTCATCCTTTTCCAATTTGGATGCGCTTGTGATATTACAGTGGTATTTTCACCCCACCTGAGGGATACATTTGGTGTGTTATTATTGTAAGCCTGGCGGCCGTTACTGGGCTCAGGGTGGCCATTACTCCTGCTCTGTAGACAGCTTAACGGTATCTGAGCTGGTCAGGTTTCCTTCAGAAATATTAGGGGGAAAGATTCTGATTATTGTTCTTTTTAAAGCAAACAAAACAAAACAAAAAACAACAGCAAGAAGACAGGGGCCATGAAAGGCCAATCAAGGCTTGTTATTAGGAGCAGAATCCCCCCCCCCCTGGCAGAGCTGTTGAATGCATACCACAATAGCACGGGGGATGTTTTGGGGTCTAAACATGCATAGGATTGTGCTCTTGGCCATTCTGGGGCTCCTTGAAGGGTGGCTGAGGGGGAGACAGCCGATCCGAGGGAGAGAGGAGAGGAGGAGGAGGATTATGTAAGCCACCTTGGGTTCCTTGCAGGAAAAAAGGCGGGGTATAAATATAATGAATGAATGAATGAATGAGTGAATCCATTGGGAATGGAGAAGTCCCAGTGAAGCGCCTGCCCCCTGCTAATCAATGTGAGTGGCTGAGGTGTGTGTGTGTGTGTGTGTGTGTGTGTTCTTTGCATTTTTTAAATAAGCCAGTGTAGTATTCCTGCATTTGCAAACTTGCGTTCCCCACCCCTTCCTTTGCATGGCTTCCATCAATAATTCCGTGATAAGTTACCACTTCGTAAAAGGTTGTCTTTGTGTTCGCCTTTTACTTCCTTATATCTGCTTCCAACACTAGTCAACTCATGCTGGGCTGCCGCAGCACAGACCCAAATATTGGGGTGGGTGGGTGGGTGGAGCTCCCGTTGCCAAATGTGAAGAGGCTGTGTGAAAAAAACCATGGGTCAGTTTAAGGGGTCTGTGCAAATGTTCAGTCACGTTTGGAGTGTGGGGGCCCTACTGGGGGAGGTGGCAGCAGTCACTTAATTTTTATTTTTTTATCTTTTTTTTGCCATGCTGGCTGGGAGTGATAGGTATTGCAGTCCAACACATCTGGAGAGCACCATGTTGGGGAAGGCTGTGTTAGAAGGACTTTCTTTTGTCTGTCCTCAATTTCCATTGGATGACCCCCGGTTTTACTGGTATGGTGGTGGTGGTGGTGGTGGTGCTGGTGGGGAAGTTCTCTCTCTGTCCATTTCCTCTCTGTTTAGCAGGCATAATTTTATCATCTTTGATCAGATGCCCCTGATATTTTTTGAGGCACGATGTGGTAGTAATGGGAGACTTCAATTTCCCTGATATCTGTTGGGAGACTTATTCAGCCAAACATGGCCCCTCCAAGAAATTCCTGAGCTGTGCTGCAGATAACTTCCTCCTACAGAAAGTGGAGGAAGGAACTAGAGGATCGGCTATCCTTGACCTGATTCTAACCAACAGAGACGAGTTAGTGGATAAAGTGGCAGTTTCGGGAACTCTGGGGGAAAGTGACCATGTTATACTTGAGTTCTTGATTCTAACAGAAGCAAAAGCTGAGTGTAGCCAAACACGTACCCTGGATTTTAGGAAAGCCAATTTTAACAAACTCAGAACAATGATTAGTAAGATCCCATGGCAAGTGACTCTCACGAGAAAGGGAGCCCAGGAGGGGTGGGAGTTTTTAAAAAAGGAAATTTTAAAGGCACAATTGCAAACAATTCCCACAAGGAAAAAAGGCAGAGGGCAACAGAAGAAGCCAATGTGGCTTCACAATAAACTCAAAGATGACCTGAAAACAAAAAAGGACACGTATAGGAAGTGGAAGGAAGGACAGGCTACAGGGAAAGAGTACAGGCAGGTAGCACAGAACTGCAGGAATAGTGTCAGGAAGGCTAAAGCTGAGAATGAGCTAAGGTTAGCGAGGAATGCTAAAAGCAACAAAAAAGCTTTCTTCAGATACATGCACAGTAAAAGACAGAAGAAAGAACTGGTGGTTCAACTACGCAATGAGGATGGCAAATTGATAACAGAAGACAAAGAAAAGGCAGAAGTGTTCAATTCCTACTTCGGCTCGGTCTTCTCCCAAAAGAGGGTCTATGACCCCCCTGGCAAACCTGAAGTGCAGACTGAAGGGGCAGAATTGCAGCTTGAGATTGATAGGCAAATGGTCAAGGAGCACCTGATTACTCTGAACGAGTTTAAATCTCCAGGGCCTGATGAGCTGCATCCTAGAGTAATAAAGGAACTGGCAGAAGAACTCTCAGAACCACTGTCTATTATCTTTGAGAAATCATGGAGGACAGGTGAAGTGCCAGACGACTGGAGGAGGGCAAATGTTGTTCCCATCTTCAAAAAGGGCAGGAAGGAGGAACCTGGGAACTATAGGCCAGTCAGTCTGACATCAATCCCGGGGAAGATTTTTGAGCAGATTATAAAGAAGTCAGTCTGCAAGCACCTTGAAAACAATGCAGTGATTACTAGAAGCCAGCATGGATTTGTCAAGAACAAATCCTGTCAGACTAATCTGATCTCATTTTTTGATCGGGTAACCTCCCTTGTGGACTGTGGGAATGCTGTGGACATTATATACCTGGACTTCAGCAAAGCTTTTGACAAAGTGCCTCATGATATCCTGATTAGTAAGCTAGCTAAGAGTGGGCTAGATGGAACAACTATCAGGTGGATCCACAATTGGCTAAAGAATCGGACTCAAAGAGTGCTTATCAATGGTTCCTTCTCAAACTGGGGAGAGGTAACGAGCGGGGTACCACAGGGCTCGGTCCTGGGCCCGGTGCTCTTCAACATTTTTATTAATGACTTGGATGAGGAGGTACAGGGAATGCTTATCAAATTTGCAGATGACACAAAGTTGGGTGGAACAGCTAATACTCTGGAAGACAGAAACAAAATTCAAAGTGACCTCGATAGGCTGGAGCGCTGGGCCGAAAACAACAGAATGAAATTTAACAGGGATAAATGCCAAGTGCTGCACCTAGGGAGAGGAAACCAAATGCAGAGTTACAGAATGGGGGACACTTGGCTCAACAATACTACAAGTGAGAAGGATCTTGGAATTGTGGTAGATCACAAACTGAATATGAGCCAGCAATGCGACGTGGCTGCAAAGAAGGCAAATGCAATTTTGGGCTGTATTAATAGAAGTATAGCTTCCAAATCGCGGGAAGTGATAATTCCCCTTTACTCGGCACTGGTTAGGCCTCATCTTGAGTACTGCGTCCAGTTCTGGGCACCTCACTTTAACAAGGACATAGACAAACTGGAGAGGGTTCAGAGGAGGGCAACAAGGATGATAAAGGGACTGGAAACAAGGCCCTATGAGGAGAGACTGAAAGAACTGGGCATGTTTAGCCTTCAGAAGAGGAGGCTGAGGGGAGATATGATCGCACTCTTCCAGTATTTGAAGGGATGTCACACAGAGGAGGGCAAAGATCTCTTCTCATTCATCCCAGTTTGCAGGACACGGAATAATGGGCTCAAGTTACAGGAACCTAGATTCCACCTAAACATCAGGAAAAATTTCCTGACTGTCAGAGCAATAAGACAATGGAACCAACTACCTAGGGAGGTGGTGGGCTCTCCCAGTCTGGAGGCATTCAAGGTGCGGCTGGACAGACATCTGTCAGAGATGCTTTGACCTGGATTCCTGCATTGAGCAGGGGGTTGGACTCGATGGCCTTGTAGGCCCCTTCCAACTCTACTTTTCTATGATTCTATGATTGTTTTGTTTTAAGTTTTTATTGTTTTAAACTGCTGTGCACCACCTTGATGGCTTTTTAGGAAGTAAGGTGATATATAAAGGTTGTTGTTGTTCTTGTCGTTGTTGTTGTTATCGTTAAGTAATTTCCCCCCTAAACTGAAAAGCTCCAAATGCTTTCGCCTTCCCTCGTAGGGATGGTGCTCCATCCTGCAACCAAAAGTGAACATGGGAACATCAGAACGTCAGAGGAGCCCTGTTGGATCAGACCGAGGGTCCACCTAGTCCAGCATTCTGCTCCCACAGCGGCCAACCAGCTGCCCACGGGGAACCCACAAGCAGGACATGAGTGCAACCACACCCTCCCGCCCATGTTCCCCAGCAACTGGTGTACACGGGCATATACTGCCTGTGATCCTGGAGGTAGCATAGAGCCAATCAGGACTGGCCTAGCAAGCCATATCATGCCCCCCCCCCCTGCCCCGACAGTGGCAATTTGCCGCTTGATAAAGGTCCGTCTGTGTTAAGTCAAAGACGGGTGGTGGGACTCCATTCCTTGCAGCCGCCCCAAATCCCAGCCATGCTGCAACTGTGCCTGAACTCTGATAGGGGTTGCGGCTCCAAAGTTTGGGGACAGGGCTTGGGATTCCTGGACACTTCTAATATTGAAGGGTTACTTACTTTTTTTTTTTTTAAAGCCCACACCTGAAATTACATGGGGGAAAATGCCTTCCTCATCAAAAGGGGTTCCACAGAATGCTGTCTCCAGCCGGGCGCACTGGAGGGCAGTCATATTACCGGAATGGACTGGGAACGGCCGGGCAACTCATCTGTCCGTTACCTGTCCATTGCGAGCGCCTGCTTAGGAGAGTCAGATAAGGACTCTCCTTGCAGTAACCTATCAATCACAGACACCTGTCAATAAACCCCTGACACGATCAATGGCTTGGGCCCTGGTAATTACATTTTCGAGATCAAATGCATATATAAATGTTTCATTTGGGTAAATGTTCTTTTTGGAGAGTGGGGTGTCTGAGAGGGTCCCATTGATCGGGTAAATGGCCCTAGATAAAGAGGACTCCAGGCCAAGGAACCAAAGAGAATTTGTTGTGATGGATCGGTGGATTCCAAACCAACTGCCTCACGTCATTTCTTCCCTGTCTGCCTTAAGCCCCAGAGACAGCCCAGGCAATCCTTTCCTTTTGTTCCTTGCCCAGAAGTTTACCCGGATCTGCACAGATGGACTGAATTGAGCAATGCTTTAAAATGTTAGATCTGGGTCTAAATCTTTGACACCTGGATCCTCCTAAACTCACCTCAAGTCAGGCAACGCTGCAGGAGTGATGCCTATGAGATGTGTGCCGCAATTAATCTGGTCTGGCAAGGTGATGACTCTGCTGTATCCAGTCCGTGTCCATCTATCTACTCAGCAATCAAGGCTGGGTGCATGTGAGCCTAATCAACTCATCAGGTGCATAAGACCCAAAGGTTCATCTCATCTAAGCCATGCAGCTGATGAAACACACTGGATGTGAACAGAGCTTTTGAATTCATCCCTCCAGAGTGGGGCTGCATGTAATACAGAAGGAGATGAGAGGGGAAGCAGGGCCATTCCATCAGCCCTGTTGAAAGTGCTTAATTTTTCCTCTTCCCTCCCCATCTCCTTTTCCTTGTATGTTGTGTCTTTTTAAATTGTAAGCCTGCAGGCAGGAAGGGCTGTCTTGTTTTACTGACTGCATGTAAGCTGCTCTGGGAGCCTTTTTGGCTGAGGAGAAGGATAAAAAAAGGATAAATAAATAATCTGTGCTTATGTATCAAATCTATGTTCTACGCTAACCCAAACTCCACCACAAGGAAAGCTTAATGCCGTGCCCTGTATAATTTATGCCAATTATTATTTTATTCCTGGTATTTATCTGTCTGTCGCCTTTCCATCATGTTGCTCAAGGTGACGACTAATAAAACATCATAACAGTACAGTTAAGAGATATATATTTTAAAAATGCAACAGGAAAAACCAATGAAATGCCATAATAAAATGTGAGCCTTGTTTGTATGATTTTTCTCCTACATTGCACAATTTATTTTGGTTGCATCAGTCAAGGGAGGAAGAACAAAGAACTATAAATGGCACGGGAATGCCACCACCTCGGACACTCTTATCCAGCTCCTCTGATACAGGCCTGTGGTTTACGCTGGCTCAGCTTGTCTGAGCATGGAAAGCTAAGCAGGGTCAGGCAGGCCTGGTTATTACTTGGATGGGAGACCCCTCTAGTTTCCTGCACTGAGCAGGGGGTTGGACTCAAAGTGCTAGGGTTGTGTGAGAATTTTTCAGGAACCGTTCAGCAAGAGCAAACTCGCCTTTTTCGGGCTCACGCGAGTCTGTTCGCGAACGTCCTCCTTTTTAGCTCTGTGTGCGCGCACCGTTTGCGAACGCAAAAAAAAACAACAGATCGAATCTATGAAATCTATGATTCCACCCTAAATGACATTCAGGTGTGTGTGTGTGTGTGAGAAGGGTGCCTGTGCTTCTGTACGCCAATGAGCGTGTATTGGAAATGAGTTTCCTGCAGGGTGGTATCCCTTGGCTTGTGTTTCTGACACCCCCCCCCCCAAAATGCACCAGCTCCTTCCTGCTGTGCGTAAGCCAGATCCCTCCTTCCCTGTGCTGCTCCCTAGCTGGCTCTAGCTGTCCGAGGCTTGTCATCCACATGGCCTCCTCCTCCTCCTCCTCCTCCTCCTCCTCCTGTGCCTGTCCTTGAGCATCCCCTGCGACCTGCTGATCAACCAGTTCCTGAGGAAAGGCACCGGTCTCGCCTGCTGACGCTGCACCTCCCTTGATGAGGAAGAGGCGATTGCGCGTTGGCTTCCCCACCTGGCTGAAATCCGAAACCGATCTGACCCCTAAAGGTGGATCCATGTCCTTTTCCCCGTGCCAGGGGCCTCACCACCAGTCTGCCTCTTCTGCCTGCAGTTTTGTGGCACCGAATTTCTGACGGTGGCCACTAGCTGCAGGCTTCTGGGAGACTCACAAACAGGCCCATGAAAGCAACAGCCTTTCCTCCCCTGTTCTTTGACCCCAGCGTTTTATTTCCAGAGATACTCTGCTTCTAAACATGGAGGTTTCATTAGCGATCAGGGCTAACAGCTATGTTGAGATATCTTTCCTCCTGGCATGAACATAAGAGCCCCTGAGGCTGGATCAAAGGTCCATTTAGTCAGGGTGGTATAGTGGTTAGAGTGCTGGACTGGGAATCGGGAGATCCGGGTTCTAGTCCCCCTCAGTTATGAAGCTCACTGGGTGACTTTGGGCCAGCCACTGACTCTTGGCCTAACCTACCTCACAGGGCTGTTGTGAGGATGGAATGGAGAGGAGGATTATGTAAGCTGCCTTGGGTTCCTTGCAGGAAAAAAGGCGGGGTATAAATCTAATCAATAATAAATAAATAAATAAATAAATGCAACAAGCAAACAAACAGGCCTCTTTCCCCCCCGCTTCCTCCTCTTCCTTGAGTTTGGCTAAAGCCCTTTTAAAATCCTGTCAACGACTGGCCATCAGTACACTCTGGTCCAGCCAGGCCAGCAAATTCCCAAAATTAACCATGAGTTGCAGGAGGAAGTTCTTCCATTTGCCTATCCTGCACCTGCTGTCTTGTCTGTCTGTCGCACCAGTTGACACCAAATTCTAGGGTTATGACGAGAGAGGGAAAATAACGTCTCTCTGTCCCCTTTCTCCACACTGTGCGTATACTTTCATAAGCCCCTATCACCCTCATCTCTTTTCTAGCCTACAAGGAAACCTCAAACATTTTAGCCTTTCCTCACAAGGAGGGGGCTACAAGCCCCCCCCCGACCTCTTCTCCAAGGATGAGAACGTGTCTAACCCCTTTAAAAGGCCATCTAAGGAGAGAGCCTCTCCGGACATCTTTTGCGTCTATGAATTTTGCAGTGCATAGTTAACATGGGGGGGGGAGGCTTCACAAGAGAACTTCCAGCTGGGTTGTGGGCGGCCCACGGCAGGGATCTGCCTGCCTTCCGTTCTGCACCCCTTTCTGGCCTCGAAAACCCCCTCCAGTGGTTGCCGCTTCACCTTCCCTCCTCACTGGGCCTTCTCTGCAGCCGTGCCAGGGGCCAGGCGGCGGTGTGGCGAACAAAGAATAAAGTCAGCCTCTTCTGATTTATTTATTTATTATTTTTATACCCCGCCTTTTTTCCTGCAAAGAACTCAAGGCGGCTTACATAATCCTCCTCCTCCTCCTCTCCATGTTATCCTCACAACAACCCTGTGAGGTAGGTTAGGCTGAGAGTCAGGGACTGGCCCAAAGTCACCCAGTGAGTTTCATGGCCAAGCGGGGACTAGAACCCGGATCTCCCGAGTCCCAGTCCAACACTCTCACCACTACGCCACGCTGGCAGTGTGGTTGTTGTGGGGTTCAAATGGCTGTGTGGATTGCGCCCCCCCCATCCCCAGTATGGCCTGGGAGGAAGCCGGGGGCCTGGGATGTGTATGCCCCCCCACCCCTCCCCCACAAAACCCCTCCCGACAGTAACTAACCCACACGCCCCGTTGGGATCTGACCGCACATAGAGCTATAATTGAGGCTCTTATAATTACAGGGAGGGGGTTACGCCCGTGATGCCGGAGGGAGCTTCATCGCCGCCAAGTGCCTTACGTAATAGAGGAGGATGAGAAGCAGAGAAGATGGCTTGCGAAGACTCCCCAGGGCGGCTGCACTTTGCACTCTGACCATTTAAGCTGGGGTTTTTTTTTTTTTATGGGTTTATATGTAATATTCAGTAAATGGAAGGAGCACCCGCCCCACTTCCCTCCAGGAAGGCCAATGAGACATCACTTTATATTCCATTACAGGATGCAAAAGCACCGGCCTGCGTGTGACTGGGAGGCCGCGGGGGCTGACTTCGAGGCCGTGGCACGCGGGCGTCAGGGGGCGTGGCGCTGTCCGGGGGGGGGGGGACACACCCCTGGACCAGCCCGCCCCTCTGTGGGTCACGCTCAACGCAATGAGGCACCGACTGATTACTCGTGTGCCGGCTCTCTTCACCCAAAAGGCAGCGGGGTCTCTAAAATCCAGCCTTCTCCAGAGGTGCTGGACTGCAACACCCATAATCCCAAGCCAGCCGTTAACAGGGGCAGTTCAACTGCAGCGAGAGAATACTAGGGACATGGGGTGTTTTTTTAGAGCAGTGTTCTCCAAGCTTGGGTCCCCAGATGTTTTTGGCCTACAACTCCCAGCATGCCCCAGCCAGCGTAGCTGGCTGGGGCATGCTGGGAGTTGTAGGCCAAAAACATCTGGGGACCCAAGGTTGGAGAACACTGTTTTAGAGGATTATCTCATACCAGGCTGGGACTCTGCAGGGGTTCTGGTGAGATTCGTAAGAGGGCAGGCCAGGCCAGTTATAGTAGTACAGGACCCTGGTCAACTCCCCGTGAAGGCTGGATGGAAGCAAACCAGGGATGTTGCTCCAGCAATGTCTGGCGCCCGCTGTCAGCTTTAGGGCGCAGGCCCTATCAGCATGTTCAGACAGAAAAAAAGTCCCTAAAAGTCCTGGGGATTGTAGGACTTTTTTTCTGTCTAAACATGCATAGGGCTGCGTCCTTAATATCCCTTCAGCAGGGTGATGACTCCCGCCTCTGCACCCTTTGTGGAAAGTTGCTGCAGTTTAAACGGCTCGTGGCTAAGGATGAACGAATCTGGCAATTTCATTTTTTTTTCTTAGTTTCTCATTTCAAATCTTAAGTTTGGTGTCCCGTCCCCCCCCACCAATTTGCATGAAAGTTTCTATATTCTATCTGTCTATCTATCTATCTATCTAGGCGTGTTTCTCCTAATTCATGCATCTTTGTATGCAATTCTGCCCAATATACATCTTTTTTTTTGCAATCGATTTATACACACCTCCCCCCTAATATACACAGCTTTGTAAATATGTATGTTTTGATTGGGGAACTCCAGTGCAAAATTCGGGGGAGTTCTTCAGACTGCAGAGGATGATCATCAGGCGATCACTCGTTACCGAGTAAGATTGTCTTCCAGGATAAAAGGAGGAAATTCTAAAGAAGATTGTGTAGATAATGGCGTTTTGGTTAGCATATGCCACAGTGTTTGAAAGTGTGAAATCGGGTATGGACCTTGAATGGATTTCTCCCCTGTCCCCAGTAATGGCCAGCCCGGGGATTCTTCTCTTGCTGCCCCTCACTGTGGGGTGGTAGCAGCGGGCTGCTCTCCTCCGTGGCCGTGGCTTCTGAGGAGGGGGCCACTGAATCGGAAGGGTTGCGGAAGAGCTACCTCCTCGGGTGAAGCAGATGTTCGTGGTGGCTCCCCCCCCTGTGGCAAGGCTAGTATTTCCACCACACACCTCTCCTTTTCCATCCTCCGTGTCATTAGGGTCCGAGTCTGGGGACGTGGCAAATATCTGCTTATTTGCAGATTTGGGCACGGGGCCGGGGAAGAGACCAGCAGGAGCCACAGGCAGAACATGCCAGCCCCCCCCACAAGTTTTACCAAAAAAGTGTGAAAACACCACCGTGATCAGAACTTTCTTTCATCTGTTTTTAATTTATTTTTTTTTACAATGCATGTTGCAATATTAAATTTGTTGTATTAATATAAACTTTCAGTAATCAATCTTTACAAATTCTTCAATACTCATGCTGTAACATAGAGTCTTAAACATATATACCGTAGTTATACAAATAACCAGTGGTAATTACCCCCCTACAATCTCAGGGGTTTAGCATCCACCCAACTTGCTGTATTGTGCTTTATAGAGTTAATGAAAATCTTCCTCTGTTTTTTCTTTTTCTTTATGGAGTTGCTGCAGCCTTTCCTCTTATTTTTTGAGATGGCCTTCAAGTAAGCCTTCCTCTCCATCTTTTCTTTCTGAGTGGCTTAAAGCATTATTTCTCCTTGGAATGATTTCCAGAATCCTGATATTCACAATATCCTCACTTATTTTCCCAACAAGAAACCGGTTTGGAATTCTTGTTTCGTGCATAATTGCCTTTATCAAGGGTCTGAAGGATAGTCGTGGGCTGTATCAGTATCAATACATTCTATAATACAAAAACATTTGTTGCAGTGTTGCTAAACATATTTACAAAACAGTCAACCACCACAAATCCCAATATTTTACTTACATTATCTTTTATGTGGGTTGCTATTACGCTTAACAAAGCAACAACAAAGCCTTGCAGCTGCCCAAGGTTACTTCTTACCAGCAAATGCAAAGACTCTCTTCCCACCACCTCCCCATTTCTGCCCATGTCCAGACTGCAAAAATGGCCGGTTTTTCTTCACCTGGGCTGGTGGAGCGTGACATAAGTCCCAGCGGCTCAGGGTAGCCGCCAGCATTCAAAAGCTATTGCTCAGGATCGCCGTCAAATCCTGCACTACGGAAAAACGCAGGGAGAGGGGGGCTGTTTTGCTTAGGCCAAGAACACGCGTCGTGCGGCCGCTGTGACCCCTAATCCTTTGACAGGGACTGTAAGACAGAAGGAGCTTAGACAGACGTGGGTCAGGATGAGTCTGCCTGGAGACCCCATATCCCAAAAGCCTGTCAAGGGAGAGCACGGAGGAGGAGGGACCATAGATTAGTCAAAAGGATCAGGGGGCAGGGGGTGAGAAATACCTCTTGCTGAGCCCCACTGCCACCGCGTCTGCCTAGGCCTGCCTTCCCCAACCTGCAGCCCTCCAGATATGTTGGACTACAACTATCATCATCCCCAGCCAGCATGTCCATACTGGCTTGGGATGATGGGAATTGTAGCCCAACACATCTGGCCTAGATTTGGATGAGTAATCTGGCTGGGTGTATAGGGCTTCTTCCTGTGTGCCTGTTCTTCTGAGGGCCATTTTGAGCCTTATCCTGCCCCAGCAGCCAGGAGTTGGGCCACTCCCCAAGTGAAGGACTTGGATCCTCGTCTCAGCAACCAACCAAGGCCCTTTCCTCCACTCTAAACACCTGGCTGAGAAGAGGGAGGGTGCCCTTTTGAAGGCCACCCAAAGGTGCTTGAATAGTTCACCCCGAACCAGGGCCCTACCCCATTAAATCCCTGCCAGTGGACAGCTGAGGGGGTGGGGGATTTGGGCGCTCAGCAATCCTGTTCTTCTGAAGGGCTCTGGCCACGCTTGGAGCAATGCCTGCTTTCCCTGGGAGCTCTCCGAGGTCCTGCAGGGCCTGCTCTGACCTGCCACTTGGGACCTGCTGTCTGGCTGAAGCTCCCCCCCCCCGCTGCACTCAGGTCCCCTCCCGGCCTTGCCCCCGTGCCCACGAGCTCAGAGCAGCAGTAATCAGACTGAGCCGTGCCACACAGACCATCCCTTATTCTGCTCAGCAGAAGCAGTTTGTGAAGCATATAAAGGAAGTAATTTGAATCCGCTGCGTTCCCACAAGCTGAAGATCCAGCCCAGCAATTGTTAAGCCCCCTTCCCCGTTAGTTCAGCCTGACATCCTTTCAAGCCCCAGCCATCCGGAGGTGGGATGTCTTCCTCACACTGCTTCCACTGAGGTCTCAGCCTTGCTCCCTGAACATTCACAATTAATCCAGACCCTGTTGCTCAGGAGATGAAAATCAGTCTTCTCAAGGAACATCACCAAACTCTTGTCTACATCCTCCTTCTCCCATCATCCTGTCACCCAATTACCCGCTTGTTCTACTTGGGCCCTTGAAGAGTTCAGGCCTCCACTCTTCTTTCCCTCCACTCCTGCAGGTGATTATGCATCCTCAGCATTTCCTCTCTCTTCCAGATAATTAATAAATACGTTTTTTATGAGCGGCGTTGGCTCTTGTTTGCAGAAGAACAGATTGTGGGGATTTCCCCCTATTCAGCTTTTCGCTTCTTCGTCTCCTGACGCTCAGCCTCTCACTCAAATTACCCCCAAGAACACACGCTCAGGGGCGTCCCTGGAATATCATTAAAAATCAGCTTAATGATATCCTACTGTACCGGCCACCATGTTAAGTCTGACCAAAGGCTCCAACAACTTCAGAAAATGATGCTTGAGGTGGCAGTAAAGTTTGCGTTGCTAAGAGTATGGGAAGACCCAACCAGCAGCAACTCTGGAACCAGCTTTAACATGTGCATGTTGAACCAGAAGGAAGGACAAGATGGGACACCCCCTCCCACCCGGGAGGCGGGCTTTTTGCTTACATTTCTGTCAAATTATCATTATTGTTTGTTATTTATGATTCGTCCCGTACTAGCAAGGCGGGTGGCATTTTGCAGAGGAAGAAGACCGGCCTGTGCGCTGAGGATTTTACCGTTTGAACAAGTGCAGGGGCCGCACAGTGAGGGCAGAATCATTGTGGGTGCAGCGGCAGTGAAAGTGAAGGGAGTCAATCAAGCTCAGATTCTGGGGTAAGATATCGGGGAGGGAGGTGGTAGCTGCAACAGGAAACGCCATCTTGTCCCTCTCCTGTTCAACCAATGTGCGTACTAATCAAGCTGCGTGTGTGCGTGCTTAAGTTGTTCTAATTTTATTATTTAAAACAGAAAATCTTCAAACGGATAGAAAACCATTTGAAATATTCTGATCAAATAACCTACTCCAGCATGTAGAAGATATCCAATTTTTCAACATAGTATTTCACCGAATCAGTTTCTTCCCTCTCTCGCCTCTCTGAAGTTTTCCGTGGTAGCGTCAACAATGACGCAACTTCCATTTTTTTCCCCACGTGCAAGTGCTCACTGCTCTGTGGTCACATGTTTCATAGATTTCATAGATTTCATAGATCATAGAGTTGGAAGGAGCCTACAAGGCTATCGAGTCCAACCCCCTGCTCAATGCAGGAAACTAGAGGAGGGGTCTCCCATCCAAGTAATAAACAGGCTTGACCCTGCTTAGCTTTCCACGCTCAAACAAGCTGAGCCAGCATAAACCACAGGCATTAATAAATGCAGCGCAGTATCTGCTGTGTTTATAACAGGATCGTTCACCACATGCCAATGTCTGGCATTGTAATTGTGGGAGAAGGAGGGGACGTTTGAAAAGTTGCACGTGCTTTGTCATTTGTATTTATTTGTTTGCTTCATTTCTAACCTGCCTTTCCTCCAAGGAGCTCAAGGCTGCATACATGACCCTGCTCCTTTCCATTTTGTTTGCACAACAACCCTGTGAGGTAGGTTAGGCCGAGAGTCAGTGATTGGCCCAAACTCACCCATGGCTGAGCGGGAGCTTCGTGGCTGAGCGGGGACGAGAACCCAGATCTCCTGAGTCCCAATCCAAGACTCTAACCACTACACCACACTTGCGCTTGTAAAGTGAGCACTTGTGAGAGAAGTTGGTATAATGACAAGAGAAGTGTGAGGTCGTGCTGCCATTTCAGATCCCTTCTTTTTTAGTCCCTTGCTTGGAGCTTGGGCATCTTTACGAAGCACCTTTTGATTTGGTGTTTCACATTTTTATCTGTTTAAGTCCTTAACATCTGCTGCAGTGTTCTCCAACCTTGGGTCCCCAGATGTTTTTGGCCTACAACTCCCAGCATGCCCCAGCCAGCATAGCTGGCTGGGGCATGCTGGGAGTTGCAGGCCAAAAACATCTGGGGACCCAAGGTTGGAGAACACTGATCTACTGGATTCATTCTTGAGCCTCCATATTAGGGCATGCCATACATTTAAATTAATCCATGTCTTCATGGGAGGGTGCATGATGTGCATGTAGAAAGAAGGCAGGCAGGTGGCTACCAGGAGCAGGGCCTTTTCTGCTGTGGCACCCCGGTTGTGGAATGAGCTCCCCAAAGAGGCTCGCCTGGCTGGCGCCTACATTGTACTCTTTTCCGGCGCCAGGTGAAGACCTCACCTTTCTATTCTCCCAGGCATTTTAATCATTTTAATCATCTTAATCATTTGAATCTTGTAGTCGTTTTTAACTCCCGTTATTGTAACTGCTGCTGCTAGCTCTGCTGTTTGTTTTTAATCGGTGGTTTTTAAATTTTAAATTTATATTTATATTGTATTGTATTTTATGGTTTTTAACTGTTGTAAACCGCCCAGAGAGCTTCGGCTAATATATATTAAATAAATAAATAAATAAATAAATAAAGAACCCACCCACCCCGCACCTCCAATTGGAAAGGCTGGTAAATTTTATTTATTTATTTATTTTACTATATTTATACCCCGCCTTTTTTCCTGCAAGGCACCCAAGGCGGCTTACTGTAATCCTCCTCCTCCTCCTCCTCCTCTCCATTTTATCCTGGCTCGGACCTTGCGGGAGTAGCTGCCGCTCAGCGTAGACAATACTGCACTGGGCGGATCGGTGGCTTCACTCAGATGTTTTCCACGCCAAACTGGAGCCGGGAGCAGCTCAGCGAAAGACCCAAAACGGGAGGTTCCCCCGCCCCGCTGAGCCTCCAGCAGCTGGGGAAAAAAAAAGACGTCTCTCTCTGCCTTGAGGCTTGGCGAGCGGCTGCAGCTCCAATCCGTGCGCATTAGAGACCGCGCGCCGCGTGTGTGTGTGTGTGTGTGTGTGAGTGTGTGATCCACTTTGGCCCTGTTGGCAGCGGCCAGACATGAGACGAAATCTATTATTTGTCTTAGTATGAAAGTCTCCCCGTGGGGCCTTTGGCCTCCAGCAGCCGCCCGCACCCTCAGCAACTGCAACGGTCAGAACATGATTTCATAGGAAGGTATCTGATTTCCAGTCACCAAACATTTCTCATTTGCAAGCAAACTCTCTTTTTCCAGACCTCAGAAGGTTGAAGTTTAGTCCTGAGGGTGGCGGCAGGGGGGGGGGGGGATGTCTTCCTTGCTGGCAGTTTAAAAAAAAAAAAAGCCCCTGCACAGAGGGGCTAAGCGGGGCGGGGGGGGGGGGATCGATTTCAGCTTGGGTCAGCGCGGCGTGCGGGAGAGAGAGCCCTTCAGAGCAAGGGAGATGAATTTAGCCGCAGGAAGAGGGCAACACAGGATAGGAGGAGGGAGAGAGAGCGTGGGAAGTGCGGGGAAGAACTGGCGCAGGCTGGGTGGGTGGGTGGAGATGCGCAGGCCGGCGCACTCCTTAACAAGATCCCAGCAAGTCCCCGGGTGACATTAATCAGCCCCGTTGTTCGCGCGCAGGTGCAAAAGCGCCAAGTCAGACGCCAACGGCGAGGAAGAAGCCGAACAGGCGGCGGCTGGGCTCCTGGTTCAGTCTCAGGGGAAATTGGAGGGGCAGAAAAGTGGCGGACTCGGCTGGCCCTGCTCCTCCCTCGTTTTCATTCAGCTGCTGCCGTTCGTCCAAATGCTTCCTGCCCTCGCATGGAGCCACCTCTCAGACGGGATATCGGTGTCCCATATTGTCAGGGCCGGTGCAAGGCAGTTTGGTGCCCTAGGCAAGATCAGATATTTAGTGCCCCCCCCCTTCCCACTTGAGAGCGCTGTATTTTTTTCCCCCAAGGCGTTTCTGGCGCCCCCTTTAGTCCTGCGCCCTAGGCAGCTGCCTAGTTGGCCTAGTGGTAGCACCGGTCCTGCATATTGTCAGGAAACTGGTGGGTGTTCTGGGCTGGCACAGCGGAAGGTTGCCGCCAGCTACCGCAGACCTGCAGGTCAGCTGCTGTAGTCATCATCATCAGGCGATCACTCGTGACCGAGTAAGATTGTCTTCCGGGATAAAAGGAGGAGATTCTAAAGAAGATTAGTGACAGGGTGACTTTTAGGGAAAGCGTATTCAGCATAGATTCATAGATCCATAGATTATAGGGTTGGAAGGGGCCTACGAGGCCATCGAGTCCAACCCCCTGCGCTATGCAGGAAACTAGAGGAGGGGGTGTGTGTCTCCCATCCAAGCAATATGTGCTTGCCTGCTGCTGTTCATAGCTGTGTTTCACATGGCACAGAGAAAGTGGGTCTCATCATCACATTCCCTTCATAGCTTGACCGCAACTTTTCTGTAATGTTTATGCACCTGAAAATATGTGGCAGATGTGCCCGCAGGAACATCAACTGACAGTTCCCTGGGGCGGCAGACTCTGGCCTCATCTACTGGCCAGAGAACCAAGGGCCACTGGGAGGATGCACCCCATGCCTCCCAGGAGTAACATCACGGCAAGGGGGAGACCAGCCTGGCCCCATACATCTGCCAAAGAAGGAACGGCTGCAGGGAGCTTGTTTTGCCTTTCCCTGCCAGAAAAGAAAAGAAAAGAAAAGGGGGAAAAAGAAAAGAAAAACAACAACAACACATCTATAAGAACCTTGTAACTAAGAACCGGTGCCTGAGTTTTGCTTTCTTCCTCCTCCCTCCCAATCCCTTTTCCTTTTGTGTCATGTCTTTTAGATTGTAAACCTGAGGGCAGGGACTATCTAATATTAATCGATGCAAGCCGCTCTAGGAGCCTCTTTTGGCTGAAGAGCGGGGTAAAAATGCTGTAAATAAATTTTTTTAAAAAATAAACATGGGCAACGCAGCCTCCATGGGTGTGTTCATCAGTTTTCCAGGTGTTTTCAAATATGCAAATGCCCTTTCAAACGTTATGCAAAAATCTGGAAACTGAAATACCTGGAACCATTTTGGGTGGCCCCAGACGTGTTGGCAACTGAGAGAGAAGATAAAGATACCGCCCCCTTTTCACATTTGCCACCTTTTAATGTTGGCTGAGGATGGCCCTGCCTCTCTCCACCTAGCACCAGTTAGGGGTGGCTCTGTTGGGTTTTGCATAGGCAGAACGAGATTACCACCTGACATCGGGATTATCACCTGACCTGGTGGGTGTTACTTGAGTTCAAATATACAAGGCCTTTGGTCAGGAGACATGGTCTCGAGGTGATATGACTCAGCAGCCTTGAAGAGGTTTGAAGCAGTCAACATGTTGATGAATAGGTTATACTACGGGGTGAGTAATATCCTATTTATAGGTGCAGGGTATAAAGCTGACACACTTGCTGATAGCTTCCGTCATTCTTCACTCTCTCTGTTGCTTGCTTGTCTCGACACGACATGTCTCTTGGACTTCACTTCATCTAGCCTTACCACTGGGGTATAGGTTTTGAGTCTGCTATGATGTAGTGAGTAGAGATGCATTGATTGCCTTAATCCCATGTAATTGGGTCTTACAAATAAACTCTTTAATCTTTATTAACTGCTGTTATCTCCTCCTTCCGCTTGCGTGACTGGGACTGAGGGTCACTGGCTAGGGGAGCTTTTGAACCCGGGTCAGTCCAACTCTCACAGGCTCAACATCTGCTCTGGTGCGTTAAGTGACCACATGAATATTCTACACTGAGCAACCTCATGCGAGTTGTTCCATAATATGTGATGGTTGCAAGCAAATGTTTTTGCTCAGAAAATGTGACTTTGCCCCCCCCCTCTAAATGTTTTCACAATTCACCCTTTTCAGCTGCTTTTTGCAGCCTGTTCCTAACCTTCATTGGTTAATGCTTTGGTGCCATTTTTAAAAAAACCAAACTGCATGTTTTCTTGATGGTTACATGATCCTCATCAACTGGTGATCATGTAGCCGGTTTGATGATGTCACAACACCATGTACCCAGCCAGATTTGAATACATGCAATCTCAAAACCAATTCAGAGTGAGAGCAGTGCTACTGTCCTCACTCTGTATTGGCTTCATGCTCCATCATACAGCCAATAAGATGGTTGCATGGTGATGCCTCAAAGCCAATTCATAATGAGGGCAGGAAGCATTGCTCTCATTCTGAACAGGTGTCAGGAAGGAAGCCATGCTGAAAACATTTTTGCTCCTCTTTGCATCCCCCCCATTGCCAAAAGGGGGCGGTTTGTTTGTTTTTCTTGGAGGGTGTTTATATGTGTGAAAATGTTTGTTAAAATGCCCCTTGTTTTGACTCAGCTATAATTATATTCAATTTCTGCTAGTAGCCCAGTGCCCTGCCTTGTCTTCTTGAATTGCATTTTTTTTTTTAAATGCAGAAATTGATACCACACAATAATTTGGCGTGAGCCATATTGCAAATTCCTCCAGCACTAGCAGTGCCCATATGGCCAAGCAATTTTACTCACCCATCATTCCCCACCTTTATTATGGTATTTTATCTGTTCAAAATCTATTTAAATCTGACTGTGTGCAGATCTACCTACTCACTAATATTCACTGACAGAGATCTGTTTTCAGATTTGGTTTCTTTTGACCCCACTTTGCACATGCCTGGCTAAGCTGCAGTACAAACATTTCCTCCTACACATTTAAGGCACAATCCTATGCAAGTTTAGATGCGGGGGGGGCATGCCTACAACTCCCAGCATGCCCCAGCCAGTATGGCTGGCTTGGGCATGCTGGGAGTTGTAGGCATCCCCCCCCCCACATCTAAACGGATTGTGCCCTTAGCAAAGTTATTTATAGCAAATAACTAGAGCCAGCGTGGCCTAGTGGTTAGAGTGTTGGACTGGGACTGGGGAGACCTGGGTTCTAGTCCCCACTCAACCATGAAGCTCACTGGGTGACTTTGGGCCAGTCACTGACTCTCAGCCTAAGCTACCTCACAGGGTTGTTGTGAGGATAAAATGGAGAGGATGATTATCATGTAAGCCACCTTGGGTTCCATGCAGGAGGAAAAAAGGCAGGCTATAAATAAATAAACATTGATTTATCATTTAAATACAATTTTATTTATAGCAAATTTATTTATTTATCTATTTATTAGTGGTATTTATATACTGCTTAATATAACACAATCACTGAGTGGTTTACATCTTCGCCACCAACAATTATAATAAATATTGACACCTTTGCTTAAGTTTAGGGTTTTTAAAAATTTCATAGAATCATAGAATAGTAGAGTTGGAAGTGGCCTATAAGGCCATGGAGTCCAACCCCCTGCTCAGTGCAGGAATCCAAGTCAAGGCATCCCTGACAGAGGGCTGTCCAGCTGTACCTTGGATGCCTCCAGAGTGGGAGAGCCCACTACCTCCCTAGGACATTGGTTCCATTGATGTATTGCTCTAGCAGTCGGGAAGTTTTTCCTGATGTCCAGGCGGAATCTGGGTTCCTGTAACTTGAGCCCATTATTCCGTGTCCTGCAAACTGGGGTGATTGAGAAGAGATCCTGGCCCTCCTCTGTGTGACAACCCTTCAAGTACTGGAAGAGTGCGATCATATCTCCCCTCAGACTCCTCTTCTGAAGGCTAAACATGCCCAGTTCTTTCAGTCTCTCCTCATAGGGCCTTGTTTCCAGTCCCTTTATCATCCTTGTTGTCCTCCTCTGAACCCTCTCCAGTTTGTCTACATCCTTCTTAAAGAGTGGTGCCCAGAACTGGATGCAGTACTCAAGATGAGGGCTAACCAGAGCTGAGTAGCGGGGAACTAGTACTTCCCATGATTTAGAAGCTATACTTCTATTAATGCAGCCTTTCCTTCTGTTTTCAAGGTGCTTGCAGATTGACTTCATTATAATCTGCTCCAGAATTTTCCCAGGGATTGATGTCAGACTGACTGGCCTATAGTTCCCAGGTTCCTCCTTCTTGCCCTTTTTGAAGATGGGAACAATGTTTGCCCTCCTCCAGTCATCTGGCACTTCACCTGTCCTCCATGATTTCTCAAAGATAATAGACAGTGGTTCTGAGAGTTCTTCTGCCAGTTCCTTTATTACTCTAGGATGCAGCTCGTCAGGCCCTGGAGATTTAAACTCGTTCAGAGTAATCAGGTGCTCCTTGACCATTTGCCTATCAATCTCAAGCTGCAATCCTGCCCCTTCAGCTTGTACTTCAGGTTTGCCAGGGGGGACATAGACCCTCTTTTGGGAGAAGACTGAGACAAAGTAGGAATTGAACACGTCTGCCTTTTCTTTGTCATCTGTTACCATTTTGCCACCCTCATTGCGTAGGTGAACCACCATTTCTTTCCTCTGTCTTTTACTATGCACATCTCTGAAGAAAGCTTTTTTGTTGCTTTTTTGCATCCCTCACTAGCCTCAGCTCATTCTCAGCTTTAGCCTTCCTGACAGTATTTGAATCAGTCTGGAGAAAATCTACCTGTAAATTTTGTCTCTGCAGTATTGCTACCTGTTTCCTCAATTGTGAATTTTGGTGAGAATCTTGTAAATCTGAAATTTTCTTCCAGAGTCATATTCCCTGAAAATGGAAATCACAAGTGTTTGAAGAGCAACAATGTCAAAACATTACAGTGGTAAAGGTAGTGATGGGAAAGATTTTGCTATTGTTTTTAAAAGGATTGGGGGTTTGAATGTGTGGGTTTTAAAAAGAGAACAATGTATAATTTGAGAAGAGTGCAGCTCTTTTCGGAGTAATAATACTTTAAGCAGAGGCTAGAAAGCCATGTGTTAGGGATGCGGTAGCTGCATACTGCATAAGGGATCTTGCACTGAACAGGGGGTTGGAGTGGATGACCTCAAGGGACCCTTCCAACTTTGTGATTTTGTGCATACACCATCAGCAACATTGCCCATGTCGCTTTGGAGAGGAACACAAGAAAAATGGCAGGGTGTTTTTTATAATCTTACAGTCTAGATTTCGATTAAGGGCGAGTACCTCACAAAAGGAGGGAACAAGCTGATAAGCAAAACAATTGAAGGTTGGGGGAGGAGTAGAAGAGGCGAGGGTCACATAGGCGATTTAGGGGTGCAAGAGAAATTCATCTCTGTTCAGTTTTGACCAGAATTTATCCAGTTTGCACCTCCCAGAACTGAATACAGGCCTGAACACAATCTGCGGTCGAAGTCTGTACATTTCTGAGCTTGCGATACTATTCACGGAACACCAACACCACAGGCATTCTAAAAACGTGTACATTTGAAAAATGAGCACAAACACACTTTAATCAATGGTAGAAAAAGGCATACGTTTTAAAAATGCACACAATGCGTGCCCTTGGGAAAAAAATGCATCCAAAAAGACACACTAAGTTTTGTGTGAAAAGAAAACCACAACAACAGAGTTTGCAAAAATGATATGAACTTGAGTTGGAATAGACTTCAAGGTGGAATTTGGAGAACTCCGCGAGCTCACCTTTTTTTTTTGCTGAATTGCTTCTCCTCCCTAGTCTGAATTCTTCCTGGAGATCCATATGCCATGTTACCGAATGTCCATTAATGCTCAGAAATCCTCAGAAGCCTTCTGCCGAGTCAGACCCCGGGTCCATCTAGCCCCAGTGCTGTCCACACTGACCGGCAGCCGTGGCTCTCCGGGAGATCAGGCAGGAGGAGCCTTGTTTCTCAGCTCCAAATGGACATGCTGGGGATCGAACCTTTTGTGTGCAAAGCGTGCGTTCTACAACTGAGGTGTAGCCTTCCCCAGATGCAAGATTTGGTGAAGATTTGGTGAAGATCACCGAAATTTGGTGAAAATCAGTTAAAGTATCAACTTCCCCATTCTATCTTTTCACAATAAAAACGTTCTGCATCCCCCCATTACTATGTTTAGGTCAGTGCTTCTCAATTATTTTCTGTCATGCCCCCCCTAGGAAGAAGAAAACATTTCGCGCCCCCCGCGCGACTGTAAATAGTATCATTTGTCTATAAAATTGTTATAAGTACACCTCTGCATAACACTGTATCCTTATTAACGTATAAGAGAATAAAAAAAGAAAGAAATGTGGATCAATTTACAACAAAGAATAGCTTTATTAACTGTAGCAGAAAAGATTTAAAGGAGCACAGGATTTAAAGGAACACAATATTAAAAAAAACTTTTAACTGAGGTCAAACGAGCCCCCCTTTACGGAGCCTCGCGCCCCCCCTGGGGGGCCCGCCCCACTATTTGAGAAGCACTGGTTTAGGTGAACACCGCTCCTCCTCCTCCTCCTCCTCCTCCAAATGAGAAAATTCAAATTTGGAAGAAGATTTTGAATTTTCCACTAATTTGCTTTTGGGGGGGGGGAATTGCTCTTTCTTTTTCTTTCTTTCTTTCTTTCTTTCTTTTTCTTTCTTTCTTTCTTTCTTTCTTTCTTTCTTCCTCCTCCTCCTCCTCCTCCTCCTCCTCCTCTGTTCCAAACTGCAAAGGTTTGGAAAGAAGTTTGCCCGAGCACTTCCCTGAGTGCAGTCCACCGTGTTTCCCCCATGATCCCCCATGCAGGTGGTTTGCGCTTTGTCATGTCGCCCGGCTACAAGCAAGCAGGCATCTGCTGATCCAGCGGAAACCTTGACAATAATAACATGAATTACTTTTTCGCTCATAAGGCCCTGTAGGAAATCCTGCGACTGCTGCTCTGGTTGTGCCTGGCAAGATTGATGATTTGCACGGTGTTGAGTGACAACCTCCCCGCTGCCCCCCCACATATCCCAGGTCCCATAATCCTTGCTCTACTGACCATGCCAAGAGAAATTAATAAAGATGTTGATTGTTTAAAGGGCTCCTCCCAGCCTCCACTGCCTTAAAACCTTGCAGCGGAGTGAAAAAGGATTAAGTGCTCCATCGATTGCTGCCGTAGCTTGGAAATTACTTTGGGGGCCACGGGCTCCTTGGCTGCTGTCAAGTGGGGTGCTGTAACGGCACCATCACACACCTCGTCAACAGCAACCCCCAGGACCTCGTAGGCCTGCGCGATCCATCGCATGGTGAAACCTGTGTGTAGACGAATGTTCCCCAATGGGAAGAAAACCTCTGTAAGGTGCCAGGCCGCAGGGGTCTCTCACAGCCCTGCGGCAAGCCTTCCCCATCGCTACCACCACATCAGGTATTGGAAAAGGAAGGGGTCGGTTTGTGTGTGTGTGTGTGTGTGTGTGTGTGTGCAGACTCATGGCCCACCTTGCTCCAAACTGCAGAATGGTCTCCGCTTAAAAACAGCTCATGTTTAATTTATTCTGAAAGTAAATAATTTTACCCAGCCTGATTCTGAATCGTATTGGGGTGAGGCGGGGTAATTCACCCCTCGCTGCTCCAAGTCTAGCATCGAGTGACCTCGATAGGCTGGAGCGCTGGGCCGAAAACAACAGAATGAAATTTAACAGGGATAAATGCCAAGTGCTGCACCTAGGGAGAGGAAACCAAATGCAGAGTTACAGAATGGGGGACACTTGGCTCAACAATACTACAAGTGAGAAGGATCTTGGAATTGTGGTAGATCACAAACTGAATATGAGCCAGCAATGCGACGTGGCTGCAAAGAAGGCAAATGCAATTTTGGGCTGTATTAATAGAAGTATAGCTTCCAAATCGCGGGAAGTGATAATTCCCCTTTACTCGGCACTGGTTAGGCCTCATCTTGAGTACTGCGTCCAGTTCTGGGCACCTCACTTTAACAAGGACATAGACAAACTGGAGAGGGTTCAGAGGAGGGCAACAAGGATGATAAAGGGACTGGAAACAAGGCCCTATGAGGAGAGACTGAAAGAACTGGGCATGTTTAGCCTTCAGAAGAGGAGACTGAGGGGAGATAGGATCGCACTCTTCCAGTATTTGAAGGGATGTCACACAGAGGAGGGCAAAGATCTCTTCTCGATCATCCCAGTTTGCAGGACACGGAATAATGGGCTCAAGTGACAGGAACCTAGATTCCACCTAAACATCAGGAAAAATTTCCTGACTGTCAGAGCAATAAGACAATGGAACCAACTACCTAGGGAGGTGGTGGGCTCTCCCAGTCTGGAGGCATTCAAGGTGCGGCTGGACAGACATCTGTCAGGGATGCTTTGACCTGGATTCCTGCATTGAGCAGGGGGTTGGACTCGATGGCCTTGTAGGCCCCTTCCAACTCTACTTTTCTATGATTCTATGATTCTATGATCCTTTATTGATGCCTTTGTAAAGCTCAGGACGCGCCTACGGCTTTCCGCAAGCAGAGAGTCCTTGGAGCACATTTACTCCGAAGGAAGTCCTACTGGATTTGATGGGGCTTTCTCTGAAGTAAGTACACGTAGGATCGTGTGTGAATGAGGCAAACGTATTTTTGGAAACAGCGTTACCACACGGGCACAAATGCCGTGACTGGGTGCGGGTCCCAATTAAAGGTAGAGTTAAATGGCTCTGTGTAACTTCCTTCCACCCCCTGGGGAGGGGAAGCATGGTTCTATTTCAGCCTAGCTGGCTTATATTGTGAATTTGATATGAAATAAGAATACCTTTAACTTTTCAGAGGCTCAATTTCTACATCTGTAAAATGGAGCGAGAGACGCTGAGCTAGGCACGCTAGGGTCAAGTATTCACATTTGCAAATGAGCAGCGGCTTTGTGAGCCGCTAAATCTGTTCTTTGTGCCTTTGCCCTTCATGTGGGAGCTCCGCCATAAAAGCAGCCCGGAGGAGATGTGCAAGTTTGTACCCGATGACTTTGTTCAAAATATTCGCCACTTAAAGATTGTGGGAAATGGAAATTTGCTGAACCCAAAGTGGGGAGAAGACATCTTTTCAATTTGATAAGGACTGATTTGACTTTCATGAGAAGCCACTTAATTTTTTTTGTGGGTGTGAAAAAAAATCTCCCCCATGGAAACGCGAACGCTGTAAAATTAGGTGTGGGAACTTATTTTATCTGGAAAGGCAGAAACGTTGTTTGACATATAGCCTGTGTAATGGGAGAATTTGCCTCCCAAACACCTGGAAAATAGTTTAATATTTCTGGTCCCCATTTGCTTTGGTAATATCTGAAGAAGCCAAGCTTTCTTTAAAATAAAAATAAAAATAAAGAGACCAGGTTGGAGCTGAAATAACCAAAATGTCGATTTCATATAAAAAGTTAGCACATGCACAATTTCTGTCTGCAGCTGTTTCCCTTCGTTGTTTGAGTGCCTTATCGCTGGAGTATCTAGCTCTGCACATCACATATTTCCTGTCCATGAACACTTTGGCCTCTTGTGCCTGTGGACTTTTGAATATGGATAATTGAAAAAAATCTATCTATCTATCTATCTATCTATCTATCTATCTATGCACACAGAGAGCTCTACATCTTACTTTCCTGGATGTTCACATGAAAACAGGGGAGACACTGTGAAACCTAAGGAATGGGTCAGTAGCGACACAAACCCATGGAACTATGAGTGGAAATTAGCACCCACTTAATGATTGCTGAATGGGTGGACATGCATGCACATAATCAACTCTTTTTTAAAAATGCTCTGATACTGAGGAACAGCATTAGGACTGTGCCCGGGATGAGCAACATTGGAGGTGTTTGTCTTCACAGACAGAGAGAATATCTGGTGAAGGTTCGTACCTCTTCAATGAGATCTTAATTTTCCTGCTCTCTTGAAATAATCCTGGAAACGGAATTATAAATGGGAAAAATTAAAGAGGCTGCACAAATGACTTGTGATAGTTTCAGATACCCATCATGTGGAGGGCGGAGGAGGCCGTGCTAGTGGAATACCCAGAGAATTTTATTTTTTAAGTGCAACGTAGTATGGATAATTTACTAGTTATTCAGCTCTGATAAATAGAATTTATTCAAGGTAATTGCATGCCCACATTTTAGGTGCCCAGATCTTTGCACCTCTCTCTGTTTTAGGAATAGATTTTTTTGAGGAATAGATTTTTTTATCATAAATGAATCATACTACTAAAAGCAATATTATTTACAACCCGCCGCGAAAACACGTTACAAATTCGCCACCAAATTTTCAAGATTTCCTAGCTAATACAGTTATAGATCTACACTAACTTAAACTAATACATTCGCTTAATTCCTAATCTACGTTTGTGGTCTTTCAGTGTCCATCAGTCTGTCACGTAACTGGTGGTGTAGATTCCTCCTCCATCCATGGCCAGAATTTCTTCCACATTTAGGAGTCCCTGATCAAAGCATTCTTGGATTTCAGGAACAGAGAAGCATCCAGGCTCCACCGGACATTAAATCAAATCATGTTGGGAGAGAAAGGAAACTGACTCGATCCCAAATTGAAACTGACAACATTATTTACAACTTTAAAATGCAGGAGTAGCTGGCTTCTTCCTGTGTTGGAGTCATCCGGAGTTACTGCAGCAGCTGAAGTGGCTGCATGAGTAAATTCATTTGGTGATACATCATCAAACCATTTATATATGCTGATGTTTCAGATGTCAATGACTAGAGCCAGGAAACATTCCCCCCCCCCTTATCCCCCTTCTAAGTTTTTGAGCGTACAATCCTATAACTTGAGTTATGTCAGCTGAACGGCCCGAGGAAGTGAAGTAAGCAATGTTCCACCAGTGGACACGGAATTACACAATAATAATTACACTTATGCTGGTGGAGCTCCCCTGATGTGCCAGAGAGGAAAACTTCACTGGCCTAGGTTGTCCTCCAGCGAAGTTATGCCAATGGAGTGGCAGAAAACAAAGTGAGGGTGTTGTCCTGGTCCATTCATCCCTAAGTTGAGAGGGGTTCTGAAGACCATGTTCACAGTCCTTCTCCAACCCCTAAGACAGCCTCCCCACTCCACTGTTTTGGGCTTGATCACCCGCAAACCTCTGGCATCAGGAACCTTTTGTGAGATACAATCGTATTTGTTTGTTAATGCTAGGATTGTCACCTCATAAGGAGCACTCGTGTGTCTGCCAGGGCCGGATTAAGAGCATTATGGGCCTGGTGCTGAGGAGGGCGTGCGGCTGAAGAGGGCGCAGAAACCCTGCGCTCCTCTTCGCTGCCGCTGCGCCGCCCCCGCCAGGCCTCTGTCTCCGCTGCGCCGCCCCCGCCAGGCCTCCGCCTCCCCACCCGCCCGCCCGCCCGCTGCCGCCGCCTCCGCACCCTCCCGTCCCGCTCGCCGCTGCACCTCCCCCCACCCTCCCGCTCGCTGCCGCTGCGCCTCCCGCCACCGCCGCCATCACCCCCCCGACCCCCCCGCCACCTACCTTCTCCGCGTCGTGTCGCTTCCGGAGCCCCGCCCGCGTTGTTTTGGCGGGAGGAACCAGGGCAACAGGGCTTAAACAGCCTTGTTGCCATGGTTTCCCTGGCAAAAAACAGCGCGGGGGTCCCGTCGCGTCACTTCCTCCTCCTCCTCCTCCTTGGTGGTGGCGGCGGCGGCGGCAGCAGCAGCCGCCGCCAGGTTGGTGGTGGCGGCCAGTCCTGATTGTGGGCCTATTTCGGGGTAGGGGCCTGGAGCTGCAGCTCCAATAGCCCCTATCTTAATCCGGCCCTGCTGTCTGCAGTCTTCGAACTGCATGTGTCCCATAAAGCATGGAACCGCGCCTTGCATCTGTGTTCCTTGGTCCACCCCCCTCCTCGGGCTGGTCAAAGAACCAGGAAGTGCTTGCAAGGGATGAGCAAACGGGCTGCCTATGGATGATCTGGTCATCTGTGTAAAGGGCATGAACAAGCCGGTCAAGCGGGGTTCAATCATAACTAACTGCTCTTCTGTACTCACTGGGCTCATGGGGGTTAAAGTGCACTGTGGCCGTGCTGCTGTGGGAGGGATCCTCCCTCGGGGCTGCGAAGGCCTGGTGCCCCAGTAGGTCCATCTGTGCACCCCCATCATAGAATCGTGGAGTTGGAGGGGGCCTCGTCCTGGGGTCTCCACTGTGGCGTCCATGGGCAGACACCGCTCTTGGCGCCCGCCAGGCTCCCTCCCCCTCCTGGTTTTTGCTTTATTTCTCAAGATTTTTTTTTTTAAAAAAAACATATAATTATTTTGAACTGGGAGGGGGACTGCATGCATGCTGCAAAGTGAAGTGCTGCCCTCTAGCGCCATCTTTATTTTGGGTTAAGAAGAGTCGTTTCGTGTGTTGGCGCTCAGAGGCCACACCTCTGCCTTGGACTTCGCTTCTTGGACAAGTTACTTTTTTTTCTTCTCTTAGTGCCACCAGTTTGCCTTCTGGGAAATGAGTGTCTGGTGACCGGCCATGCCTGTTACGGTAGCCGTTGTATAAATGGGCAAGTCCCCCATGGCAGCCATGTTGTGAGAGTGCCCACAACACTATCAAAATTCCAGATGCGCCCACCGACCCCAAAAAGGTTGGGGACCCCTGATCTAGTCCAATCTCCCACTCAGTGCAGAGCTTGAACATACCCAATGGACGGCTGTCCAACCTCTGCTTGGGCACTTCCAGGGATGGGAAGCCCCCTCTAAATAACTGGTTTTGTTGTCAAACTGCTCTTAGCATCAAGAAGTTTCTGCCCATATTCCACCTAAATCCACCTTCCTGCAAGTCCATGGAATCCAGCCCGGCCCTCTGGGGCGGCAGATAATGCTTCTTTGCTGTCTTCTGTGCGGCAGCCCTTCAGGGATTTATTTGAGAACTGAGGGCTACTCATGTCTCCCCCTGGTCTTCTCTTCTCTGGGCTAAACATACCCAGTTCCTTCAACCTTTCCTCATAGTTTCTGCATCCCTGACCATATTTGTTGCCCTTCCCTGAACCTGTTCCAATTTGTCGACATCCTTTGTAAAATATGGCACCCACAGCTGGACACATTATTCCAGATGAAGTCTGACTAGTGTGGAATGAAGTGGGGCTATTACTTCCCATGACTTGGAAATAAGGGTTCTATTTATGCAGCCTAAAATCACATCAGCCTTTTTTTTGCAGCTGCATCACACTAAGGACTCATCATGTTTAGTTTGTGATTGACTGACTGCAGCATGTCCTACCGCCAGCCAAGCTGGCTATCCCCCATCCTTTCCCTGTATATTTGATTTTTGTTTCTGTTTGCCTAAATGCAGAACTTTGCATGTGTCTCTGTTCAATTCCACTTTGTTGGATTCAGCCCAGTTTTCTATTTATCAAGGTCATTTTGAGCCCCCCCACAATTTTTTTAAGGAGTTATCAATCCCAGTTTTGTGTCAGCTGCATATTTCATAGGGATTCCTTCCACCCCATCCATCTAAGTCATTGATAAAAATGTTGAAGAGTACCAGGCCCAGGGCAGAGCCCTGCAGCACCCCGCTCAAAATCTCTCTTTTCGGTTTCCCAAATAGCTGTTGAGGTGGTAAACTTTAGGTCAGGACCATCCCATTGCATAGAGATGCACTGATGGGAAGAAAAGTTTCACCTGCTCATAGATTTCATAGATCATAGAGTTGGAAGGAGCCTACAAGGCTATCGAGTCCAACCCCCTGCTCAATGCAGGAAACTAGAGGAGGGGTCTCTCCCATCCAAGTAATAACCAGGCCTGACCCTGCTTAGCTTTCCACACTCAGACAAGCTGAGCCAGCATGAGCCACAGGCCTGTTTGTCTGTCTCATGCAGCTATAAGTCAAAGTAGCCCTGCCAGAGGTGGGAAAAACGAATAACCGAAGGGCCACAACAACAGCTCTCTTTATGGTGTGACATTTTTTGCAATGACTTCAGCTGGGAACATTGGGTTCCCAGGCAGGGCCTCTTTTATATTGGCAGGAAACGTTTTCCACAGAGGCTGTTTATTGGGGCTGGTGACAGGGCACAGGGCTACTCTCTCTGCCCTGTCACATTTACTGAGCAAATTATTGGAACTGGAAGGAAAAATCCACAACTTATCTATATATATTTTCCCCACCTGTTGCTGCTACGGCTGCCTGTTCTGGATGATGGATGGTTCTGTTTCAGCCGATCTGCTCACTTGAGCATGATGGCGCTTTTGAGTTTTCATGCAAAAAAGAAAAAAAAAGGTGGGCTGGGGGGGGGTATTTTTCATTGGGAGCAGCAAGTGCCTTTGAAATAAATTTCCTTGCTTAAAATCTGCGGGCCCTGAGGCTTTCCACAGCAATGCGGCTTTGACAGGCCATCACTTTGCCCCCCGTTTGGCACTTTTAGCACTCCTGGCTCTTTTATTGCCTTTAAGAGAGATTGAAAGGAAACGGAACCCTGAGTGCAATCTGGCACTGAACGGAGCGGATCGGCCGTGCATTTGGCAGCAGCGGCTGCGGCGGCATTAGAACCGCTCACCAGTCTGCTTTTGCACAACTTTGCTCAGGTTAGCCCGGCCTTCCCCCATCTCATACCCTCCAGGTGTGTTGGACTACAACTCCCCGCATCCCCCAGCCAGCCATGGTGGGGGAAGACTGGGTTAGCCTCAACTCATTTAATTTCTATACCACCCAGTAGCCAAAGCTCTCTGGGAAGTTTACAAAGATTAAAACCCGAAAAATACAATTTAATAACATGATACGGCCGTTTACACGCACAAAAAGAAAACAATGTTCACAGTCAGCAATAAAAATCTCAGGACCTGTCAAATACTGCCTGGGAGTAGAGCAAAGCCTTAGCCTGGCAACAAAAAGTTGACACTGTTTCGGAGTCGAGGGGCCACCACTGAGAAGGCCCCCTCCCTTGCTGCCATCCTCCAAACTTCCCTCTGAGGAGGCACTTGGAGGAGGAGGGTTCAGTCTGCAGTAATTATCATTGTAGTATAACAGTAGCCTTGTTGCTATTGCATTCCCCCACCGGCTCATCTCACAGAATCTAAGTAGCTGCCAGTATCAGTAAGGGTGATTCCAGACAACCAAGAACACTGAAATGGGGTACAGATGAAATCCGGACGGAGTCCACTGATAGCCAGAAATATTGGGCAATGTCTGTCCTTCAAGCCAGGTGGCTCAAATTGCACTGCCAAATGGTTTAAACTTAAGTACTTCCAATCTGGAAAATGGACATTTGGAACACATGTAGCTAAAAACACAAAACAAACAAACAACCACGGCCCCCCATGACACCTGGTTTTCATAGATCATAGAGTTGGAAGGAGCCTGCAAGGCCATGGAGTCCAACCCCCTGCTCAATGCAGGAAACTAGAGGAGGGGTCTCCCATCCAAGTAATAACCAGGCCTGACCCTGCTTAGCTTTCCACACTCAGACAAGCTGAGCCAGCGTGAGCCACAGGCCTGTTCTAGAAACATCACACAGTGGAGCACTTTTACATTAAAGCCCAGGACATGACCTTACCTCATGGCAGACGCTGGGCCCAGTGGACCAACGGTGTGGCTCGGTATACGATACGGCAGTTTCCTGTGTTCTGATTACTTCTTCATACACTTGAAAGGAGAGGGAGACGTTCCCACAGCCGCACCTGCAAAATACAGGCTGAATTGAAGAGCGTCACCACACATCATAACAGCAATAGTCTGGATTGCAAAGTCAGTCTCTGGCGGGATGGATATTCCTGCAGCAGAGTTGTCCAGCTTCCTAAAAGCGTCCATAATATGGTGCAAGGATTGTGGGTGGGGCAGGTGGGATTGTGGCACTCTCCGCTATTGGAATACCTTTATTAGGCCAAGCAGAAGATGACCCAAAACATGCAAGCCTTTAAGATCTCTGGATCTCTTCACCAGGCAAGATGAAGTGATCTGGAGATCTTGGAAACTTGCACTTTTGGGTGTGTGTGTGTGTGTGATCTTTTGGGGTTGACCTAATAAAGATATTACACTAATATGGATTTTGAAATTTTACTTATGGTCAATATGACTACCTTCGCCTTTTGTGTCACCATTAATGACATCAGAGAGAATAATGCAGCAGGTGCCACATGGCACGACCACAGCCATCTGCACTCCACATCCAAGCAGGTGCGAAAGCAAGAAATGGCGAGGCATCACTTCCCCCAGGTTCAAAAGACTGCAATCTTGAGAAGTGGGGAAATGTGATATTTTATTTTATTTATTTATTTATTATTATTTCTGAATCGCCCATCTGGCCAGTGACCCAGCTACTCTGGGCGATGTACAACATATATATAAAAAAATACAAGAAAACAAAAATATAAAATACCGTTACGGCTTTAAAATCCTAACCCGCCGCATAAAAAAATTACAATAAAACAAAATATAAAATACTGTTATGGCTTTAAAATCCTAACCCACTCCATATTCCCACCTGAAGAACCATGTTTTTAATGCACGACAGAAGCACATCACGGTGGAGGTCACTGGGGAGGGAGTTCCATAACTTGGGGGCCGCCACAGAAAAGGCCCTCTTCCTAGTCCTGGCAACAAAAACGCAACACAGCTTGCAGGCCTCGGCACACTTACTTGCAGCGTAGGCCGGTGTCAGTGGGGCTGTGTATCTACTCCAGGTTTTACATAAAACTTTTAAGGAGCTATCCATTGTACCGAACCTAGTCTAGCGATAGTCCCTTTAAAGTTCGGAGTAAAATCCAGTGTGGATACACAGCCCCGCTGACATTGGAGACACCAGTCTCCACTGCTTACTTGGGAGTAGTACGTCCTTTAGGAAGTGGGACTTACTTCCAAGTAAATGCACATAGGATTGGCCTGCATGAAAGAAGGCAAGCAGACTTGGTGCAAACAAATGAGAAATGAATGCATGCTTGTTGCATGGAAGGAACCAACCATGCAGAGAACAACCGCCCCTCCCTTGTGAAATGTCTAGTTTGATATGATGCCTTTACCCTGTTCTTAAACGGATCACGACCTACCTAGAGGGTCTGGGATAAACGAATAAGCCATTCTTGGGTGACTTTCTCCCTCTGCTCCTCTTACTTGCTTAGGAAGGTAAGAGCAAAGGAATCAGAGGTCATTTGAAAAGACAACATGGAAGGCTCCAGGAGGAACTCCGGGACATGGCTTATGGATGCTAAGCCCTAAAGCGGTGTTCTCCAACATCTGGGGACCCAAGGTTGGAGAACACTGCTCTAAAGGAAAGGGACAAAGGAGATGACCAGAGTCCCTTTCTGAAGTAAACATTCACAGCCTAATGAATGAGTTATATCCCAGACGCTCCATTCTAGGAGAAGTATTTAACAGGCACTATTGGATTCTGTGGTTTCTAGCTATCTGTAACCAGTGCATTATGACCATTAATGGATTTTTGAGGCCAGATTGATTTTTCATTAATTTGGTAAAAATCTTTTCCCTCTCCTATATAATTCTGCCTTAAAACGCTCCCTCTGACAGCTCGATAAGTCACTTGCCTCATAATGCAAGCCTGCTTCGTAAATCTCAGGCGGGGCATCGCCGGGATGGGGTGGATCAAGGTGGGGGCAGGGAAAAAAGCGGGTGTGGAGTGGGAGGGGGTGGGGAGAGAGAAACCTCTCCGGACTTCAGGAGGCCTGCCAATCCGTGGCCACCATCCATCATATTTGAAAAGCCACGGTTTGAATTATTAACTGGAGAGTTAAGAAGAGGAACCTGGAAGTTGAGGCTGCAGCTCCAACCCTTAACTCAAACCGATGTGATTTTGACACACCTCTTGGAGCTTTTTGGGGGGGGGGATTTTTTAATGCCAAATGAACGGACTTTGGTGTGTGTGTGTGTGTGTGTGTGTGTGTGTGTTAGTCTGTGGATGTATTACTGGGCTCTAGCAGGCAACCATGGGTGTTGTTGCAGATGGACTATTTCCCCATTAAGCCCAGAAGTGTCTATTCCAGTGTTCTCCAACCTTGGGTCCCCAGATGTTTTGACCTACAACTTGTAGGTTGTAGGCCAAAAACATCTGGGGACCCAAGGTTGGAGAACACTGGTCTATTCCCATGGGCAGGATTAACAGGCCGGGTCACCACATCATCTGCGACCTGGAATTGCCAGGGATTGAACCTGGGACCTTCCACATGCCAACCAGGTGCTCTTCCACTCAGCTATGGTCCCTCCCATGTGGGGTAGACAGGAATCCATCCCTGCAACTTGTTTAGACTTACGCAGGCAAGATCTAGAAGAAGAAGAAGAAGAAGAAGAAGAAGAAGAAGAAGAAGAGGAGGAGGAGGAGGAGGAGGAGGAGGAGGAGGAGGAGGAGGAGGAGGAGGAGGAGGAGAAGAAGAAGAAGAAGAAGAAGAGGAGGAGGAGGAGGAGGAGGAGACCACCCCTACCTTTGATGGAGCCCACAGAGGCAACAACCATGATAAACTTAGAAAGGGTTGCCAACTGATTGGGGTGGAGCGGGAACTGAGCCTGGCCTGTTTCTGCGCAGTTACAGCAGCTTAATGTACTGAGATCAGACAGAAAAAATGTGGCCAGTTTTGGGTATAGATCTAGATAGATGCTCATCCTAGAAGGGTCACAGGAGTGGCCTGACTTTGAGTCACAGAGCTAGAAGCAAGCTCAGCGGTCACCTAGTCCAGCCCCCTGCTGATGCAGGGAATCCACTACCAAAGCACCACTGATGGGTGGCCATCCCGCTCTTCTTAAAAACTTCCCATGAAAGAGAGTCCCCACCTTACCAGGCAGTTTGTTCCACTGTTGAGCATCTCATACCATCAAGACCTTCTTCCTAACATTTGGTCAAAATACCCCTTCTTGTAATTTGAACCTGTTGGTTTGGGCCCTACCCTGTGGAGCAAACAAACTTGGTCCATCATCTATGTTACCGCCCTTCAAATATGTGAAGATGGCACCTAATCACCTCCTAATGGTCTCTTCCCTATCATGCTAAACGAGTGTTCTCCAACCTTGGGTCCCCAGATGTTTTTAGATGTTGGGCAGGTGAGATCATGCTTATCTCCAGATCTTGTGAAGCTTCACCTGCAGATCAAACAGCTGCTGAAGGCTCGTCAAGATCCAGGTTCAAAGACGTCCTGATCCTACCTTCATTTTTTAAAATCACACACAGGGGATCATTGATGGGAATCCCCAAACTTCATGAAGTTTTGAGCGTGTATACAGAGGGCACGCCAGAAGCAAGGTCACTTTAGTTTCTTTGCCTAAGTGCAATTGGAATGAATCCCTCTGCAAATAGCTCCTCTTAACTAGCTTTTTAATGCCTCTTTAACAAGTCTGCAATCACATGTTGATTACTCACCAATTTGCTTATTAAAACCATATTTAACGAGGGTTAACAAGTAAATAATCAATATGTGCTCCGGTCACAGAGGAACGGCTGAAACCTCAATAAACACTTTTATAATCAACTTATTCACTAAACAGACAATCTCAGCTGTTAATAGCTGGTGGGGCAATTTAGAATTAACGTGGTACCAATTGTATCTAGAAGAAATACAAACTGATTAGCAAAATCACTTATCGGGACATGCAGAATCTGGGCTAGGAGGAGGCCAGGCTCAACGCAAAGTGATTAATGATAACCGTTAAGGGCAAAGTTTCTTTTCCAGCCCAAAACAGCCTTGGGTGGGAAACATGAGAAGTGATTTATTAGAAATTATTTGATGATGACGATGATGATGATGATGATGATGATGATGATGATGATGATGATGATGGATTTAGCTAACCCCATCAGTATACCTGGCCCCTTACAAAGTCACATACACTTACATTCATGGAGGAGAAGATGGCTATCAATGGCTACTGCTCCTGATGGCTATATGGCATGCTACCTCCAGTAGCAGTGTGCCTATGTGCACCAGTTGCTGGGGAACATGGGTGGGACAGTGCTGTAGCGCTCATGTTCTGCTTGTGGGATCCCGTGGGCAGCTGGTTGGCCACTGTGCGAACAGAATGCTAGACTAGACCGACCCTTGGCCTGATCCAGCATGGCTCTTATGTTCTTATGACTTCTGTACACAGTGCGTAGTTAAACTATGGAATTGGCTACAACAAGATGTAGCGAGGTGGTCCACCAATTTGTATAGGACTGTAGGAAGCTGCCTTGCACTGAGTCAGACCATTGGTCTATATCTAGCCCAGTATTGTCGAAACTTACTGGCAGCAGCTCTCCAGGGTTTCAGGCAGGATTCTTTCCAAGCCTGACCTGGAGGCCGGGGGTTGAACCTCGGTCCTTCTGCATGCAAAGCAGGTGCTCTCTCACTCTGAGCTCTGGTCCCTCCCTACAGCACCTGGTATTCCAAGGCGGTCTCCCATCCAAGTACTAGTAACCAGGCCCGACCCTGCTTAGCTTCTGAGATCAGATGAGATCGGGCTGTCCAGGGCTGTCAGATGTCTAGTTAAACACAGACACAGGCCTGTGGCTCACGCTGGCTCAGCTTGTCTGAGCGTGGAAAGCTAAGCAGGGTCAGGCCTGGTTATTACTTGGATGGGAGACCCCTCCTCTAGTCTCCTGCATTGAGCAGGGGGTTGGACTCGACGGCCTTGTAGGCCCCTTCCAACTCTATGATCTATGAATCAGGAGGATGGCTTTAACAGGAGATTGGAAAAATTCATGGAGGAGAAGGCTATCAATGGCTACTAGTCCTGATTGGCTATATGCCCCCTCCAGTATCAGAGACAGTATGCCTATGTATGCCAGTTGCTGGGGAACATGGGTGGGAGGGTGCTGTTGCACTCCTGTCCTGCTTGTGGGTTTCCCATTTGGGCAGCTGGTTGGCCACTGTGTGAACAGAATGCTGGACTAGATGGACCCTTGGCCTGATCCAGCCTGGCTCTTCTTCTGTTCTCACATGGGCAACTTCAGTGGACCGGTCATGTTGTTCGAATGCCTGACTGCTGTCTCCCAAAGCAGTTACTTTACTCCCAACTCAAGGATGGAAAGCGGAATATCGGTGGTCAATATAAGAGGTTTAAAGATGTTCATAAGGCTAATCTAAAAAAATGCAATATAAACATCGAAAACTGGGAAGCTCTGGCCCATGAACGATCTAAATGGAGGTTGGCCTTTCACAAAGGCTCCATGGACTTTGAAGAAGCCCGAGTGCAAGGTGAAAGGGAGAAACGTGCTAAGCGAAAAGCACATCAAACGAATCCTTTACAGGACCATCTTCCATCTGGTAACCTGTGTCCTCACTGTGGGAAGCTGTGTGGATCTAGAATTGGCCTCCACACACAGTCACTTACAGACCCATCGCTAGAGTCTACACAATCTTCTTTAGAATTTCCTCCTTTTATCCTGGAAGACAATCTTACTCGGTCACGAGTGATCGCCTGATGATGAGATCGTTCACTGCTCCCTAGGAGCTTACAATCTAAAATACACAATGAGGAAAATATCGGAGGACTGGGTGGAAGGAGGAGAGAGAGAGAGAAAGGGTGAACGTGGACAAATGCAGTTTCACATGTACTTAAAGCTTGGTTACAGTTGGGAAGTGAGGATTAATGGAATAAGCCAAAGCACCCGCCACCCCCCTCAAGAGAGAGAGAGAGAGAGAGAGAGATTGGGAGAGAGGGATGGCACCATGTATATATTCAGGGAAGCAGCTCTACGCCTAGACAGCAGCAAGGCAGAAAGCGGTGGCGGAGAAGTGCCAGTGGCTGAGCTGGAGGAGCAGACAAAGGTCACAGGGAGAGAGGAATACTTCTGGCAGAGAACTTTTTGCATTTTCTTTTTCTTTTCTTTTGTGTGTGTGTGTAGTGGAATGAATAAGCCCTTGGTGTTTAAGGAAACCACAACTGGTATCAAGGTGAAAACCTCGCAGAAGGAAGGGCAGAATTCCACAAGGGCTAAGGACGGGTGATGGGCAATCCCTTGACCCTTGACATGTGCAAGGGCCCAGCCCATCACTGCTTCTTCCGGAACGCCCACCACCCACAGCACCCCCCCCATTCCCCTGCTTTCTGGGCCAGATGAAGCTTCAAGGGGAACCATGTCCAGAGCATCCTCAGCCCCTGTGTGGCTGCTCCTTCTCCGTTCATTGCTATGGGGTGCGCTCTCCTCCTCCTTGGCCTTTGCCCCTTAAGCTCCTGGGTCCCCCCCCCCCCAGCAAGAACGTGGGTCTCCTGCCCCCACCTCCAGCCTTGGCGGCTAACATCACATCCCTTTCTCAGTAGGCACACGCGGGCACTGCCGGGGCTTGGGAAATGCAGCGCCGTCTGGTCCCAGAGGACACCACGCCGGTTAGCTGAGTGCGCACTCCTGGCCGAGAACCCCCCCTGACCTGGCTCCTGCCACGCTGCAGCGAAAAGGAACGTGTGTGTCCCCCCGCCCCCCAGCATTGGTTTGAGAGCGAAAGCAGGGGTGTGTGTGTGTGCATGGGTCTCCACAGGGATTTCATTTAGAAGATGAAGTCCACCAGGCAGGGTGCTCCAACTGGGGCACGGAGGGATCGTTTTGGCCCATGCGGTCCCCATAGCTGGCTCCGTGCTTTAAAAAGCATGGCTGACTTGGGGGTGTGGGGGTACTCGCTCCTCCCCCCCACCCGCGTTTCCTGCGTTTATGAATGCACAGACTAGACTAGACTGGATTCCACTGTTTACACACAAGCCACAGGACTGAAGTGAGTATTCCGGGGTGCGTGGACGGCAGAGAGGAGGCTGATTTCTCCCTTGGGGCGTGGCGGTGGTTTAATCAACCCATTTAATCAACCCATTTATTTATTTATTTATTTATTTATTATATTTATACCCCGCATTTTTTCCTGCAAGGAACCGAAGGCGGCTTACATAGTCCTCCTCCTCCTCCTCCTCTCCATTTTATCCTCACAACAACCCTGTGAGGTAGGTTAGGCTGAGAGTCAGTGACTGGCCCAACGTCACCCAGTGAGTTTCATGGCCGAGCGGGGACTAGAACCCGGATCTCCCGAGTCCCAGTCCAACACTCTCACCACTACGCCACGCTGGCTCTCAGTGTTGTTGTTCACAAGGCTGTTGTCCAGCCAGGGGCCTAGCGTGGCCAGGGGCCCTGCTTGCCAGAGGACAGTCCTCTATCTGAATGGCTGCCAGAGGACAGTCCTCTATTTGAAGTTGCCCTCTATCTGGAGGACCGTTCACTCCAGGTCCAGCTTAAAGATAAAAAAAAAAAAAGTGTAGGAATTTTCCTGCGTTGAGCAGGGGGTTGGACTCGATGGCCTTGTAGTAGGCTCCTTCCAACTCTATGATCTATGAATCTATGAAATCACGGGTCTTGAAGTTGCCTGTCAGTAGCACCTCTACAGCAGATGGAGAAGATGCAGGGGTCACCTGGGCGCAGTCTTCCTCACTGCGGTGAGATGGACTGTATTTCTAATGACACTACAGCCATTATTTCTAAACTCGCGGCCACGCATGTAAACGAGCGCGTGCAAATCTGTGTCATTTCTTGCCCTCCCTTTTGGTGATGCATTTCCTCTTTGTCGGCAATGCGTAAGTGGCCACCCTACCCCCCTATCTGTGCGCGTGTCCATATGGGGGTTGGAATCCTCTGCAGCATGTGGTTTGGCTTGCTTACAGGCGCCTTCTCAAGCTCTGGGGCTAATCCATGTTTTATCCTATCCCCTAAAGCAGTGCTCCCCAACCTGGGGTCCTCCAGCTCTGTTGGGCCACAACTCCCAGCTGTGCTGGCTGGGGAATTCTGGGAGTTGTGGTCCAACAGAGCTGGAGGACCCCAGGTTGGGGAGCACTGCTCTAAAGACTTTGCAGCCATTCCCAGTTTTGTGTCATTTACTAGCAGAGGCGATGTTAGGGGGCGGCCCACTAGGGCTGGAGCCCCGAATCTTTCATTTGGAGCCCCGAATCTCTGGGAGACCACCTGCCCAGGGGCACTTGCTGAAATAAAGGTACAGGGGGCCCTGATGATCTCTGTTGCATCTGATCCCCCTGGATGAGCCGGCTTGTGCTTCTCCTCCTGCTGCCCCCCCCCAAATCTTTCTGCCTGAGTTTTTTCCCCTGAAATCAAATGCCCTCCTCTCCCCTGTCCATACATCCCCTTTTACAAATAGGGGTGTCCTTAGGAGACAGGGTCCTTTAAAGACACACACACACACACACACACACACACACACACACACACAGACAGACTTTAGAGCATATGTAAATTAGCATATGCAAATTTGAGCTTTTTTTGGTCCTAGGTTTTTTTGGTACCTAGCACCGCCCCTGTTCCAGCCTGAGATCTGCAGTGCTGGCCCATCCATCCATCCATCCATCCATCCATCCATCCATCCATCCAGGTTGTTACTGAAGTGTATTAGCAACAGCGGGCCCAGAACGAGAAGGAAGCACTCACCGAAACATAACTCCACAGTGACACGGCCACCATAACCTTAACTCCATGACTTGCAAGAGTCACCACTTGCGCCTATGACTTATGCCGAGAGAAAAATCCATGAAGTTAAAATAATCTCCAATCAATGTGCATTTCCCCTCCTCGAGAACATCTGAGAAAGTTATGTCCTACTGCAGCCCCATCACGGGGCTATAACTCATGCCTGCTCATGGCAAGCAACCCTGTACTCCCCCCCACGTTCATTTTACGGTTGTGTGTGTTAACATTTCTTGCCGAACACGACGGTAATTTTCTGCAAAGAATGATCAGCTTTTTAGTGACTCGTGGCCGTTAATTATCAGCCTCTTAACAATTTGCTAAAATGAGTGATCGCCACCAAGAGATAGCAGCTCAGCTCTTAAGGAGGTGCATCATCACCTCTTGGGTTGAACGGCCAACGGCTCTGTCGGCAGGAGGCATCCCGGCTCCAAACGGAGGATGGCTTCTTACTGAACGGGTGATTTTGATGGGGCTTTGGAAAAGGGGTGAATGTGCCTGCTGTCGGAGCCAGGCTGAGGGTGGCTTCCTCTGGAACCAGAACTGGAGGAGGTCAGAGTGGATCTGCTGGATAAGACCAAGAGTCCGTCTCGTCCACCACCTTCTTTCATACAGCTGCTAGGAACAGAGGAAGCCGCCTTATACTGAGTCAGACCATTTTTTCCATCTAGCCCAGTATTGTCGACACTAACTGGCAGCAGCGGCTCTCCAGGGTTTCAGGCAGGATTCTTTCCAAGCCCTACCTGGAGACGCCGGGGATCGAACCCAGGACCTTCTGTATGCAAAGCAGGCGCTCTGTCACACTGAGCTCTGGCCCCTCCCTACGGCACCTGGTATTCCAAGGTGGTCACCCATCCACGTACTAACCGGGCCCGACCCTGCTTAGCTTCCGAGATCAAGGGTGCTGCTGCGTGGATCCCGCTCTGGCCTTGCCTTGGCCCCCCTATAAGCTATATCTTCTTCTTGACAGTTCTCTTGTTTTATCCTTTCTTTAAATAAATAAAGATCTTTAGGGGGGGGGGGAGAGAGAGAGAGAGATCACATGAAGTGTTTTCTGCAATGGATGAAAAAAAATAATAATAGCAGAGGAACTGATTCAAAGAAGGCCCCTTTATACTGCCAGAGCACAAAATTATAGTAGTTAAGTGGGATGAAACAACATATGCTTCCTTGTGACTTTGGGAATAATGTCAGAAATGCCCAACTCCACAGTCCCTCTTGGGAGGCAACATCTTGTTATCAGTTTTGCTCGGCCCTTTTTCGCTGACTCCCTGGTTCTGAGGGGGAAGAATATGTGCTGACAAGCAAGTATACCGGGGGAGCCAGGCACGGCGCACACATGTTAGCAACACAGCTGCCCCTGACCCAGAAATTTCCACAGCACACACACCCAGCCAAGCCCAGTGGCAAGCGGAGCCGATAAGCTTGGTCAAAGGCTGTAAACCGGGGCGAAAAGAGGGGATGTCTGTGCTCGTTTTCCTCACCGCATCGATGCGACATGTGTTTTCAAACAAAATATTTCTGCTCAGACTTGCCACATTTTAAATGCCCTTTCTTCTTCCACTCTCTTTTAAAGTCCAATTCCTAACAGGTTTGCTATTTTCTCTAGCAAAGCTTTTCTTGTTTCGTTCGTTTGTCAAGTAAGCTCCTGTAAGGAGTTGTTGTTGCTGATCTTTTACAGTGGCACCATCCATGCGCATGGATGGAGTAGCAAACGAAAAGTCAGGTCCTTGCCCGGAGTCGCTTACAATAATAATTTTTAAAAAATTCAACACAGGAGGTGTTAAAGGAAGGAAGGAAGGAAGGAAGGAAAACTGGGGTGGTGGTAACGGGAACAATCCTGTATTCAGTTCTGTTACATGTGCTTAGGCCAGTGTTCTCCAACCTTGGGTCCCCAGATGTTTTTGGCCTACAACTCCCAGCATGCCCCAGCCAGTGTAGCTGGCTGGGGCTTGCTGGGAGTTGTAGGCCAAAAACATCTGGGGACCCAAGGTTGGAGAACACTGTTCTAAGACATCGAAGCATCCCACACTGTGTTATTCTTTGTGGATTCTTATCCACAGTACACGTTACATTCATACTTTGTGCCACCCGGATCCCCTGGGTCGGTATTACCGAATTACTTTGATGAATATTCAGCTGTCACTCAAAGCCTAAATAGCTGCACTTTTAATATCAGCCACCTCTTAAGTCACTGGTCTATACTGGGGGGTCCCACATCTCTGGGCTCCTAATGTCTGGAATGTATAGCACAGTGCCCTCCAACCTTGGGTCCCCAGAAGTTTTTGGCCTACAACTCCCAGCATGCTGGCTGGGGCATGCCGGGAGTTGTAGGCCAAAAACATCTGGGGACCCAAGGTTGGAGAACACTGGCTTAGGCTAAGTTTTCAATAGGAAACGAGAGCCAGGGGGTTGTGGCCACTGAGGTGGGATTTGGAGGAAGAGAGGCAGGCCGGAATCACATAACATAGGTGCTGTTTCTGGGAAGGAGATCCAGGCATCAAAGGCAGCACGGTATAAGGCCGGGCAAAGTCAGCTGGAGACCTTTGGACAGCTGATGGATGGCAGTGGAGCTGGAAGCGCAAAGATCACCAGCAGGGCTAGATCGGGATATGAGGAGCGAGAGAGCGAGAGTTGGAGGATATGGGAAGGAGTCGGTCCCATACTGGTTAGGACAAAGCAGAGGTTTCCCCCTTGTGCGCAGCCTGGTTATTGAAACTGGTTATCGCCACATGGGTTGCTAAATCCTTGCTAAAAGACTCTTTAAAGGAACGGATTGTCCATCCAAGTTTTAAAACTAATAAAGACATTTATTAGTTTTACTTACAGTCCCTTTATTCATATATGCAGGATGCATATAGGCAGGTTAGAGTCTTTGGTGTCGCGTCTGCTTCAATCACTGGAGATCACTGGCTGGAGGCCAGCTCAGACCGTGTGTCCATCAGGTTGGAGGCAGGAAGTAGGGACGAGGGGGTCACAAAACATGCACCCTGGGAAATGTTCAATTAACCCTTTCCTCCCACTAACTAGTGGTTATATTACCTTGTTGATTTAAGCAGGCAATATTACAATTTCCAACAGAGAGAAGGCTTAAAAAAAAACAACTGTTTGTATTCTGCCCACAGAACATTAGTTACTATAAACAAACAAACAAACAAACAAACAAACAAACGCAGGGTAGTGGGAGGCCATGGATAGCTTTGAAGGTAAGGATGAGGAGTTTGTGATAGATCTGGGCGCAGACAGGAAGCCACGATTTTCTAATAGGGACATCTAATTTGATTCAGCATCCAATCTCTTGCAATGCTGATCGTAGCAGTAGAGAACATTCTCCTGTCAAGAGCACCCATCTCCTTTTCAACTCACTCAGGTGTTTTGTCCAGACTGGCTGTTAAACGATCAAGAGCTCTTATCCAGCCAAAGGTATGCAAAATTTAGGGGCAGCTGAAGTCATCAGACCCCAATTTCTTATTCGGATGACCCCCCGTTTATGCTCGAGTACAGAGCTGTTCACGTCCCGCTTCCGGCAGCACCCGACACTTCTGGATCGCCACCTCATCCAGTGGACCCGTGGCTTGAGCTGCAAGCTGGCCTGCAGGAAAGAAGCAGGAGAAGTGTTTGCCGCCGCCGTCCCTCTGTGCCCGGAAAAGCCTCACCTGCTCAGGATCAGAGCACTGGGCTTCTGATAAAGGCACAAGAGCAAGGCCCGAAGAAAAAGATGGCAATCCTCGCTGAATTGCCATCTAGCTAGGGGCTGCAAATACAGAATGCTGAAGCAATGGCAGGCCCATCTCCTTGGCTCATCTTTCCAGGCCTGTTCTTTGTTCCCAGTAGCCCCCAAAACAGACCTCTTGGCTAGCCTTCCCCAATTTGATGCCCTCCAGGTGTGTTGGACTACAACTCCCAGCACCCCCCAGCCAGCTTTGCTGGCTGGGGGGGTGCTGGGAATTGTAGTCCAACACACCTGGGGTGGGTGGGGGCCACCAGATTGTGGAAGGCTCCTCTTGGCCATGGATTCGGCTGCAAAACCACGCTTGGTTAAACCCTCTGAACTGTGGACTGGCAAGGCTGTTGGCTCCGCATCCTCTGGATCTCCTGGACGATGTCTGGGCTGGAACCGGACTGAGACCTGGCACTGCCAGCGCGAGCTCTGCTGACACTTCCTGACGGGTATGGGGGGTGGATTCATTCGCGGGATCTTGTCCCTGAGGAGGAGGATCGATCAATTTGGCCCACTCCACTGACATGGCCATTCCTCTCCTAAAATGACAGGACGAGTGTTTTTATATGCCTCCTGTGGACCGCTTGCCAATGAGCCTGCCTCGGATTTTTTACTGATATCCTGGAGAAGTGCCAACCTCTTGAGCTCTAGCATCTTCTTCTCCTAGGGTCAGTCCACGAGGAGTGCTTGGGTTTTGAATCCAGACACTCGTTTCTGACTGCAACAGTTCCAACAGGGTGGTGTCCTTATTGCTGTTTCCCAGCAACCTAACACGTTGCTGTCCTCTGGAAACGCAAGAGAGGCTATTCCACTCAGCTCCAGCCACCCCATTCTGCTGCAGGTGTGTAGACCAGGCATTTGTTTAAGTCTTGGATTCTAAATGTGTCTGTATCTGTAACCCCCTGGGTGGTGGCAAGCATTACCAGATCTTTCTGGTGGTGATCTCCTGCTTCTGTGGTCCTCCCTCTCTCTCAGGTCCCATGTAGCAGGAATGGGCTCCAGGAGGCAGTATACCTAGGTACACCAGTTGCCGGGGAACGTGGGCGGGAGGGTGCTGTTGCCCTCATGTCCTGCTTGTGCAGTGTTCTCCAACCTTGGGTCCCCAGATATTTTTGGCCTACAACTCCCGGCATGCCCCAGCCAGCTACGCTGGCTGGGGCATGCTGGGAGTTGTAGGCCAAAAAACATCTGGGGACCCAAGGTTGGAGAACACTGTGCTTGTGGACTTCCCTGTGGGCAGCTGGTTGGCCACCGTGTGAACGGAATGCTGGACGAGATGGCCCCTTGGCCTCACCCAGCAGGGCTCTTCTGATGTTCTTAAATCTCAAGTTCTTCCTTTCTGGAATATGAAGGACTTTTTTTTGTGAATGTTGGTAAATTCTTCTCAAGAATGGACTGTATGCAATCCTCACCCAATCTGCACCAGCCAAATTCAACAGGTGCTTTATTTTATTCATTCATTCATTCATTCATTAGGTACAACTATTCCCAGCATGGAGAGAGGACCAACGGTGTACCTGCTTGCTGTAGAGTTGCTGAAGATGAGGGAGCCTGTCAGGAAAAAGAAGAGGTGGCAACCCCAATTCAGCACTAACATGGCTAAATACACAGGGATCGAAACGCAGACTTTTAAGAGCAAAGCACTCGAAAGCCCTGGTTGGATGGATCTGTCAGTCTCGGTTTCTCCCACATTCAATTTTTTTTTTTGGGAAAAAATCTCACGTTCTTTTTGTCCCAGATATGGAGACGTTGTGAATTTTGGTAAATTCTTATCAAAACTGAACTGAAACCACGTTCTCACCCATCCCTACGAGTTGAAGTCACCAGTGGAGCAGGGAGCTTTCTGGATGTAAACTGGAGGGGGGGGGAGAAATCCAAAGCATATAAGTAATAATAAATATTATTATTATATTTTATTGTATTGTTTTATAGTATTTTAATTGTACATCGCCCAGGGTGGCCGGGTGACCGGCCAGATGGGCGATTGATAAATATAAGAAAATAAATACCGTATTTTTCCGTGTATAAGACGCCCCCATGTATAAGACGCCCCCCACTGGGCAGTTTTGCAACTGCGCGGTTCTCTCCTTGGCTTACTTCCGTGTATAAGACGACCCTCAATTTTTAGTCTAACGATTTTGGAAAAAAGTATAGTCTTATACATGGAAAAATACTGTAAGTAGACCTAATATCCCAGCCTTCCCAACTTGGTGCCCACCAGATGTGTTGGACCGCAACTCCTTTGGCCAGGCTGGCTGGGAATTATGGGAGTTGTGGTCCAACACATCTGGAGGCTATCAGTAAAATTAGGGACGACTGGGATATCCCATTTTGGGTGTTTGTTTTCAGTATCCAGCAGCATCTCATTGAGAGCCAGTGTGGCGTTGGACTGGGACTCGGGAGATCCGGGTTCTAGTCCCCACTCGGCCATGAAACTCACTGGGTGACTTTGGGCCAGTCACTGATTCTCAGCCTAACCTACCTCACAGGGTTGTTGTGAGGATAAAATGGGGAGGAGAAGGAGGATTATGGAAGCCGCCTTGGGTTCCTTGCAGGAAAAAAGGCGGGATATAAATATAATAAATAAATAAATATTCCAGTTTCCCGAGGGTTGGCCGGCTTAGTCTGCTGTGACAAAAACAACACCTTAAACACCTCGTCGTGGCACCTTAAAGACTAACAAATTTCATCTGCGTTTTTCCTACTACACCTGGCCGTACAGACACAAAACTCTTTTTCTATCCCTTCTTTCCCTCTTTCTGTAAAGTGCGCACAGGAAGATTTTCCTTTTAACAATTGGATGAGATTCCTGAGCTCTGAGCGAAGGGCTGCCCATCGTCGGAACAAAACTAGAAGAGAGCGAGCGAGAGAGAGAGAGCGCGCGCGGCAGGGTGGGTGATGGGCGGCAATGATAAACCTTACTAAAGGCAAAAATGATTGATTTTCAGAGTCCACTGTTTAAGAATTTGTTTTTCTAATGGACCCTAAAGTCTCATCATCGGTTTTGCCGACCTCAGCAGTGCCTGCCAGGGTGTTCACGGACTCTGCTGGGGAAGACAAAGCAAAGCAGGCAGAGGAAGGAGGAGGAGGAGGGAGGAGGAGGAGGCGCGTGCGTGGGCAGGCCGGGCCGGGGGAGGAGAGGGAAGTGTTTGGCAACATGTCCATTTGCGCTGCGGCCTCCGAAAATGGGGATTATACTGTACCATAAATGCTAAATGCATTAGCTGCTGCTTCACACTTTGCTGCCTCCAGCGCTCTCTCCATTTGCCAGCATGATAATCTATTTGAATATCAATGTGGGTTTGATGTTAAACTGCTTCCCTTGGCATTTCAGATAAACGGCGGCCGCCCGCCCGCCCGGGTGAGGCCTGGAGCTTTGGGGGCTGGCTGGCGGCGAGCGCCGTATCCGAGGCGGAATCGCAAAGCTTCTGATCAAAATCCTCTCCCTTTCCTAGAGTTTCCCAGAAACACATATGGGGTGGTGGCGGCGCAGCCAGCTTTTCTAAATTTGTGATTAAGCTCTGAACACTTTCTCTTAAAGCATCTCAGAAATATGGCCAATTTTGTGCACCTCAACTGGAAGGCCGGCACATGCAAGGCCTCAGTAGTAGTACTAGGGCAGTGTTCTCCAACCTTGGGTCCCCAGATGTTTTTGGCCTACAACTCCCAGCATGCCCCAGCCAGCTACGCTGGCTGGGGCATGCTGGGAGTTGTAGGCCAAAAACATCTGGGGACCCAAGGTTGGAGAACACTGTACTAGGGTCTGTGATGAGGCCATTTCCACTGATGCTGTTTTAATTTTATACTGGGATCTAAAAGTTCCATGTGCAGTTTTTTTTTAAAACCTGGTGTGCCGTGCTTGTGTCTGTCTGCCATGAGAGCAATATGGAGCCTCAGTCAGTGCACAGGGGCAGCATTGTGAGAGTTTTAAGGGGGAAGCTTTGTTAGTTGTAATTTTTGGTAATACGGAAGTAGGGAGATCCGATATCTCTAAACTGGATGTGTGCTGGGGGCAAACTGCAGAGGGCTGTGTTGACCCCATATCCTGCTTGTTGTGGGCTTCCCGCTGGAATCAAGTCAGCCAGTGTGGGAAACTTTGGCCTGATCCAGTTTCAGGGCTCTTCTGATGTTCTTATGAGAGCCTGTCTGGAATTAGGCAGCTGAAGCAGCCGTTTAATGATGCGAGCAGCAGCTGCAGTGGCGTGTCCACAGCTCAGTGGTAGAGTCCCTTCTTTGCATGCAGAAGGACCGCGGTTCGATCCCCGGCAATTCCAGGTAAGGCTGGGGGTGGGGGGTGGGGGGAAACTCCTGCCGGAAACCTTGGAGAGCCATTGCTACCAGCCAGTGTTGACAATACCAAGATGGACCAAGGATCTGACATGTTATGTCAGCTTCCTATATTCCTATTTAAAGCACTCATTTACTCAGAACCATGAGGACTGGAAACTTACTTTGTTTTTAAAAGGAAAGGGCCATAGCTCAGTGGTAGAGTCCTTGCTTTCCAAGCAGAAGGTCCCAGGTTTGATTCCCAGCATCTCCAGCCAGGGCTGGGGGAAATACCCAGCCTGAAACCCTGGAGCTGCCGGTCAGTGTCGACAATTCTGGGCTAGATGGACCCGGGGTCTGGGTCTGTATGCGGCAGCCTCCTGTATTCCTATGGGGCAAGAGGAGGCACTATATTCCTCCTATATTCCCGTGGGAGTGTGAGAGGCCTGGCCCTAAGCCCGTCTCAGCCACGAAGCTTACTGGATGGCTTTGGGTGAATTGACAACTGACATTCAGGGTGAAATCCTAATTTTTTTTAAAGGATTTATTATAAATAAAATATCTTATTTATATACCACCCTGTATAAAGTTCTCAGGGCGGCTCACACAATAAAACAGACAAAAATAGGTTAAAAACAGCATTAGGAAAAAAAAAATAATCATCTAAAATGCTTGGGAGAAGAGAAATGCCTCCCCCTGGCCCCAAGAAAATAACAGCGTGGGCAGCGGGCGTCGAGCATACTCGGGGCGAGCATCCCATGAACAGGGCAGCACAACCCCGAGAAGGCCCTCTCGCGTCTCGTAGTGCCCTGCCCTTTACTTCATTCAGCGGGGGCACCTGGAGGAGAGCCTCTGAAAAGGACGGAAAGTTCGAGGCAGATAGAAACGGGAGGAGGCATCATTCGTTTAGGTACTCTGGCTCCAAGCCGTTCAGGGCTTTGAAGCTCCACACACACCAACACCAGAAACAGACTGGAAGTCAGTGCAATTTCCAAAACCATTTTCAAAGGGAGCCCCACGTACAGTACAACGCAGGGCAGTAATGGAACTGCAAGTTGTCCAGTGTATGGATAGCGGTTGGCCAGTCTATCTCTGTCCGTGCAGGGCACCGTTGGACTTACTTCCAAGGAAACATGCATTGGGTAGGATTGTGCTGCAGATGTGCCTCTGATCCTATATGGACGTTTACTCAAAAGTACTCTTTAGTGCAGTGTTCTCCAACCTTGGGTCCCCAGATGTTTTTGGCCTACAACTCCCAGCATCATCATCATCAGGCGATCACTCGTGACCGAGTAAGATTGTCTTCCGGGATAAAAGGAGGAAATTCTAAAGAAGATTGTGTAGACTCTAGCGATGGGTCCGTAAGTGACTGTGGAGGCCAATTCTAGATCCACACAGCTTCCCACAGTGAGGACACAGGTTACCAGATAGAAGATGGTCCTGTAAAGGATTCATTTGACGTGCTTTTCGCTTAGCACGTTTCTCCCTTTCACCTTGCACTCGGGCTTCTTCAAAGTCCATGGAACCTTTGTGAAAGGCCAACCTCGATTTAGATCGTTCATGGGCCAGAGCTTCCCAGTTTTCGATGTTTATATTGCATTTTTTTAGATTAGCCTTATGAACATCTTTAAACCTCTTATATTGACCACCGATATTCCGCTTTCCATCCTTGAGTTGGGAGTAAAGTAACTGCTTTGGGAGACGGCAGTCAGGCATTCGAACAACATGACCGGTCCACTGAAGTTGGCGTTGAAAGATCATTTTTTCAATGCTAGTAGTCTTTGCTTCTTCCAGTACACTGACATTTGTTCGCTTATCTTCCCAAGTAATTCGCAGGATGTAGGCCAAAAACATCTGGGGACCCAAGGTTGGAGAACACTGCTTTAGTGTGATTGTTGCTGCTGCTGCTTATATAGCGCCCTTCATCCTCAAATCACAGGGCAGTGTACAAAATGCATTAAAACAACAAGTAATAACCCCCCCCCGATTAAAAAAACAAACAAAGAAAAACTACCCCTGAGTGTGCATCGGAATTGCACCCAAGGTCTCATTCCCCAATGATCTCATTTCATTGATTACATTTCTCTAGTACCACCCAATAACCAAAGCTCTCTGGCCGGTTTACAAAGATTAAAACCTTAAAAATACCATGATAAAAACCATTTACATACAAACATATAAGCCGACAGCACACACAGAGACACACATAGATCTAAAACAATTTTAAACAATCAACATTGAGAAAAATCCAGGACCTGATTAAAACCACACCATCTGCTGCCAAACGCCCGAGAGAAGAAGAAGGTCCTAATCTGGTGCCAAAAAGATAACCATGTTGGCTCTTCGGGGAGATCATTCCATAGGGATGCGCATGTGAGGGTGCTTGTCATCATCATCATCAGGCGATCACTCGTGACTGAGTAAGATTGTCTTCCAGGATAAAAGGAGGAAATTCTAAAGAAGATTGTGTAGACTCTAGCGATGGGTCCGTAAGTGACTATGGAGGACAATTCTAGATCCACACAGCTTCCCACAGTGAGGACACAGGTTACCAGATGGAAGATGGTCCTGTAAAGGATTCGTTTGACGTGCTTTTCGCTTGGCACGTTTCTCCCTTTCACCTTGCACTCGGGCTTCTTCAAAGTCCATGGAACCTTTGTGAGAGGCCAACCTCCATTTAGATCGTTCATGGGCCAGAGCTTCCCAGTTTTCGATGTTTATATTGCATTTTTTTTAGATTAGCCTTATGAACATCTTTAAACCTCTTATATTGACCACCGATATTCCGCTTTCCATGCTTGAGTTGGGAATAAAGTAACTGCTTTGGGAGATGGCAGTCAGACATTCAAACAACATGACCGGTCCATTGAAGTTGACATTGAAGGATCATTTTTTCAACTCTAGTAGACTTTGCTTCTTCCAGTACACTGACATTTGTTCGCCTATCTTCCCAAGTAATTCGCAGGATTTTCCGGAGGCAACGTTGATGAAATCTTTCAAGGAGGTGGAAATGGCGTTTATAGATAGCCCATGTTTCGCAGGCATACAATAAAGTTGGTAATACAATGGCTTCATAAACCAGTGTTTTGGTCTTCTTACAAATATCCCGATCCTCGAACACTCTGTGTTTCATTCGAGAAAACGCGGCACTTGCGGAGCTCAAATGATGCTGGATTTCACTGTCGATGTTAGCTGTAACAGAAAGATAGCTGCCAAGATAGAGAAAATGATCGACATTTTCCAGCTCCGTCATTCCCCCATTGTACCTTCTTATCTGGGCAGGTGGGACTCAGGCGCTGACGCCTGCCCAGAGCTCAGCGGGTGAGCACATGCTTTGCAAGCTGACAGTTCTAGGTTCGATCCGTCCAGCGGAAGTACCTTGTACAGATGGACTTGGAAAGAGTCCTTGGAGCACTACTGCCAGGCGGAGTACTTCACCCCCTGGGCTAGATGGACTCCGCTGAAGGTGGCTTCGTGGGCTCACGATCCGGAGGGGCGCATCACGACCTTTAAAGCAGGAGAAGCCTCATCTGTGGGCAGATGCGTGGAGCACATTTTTGGTTGTTGTGCCCCAAAACATTTCCCACTGAAGGCTCAGAGAGGGTTTTGCTTGTTCAGGGTCTGGTTGCCATAACGGGGCCCAGGAAGGAGATCTCCCCACCCCAGGGTCAGAACGGCCAGTGATTCTGGATGTTGTTGAGTTGTTTTTGTTGTTTTGCAGAATGAGGCTTGGCTCACTTACTCGAGTTCTCTTTTGCTCGGCACTGAACTTGTCGCCGTGCGCTTGCACGGCATGGTGTGGATTGCAGAAAGCAAAGCTGGAGGGCGCTGCCGCCAGCCCACCTGGATGGATGGATCTTCCTGCCTTCTGCTTTTGGCCCCCTTCCATGTCTGTCATTCTGTGAGTCAGCCTGAGGCTTGTCAAGAAGGGGCTTCTGCTTTAAGCTTCCAGCCACTCCCCGTGGGACTTTCTTTCTTTCTTTCTTTCTGTCTTTTTTTTCTTTAAAGTTGCAGGAAGAACTGCTTCCACCCACAAGCCTCATCCATCAAGCAAGGTGCTGTAATTACCCCCCCCCCCAGATCTGTCAGCATCCCAGAGAGAAAACAGTGATAAATAAACTTGTGTGCAAGAATCTGCCACGGTCCACCCTCTATGACACTTGATTTATCTATTATTTTTACTTACAGGGAGCCCTTCCCTGCCTTGTAAGATGAGGCTAACAATGTTCCCCCTCCCTGCTGCTGGCTGCCTGGATGAGGCCCTGCCCAGCTCTGCAGGGGGTCAAGCTTGCCAGAACGCCACCCCGTCTCTACTGGAAGGAGGGCTCTTCCCCTCCTTTCCAGACCTGCAAGGACTTGCAAATGTAAAGGGGGGGGGGGAAATGATGAGTCGAGACGCTTAGTTGGTGTTTAACTGGGCCACGTTTATTTACATACAATGAACTGCAAAGGGATGGAGTGCGGGTTATTCTACTCGGCCTCCGAGGCCGTTCAATCGTGCCAGTGGGCGGAGCACCCAAAAAACGGGAGGTGGCGATGAATCCGCCACCGCCACATTTCCCACTTTATAGTGATGGGAGCCTTTGTTGCATCGCCTCCTCTCGGAGTCTCACGACAACAAGCTTGGCGATAACAAAGGTCTCACAGGCGTTCCTGATCCTCAGACGCTGACTGAGCCTACTGACCCATCCACCTGAGGCATCCTGGAGCCGCCTGTCACCTGAATGGTGCCAGGTATGCTCACCTCACCCTATCAATCCCCTAACCCGCACTTACCTGCCAACTAACTAAATGTGACCATTCGACTAGCTATACACTAAATACAAATACTCCCAACCCTGCAACAGTATGGAGTAGGCGAAACGCGCTCACCCTTCTAACAAGGATGGGCCAAAATTCTTACTCGGCCCCTTAACGGCGACTGGAGGAGCCCATACTGTATACAGGGCGGGAGGGAGGGAGCTGCCGGAAAACAAAGAGGGTGTGGGGCGGGCTGCGAGGCCTAATATTGGCTTCTGTAGCCCCGCCCCCCTTGCTGACTGTATACCTGCGTCGACAGGTATGTATGTCTCGCCTCACTTCCCCCCCACATCCGCAAAATTTCTCCCCGCCCACAGCTGCGCATGATGCGGGGGAAGGTCCTTCCTGCAGTTACGTAGTGATGAGGGGCATGCCGCACATGCTCAGAGATACTCTTTCAGTATTACTTCCTGGCACAAAGTCCTGGTAATCAAAACAACCGTTGAACCCCTCCCAGCTCTTTCCCTCTCACGCTTTCTTGTGCTCAAGATCAGCACTACTCGCCTGCAAGGCAAGTTGTAGCCACAAAAGGTTGTGTTGTTTTTATTTTTGTAGGGGACACTGTCTTCTAGACCAGGGCTCTCCAACCGTAGGTCCCCAGATGTTGCTGGACTACAGCTCCCAGAATCCTTTGCAATTAGCCATGCTGACTGGGTATGCTGGGAGCTGTAGGCCAGCAACATCTGGGGACCCACGGTTGGAGAGCCCTGGTCTAGATGGCTTTTGACTGGGCTGGTCATTGATGGGAGTGGGGACGGGACAATTCTTGGGTGTTGCCTATTCCAAGCACCTGGGATGTAAGCCACGCCCACTTGGAACAGGACTGCACGGAGCTTGCCCCATCCGAGACGGCAGAGCGTGTTGTTAGGATATGGCTGGGGAAGGGCGATTTTATGTCCTTTGGGGCTGGACCGATGTTGCTGTGAATGTGGGACTGCCTATGCTCTTGCTTCTGCGCACCCATAATGCCTGTTCAACCTGCTGTACATCTTTTAAAGAAAAAAAGTTATTGCTACAGCTGGGCAGATGCCTTTGATTCTAGCCCAGGGCTCTCCAACCGTGGGTCCCCAGATGTTGCTGGCCTACAGCTCCCAGCATACCCAGCCAGCATGGCTAATGGCAAGGGATTCTGGGAGCTGTAGTCCAGCAACATCTGGGGACCCACGGTTGGAGAGCCCTAGGCCAAAGATAGGCAGGTGCTAGCACCTCCATGAGATGTCCCAAAGAGCTGTTAGCAAATGTCCTCTCAGAACATGTGCAGGAATATTCACACATTCAGAGAGACACAGGTCTGTGGGATCTTTCAACATTGGCAGCAGCGCATCTCCGCAGATCTGTTCCAGTGATGAACACACATACCCACACGTGCACAAGTCTATTCCAAAAAAAAGGGGGGGGTATTTTATTGAACACACAGGAATAAAAAAAATGTACACAATCATTGCTTTGGGAATTAGTTGGTTGGAAAGAGGCACGATATGAACTCCAGAACAGAATTTAATCAGTCCATACACAACAAACAATCTGAAGCACACTAAGACAGTAAGGGTGCATGTTTAGGCAGAAAAAAGTCCCACAAGCTCCCAGCATGCCCCAGCCAGCTATGAGATTCCGAAAGGGAATAGGGTCCTCGGGCTGAAAGAGGTTGCTCACCCCTGCAGGACATGGTGGTGACCTGAAGCCAGAGATGCAGGCTACAGTTGATGGAAGTCCAACTGCAACACAGCAGTATACTGGGCTACAAAATCTGGGACAGTGGACCACTCTCAGGCAGATAATCTGTTCAGACAATCATCAGAGCAGAACTGAACCCTGTGTCAAGAGGTAGGCCTTGGACATCACCTCAAGCCCTACCTTATCAGTGAAAAGTAGATTTGCGAATGTAAAAGGGGGGAAATGATGAGTCGAGACGCTTAGTTGGTGTTTAACTGGGCCACGTTTATTTACATACAATGAACTGCAAAGGGATGGAGTGCGGGTTATTCTACTCGGCCTCCGAGGCCGCTCAATCATGCCAGTGGGCGGAGCACCCAAAAAACGGGAGGTGGCGATGAATCCGCCACCGCCACATTTTCCACTTTATAGTGATGGGAGCCTTTGTTGCATCGCCTCCTCTCGGAGTCTCACGACAACAAGCTTGGCGAGAACAAAGGTCTCACAGGCGTTCCTGATCCCCAGCTGTCTGAGCCTACTGACCCATCAACCTGAGGCATCCTGGAACCGCCTGTCACCTAAATGGTGCCAGGTATGCTCACCTCACCCTATCAATCCCCTAACCCGCACTTACCTGCCCACTAACTAAATGTGACCATTCGACTAGCTATACACTAAATACAAATACTCCCAAACCCTGCAACAGTATGGAGTAGGCGAAACGCTCTCACCCTTCTAACAAGGATGGGGCAAAATTCTTACTCGGCCCCTTAACGGCGACTGGAGGAGCCCATACTGTATACAGGCAGGGCGGGAGGGAGGGAGCTGCCGGAAAACAAAGAGGGTGTGGGGCGGGCTGCGAGGCCTAATATTGGCTTCTGTAGCCCCCCCCCTTGCTGACTGTATACCTGCGTCGACAGGTATGTATGTCTCGCCTCACTTCCCCCCCACATCCTCAAAATTTCTCCCCGCCCACAGCTGCACGTGATGCAGGGGAAGGTCCTTCCTGCAGTTACGTAGTGATGAGGGGCATGCCGCACATGCTCAGAGATACTCTTTCAGTATTACTTCCTGGCACAAAGTCCTGGTAATCAAAACAACCGTTGAACCCCTCCCAGCTCTTTCCCTCTCACGCTTTCTTGTGCTCAAGATCAGCACTACTCGCCTGCAAGGCAAGTTGTAGCCACAAAAGGTTGTGTTGTTTTTATTTTTGTAGGGGACACTGTCTTCTAGACCAGGGCTCTCCAACCGTAGGTCCCCAGATGTTGCTGGACTACAGCTCCCAGAATCCCTTGCAATTAGCCATGCTGACTGGGTATGCTGGGAACTGTAGGCCAGCAACATCTGGGGACCCACGGTTGGAGAGCCCTGGTCTAGATGGCTTTTGACTGGGCTGGTCATTGATGGGAGTGGGGACGGGACAATTCTTGGGTGTTGCCTATTCCAAGCACCTGGGATGTAAGCCACGCCCACTTGGAACAGGACTGCACGGAGCTTGCCCCATCCGAGACGGCAGAGCGTGTTGTTAGGATATGGCTGGGGAAGGGCGATTTTATGTCCTTTGGGGCTGGACCGATGTTGCTGTGAATGTGGGACTGCCTATGCTCTTGCTTCTGCGCACCCATAATGCCTGTTCAACCTGCTGTACATCTTTTAAAGAAAAAAAGTTATTGCTACAGCTGGGCAGATGCCTTTGATTCTAGCCCAGGGCTCTCCAACCGTGGGTCCCCAGATGTTGCTGGCCTACAGCTCCCAGCATACCCAGCCAGCCTGGCTAATGGCAAGGGATTCCGGGAGCTGCAATCCAGCAACATCTGGGGACCCACGGTTGGAGAGGCCTAGGCCAAAGATAGTCAGGTGCCACCACCTCCATGAGATGTCCCAAAGAGCTGTTAGCAAATGTCCTCTCAGAACATGTGCAGGAATATTCACACATTCAGAGAGACACAGGTCTGTGGGATCTTTCAACGTTGGCAGCAGCGCATCTCCGCAGATCTGTTCCAGTGATGAACACACATACCCACACGTGCACAAGTCTATTCCAAAAAGGGTGTGTGTGTGTATTTTATTGAACACACAGGAATAAAAAAAATGTACACAATCATTGCTTTGGGAATTAGTTGGTTGGAAAGAGGCACGATATGAACTCCAGAACAGAATTTAATCAGTCCATACGCAACAAACAATCTGAAGCACACTAAGCCAGTAACGGTGCAACCCTACGCATGTTTAGGCAGAAAAAAGTCCCACAAGCTCCCAGCATGCCCCAGCCAGCTATGAGATTCCGAAAGGGAATAGGGTCCTCGGGCTGAAAGAGGTTGCTCACCCCTGCAGGACATGGTGGTGACCTGAAGCCAGAGATGCAGGCTACAGTTGATGGAAGTCCAACTGCAACACAGCAGTATACTGGGCTACAAAATCTGGGACAGTGGACCACTCTCAGGCAGATAATCTGTTCAGACAATCATCAAAGCAGAACTGAACCCTGTGTCAAGAGGTAGGCCTTGGACATCACCTCAAGCCCTACCTTATCAGTGAAAAGTAGATTTGCGAATGTAAAAGGGGGGAAATGATGAGTCGAGACGCTTAGTTGGTGTTTAACTGGGCCACGTTTATTTACATACAATGAACTGCAAAGGGATGGAGTGCGGGTTATTCTACTCGGCCTCCGAGGCCGCTCAATCATGCCAGTGGGCGGAGCACCCAAAAAACGGGAGGTGGCGATGAATCCGCCACCGCCCCATTTTTCACTTTATAGTGATGGGAGCCTTTGTTGCATCGCCTCCTCTCGGAGTCTCACGACAACAAGCTTGGCGATAACAAAGGTCTCACAGGCGTTCCTGATCCCCAGCTGTCTGAGCCTACTGACCCATCAACCTGAGGCATCCTGGAACCGCCTGTCACCTAAATGGTGCCAGGTATGCTCACCTCACCCTATCAATCCCCTAACCCGCACTTACCTGCCAACTAACTAAATGTGACCATTTGACTAACTATACACTAAATACAAATACTCCCGAACCCTGCAGCAGTATGAAGTAGGCGAAACGCGCTCACCCTTCTAACAAGGATGAGCCAAAATTCCTACTCGGCCCCTTAACGGCGGCCAGAGGAGCCCATACTGTATACAGGGCGGGAGGGAGGGAGCTGCAGGAAAACAAAGAGGGTGTGGGACGGGCTGCGAGGCCTAATATTGGCTTCTGTAGCCCCGCCCCCTTGCTGACTGTATACCTGCGTCGACAGGTATGTATGTCTCGCCTCACTTCCCCCCACATCCGCAAAATTTCTCCCCGCCCACAGCTGCACGTGATCCGGGGGAAGGTCCTTCTTGACACAGCTGAACCCTGGCCTAGAAGGTTTGCAATCCTTTGACATTTTGTCTTCTCTTGGAGGGGTTATTAGCACCTCAGGCGGTCCGAGGGACGAGAGGAATGAGGGGCCTTGTGCGATTGCCTCCCCAGAGGGCTTGAGCTCTCCCCACTAGGTCGATCTGAGGCTGCTGGGACGCGGTTGCCCATCTGATGGGGTGGGGCTCCCCCATCACCACTGGCCATCTTTGGCTGCTCAACAGGTGAGATTTCAGCAGCTCTTCAGGGAGACCTGCAGATTCTCTGGCCTCAGGTCAATATCTGGGTCACTGCAAAAGATGTGTGTGGATTGCTGGGGTTTGGGCCTGACAACGAGAGCCCCGGAGAGATTTCTGCCACTAACTGTGCGACGTTTTGATGGACCTCAGCCATTTATCATCTCATGAACCCCATTTGATGCACACTGTTTTCTTAATGATGCCTCCAGATGCTATTAATATACAATTACTGCTAATAATCAGCCACAGATGCTCAGAATAATTACATTAATGATCTATTGGCCCTCCAGGTGTGTTATTGGAAAACTATGAGGGATGGCCGTTAGTCATTGATTGATCATAAACCAGCAGACAGGCAGCTGCAAGACTGAAGGGTAATTTTTAGCACCTGAGGGGGAGAAAAAGCTTATCGGCAGCATATATGGGCAATGCTATAACTAGCAATCAGAAAATAAATAAAGGAAGTGGGAAATTTTAATTACGTTTTTGATATATTTCTGATCACTAAAATGTGTCAAAAAGAGATGATTTCATCTCAGAGGCACTAAGCCTCTGACGGGGTGGTGATAATCACAGGAATCCGCCTTGCGCTGAGTCCGGCTGCTGGATCATTTCACCAGCACTATCCACCACCCCGACTGGCAGCATTTCTCCTAGACCTTCCCCACCTCTTACATGAGCTCTTTAACTGGAAATGCCAGGCATTGAACCCGGGGCCTTCTGCATGGCCATAAAGACTGATCTCTTCCGGCAGGCCTATCCGGCGGAATTTTAGGTTGCCTTTAAGATGTGTTTACGATGTTTTAATGATGTTTTAATGATGTTGTTTATGATGTTTTTAAGATGTTTTAAGATGTTTTAATAGTATGTATTGTGTATTTTATATTTTTGTTGTTCCCCGCCTCGATCTAGACGGAGAGGCGGGTAAGAAATAAAATTTATTATTATTATTATTATTATTATTATTATTATTATTATCATGCCATGAGGCAGACCGATGCATGCCTGGCAGCCAGGCAAAGACGGGAAGGCGATCCTCAAGGGCAGAATCGCTCGACCCGGACAGCCCAGCTTGGTGCTGCCGGCAAGCTTTGTAGCGGATAAGGCTGTCCAAGGAGTTATCATGGGCATGGCATCTTCGAGTTGGAGGGGGCCTTGTCGACCATCTAGCCCAAGCGCTTGCTTGATGCAGAGCTAGAAATAAATATCGGACCACCACTCTACGGCGTCAAGGGTAGACATGGTTGTGCACCTGCTGCGGGTTGGCAGGGATGTTGAAGAGTCATTGGTCTCGAGTCACGAGTCGAGTCACGAGTCTTTGGACCCGAGTCTCGAGTCCGAGTCCGAGTCCTTGGTCCAAAATGATGACTCACGAGTCACGAGTCCTGAGTCACTCCCAAAACTGACACCACGAGTCCCTATTAAAATCAATGCGGTTTCCCCCCAACAAAATAAGGCTACTTCAGATGTGTGGCTTAAATAAATTCTAGGCACAAGTGTGCCTTTTTATTTCAAAACTCTGCAAGTGATTTTGGCAAGAACAGACCAGGCAGACAAACCCAAAATAACCAGGCAGGCAGAGGAGGCAGGGAACCCCACAGCAGGCAGGCAGAGGCGTTTGTCTTGGACAATTCAACTGTTGAACAGGTCAAGAAGAGACCAGGCAGGCAGAGGAGGCTGGGAACCCCAAACAGGCAGGCAGAGGCAGCCAAACCCAAAATGTCTGACCCTAACCCAAACCCCCCACAACAACACATCAATCAAAATAAATCTCAACACATCGTTGGGGCTGCGCTCCTGGTAGCTGTCCATAGTGGCCGAGCAGCGGCGTGCCTCGCTTCCATGTGCTCTTCACCGGTGATTGTGCTCCTTCTGGCACAGCCAGAAGACTCGTCAACAGCCCAGGGATGTTGACGAGTCCTTGGTCTCGAGTCCCGAGTCGAGTCTCGAGTCCCATTAAAAATATTGGGACTCGAGTCCGAGTCGAGTCAGAGGGGGGACTCAGTCCGACTCACGAGTCGAGTCCTCGAGTCCGAGTCCCCATCCCTGCGGGTTGGACCCACTGATAAGAACCCCCTGGAGTCGCTCCACCTCTTCCCCACTGTCTGCAACCTGCTTGTTCACCTCACCTGCCTCTTGCTCTGGCCCAGACAACCGTGGTGGCGAGGAGGAGGAACCGTCTGGGGGATTATGGGAATTGCAGTTCAGCACATCTGGAGTGTGCCAGCTTGGGGAAGTCTGGCGCACTGGCTCTGTGCCTTTTAAACAAGCAAGGGGTATCGAGGATGAGAAGCAAGAGCAGCCGGGGGGGCAACGTTGCTGAGAACGTTTTATACTGTGTTTTTAAATTTGGCTTTTTAATCTTCTTAACTATTTTTTGTATGTTTTTATTGTTGTTCTTGTGCACAATCTGTGGTGAACCGCCCAGAGCGCTTCGGCTGTGGGGGCGGTATAGAAATGAAATAAATGAAATAATAATAATAATAATAATAATAATAATAATAATAATAATAATAATAATAATAATTTATTTATTACCCGCCTCTCCATCTAGATCGAGGCGGGGAACAACAGAAAATATAAAATACCTAAACTAAAACAACACAATATATACTATTAAACGTCTTAAAACATCCTAAAAACATCTTAAAACATCTTGAAAACATCTTAAAAACATCTTTAAAACATCCTAAAAGGAAATGAAATGAAATGAGAAGGTGGGCGCATCGAGGGAGGCCCCCCCGCTGACGGTGTCTCGCCCCAGGGCTCCCCAAAACCTGGAGCTGGCACGGCTGTACAGACGACCGCCCCTGATGCATCCACTGAATGTGTAAGTGGGGAGCAGGATTGCACCTTCTGGCCCACCACCGAGGCTGATGCTGCCACTGGTCACACTCCTCCGGCAGCCATATGTAAATGAAGAAGGCCCCCCGTATATGTCTAGCTGTACAGGTCTGCTGGGCGGAGGGTATGGCAAACGGTCACGTTGCCTGGTCGGAGACACGGCCAGTTGGTTTGATCTTCCTTCCCTTCCTGTACAGTCATGCCTTGGATTGAGAGCATCATCCGTTCCGGAAACGTGCTTGTAATCCAAAAACACTCTTATATCAAAACAAAATCCCCCCCCAAAAAAATCTGTACAGAGATTTTTAATTTAAGCCGTACTACAGTACTTGTATTGCAAGACGTCGCTTGTATATCAAGTCCAAAATAATAATAATAAATATTTAAAAATTTGCTTGTCTTGCAAAACGCTCTCAAACCAAGTTACCGTATATACTCAAGTACAAGTTAACCCTAATTTAAGTCGTGGCCCCTAATTTCACCCCCCAAAACTGGGAAAACTTATTGCCTCCAGTATAAGGCTAGGGTGGGAAATGCAGCAGCTACTGATAAATTAAAAAAATAAAGATACGGTAGATACCGGTACCAATAAAATTAACATTAATTGAGGCATCAGTAGGTTAAATGTTTTTAAATATTTATTTCAAAGAAAAACAGTAAACTAGCTCTGTAAGTGGAAAAAGGGGTCAACAAATACAATATGGTATCAAAAATACCGTAACTTTAAAAGTACAACAACCCTAGCTCAATCAGCAACCAAGCTAAAACACAAGAGCTAAAATCCTTCAAAACTGGACTTCTCCTCATCATCATCTGTATGTCCAAACAGAGCTTCAGCTTCAGTAAAATGTAGGAATGTAAGTCTATATTTTCAATCTAGCTAGCCTTTCAATCTAGTAGCCAGAGAGGCAGAGGCTGTTAAATTAGCATTACAAATCCTGGTGTTTGTTAGTAAGATTAGCATAAGTGCATAGAGGTTTTGGTTTTCCACAAGTTAGAAGAAGAAAGTTTATGTAGATGTACCACCAATTAAGAGACAAAAGCTTGAGTTTCTGGCAGCAGAAGCTGACTCAAGTATAAGCCATGGGGGGCATTTTTCAGCACAAAAAATGTGCTGAAAAACCTGCCTTATATTCGAGTATATACTTGCAATCCAAGGTATTACTGTATTTGGTGGATAGTGTGTGTGTGTGTGTTTGGGGTTGGGTGGGGTGTCTACAGCGCTATCATTAGAAGGTTGGCCCATCCTGGTTGTTTTCTTTATTATTGTCTATTACAGGAACACACTCGTAGAAAAAAGAACCTTAATATATAAAACCAGTGGTGGGAGGCAAATTCCTCTTGGCTCACTTTGGAAACCATTCTTAAAAGCTTTGTTGAGGTTTTCCCAGGAAGCTAGAAAAAAAGCCAAACGGATGAAATCCACCTGCTCCTGCCAGCCCCTCCTTCCCAAGCAAGAAAATAAAAATAAATACACGTTTCCCCAGGCAGGGGAAGGGAGTTACCAGCCATGTGGCGGTCGCCGGTCCGCGCGAGAGAAGAGAGCGCTCCCCGGTTCAGTCCCCTGCATCTCCAGTCAGAAGGGCCCAGGTGACGCAGAGAGAGAGAGGCCCTTCTCTGCCTGGCGCCCTGGAGAACTGCAGCCGCTCGGAGACAAATACCGGGCTGGACGGACAGACATATTGACTCGGTGCGAGACAATCTGAAATGTTCCCCTGCCGCATCAGGAGACAGATGGGAGCTGTGTGTGGGGCGGGGGCAGCCCCACCATGAGGCAGAGCGAGGGGGCTGCCTCAGGCACCTCATTTTGGGCGTCATGAAAGGGCAGTAAAGGGTTAGTTATTTAGAGAGTGATCCTACGGCCTGCCCCTAGGCAGTGTCTAGAGCAGTGTTCTCCAACCTTGGGTCCCCAGATGTTTTTGGCCCACAACTCCCAGCATGCCCCAGCCAGCTACGCTGGCTGGGGCGTGCTGGGAGTTGTAGGCCAGATCTGGGGACCCAAGGTTGGAGAACACTGCTCTAGAGCAGTGATGGCGAACCTATGGCACGGGTGCCACAGCTGGCACGCAGGGACCTCTCTGTGGGCACTCGAGCCATTGGTCACCAGATCGCGAAAAGAACGTCCCCTGCTGCAAAACACTAATGATCTTGTTCTTTCTCACAGTGTGGAACAGAATGATTTTATTCTAGAATTCCTGTTTCAGAATTCTTTTCTACATTGTTATCACATTTAAAAGATTTTGAAGAATGATGCACAGAGTATGGCTTAGATGTAAAGCCCTAACAGTTGACCTGAGTGCTGCATGTGTTGCTCTCAAACTAACGGAGTATGAGCCAAGGTTTGACCAATTATCAGCATGCATGCAATAGCAAAAATCACATTAATTGTGCAAAAGCATGCCCAATGCAAACTTTTACCTAATGCAGTGTTTGCAGTCCAAGACATAAAGTGTTTAAAATGTGTTAAGCACGTTTAGTTTTCTTGTTTATCTTGCTCATCCTAGTACAGATTGACTTTTACTTTTACTAATCCGACACCTGTAGAAGCAGGGAAAGGACCCGGGGTAAAGCTTGCCCCATACAATTTCAGTCTGGCATATAATATTACAAGTTGAGAATCCCTTATCCAAAAATACATGTGCCTAATTATTTAAAAAGTTTGTATAAATTCCCTTCAGGCTATGTGTACAATGTAGTACTATAATAATTTTTTGAGTTGATTTTCCCCCCGACAAAAAACTGTTTGTATCATTGAAAGCTTTGTTGTTGTGTTTTTCTTTAAAAACAAAAGATGTTAATTAGTTCAGACAACTGTATGAGTTGTTTTTCTAAAACTAAAACCTCGGTATTCAGGTTTAATTGCAGTGTTGGCACTTTGAAATAAATAAGTTGGTTTTGTGTGTAGTTTGGGCACTCTGGCTCAAAAAGGTTCGCCATCACTGGTCTAGAGGGCCACAGGATTCTTCGGATTCCCAGGTCTGAGGTCGGAAACAGAGCTCCGACCTGCTCTGAGCCGGAGATCCATGCTCCAATCTGTCTCCCCCCACTGCAGCCGGTGCAGAAAGAACCTCAGGAAATCAACCTCGAAGAGGGGCTAAAGGGCGCAGGGAGGGGAGGAGACTAGAGCCGCCGGGGTACGAGCTGTCCTGATGGACGGTGTTCCGCCCTCTTCCCTCCCCCTCCAAAGTGCCACAGCTAGCAGGGGAGGCCTGGTGGCGACTCCTATTTCGGTGGGCCTCCATTTCCGTGGCGAGTTTCCCCCCCCCGCTTTTATTTGGAGCGGCGTAGGGAGCTCTCCACGGTGCTGAACGCCAAACCCACCCACCCCCAAATGGGTTCACCACCACAGAGCACCACGGAGAGCTCCGACGAAGCTCCCAAGGAAAGCCGCCAAACCTGCAATGGAAAAGGGCCCCCCCACCGGAATAGGGGCCGCCGCGGCCTCCCCTGACGGCTAGATGGCCGAAATCTGGCGGCAGAGTGGGAGGAGTGGGGAGGTGGAGATCGCCAATCCCCCCAGGGCTGGAGGCTTATCTGAGCATCGAGGGCGCACAATCGATAGGACTGAGCTCTTAAGTGATTGTGGCCGTATTCCTGCTGCTAGGCGTGGGGAGGCTCTTCTGCCTCGGCCGCCAAAAGAACAGGCTTGGCCTCGGGTGCGGTGCACCTGGAATTCTGGGTGGGGAGCTCTGCTGCTTTGCCCGAAGCAGGAAAATGTCCTGGGCCAGCCTTGGAAATCATAGAATCATAGAATCATAGAAAAGTAGAGTTGGAAGGGGCCTACAAGGCCATCGAGTCCAACCCCCCGCTCAATGCAGGAATCCAGGTCAAAGCATCTCTGACAGATGTCTGTCCAGCCGCACCTTGAATGCCTCCAGACTGGGAGAGCCCACCACCTCCCTAGGTAGTTGATTCCATTGTCTTATTGCTCTGACAGTCAGGAAATTTTTCCTGATGTTTAGGTGGAATCTGGGTTCCTGTAACTTGAGCCCATTATTCCGTGTCCTGCAAACTGGGGTGATCGAGAAGAGATCCTGGCCCTCCTCTGTGTGACATCCCTTCAAATACTGGAAGAGTGCGATCATATCTCCCCTCAGTCTTCTCTTCTGAAGGCTAAACATGCCCAGTTCTTTCAGTCTCTCCTCATAGGGCCTTGTTTCCAGTCCCTTTATCATCCTTGTTGCCCTCCTCTGAACCCTCTCCAGTTTGTCTATGTCCTTGTTAAAGTGAGGTGCCCAGAAATGGCATCAGGGTCTGCAGATCGGCCCCGCGATGTTCTCCGTTGAACTGAACAGGCCTCACAGGGTGTTGTAGTGCTTAACCCCTCACCCCAGAAAATCCTGTTTGACCAAAGACAACTGTGGGACCAAAGAGATGAGTGTGTGTGTATATATAGAACATTCTGGGAAAGATGGATCCGTGCCACCTTCTGGCTCCCTGAAAAGCCGTTACCTGTCTCTAGCCTTTCTCGGGGCGCAATCCTATGCGTGTTTAGACAGAAAAAGGTCCTACAACGGCCCCAGCATGGCTGGCTGGGGCGTGCTGGGAGTTGTAGGACTTTTTTTTTCCCCCTGTCTAAACATGCACAGTTAGGGTGGCATGTTGGATATCCCACCAGTGCCACCCGCTTTGCAAGGCTGCTCAGGAGCAGAAGCCGGAGGACTGGCCTGTCTGCCGAAGCCACCCACATTGCCATCCCGACCGGCTTGGCATCTCGCTCACCTGGGTCGAGCCGCCCTCCACCTGCGCGGACCTCCACCTTTCTATATGCCACCCGTCCCCAGCCTGGCACCCTCCAGATGTGTTGGACGACAGCTCCCATAGCCACCTGGGAGATTATGGGAGTTGTAGTCCAACACTTCTGGAGGGCGTCGGGGCGGAGAAGGCTGCGCTTCGCTCTGCCTTGAGCTCTTTGCTGCCGCTCGCTTGGTGGCTGGAGGCGTGGTGGTGATCGTGGTGACAGCCGGGGGTGGGTGGGGAAGAGACCTCATTCACGGCTCCGGCCCAGCTTATCTCAAGGAGCGCCTCCAGCAACATCAAGTAGGCCGCTCAGCAAGGTCTGCCACGGACGGCCTTCTCCTTATCCCATCAGCCAGAGCAGCCAGGCTGGTGGGGACTAGGAAGAGGGCCTTCTCTGTGGCGGCCCCCACATTATGGAACTCCCTCCCTAGTGACCTTCGCCATGCCCCCTCCGTGATGAGCTTCCGCCGTGCATTAAAAACACGGCTGTTCAGGCGGGAATATGGGGTGGGTTAGGTTTTTAATGAGAATTTTTTATTTTGTTTTAACCATTATATTTTATTGTGTTTTACTGTATTTTAATTGTACATCGCCCAGGGTGGCCGGGTGACCGGCCAGATGGGCGATTAAAAAATATAATAAATAAATAAATAAATTTAGATAAATAACCAAGTTCCTGAGCGGCGGCAGCAGCACGGCTGGCCTCAATAATAAGTTTGCCATTAGTGCGTGCTGCCGAGCAGGGCGAGCGGAGAGTGGTCCCAGCGCATGGGGGAAGTTGCATCGCAAGCATGATGCTATACACAGGAGAAGCGCCAGTGCAGAGTTTAATGGTCACTGTGGGGGGAAGCGGCGGTAAGGGCTTTTTTTTGCTCCCTTTCCTTGGTTGGAAGGAGCATTATCTAAAAGGAGCGCACTCTCCCTGAAATGCTACAGTAATGACACAAGAGCAGGAGCTGGGCATAAAAAATTCATGCCGAGGAATATTAAAACTTTTTTACTTCATTGTGTCGCGCCACCAAGCAAATGTAAACAAATGAAGCCTTCGTTCGGAGGGGAAGAGACCTGCATTGCGGTGTCCACAGTGGCCGGCACGACGCAGGTGCCAGGCAGCGGAGGAGCTTCTGGTGGGTCAAACGGTTTGCTCGGAAGGGTTTAAAATAATAATAAGAAGAAGAATGAGGAGGAGGAGGAGGAAGAGGAGGAGGAGGATTGGGACCCCCAAATACCGACTTCTAATGCTATGCTTTTGAGCTGCAATGGGAAGAAATCAGAGAACTGAGCCAAAATAGCCTCCCAAAATTCTCTACCTGAATTTCACTGGATATTCTCCAGGATGGAGGTGGGCTTCTCCAAAACTTTGAGGGGAGAGCCCAGAAAAGAACATTCTCTTCTGCGAAATGTTGATATTGAGTGAAGCTCTACTGCTAGTTCAAGATGGAGAATGAAGGAAGCAACGGGCCAAGAGAGGTGGGCTGGCAGGAGCAGAGTAGGGGCCTTGCACCGAGCCTCCTCCAACAGTATTAAAATCATATTCAACTGTATTAATACTGGATTCAGCATTGCACTGCAGATTCTATTTGTGGGTATGCTATGAAATAGGGGGCTATTTTGCCAAAATATTCTCCAAGGGAGGCTGAAATTCTCTTAACAGTTCAGGGGGAGCCTGAGATTTTATCAGAAAATTATTTTCTGAGAAATGTTGGGCCAGTTCTGTTCCCAGGTATGGTGAAGTCTCATGGGGACAACAGGAGCTTCATTCATTGGCAGACGGCTGTAGCCGGAAATCCATTGAAATATATCCCGGAAGTTGCACGCGCACCCGCAAAGTTGCTTCGGTCTGCCTGAGGGGAATGCGAAATGCCTCCCGCGCTTCTGGGGAGACATTTTGCGAGTCCCAGCAAAGTTCTTTTAATTTCCTTCAAAATGCCTCAGAATGTTGTTTACACAAGCCGAACCTCCACATTCACCTCAATTTTTGCTTTACACACAGTTTAGTCGCAAGTATGGCCTATTCAAGTAGTATTTATCTCAGAATTTTATTGTTTATAGCCAATGGCCATCACAATACTTCACAATACATATATACATGAAGTATAAAATAAAATAAAAACAGGTTGAACATTAAATATAATGAAACAAAATGCTATAAAATAATCCAGGTTTAGAAACATTCTTTCTGTATGGCCCCCTTATGGTTTGGCAGTAGTTTGGTTTATAAAGGCTGCCCTTATTTTCCTTGCAGCTAACGCAAATAAAGCTATCCTGTAGCTAATAAATTTGTCCACATCAGACAACAACCATCTAATTTTAAAATCGTCTGATTGACCTTCTAAAGTAGTCTGAAAAGGAAGAATAAATCTGGCCCTGGGTGAATTATATAGTGGACAATATAAAATATAATGTACCAGATCTTCAATGTGCCCTGTTTCACATATGCAAAAACGCTCTTGTGCAGGTCTGTTAGAAAACCTTCCAGCCAAATACTCAGTGGGCATTGTTTCAAATCTGAGCTGGGTCAAAGCATGCCTAACAGGGAAGAAGGTTAGCTCTTGCAGATAGCTTGCCCTTTTGTGATCTGTTTTAATCTTGGCATACTGCACCTAGGGAGAGGAAACCAAATGCAGAGTTACAGAATGGGGGACACTTGGCTCAACAATACTACAAGTGAGAAGGATCTTGGAATTGTGGTAGATCACAAACTGAATATGAGCCAGCAATGAGATGTGGCTGCAAAGAAGGCAAATGCAATTTTGGGCTGTATTAATAGAAGTATAGCTTCCAAATCGCGGGAAGTGATAATTCCCCTTTACTCGGCACTGGTTAGGCCTCATCTTGAGTACTGCGTCCAGTTCTGGGCACCTCACTTTAAGAAGGACATAGACAAACTGGAGAGGGTTCAGAAGAGGGCAACAAGGATGATAAAGGGACTGGAAACAAGGCCCTATGAGGAGAGACTGAAAGAACTGGGCATGTTTAGCCTTCAGAAGAGGAGACTGAGGGGAGATATGATCGCACTCTTCCAGTATTTGAAGGGATGTCACACAGAGGAGGGCAAAGATCTCTTCTCGTTCATCCCAGTTTGCAGGACACGGAATAATGGGCTCAAGTTACAGGAACCTAGATTCCACCTAAACATCAGGAAAAATTTCCTGACTGTCAGAGCAATAAGACAATGGAATCAACTACCTAGGGAGGTCGTGGGCTCTCCCACTCTGGAGGCATTCAAGGTGCAGCTGGACAGACATCTGTCAGAGATGCTTTGACCTAGATTCCTGCATTGAGCAGGGGGTTGGACTCGATGGCCTTGTAGGCCCCTTCCAACTCTACTTTTCTATGATTCTATGATTCTATGATTCTACCAAGTGGCAGATTTGCAGTTTTTTGTATATTCAAGATCTCTTTTGGCATCTTCGCCAAACACAATATCTCGGATCTTATAATCGGACACATCCTGCATTGTCGTTGCTAAGGGAATCGAGTAACTCAGCATCAAGCATCTGCAAGAGTTTTGCCCAGCCTTCTCTATTCTGCAACTCCAAAAAGCATAGTTTTGCTAAATGGTTTTCTGGCAATGATGTTAATTTTTTCCAGTATAATATTATGGATTTGTGTATACGTGCATTCAGGGAAGGGAGACCTAGTTCAGTCCTTAATAGTGCACCAGGTGTACTGTGTGGCACTGCCAAGAGCATGTGCAGGAACTTGTTTTGTATTATCTCAAGTTCATCTCTACAGTAACTGCCCCAGATTGGTGCACCATATAAGAGATGGGACACAATCTTGGCTGCAAAGATCTTTAAAGTTGGTTCTACTAAGCAATTTCTCAAGTAGTAATTGAGAAATGGTTTTAGATGCTGCTGCGTTTGGTGCTTGAGAATGAGATTTGGGGATGTGGAAGATGAACGGATTTTTATTAGTGGTGCATTGACTCTTTGTATATTTGCTGCTGCATTCCCATACTAGCTGGATAATCAGCTGCAAATGAAAGGCGCTTGAGCTAGGGTGGCCATATGTCCTCCTTTATGGAGGACAGTTCCCTATTTAAAAGGCTGCCCGAGTACTGTTCTGTTTTGAAGGCGTCCTCTATTGGAAGGGGTGTCCCGTCCAAGTCCAGTTTAAAGACAAAGAGCCCTCAGAAGGAAGAGCCAAAGGGCCTTGCAGGTGCCCATCAACAGCACCTGGACAGCAGGCTGGGCAAGGCACACCTGTCACCTGGCCACAGCCTTCCCTACTAGGGCGAGAAGTCTTGCATTTCTAGTTAAGTCATCATCTCTTCTGAATTTGCATCTATGCATATGAATCAGCATATCTAAATGTTATGCAAATTGGTGTCCTCTTTTTGTCCTCTTTTCAGGTGATGCCTTTCTTCTTTTCTGGCAATTCTTAAGTGGCCACCCTACTTAGGATACACTGTTCTTACTTCCTGCCTTCCAGCCCCCGCATTGAAAACGGGTTCCAGGCCCACCTGAGTCCTGCAAAAGGACCGCTCCACTCTGTCTGTGTGTGGGTCTTTGGAACTCAGGCACTTGAGACTGCTTCATATCTGAAAGCTGCTTCTTCTTCTTCTTCTTCTTCTTCTTCTTCTTCTTCTTCTTCTTCTTCTTCTTCTTCTTCTTCTTCATCCATCCACTGCTATCTCACCCCTTCCAGCAATTGCAGCGGGTGACAGGAGACAGCACAGCACAGCCAGGCTGGCGACAGGGAGCGGGCGGGTGTGCCTGTGTCCTGTGAATGTGTGGGGTGACATTGCCTTTGCCCCAGAGGACCGGAGAAGAGCGTCTCGGTCGGCTTACGTTAGGGAAGGTTCTCAAGTTACCGGCGTCTCGTCTCCTGCACGGTCTGGGATGTGGCAGGAAGGGGGCGGGCGTGAGAGCAGCAGGCCGATGGCTTCCTCCTCTTCCTCACAAGGTTGTCTGAAAGGGGCCGCACCCCCCCCCCCATCTGATTCTGCTGGCCAAGCCCAGGTGGCAAGGAGGCTGCCCAGCCCCAGCTGCAAGCGGAGAGGTGGTCACTTTCCTGGGAGGTCCATTTGACTCCCCCACTGGGCATCTCCCCCGGTACATGCCATGTAGGCTTTTGGGGGAAGGTTTTCATTTTCTGCCTCTAGGCCCGCATCCGGCACACCAGGCCAGTGTTAATTAAGTTGTAGAGCATCGAGCCAGAACATCCCCTTGGCCTTCCAGGGGGTGCCTGAGTCACAGGAACCTAGGAAGCTGCCTTCTCCTGAGTCAGACCCTGGGTCCATCTAGGCCAGTATGGTCGGCACGGACTGGCAGCACCGGCAGCTCTCCCTCTGGGGTTTCAGGCCGGATTCTGTGGAGAAAGCCAACCTAAAACCCCTTTCTGACACACACACACTCACCAAGGAGGGGGGAAGGAGACCCAGGGGAGGGAGACAGCCAGTCTCCACAGAGACCAAAGGGGACAAACAACATCTGCATAGAATCACCCCAGGGGGGAAGGCAGGAAGCATCCCCAGGTTCGTCAATGCTCTCGTATATCAGCCCCATCTACATAAGACTTGAATACCTTGCCAGAGCAGACACTTCGGCACCCATAAGAAAGGACCATTCAACACCACAGGATGGGACCATTAAGCAAGTGGCTTCAAAGGGACCCCACCCCACAGGGGGAAGGTGTCAACCCCCCTGATTGGCCACCCACCTGAGGAGGGTGGCAACCCACCTGATTGGCCACCCACCTGAGGAGGGTGGCAACCCACCTGATTGGCCACCCACCTGAGGAGGGTGGCAACCCACCTGGTTGGCCACCCACTTGATTACAGAGGGAGGGGCTACCTGAAACCCAAGGTATAAAACACCCTGCGCAAGGGAACTGGGTTGTTGGACCTGATCAGCAATCTTGCCCCATGCCTGGGGTAAGGGAACGAAGGGATCGGCAACCCCGGGTAGCAGCACCCGGCGTGCTCCAGCTAGCTGAAATCACTGGCCGCTTGGGTTGACCGGACCCCCGGGAAACCAAGCTGAAATCACTCACGAGCCGCTTGGGTAGACCGGACCTCCGCCGGGAACCCAGCTAGCCGCTTGGGTAGACCGGACCTCCGCCGGGAACCCAGCTAGCAGCGTGCGGTTGACCGGGCCTCTGCCGGGACCCGAGCTGAACTAACTAGCTGAGAGCCCTGAAATCACGGTGTCCTTGAGACTTCTTGCTTGCTACTTTGTACCGTACTGATAAGCTGTATTGCTGGCGTGTGTCTGGGTTTGTGAAGGTGATTTTGTAAATAAACTTGTTTTATAAAAGATACTTTTGTGGCTATAAGTTATCCCTTTGTTCTGGGCTAAGGGTGATAGTCGCAGAGAGACCTCGGAGAAGGCCCGCCCCCAAGACTCGCTACCCCCTTAGCATTGAACCCGCGCAGAAGACCAGGTTGTTGGTCTTCCACTGATTCTTTCCTTGCTCTAACTGGAGATGCCGGGGATTGAACCTGGGACCTTCTACCTGCAAAGCCGGTGCTCTGTCACACTGAGCTATTGGCCCCTCCCTTTGCATTAAGTCGTTGCTTGTAGTGGTTGCTGCTGGTATGCTGGTCCTGGCGGCCACAGTGATTCTTTATGGTCCTGTGGATGCACCCATGTTCAGTAACATAAGAAACGATGCTGTTGAGATCAGGGAACTGGCCGCCATTACAAACAAGAGGGGCAGGTGTCGGGCTCCTGTCAAACCCCGAACCAGGGGAGAGCTCTTCAGAGGAGGAGGAGGACTGGGATCCCTCAACAACCCCCCCTCCCACAGAGGATGCAGGGTAACTTGAACAGGCCTGTTGCAGGGATACTTCACCAGAGGAACCTTCAGCACCATCCCAGCCATGGTTCCTCACTCTCTTTCCTCATTCCGTGACTCGCCAGAGCACGAGCGGTGGTGACGAACCAGGTGGGGTGCTCGGAGTTGTCAGCGTGCCCGCCCGGCTTGTAGCAAACCTTTCCCCCCCAGGGTTTACTCCAGAGAAAGGTTCTACTCAGGAGCAAGGGTCTACTCATGAGGAGGGAGGCCCAGCTGTAGCCACTGATGGAGCAGGCCCAGCTGCAACTGGTGAATCTGGGTCAGCCAGTATGGAAGCCCCCAGCCTTTCCCATGACTTTTGCTGGGTTAACAGCTCATAGCGATCTTCTTGCTGCTAGCGTTGTGCTCAAGACACAGAGAGATGGGACCGGCATGGGGACAGGGAGTTAGAGATTTGGGGTGGGCCAGCCAGAAAAAAGGGGTGGGACTTTATTAAAGGCCTTTGGAGATCAGCTGGCTGACTTGAATGAATCATGCCTCCTTAATAAGCCGAAATGGAATTCCACCTTTTTTTTTTTTAATAGCTTGCCCAAGTGCAGAAAATGCTGCAAAAGGTCCCCAGCCTCCAGGAAAATATTTATCTTATAATCTTTGTGACTTTTATGCAAGCTATTAGACCTTCATAAGTATACCGATAATGATCGGGTGGTGCTCTCTGGTTACATCCAAGCGCCGGTGGTTGCAGACGTAGAGGGAGCTGGCCTCCTGCGCAGCCTTTGAACCTTGTGGCGTGTAACCTTCACGGACTTGACAGAGGCCTCTGTTATGGTCCCGCGCTGAACAGCCCAGTGGTATCAAGACTCACACCTTGCCGTGGGGTGAAAGGGTGGCATTGCCCAAAGCATGTGTGCATCTAATTGAACATCCATGCTCAGGTGTCAAGGTTCCGCTACTGCAGGAACCCCTCGACCTGCCTTTGGAAGATCTCTGCCTCTTCTCAAAGCCTCTCCCGTTCCAGGAGATCAAATCCTTTGCCTGCTTCCAGTAGCATGGGTGTAGGCTTTAGATGTGGTGAATAAGTCACTCCAACAAACCAGGGTACACAACAACACTTTACTTATTATATTAGGGTATTTACTTAATAGAGTGGTTATAATTCAAAAGCAAGTATGATAAAATAAAACAAACAACTAATACAAGGTTCTCTAGCTCAACTTCAGACTACCTCTCTTCTCGTCAGTCAGTCAGTCTCTCTCTCTCTCTCTCTCTCTCTCTCTTCTGCTGTCTCTCCTCTTCCTGCTGACCACACCCCACACATATATTGCCTTCCCAGGAGTGGAAGGTTATAATCAGGTGACCTTGATCAGGAGACTAATTCTTAACTTCTATTGGGTGAACTAAAACTCTCAAACTCCCCCTCCCATCCTGGAGTGTTTGGGCCTTCAGGCTTCAACTAATCTAGGGAAGTGTTTGGGCCTTCAGGCTTCAACAAACTTAAGCCTGTGTAGGCCTCAATCCTTCACATCAGGTCATCTGGGTGCGGGCATAACTTAAGGATGGAGCACATGCTTTGCATATATCAGAATCCAGGATTCACTTCCTGGCATCATCTCCACCTGAAATGTTTGCGGGCAACAAGTCTGGGAAAGACCCCGGTCCTCCTGCATGAGATTTGGGCAACCACTCCAAGTCGGAGGAGCCCATGGTATTGGGCTGACTGACCAGACCAGGCAGGACCAGGCAGTGAGTCCCCTGTGAGGGGGCTGAGGAAATACTTGGTGCACGTGGGACAAAACCACTTGCTAGAGCAGTCTCCCCCAACCCGGGCGGCACCCTCCAGATGTCCTGCAACTTCCATTATCGCCACCCTGACCAAAAATATACTCCCCCGCTGCACCCAGGACCCAGTGAGGAACAGCTTGCCCAGGAATAGGGGGAGAGGGTGTGTGAGAGAGAGCCAGCGTGGCCTAGTGGCGACAGTGTTGGACTGGGACTCGGGAGATCCGGGTTCTAGTCCCCGCTCGGCCATGAAGCTCACTGGGTGACTTTGGGCCAGTCACTGACTCTCAGCCTCAACTACCTCACAGGGTTGTTGTTCTGAGGATCAAATGGAGGCGTGGAGGAGGAGGAGGATTCTGTAAGCCGCCTTGGGTTCCTTGCAGGAAAAAAGGCGAGGTATAAATATAATAAATAATTAAATCAGTGATGCCTGCTGCCCGTCCAGGATGCTCAGATCATAATGTCTCGGGCACACTCTCATCCCCAACAGATCCCGTTTGCCTCCTCCCTGTTCCTCCCTGTTCCATCTCACCGCCTGCTCAGTCCACCCACCCATCTTTTACTGTCTGGGCTGCCATGCGACATGCGCAAGACCACCCAGACGAATAATGACGGCAGAGATGTATTTTTAAAAGACCTGATGGATGCAGCATCCAGCATGTGAGATATTCTAATTTCTATTCCTCTGAACCGAGAAAGCAGTTGTCATTAAGATCTTACAGTTACCTGCTTGGCAGGCACAGTTGGCAGAGCTTAGGGAATCATGTTTGGTAGGCTTCTCGTTCTCCCAGGATCCCTCTGGTCAACCATGCCAAATTTTTACCAGTTATAACATTCTACCTGGCCATAGCTCCAGTTCCTTTATCTTAAACCAGTGCTTCTCAAATAGTGGGGCGGGCCCCCCAGGGGGGGCGCGAGGCTCCGTAAAGGGGGGCTCGTTTGAACCACATTTCTTTCTTTTTTTATTCTCTTATACGTTAATAAGGATACAGTGTTATGCAGAGGTGTACTTATAACAATTTTATAGACAAATGATACTATTTACAGTCGCGCGGGGGGCGCGAAATGTTTTCTTCTTCCTAGGGGGGGCATGACAGAAAATAATTGAGAAGCACTGTCTTAAACGCACACCTGTGCACCTTGACTTTTTGGACTCGGTCAGCGCTCTTACTCATGTCATGACCTCAGGAGGGCGTCTCCATAACGCAGCCAGGCTGACGGCTGACTTCAGAAGCTCCCTTGTGAAGGTTCCTCTCCTCATGAGGTAATGAGCCTTTCACTTCCAAGAACTAACCGACCCACCTGTGGCAAGCTTCTTTGCTCCAGTTCCAAGAACACATTTTGCACTTAAAGCTAGCTTATGGCACATATCGCTAATAGCTCCTTACTTACAGTTAGCACTCACAGATTGTAATGAACGACATTCTTATGAGATACGACGATGGATTCTTATCCACAGTACACGTTACATTCATACTTTGTGCCACCCGGATCCCCTGGGTCGGTATTGCCGAATTACTTGGATGAATATTCAGCTGTCACTCAAAGCCTAAATGGCTGAACTTTTAATATCAGCCACCTCTTAAGTCACTGGTCTATACTGGGGGTCCCACATCTCTGGGATCCTAATGTCTGGAATGCATAGCACAGTGTCCTCCAACTTTGGGTCCCCAGAGGTTTTTGGCCTACAACTCCCAGCATGCCCCAGCCAGCTATGCTGGCTGGGGCATGCTGGGAGTTGTAGGCCAAAAACCTCTGGGGACCCAAGGTTGGAGGACACTGGCATCGCATAATGTCTTAGGCAGCCATGACTGTAAACATGCAACAAGAAGAAAGGGAAAACTAGGGACAAAAGAGCCATGTTCACGGGGAGGCTGGAACAACTTTTTCGCTGGTCTCTTAAGAGCTGGCAAAGCAGTGCAGTTTGAAGGCTCAGAGATGTCAATCATTCATCTGAGATTGCTGGCCTGACAGTTCCAAAAAGTGGATATATATATATATATTACACATAACCAAGAACATTAAGGGCTTTAATAATTCAAGGGGCTCTTAACTATGCCCAGCAATTTAAGTTATTGGATTGTTTAAATTACTGAGCTGTTTAAAATATATGTTGAAATAAGTTCAAAAATGAGTGATGGTTTAGAGCCGACGGAGGAAGATGCCATTTCCACTCGTCCCGCTCCTTTCCCCCCCAGGCAGGGATGGCTCTCTGGGCCTTTGACTGTAAACCCCCCAAGTGGGGGGGGTGAGATTTAGGCGGCCCAGGGCACAAAAGTGAGACCCGTTCACGACAACCTCAGGCTTTTTCTGAGGGCCAAACGACAGCAGCTTGCTTCACCTGGCTGCTTCTGCCCACCATGGCGCCGTCTGTAGTAAGTAGAACTTTGGGGGACAAAACTGCACAAAGGGAGGGGGAAGGTTTTTTAGCTAATGTGTTCGGAGTTCTATAAATCCAAACTGCAGATTCCGCAAGTTGGGTTAAAAAAAAAAAAACTTGTGGGGGTTTTTTTTGCACAAATTTACACTTGCACTAATGTGCTTTAGCAGAAGCATGTGCGAGCTCATGCACGTGACTGAAAGTGTGCACTTATTTATTTATTTAATACATTTTTGTACCGCCCAATAGCCGAAGCTCTCTTGGGCGGTTTACAACAGTTAAAACCATAAAATACAATACGATATAAATATAAAATTTAAAACCACAGATTAAAAACAAGCAGCAAAGCTAGCAGCAGCAGCTCAAATTACAATAACAGAGTTAAAAACAACTACAAGATTAAAATGATTAAGATGATTAAAATGATTAAAATGCCTGGGAGAATAGAAAGGTCTTCACCTGGCACCGGAAAGAGTACAATGTAGGCGCCAGGCGAGCCTCTTTGGGGAGCTCATTCCACAACCGGGGTGCCACAGCAGAAAAGGCCCTCCTCCTGGTAGCCACCTGCCTCACTTCCTTTGGCAGGGGCTCTCAGCCCAGTTTATCTCAAGGAGCGCCTCCAGCAACATCAAGTAGGCCGCTCAACAAGATCTGCCACAGACGGCCTTCTCCTTATCCCATCAGCCAGAGCAGCCAGGCTGGTGGGGACTAGGAAGAGGGCCTTCTCTGTGGTGGCCCCCAAGTTATGGAACTCCCTCCCTAGTGACCTTCAGCATGCCCCCTCCGTGATGAGCTTCCGCCGCGCATTAAAAACATGGTATTTCAGGCGGGAATATGGGGTGGGTTAGGATTTTAAGATAATTTAATTGTCATGTATTATTGCAGTGTTTTAATTGTACATCGCCCAGGGTGACCGGGTGACCGGCCAGATGGGCGATTAGCAAATGTAATAAATAAAATAAAATAAATAAGGATCTTAGTGTCCGGGCAGGTACATATGGGAGGATGCAATCCTTCAGATACCCTGGCCCCAAGCCGTTTAGGGCTTTGAATGTTAGTACTAGGTAGCACTGATGCGCACTTGCGCAAATGGAATGAAATTCTTGTACGCCTGTAAAAAAAAAGTCAGATTCTGTCAATGAACAGACGACGGAACGAAAGACACCTGAAAACCCATGAAACACAGACGGAATGGATTTAACAAAATCCGTACATCCCTACGAGTCCAGTAGGGTTGGGAAAGACTCCCGCCTGAAACCCCGGAGAGCCATTGCCGCTGCTAGTCAGCATCAGCAATAGTGAGCTAGATGGACCCCCCGGGCCTGCGTCAGGATAAGGCAGCTTCCGACGTTCCGAAGACCTGGCCACCCTTTCTGTGGCTGAGCTGAGAAGTAAGCCGGGGGCTGGGGCTGCTGAAGAACTTCAGGAGGGTTGTGCTGGATCAGGCCACAAGCCTGCTAGTCCAGTGTTCTTTTCCCACAGAGGCCAGCCAGATGCCTCTGGGAAGCCCCCCAGCAGGACACGAGTGGAACGGCACCCTCCCATCCATGTTCCCCAGCACTTGGTATTAAGAGGCACACTGCCTCTGACCCTGGAGGCAGCATATAGCCACGAGGACTAGTAGCCAGTGATAGCCTTATCCTCCGTGGATCTGCCTCATCTCCTTTTAAAGACCTCGGAGGTCCTAGGTGGCAACTTCCTACGTAGCAAACTAAAATTGCCTTCCGGGACCGGATGACTCCATTTCCCCGCGTCACTGGCGAGGCCGGCATGTGCCGTGACCGCTGACTCCTCCCCAGTGCTTGCTTATCGACCAGCCTATCTAGATCAGGGGCTGGCAACTTGTGGACCTCTAATTTATAATGTTGGGCTGCAGCCCCCATCATCTCTCACCGTCGGCAATGCTGGCTGGGGCTCATGGGAGTCGGAGTCCAACCACATCCAGAGGGCCACTCCCTGATCCAGATGAAGCACAACAGCTGCAGCCCCCGCACCAGGCAGGCCAGGAGCCGTGCGGTCTGCCTGTGTGCCATCAGGAGCCCACCTCTCCGTGACGGGGAGCCCTCGGCTCGATCTGTCCCCTCCCGCCCAACACCTCATTCCCTGTGGCTCAAGGCAGAGCACGTGCCGGCACGGAAGGAGGGGATTTAGCAGGGATGTTGAAGAGTCCTTGGTCTCGAGTCACGAGTCTTTGGACCCGAGTCTCAAGTCCGAGTCCGAGTCCTTGGTCCAAAATGGTGACTCACGAGTCACGAGTCACGAGTCACTCCCAAAGCTGACTCCATGAGTCCCTATTAAAATCAATGGGTTTTTTCCCCAACAAAATAAGGCTACTTCAGAGATGTGTGGCTTAAATAAATTCTAGGCACAAGTGTGCCTTTTTATCTCAAAACTCTGCCACTGATTTTGACAAGAACAGACCAGGCAGACAAACCCAAAATAACCAGGCAGGCAGAGGAGGCAGGGGAACCCCAAAGCAGGCAGGCAGAGGCCTTTGTCTTGGACAATTCAAACTGTGGAACTGGTCAAGAAGAGACCAGGCAGGCAGAGGAGGCTGGGAAACACCAGACAGGCAGGCAGAGGCAGCCAAACCCAAAAATGTCTCAAAGGGCTGCATTTTAGAAAAATGATTTAAAAAATATACTGCTGTACTTCCTAAACTTATCCATGTTGCATTTGAGGAACATGATTTTTCTAAATGTTTGGCCCCCATTCTGGAATGGTGAGATCTCATCACAATTCCACCCTCACTGAACACCCGCTCCACTGGTGGATGAACTTGCTGGAACCAGAAACACACTCAGAGCAGCCACACAGAGTAATCTCAGGTCCTTCTTCTGCCTCTCCCAAGTACGCAACACATCAATCAAAATAAATCTTGACACACTGTTGGGGCTGCACTCCTGGTAGCCGTCCATAGTGGCCGAGCAGCAGCGCACATCCGCTTCCATGCGCTCTTCGCTGGCAATCAAGCTCCTCTCCACTCCTTCTGGCACAGCCCAGGGATGTTGAAGAGTCCTTGTCTCGGAGTCCCGAGTCGAGTCTCGAGTCCCATTAAAAATATTGGGACTCGAGTCCGAGTCGAGATAGAGGGGGGACTCAGTCCGACTCACGAGTCGAGTCCTCGAGTCCGAGTCCCCATCCCTGGGATTTAGACACGCTTCATATCAGGTTGGGAGCGAGCGAGCGAGGATGCCCATGTGACGAAGGAGCCACACAAGGGATGTGCAAATCAGCAAAGCTCAAGTTTTGCCGAAATTCTCTGAATTTCATCTTAAAGCTCATTCCAACTTGAGTCTGTACCAGATTGCGAGCTTTGCTTTTTTCTCTCTCTCTTTTGGCACGGAAAATCCGTGCGTATTTTCATGAGGGTTTTTCCAAAGGTACGCATCAGTCGTGAACATCTTTGAAATGCATGCATGCATATTTAATCCCATTGATTAGAGCATATTTCTGTGCATTTTTTTTGGAAAAAGTACACATTTTTCAAATGTATGCATGCCGTCGAACACATTTTTTTGGTTTCCCCCCCCACAAATCACATTGCAAGCTCAGAAATGTATGGACTTTGACCGCAGATTGCAGCCGAGTGCCTGTTCAGTCCGGAAAGTGCAAACTGGGTAAAACCTGTTTAAAAAATGCCCTT